>OY756423.1:18756112-20086112 GCA_963576905.1 Mystacides longicornis | reverse complement strand
GAACTGGCATTGCCCATTAATTAATTCTTGCTCGTTGTTGTTTCCATGGTGTCTAGTATCAACGATTAAGAAAATATACTTTATTTTCCAGCTCCGGCTCTTTGTTTGTTTGGTATAAACGCACCCTTATATGAACCACATGACAGTAATGAGAGAACAGAATGTAAACCAAGTATATTGTGTGGCTTATAATGAATATGTGTACATTGCACTGGTCTGGGGATCAATTTATCCGATATTTGTACATATTCATTACATCCCATACGCCACAGCTGTAAAAAGCACAACCCATTATCCAGTACCATGTACAAAATGCTTTAAAGAGTGTTATACCTTTAAGTATGTGAAAACATTCCAATATCTTAGCTAACAACCGTTTAACATCTATACTGATTTACACATTATTATCAATAATGGGAAAATTGAGAAAATATAGAATAAAATTACCATCTAGATGTATATTCAGTAAAAAAATATTTTATTCAATAATTTACATTCTCTTATTAAAATTTGTAAAATAATATCAGTACAGTATTTAATAAAAAAAAAATATATTAAGATAGATTTAATTTAACCAACTTATCTAAATGATAACACATATTTTAACAATAATTAATTAAACATGAAAACATACAATTACGGATCACAGAATGGTTTCTTTCACTTACAACTAGTATAATAATAATGATATGTATTTTTTGCAAAATGTTATGAGGTAACAAAAGGTTGAAAAATATAATTTAATGGTAAGTAAAAACTAATCAGATGACTAGAAGTTATAAAGATTATTTATTTTCAAACCTTATTTTAAAGGTGGACATCCACTTTATATCTTAAAATATAAAAGATGTAGCTTGAAAGGTAAAAATAGACAATTAGGATATTCTTTGTGTACAAAAATATGTACACCATGGTTAACATTTTTCCAAATATAACTACATTAGTTTATAAAAAATATGCTGTCTTATAGATAGGTACATTTTTTCTCTTTGATTCTTACAGATTTGTTCATTCATCACATTCCATAATTTTTGTTTTTTAATTAATGTTTAGGGAATGTTTCAAGAAAATTCTATTATTTTCGAAACAAAATCTATACTTACAAATCACACTCAACACGCATCTATAAAATAAAATCATCCTTTTTTACGACCACATCTTTGCAAAGACATACTTCTGTTTTACATTTTGTAGAATACTAAATTTTAAAGAAAATAGAGCATAATGAATTGTTTAGTCACCCGTAAATAAATGTTTGTTAATTTAATCATTAGTTATATATTATTACAAAATCCTAGTGGAATGTAATCTTAAGTATACCTAGGGCGTATGAAGTTTCAAATATAAGAAATCCATTTCAACACAGAGGAAATATTGAAACAATGAATAGAACATGTGTAAATCAAGAAAACAATACCAAAAGTGCTATATTTCAAAGGACAACGTAAAGAAATTCACAACAAAATTGAAGAAATAGGTAATATGATAGATTGTTATGTATAGCTGATGCCATATTTTAATGTGGCCTGTGGTGTATGAGTTGATGCAATGGCGAGCAAAAGAGGAACGTCGTTGGGTTCTAAGTCCAGTGTCTTGGTCAAATACTCCATGTCACAAAAGTCTTTATCAATCAATAATTGAGCCAAGCCTTTTGATCTCACACAAATTTCTCTTAGTTTGGATTCTATAAATGCTAGACACTGAAACAAAAGATGCAAGGAGTTTAACCTTTACTGAGTATATAATAATTTCGACTGTAAATACATAATGTAACATAGACCAACCTGTAAAGAAGGCACCTTGGCATGACACATTTGTGGTATACAGTCCAGCATGGATGCAACTAGAGTAGACATATCACCAATCACCCTACCACCTGAACTGAACACCCGGACACTCCTGAAACAATTATTGTACTTATACTCTAGATTATAGGGCAAGGATGTTTTCCTTTTTCAAACATCTCGCTATCATTGTTTGATACAGGCCCTTAAGCTCCCCATTCACTATCACTCGGATGACTTCTTATTTACGATCACGAGCAATGTCACACCGTTTTAACAGATGTGAAACTTGAGTTTTTTTTTCAATAATTTTAAGGAAATATCACTTTGATAATACACGCATTTTGCTGTTATTAAATGTAAAACAGCAACGCATGCACCCTGGTGGAAGGATAATAATAAAATGAGACAAATTTGGACCAAGTTTTTTGACAATGAAAATGAATTGATGGATTTCCGACTCACCCTATCATTCCACATCGCCCATTTGGTTTCCCCCACTGACGGTCATTTTTTGGAGTGACATCACTCCATTTGGATGGATGGAGTGATAGTGAATGAAAGGCTTTAGATTTCTAGAACTCCCCGATAACTATTATTACAGGAACTAGGGAGCCGCATATTTACAGAATTAGAAAAGAGCCACAATGTTATTTGGAGGAAAATATTATTGATATAATATTATGGAGGTGGTCATAAGCATTGCGCAAGATCGAGCACAGTGGAGAACTCTTGTTGCCTCCCTATGCTCCTGAGTGGAGTTCAAAGGGAGTTTTGGTTGGTTTGGTTGGTTGGTACATTTTATAAAATACTAAAACAAGATAACTTTACCATTCATCAATATCTGCTAAAAGACAAGTGGTGCCAGGCTGTAGCTTCAAATCTTGTGACAATGACTTCTCCCAGTCACTTTTTAACCCTCCTACCCCACCTGAAATGAAATTACATAGGAATCAATTATGGACGTAAAAAAAGAAATCAATGTTTCATATCTACAATAGAGCAGCTTTTACCTTGTAAGACAAAATCCGATATGTAATGATCAGACACGCTCCCAAGTAAACTATCATAATATCCATTTTTATGGGACTCATCTTTTGGTTTCAGTAGAGAGCTGCAAAATAATAAAACAAATTTCAAATTAAGACATATTATTTTAAATGAACCTGGGCTCACCCAAAGTGAACACAAATACACTTTTGACATCTTTGACAGAAAAAAGAACTTCTGTTTGTATATATAACTTTATCTACATATTAACTAATTAATTAGACTAAAGTAACCATTGAGTTCCATTGATCCACATTTCACCTCTCTAGTGACATCGGAGACAAGTTTTGAACCAATGTTATGTGTGTAGAAACTCACCACCATAAACACTTGCCCAATGGCAGGTACTATTTTGATTGTCGAATTTATTATATCTAAACTAAACTCAAGTGAATTTTCACTTTGAGAAATAATTATTGTAAGCTACCTACATTATCTGAGAGCCATCTTATTTTTATAGAACCCGATATGATAGGAGATGGCTACCTTGCAGGCACTCAGCACATATTTTTATTTAATTTTACTCGCTTTGTATGGTTAAGCTCATACTATCTGTCAAATATTCATAAAAAAACTTCTGTTACGAAAGTGGAAATGATTGTCACCGAGTATCGAACCCATGACCTTCCGTATTCATATATCCATTTATAACAAGAGGAAGAAGTTATACAAGCTCGTAAGGGACAGAGAAGTATTTACTACAGTGCAAAGAAAAGCAAAAAATGTTGGTACATACATATTATTCAAGGGTAATTCGGTGACCATGTCACTCTCTGAAGGTTTCTCTTCAATTTGGAGATTTTCTTCTTTGATTTCATTTACAACCACTGTATTACTCAACTTTTTCTTGACAAATACCGTTGGATCTTCAGTTTTAGAGTTATCACTAGAAATTAAACACTCTTTGGCATATTGAAATTCATGATCAGGTATGTCACTAGTGTACTCTAACTCGGAAGCATTGGAAGGTGTCTGCAGACCCTGCGCAGTGAACCAACACTTCTGGCAAGTGTCACAATTCTTGGATAGACTAATTATACTACTCCCAGCTTCTGACTCCTCACTTTCGACAAATTTCAATGAATCTGCTTTTCCCATAACATCTCTGTCAAGAAGATCAAGATTTTTGCTCTTCATGTAGTTTGTAACAATTTGAGGATATTTCTCAAAATCAAATTTTACACCGGAATGTTTTTTAGAGGAATGTTGACACCGAGATTTACATTCACAACAACTCTCCAGTTGTTTATTGCAGCAATTCTTCTCATCTAAAGAAGCATCATCAGTTTTTACATTGGCAATGCCATTCACATCTTTATTTGGTTCCACATCATTACTAGGTAAAGAGTTGTTGGTGTAAGAGAATTTATTATTAGAATCTCTTAAGCCTACCAGTTCTTCATTATCCCCAAGTATGAACACAACATTGTTATTATCTTTGGCACCACTTTCATTTGATTCACTTAAATTTGGATTACTAAATTGAGTAGTTACAGTCTTGGTCAAGGAATTTGTAGATTGGGAAGATTCCTGGTCATTGGCACCAATGAAGTTAGACAACAGCCCACCTGTGGGTACACGAGTCAATCTTCTAACTGCACTAGAATCATTAGCCGATTTGCCACTTTTATATTCCATTACCTTGAGATGGGTAGAGTTTTCACTTTTAGTGGGGTTACATATTCCGATATATTCTTCAAGGTTTGTTGTGTTACTATTTAAATTTGGCAGAGGATCCTCCGCAACATCTATTACAGGAGCCAAACGTTGAGATATTGGTTCTGAAGATATCTTTGTCTCACGGAGTTCTTCCTTCCCTCTTAAAAATACATTTGTTTGTGATTCAAACATGCTCGTCTCCACACATTTCAAAACAGCTGTAGATTTATGGCCTGTGAATATTTTCATCTCTATATCACCACTCGCCACACCCTGAGTACTTTGATCAATACAGTCAGTAAAAGCCAAGGTTTTCTCTTGTAATCGTCCATCCGTTATCAGATCATCAACATTTTCCCAAGACAAACATGTCTCTTCTATTTCAAATTTGTTAATGCTCACAGATCTTATGAAATAAGTTAAAATTGTCAGTATTTTCCTAACAAGGAGATAGTTTTGTTTTCCGTATACGATTGTTCGAGACGCTTGAGCTGGTAATCCTATGACTCCGTACATCTCTCTAAGTTGAGTCTGTAGTGGATTGTAGTGCTGGATATAAGCCGAATTATTGTCTGATGCTCCAACTGAATTAACCCAACCCAGATGGAAAGTCAGAATGTTGGTGAGGAGAGTACTCATGAAACTGAAAACCAAAACAGAAAAATTAATAGAATGCAACAAAACTTTAACATTAAATTTGATACCTATAAAATAAGGATAGAAATGATAATTAAATATCCACTTACAAATATGTGTCTTTGGTATCCATTGTACTTAAAAGTGAACAAAGATCATTTACGAAAACGTCTGCTAACTTTCTTTTTGTCAGAATTTGATTACATGTGCTTAAATTTGGCCAAATAGGGCATCTAATTCTGGGTGATGACAGCAAATCCACTAACCTGAAACATAGTCTTTTTAATAAGTGAACTATTAATCAACAATTTGAATTCAAACCTTATAACAAGAAAAAAGAAAAAAAATTTATAGACTGAACAAGAGTACAATTACGATTATGTAAGTAACAAAGAATGAAGTTGGAATAGTTCTGAAACACTCCTACAGCCGGTTTCATAAAAATAAAGGAGATTTTAAGTTTGCTTTAAAAAATAACAACATAATGACACTTTATGTTAAAGTCCCGTTATTGGCACTTAAAGTTGACTTTAGTGTAGTTCAATCTTTTACCACCGGAGTTCATAGAAAATTTTGTGGCGACCTCTAATATAACATTTTTCTATACAAAGGTGTCAGTATAGCCGGCGGAACTTATTGCCTGAGGCAATTTTTTCCAGTCAACCGGTCCCGTCCAATCTGAGACAGGCCAACCCCGGGTAGAAATTTCAAGTGGAAAAACTTGAAATGAAATGGACATTTCAAACTTTAGCTAAAATAAAAGATAACATTTTTTTTTTAATGAATCTGTGCTCACTCAAAGTGAACACAAATAAGCTTTTGACATCTTTCACACTAAACAAAAGTTGTGTTGTGAAAGTGGAAATGGTCGGCACCGCCGGGATTCAAACCCACGACCTCCAATACGCTGTATGTACGAAAGACTCCAATTAATACCACTGGACTACAGAGATGTGATGCATTTCAAATAAAACCATTTCAAATGGAAATGCAAAATGCAAAATGTACATTTCCATTTTGCATTTTAAATGGTTTCTTTTTTCACCCATTTCCATTTACATTTTAAATGCTTTTCTCAATACATTTTCATTTTAAATGCTTTTTTTGGAACCTAAATGCTTTTTTGGAATCTCATCGCAGTTTCTATTTTTCATCGTGCATAGAAAAAACATAGATTTTGAAAAAATCTGTCAATGTCATTTGTTCACGCTCAAGAGCAAAGAGAGAAAAGTGTTTGGTGAAAAGAAAAGTTTCATAAGTGCATAGAAAAGAAATATTGTTTTTTTTTTCTGTGGTCTGTTTTGTAAAAATTGGTTCGGCAATATCCGGCTACTACGATCGTGGTCCAAATAAGAGTTCGTCTTTTTCACGTGTGGTGCAGTGTTGCCAACGTAGGCGATTTGTCGCCGTTTAGGTTACTCAAAACGATGCCAGAACTCACACCCATACAAGAGAATGGGCATCACACACGCATCAAACAGTTTACATTTCGTCTCGACACTAAACGCCGACGCTTTCCAAATCTTGGTCATGTTGTTAAAGGGGCCACTTGCCATACCGATACGTATCGGGAGCTCAGCCCCGAGGTCACCAGAGGTGGTAATGGTTGCTCCCAGGTATTTAAATTTATCCACCCGGGAGACCTGGTGACCGTCGATGGTTATCGGTAGCTGTTTATCGGGGCAGGCATTACTTTTATATCCAATCCAATCCAATCCAAACTCCCTTTAGACCCCACTTAGGGGCATAGGGAGGCAACAAGAGCTCTCCATTGCGCTCGATCTTGCGCAACGGTGATGACCTCCTCCCACACCATGTCCATGTCCCTCAGCTCTGCTTCGAAGGAGCGGAACACAGTGTGAGAGGGTCTTCCTCGTCTTCGGGACCCTGATGGGAGGAAGAACAGCATAATGACACTTTTATATCACAATGTTTTATTTATTTTGCTTGTTTAGTTATGTTATTTTATTAACATGGGAAGATGGTGAGATTCCACGTCTGTATAACATTATTTCAATGATTCATTTTTGTATATATTGTTTGCATCAATAATAAAACATTTCATTATTATTGAGGTTGTTGTGTTACTCTTTTCATGTTTGACCTAAAAAACCATTTTGCATTTTTAATGCATTTTGAAAATAGGTATTTTCCATTTTGCATTTGAAATGCTTTTCTAAAAACCATTTTACATTTTGCATTTTCAAATGGAAAAGTTTTGACCCATTTCCATTTCAAATGGTTTTGGGTACCCATTTTGCACATCTCTGCTGGACTACCAACCACCTCATATATGAACGCGTCAACTTGAAGGAAACTTTAAAATTTTAAAGTTCCTTTAGCTAAATAGTTCTTAAGTCGCTTTTTTGAAACCAGCCGTTAAGCTAATAAACTACAAATGTAATATGGATAAGATTACTTGAAGTTTACATACCATTGAGTCACTTCACTAGATGCTGCTTTCATTGTGCATAAAAATGTCTGATGACTACACAATGCTTTGTGGGCAGCATATTTCAATTTGACTATAGCTCCTTCTATAAATACTGCATGATCCAACAAGAAAGTCATCATTGATCTAAAAATCAAATGTCACGTTTTATGGCTGGCAAAAATATAATAATAATAATATAACACTTTTCTATACAAAGGTGTCAGTATAGCCGGCGGAACTTATTGCCTTAGGCAATTTTTTCCAGTCAACCGGTCCCGTCCAATCTGAGACAGGCCAACCCCGTGTAGAAATTTCAAGTGAAAAAACACTTAGAAAAACTCTGACCCGACCGGGAATCGAACCCGGGACCTCGGATCTGAAGTCCACGCTAGTACAACTAGGCTACCGAGATCTAAACTATCTTTTGTTAAAACTCTATCTATCTTCCTATTTTCGTTTTTCAATAAACAAATTAGTATAAGATAAAGTTTCTATCCAAATTTTGTATCTATCATTCGCAAAACAGAAAACGATGAATTCTATGGAAATCAGCAATTTAGAATTTTTTGAGGCAGAAGTCTTTGACTCTTGACTTGAATATTCACAAATAAAGAATATTTCAAAATTGTGAAATAATTATTTCGTGTACAGGTTTTTCTGCTAACAAAATAGCCATAAATGATTTGTTGATCGAAATAATGCCAAATTTGCTGGTAATGTTGTCAAGGTACATATCCCAACTCAATAATAGAGCAATTTCGAGGGCAATCGGATAGAAATCGTGTCTAGCTTTAATATTGTTAACCTCTCGAGCCGTACCAACATACCGGTGTGTTCAAGAAATATTATGTGATCTAATACTTTGCTATTCCCGCCATATTTCTAAATTTTGTTATTGGTCGATTCTCTCGGATGTCCTTTGCTAATCAAGAGAAAGAAATCTAATGATGGGCGGATTTAGTACTTATGTACCGCCTAAACAAAATATCACGTGACTACCAGTGAGTATACATACCGTGTACCTAACCGTCCGCTGCTATTGCAAACCACATTGTTTTTGTTACATAACTGCTTTATTATTAATTTTACGGAGTTGGTTCCTTACAAACATGTATTCTAGAGGACACTCTCTACGAGATGCAATTTTTTATTTTTTTCTATCTCAAAGTTGAATTAATCCACCCTGCCTTACACTATTATTTTTCCTTAATCCCCTCACAGAGAGGTTAAGTTTGTTTATCGAAACGCTGTTAACGGTGGAGTAGTAACCACGGTCAATTGCCAGATAGCATTTACAATATTTACATGATTACTGAAATATCGAAACCGGCCATAAACAGTAATGCCATTGGTTTAGTAACTGTGGTACAGTAAAATATTAACTTACGATGTACAAGTGTCCCCCAAATTAATAATGATGGCAATTCCTATTTTGATCCGTCGACTTGTATGTTTATCTGATTGATCCAAACATTCCGATATTGAACTGTTTACGCTGCTTCTGCTTATCTGTAAACAATTCCAAAACATCTTTACAATTGTCCATTCCCAGTGCAAACATGTTATGCAGATTGATGTATCATTAATAAAATAAACCTGAGAGTCTTTTCTCCTAGCTGGAATATCGGGCAAACTAGTTTGGTTATGGAAACCTGAAGAATAATGTTGACTCGGGTACAAATGGAAGCTACCTGAATCTACTCCACAGTGTGAGGAACCTACAAAAAAGTAAATGTCACACCACTGCCATAAACATTATGTCTAAAACGAAATACAGAAGAACCCCGTATGAACGAGCATAATTCGTTTCAAAGTTTTACTACTTATGCGAAACACTTGCTATGCAAAACAATATTTCCCATACATATCAATGTAAAAATTTTTTTTAAGGAGAGTAACTGGTAACAACTTGGAATACAATTTAGAATTGATAAATAAGGGAATAAAATACTAATTTATGACAAATAGTTTCATAAATTCATATTTTAGTAGCACAAACATTATTTTCGAATGATCAGCCCAGATACTCAAAATTTAGTGAAAATGTGTCACAATTAAATAAATTTGCCACCTTCTTATTATGGGGAAGCGATTTAATGATTTTTTTGGGAAAATTTTTATTACAATAATGATTAGGTATGCTCTCCATGTAAATTAATTATAGTACCTCATTTCTCAATAGAAATTTGGAAAAAAGAGTAGGCGATACGAGCTCTAAACACAATCTAATGCACTGGTGGTTGTTTTTCAGAGATTTTTCTAAGAATAAATCTAGCAGACAAGGACTTGAGAAATTATAAAAGTTTGCAACAAAATGTCAAATTCTTATTTGAAAAAAAAAATAACAACTAATGACTAATCCATCTAAATGTGTTTTTGGAAATGATTGAAGCGCCACAAAGTGACCATTTTATTTACATGAAACAGGATTACTTTGCGAAGTTCAAAAGTATGATCAACACCACCTATATAAGAAGGCCTTAGTGCTGGCGGCCATTTTTGGCCTCTCGCGTCACGGCCGCCGGCGTGTAGACAGATATCATAGTGTACAGGTAAGTACATACCGATATAGACAAGCGAATGTTGAGCCTCCCGATGTGACGCTGCACTAAGGCCTTCTTATATAGGTGGTGTTGGTATGATGGTGGGACAGGGTAGGTACTTGAAAAAGGTATTTTGTGTTTTATGACTTACTTGTATACATTAGATCGGATTGAAACAACTCATCGTTTCTATGCCACAGCTCATAACTGCTACTTTGACAGCTAATGTTACTATGTGATGATGGTTGACTAGAAAATCCTGCAGCAGAAAAATACATTTTTGTATTAAGAACAAACTATAGTTATTGACATTTTTGAATATTACCTATATATTTTCAGTAGGTATTTCGAAAAAAGTAGCACTTGCAAAATAAGTTTATAGACATGGAACTCTCAGGAACAATTGATACCTGAATCATTTTTATTCAAACAGTTTACTGTCAACCGATCATCCTTTGTTGTAAAGATGGAAAATTGGGAATTCCTTTTATAACTTGCCCAGGGAGATAATTTAGAAGATGAATATAAATCTCCGTCTGAATGCAGGGATGTATTGCCATTGCTGGATTCGGACCCTTCATTACTTGATATTTTTCTAGTGAAATTGCAATAAACTTTTGTACACATCAACCTAGAAACAATAAGATTACATTCAATGCATTCAAAAAATATATAGATTTTAATAGGCGACTATAGTTCTTAAGGTCGTTGGTTCAATAGGTGCCGACCATCTTCACTCTGTGAAAGATGTCAAAGTGTATTTGTGTTCACTCAGATTCATTTGATTCAGATATAACATTTTGTTTTGTCTTTTAGTGGTCATTATTTATTACCTTTCTATTGAACATTTTGGAACATACTGAATAGATATTTTCCGAGTCTATAACGAACATAGAAATATTACTTTTCTTTTATAGCTATCATTTATGTAAATAGAAAGAAGCAAAAGGGGAATCATTTTGATATTGGGTGTGAGGGGTATAGAGCACTAATATTTGACAATGCTGTTGATGGTATTTTAAAGATTGATTTCAACTCAAGTACTCATATTATTATGTCATTGTGGTGGATTAAAGAAATAAATTAGTTTCCGTGGTAGAGAAATGAATTTATTTTATCTTAGAAATACCTTTCTGGAGACTTCATGACATGTATTTTGCAGGACATCCCATTATAATTCAAGGCAACGGAACCAAAAATCATTTCACCCAGAAGAGTTGTATCAGGTTCCACACATCTATTCTAAAACAAAAAAGATTCAAATATATTAAGCAAGGAACATAATCTTTATATCAAAATTCAAAAATAATAGTTAAACATAAAATCAGAAGTAATTTTGATGTTAAATTTTTTGGGTGGTGAAAGCTCTCATTTTATTAGTATCAAACATATCATTTACACTTTCATAGAACCCACTACATTATAGGGAGCGTTCAAGTATTACGTAACGCAATATGGGGGGGGGGTTATTCTTGTAAAACGTTACTATTGTATTACCGGCGCCACAATAAAGTTATTTAGTGACTTTTCAGTAATAATTGTGATTTGAGGCATACATAGTTGTAATATGCGCGTTAGGCAACTTTTAGAGAATGGGAAGAGGGTTAATAAAGAGCGTTACGATGCATCTCGGGGGGGGGGGGGGTCAATAATGTTAAAAATAAGCGTTACGTAATACTTGAACGGTCCCTTACTTGTTTTTTAATCAAGTAATTTAGTTAGTAAACATGTTCCAATACTAAAAATTTTGTCAAGCTGATCCATTTTTTTTGGCGAGGAGCACCTTCCAACATGTGTCACTGGCCACTGGCCCACTTACTAAATGTGACTAAACTTATAGTTGTAGTTGAGCTTTTTAGTTGCAACAAAAATGTGGTATCACTGTAGCAAATGTAAACCTTAACTAATGTACTCGAACAAAGTGAACAATTTTTGGACAGCAGCAAAGAGTACTTTTACCAGCAGTTATCCAGAGTTACATAGTCCTTGAGAATATCTGCCAGAAAGAATGCAACTGTGTTTTATTTAGATTCTTAAATATTGGAGTAGGTCTCATAATTTATATTCAAGTTTTTTTACAAAATTTTCTCGGGCTGTTCTCCCACGGAGATACAAACTATTGATCATGCCACTATCAATCTAGGTTCCACACACAACTCCACCCAAAATATACCTAAATCAATCATTTATATTTTGTCACTGTTGACATCGTTTTCAAATTGACTTTTACCCCTGTCTCAACCCATGCCTTATCTCTAACTTCTTTTCTTACATAATCAGGCAAGGTATAATTGTGCAAACATGGATAATTTTCCAAAATGATTTCTAATTTTCATAGGAATCAAGTAGCATCGTGATCCCGAGAGTGCAAGTGGTATGAAACACGTAGTTGAAGCGTCATGAGTGAATTCAACCAAATTTCTATGCTGCGGCATTATACATATAGAAAACACAATTCGTTTGAAAGTATCATCGAGGGAGAATAGCCTTAATGTACTGTAATCTTCATTTTACATACCTGAAAATCATTTGCGTTCATACATTCATTATCTTGATTGTTTTGCCAAATTTTTGGGGTATGATTCTTACATTCTTTTTTTTCGTTCTGTTGTATAGAATCCGTTTGATAGTATGATGAATCATATAACAATTTTCTGCCTCTGCGCTCACATTCTCGAAAGAGTAAAATTCTAACTTGTGTTTTTTCAAATGTAAAAGGACTGAAAATTGTTAAGAATCATTAATGACAGAAAATAATTATGTTTTTTTACGTATAAACCATTTTATCATTTTTTGCAAAAGTTGATTTTTTTTCAAATGAACAGGGTGATATTTCTTTGTGAATACAAGAATACGTTCTGTAAGTCTTTGTAATATTATGTAAGACCAAGTCGAGATATTTTGAAGGAATGTGTAAAGCACCAATATTCATATTTTCAAGCCTATTCATATATGTATTTTTACTTTATTATCAAAGAATTGATAAATGTTCTTGTTCCTATACATCAAGATCAGTGATGCCATCAGTATTGTTTATACCTTATAATATTATAATTCTGTCCCATTTTCCTCTTAATTATACTTTTTAATTACAAGATGCAAATCAAAAGTTTAAAAATGGCTCTACACATTCATTGATAATCCAAAAAAGGCACACTACATACCTACATTTTCCCTAACTTTTCTTTTATTTTCTTTTGTAAATCGATAAGTAGCTACCTATATTCAATACAAAATAAAGAAATCAAGTGTAAACATAGCACTGATTGTGATAACGACATGTATGTTTACATTAAGCAGTTTGAGTATAAAGATCTGGGTCATTGGACAATTATTATTGAGGTGTTATTGAGTATTGTTATCTGCAAAAGAACTGTATAATGGCGTTTCTAAAAAAATACTTTATGGATACCTGTTGTCAAATAAATAAAATTAAAGTATATAATATATTAATATAAAAATACGTACATGTAATCATTCTGAAATGCAAAATGTTGTGTTCTATCACTTTTTATACTTCTTTTTGGTTGAAAAAGTTTGTGAAACAATGCCATAATATTAGGTTAAATCGAAACTATTCTTCTGACATCATAATTTTTGTTCCTCTAAATCCATAGTAATTATCTGTTTCGACGTTTATTGCACGAAAACCTTGCTGAAAGTAGCCAAATTTGTTTACGCATTAGTTTTTCACCTTTAAATCGTAATGTGCGCAAACGCTCAAAACCGTACGATCGACCGTCAAATAAAAAATCACTCACAAGTAAGTACTAGTACAAAATAGACACCAAACCAACTACACACACACGGAAACCATAAATAACAGTCACGTGCAAGAAAAGGCACATGATACTTTTCTATATTATATCCATATTACGTTATACAGATATACATAATTAGATAATGATATGAACATTGGATCATTATATACCTACCTACATAACTTGTACAATAAATAGCAATTCATTAGTATATACGTATCAAAAAATATGCTGTTGGCGAAGTACATAGGATGTATACGAAATCGAAAATATGCACTCTTCAATGAGATTTTCAAAGATCTTATTGACTCTTTTATCTAAATTTTATTAATTGTTCTGTGTCTAATATGAAATTATGACTTGTAACTTGTGAGATTGACCAGTTGACCTTAAACCGCAACTGGTGAGAAAAAGCACAATAAGCCTCGGACGCCTTCGAGAGGCCTCTCGTTAGAGAATATGTGTTTTGTGCCTTCGAGCGCAATGGAGAACTCCCTATGCTCCTTAGGCCCCCCACATTGTGGGTTGGTTTGGGGGGAGATCCGCGCCGGGCTAGATTTCTGTGGGGCCGGCTTTTTGGTTTGATTGATTTGATCGGGCTAGGGAGTTGGTCTCCTCCGGGCTGGCTTGCGGTGTGCGGGAGGCCTTAAAGGGAGAATGTAATAATATGTAACTTAAGCAGTGGCGCAACTTTCAGTATATTATATTGTATTATCTATGGGCGAAATTACGGAGTGACAGGGGTGGCAAAATGGGGGAGCCCGGCCCGAAAGGTTGTGAACTCAAAATAATTATAATGTTGAACAAATTGTTTATTTTTTTATCAAACATAGTGAGACATATCTAAATACCATGCATACAGAAATTCAAATTACCTACTTAATCCTTAATAATTCAACACAATTAAAACAAAAAGATGATCGATAATTTTTAAAAAGCATCCAATGGTTGCATATTATAATCTGCCCATCCAGGGCCGTCGCGTGGGTGGGGCGACCGAGGCGGTCGCCTTGGGCGCCGCGATACGAGGGGCGCCGGCCGCCGTCGGTAAAACAAATTCTACTTTTTATATATTTCCAGGGATTCACATGCGAACTCATAGCCGAGAAAATCCAAAGGAATGCAATATTTGGTATAAAATGTTTAACCAATTTTTAAAATTAAATAAAAAAATCGAACTAAATTTTATTTTCATTTCATCCTTCATTTTCATTGCAACCGAGCGAGCAAGAAGGAATTTTGGCTAAGAGACGTCACCAATCCAGGGAACGAGCGACTGCATAGCAATACGAATGCAATATCTTGTCTTTTATATATAAAAATGGAGAGCTATTTCGCGTGGTCATCGGATCACGCCTTAACGGCTGGATTGATTGCGCTAGTTCTTTTTTGGTCATGTAGGCTTTTATCAGGAGAAAGATGTATGGGATCAAAAAAAATATGAAAATTGCGTGGGTAATTAGAAAATTAAAGAAAACTCTAAGTAGGTAACCTTCTTAGTACTTTAAACAATAAATTTTTTATTCCAAATTTGAAAAATTGAAATTAAATTAAATTTAAGTTTGACAGGAACTGTCAGTCGTTTGTTAGTTGGTGCGATTGACAGAATGCGGATGGAATATTAATGGTTAAAATCAGATGCATCTGTCGGAAATACACGGGTTAAAAGGTAATTCATTTCTTATTATACAAAGTCGAATTCACTATTCATAGCTGGGACCACACAGACACAACGTCTGTCGGGAAAACTAGTGTTCAAATTTTTTTTTAATAAACAGCCATATTATGCTAAATCATCGCAGAGAAAAGCCATTCGAATGCCAAGTTGTAATATAAAGTTTTAGTTGTTTTTTAAGTTTGTAATAAAGTTGTTTTTTTTTTCCAAATCATATCTCGATTCAATTCATTTCATTGAAAAGCGGTATTGAGTTAGTGGGCGCCTTTCAAAAACTAGTTTTTTTTATTATTTAACCCTTTATTTGGCAAGATATTTTTTTTTATCGTAACTTTTTGAATTTCACATATGTTGTATGTTTTGTGCTACTATATGCGTAATTAGCTTTTTTTTTCGACAAAATTTTTTTATTTTTTGATTTTTCCACTGTATCCATATGGATACGTTACCAATATTACATATATACAACTATGCAAAAGTGATGTTTCCATTTGGATACCATACCATGAAATCGATATCCAAAAACAGATAAAGCTTTTTTCTATAAAAAGCTATATGTAGAAAAAGAAATGCGTTAGTTTGTTCAAAATGATATTTATTAGCTTAATTTTTTATAAAAATTATAAAACGGTTACAAAAAAAATATTTAAAATGGGTTTAAAATGTACTAGACAACAGTTCAGCTTTGATTATGGCGGTAATTGTAAAAACAATTTCTGTTTGGTAATAAGCAGAACCTAAAATTACATTTCATGCATTTGGTTCTACATTGCCCTTCCTTACAATGCATGCACCTTCTCTTGCTGCAGCATTCTGGAAAATGCTCAAATCCATCATATCCAAATGAGGGCGAGGAGCAGTTGGCTTTATAACTTTGGGTACCGTACATGTGGGTAACTCATAAGTAGCTGATGCCCTGTCCTTCTTCATTAGGCTTTCAGCGAGTGCTAATCTGAATTCTTTCAGATATTGTTTGCTCGTTTTTCCTCGTTTGAAAAGTATCTTCTGGCACTATGACATTTGAATAGAACTCGTTATCCCGAAAATTGAACAGTTGAGGTGAAAGTTTAACTCTTTTTGTAACCTTTTCAGGAACCAATTTCTTCCTTTTTGATGTTGAATTTTTAAGAGAATTTCTTAAAATTCTAGTGTTTTTCACTACACTCTTTCTGTAAAATTTGAAAAAAAATGTCTTTTAAAAGATATCTATATGATTGTTGAATTAAATAGAGATAGGAAACGAAAGTAATTATTGCAACTACCTGCATTTTTTAAAACATCCTGTGGTTGGCGAATCTACTGTCAACAATTGATGTAGAGGTAATGCATTCGTGTTTTTCTCCTTGAGTAGTTAAATCCGGCTGGATAGTCGAAATATATGCTTGCTGCTTTCCACTAGCTTGGACATTTATGGGTTCATCTGGGGAAACTATATCTATCGACTCATTTGGAGATATAACGGCTATGCGCGTTTCTGGTAGTGGCTGGTTCCAACTTAAATCACAGCTCAAATCTATTTCTGTTACTATATCTTCCAAGGAAGTTGACGATGAAGGAGGGTCTGATGATACCTACAGAACTACAGAAGGTCGTCTTGGGATTATTTAGTCATCACTATCTTCAAGATCTTCATCCTCAGAGACGTGATGATTTGGTGGCACGTAGGCCCGAGTTAAAACATATAGATATTGTCCTCTTGATTTATATTTCATTGGAAGTTTACCCTAAAATAGATAAATATTTGCATTATACCATTTAATTTTTATCTTGGTAACGTATCCGTATGGACACATATACATTTAAATATAAAATGTTATTAATTTGACACTGTATCCATTTGGATACATACTAAATTAACATTAAAACTCTTACTAATTGGCATTGTATCCACACGGATACAGACAAATTTGAGGTTAAATTACTTTGTAATTTTATTTGAAATAATGACAAATACTTCTGTAAATAATTAACAATAATGTAATAAACATAACTACAATAAAAAAATATAATATATTTTAGTGATGTTTTAGATTAAAAGGGATACTTAAAGTACTCCTCAACGGTGCTAGCTTGCGTTCGGCCATGTTGGATCAAACTGTTTAATGTAGTTCTTTTTTGTGACGCTAGGTGACACTTTATCATAGACAAAAGATCATTGATATAATATTTTGTGAATGAACGAGGTTGCAGCCATAGACATTGGAAAAAAATTTGTCGAAAATCATTGTATCCAAATGGATACTGCCCCAAATAAAGGGTTAATAATGCCCCAATCCGAAACACGGTGGGTCCATAGGTGGTGGATAATGGAGTGGCTCTAGCTCATCATCCTCCCGACCCAAAACTGGAATGAACAAAATTAAAAGATTTAGGAGGGGGGGGGGGCGCTGATTAAAGCCTCGCCTTGGGCGCCTAAAAACCACGCGACGGCCCTGTGCCCATCCCCCGGTTTTTTCCCTGTACCTACTCTGCAAAATCGTCAAAATCACCCTTGTGTATGTCACGTAAAGAGAGAACTATATAGCACGCTATAAGACAGTTTATTTCCGAATTTATACCAATACCACCACTCCCAATCATTTGCAGTCTTCATGTTTACTTCCAGGGGCCTACTCGTATCCTTCAAAGCTGATTTTTTTCCGAAGTAAGTATGTACTTATGTATAAAATGGCGAGTGGAAATGAATGGCCAAAAATTTTGTGTGTATGTGGGGGGTGGGGGGTTTGAACCCCCAAAACCCCCCTGGCTACGGTCCTGCATGTTGTTCCTCACCGTGAAGGGCTTGAGTATAGAGCTAAGAAAAGAAATCTCCCTGTAATTTTCAGGGTTACTTTTAAAAATGTGGACCGTAATACTGGTATGCCATTCAAGGGGTCTCTACAAAACTAAAAAATTGGAAATTATTTACCATCGTCACTCTTCATCAAATTTTGTAAAAACCTATATTATCCTCATTGTGTACATCGTCTAAGTACCGAGGATAATGATATATCATTCTAATAAATGAACCAGGATACGTCGTCTCAGTCAAGTCTCAGATTACTTTCTATACTGTTGCGACTACAACGGCGGATCCAGGGGGGGGGGGGGGTCACAAAGTGTAGTTTCCAGATACCAAATTTTTAAGATGACCTTTTTTTTTACTTTGTGACCCCCCCCTGGTGCCAAGGCTGGATCCGCCCTTGTGCGACTATTATTATTTTTATAGTTTTCTACCATGCATGAATGGTAGAACCATGCTTGAATTAATTTTATCTAATTTGACTTTTTAACTTTTTACTTTTTTGATGTTATGTATTTATTATTTGAGGTGTTTATTGTATTATGAGAAATAGCGGATAAAATTCTGATGGCTTATTTTTTTATCTAATTTGACTTTTTACTATTTTAATGTTATATTTATATCTAACTAGCTGACCCGTCGAACTTTGTATCGAAATAAATAATATGGGTAAAAAATTTATAGTTTTATGCAACAGAGCTCAAATTCGTTTTTTTAGTTATTTAATACGAATGACTATTTTCTGGCATTAGCAAAACCTGCATACCACGCTGCATTCATTGGGTCTGAGTTTATTTTTTCATCAAAATTTTTAACCTATGTTAATATGGTGTGGGAGGAAGTCATCATTGCGCAAGATCGAGTGCAATGGAGAGTTCTTATTGCTTCATCTTGCTCCTGAATGGAGTTCAAAGGGAGTTTTAATTTTGATTGATTTGATGTTAATATGTAAAAAAATAATTTAGGTTTGTCATTATATTCGATATTTTAATAGTTATTTTGCTCAGTTATAATAATATTGATTGATTGATCAAATTACGATAAGGAATATCTCCGTACCGATTCAAAATACGCATTGAGGTGTCAATGGTTTTTTACCCATCACGCTGATTCCCGAAGGAGGTAGGCAGAGAGTATGGACTTCCATTCTTTCCAATCCAAACTCATTCGCTTCCTCCAAACGCATAACATTCCGCATACATGCTCATAAATTTCTTTTGCTTCTGACTTGGCCCTCCTGTAAGACGGCAACGATATGGTCGGTCTATGTCATTCGAGGTCGGCCTCGTCTGCGTGCACCCATTCTTTCAGATTCATATATCCCTTTCGTCATTCTCTCTTCGTTCATTTTTTTACATGCCCGAACCTCCTTTCTTTATTCACTTTCATTCTAGTCACTACACTAACATCCACTCCACATTCCTTTCTAATATTATCATTCTTCATCTTATCAATTAGTCTCTTTCCCCATATCCTACGCAGTGATCTCATTTCCACAGCATTTATTCCAACTTCCAAATTGTTCGTCCATGTCCAAGTTTCACTCCCATAAATCAGGGATGGTATCAGGATTGCATTGTGCATCAACTGTGGTTTAAAGAGAGACCTTCTTAGAGGTCTTAGTGCACCGCCAACCCTTCTCCTAGCCAATTTCCTTCTTTTGAACATGTTTTAGTTTGTTTTTTTTTTTCAATTAAGTTTATAATCAGTATTCGTTGTCAATCATGTAAACAATTCAGTTTAATGGTGGTTTTATAAATCTCTGTAAACAAACAAAAAAATATTCTACTTGTTCTTCATTATACCTAATCATGTATTCATTGTGTTAAAACTTACCTAAACTCCTTATAAAATAATGAACTTCAATTAAGTATAACTCCTTAATAGCAATGTTATGTATACGATTTTGTTTGCTGACGGTTTTAAAAATCTCTGTTAATAAAGAAAATTTTCGAAACTCCTTACGCTTCATTACAATAATGTAGGTATTCCTTGTATTAAAACCTCTTATAAAAATTAACTGCAATGAATATCATATGGCCTATCCAATCAATCTTTTTCATACGATATATTTTACATTCGCCTTCTATCAATCGCAACAACAATCAATCCACTGACAGTTCTTTCAAATGTTAATTAATTAAAATTCAAAAGTAGACCAAATTATTTTGCTAAAAGTACTAAAAAAGTTAACTACTTTCTGTGTTTTCAATAATTTTCGATAAAAGCCTACACGACAAAAAAAGAATTAGTGAAATCGGTATAGCCGTTTAGGCGCGATGCGTTGACATCGGGAAATAGCTCTCCATTTTTATAGTTTTATTAAATTATCTAATTTTCCATGTATTTTTCTTATTTTTTTTCTTCTAAAAGGACACTCTCCTGATAAAAGCCTACACGACAAAAAAAGAATTAGCGGAATCGGTCCAGCCGTTAAGGCGCCATCCGATGAGCACGCGAAATAGCTCTCCATTTTTGTATATAAGATTTCGTGGAATTTTAAATGGACCGCAAAGAAATCTCTAAAAATCTTTGTGGGCTCTTTTCTCGATACTTTTAGTATGCATATAACGTTCTTTCATGCGATACGTCAATTGACGATCATCGTAGCAAATAATTGTCCGCTTTTTTAAGAATTATCAAACTATAGGTATTCGTGTGAAGTGATAAAGTTTTTAAAAAAATATTTTCTTGATCATATCATATTGTTTTAATACGCAATTTTCGAATATTGAGTACCTATCTTGATAAAGGTACCTATGGTTGTTTTCGAAACTTAATGGTTGCTTACCTACGTAAATAAAATTGCGCTGTCAAGAAATTTATCACAGAAAGGAATAACCGTTCCATACAAAATGTATGGGTATTTTATTTTCTTAATATTTTTATTCCTTATCAATTTTTCATTTTTAATAGCTAGTAGCCTATTCGGGACGGAGACGAATACAACAAATCAAAAACCATGAAAATCGGTCCAGCCGAAGTGGCCCGTTAATATATGCACAATGTGCACTGCGCCCCCGTAAAGAAATACAAAACTAATTCGATTGAGTTAAGCTTATAAAATAATAACATTAAAATATTTCTGAAACATCCATATGTCGCCAGACGTCGCCAAAATTGGTCGGGGAGCAAAAAAATATTTAGGCGATATTTTTGTATTATATTAAGAAATAGTGCTCCTGTTAAAAATAAAAAGATATAATTACCTACCTACTACTTAAAAATTAGAAAGTCATTAAAATTAATATGACATTATAAATCCATTTTCCTAGAAGTCTGGTGTACATTGGAAGCAGAAGAAGAAGGTTGTGGCATTGGATCACTTATAAAAGCATATTATATTCATTTTTAGTTTATGTTTTTTCGTTTCCGCGTTTTTTTTATATCGCTCACTTTGGCTTCTATCAAAATACTACAACCGAAACGGAAAAGCACCATGGACCTAAAAGTCGCTAGAATATTTCGTCGCTAAATGAAAATGAAAAGTCGTTTTCCATGTCCAAAAGTCGCTAGATCTGGCGACAAAGTCGCCAAGTTGGCAACACTGCCGATAATATTGTTATCTTTTTATGAAAATGTTCGAATCGGAGGAGTAAGTGGGATGGGCTACTGTAAGAGCGTATGCGAGAATGAGAGAGAACTACCCGCGATGTCGTCGGCGCGTCCCAGGTAATCTTTCCATACAAACTTAAATGTTATATTTTACATCACTTCTTAACCATTTTTTTTACTTTTTATTAGTTATTCTGTTATCCGGAGTGGAGAAGAATCCAATTAATCAAACATCAGAAGAATCTGTTGAGCCAATCTCGAGTTATAAGTGTTCGCACTAACCCCACTTTCATTTATATAGTAGATTAGAATTTTTAACTTTCTACTATTTTGATGTTCTGTACTTATTGCTTGAGATGTTCTATATATTGTGGGTAATGTCGGAGTCTTCACTGGTCCATAATCTGTTTCTTTATTTATTGATTGATTTATTGATCTGTTTCTTTATTTATTGATATTATCATGACTATCTCAAAAAATGTAAAAAAATGAATGTGACCAAAATACTAGCATATTCTTCAACAAGGAACTGTCAAGGAGCAAAGTACATTTCAGCCAGTCGATGAATGATCTGTTTATTCATCGTGCTATCTCTTCTCTTGTTTCGATACTTTTTTGTTCTCCTTGTTGGGTAAGCTGAAGCGTTAATTTTCAGGATTGTGACTCATTATAGACCCCTCAGACAGCACACGAATATCCCTTCGATATCCCGAATGTCCCGGGATATTGGGATATCCCTGGGACATCCATGGGATATCCAAATGTCTCGGGATATCCCAGAATATCCATGGGACATCCCAGGGATATCCCGCATATCCCGGGATATGCAAACATCCCAGGGATATCCCGGGATATGCAGACATTCCAGGGATATCCCGCATGTCCAGGGATGTCCCGTCGGGACATCAAAGGGATATCCTGTCAAGATGAATTCGATGAACTTGAAGTTGTATGAAACGCACTCGAAAAAAGTTGTCACTTATTGATTCAGACAATATTCATCTTATTGTAGTGTTCCTTTTCAGTATGTGGCTGAATTTGACAGACTATTGTCGTTTTTAACAAACAGTGGTTACGGTTACTATGCAATGTTTTCCAATCGTAGTATTACGCTGATGTGTTTACACTAGTCCCAATAAGAAAAGATTTTGTGAAAAAAAAATGAAACTACGATCAGCATTATGTGCGCCCTTAATTGTAAATATCATTTTTAATTTTATTAAAACTAGTAAGTACATAAATCTTCAGGGCCGACGCGTGAGTAGAAGATGTCAGCCGATTTTGATAATTCTTGTTTTTTTCTTTGCCGTGAAGCTGCCGGCTAAGAATAGCATCTCTGCTCTTTTTGCTGGTTTCGCGAAAAATCAGATCGGGACCGTGAGGTTGACCACTTCACGTCCTTAAACCTCAACGGGTTAGAAAAGACGCAATGAGCCTCGGACTCCTTCGTGCCCAATGGAGAGCTCTTGATGCCTCCCTATGCCCCTAAGTGGGGCCTCAAGGGAGTTTGAATTTGGATTGGAATTATTGTAAGATAAATAATACATTAATTCATATATTATGTATGTATATTTTGGTCGTCATATTCGCAGTTTTATTATTATTGGAGAAATCTTGCCAATACTTACTTACATTTCGTGTTTGGACTATAAATTTTGCCACTCCAGGAAGCCTCAACATATTCTATTGCTTTTTCATTTGCTAAAGAATCTAAGATCGGATTTTCTGACCTCCAGACTTTTCCCGATGTGTTTTTTTCAGCCACTCAGGATATGGATTGTAGTATTATTGTCTTACTATTGTTACTGAATTAAATTATTTAGAAAATATTCGTGCGTTTAGATTGATCGCTTCATCCACCTGTTTAGAGTGGGCAGTTTTGTGCCATACTGGCCATGCGTACTCTGTAGCAGACACACTTCCCCTGAGCTAAGGTTCACAATTCATATTTTTTATGTTTTAGGAGCTGTTGGTGACACATGCCGAAATTATTTAAGTCATAAGAAACTTGCTGCGTCAAGCACCTCAACTCCCAAAATCAAAAAGAACCGAAGAATTTTGTTATTTATTTACAAAATCAGATTTCAAATGAAAAAATGCTTATACTACAGTAATGAAGTGGTTGGTAGACTAGCGATTACGACTCCGGAATTCGTACTGTTTTATGCGGAGGTTGTGGGTTCGATCCCAGGTGCCGACCATCTTCCTCTTTCACGACACAAGCTTTAAGTAGCTTACCGTGAAAGAGTGTATTTGTGTTCACTTTCTTTAAGCACAGATTCATTTAAAAAAATAATATTATAGATTCTATAATTGTAATTTTTACTTTTGTTGTTACAGACATTCTGAACCGGAAACTGAAGAGATACCTAATCTTTAATTAAAAAAATAAGCTGACTGCCAAAACAGGCTGCGAATGACCATTACCACCATAGGTGAACTCGGGACTGAGCCTCCGATACACATCGGTATGGAAAGTGGCGCCTTAAACAACATGATGGATGACCAAAGTATGGAAAGTATCGGCTTTTAGTGGGGAAACGATGTGAGCTGGTTCATATGTAGGTCTATGTTGCCCATTATTCACAAAAGACATCATATATACGCCGGCCCGCGCCGGATGATCATTTCTACCATCATGGAGAGAGAAATACTAAATTGTTTTACTATTCTTTTGCATTATAATTAATACAAAGGAGCCAAGGACGTCGCCAGCCCGGGGCCCAGGGGGGGGGGGGGGCAATTTGACCCATTGCCATTCATAGGCTATTTTCTATATGGAGGATGAGGAAAATATGCATTGCCTACATTTTTTAATCTCTAGAGGGGGGCAGCTGCCCCCCCCTACCCCCCCTTGGCGACGCCCTTGCAAGGAGCACAGAGAACAAACATGCAATAAATTTAAATACTTACCTTATATAAGGGCGTCGCCAGCCCAAGGCCGGGGGGGGGAGGGGGCAATTTAACCCATTGAGGATGAGAAAAATATGAATTTTAGGTATAGTGAAGAGTATGAAGAGTTTTTAGGATTTATCGGCAAATCGCGGTCTTAAAACTTATGGTTGCTTTGCAGATATCCATGGGACGTCACAGGAATATCCACGGGGTATTCGGGATATTCCTAGGACATCCAGGGGATATCCCTTGATATTGACGGACATTTGGATATCTCAGGGACGTCCCAGGGATATCCTGTGCTGCCTGGGCCATAAGGATAAGGGGATGCATATTTGAGAAACAACCTTCTCTAAACTAAATAATAACGATGGGATGCCAACCTAAAACTGTGCAAACTTCCAGGCGGTGGTGTACCGAGGAGGGGGCGGACCGCCCCGGGCGCCTCAAGTGGGAGGGCGGCGAAAACTCACGGTACACCAATAGCTGCTTCCAGGTAAAATCCAAATATAAATATGTATAGGCTGTGTATGGTGAACAATAGAGGAAATATGAGACCTCAAAAAAGATACAAGAAAAAAGACGATAAGAAATTGGATTCAAATTAATTCCAATGGGCAAACGTGACGGCAAGAAAAGTGAACAGCAAATCTACAGGGTATCTGATGTATTCTGTTCAAGGAAAAATATTTACTGATTTATTTATGACGATTCTGAAGACCGTGGTCTCTCGAACCATATGTCCGTCCAACCGAAATGCCCCTGTCCTCAACTCATCTCATTTCCGTTTTCTAGGAGAGACCGGTCTCAATCCAATTAAGGAGTAGGGCATCCTTCTTGGCTATTAGCCCTCTGACTCCTTAGTGCTATCCTTTGAAACAACAGTCACCCTTTCGAGCAGGTTCCCCATTAATCTGCATTTAAATAACAATCTTATAATATAAATGAAAGTCGGGTTAGGGCGAACACTTATATTATAACTAATAAAATGTTTGAAAATTGTAAAAAATATAATATTAAAGTTAGAATGGAACGGATTTCCTGCGACGCCATCGCCATCTATGAAAAAATCTACAACAAAATTATTGTATACTGCACCTGATGGTAGTTCCCTCTCATTCTCGCATACGTAATTGCCACTCTTAGCCCGTCCCACTTACTCCACCGTTTAGAGCGTTTTATATAGAAAATTTTCATACAAAGTCAACATAATTAATTATCGGGCAATTTCAAATGTGCACACTCAGCATCGATACTTCATAGGCGAGGTAGAATGTGTGCGCGTGCATATATTCTTGCTTTGTTCCCGCCTGAGCTTTGAATACGAATGAAATATGGATGTTTCAGAAATATTTTAATTTTATTATTTTATTAATTTAACTCAATCGAATTAATTATGTATTTTTGTTTCTGGGGGCGCAGTGTACGTTATGCATATATGAACGGGTCGCTTCTGGTTAGGATCACAGGACAACGTCTGTCGGGAAAACTAGTTACCTATAAATCCGTCTTTTTAATCTTTCTTACGAAGATTTGTAGGTATTTCTTACATTTTGGTAGTGGTAAATGAAAAAAAAAATATTATTAGGATATATTTTTCTAGTGGCAACAATAGCATATTCAATAGTCTATGGGGGCAACATTTAAAATATCGGTGATGCCCAAGTGATGCCATTATTTTACAATATTATTAATTATTTTTGAGGAGAAATATCTTCTTATGTATGCTGATTCATGGTTTATTAATCAGGATAATACAGTGATAATAAATTATAAATAGGTATTTGAAATTCTAGAATGATATGAACTACATTCATATCAATTAATTTTTAAAATGGCAATACCAAATGCCAATGACTTCTCTAATTTGCACCCCTCAACAATGGAATCTTCCATTTTTATGTATACACCGAATTGTACTTGCGTACCCCGACATAAATGTTTTATGTATTGTTATTTATTACTCTGATGTTTTGCTGCAAGTTATTTCTCTTTTATTCCGCGAATTTTTTTAAAAGTAGTGTTCAATGTATTTTTGATTTGTGAGTTTGAATGATTGAAATCATAACATTGAACAGTGAATGCGCATCATCTTAACTACTGAACTGGTAGTGTTCTTGCCGGTGTAAACAAAATTCCCGGTTAATTCAATGTCAAGTAAATTATACTCTAAATGAATTATCACTGAATATACCGGTAAAGTTGTAACTCAAGGTGAATATTTTAGTGTAATTTATGAGAATAGTGTGTTATTCATCCAGTTAGGTCCTTACGAAGTGTTAAAATTTTTAGCGGGAACATGTGGACCGAGGATGTTAATAGTGGAAAATGGGTTGGTTCTTGTGCAAAGCCTATCTCAACTAGAATGTGGCTTTTAATTTGATTTTATTGTAGTTGCTATAGATTTTTGACATTTTTATTTGCCCTAATTGAACCTTCCCGGCTAACAATTTTCTGAATGTCTCCTATATTATCTACGTTAATGTTAGCATATACATACTATAAAAAACGATGTGTATGTATATACATCGAACTGTAGAAGGTTACTATAGTAATGTATACCAACATGAAAAAAATATAGTTGGGGGATATACCATTGTAGGATGTACCATTCTTTCCATTGAGTGCGTGATCCAATAATAAAATGGCGGGAAGGTCACGTGACTGTTTTCACCCAATCATGTTTCTCATATTTGAATTTAGTATTCTTTGTGTTGTAGATCGACACCAAAACAACAGTGGAGTGTGAATAGAGCGGGTTGTGCATCTGTCAATTTGGTAGCTGAAAATAATATTGTAAATGTGTGAAATAGAGGATTTATCTCTTGGGCATCAGGATATTTATTTCAATAAATATTCGGTAAGTAACATCAAACTTGATTAAGTAGTTTTTTTATCGTATTTGCGTGAAAAGAAGCGGCAATTACGCCCGTGTTTGGTTGTAAATAATGGACTCGTCCACTAAAAGCCGTGTCCCGCTCTTTTCGTATTTGTGTTATACTTGAGATAGACGTAGTATGTGTGTGAGTGTAGTATGTAATAGAAAGAGAAAGATATATAAAACAAATGGGAAGTATGCAACATAGTCAACAAATCTTCCATTATGTATGTACCCAAGTTTTGTAATTATTTTGATACAAATATCTGTCAGTTTTAAAATAAATGTGTATAGCTGCTGTTTTCATAAAAGACATGTTCACATCTTTGCTGTATAATTACTTTTCAGTTTTTATTTTATAATAACTTACAGTAAAACATACTTTTCCAATTTCTTTAAAAATAACCTATACCTACTTATTGTATTTTGAAAGTATTCAAAATATTCTGCTATCCTCATTTGCCAGCATTATATTTATTTATTTTGTTATCTTTATTTTATTTTGTCCCACCCTTTTGTGTTTAATCTTCACGAGTAGAAATACATATAAATGCTGATTTCTTCATATGCCTACACAGAATTTCATGTTTATCTTATGGGAAATTAGAAGTACAGGGAATTCAATCAGTAAATTATTTTGACAAGTAAAACTGTGTGTAATGGGGATGTGAAATCCCATTTATGCAAGATAGTATGTTTTTATTGCAGATACAATTTCTCAACAAATATGCTCAAATTCATATAATGTTTACAGGATTGCTTTGGTACTAATAACATGGATCTTTATATAACAGATTCATTACAAGATATGCTGGACATAGATATCAAGTCTGAAATGGCCACTGACCTCGGCAGTGGCACTGATCTATCCGTAAGTTTTATTTTGAGTTTAAAAATAAATTATTTTACATGACAGTTTCAACGGTGTTCAGATTAAAAGGAATATTAATATTTTTAGGATACTCTGGGTGTAAATTTCTCAGACCTTCCGCCTTTATTGGATATAGAAATGGATAATGCAAACAGTTGGATGTTAGGGAATAATTCAGCTCTTCATAGTTCAAGTTTTGTACAGAATCTTGATTTATACGGCTCAGAAGCTAATGCCGTGATGGTGAATCCCAACTCTGTGATGCCTTCCATGTTCTCAGAATCTCCAGTAAAATCTGCAATGAATGACAATTCTACTGATTTAATGCTTAATTGTATAAAGAATGAATCGTGTTATAGCTCGCCTATAGCTAGTCCGAGCGCTGATAGTCATTTAACATTTTCACCCAATACCATTAAGTTTGCAAGTGTGAAGGAAGAGAATGATCAAGACAGCGGAATGGAGGGAAGGAAAATATCCGACACGTCCAATTATGTTTTCATAAAGAGAGATAGTGTTGAGCAAATAAAAAAAGATCTGAATGAAGCTATCGATGCTAAACCTAAGTTTTCCACGATATCTACACTCAGGGTGAAGGCACCTAACACAGATATGAAAATGAACAAAAACGGTTGTTCCATTCTAAGCAACCAGAGGTTGGCTAGTCCTCAGTACATCACCACTGGCCAGATACTGGGATCCAAAGCATTGATTTCTAGCAGCGTTCAAATCCTTCCTAACAGACAGAAGACTTACATAACTAGTGGGAGCAACCCAACCACCATCCTCATTGACAATGCCACCTTCACCAGCAATAGACAAGTGTTGAAGGCAGTCTCTAGTTCTACGCTCTCGGAGAGCAATTCTAAATTTGTCGCTAATAATAAATCTACCTCAAACGGAGAGTTTCCTAAACCTGCCTACTCATACTCCTGCCTTATTGCCATGGCATTAAAGAATTCCAGAACTGGCAGTCTTCCAGTTTCTGAGATTTACAATTTTATGTGGTAAGCTGAATACTTTTCTTTTTCCTCTGTTTCAATTTGTTTTCTCAGAGATATCTATTACAATATACTTTTTTTATTACTTATTTTAGTCAACATTTTCCATATTTTAAAACTGCACCCAATGGATGGAAGAACTCTGTAAGACATAATCTTAGCCTAAATAAATGTTTTGAAAAAATTGAAAAACCCTCAACAAATGGAGGACAGCGGAAAGGTACGAAAATACTCATGTTCAGTTGTTTCTTACTAGGTAGTTGCAATTATTATTTTATTAATTTACCTTTTATCTAAAAATGTTAAATTGTGATTTTTGTGTGATATCAGGTTGTTTATGGGCAATGAATCCATCTAAAGTAGGTAAGATGGATGAAGAAGTTCAAAAGTGGTCGCGAAAGGATCCACAAGCAATAAGGAAAGCCATGGTTCATCCTGATAACTTGGAAGCTTTGGAGAGGGGCGAGATGAAGTATTGTAGCACAGAGGACGTTAATGGTGGTGATGATGAATGTTCCGAGGATGAATTAGACGTAGATGAAATGATAAGCGCTGAAGATCACAATCCTGACATTGAGGTAATTATTTACTTTCTGTGAATTCCCATACACCAAACACTTTTAGATGAAGCTTTCTTCCTTTCTTTATGTTCACAAATTTACCATACTTCTCTCCATTCATTGCTTCTGTATTTTCTGTGGGCTCTTGAGTCCTAATAAAGGCACTATTTGGTGTCAGATATGGATCTATATTCCAAAATATTCTTTGAGCATGTAGAGGTTGCCTTAAGAATGGGATTATGAATGCACCTGTTTTTGTACAAACTCTGAATTGGGTTTGAACTGACTTAGCACTCTGGATGGTTTGCCAGACCAACAGATGGGTGAACCTAAATGTTAAGAGAGAGGTAGGTAATATATAGATATTACATGTGTCATGGTGTTGTAGGTTATTGAAGGCTACGAAGAAATTGAGGTTGAAGAACACCCTGTTCCATTCAAATTGGAGTTTTCACTGGCTTCACAATACCCTGAGACAGGTATATTTTTTATTCTTTTAACTTCTGAAATAACGTTGTTGGAAGTCATTCATAAACAAATATCCACTTTCCAATCCAATATGTATTGGAAGCTCAGCCCTGATGTCAAGATAGGACCTGTTCCAATCTGTGAAGCTCTCATGGAATGATCATAGAAAGTAATGAGCTAACGTAGGGATTTATTTTGCAGATGGTGGTGCCAAGAGGGCGAAACCTACTGTTATTCACAGGATGAACTCCTCACCGTCACACTCGAACCGCCGGAAAACTCCCTTAGTGAATAGGATAGCGTAAAGTGAATGGTTTCAAAGACAAGAGTGCTGCTGATTGAACCAATCACCTTGACATTTACCGACCATTGGTTAAGATTGTAATAGTTCAAATGTTCACACTGCTACCATTATGGGAGGTGATCCTGTACAAACGCTTTTATTGTATCCTGACAAAACAAATTTTTGTACAAATTTAATTTATTATCAGAAAATGTTATTTTTCACAGGTTTGTGTACATCTGATAGTTATCCTTAAGACTAGTTACAATATGAATTTGATATCTGTGTATATATGTAATTATGATTCTAAGTTAGGTGAAAGAGCAGTAGAATGCTAGTGATTATAAATTTTATCTAAAATGTTGAATATGGTACAATACGTGTTAGATTTTCATCACACACTTACAGTGCCAAACGTTTTCGATACAATTGTTGTACTTTTATTTAATATTCAACTTATGTGATCGTCTTCTTCAACGTTGATTGATTATTTAGTGTTAGTGTGTAACATTTACACATTGAGAAATTATTACTTTAGTGCTACTCACTGCGGATTTCGTGTCCATGATCCTATCATGCATTGTCTTTAGTCGCTTTGGACTCTCCGCTGGAGCCACACATTGTACGTTATCTTATGCCATCCCAGTCTTTATGGAATTGCAATGATATATCTTTGATGTGCCAGATAAGTATTGCAATACGTAGTTTGTTTTTTATTTTGTGTTGCTCTAACGGAGATTCTTGAAGGACAGAGAAATTGGGGTGTGGTCCTATTGAACGGTAACACGTTTTCATATCCAATCTTTAATTTCATTCTAAAATAAGAAAATAATAATGTAGTCTTATTATTAGTAGTGGACGATGTTTATTTTGAGTATGTGTTTTCTTTATGAAATAAATTATGTATATATGTTGTATTGTACTTATAATATAGTGAGTGTTTTCATCAGTGATATGTTCAAAATATTATATTTTTGTAGACATGTGATATTTTAAATGTCATTATCATTCCGCTTGATTTTATTTATTAGTCTATGATGAAATTAGCTTGGATGATTCCTGTTCTTTCCCCATACTTCCCATATGCTTTGGATGATTATCGTTTACAAAACTACTGCAATTTGAATTAACCAAAAAAATTTCAAACAACTTGTCATATTTATGACGAATTTGACCTCACTTGAATAGAGGCAGTGCAATGATTTAATGTCTAAATCAATTTTAAAACCATAGTAAAAGTTCTATTTTAACTGTAACCAAATTTAAACCCATATTTTTGAATATGTAATTCTTCCCGAGTGCAATATAACAGCAAATGAAAATATAATAAGAATTAAGTTTTCTAAATAAGACATACAAAATGATTTTTTGAAATCAACAAATCCAATTTATTGGAATTATTCTTTTGACACTGTGTTAACTATTTGGATATTCATTATATGTCATGTAAGTATACTTTTTGTCTCCAAAAACTTATCGAATCTTGCTTGAATTTTTATAAAATATTTTTTTCTATTATCCTAGCACCATTTGAGAGTGAAAGATGCGGAGTATAATAAATCTGAAATTTTATTTTATAAGTAAAATATTTTAACTTAATTAATATTCCTGTAAAGAAGAGCCCTAGTCATTTTCTATATTTCAAGTTAATAAATTTATTATACAAATAAAAATTATCTTAAAAATAATAAATGACTCTAAATAAAAAAAAATTGACCACACATATATTTCACAAATATTGTTGATCTTAAAGTAATCAATATTTTTAATTTCTCCTGTTAATAATTCTTACTTTTTTTTTGTTCTTTTGGGCTGTTTACACTTTGCAAAGTAGCAAGTGTGAGTGGGAAGTAGCAAGTAGTAAACACGCGGACAGAATTGTGAGTTGCACAAGTTTTCAACTTTACAGTGATAGAAGCTGGTTCTATTTTTTGGGAATAGCCCAGTCCACCGCTCCTTTCCCACATGTACAGAATAAGAGAAAAAAAAGGTATGCACATTTAACCTGTAACTCACGCCTGCAAATATTGCCACTTAACAAAGTGGAAATGGTCCTTTTGAGTAAATAAGAAAGAAACCCATGTCTTGAAAAATATATTTATAAGAAATGTTCATTTATTTTAAAATTCTCAATTGGTTACTTTGAACTCAAAATTATTTGTCGACATGCTGGCCAACTTTGTTATATTATATTTTACTGACCAATAAAATATATTTTTGCCTATTCATGGGATAATTCTTAGCTGCAGCCATAACTTAAAAAGTCCCATGATGGGTCGCAAATTAATAAGAAAAAAAGTTCAATGCATTATAAATACGTTCTTTTTGATAGTTGACAACCTCAACAGAATTGATCTTTTATGGAGGTTTTCCAACTTAGCTCTTATAATTTGGCAACACTCTTGAATTTTGATGATTTTTAACCGCATTTGAAATGACTATTTTTACTTTAAAAATTATGGATTATTTAATGTTATTGCTTGGTATAATATAATATACCTATTAAGAAGAACATTCCTTCATGAACGAAATAGATACCTATTTGTGAGACAGATTTTTTAAAAGTAAACAATAGAGGAATATGAGGTTCTTATTCTGTTTTATTTTGTACTAAAGTGTTGGGGAGCTGTGAAGTTCTTGAGTGGGAAATTTTATTTTAAAACTTGACAGCTACTGTGTAGCGTGGGAAACGGAGCCAGTAGAAAATGATAAGGGTAAACCATAATCAAATTAATGAATAGTGAAACAAAATGAGTTATCACATTTGAACAATATCCTGTTATTAAGTTTGTATTTCAAAGTGAATATTTTCAGTAAAGTCAAATTGTTTGAAAATGTGTGATATAAATATATTTTTTCTCGCCCAGTATTTTTCACTGTAAGAATTTTTAGATATAACTTATATTTTGTTCTAAGTAGAATTAGTATATAATTTTTGTATTAAATTTTATAATAAAGAAAATTAAATCAAAATCTTTATTTTTATCCATTTTTTCTCACATTCTTAATTCTAAGTACTTGTACGCTTCAAGGATAAATTCCAGACTTAACATAAGATACAAATTATTTCAAATTGTAAAATGATAGGCTCAAGCGAAATGATAGGATCAAGCGACAATATTAACAGCTAAATAATTACATTTTTTTTAAAAAGCTTATGGAATTTTTAAACCCCCCCATTCCCTATGGGGGCGTTCAAGTATTACGTAACGCAATTTGGGGGGGAGGGGGGGTCTTGCAAAACGTTACTGTGCGTTACGAGGGCGGGAGGGGGGGGGTTCGAACAACTCGTTACGTAACGGTGTTTTTTTTTCTTAAATAAAAAAAATTGGGAAATAAATCTTCCAAGTTGGGCAATCCTTTTCGTTTATGTTTTACGGGGAATTCCTCGATTGTACTGTACGTCATTTTTGTTTTTTTTCTCCGAAGTTGGGCACCCTTTTCGTTTATGTTTTACGGGAAGTCCCTCGATTGTACCGTACATCATTTTTTTTTCTCCGAAGTTAGCAAAGGAACCCTTTTCGACAATGTTTTACGGGAAGTCTCTCGATTGTACCGTTCGTCATTTTTATTTTGTTCTCCGATGTTAAAGCTTTTGGTGGAAACACGTAGAATGCCGAATCCGACCCGCGCCGACCGGCGCAAAGAATGTTTCTATGCAGTTGAATGGGGATACGCACAGCAAAAGCAGAAACCTGCTTTCCGGCATGCCCATTTAAATGCATTGAAACCATAGAAAACATTCTTTGCGCCGGTCGGAATCGGCTTTCTACGTGTTTTCACCCTAAGCGTAAGAATTTTTCGCTCTGCGAAAAAAGGAACCTTTTTCGTTTAAGTCTTACGGGGAGTCCCTCGACTGCATTGTATGTAATTTTTATTTCGCCCTCCCAAGTTAGCAAATCTTTTATTTTTTACGGGGAATCCCTCGACTGTATTATACTTACATCATTTTTATTTTATTTTCGTTGTCAGCATTCGTTAGTGGTCAAAAGGGGGGATTTACATCATCAACGCAGCTATGCCAAAATTTGGAAAACAGCAAAAGAAAAAATAAAGATAAATTTATGGAACATATAAATAGTATTTTTTTTCTCCGAAGTCAGCAAAGGAACCCTTTGAAACCCTTTTATTTTTTTACGAGAGTTCAGTAAAAAAATAGTCTCTTGGGTGTTACGTAACATTTAGGGGGGGGGGGGAGGGGGGGTACAGAAAAACGTTACGGCGCGTTACATGGGGGGGGAGGGGGGGGTAAAAAATCTTCAAAAATTGCGTTACGTAATACTTGAACGCCCCCTATCACTCCAAATGGATGTCGTCCATCCAAAATAATTTTCACAATCACCACATCCATCCAAATAGAGTGATGTCACTCCAATTTGACAAATGTGAAACTTGAGTTTTTTTCAATAATTTTAACAAAATTTCACTTCTAAATTAAAAACAGCAACACGTGTACCCTGGTGAAAGGATGATTATGATAAAATGAAACAACATTGACAATCCGTTTGGAGTGGTGGATGAATGGCTTGACACAATTTAATTTTGGACTGGTGGATATCTGACTCTCCCTATCACTTCACATCATCCATTTGATTTTACCCACTGACGGTTATTTTTGGAGTGATATCGCTCCATTTGGACAGATGGAGTGATCGTGAATTTAGCCTTTGAATTTTTTTTTAAATTTATTTGAAAAGAAATAAATGAAATTTGTTGACAATATGTAGTTCTTATGTAAATACATTTTTCATATAACCCCCTTAAAAAGTGTAAAGAGGGGAGATGCATTAGTATAATCCATTATTTTATCTAAATATGAGAATATTTTCCTTGCTTAATGTACTATTGGCAATAATTACAAAACTTAATGGACAGGTAAGAAATATAAAATTATTAGTTCATTCAAATATCTTTATTTCACTAGTAATATTTGTGGTTTGAAATGTAAATCAGTAAAAAAATCAAGTACAAAATATTATTACGTCGTGAATCATCCAATATGGCTGGGATGTTCTTAATGACTAAACTATGGCTTAACTCAAGGTATATTGAAGAATAATATCCAAAATATATTTATTATGAACAGATTATCTACATAATAATTAATTATAAATAATATTGTTTATTGAATGGTACAATATTTAATAAAAAAAATTAACTTATCTCATACACATTAAACTAACTAAATTTGATTTATAAAGGCTCGGATTTAAATCAGTACAATTTTAAAACTATTTTCTACTGTTGTTTGTAATGGGCCGATTCTACTATGCTAATTAGCAAGTAGTACAGGTGCAAGTTAACAAGTAGTAAAGTGTAGACAGTGGTGCGAGTTGGGAAAGAAGCGAAGGTGTTAACAGTCATGGGAACGGGTTCTATTTTATGTGCTTTATATTTTCTCCGCATTCGGTGGCGTAAAAACAAAATCATCAACCCTTTTGACCGAATGGGGCAACTTTGGACTCGCTTAGCAAAAATGAACACCTACTTTTGACCTGTGTGAAAGTTTTGAAGATGTGAAAAGGAGATTGAAAGAAGGAAACTGGCTGGTAGAAGGGTTGGCGGTGCACTAAGACCTCTAATGAGAAATAAGAATGTATCTCTTAAATCCAAACAGCTGATGCACAATGCAATCCTGATACCATCCATGATGTATGGGAGTGAAACATGGACATGGATGAAAAATCTGGAAGTTGGAATGAATGCTGTGGAAATGAGATCAATCCGTAGGATATGCGGAAAGAGACTGATTGATAAGGTGAGGAATGAGAATATTAGAAAGGAATGTGGAGTGGATGTTAGTGTAGTGACTAGAATGAAAGTTAATAAATAAAGGTGGTTTGGGCATGTAGAGAGAATGAACGAGGAAAGAATGACAAAAAGGATATATAAATCTGAAAGAATGGGTGCACGCAGACGAGGTCGACCTCGAATGACATGGTCCGATCATATCGTTTCAGTCTTAGAGGAGGGCCTAGTCAGGAGCAAAAGAAATAGGAGAGCATGTATGCGGAATGTTATGCATTTGGAAGAAGCGAAAGAGGTTTGTTTGGATAGGAAAGAATGGAAGTCCGTACTCTCTGGCTACCCCCTTCGGGAAACGGCGTGATGGGTAAAAAAAAAAAACTTTTGACCTGCAATTTTGATTTGCTACTTAACCAAGTGAAAACGGCCCTTAAGGCTGTGATAAGTTGTTTCTCTCATAAATTTGCAATCATTGGGTTCTTTAATTTTTTAAAAATCCCACATCCACAACAGGATTCAAACTTGTTGTGCAACAGCTTGACAAAAACCTTACTATCATGAATGATTGATTATGGCGTTCTACTTGTATAAATGAATCACCATAAATCACAACATTTGTATAAAAGTCTAATTTGATCGAGATTCTTTGTAATCAGTTCATATTTCAATGATCATTTTCATGGCATATGAGAAATAAAAACTAAACACTTCATAAAAATAAACCTAAAACTATGGACGGAATAAATGGATGGACTATTTATATTTTCTGGTATTGTAATCAGAAAGTTATCACAATAAAGTATGAATGATCACCCAGCATTACTTTGTACAAAAATATGTTAATGTATGTATTATTGTTTGGATTCATAACAGCATTCAACTTGTTATGAAGTACCATCTACATACTATGAACTGAGGTTTTTAACCCATAGTTGTTATGGGAGTCAATTATATAATAGAACACACATAGACGCCACCATTACCGCTAATGTGTATGGTGAAAAAGAAGATGCAGTAGCTCTATAAAAGAGAGTATAAGGTTTCAATTGCTGAATAAGGCTTTCAGATTTTGGCCAAGGATAAGAGCCATCATCAAAATTCATTGGGCATTGATCTCTCTCTCTTTCATACTCTTGCATTTCAAGGGCAACTGCTGCACCCTCGGATGAATTGTACGAGGTTACATCTTGATTGATGCTACAAAACGCTCCCAGAGCTTGCGACATTTGTATCCTAAAAGTTAAACAACATGAAATTAATAAAATAAATAATGCTAGCAAATTCAGGAATATCTGAATGAAATTCAGGAATATCTGATAGGTACCTGTTTAAATCAGCTCTTTGATAAACCCAGCATCTATATTTGTTGAGTGCATCTAGCTCATCGTAAGTTATCAAATATGATTTCAAATTTTCTTTCCAGTAGCCTATACACATCAATTTGTAATCTGGATCACTGTAAATATCTTGGGGTCGCCCCAAATGATCCACTGTCAAGCAGTAAGTTTCATCAATAGCAATCATTTTTTGATCCGTATCGCAAACGGAAAAATCTGAAATGTTTTCCTTGCAATATATGTTGGGGCGGGGACTGAGGGTTACACCTCCCAATATTCTGGTTTCAAATGGGACATCTCCCCTCTGCGTAAAGTTGAATTTTCCAGCCACGGGACATTTGACTGCCACTGGATCCTTTGCCACAAATATATTATATCTCCACTCTACATCATTTTTAAACTGCACCCACGAACAGGCCGTGTGGAAATCATCCTTGATAACGGCTAATCCTTTTCTGTATCTGAATATTAATAAGATAAATTCTGAATAAATAGCATTCTTCCAGAAATTGTAAAATTATAAATGCTTTAAATTTAACCACAACTTTTGAAGCAAATTGGTGGAATAGTAAATGTATTTGTTAAAATTTGATATCGCACTCTCAAGAAAAGTATTGAATTTACCTTATTATCCCATGGTGACGAGGCACAAAATCAAAGCAAACATAATCTTTTTGGCAACCATCTACAGTTAAACGAGCCATCATCACTCTTGAGTCCCTTTGTTCTCTGAAATTCAAAATATAAAATAAAACATTTTCCATAAATTTAATCATCTATCAAGACGTTAATACTGAAATGAATGAAACAATTGTTATTACTTAAAAATATCTAAATAAAGGAGTATCTGTTTGAATTTCACATTCTTTGAATTCTTTTATGAATATTTTTTTTTTCTAAGTACCTTTATGAAAATTTCAGAGTCGCATTATATTAGATTAGAAGAATGACCAGTGTAACACGATGACTGGTAATATTAGTTATCTAGGGTTAATTAAGAGAAAAAGGTGAATTACCTGCAAACGTATATTGTTTTCCTGTATCTGCCTTCATCTGGGTAGTATGTCTCAATAATGTGTGTTTCATTAATAAATACATTACCATCAAAGTTTGCAGTGTTTATCCAATCGCCAGAAAAATTTTGTGGCAAACGGCATCCAGGGTCTACAACCTCGGCCTAATAATTACAAAACAATCATACAAAAAGTTTTTAAATTGAAACTAGAGATATTATGCCAGGTATCTATCTATAGCAGGGTCATTTTAGAAAATTGAGATTTTACCTTCACAGGAGTGATACGCAGTCTCTCTGGACTTTTTTCAGGAGTCTTCAATACATTACATTCAGCAGTTATAGATGCACCTATGTACAGATCATCATCTCTGTTTTTCAAAAAGCATCTATATTTCTCATCTTTACGAGATTCTTTTGTGTTTGCGACAGCAAAGAAATGGTTTTTCCCAACAAACCAATCGCCTGCCACAAAAAAAGCATGTTTATATTAACTACACGTAATACAATCGTATTTAATCAAAAAGGCATCATCACAGACATAATTGTAAAGAAAACAATTTACAGAAAATCAATCAAATAATGAAAAGATATTATATTTCTTTTCCTACGTGCTTTTTTGAGCAAAGAATATATCAATTTATAAAGGAAACATACTTTGCAGTATAACTATAATAAATTATATTATTTCCGAAATATGTTTTCGGCCGACTATGCGACCATCTTCAGCAGAGAGTTAACAAATAAGTTATTTTATTAAATAATATTTATTACAGTAATACTGCAAAGTTTGTTTCCTTTATAAATTGGTATAATGACTAAGATTACAAAGCTACAAATAATGTGTTTGAAGAAAGAATATATTGTTCAATTTTAATGCCTTGTCAGAACATTTTACAACACCGATTAGTAAGATCACCTAAATATCACGACCTGCTGCATAAGTGCTTTGTGAATTCTTCCTAATGATATGACCAGTTATACTTTTTCCTTATTCCATTAAATTATAACAATATATTTAGTCATTTGGTTACCAACCTAAACAACTGTACTCTACGATTCCGTCAAATGTCCCCGACATTCCTGGACAGTTTTTGTATGTGATGTTAAATTTTTGATTGGTGATTAGAAACTGTGTGCCTGCTGTTTGGCATGATCTTATTTGTGCATCAGGATTATTGCATTCACCCGTAAAACGGAACCTGTTTTGATATGCAAATTGCCAAACACCTTCCAGCGACGATCTGCAGTTTACCTGAAATCAGAATATGCACTCATACCAATGACTGTGTTACATAATTTATCTTATAAAAGAGCTCAAATGGAATTCAACTATAATCTATGAAGTCTGAACTTTAATGTTGTGGCCATGCTAGCAGAATAAGTCATAAAATTTTATATAACATAATTCTTCCAACAAATAACTTGTTTAAAAGATAAAATCAATGAACCAAACTTGTTATAATCAGTGAATATACTTACAGGCATATAATTTTCCTTGAACAGGGTTATTAATTGCTGATCAGGATTCAGTCCTCGGCATACTCGTTCAACAGTTGGTTCCTCCCCAAGAGACAGATCCACACAAGATGTTTCGATCTTTTCTAGCACATTCAAGGTTCTGACCATAAACTTGGTACAGTAATAGCAAGAGCTGTGCCGTAAAATGAGTGTGTAATTTACAAGATTTTCCTCTTGGATATTAACACAATGACCCCTTGAAATAAACCATAAATAAGTTTAGAACATAAGTTTTAGAAGTACTGTGAAACTAATTAAAGCACATACCTAACAATATTATAATTATTAATTACCTTCTAGTAACTTCATCTGCATTAATTTCTGTCAGAGTATTCTTTCCGTTTTCCCAGGAAAACCAGGTTCCCCTAACAACCAGGGGTATTTGACATTCTGCAGTGACACTGTATACTGAAAATGCACATTGAATCATATAATAAGCAGTCCTAAGGTTGGGGTGGAGAAAAAACATATTAATTTTGTACCTAATCATATTACATTACTTCATTCAAAACTCTTAATACAGAAAGATTAAAATAAAACACTCTGGCATAAACAACATAAACAAAAAAAAAGCTACTCAAGATGTTGTAAATTATCCGACTAAGTAGATTTATTAAAAAGGTGTATCATACAAATTATTATGACGATAATGTAGAACCACTCGCATTATTTACATTTACTAAAAATATTGATACAGAATGAAAATGGGCGTGAACTGGTGGAAACTTACCATTTGAAATATAAACAATAAATAAAGTAACAACGTGTAAGCGAAACAATGTCAATATACCCATTTTTATGTTTATTAGTCGTATAACAGTTTAATTTAAGTATTATAGTTTATTTCCACATGTCACAATCACAATGCTGAGTAGGAATTCATTAGGAATGGACCAATGATAATTATTAGTACTGACGCATACTGACGAACTGACGTATGATTCAAATTTGTAGACTGGTGAATAATTATTTTTTATATTGTACTGTTGGTAAATTTGTTTAATGTTGTCAGACTGCAAAACTAATTTTGTATAATATGCGAAAATTTTCGGTAACCATACTGGGTTGGGGTCATGTTGGGGTAATTTGGTGACAAACAGCGTTTAATAAATTAAATATTTTTTTAATTGTATTTTTCCTTATAATTATGTGTCGCTTGCACTTGAGCTACATATCAACAGGATAAAAAAATATTACTTTTGTTATTCTAATAAATAATTTCCACGACTGCGCATGTTCAATATCATTGAATAAGAATGGCAACATACTATTATAACGTCATATCGATTACCCCGCATTGCAGAATTCATCTTTGACGTTTATTTCGTGTTGTCTGTCTAGCTCGACTTAAGTCGGGGATTTTTGCGGAAATTCTGGGTTTAATCGGTGATTTTGTTCGATAATATTTAACATTAAAACCGAAGATGTCTGTCATGGTTAGTACTTTGTTTTTTTCGCTACGTGTTAATATTTTTGTACAAAATATGTATTGATTTTTCAGAAAGTTATGGAAGACACTAAAAACTTGTGATTTATTATTTTGAATAACCCGTAAAATAATATCTGGACATGTCTTTTATTTTACATAATCATTAACTAATTTTGTCGATGACCTCATATTATAATAGATCAGAATAATATACTACATGTGACCAAATACAGGACTTATTAATTGGGGCACAAGAGCCAATAATAATATTAAGAAGCCATTCAGTTGTATTAAAATTTTCCTCTATTGTAATAGTATTAGATAAAATAGGAATAGTTTGATCTTTGAAAATGTTTCACTTTCTGAACGTTTGAAGGAGAGGGTATTTCCATTTAGTTTATTTAAATGTATTCTATTTCATCAAATAGCCATTATTTTCATTAGGTACTCTGAATTCCTATAAGTATGTGAAATATTGATTCAAGTAAACAAAGTAATAATTTAATATTTTGCTAAATATTGATGACATTCTGCTGTCATTTACAATGTTTGGCTTGGGGCACTCATTTAAATATGTGAACCTACGCACACTAACTTATTCAAAGAAAGCTCATAGTTGAAATTACTATTCCTAATTTTGCAGCAAATGAGAGCAGAGCGATGTCCATCTGATGAGTTGGCCATAACAAACTGTGCATTTGCCAATTCCGATGACTTTAGTCGTGATGTCAAGTAAGTTTTTATTTATCTCGTATTTAAGCAAGTACTGTTTATTCTGTTTAATAGTAGAATTACAACCACTACACAATCTTTGCTTGAGTCAAGTAGTGTGTAATTACAACCACTACACAATCTTTGCTTGAGTCAAGTAGTGTGTACTGAGGGTTGTTGGTTTGAACTCCAGAGTCCACTATTTCCTCAATCACAATACAAGCTTTGTCTTTGGTGTTGACTTTAAGTGATAATGTAGAAACCTTTGTAACTGTATAAGCAAGAATATCAATAGATTAGAAGTGTTTCATCACCGACTTCAGTACTGTTTCGTACTGGAGGTTGTGTTCAATCCCAGGTGCCGATCATCTTCCTCTTTCACGATACATGCTTATTTATTTACTGTGAAAGAAATAAGAGCGTATTTGTGTTCACTTAGAGTGAGCACAGATTCATTTTTTATTTAAAAAAAAATGAAATGTAATAATAGTCTGCTCATGTGGTTTGTAGTTAAGCTGGACAAATTATATAAATGGCATTTCACAGCATTGCGGATAGATGTTGTGGGTGCATTTTACCTGCATAGACATACAGACATCATTTTGTTTTATATAAAACCGACTGGAAAACTTTTCTGTTACAAAAATCAAACTCAACAGCAGGTTTATTGCCCCAAGAAAGAAATTATGGTATATAGTTAAGTTACATATTAATTTGTAATAGCTAATTTTATGTTGCTCTAAATTTCAGACACATCGAGGTTTCAACAGGTCCATCCCAGCATTTTATTTTCACTGTAAGATTTAATCCTGGAGTTGAGAGAGGAACTATTGGCTTCTCTGCTCCCCAACGAAAATGGGCAACCCTCTCTATAAAGCAGGTAAGAAAATAAATTAATAAAACATGGCATCATCAAACATTCAAATAATTGGCTGTACAATTCAATAGAATTATTGTGTGACTCAGTGAAGAATGTCGTTTTCGGGTAGAAAAAGAAGCAGAAAAAAATGTTCCCGCAATGTGAGACATTGTTTAAGTAGTTTTGAAAATTTAGTAAAGGGATAAAGTTTTCTTGGTCCTGTCAGTTTTGTTATAACTGGATTTGACCAAGAACAAGTGAAATGTATTAACAAATATTGTGAAAAAAAAAACAAAAGATGGAGGTATCTTATGATGAAGTCCTGTTAAATATTTACTTTTCCTTAGACCCCTACAAAATTAAATGTTAAAACCTAGAATGCAGCCAATCAAAGAATAAGACAAGGTATACAATAATGCCTTGCTAGATTGTTCCATTATGAATCCAAGTAGAGTACTTAATCTCGACAGAAGTCCTTTAAATTCAAACTGGAATCTTTTGTCAGTCAAGATTTATAGAATGAAATGGGGGTACCAACAACAACCAAGGTGTTTTGGGTTATTAAGTCATTCATGGCCGTATGTCTCCCTTTTCCTTTTCTGTATATAAGGCCAAAATGATAGAAACTAGCTGCTTGAGAATGATTGTGTTAATATCTTCTCCATTTTTACAATAATTCAGAGATTAAAAAGTAATGTAAAAGATTTATTTTGCAGCAGTATTTTTTTAATATTTTCTAAGGCAGTGTTCCGCAAAGCGTAGTCATCAGTTGGTGTGCCGCGAAAAAATGAGACGCAATGTTTTTAGAGGCTCATGGTTCAGATTTGGCTTCTGTGTTCAAAAGAAAAGAATGGGTAGTAAAACATACATATTCGCTCATTTAAATCAGCTAAACAGAAAATGCAAGACAGGAATTCTAATAGTAAAACGTCTCTATAGATAAAATTGAAAGCTTTCGCGCTAAGTTGGTGTAGATCAGGCACGCTGTCAATGGTAGGTAGTCAGTTCATTATGAAATGTTTCCACACGTCATGCCTACCGATTCAGAAAAAATGTGCCGGTCTTTATAATGAAACCCTTGGAGCTATTAGCAGAAAACTGTTGGTGTGTAGGAAAGGGGGAGGGGGAGGGGGGAATGTTGCGGTGCGTTTTGTTGGTGAAAGGGGGGGTCTAAAATAAATCATTGGTGTACCTCTGAAATTTCTTGATTTGGTAGGTGTACCTTGAACACAAAAAGTTTGCGGAACACTGTTCTAAGGAATGGTTAATGTTCCATTGGCTCGTTAAATAAATACACCGTTTAGTCATTGTTTAATTATTGATTTTACATTCCAATAGAATTTCTTTTCCAAAATCTATCAAAGATCATAATATAGTGTCTACTAAAAAAGGTCTCTCATTGAAAATCTTTGCAGAGCATTGATGTCAAGCCATTCCCTGCTAGCCAAGCTGATTGCCTATGCTCAGTTGTGCTTGAAGCTGATTTTATGTCCAAAAAAACGTAAGTGACTTTTAATATTCTTGTTGCATATAAACTTATTAAGGTTAGAATTCTTTGAATAAAAATGGTGAAGAACTGCTTTGAGACGAAGGTTTTGAGCTACCCAATGAAAAGATTAAGAATTGTCACTGAATAAAATGCTGATTGCTCTCACTGTCTCAAGAAATTTCATGACAGGTGGCACTGACTAGGACAGCCTTTGAAACAAGAGTTGAAGATAACTGTAAGCCCTTAGTGGTTCTATCTCTAAAATAAAGAGTATGGCTATAAAAAGTACTAGAATACTAGCATTACATATTTTGATTTTTTTTTGTAATTCATTTCAGCACCACGACAGAACAATATGATTCAGATCAAATGGCAAGGGATTTTTTGGCTCAATTTACTGGACAAATTTTCACCGTTGGTCAACAGTTGGCCTTCAGTTTTCAAGACAAAAAGATTCTTTCTCTTCTGGTCAAAAACTTAGAAGGTATAAAAATAAAAATATTATATATAAAAATATTGTGTATCTTTCGCAGAAAGCTTTTGTTATGAAAGAATAATTTGATGTAAACCATAAATACCTAAGTACAACTAAAAGACTAGGTGAATAAAATGTTCCTACATATAACATAGACATTGGGGGTAATTCTGAACATCCGACCCGATCGAGTTGCATCGGATACGATACAATAGCTTGACAGACAAAAATAATAATTTTGTAATACTAATTTAAAATATTCCACTATATTTTTTACATAAAAAACGCGCCTATTTTAATTAACAATACTAATAATTTGTTATTTCTATCAATGATTATTTTTTCCTATACTTAAGTAATTATTTTTTTTACCGCAAAATGTAAGCAATCTTTTACATGATATCTATACTCTTAGATAGAACTTTTCTAAACAATTTTCATTAAAATTCTTCCAAATTTTTACCAAATAATTAATTTTTGTGCCATTTTTTACACTTAAATTTAAAAAAGATGATTAAACACTAGTAAAGACTTGGTTGGATCGCAAGCGACAGCGTAATGGGCGTTGAGTAGACATCCGATAGTATTGCGACGAATGCAACCGGTTATCCGATGTTTCATTCGAATCTGACTTGTGAATAGTAAGAGCCTGTACAAACAGTTGGATCCTACGCGACACTATCGGGACGCACACAACTCAATAGGGTCGGATGTTCAGAATAACCCCCAATATGTACTTATTAAGTAGGTACATAATTGTATCTGAAATTACACTGAAACAAAAAATAATGTTTAAAAATTTTAAAGTTTGCTATTTCAAAATTGTTTATACGGAATGTGTGATAATTTTTTTTTTTTCATAAAATTCAGCGGCAGATTTAGCTGCCCTAAAGGCTGGCACTGATGCGGTTCCCAGAAAAACTAAATTCGGAAGGTTGCTACCGGATGCTTGCATTCAGTTTGACAAAGCGGAAAATTCATCTCTGAATTTGATTGGGAAGGCTAAAGGGTAAATATATTCAGAAACCAGTTTATAATTTGTAATAATTCTGTTTGGACGTATTGTTTATTAGATCATCTGTTTGTAGAGTTCAACCTCGACAGTCTATTATTAATCCTGATTGGGATTTTGGAAAAATGGGAATTGGTGGATTAGACAGAGAGTTTAATGCTATCTTTAGGAGAGCTTTTGCTTCCCGAGTTTTCCCTCCTGAAATTGTAGAACAGTTAGGTATGTTTATTTTTAATTTGCTTTCTTATTAAATCGGATATAGTATCTTCCACAAGATTGTGATCACAATCAAGCAATCTAATGTAGTCCTTGTGAAATATTTTTGCTGTTCTACCTGTCATTATAGCTATAATGATGAATAAGGTTGAACCCTTCCTGGTACTTAAAATATATGTTGCCTTAAAGGGATTACAAGCGATTACATGGACCTGTGGTAGTCCGACGAATGTTTTTGAAGACAGTTTCGGACTATGAACGTGAAGTTCTTCCTTGGATATCCTATAGTCCTAATTTTTTCCATGACAATGTGATGGTTGATGGAGTCAATTGATTCCAAGATTTTCAATGAACAAATCTTTCATGTTGAGTTCTTTTATTAGGGGCTGATTTCCGGTAGTCATTTACTAAAATTTTGAAATTTTTAGGTTGCAAACACGTGAAGGGTATTCTTCTTTTTGGTCCGCCTGGTACTGGCAAAACATTGATGGCAAGGCAAATTGGTAATATGCTGAATGCCCGAGAACCTAAAATTGTCAATGGACCTCAAATATTAGACAAGTATGTAGGTGAGAGTGAGGCAAATGTTCGTAGACTTTTTGCTGATGCTGAAGAAGAAGAAAAGCGGGTACGTTTTCTTTTTTATAATTGTGTGGATCTGCAACCTTCACGTTGCTTAAAACTAATAGTAAGGATTAACTACTTGTAAGGAATCAGTTGTTAATGAAGAATCTTTTTAGTGTGGTCCTAACAGCGGCTTACATATTATAATCTTTGATGAAATCGATGCCATTTGTAAAGCAAGAGGTTCTGTGGGAGGTAACACTGGGGTCCACGATACGGTAGTCAATCAACTGTTGGCTAAAATTGACGGTAAGTTTCCAGTTTTACAATTTTCTATATTTTGTTTAGAAATGAATGATATAAAGTTATGCACATGAATTCCAGGTGTGGAACAATTGAATAATATCCTGGTTATCGGGATGACCAACAGGAAAGATATGATTGATGAGGCATTAATGAGACCTGGAAGACTGGAGGTGCAGATGGAAATTGGTCTACCTAACGAGGAAGGTCGATTTCAGATTCTGAATATTCATACCAAACGTATGAGGGAATTCAAAAAAATTAATCCAGATGTTGACAATAAGGTGTGTGTGGACTTTTATAAAGTTGGAAAGTTGATATATTTTTATTATTAAAGTCAGTGACGTAATTTATCAATTCTATTCAGAAATGAGGATATAGGCATTGAAGTGAAATTAATGAAAACTTGATTAATTGTTTCAAACTTTATATGGTTATCAAATGTTCATTAATATATATTATAATTAATGAATAATTGCTTGTGATTTGTTATGTACTTTCTCTGCTTCATGTTTTCAACCTCAACATGTGTTTATATTCTACGTTATTATTGTTTAATCTTCGTTTCCGTTTTTTGTAATTGAATTGTTATCAAAGGCACTTTGTGCCTTATATTTTGTTAAAATAAAATAATTGTTAAAAAAAGGTTAATTGATTTGCGTAATCGTTTAGCTTAGCTAACAAAATAATAGGTACTCAAATAAATTTTTGTTTAACATAGGAACTTGCTACACTCACCAAGAATTTCTCTGGTGCGGAGTTAGAAGGCTTAGTGAGAGCCGCTCAATCAACTGCCATGAACAGATTGATCAAAGCTGCCAGTAAAGTGGAGTTGGATCCTCAGGCTATGGAGAAGCTGTTAGTGAATAGAGCTGATTTTCTCCATGCATTGGAAAATGATATTAAGCCTGTAAGTATTTCTATGTTTATGATCTGGAAGCTGTTTACAACACCACAATAACCTCTAATGCTTTTCTTCTGACATTCTCATCAAGGCCTTCGGGACTGCCGCGGAAGCTTTGGAACATTTCTTATCTCGTGGCATCATCAACTGGGGCCTCCCTGTCTCGTCTCTGTTGGAAGATGGAAGTCTCTACATTCAACAAGCTCAGGCTACAGAATCCAGTGGTAAATATTTCAACTTTAACTTTCTGATATGAACCAATGATAATCTGATGTCTAAGAGACTTACAATATACCTAATTACAGGCCTAGTATCAGTCTTGTTAGAAGGACCACCAAATTCAGGAAAAACTGCACTCGCTGCTCAGTTGGCTAAAATATCTGATTTCCCATTCGTCAAAGTGTGTTCTCCCGAAGAGATGGTCGGTTTCACTGAAAATGCCAAATGTCTGCAGATCAGAAAGGTAAAAAAATTCATTTATATGCTATGTGGATAAAGTTATTTCATTCTTCGGTAAAGCTAGTATGGAGCGTTTAGTTTTGTTTTTGCTCTCCTGTAAAATGACAATTTATCAATCAGCCTATTCTTGCCATGGACCCTTCAAATGTTACAAGCTACTAATTGAAGCAGTTAAATTTTTTAGAAATGATAGAAACTCCATCTTATCTTTGTTTATTGAAACACCAAAACGGAAGAATAGATATAGTTTTAGCAAAATATAGGAGAAAGCGAGCTCTAGGACCACCTGCAAATTACAACCTTTGGTTTGAATTAACGGATAAAAATTTGCTTGTAATATGAGTGTTTGAAGAAAAAAAAATAGAGGGGATAGATAGGTTATCAAAACCGACTGATAGCAAACTTAAAATCTGTGTATAAATGAACACAATACTAAATATGTCACTTTATTGTTATGATTTAAATTTGACTAACAAGCCGGACAAACATAAGTGAAATGTTTTGTAACTTCAGGTATTTGATGATGCTTACCGCTCTACACTGTCGTGTATATTGGTTGACAACATTGAGAGACTCTTGGATTATGGCTCCATTGGTCCCAGATATAGTAATCTGACTTTACAAGCTCTATTAGTTCTGTTGAAGAAGCAGCCTCCTAAAGGAAGGAAACTCTTGGTGCTCTGTACCAGCAGCAGACGGTGAGTGGACACTCATTATTTTCTAAAAAACAATATTAAGGATATAAGGACAGGGCTGCGAATTGGCTTCTTTTATATTTATTATTGTTATGGACTTCCTCTCGAGAAAAGAGGTATACAAATAACATAGAGAGATGGTCTAATGGGTGAAATGTACAATCTGGAGTACGCGGATGACCAAGTGTTGTTGCAAGTGGGTGTGAATCCTGACACCTGACCAAAGCCCAGGCACAAAGTCTCACCATACGCCAGCCAAAATAAAATACACGTTTTTCAGAATCATTAATTTGTTAAAAAATATTTCAGACAAGTTTTGGAAGATATGGAAATTCTTTCTGCTTTCACTGGAGTTCTGCATGTGCCTAATCTTTCTCAGCCTGAACATTTATTAGCAGTTCTGGAAGAATCTGATCTTTTCTCTCAACATGATCTTAAAAAAATTCAGAAGAAGATTCATGGATCCAAGTAAGTAAATAGTAATTTTTTTATTAAGTACTTCATTGTAGTCACTCAGTATTGGGCTTTCAAAACTATTCATCTTCAACTCTTTTTACAAGATTACCAAATCCATCGCAACCTACATGTTTTGAGTTTGCAATGATATATTTTATTTTTCGCACTCATGTTTTAGCCTCCTGAACAGTTTCTTTCCAGCCATCATGGCATGCCGGATCCAGTACAATAAACAACTGTTTTCCTGTATTCCTCTCCTGTCCTTTCCATTCTACAAGCCTGTTTGTTTTACTAAAGCTATTTCATTAATTCTGTTAAATATTATTATACCTATTTAGGTATGTTTAAATTTGACGTAATATTCTCAAATGGACTTGTGTGTGATTGTAGAGTGTTTATCGGCATCAAAAAACTGCTTGGCTTAATAGACATGGCGAGACAAACTGAAGAGAAGTACAGAGTTATTAAATTTTTAACGAAGTTGGAGGAAGAGGGTGGCTTGGATGCAGGAACCTCGGTACAATAAGGTATACACAGCTCCTAGCATTTAGTCAAGCAAACTTCTAGACCACAAATGTCATTGTTTAACCCTCCACAAGATCTGATGCACTGCAGTTGGAATGACATCACCGACACTAAAAAAGTTGAAAGTAATGAAGTTGCCAACATGTGCCGCAGCACATTGACAGATAAATGCAAAGATTTGCAAATGTATCAGGTGGTAAACAATAATAAAGATTTCTTCAAATTGTCATTTTCTAAAGAAATATCGCTGGATCTCAGTGATGAGGAAGAAACTGCTTGTGATGTTAATAGTTTACAAAGTTTTTCTCTTAACCTCGAAGAAATTTCATCGCCTCAGAATGACGGAGATAGTGATGAAAGGCAAAATATAAGAGTTGGTATAGATTCTGAAACAACCATGACTAGGCAGAAAATCATTAAAGGATCTACAAACAATCAAAATTTATCATCGGATTCTACTTTGGTTGGAAGTTTAGTTCGTGCTCCGTCGGAAGCATTAGCAACTTCTTGCGAATCTCTAGATGATATTTCAAATTTGGAAGAGGCGTATGTCAATGTCACTAATGAGGAAGAGTTTGAAGAAAATGTATATGAGGATTATGATTCGCTAGGAAGAGTTGTAAAAACTGACAATTCTTTAGAAAATGATGATTACGATGATTCTGTATCTTTCAACACTTATGTAGACATTGGTAACTTTTAAAACTAATTCTTAGTATTGTATGGAAAGTACGAGTTATAATGCGCTTGACGTTATTTGGATTGTATGCAATATGGCTCTGGATTGTTCAAACTTATTCATTATTATCTTACCGAGATAAGTTTTTGCTTTCAATGTCTACCATATTATAATACCTAATTAGGAGTTTTTGAAAACTATGCAGTTTGGATTATTACATTAACATTACTTCAAGGTTTTTATGATTAAAATTATAATACCTATAAAAATTATACTACTAACATTTATATCATTCTTATATATTACACATAAATAATCAAAGGGTGTGTCTGCAAAATAGTTTAAGCCATTATGATTTACACATGTATTTATTTTCTGTCAGTCATTGATTGTTAAGCCGCCTTTCTGTACTTTTCAGCGTCCTTAAGTAAATCACTAGTACTACTGTGTACTGTAATCATTGCTTAAAATGATTTTGATTAAATGTTATGGGGCAATGCATATAAAACTAAATAAATTTAAGAATATATAAATAATGTAGTTCATTATGTTATGTATAAATAATAACAATCAATAGATTTTTTGGGTGAATTTACATCGTACTCCAATTTGACATTTTTTTAGAAAGAATTTTTTAATTTTTGTTGATATCATGACTTCTGCTATGAAAATAATCTTTAATTTTGTTTATAGAAAGAATGAAATTTTTGCAATTTTAGTTCGACATTATTGACAATGTTTAATATTTTACCAAATGGATCGAAGCTTAGTATTTTTTGTATTGTGAGGTCTTCGATCCAATTGAATTTACCATAAGTTTACGTATGTACCTAAGTAATCAATTAAATAAGTCAATTGTCTATATCATTTTAAAAAGTAATTTATATTGCAATATTGTATATCAGTAGTCCATAAGTGTATAACTAAAATACAGTAGAGGGTAACATAGTGCTACCTGCCTTCACATGACTATTTTGCTTTCACAAATTGTGTAGGTGTGAACGTACGGCTATGTTTTTAGTTTGTGTACTTAATTATTATAGTGAATCGTTGCAATACTAAATTGTTGTATGATATATCTCGATACATTACTTAGGATAAGAACATGATTTTATCATTAACTAAGTACAACACTTGCACTTGAAATTCTTGGCAAGCATTTAGCATATTCTCATTTTAAGATTTTTTTTGTAAAAATATTTATCAACTCTTATTTTTCGTAGTAATACACTTTTCTTAGTGTGAAATTTTGCAGAATTTAATATATATGTGGATGATATTATCACAAGTACACTAATTTGTAATAATAATGCAACATCTAGTTGATGAAAAGGGAAGACAAAAATAGTATGAATAATATTTATGATTAATGTCATAGAAAATAGCAAAAATTGTATTAAGTTGTTATTTAACTTGGTCTGTTAAACATAGGGGTTTCCCTTTTAATGTAAGATATGAATATTTGGTGTTTTTTCATTGATAAAATAACTGCTTCTAAAAATAAAGAAATTTTCATCCTGGTGTTAGTTATTTCTGAATAGACAGAATCTTAGCCGTCTTAATGTTACATTCCATATCACGTTGGCTTTTATTAATTATTTTATATACCTACTACAAAACTAAGCAGTTCTGTTTCAATTTAGAGAGAAAATGTGTTAGTTGTTATTGTTAATATACCTATTACAATTCACTGTTATTTTATTATCAGGTATCCAGATATTTTTCCTGACATCTAAAGATGGCGCTCATTCCATTTATTTTTCTGTATAAATGAAATTTATAAATAAATTATGCAGCATTGCATGTGACTGTGATAAAATGGTTAAAATTTGTGTTATTACAATGAAGAGATAGTATATACGTGTTATGATGATTTACGCTTAGATAATATTATTATATTTATGAATCGTATAGCAATAAGTTTTAAAAGATGTGTAATAAGTTGTTACATTGTTTCTGTGTATGTATGTTACATTCTTACATATTGTTACATAATAAAGAAATAATAAATACTCTAAAACAAATTATCTCATATTATTCACTTTACTGATCCAGAAATATCATCACTCTATTCTTATAATCCATTCCTATCATCACCCACCAAGGACAAGGGTGCGGCTGCTAAGGATTGTTTTTACGACGGTCTGGACGCAGTTGTGTCACATGTCCCAAGGCGCCATCGCTTAATATTCCTGGGAGATTTCAATGCCAAGGTTGGCAGCGACCCCCAGAACGGACCAGGCGTCATGAGTGGGCATGGCATGGGAGTTATGAATGATAAATGAAGCCGTCTTATTGGTTTCGCCATGCTCTATGGACTCTTAATAGGGGGAACTCTGTTCCCCCACAAGGATATCAATAAATAAACACGGACCTCACCCCACAGAAGAATGAAAAACCAGATTGACCATCTCCTGATCAGGGCTAGCAACCGAAGTGACCTGCGGGATGTCCGCACCTGCCGGGGGGCAGACATGGATACAGATCACGAACTCCTTGTGGATTCGTTGAGACTGAAGTTCAACCATTTCCATCAAAGACCCTCTGCTTCTCGCCCGCTGGATATACGTAAGTTAGAGAGAGCTCTGTTTCACCAGGCACCAGGTTTGCCCCCTTACAGGATTCTCCTAAAGCTGTCCCAATTGAGACAGCCTGGACTAGCTTCCGAGACGCGGTTATGGAATCCGCACGTTCTTCTGTCGGTTATAAAAACAAAAAGAGGCCAATATGGATGTCTGATGAGACCTGGAACCTCATTGAAGATCGGTAGAAGGTTAAGACCCTCAAAGACAGCGAAAGAGACCCCCAAAAACTGGCTGCTTTGGTGTCTGAGTACAGGGAGCTGAGCCGTAAGGTAAAGCACTCTGTACGAACAGATAAAAGAAGACATCTTGACTCTCAAATACGGCAAGCGCAGACCGCTGCACTCGAAAATGACTAAAGGACACTTTTCTTTCAATTTCAATTCTCGTGGAGCCACTGTCACTGCTCCCGAACTGATTAAAGGGAGATGGAGGGAGTACTTTGAGTCAATAAGTGTAGATCCACGGACCCATAGCGAGATGGTGCTGGCCGTGATGAGATTAAAGAATAACAAAGCGCCAGGAGATGATGGAATTCACGCAGAGCTCCTCAAACAAGGCATAGACACCCTTGGCCAACCACTTCCTGATATATTTAAAATGGCATGAGAAGAGGAGAGGTGCCCAATATTTAAAAAGCGGGACCCCCTTGAATGCGGAAACTACCGTGGAATTACTTTATTCAGTGTTCCCAGTAAGGTATTATCTCAGATATTACTACACCGCATTCGGAGGCCTGTCATGGCTGTCCTGAGAGAGCAACCATGCGGCTTTGACCCAATTTTCTGTGCCAGGTGCATCTTTCAGCAGTGTAAAGAGTTGAACTCTCCAGTCGCTTGTTGCTTTGTAGATTTTGAAAAGGCCTTCGACAGCCCACATAGACCATCAATATGGAAAATACTTGCTCTGTATGGTATACCTCCGAAAATAGTTAAAATGGTGCAGTCCCTGTATGAAGACTCTGAGTGTAGCGTCAAAATGCCAGGTGGTCCTACTGAAGCTTTTAGGATCACCACAGGAGTCAGACAAGGCTGCGTACTGGCTACTTTTATATTCATAATTGTCATAGACTTCCTCTTGAGAAAGTCCATGTAAGAAGAAAAAGGTATACCGATAACACTGAGAGATGGTCTAATGGGCGAACTGGAGTACGCGGACGACCTAGCGTTGTTCAGTACGACAGTGAAGGAATTACAGCGTAAGACTCTGCGACGAAACAGCACGCCTCGGCCTTCGAGTCAATGCCAGTAAGACGGAGCTCATGGCGAATAATGCCTGTCCCGATAAATTAACGGTCACCAGGTCTCCCGTGTGGATAAATTTAAGTACCTGGGAGCAACCATTACCACCTCGGGGGCGAGCTCCCGACACGTATCGGTATAGCAAGTGGCGCCTTCAACAACATGACCAAGATATGGAACGCGTCAGCGTTTAGTGTCGAGATGAAATGTAAACTGTTTGATGCGTGTGTGTTGCCTATTCTCCTGTATGGGTGTGAGTCCTGGCACCTGAGTAAAGCCCAGGCACAAAAAGTATCTGCATTCGAAACAAAGTGCCTCAGGAGAATTTTGGGTATAAGATGGTACCACCGCATCACAAACGACGCTATACACCTGCGCACCCAGCGCGGGCTCATCACTTCCACCATTACGGACAGGAGATTTTTTTTTTTTTTTTTTTTTTTTTTTTTTTTTTTTTTTAAATGAATCTGTGCTCACTCGAAGTGAACACAAATACACTTTTGACATCTTTCACAGTAAGCAAATGCTTGTGTCGTGAAAGCGGAAAATGGTCGACACGGCCGGGATTCGAACCCACGACCTCCGCACGAAACAGTGCGAAAGCCGGCGTCATAACCGCTGGTCTATCAACCACCTCGATGGGCATGGATGGGACATGTGTTGAGGATGCCGAATGACAGTTGGCCGAGGAGAGCTTTGTTTTTCCTCCCATCAGGGTCTCGAAGAATTGGAAGACCCTTTCATACCGTGTTCCGTTCCTTCGAGGCAGAGCTGAGGGAGTTGGACATGGTGTGGGAGGAGGTCATAAGCATTGCGCAAGATCGAGCGCAGTGGAGAGCTTTTATTGCGTTTCTATGCTCCTGAATGGAGTTCAAATCGAGTTTTGATTTGGTTATTATAATAGCGATACCCATCTTATTTTACATCTTCAAAGGATATCTTTCTCTTTTACTAAAATCGTATAATATATTTGAGGAAATCACATCATCCACCCCCCCCCCCCCCCCCCAATAATTGATATTATAAAAATTTAAACCAGGTTAAGGATGGATAAAATAATTTTGTGGGCAAAATGATACAGAGTTCATAGCCTAGTTAATCCGCCAACTTTTTTTTTTTAATTACCACTTAAGATAAGTGTTGTTAACAGCAAATGCCTAGTTGATTAGTATCTGTTAAGCAAGTGAGGTATGCCCGAGATTACGTTTTGCATATCCACAAGGGTTTTTCAATAGGAACATTGTACTTTGACAGTTCACAGCGGCCATTTTTTTAAGTGAAATGCATCAAATTGGCTGTCATTTATTCTATTTACTTTGCCACAAATTTAAAAAATGTAAAAAGATAGCAATACTTGCATGTTTTATCTAAAAAGGTAGGCAAACATTCTCTTATTTTACGCTCATGAACTACTGGATGAATGAGTGCAAAAAGACTCTATATTTTAAAAGGTAAGGTGGTTCGTAATGACAATCCTCTTCAGGTTTCAGGAGAAATAACAGTGTATTGCTTGAGTACTTATGAGCGATTCAAGGTTTCAACTGATTCAAAAGTGCCCTAGCCCAAACAAAGGTTGTAATTTCAAGAAGCCAAATGATTCAGTTTGCGACAATTGATAGTTTATAAACTATTTTATTTGTAAATTAAAATAATATTGGAATAAAACTTGGTTATTTTTTGGAGAAAGTTATATTATGTTCTTTAACCTTATTCTACACTCATAATATTGAACAAGTATGTCATTTTGAGGAAAATATTCAAATTTAATAAGTTCTTCTTCTTCTCTTCATTCTTTTAACTTTAATATTATGCATTCTTGAGTTATGAATAACACAATCACTCACTTGTTCATAGATATTAATTATTACCAACAATAATTCATAATGGTTTGGACACATCGATTATTGTTAGATCTTAAGTAACTTAAATACAATATTAAAAATCAATTTGCGCATTCACAAGCATCTACCCAGTCATTATAAACATCAACCGGTTCCGATAAAACATTTGTTGTAGTTTGAAAATCTTCCAAACAAACTCGACAAGTTATTTTTGCCGTGTTTCTACTCCTATCCCTGGAAAAATAAGTTAGAAAGTATTACACATTATTCAATAAAAAAAATTACTTGTAGAAATTTGAGATAGGATTGAAACTAGATACAAACATTTTCACTTCGCAAGATTTTTCATGGTTACAAAATGGGCAATTGAATTGAATGTCTAAAGGTTCTATGGCTTTTCTCTTCGGTGGAGGTTTACGTTTGGACTTTCTGCGACCCATAGCTGTTGGTTTTTTTTAATTTAAAATAGATTTATCTCAAATTCTTGCAAACGCCGATCACTAAACGAAAACAATCGCGGGATGCGCGCGGGATCAACAAAAAATGACAGTGACAATATATAATTGACTGACACCAACACCTACTAGATAATAGATAATATAATAGATATTATCTAGTGACACCAAATCACAGATAAAAGTTGTTCATTGTTCAGGGGAGGTTGACGCTTATGATTTCTTAATAGGGTATTTGACTAATTTCCAGAAACCGTTTTATACGATACATTATAAGCACATTCTCTTTATATTTTCTGAAGATATGCCATATTTTGTATGAAAATCATGTTTAAAGTTTAAATATCCAAAAACGCCCGTAAAACGCTGTCTTGTATAATGGCGCTGGTCACGTGGTGCATTTTACGTTACATCATAGTATTGGTATGAGTTTGCTAACGTGTTGATGACTGTCGTTTACTAAAGTGTAAATCTTCCATAGAAATATTTGGATTTTTATTACGTGTTTTTATAAAAAAGCCTATTTAAGTTGGAAAAATAAAAGAAATAAGCTTTTTTTGGGCCATTTTCAAACAGGATGACCACAATCTGTAGCTTATTTTTCATAGTGTCAAATACCCTATTAAAGAGATTTTCTGAAATATATCAAAGCTTATTTGGAATTTATTTAGAAACTATCGTATACAAAATTCATTCCTAGGAAATATGAATTATTCCCAACATGCGTATTTTGTAACTCTAAACTACTTTAATCTTTATGATCATCATCATTTTAAGTAGTTTCATTATTCTCTGTCACAGAATTCTATACAATATATAAAAATCTATGTTCTCTGTGGTTGTCACAGATATTTATGTGAGTTGTCAAAAAATGGTCAAAAATACACTGGATAGTGCATAGATAATGGGATAGTGATGGGATAGTGGATTGTGTACATTGTTGTATTGTGATTATATTCCTGCAATTTTGTAGAATAAAATTACTATTGGCGATATTATTAAAATGCCAGCAGTAACATCTGCGAATGAAGAAGATTCAAAAGAAGAAAAAATGAGTGAGGCTATGTGGGAAGCCTTGAAAAAACACATAATTAGAGACAGGCAAAGGAAGAAAGAAGGTTGGTAAACTTTGCCAACTTTTTTTTTAACAGAAAAAATATATAACTTTATTATTATAGTTGATCATTTTATCCCGTTGAAATTTAATCCTTAAATCCGTTATCCAAATCAAATGATATTTCCTGCAAGTGTTTACCTGTGTAAGTAACTCAGAAACATTCCTATTTGGTGATAATTTCTCGCATAAGCTATTGATCCAACAGAACATCATATTTTATGTTTATTTTATTTAATTCTTAAAGAGCATGAAGCAGAGGTTGAAGAGGAAAGATTAAGAAAAGAAAAAGAGGCTAGAGAGCGACAAGATGTTATGACATTAGGTTCGTGCATTTTTGTATCTTCATTGTCCTTTTCAATTAACACGGTATTATCGTTAGTGTTGTTTTATGTTTATATGAAAGGTAATACTCCAGTTTCAGTACTCTTAATGATTTAGACATGGTGTTATTAAAAACTAGATAAACTATTCTACTTCGCCCCCTGCAGAACCAATAATTGTTGTTAGCTTATTAGCTGAATTAATTTCCATTTTTAATTGAGTCAACATATTAGGTATATCACCATCTCCTGGGATTACATGAAACAGCATGCACCTCTGTATTCATATTAGAAAAAGGATCAGTGGTAAAACTTTTTGCCAATGCCAAAAAACATTCTGTATAGAGACACCCTAATCATGTAGCGGCATTTATTTATTTCCAAAATATACAAACAGGTCAAGAATACAAAAAGAAAATACATACAAAATAAAAATGAAAGAGTCTTGAATAGTTCTATCACAAATTTATATGATAAAATAAAAAAATATACAAACAAACATGAGGTGGTTGGTAGTCCAGTGGTATCAATCCGTGACCTTCGCACGTACAACTTATTGGAGGTCGTGGGAGTGCATCCCGGCGGTGCTGACTATTTCCGCTTTCACGACACAAGCCTTTGCTTAGTGTGAAAGAAGTCAAAAGTGTATTTGTGTTCAGACTACTGTCTCCGTTCTCAACTGTTTTAGGCTTAAACATTTGAGAATGGAGACGGCATTCTCCGAAAACCGGTTCATGTTTGAATATTAAATATTCTTGGGTTGGCTGGAAGAGATCCCTCGGGATAAGTCCGCCTTTTGACTCTTAAAATGTTTGTATAAAAATTGATTTTTTTTTTATCCCACAATAAAGCTTTATTTAATAATAATCATTTTATTCACTTGTAAAGTTTCAATTCATATGTTACAAAAAATAAATACAAAATTAAAAAAAAAACAATTGAACATGTTAGCATCTCTTTTTTTTTTCCCCACTATCCCTCTAATAGAGCCAGGCTCGTGTAGAGAGGGTAAGTGAGAGAAATGCTTGTACATAAGTTGACAGAATAAAACAAAAAAAAAAATAACAAGCATAGGTAGCTATATAATAATTGCTACTATAAGTATCACAAACATTAGACACTGTAGTATTGTTACAACATAGACCATCGACACAACGCACACTCGCCGAATAAATTATGAGGACAAGAACGACATTTAAACTAATTACATTTTTATTTTCTTTAAATTAATTATTTTATATAATTGCTGCTGAAACTATGGAAGTAGTAATTTTGTTCTTAAATTCTTTGTAACTTTGTATGGCTCGTATATCCGCTGGTAAATTATTGAAATATTTTGCTCCTAGATAATAATAGTGATGCTGTGTCACATCACGCCTACATAAGGGAACTGGTATACGATTAATCGCTCTAAGAATCCTACTTGTATTTCTGTCATCAGTTGTGTTTATTTTTTCTTTAAAGGTTTGTAGAAGTGCAGCTCTCCCATACAATTGTTGAATGTTAAGAACCTGAAACTCAGAAAACAGCAAAGACGTGGAGTAGTCTCTGGGCCGCTTTAAGATTATCTTTATAATAGCTCTCTGAGTTACCCCCAAAGGAGATAGTGTAGTATCATACGCTGCTCCCCACGCAATTATACCGTAACATAAAAGTGACTGAGCCAGGGCATAATAGGTTATCTTTAATTGGGTCACATTCAGGAAATCTCTCAATTCAATAAATATATAAAATAATTTTCTTAGTCTTTCAACTGTTTTCTCTATATGCTGTTTCCATTTAACGTGACAATCAATAAGCACACCCAGATATTTTGTACACTTTATTATTCCCAACATTGTACAATTCGAGTTGCAGTTTCCGTCCGAACATTTATGAATCACTATCCGGAACTCACTCGGCAATCCCTGACTGTTAATGGCAAAAGGCATACATGTTGTCTTATCAGCATTCAGTGATAGGAGATTACAATTAAACCAATTTTGGAGTACCATAAGATCGTTATTGGCCAGATTTTCCGTTTCCTGCCAGTTCATTCCCCTTGTTAATAGCACGGTGTCATCCGCGTACTACAGTATTGAACTAGATAATTCTAAGCTAAACATATTATTTATTTATTATTTATTAAATATGTGATAGAACTATTGAAGACTCTTTTATTTTTATTTTGAAATGGACTATCACCAACACCTTCTGCCCAAAACATAGAAGATCTATTTGAAGAAAGATTATAATCAATTCCTAGCCCTATTCCATGTAGGTACACATAAAGAGTCTGTATATTAAACTAAGAAGTACTAACGAAAGCTTTTTATGTTGTTACCATGGGAACACCGACTGACTAATCCGTTGGTGGCCATTTTATTTCATTTGAATTTGGCCCCTGAGATGTACAGTTACAAACACCATGACACTGAATTTTTATATATAGCATGATTCGACAAATCGTCGCTGAAAGTGCAATACCGCGTAACTATGTTTTGCAATACCGCGTAACTACACGCACCTCAATTTTACAGGAGACACAAAAAACTGTTTTATTTGATTTGTGTACATCCTACAATCTTCAAATAAAAAAAGATAGACTTGTATTGATTATTTACATACAATTGTAATGAATTTATGCTGAAAAATATTGTAATTCTATATTTTATTGCGCTTAGGCGGTTTTGAATGCCATATTATATGTCATATTGCAGCTTTGTGGGTAGATACGCGGAATTACATAAAAGAAAATCAAGTCAAATATCTCAACCTGCTGCAAGAATGACATAGGGACGTCATAATATAAAACACGTAATTAATTTATATACTGGTACTTTATTATAAATTGAGACAAGTATAAATAAAACATAATAAAACAATATTTGATGAAATTTTGTTGAACAAACATTAATGTGAAGAAGGCTTTCTAATTGCAATAATGAAGACTGAAACACGAATTTATATTATTCAGGAAGTATTACCGTATGAACGGATTGTATTTAAATATATATTCCAGAAACGATGCATTTATTAATAAAATTAAAGCAAGGAAAAAAAATAGAAAAAAGGTACCTAATCTATATACATTTTATCCAATCAAATAAACACAAAATTGTAAACATGAAGGATGGTAATAAGTATATAAAACTTTTTGAATTTTATTACAGTACTTTTTAAATAAATAAGTAATGAAAAGAAAAATAAAACAATAAGGTGATGTCAGTAAAAATTAAATGAGAGTCGATATATTTTCAATTTTAAAATGAATTTACTGATCATGTGGTAAATTATCGTAAAAACTATGATAATCACACGGGATGACAGATTTTAGTTGTTGCAAATGTTCAAATTTCGTCTTCGGAATTTTCAAGTTTTGTAAATGTATCTGTGGAGCATTTTGTAATCTTGTTGTTATGGATTTCTGCCTATTAGGCAGTTCGGAAAATTCGTCTTTGTAATTCGTTTTAAATTGGATACTACCATTTTGGTTATATTTTAGCACTCTTATATCTACGACACAGTGTCCTCCAATTCCGCGACTTGGGCGTATGGAATCATAAAGTAGGTAGTCTTTTTTGGCATAATCCTTGAAAAAGGAGAAGTCTGGTGTCAATACTTCGTAAGGTTTTGGTTTCAGTTGCGCTTCTCTTGCAACACTGGCATACTGGCTCGGTAGGAATATCTCGCGATTTTTCAATTTCCTCTCGATAACAGAATGGACAGAGTCCACCTCCATCTGCGTATGGCCTTTTTCCAGAAATTTTTGTTGTATCGTTACCTGTTTTTCTATTGCTAAACGTAGTAGTGCATTCGACAAAACGTAATTTCGATTCTGAGCTGTGCATCCATCTGTGTAGATAACTACATCTTTAGGCTCATTTTCGATTAATCGCGTGACATAGTGCACAAAAAATGAAGTAAATGTGGTTGCTTTTAAGTCTGTTGTTGTTTCGTCAAACCAATAGCAAGTAACATCACTGTTACCAAGATTGAAAACAGTGAAATTATGAACGGATAATTTTGTCTTAAAATACAATGCGTTGGCATTTAGAGCTGGACATAATTTGACGGCTTGCAAGTCCGCCACAATGGCGTGAATTTCACCCCGTTGTGCCGCCTCTTTATCCTTGTGCTTTTCATTTCGGGCCAAATCTTTTAAAAGGCAATGCATATTGTAATTTTCTGTGGTAATATTACCTGCCTTGAAAGCGCAACACAAATTACATTGGTCTTTCTTAGGTTGGAATATACCAATATTATTTTTTTTTTAAATTGTGTCGAAAAATGTTCTTGAAGCCGGTTGAGAATCGTTAGAGTATTTTTGATATAGTCTATATAGTCTGTACACTTGGATCGGAAGATTGGTTCTAAATATTGTTTGTTTGATGATTTTCTACAATAGTGTGAGGGCAGTTTAGGTAGTGTATCCAAGAATTGTTCTATAGATTTTATTTTTGAACTCACATCGGTGTTTTGCTCTTGGATTGGGATTGTACTGGGATTGCTTTTAATGTTTTGTTGCCAATAACGTATTGTCCAGTCTTTTATATCAAATGTATTTAGGAATGTAGTTTTGCATACCCGTATACGTTGATCGTCTACATTTAAATAATAATAATTCGTAAATCCACGTCTGGATTGTTCTTTTGTAGCCCTTTTTGTGTTTTGTTTCTCAATCAACGATAATATATATACTTTCTTCGACATCCACGACATATTTTTCCAAAATCTATCAAATAATTCTTGTCTCGATTCCTTCTTAATTTTTGTACAATACATTGTTTTAGAGTTTATGCAAAATTTTGAATTACAAATGGGTTTTAATTGACGTTTGGCTTTAAAGTAGTCCTGTATGTATTTACCTTCAACTTTCTTAAACCCAACATATTCCTCCCCAAACATTCTCTTCTTCTTGTTAACATTCCTTTTCCAACAAGCAGAATTAGCTATTTTATTTCGTGTTTTATTGTGATCTTCAACTTCACTTTCTGAAGAATTGATTGGTTCTGTTAATGCCAATGAGTCTGTTGATATTGTAGAACATTGAGAAAGAATCTCACCGTTATCAAATGGCTCCTTTAATAATGTAGAAGAGTGAGGAAGTTCAGGTATATAATTTGGGTCAGCGATGGAATCGTCTGAAGAAAAGTCACCAAGATCAGGAAACATTGTGGATATTGTCATCAATGAAACTGCAATATCGTCATTGTTGTTTGAAATTGAGTTATTTTTCCTCAACCTTCGCTGATGTTGAAGTTGTCTCAGCGTCGTGACTTCATCTTCCACGTCAGGATCTTCTAGTAAAATACGATATTCATTCTCCATCTTATCTAGAAAATGTAATTATCGTAACATTATTATATTAATCACGTTCATTTTCAATATAATCGCGATAAAATTATACTACAATAGAAATAATTTATAGTCAAAACCGCGTATGTGCATAAATATTTTACAAAGCAAAACAGCGTAACTCAATGTCCACTTGAATATCAAAATTTTATAATTATATATTATTGGTATAACTTGAAAATATGTGAAATGCATAGTGTTAATTCTAAGTAAATGTAAAAATTACTTACGTGGCAAAATTTGAAAACAAATCACTTAAAACAACACTTTTTATGAAGACTAACTTTTTTGATGACCAACGCCGCTCGAGTTTCATACAAATACTAACATATACGCGGTATAGAGAACGGGAGCAGCGCTAAAGCAAAACCGCGTATCGGTGGCGTGACGAAAATGAACGTGTTGTGATTGGTCAACGGAGGCGATTTTTGTGGGATGGGAATACCCTATTAGAGGTATCTCTCTGTGCGAAATCTCAATTTTGACACAATTGTTAGTTACGCGTTATTGCAAATAGTTGTTACGCGGTATTGCACTTTCAGCGACGAAATGTTTTGTTTCAATAGAATACGATTTTATTTTTTTCATTCACAGAATATAACAAAAATCTACCTACTTTAATTTAAAAATTTACCATTTTCTTCTACAAACTGAACATGCTGCCATTTTTGATTCAGAGAAGTTACTAAACTGAAAAACATTTGGTGATTCATTGGAATTTTCTTTTTCAAATCCAGGTGAAACAAGAGAACAAATCAAACACCTTGAAAATAAGCTATCGCAATTAAAAGAGCAGAAACACCAATTGTTTCTACAGCTGAAAAAGGTTTTAAATGAAGACGACAATAGGAAAAAACAACAAAACAAAGATACAAAGTAACACATTCATATTTTGACATTTAAAATTATTTTTATGTATGCAAACTTGGTTTTTATGATTAACATTTAAAACTTCAATTGCATTATTTTAAACTACTTCAGCCAATGCTGCTTCATTAAAATTTTCTATTTTTCTTCTAGTGAAATGTTAGCAAACATAAATGGAATGATACCAGGAGAGAATATGGTACAAGCACAAATAATTGTCCCGCAAAAAGTATCTCAAGGAAGTCCAATAGTGACCAGACCTATTAATGCTCATATTCATAAAGTATGTTGGTTCTTTTGCGTCATCCAGTTTGTTGTTCAGAATTTTAGTTACTTACTATTTACATGACAGATATTCTCCTCTCTTAACTATGAATTTTTAATTTGTATAATGATAAATTACCTATTTAAGTTTTGCTTTCTATGCGAGATGTTGAAAGTCTATTTGTGGTTACTGTAAGCTAGCCCAGATTCATTTTTAAAAGGAGTACCTATTTTAAAAAAAAAAGGTGTAAAAAAGTAAGGGTCGACCGAGAATGACGTGAATCAAACATATAAATTGTACTTTCAAATAAATAAATTTTTATTGAAACATAACAGTTTAAAGTACATAATATAATAATTATTACACTATTTTGTTCTTGTAAAAGCCTAATGTAATGTAAATGCAACTTTTGTTGCATAGATTAAATAAATAAATAAATATTGATTCCATCCTCAAGGAAGGTCAGATTAGAAGTAAGAAACATGGGAGAGGTTGTATGAAAAATGGTTTGTCGGTGGAAGAAGTGAAAGAAGTTGCTTGGATATAATATGATGATGGAAAAGAGTGGAGATCCATTCTCTCTGCATACCCCTTATGGGAAAAAATATGTATATTTCTGACCGACGCGTCTTTTTTAAACAATATTTGCAGTTTATCCCACCAACCATCAAAATACTGACAGACGTTAAACGTCAATTTAAAAATGTAAAATATAAAAGTTTACAAAGCACTGAGAAGGTTACCTGTACATTAAGTTTTCTTCAATTTTCTTATATTCCGTGCTACTTTCTTGATTTTATCTTTCATAAGAACCTTCTCCTCAGAATAGCAAACTCAGATTCATTTATATAATATGTAAATGTTGTTTATTAGGGTGTTGGTGGGGGCATAAAAAGAGGCCGCAGTCCTTCTCCTACGTATGCAACCTTGGAGGCTCCCTATCTTCATCATCATAAACAGACACATCCACAACATTCCCAGGGAGGCACACACAGTATGTACACACATTATATTATTAGTCTAGTGTTGCTTTGTATTTAGTTGTTGTTAACTTAATTGCTGTCATATAAGCTCTGCCAGACTTGGCCACATATTTATATGAAAAACTGTTGACTTATAATAGAGCTGCCGATCAAATTTTTAATCACTTGTCGTTGTTTTCAGAATCTGAAGATCGCACTAGAGATATGACCAGAGCAGTTTTATGGAACAGTATGTATTTTTTGACTGTGTAACAAATGGATGATTTTACCATACATATACACTAATATACAGCTATCTAAAAATCCAGCAAGCTCTTCCAAATTGTAGCGATTAATTTAGTAGCTAAATAACTCGCTACTCGACCAAAAATCATTCACACTATTTTGTTCAAGTATAGTTCATTATTCCAATTTATAAAGAAAACAAACTTTGCAGTATTACTTAGGTTATATTATTTCTGAAATATATTTTAGACTGGCTATGCGACCATCTTCAGTTTGTTTTCTTTATAAATTGGTATAATGACTAAGTATTACAAAGTTACAAATAATGTGTTTGAAGAATTAGTTCATTATTAGTATAATACTTCAGCTAGAATCGCGGAAGACAGGACCGCATGGCGAGGACTTGTGGAGTCCATATGCTCCAACTAAGAAGCGGACATGGATAAAGAAAAGAAGAATAGTTCATTAGTGAAGAGGGTTTTTAAAATAAACATCCCGCAACAATGTAGGGGTTTTTTTTTTAGGGGATGTTTTGCGCTCCGACCTGTAGTGGTCTATTGTGCTTCCCCTACTTGCTCATGGTGTTACCCAATTAGAGGTTCCCCACTAATCCCAGACGCTTACAATGTAGGGGTTAGTTAGAAGACATTGCTGTCTGTCGTTCTCTCGTTCTCTGTACATTGTATTATGATACAGATCATGTTGAGTTGATGTAATAACGAATGTACAGTAAAGTAATAATATGGTTTCATTTTAACGAAATGCCATTTTTATTGCAACTTATAAATTCGACTAAAACTATATTTAAAGTGCTTGCTCAGAAAATAGAACAAAATGGATTGACTCAATTAAACTGCCGGCTAATCTACTTGACTAAAGTTTAGGTGTTGTGACACATTTTGTTACCAAATAACTCACTCAGTGTGAAATAGGCTACATGGTGATAATTATTGTGAAATGGTCTATTATTCATATTCAATGAAATTTGTAATATTTTATTTAATGACTGTAAGTTTGTTTGAATAAAATAAAAATTATTAGCCTAGCGGTTATGACACCAATTGAAGTGGTTGGTAGCCAACACCACCTACATATATAAGAAGGCCTTAGCACTGGCGGCCATTTTTCCTCTAACGTCACACCCGACCGTGCTATATCATAGAGTACAGGTAAGTACATACAGATATAAGGGAAGTGTATATTGGACCTTACAATGTGACGTCACACTCCTAGCGCTAAGGCTTTCTTATATAGGTGGTGTTGGTTGGTAGCCTAGCGGTTACGACGGTGACTTTCCTACTTTTCTGTACTGGAGGCCGTGGGTTCAATCCCAGATGCTGACCATCTTCCTCTTTCACAACACAAGTTTTAAATAGCTTACTGTAAAATAGTGTATTTGTGTTCATTTGAGTGAGCACAGATACACATAATAAAAAATTGTAAAATAAAAAAAAAATTTCTGCAACTATTGCACTATTATGTTTTATTTTTTTCTATGATGATATTTTTGGTAAAATCAGTTTTGTATATTTTTAGAACCTTCTCAGTACAACTCAGGAGGAAGTGGCACTTCATTTTATCCAGTGCCAACCCAAGGAGAACGACTTCCACCACCTTTGTTATATGGTGGATCTCTCTATCAACACGTACAGCATCATATACCAAATAAACAGGTGAAATACGACCTTCAGAGTTCTCATTCTATTTCAGATTGGACACCACTGGTTTACCAGAAAGAAACTTGCGTCAGACAATAAGTTCAGCCGGTTACCGCCACCTAAAAATTTGTATCGCTGATCTGGAAGAAAAACGTGACAAATCAAAAAATATTGTGTTTTCAGATTATAAAGCTTTAAATCTGTATATGTTGGACTTCTGAAGATCTCAGAGTAAGTTGTAAATTCTGAGAATATAAGATAATTGATTGCTTTACAATGGACTCAAATTGTCCATTGTTCTTGGAACAGTTTCTGAAAAAAAATATTGTTTTGAATTGTGACGTTAATGACATTTTTTCATTGTATATTTCATGGAATTTTAGGAAGAAAAACGTCATATTTCTGTGGTGGCATGGTAAAAGGCATTAAGTCAGTGGGATGACATTTCTCAGTATGGCGGATTTACTTGTCAGTATTTTAAGAGGTTTCATTTTTGTCAAATATTATTTAATACAAATAAAATAGATCAACTTTGATGCATTTAATTCTTTAAAAAGGGTTCACTATACGATAACTCATATTTATTTCTTCAATATTTCTTTGTTTATATGCTTTATTTATAATGCGTGTCTTTTTACCGTGACAATTTTGGCTCATAGGTTGAAAAATGTTGTACTTAGGTCAAATTTTACAAGGAAATATACCCAGTTACTCTCTATCACATGCTAATTTATTATTTTTCAACACTTACATTTTATTCTTCATAAATATTAGTTATTTTTTAGCTTACCTATAATTATTTTCTAGCATAGCATTCCCAGAACACCAGTAGGTATATTTTTTTTGCTCAGAATGTAATATTGTTAAGTAATAAATGAAGAATATTCTTTGAATAATAAAATGAAATTAGTTAATTATAGGTATTATTACCATTGTTAAGATAACCCTCTCTCACAATGTACCCATCCTTCAAAGCAGAGCTGAGGAATTTATACACGGTTTGGGAAGAGGTCATACAAGCTGCACAAAATCATGCGCAGTGGAGGTTCCAACATCAAACCATTGCAAACCAGATGAATATTCGGAAATTTGAACATTACGACCTAATGGCGAACGTTGTTAACGTAAAGTGATCACACTTATCCAACCTTCGAAATAACATTAATAAGATGGTCGTAAGCCCGTAGTGGTTTGTTCATACTATTTTAAAATCGAACTGTATAATCAGTCATCAGTTGTTGATATAATAGTTCGCACTATCACGACTTTCTTTAAATTATATTAATAATAGTATTAAAATAGCAATGAAAAATTATTTAAAAAAAATAATAATATGCATATAGTATTACCGATCTATTGTCTATAGCTTAACAATAAAAACAACGAAAGTTGTAAACAGATTGGTCGACAGATAAGGAAGATACCTGCCACAAAGTTCACAAAATACATTATTTAAACACATTTTAAAAAGGTTCACTTTTAAAAGAATGGCTTCTCACGGCAGCTCTATCATAGACAACACCGTTTTACTTTGTGGTAGACAAAATTCGACGTGAGTCGTTTTACCTTGCCAAATAAAATTAATATTGAGTTATGCCGGAATGAAAAAATGCTTTTAAATCCTTTATAAGTGGATTTTTTTAAACTTATGTTTTTGAACTTTGTTCTGTTTGTGATGATGTAGCACATATAACTCAAAATGCTGAAAAACGCGACTTAATGCCTTTTACCATGCCACCACAGATTTAACGTGACTTACTTACTTTATGATAACAATGTGATAGTATCTTAGAATAACATTATCACAAATTTGACCACTTACAAATTGAGTAATTTTTCGCGACATCAATTAACTTAGGGGGCGTTCAAGTATTACGTAACGCAATTTTTGAAGATTTCTACCCTCCCTCCCCCCATGTAACGCGCCGTAACGTTTTTCTGTACCCCCCCCTCCCCCTCTAAATGTTACGTAACACCCAAGAGACTATTTTTTACTGAACTCTCGTACAATGCAATTAAATGGACATGCCGGAAAGCAGGTTTCTGCTTTTGCTGTGCTTATCCCCATTCAAATGCATATCGGCATTCTACGTGTTTCCACCAAAAGCTTTAACATCGGAGAACAAAATAAAAATGACGTACGGTACAATCGAGGGACTTCCCATAAAACATTGTCGAAAAGGGTTTGCTAACTTCGGAGAAAAAAATGATGTACGGTACAATTGAAGGACTTCCCGTAAAACATAAACGAAAAGGTTGTCCAACGTCGGAGAAAAAAAAAATTACGTACCTACAGTACAATCGAGGGATTCCCCGCAAAACATAAACGAAAAAAAAACATATCTAAAGAGTAGTGATAAGCATAGATTAGTAATGTGAATGTTGTAGAAATGTGACGTCTAAATCTGTATAATATAAGTGGAATAATATTGTTATTTTTAAGTTATAAAATATGTAATTTTTGTAACTTCATAATCTAAAAAAAAAAAAAAAAAAGGGTTGCCCAACTTGGAAGATTTATTTCCCAATTTTTTTTTATTTAACCGTGACGTGACGCGTTGTTCGATCCCCCCCTCCCGCCCCTGTAACACACAGTAACGTTTTGCAAGACCCCCCCCTCCCCCATATTGCGTTACGTAATACTTGAACGCCCCCTTAACGACACTTTCACCCTCTGTCGGCATACACATAATTTTACTTATCTTACTTTTTAAGAACAAAGAGCGCCATATTTTAGAACCTTTGGTGAAAATGTTATGTATTTCTTCCAGCTCAGCGATATGATGTCTATATGACCTGACTGAGATTAGTTGCAATCTTTTGCTTTCCTTACAAGTTATACTTCTTCAATAGAAATTTTATCTATTGCTTGAAATTTTTTATTGAAAATATGAAAGATTTAATGAAATCACCTGTTTCTAATAATTTTAACGTGTAACAATAAATTTTTTAATTCAATCTGTTTATACAAAGTTTCTCCATGAAGTTGGCAATGGACCCTATATGTATGTTTTATTTTAGGTTGTTATGAGTCTTGGAGATTCTCAGGGTGCTGAATATGGTCGGCAAGCTCCTCAACAAGTTGCTAATACTATTCAGTCCCAACGGCATGCAGCCCAACTTCATCCTGGCCAAGTGCATGCCTCTGTTGGACCTCAGCAGCTTCAGCACAATAGTGTACAGGTTATTGTCCAATTCTCTTTGATGTATTGTCTAATGTTCTTATTTTAGTTAGTCATTTAAAATTATTATTTTTGTGTTCCAGGGTGGTCAAGCAGGAAGTATAACTTCGGGTTATCCAGTGCGGCAACAGAATCCATCTTTACAAAATTCTAATTTATATCCTGGTAGACATCGTTACTAGTTAAATGAAAAGTGCATTATATAATTTGGTCTCGGTTATTCACTTGTTTACTATTCTGACTTCAATTTGGTCTCGGTTATTCACTTGCTTACTATTCTGATTTCAATTTTTTTGTCCAACGCGATTTCACCTCTTTTAGTCTTAACCCTATTCTTGGCACTGTATCTCATAGGAAACGTAGAATTAATAGATTATTATTATTATTATATCCTGTTATTTTTGCATACATTTAACATAGTACACATCCAGACATATACGAACTATGAAATTTATAGAATAGCACTGCCATCTATCCAACGTATCCAAAAGCATTTTATAAATATTTTGACAGTGTTTGTACGTTTGTCAAAATAGCAACATGGCGTCTCGCAGCTTGGTAATATTTTTTAATTTTTTATTAATTATTTCTTATTATTTTGTTATAATTATTGTTTAAATGTAATTTCTAAATAGTATTCTTTTATTAAAAATTTATTTCTATGTTGAAATGATATTTTTGTAAGCGGTATGATGCATTAAAAAGTACTGTATCTTATAAGACACATTGCCAATTATCCAGGATATACACCTGTGATGTTCATGTATCTTATAATATACATTGCCAACTTACGGATAAAACTTTTTCATGTAGCGAATAACATATATTGCATGTTTTTGTGATATTTTAGAGAAAATTATTAACAGATGAGGAAATTCAGAAGCTGGTTGATTTGGAAGACGAGTCATCAGACGAATGTGTAATCATCCCAGTACAAGGGGCGGAATCGGGATCAGAATCAGATAATGAAACTGAGACGTCTTTGACTACTTCTTCAAAAAAAAGAAACACTAAAAGACAGTGCATTAGAACTGTTTTTGAAGAAGTGCCAGAAACTAATGAGCTACAAACTCAACCTCAAGGGCGACAGTCAAGAATAAAGAAGAGAGAAATGGCATTTATTTGGAATGAAAAAGAGTTTGGATATAAAGTTCATATAGAGGAAAATAATTTCACAACACCGATTAACATTAAGACTCCTTATGAATACTTCCAAATATTTTTTAATGGAGCTATGGAACTTATAATTGAATCCACTAATCTATATTCAACTCAAAAGAATGGAAAATGCATTAACATAACTGAAGATGAGCTCAAAGATTTTATTGCCATAGAAATAATGATGGGAATAATACAACTTCCCGCATATGTGGATTATTGGTCCCAACATTTGAGAGTGGAGCAAGTCGCAAACCTTATGCCTCTTAAAAAGTACCAGGAGATACGTCGATATCTACATTTTTGCGACAATAGCAACATCAATATCAATGACCGATATTATAAAATAAGACCACTATATAATATAATCCGAAATAATTGTTTGTCGATTGAAGCCGAAAATAGATTTTCCATCGATGAGATGATGATTCCATATAAAGGCACCAAAGCTGGCTCAAGGAGACAATATATAAAAAATAAGCCCAAGAAGTGGGGCATTAAAATGTTTTCCAGATGTGGAGTGTCAGGTTTGGTGTATGATTTCATTTTATACGGGGGTCCAGACACATTCTTCGATAAAACTTTTAGCGAATACGAGAATGGCTTTGGAGTTGCTGCTAAGATAGTCGTAGCACTATCTCAGTCTATATCAGAGCCTGCTTGCACCGCCGTGTACTTCGATAACTTTTTCTCTTCGTTAGAGTTAATCCATTATTTACGTAATGAATTTGGCATTCTTTCCCTGGGGACAATTCGCCGAAACAGGTTGAGAAATTGTCAAATAAAAACTGAGAAGGCGTTGAAAAAAACAGGAAGAGGAAGTTATCATCAGTTAGTAGATGATGATAAAAAAATTGCGGTCGTAACATGGTACGACAACAAGGCCGTTATTATTGCAAGTTCATTTTCCGACGCCGTTCCAGAATATACGATAAAAAGGTTTTCTAAAGAAGAAAGACAAAGGGTCGATATAAAATGTCCCAATGTAATTTTACAATATAATTCACATATGGGTGGCGTAGACTTGGCCGATATGCTAATTGCATTGTATAGAACAAAACTTAGAACACATAAGTGGTACATGCCAATTTTTGCCCATTTATTGGATATATGTGTAAACAATGCGTGGCTCTTATATAGAAGAGAGACGAGCCTTTTGAATGAAAGCATGGACCACCTATCTCTGAAGCAGTTCAGAATACAAATATATGGGAGTCTGATAAAAAAGGATAGAAAAAGAGGGCGCCCTCCTTCTGATGTTCCAGAGGCAAAAAAGAAGATTAATCCAAAATTACCTCAGCCTCAAGAAGACACGAGATATGATGGTGTAGGACATCTACCTATTTACAAGACGAAAGGAAGATGTTTCAATTGTCCAAAGGGTCAAACATTGATTTTCTGCATAAAATGCAACGTAAGGCTGTGCTTAGTGGAAACCAGAAATTGTTTTTATCACTACCATAATAAATAACATTTTCATTCATTATTCTTATTCTATATGTCTACAATATTCTTGTCTTATCATAGCACATTGTGTTGAATTTTTATTTATTTTTTTTCTATGTTGTCAATCTACTCAATTCTTTGTTTATTGTGTTCATACCTATTTCCTAATTATTCTCATATAATTATTTATAACAATTAAGTACATTTAACATAGCATTATACATTTTTTGTAGACTTTTCCTAATATATTGTATTCAAATATATTTTTTTGTACCCAACTATAATTTAATATGTTCTTGGCATTGTATCTCTTGAGATACAATGTATATATAGCCTTAAATATATATATACAAAAAAAAATTGACAATTTTCATTTTTTTTAACCTAAAATTAAATAATAAGTTGAAAAAAATAATTTTATTTACGATTATTTTATATCCTGCCAAGAATAGGGTTAATAATTATTAGTCTCAGCTGGAAAAGACTTATCGATTGGTCGAAATGGCCATTAACCCTTGTCTAGAGCTTCCAAAAAATTGTAAAGCACTGTTGGTAATGAATATTAAATCATTAGGCAGACTTAGCCGATGCTTCTCTTCCAGCTAACCGACAATCACTAGGGTCATTGCAATATTGGCTGAAGAGTCCCACTGGATGATACTGTCACTCTGCATTTAATAATGGGGATGTCTTTAACAGAGTAGAGACCGTGGCCTAATGGCTTGAAAAGCAACACTCCACAAACAAGCTAAGTATTATTATGTGACAGATTGTTTGTTATGGTGGTACACACTGCAAAATTTTAGGTGATAAAATAATTTTATCGGTATAAAGTTTATTCATAATTACTTTTTTTTAATAATAGTATTTTTATTGAGATTCCTAATTCTCTTTCTCCTTATATTCCTATATCCTTCCACCAGATCGTTATTCAAACTACTTTGAATGTGCAGGCCAAAATACGCCTGTTCTTCATTTGTCAATTGAAAATCTTTTTTCTAAGATTTTCAAGAAGGAATTCACAAATAAATTATATATAAGCTCTTCAATACGAAAACTTTTTTTTTTTAATATTGGCAATCCACCCCATAATGGAGTGATTTTTAAGAAAACTTTTATTTTGAATAAAATGTAAAAAGGACTGGTGTTTTTTAAGTAGCACAGGTATAACTAATTTAAAAAGAGAATCTGGAGGGAGACTGGCCCAGGGGTAAGAAAACCTGTACTGACTTCTAGAGGAGGTGCTGAAGCTACAGACCAGAGGAATAAACTGTAAGGCCGTCAAAGAAAATAAACGGATTCACATAAGCTTGTATTTTCATAGCAACAAATTTGATGGGTATGTTGTTATCAGCTAAATATCCAGTGGCTAGCATCTCTGCATAGGGCAACAGGGATACGGGTTCCCGTAGTATTTTGTTCTAATCGGTTAAAGTTGAACTTCATTAGTGAATTGTTAGAATACTTGGTTGATGTATATTCATTAATATTAGACCAAATGTCACGATAATTAGCATATTGTTTCAGTGCTTACAAACAATGAACATTAATTAAAATGAAATTCCTCTTCTGTAATATACTTTTGCCATCAGATGTATTTGACTCCCCTGGTGTATTGGATGGAAAGGACCTAATGACGAAGATGCATGAGATAACTAATTTTGTAAGCGTTTTAAAGAAATGATACAATTTAAAAAAAATACTATGGCGTGTTATTTTTGGATATGTATATAATATTATGTAATTATTCTATAATCCAGTACAATTATTTAATTTAAAAACATAATACTGCAAAACGTAGCTTGACTACCCATATCATTTACATATGTAGGTGTATTTTAAATTTATGATAAACTATATCGGTCTTATCTCTTGCTGCTTACGCATACACTTTAATAATTATTTAGTGAAGTATTTTAGTAGAGATAAGATTACCCAATACTCAATTATATTTATTTGAATAATGTTGTAGTTAATGTAGCATTAAAAATAAAATGGCTACAAATTTGTGTTATAGAAATATTCGTAGAATATTGCTAACGAATAGATGGAAAGATTCTGTAAGATTAATGTCCAGGTATTATCCAATAGATGAAAACATTTTTGGACTTTCAAGTGAACAAATACAGGTAAGTAACTTAATAACAATAATTAAATAAATCTCTAAAATATGTTTGCTAAATAAACAAATCAATATTTTTTTTATTTAATTTTTATAAGTTTACCAGTATATAATAACATTAATGGTCAAAATATTAATACAACGTGTATAAACCAATATTGATATCCCAATGGCAAAGGTCATAGTGAACTCTTACGAAAGTGAATAATTTTTTATTTGCAGCTGAGAAAAAGTATCTTTGATTTTGCCCAAAAGGAACTAGCGCCGAAGGCCGCAGAAATAGATAAAAATAATGAATTCAAAGAGATCAGAGATTTCTGGAAAAAGCTTGGAAGTTTGGGAGCTCTTGGTATGCTTTAATATGGTGCATTTACATATGGTTGGCGATCAAATTTAACGAAAAAAAGTAGAAAAATCAAAACTATTCTCGTTTCATCTTTGTATTGGTGACCTGTTTAAGTTGAGAAAAACATGCTCCGGCAAAATAATGAATTTAAAGTGAATTTTGTCTTTAGTTCTTTCTAAATAGTACTTATATGAATTTGTAGGAATAACTGCGAACCCTGACTTTGGAGGTTCCGGAGGGAAATATTCAGATCATGTTATAATAATGGAAGAATTATCAAGGTAATTAATTTAAACATATGTTACCTATTTCGGCTACCAATAAATAAAAATAAAAGAAACAGTAGTTATTGATTCCTAAAATAAAATTTTTATAAAACAGTAAAAATGTAGAAGAAATTGTGTACCATGTGTCTTTGCTTAAAAATTTTCAAGCCTTATTGTGTCCATTGTTCTGCTTAGACATACACTGTTCCCTCCCTACATTGCACTAACTGGATCTATTGGCTCCAAACAGTTTTTTTTCTTTAATCCTGACTTTAACAGAAAACACACACCAATTCCCTTTCATTGGTTTCAGAGCATGTTCCAGTATCGCCTTGTCTTATGGAGCTCATTCAAATCTTTGTATCAACCAAATTAACAGAAATGGCAATGAAAGACAAAAGGCCAAGTATCTCCCTAAAGTGCGTTATTTTCTTTCTTAAGGAACCCTGTTTTTAAGGAGCCATGTTTTTTAAGTAAAATACTTTTAAGAAAAATAATATGAATACTTTGTTTACAAATCAGCTCTGCAGCGGAGAACACATTGGAGCTCTGGCCATGTCTGAACCAGGTTCCGGTAGCGATGTTGTTTCAATGAAATTAAAAGCAGAAAAAAATGGTGACTACTACATTTTAAATGGAAATAAGTTTTGGATAACTAATGGTCCGGATGCTGATGTTATTGTGGTAATTTTATTAATCTTAAAGATAAGTAGGCAAACTTGACTTACTTTGACCTGGCCTTACTTGAGGATGGAAGCGATGTGTTCGATCCACGTCATTCTCGGTCGCCCACACTTTCTTGCACTTTTCCTTTCAGCCTTATAAATTTTCTTTGTCATTCTGCTTGCATCCATTTTCCACACCCCAAACCATCTCGACTTATAGACTTTCATCTTTGTCACAACACTAACTTCCATACCACATTCCTTCGTAATATTCTCATTCCTTTCTGAGAGTTTGTTCATACCCTTATTGAAAAGCAGTTCATAGCAATTTTTTTAGTTACTTGAATGAAATATGTCATTCTCCCATTGTTTATTCAATACAATTTTATTTTGTTATTTAGGTTTACGCAAAAACACAACAAAATGCCGCTAAACAACAACATGGAATCACCGCTTTTATTGTAGAAAAGGGTTACGAGGGATTTTCAACAGCACAAAAACTTGATAAACTCGGAATGAGAGGGTCCAACACTGGAGAGCTTGTTTTTGAAAATTGCAAAGTATGAAAAAAAAGTTATTGGTAGAATGACTATATGATAAACTAGCTTTCCCGACAGACGTTGTCCTGTAGTCCTTACTATGAATATTGATTTCGAATTTCCACTACCTTTAATATTATTTGCTATCCATTTTTCGAATTTTTAATAATTATTCTGTTATCCGGTGCGGAGAAGAATGTAATAAACTATAAACACGATAAAAATCTGTTTAGCCGATCTCGAGTTATAAGTGTTCGCACTAACCCGACTTTCTTTTATATTTTAGAGAATCTGTAAACAGACTACTTATATGATAAACTAACTTTCCCGACAGATGTTGTCCTTTCTATGAATATTCATTTCAAATTTGTAATGAAGAATCTGCAGACAGACATAGGTGCATAATTTGATTTATTTTCAGGTACCAGTAGAAAATGTTTTAGGGGAAACAGAGAAAGGTGTTTATGTTTTAATGTCAGGCCTGGATCTTGAACGGTTAGTACTTGCTGCTGGGCCACTTGGTATTATGCAAGCTTGTGTAGATGTCGCATTTGAGTACGCTCACTCCAGAAAACAGTTTGGAAAAAGGATTGGAGAATTTCAATTGATTCAAGTAAGTTAAGTAGGGAAATTAAGTCTTGTTTTTATCATTTATTCTTCATAATGTATAAGCTTACATGTTTCAGGGCAAAATTGCAGATATGTACACAACTTTAAGCGCTTGTAGAAGTTATCTGTACAATGTGGCAAAGGCTTGTGATCAGGGCAATATCAACAGTAAGGACTGTGCTGGAGTTATATTGTACTGTGGGGAAAAAGCCACACAAATGGCATTGGATGCTATACAGATTCTTGGTCAGACTTGTAACAATATAATTATTCTTAAACATGTAATGGGAGTGGTTGGTAGCCTAGCAGTTCAGTTGCCGATTTTCGTTCTGAAGGTCATGTGCTCGATCCCTGGTGCTGACCATCTTCCTCTTTCATCACAACACAAACCTTAAATGCCGATATGGGCTAAGATTTGAATTAATCATTTCATAAATATCATTCATCATAGGCATCTAAGGGCTGCTGACGTGTCTTTTATCATTGCTTTCAACATCATAAATCAGAGAAGATTAAATATTTATTTGGGGTGTGAAGATTCAAAATAATCTGTAGTGCTTCCCTTATGGCGAAGCATTTGGCCGTATAGACTGATGCTTCTGGTGGAGGCATAAACAATTTTTATATCGATTATTGTATAGGTTTATTGAGAAAAACATTGTGATTGTCTAGTATACCAATTTATTTACTTTTTTACTGTATGAAAGAATAAATAACCCACTTTATTTATAAATCAATGATTTGTTGGTGGCATGATATCGTCCAAGCCTTGATGTAATGCCATAAAAAAAAAAGCATCATAAATTTTGAGTCTCATTTTTCAGTCTTCATTTAAAAACTCTGGGTGTCCCTTTACCTGTCCCCTGTTGTAATTTACACTTTTATACTGTTTCATTAAAAACAATAATTCTTTTGTCACTACCCAGTGGTAATATCTATGTAATAGAAACTAGCCCCTCTTGCGCTTTAAATTTGTTTCTCAGATTTACAATCTTTAAAGAAATAAATGAATAATTTCAGGGGGTAATGGATACATCAATGACTATCCCACTGGTAGACTGCTTAGAGATGCAAAACTCTACGAGATTGGAGCTGGGACATCCGAGATCAGAAGAATGCTCATTGGTCGCACAATAAATAATGAATACATGTGAAATCTTATGATTGAACTGTAATCGAATAAACGTTAAAGTTTTTACTACAAATTTCATTCCGTTGTATTGACCCTACATACTTTACCATACAGACCTCAGCAGCCAAGTGTCATAGGTGCCAACTTCTGATTGAGAGGTCCTTGTCGAGTCGGAAAATTTTGTGTTTTTTCATTTGAAATTTGTACTCGGGATTAGAATCCTGTCTAGATATCGGATGGGACGAGAATTAAGTCCCACTGGCTATACTAACCTATGTAGAGCAGGGTTGCCAGGTTTTTTTCAAAAATATACCGAACCAATAACAAAAAAAGACCATTTTCAAAATTTGCTATCCGGAAAGTAGAAATTTCCTCTAAAAAAGTCATTCTCGAAATTTGCTGTCCGGGAAGTTATGAATTCACTAGGAAAAATGAAAATCATTCCCGAAAATAAAAATACCGAACACAATAGTTCGGTATTTTTTTCATACCGAACAATTCGGTAAAATACCGAACACCTAGCAACCCTGATGTAGAGTGTTATTTACTATTACTTTCGAATATGGTATCAGGTTAATTACAATGGACAACACAGATATATAAAGAAAACCATTTTTTATTCACAAAAACGTTGAAAAACCAAATTTAAAACAATCATAGAAATAAAACTCGGATCATTATGCTAATAGTACAAAAATAAATATTATAACAAACAAAAATAATATTCAATGTAAAAATATATGTAAGAAAGCATCCCTTGGCTTCTCAGTTTTACAATAAAACATTAAAAAAATAAAATTGGTCGGAAAATTTCAATTAGTAATCACAGTTTTTACCATTTATTATTCTATATTTAGTTCATTACTAATCGGTAACCAGCAAATGGCTGCTTTACATAACTGAAGGAATCTCAACACAAATTGGCCATGCAAGAGATCGTTGGTGAATCACAGGTGACCAGGAACTAGGGCTGTGGCAACTAAAACTAAACTGGCTGATAACAGGGAGAAGCAGAGGGCCCCATTCTTTGCAGATCAATCCAAGAACATACAACAGAAACAGAAGTGTCCTGGTTTTGTGTACAATCAATATCAACCGTGATCAAGCAAAGGGAGTTAAAAAACAATTAGGTATAAAAAATTACACTTGATTTATCATTAGTACATATTATTATTACCCAAATCACTTCAGTAGTAGCAATATTCGAAATAAATATACTAGGAGTAGACAATAAATTTTTTGTAGTACAGTATTGGCGCTAACCAACTTAAGGTATGGTAACCAGGAATACACAACCACTGATCATTCATCTTTTCCAACACACACACACATGATATAAACAAAACCAACATTAATATAACATAGTCAATCAACAACAGTTACAAAATGTATAATCATATAAACGGGTGACTGAACCCCGATATCATATTCTTTTCAAGAAGAATAGTGTCAAACTCCAACTTTCAATTACTTATGCATATTAAATGCTTTCATTTTTTGCTGCATTATTTTGTAATTTTTAGAATCTTTCCTCTTGACGTTATTTCCATAAAGAGAATTTTCTTTGAAATTATCCAGACCAGGAGGCATACTCAAAATATGTTTGGGATGTTTCTTCAGCGTCACAATATTAAAACGGGTCGTGCTGCCATAGTTTGATGTGGTAATCGGGCACGAAGGCTTCTCCACAACAACCTTCTCGACAATCTTAAACTTTCCGGCTGAACTTGTCCATCCACCATCTTTGTTTTCTGAAGACTTTTCTCCCTTTCTTGAATCATTTAAATCTTTTCCGTTGTACGTTTTCAACGGCGAATCTAAACTGCTGACAACCCACTCTTCAGACTAAATAAACAAAGAAAATAATTATATACCTACATGTTTTAATGATATCATCATAGTATGGAGGTTCTCAGTATGATTTTTTTTACAAAGAAGGTCAAGGTACCATATTATTATGCCCCTTGTGTCACCCTGACCAAATTAGATCTACTGTGACATCCTTCAATTCATTCATGGAGCAATACCTCTTATAGGGCCTCGTCCCCAGAGGCCTCTTGCACAGTAACAGTGCATGCCTCTTCATTTTAATGCCCCTGGATTCCCATCTCCATGAGACCTAACATCCCCTTTGACCACTGATTCACATACTGGATACTTTCTCCGCATTAGGATTCGGTATGTATACATGGGCTGATAAATTGTTTTATGCATATATGAAACTTGTGTGTTTTATTCCAGAAGGAAATTCATGGTCAAAGGTTTATATAAATGTTTGTCTGGTAGTAAGATTTTGTAGATCAAACTGGATTGTTAATTAAGTTTTGTTTGTGAGTGATCATTGAGTGCAATGTAAATATTTTTTCAGTGTAAAAAATCGAGAGAAAATAATATAGGCTTACTCAAGAGACCACGTATAGGATTTTAGGAGAAATTTTTAACACTAAAATTTTGTATATTAATACTCACAGTTTGCTTCGTAGTTTCCTTTATGTTGTTTTGCAAATTATTTTCTACGTCTGAAAAGAGAATTGAACACATAATATAAATTGATGATTTATTATTGATGATACGCTGAAATGTAATGAAAGAGAAAATCTTACCTGATGAATTGGATTTTGATGCTGCATCCGACTCTTCACCATCTGAACAAATAAAGGAATCTTTTTCATATGAACTAACGTCGCTTTCTTCTTCATCTTCAGAATGTAGAGATTCCCCCTTCTCAACTATTTCATTCAGTTCCATTTCTTCCAACTCAGAGCCAGCCAAACTGTCACCAGACTTATAATCGGACTCAGCCTCACTCGCACTTTCATCTATCAACTGCAATTTTAGATACTCATTTTCATTAGTGCTGTTATTATCCTCACTGGCATTTTCCTGTTTGTTCTCATCATTCTCACTGTCTAATTCTTCATCTGATGAATTGGATAACATTTTGTCCTTTTTTTCAGAAGATCCTGTATATAAAATTTGAGAATCACACTTCAGAGCAACTGATGTTGACTTTATTTTGAAGTTCGAAAAATCATCCATAGAATTGTTTTGTTTGGATGCATTCTCAATTTCAAAACCATTTTTCTTTTGTGGGCTATTTGGTTCCGAGGAAGAACCACTTTCTTCTTCTACGATTTCTTGACTTGGACTATTCATACTAATTTTTGGGGAAGATTCACTGTTATTCTTTTTACGTGAATTATTCAGATTTATCATTGGTGAAGATACAGTGTTATCCTTTTTACCTGAAGTATTTAAATCTATCATTGGAGAAGATTCACTGTTATTCTTTTCACGTGAATTATTCAGATTTATCATTGGTGATGATAGAGTACTATCCTTTTTACCTGAAGTATTTAAATCTATCATTGGTGAAGGTTCACTGTTATTCTTTTTACGTGAATTATTCATCATTGGTGAAGATACAGTGTTATCCTTTTTACCTGAAGTATTTAAATCTATCATTGGAGAAGATTCTCTGTCATTCTTTTTACGTGAATTATTCAGATTTATCATTGGTGAAGATACAGTGTTATCCTTTTTACCTGAAGTATTTAAATCTATCATTGGTGAAGATTCACTGTTATTCTTTTTACGTGAATTATTCAGATTTATCATTGGTGAAGATACAGTGTTATCCTTTTTACCTGAAGTATTTAAATCTATCATTGGAGAAGATTCTCTGTTATTCTTTTTACGTGAATTATTAAGATTTATCATTGGTGAAGATACAGTGTTATCCTTTTTACCTGAAGTATTTAAATCTATCATTGGAGAAGATTCTCTGTTATTCTTTTTACGTGAATTATTAAGATTTATCATTGGTGAAGATACAGTGTTATCCTTTTTACCTGAAGTATTTAAATCTATCATTGGAGAAGATTCACTGTTATTCTTTTTACGAGAGTTATTCAAATTTATCATTGGTGAAGATACAGTGTTATCCTTTTTACCTGAAGTATCTAAATCTATCATTGGTGAAGATTCTACGTCATCCTTTATTCTTGAATTATTCAAATTTGCCACGGGAGATGATTCACTATTTGCCTTTTTACGTGAATTATTCAATTTCATCATTGGAGAAGATTCCCTAACATCTATTTCTTGAGAAATATTTAAATTAATCTTTGCTGAGGATCCACTGTCATTCATTGAATTGTCCAAACATTTAATTGGCGACGATACACTCTTGCTCTTATTTCTTGACTTATTCAAATTTATTATCAGTGATGATTCTCTGTTATCTCCTGTTTTTGAGTTATTCAAGTACTTGGAAGGGGATGATTCGCTGTTTCTTTTTGTACGCGAGTTATTTAAAATAACCACTGGGGATGATTCGCTGTTAAACTTTTTTCGAGAGTTATTCAAATTTGTTGGTGATGAAAGAGAATCAAAATTTACTTCATCACTCTCTTTTGTCGAAGATGGGATTACCAAATCACCTTCACCGATGACATTTTTTCCTGAAGTATTCAAACCATCTATGGCAGTTGAATCATTCAAACTATTTTCATCATCTTTTTTTGGTTCAACAACACCTTGTTTTGGAGATGAAATTCTTCCACAATCATCAAAGACACATTTTGTTTTAGAACTATTCATATTAATCTTTGGCGATGTAGTACTAATTCTACCACTTAGTCGAGGGCTCTTCCTCTGGGATGTGTTGATCGACAACTCTGACTCTTCATTCTTAATATCATCCTTGTTTGATTTTAAATCCTGATTCAATTGTTTTGAGTCCTCGAGACTTACGTCATTACTCGACATATTTAATGACGAACTGTCACCAGCTTCTTCCTCTTGTATATTCTCCCTAACATTTTCAGAATGAGTGGACTCTTCCGATTTTCTTAACTTCTTTTTTTCTGAACTCTTTGAATCTATATCAGAAAATCTTTTTTTTATAGAAACTGGAGTTTCATGCTGAGAACCATAGTTTGTGTTGTCAAACAAAGTATCATTCTCTATTTGGGAACATTCCATAGAACTATAATGGGTTTTTTTCTGGGGTGTATTTTCTCTAACTTCACTCTCTTCACCGACATGTAGTTTGGGGGATATTGGACTGAAACACTTAGGTCCTATAAAAAACAAAACCACATCAATCAAATAAGTATATCTTAAAAGAATATTGAATTAACCATCAGGTATATGTACTGAAACTACAGATACTTACTGAAATTTTCATTAGATGAATCGTCCAAAAGAATATTGAATTAACCATCAGGTATATGTACTGAAACTACAGATACTTACTGAAATTTTCATTAGATGAATCGTCCAAAATTTCCGAAGTAGAAAAAATAAGTGCCTCTGATCTTTCTAAGTTGATGGATAGAGAACACAATTTCGGTGTATTTTCTTGGCTTTTATTTGAGACGCTATTATCATTCGATGCATCTGTCTTTTGAGGAGACTTTAAATCTTTAGAAGGTTCGACTTTGACTCCAGTCTGAGATGACTCTTCCACATCTTCACATTCCTCGTGTAATGTGGGGTGTTCAGGCATGATTGTTAATCTTCTCCCTCTGCGGTTAGAGTTGACTTTGGATGAATCTTGATCTTCTCCTTAAGAAAAAAATCAATCAATCAATCGCAAGATAAAACCGATCGAAGAATATGAGCTATGAAATTTGTTTATAAATCAAACATTCATTCCACAGGAATCCAAACATCTTTCATAATTTATAAAAGCATTTTTAGGATAGGATAAGGAAAAAGGATTTTGGAATTATAATGCATTAGAGCAATGAAGGAAGGCCGAAAAACTATTGCTTTTTGATAGTGAGAAGGTAATTCTTAATGGGATTTTACACTAGTAAACTTTGGAAAGTGTTTATGAATTTGATTTCTTGCCTTAATTTATAAATTGTTGAAAATTTCAATCATAAAATAAAACAAAAATCATACTTATTGGGTCTTCTAATACAACATTGAGTTCCCCACTCAATCGTCTGGATCTTCTTAGAGACACATCTTGAAAGCCTTCCATATCTGAACCTGTTCACAGGATAATATTTACTTTGATGAAGAAATTATGTATTTAATAACACATTTTGAATCAAATTAGCAAAATTATCAACATATAGACAAATTTATAAATGTATTGTAACAATTTCTCAAGTCTACCGGAGTTAAAAGGGCTGTAGATGTATTCGCGAAAAAGTTTAGTTCTAATTAAACTTAATTATCCTCTCTCTTATGGGGAAAAATATCATTTTTAGGTAAATGAGACAAGTCAGATTATTATTAATTTTCACATTTTTCCGCACCTTACAATACTACCTAATATTGAATTATTTGAGTTATGGATCGAAAAAAATTTGAGATGTTACAGAAAAAAGAAAATTTTTCTCAAAAAGCATCGTAAACTATTTCATTAATGTTCGATCTATAAAAAATATATAATTGTCAGTTTCGTATGTTAAATACTCGTGGAATCATTAAGTAAAATCAATTTAGTAAAAGTGCAAAAAATGGGTGTTTAGGTGCAAAGCACAAGTCTCAAATATTTGACTAGTTCTAAACTTTTAACTTTTTCGTGAATAACCCTGCTGTTCATACTATATGCATCAGATTATAAACCACATAGCATATGCCAAATTTTAGTTTTAGAATGCCAATAATTCAAACTAACCTGACAATCTTTTATTCTTTCTCATCTTGGGCGAATCAACAATATTTTGCATTAGCGAACTTTCTATTTTTCTCACAGCATTTTTCGGTATTGCATTCTCTGTGGGTTTAGTTTCTTTTGGAGAAGAAAGTGATACGTTTCTCTTTCGAAGGTTTCTACTTGGACTATTTGTATCACTTATAGTGAGTGCCAGAATCTCTTTTTTTACAGGCTCCGACATAGTTTTAGGTAGTGATTTTTCATCCTTGTCAATAATATCTAAAAATATTAAGATTCTCAATACAACTGAATCAAGGTTAATTCATAATAACATTTATAACAAGGCTATGAAAAGTTTATTAAGTTGTGAGAAGGTCGTTTATTATATGCATTTTTTTTTTAATTCAATAATCAGGGTGGAAGCTTATATAAGATGAATGACTAACCAGTCTCAGGTAAATCTTCAAGATCCGGTTTTGCAGAAAGTCTTCTAGTTCTTCTTTTGGTAGGTGTAGAACTAACAGAAGAATTGTCAACCTCTAACTTATCAGTTGAGAGCCTCCTGCCCGATCTGGTCACTGATAGAAGAGTAAAAAGAAAGTTCAAATATTATAAACTTATTGTCCTGTTAAAAACAGAATTCACACCAGCAAAATAAATGTATTCAATTTTATGGATGTTAAACCTTTTTGTATCAGCAAAGGTGAAACCAAAAAAAATGCACTCAGGCTATAACATTCCTCATCCTTGATCTATAATCTTTTCTAAAAAAACTACTGAATCCAGGTGCATTTCAATCTGAGAGATGGTTTCAGAATTTGGATACTTAAGTAAAATCACAGATATAAATGTGGTGTCACATTTTTAGCACATTGAGTGAATAGGTATAAATAGTAAAATTGAAACAATAATAGTAACTATTCTGTGGTTTTCCTTAAACAGAATTTTATTTAAAAAGCACGGCTTAAACCTTCCAACTTGTGTGTATTAGCAGTTTACACCACTCTAGGAAACCAAAGTTGGAAGAAACGATACCAGTCAATGGGAAATTCTTAAATATCAGGCATTGATAATGTAATATGTAGACTTGAAAGATAACTGACTGCCGACTCAAAAATAACGTTCATAAAAATGGCATGTTTCTTTTCAGTTCATCTTCACATGTATGATTCCATTGATGTTAACGTTAAATTTAAGATCAGCACTTTTATTATTATTAAGATTGCACCTGAAACTCAAAGATATTCTATCATACCAACACAAGTATTTTTTTTTGTTGCGCAGTTATTTAAAAAAATAGAAAAACTATTCATTCAATTACATGAAAGACTGCTTACCTATTCCACTAGATTTGACATCCATTATTTTAGTGTTAAATAAAAGTCTACAAATAAAACAAACTGATTAAAAAGCCGTTGGAAATAACAAGTTTTCAGATAAATTCAAATTTAGTTCAAATAAGTATGTATCCGCAAAACACACGTGCCACCAGGGGGGGTTAACTCTGGTATTGGTACTTGCCAACAAGAATATGCTGATGTTGGTACATCGTGATGCTAATGTTGGTATTGTATGGTATCGAAATTTGTATAACAGACGCAAAAAATAGAATTACCGATTATGAAATAATTCCGAAATATGAACTTTAGAGTGAATATTAAAAACATACATTTATTATTATGTTATCACGTGGTGTTTTGATTCGTGAATTAATATGTATTTCTTTATAAGACACCAGATTTCGAAAAATAATGTTGCAAAACTTTTTTATTTTTTGAAAGCTGGCTACACTGATCTTGTTGCCAAACAACATCCAAACAACTTCAGCCATTATTATTTAGACGGGCGCTGACTGATTATTCCGTTTTTTTCCTGTTTCCAACTCGGGAGATATTAATTTTGTGTGAAGTCGAATCGGTGTTTCGTATCGCTGTGAAAAATGGTCTCGTTGATATCAAGAAAGATACTGTTGTTTGTGAGAAATAGACTCTGTTTTGTTTTGACAAATGGACTCTTGTGTTGATTCGACAAATGGACTCCTGTTTTGTTTTGAGATTTTACCACTACGCTATTGTATGCACGTAAAAGATGTTAAAACAAAGACTCATAATAGTGTAATTAATATTTACAAGTGGTTGTGTGTCGGTTCTAGACATTGAATCTTTCGTTTACTTTATTATTTTGTTATTATGAGTTTCAAGTATCGGAAATGTTCCTTATTCTGTGGTGTCATAATAATAATCAATCACATACCATCAAAGACACATTGTATTCCTTTTTAAAAGATTTTGTAATAAGTCCTACGTACTCGTCATTTTTAACGGTAAAAAAAGGTTCCGCAGTGGTTACTTCTGTGATTTCAATAATAAGTAGAATCAGGATGTATTGTGTCGTTTGAACATATTTTTTCGAGTAACTAATTGTTATTGATAATATATTTTGGCTTAGTATTATTTTATGTAGGTAATAGATACCAATAATACATACTATTTATATTGTTACATGTTTTATTATTTGCATAAAAATAAATGCCACATTTAACTACTGCTGCATTTTAATTCTTTATCATAACCAATTTCAGGATAAATGATTCAACAGTTGTATTCTAGTATAAAGATGGGATATTTTCATATCCCATTTTTGTACTAGAATGCAACTGTTTTGGTCGCTAGTGCGCATTGTACCGACCCATATTTGAATTTCCCGGTTTTGTGTATGGGCATGAAAGATGTGAGCGAGAGACATAGATGCCATCTGTCAATTTCCGTGTTTGCATATTTTTTCTATGAAGTTGGCGTTCTTCTCTCGTTAGAGAGTATATGTGTTCTGTGCGTGCCACGAACAAACGAATGTCAAAGAAGCCGCCAAACCACATTCAGCTGCTAACAGTGCTAAACAACCGTACAATTTCTGTCATCTGTGCTAGGGATGGGCAAAAAATATCGATATTTTTCGTCGATTTTTTTAATCTGGAAATATCGATATTCGATTTTTATTTCTGAATATCGCAATCGATATTTTTTAAGCGCTTTAATAAATTTTGTATAAAAATTCTACTTTTTACATTTATTTATTTTAAGTTGTAATGAGTTTTAGCAATATACCTTTAAAATATTAATATATTGCCGCTTCTAAATCTCAAGTATAGCAATAAACAATGGTAGATGGACCTGAAACTTGTAAAAAAATAGTGCACAAAATTTGAAAATCGCCGACCTGTGGGTGCGTTGAGCCTTTTAAAACAAACTTCTTGGCATAATAATTATATTGAGCGAGACTAAAGATCGATTTTCCCAGGTAAGATAATCGTGTACACGCTTAATTTAATTTCTTGCTTTAGTCGTATTTTAAAATCGTTTTTCTAAATTAACGGTTTGATTACAAGTTTTTTGCAGATTACGTTTGGCCTAAGAAATTTGCCAGTATCTATATTTTTTTTTCATTTTATATACGAATAATAAAGCCAATAAAAGTATGTACCAAATATGTGGTGTTTTTCTTTTCATTTTTAAATATTTTGATAATTAATATAGGTATTTAGGCTTTGGGCTAAAAATATCGAAATATCGATATTTTTTTCTCTTCATACATCGATACTTTTTAAAACTATCGATACGATATATTTTTTCATTTGCTCATCTCTAATCCCCAACTGTTTGATGCGTGTGTGCTGCCCATTCTCCTGTATGGGTGTGAGTCCTGGCACCTGACTCTGGCCCAGGCACAAAAAGTATCTGCATTCGAAACGAAGTGCCTCAGGAGAATTTTGGGTATAAGATGGTACCACCGCATTACGAACGACGCTATACGCCGACGCACCCAGCGTGAGCCCATCACCTCTACTATTATGTGGAGGAGATGGACTTGGCTGGGACATGTGTTAAGGATGCCGAATGACAGTTGGCCGAGGAGAGCGCTGTTTTTCCTCCCATCAGGGTCCCGGAGACGAGGAAGACCCTCTCATACTGTGTTCCGCTCCTTCGAGGCAGAGCTGAGGAATCTGGACATGGTGTGGGAGGAGATCATTAACGTTGCGCAGGATCGAGCGCAATGGAGAGCTCTTGTTGCCTCCCTATGCCCCTAAGTGGGGTCTAAAGGGAGTTTGGATTGGCATCCCTAATCTGTGCTAAACGGTGACCATTATCTCGCTTTTTGCGGGACTAAAATCGTTTCAACTATCAGTCCCGTGTTTTGCAGTATCTATGATTTGTTTATAATGTAATGAATTCAAAAGTATTTTCTTCATCATATGGAGAAAAAAGTTTGATTGTACTATATCATTATAGTGGTTTGATACATATTTTTCTCTTTTAGTTGAAAATACAATATTAAAATAGAACACACACCTGACTAACCATAGATCAACACTCCCGACCACCGCCTGCTCCCGACCACCTCCCGACACAGATGATTTTTCCACGTGATGTCAAAAATAAATGTCACTTATCATGTGTGTGTGTTTATTCCTAAAATGTATTCTAAACAATTCTAAAAAAGTTTGATTTCGGCGAAGTTTGCGTACGGTTTTTACTCAAGTGGTTTGTTGGATCGGTGGTTGAATTGTATCGGAATTAAGATTATAATGTGATTGTGAACATTAAGTATTAATGATTATTCTTTAATTTATTATTATAACCAATGGTGGTCGAATGTACCTTAGGTTATATTTTTCTTCTGTTATTGAATCAATAATTTTTATATTTAATCTAAAAACCGCTCACTATAATGTCATAATATAGCTGTTGAAACAATTTCATGTATTGTATAAAATGACGATAACCTAAAGGTAGTTAAATATTTGTGTTGGAATGATTTGGAAAGAAAAAAACATTACTTTAGTTTTGTGTTTTACCTAATACAATAAATATGGCCAATACTCGAGAAGTTATATCTCTGCAATTCGGTCATTACTCGAATCATGTTGGTGCTCACTTTTGGAATATAGAGGAACTGGCTTTTGACTATAAGGGACAGGTGAAAACAGCTGTGAACAATGATATTTTGTTCAGAGAAGGATTGACAATCGATGGAAAAGTAACCTACACTCCCAGGTTGATATTAGCTGATTTAAAAAATAGTTTAAAGGGTCTTCCTGCGGACGGAGGACTCGAGGAAAATGATCCTGAAACCCTGGAATGGCATGAAACTGAAAAAATGCAAGAAGATGTAGCAACTGAAAGTAATTATCAGAAGTCAATAAGCGCCAATCCTCAGGAGTCTCTTGATAACGTGGACCTCTCAGATATCTCGACTTGGACAGATTATCTGTATCCAAGATTCCATCATCGAACTATTAATATCATTAACCAATATAAACATAATGATTCTGTTGTAAGTATACAGACCATATCATATTTATTTTTATATTTCCTTCTCCATACCTAAGATACAAATAGGTCTACGATGCCAAAAATCTTGGAGCAAACAAACTGATATAAACAATGGCATCCACATACACAAATTAGGCTTGGAAGATTTTTAGATTTTGTGATTTTTTTTTAAATGAGGCTGAGGAACTTTCAGCCTGTTCAGTTTGATTATTTTTTTCAGGTATACCTATCAATGATAAAAGTAGCAGTTAATTTACAACATGTACCTACCTATTTAACTTATTTGTTTTAGGCTCCTTTTGAAACTTATTCTGCAGGATGCAATGTATGGAAAAATGAACAATACTCTGAAATGTTTAGTGATAACATTAGACATTATGCCGAAGAGTGTGATAATTTACAAGGATTTCAAATTCTTTTGGACTGTACCGATGGCTTTGGGGGATTGGCAAGTGAATGCTTAGATTTCCTTTGTGACCAATACACCAATAAAGCTATCTTTGCTGTACCGTTAATACCACCGCATTTCTCAGATCGTGATTATAGCAATACAACAGAAAGAGAAATATCTCATCAAAAAGATCTAGCGCGTCTTGTAAATATTGCATTAACACACCAAAGACTCTTTGAATACGCCACACTTTTTGTTCCTGCGTGTTGTAAGGATGGGTGGAGAAGTTCAAGTGTTGCTCGTACATTTTATAATGTTAATTACAATGTCAATAGACATTACGAGTCATCTGCAATCCTAGCATCAGCTTTAAATACAATTTCTTTGAAATATCGACTTAAAGATTCCAATTTGCATTTATTTGATATATGTGCCGATATGAGTGGCTACAACAGAAGACTCGCAGCCATGAGCTTAGGATTACCATTCCATATGAAACAAAAAGATTATTTAATAGATCATTTGAATAATATGACGGAGCCTTTTTGGAAATCAGTTACACCTAACTGTAACATCCCTACTGATAAAATGTTCCAACACATTTCTATTAGGGGCATTCCAGAAAGGAAGCTTAAGAGGCCCCCAGATGCGGCTAAAGATCAGTTAAAACTGGCGGCGTACCAATGCAAAAATGTGAAAGAAATGTTTGAGTATTATTTCCAGTGCAATTATTTTTTGACTGCAACCAATGTAACCGTAACAGATGTAGGCATGAATATTAAAACTCCGTTTCCCAAAATTTTCAGCGAAGATTTGGATAAGTATGGTTTTATCAAAGAGTTTGTAGACAATGCAGTTGTTGATCAAGTACCTGTGATATGTGGCTTACATAATGGAGATTTTCTATTTGACACAATCGAAACATTATGTAGAGAAGTAAAAAGAATAAAAAATTCCAAGTTACAGAGGTTTTATAATGATGGTCTTGAACAGGAAGATTTCAATGATGCCATGGCTAAACTTGATGAAGCCAAGTCATATTATAGTGATGAGATTGAACTGTAAATAATGTGATAAGAGGTTGATGAAGAAGGTCATAAAAATAATTTGACAGATTCTTGCACATTTTATTCTTTCAATCATAAATTTATGAAACTATTTAAAATTAAAATATTCAAATTGTTTCAGTGATTTATAAAGTAAAGATGAAACAGATATAATATGGCCTATCCGGTGTAAATACTATCCAGCCGGATACCGCATAAAAAAAAATTATTGCTTAGTAATTAATTGCTTAAATACATTCAGAATTAGTCCTCATACTGCATTAAGGGGAAATAATGCTGAATGAATACTAACATCTGTATTTAGAGGTAGCCAGCAGCTTCGCTTGCCTTCTTAAATAAGGCCAGCTTCAGAAAAAAGTCTTTTGCTGTACACGCTGCTTCAAGACCTGTATTGGACGGAGTGCACCCATGGCAAGGTTTCATCAGATATCGGGTATTTGGCGACTGCATTAGCCGAAAATCTGAAAACCAGCTAAACTACTATCCGTTTCATCTCTTGTTTAAAGTCAATAAATCACAAACTACATTATATATAACAAATTTATACTAACAGAAAATAAAAAAAACATTAATACATTTTTCAACATTTCGTATAGTTTTTGTCATTAGTTACCTCAGATTACCACTTTCCTTTTACGGACATATAAAAATAAACCCAGTCTAAAAGTTGAAGAAACCGTAGGTACATGGAATAAACAGGATATTACTCAAAATAGTATATACCTATTCAGAAGTGGTTTGTCCTCAGTGCTACTCTCGTTGCCACATACTGGAAACAGTGGATGTGGATGGCTGGTGGTACTTCTATATTCCCTGCGAATTGTAATCCTCAACATGATAATTTTACAAAGTAAACTTTAAAAAAATACTCATTGTTTAGACAAATGTTTTAGCAGTATAAAAAAATAAATTTGTACATTCCGAAGATGTGTTTATAGCTGGCGTAATTTATTTCCCGAGGCAATTTTTTCCAATCAGTCGGACTCGTTCCATCTCAGACAGATCAAATTGAACAGAAGTTTTAATTGAGAAACACAGAAAAATTCTGATCGGACAAGGAATCGAACCTGGACATCTCGATCAGTAGGAGGCCAGTATAGTAAGGAAATTAAGGCTTGAAACGAATCAAAGTTACTCACATGATGTAAGAGTTCGCTAGAACCTATAGACTTAAAACAATTTTTTTTACATCTCATTATAATTGACCTCATCTCAATATAATTAATCGTGAACAACCAGCCCCGCTGTAGGTACCTGCTACTTATGTCTTATTTCAGCAATTCCGGGTTTCTTTAAGAGCCTAAATAAATAAGGAACAAATCCAACGCCTTGGTGCTAGGGGATAACATCCCGGGGCTTTAACACTCCAAAGCACTAATCAAAGGCTTTGACGAAAAATTCGCTAAGGAGCTCCTAGCACTTGGCAGAACAAAACTATGAATCGTGGTAAGAATTCTAACGGGACATTGTGGGCTAAATAAGCACATGACAACCCTGAAGATTCAAAATGCAGACATGTGCCGGGTGTGTGAGGAGGCCCTAGAAACGCCACTCCAAATTCTGTGCGAGTGCATACCATTGATGAGCAAACGCCGATATCACCGAGAAGTTTATACTATACCCAGAGGATATCCCAAACATCGCTGCAAAAACCATTGTCAACTTCTGGGTAGACTTTGGGCTCAACGGCATTCTGTAATCAAAGTGGCAAACTCAATAGACCCAACGAGGGTCACGGTGTTATCGGGGGCGATTGATTCCCGGCCAATTGATAAAAAAAAAAATAAGGATATTACAAAGAATAATGGAAATAATTTCAGAGATTTTTATTATTATTTGCCAATACTTAATCAATATTTACATTATTCACAAAGTCTATAGGTTTGTACTAGAATTTCGAATATTGAATAATCAATAAAATAGTTGATTGCAGTATTCCTACGACCTTTCCAGAGCACGTTCTTTCATTCTTGTGATAAAGGCAGCCCCTTTGTTTTTTCTAAAGTTTTCATACGGGTCATTAAGATTTACTCCAATACCTGGAAACAAATAATCATTTTGTAGAATGGTAATTAAAAGGACAAGTGTTGTCTGACTTATTTGAGCGACACACAGAGGACATACGAATAGAGGTGGGTGTCATAATATTCATATTAAATGATATATGTAAATAATGAACAAAAATAATAGTCACACTAAATATTAAGCGACAGCTGAACAGCCTACACTCACTTACGAGTCTAACATGACATGAATAAATATTAGGCTCGCAATGACTTTACTCAATGTACCTTTTCGGATACCAAATTTTGGAAATGACCTTATTTTTTTTTTAAATATCTCTCCGGATACAAAATTTTCAAAAATATAACGTTATTTAAATTTAATGAAATTGCTATAACGTTTTTGAATTTAAGCCGTTATTCCCACCTCTATAATTAAAGTGTATTTTCACCACTTGATCAATATCACGAATATGGGTCTACCTTTTTTATTTTATTCACAGCAGTTAAAGATCGAAAAAAATACAAATATTGCGTTGTCCCCATCTGCTTTAACGTGAATATCACAAAAACGACATACTTAGTTATTTGTGATTATTTAAATTATGTAATTTAATACACCTACCATAAAAAACCAAAATAATGTTTTTCACAGAAATCTGTCTCCATATTGTTAGTTCAATTTATTTTAAGAGCAAAAAATTAATTATTCAGGTGCCTGTTTTTAAGAAAAACTTTTAGAAAAATAGTTTGCATTTCTTTGATAATTTTTCTAAAATTCCATAGCACATGGTAATGAGGTTTTAATGACTTGGGTACTACTACTTGTTTACCTTTATATTGGTCTTGTTTGTCTCTCACAATGCCCGCATTTATTGGTGCTGAAATTCCTTGTCCAGCTGCACCCAAACCTCCTTGTCCCCAGCCCATTTTTTTCAACATTTGATGTCCTTTATTTGACGAATCAAGTTCTGATGTGTCAACTAAGTTACCCATAGATGGAACCCTGTGCAAATCACAATTATTATTAGTGGAATTATTTTACATTTTGTCAAGATTCATTTGAAAATGTTACATCATGTTAAAAGTATGAATTACATAAAGCTTGGTGGGGGTGAAGAAGATGGTGAAGGTGATCTTCTTGCAGTTCTGCTGCCTCGGGAGCGCACTCTTTCCGGAGATATTCTTGGTGGAGGGGATCGTGACCTGGAACGTTTTGATGCTGGACTCGGGCTTCTAGACCTATTAATTATTCAGTTATACATGTTACGAAGTAATTCACATAGACTTGAAAACTTAAATATAAGATTTTCAATAAATCACACAATTACCTGTATCTTCTTGTGGGTGGTGACTTGAGTATTTGATAATCATATTTGATTGGGGTAGGTGATCGAGATTTTGAACGTATCCCATTCTTTATGTCTTCTTCTTTCTGTTTACGAACAGCATTCTTGGCCTTGTAGTATTCATAGAGTCCTAATTTTTCCCAACCCTCACTGCAATAAGAGCAAGTTAGACACTAAATACTCACCATTTTTTTAATACATTTTCAACATCTTTCATACAAAGCAAATAGAGTGTTGTGTTACTGCCTATGGAGCTATTCATACTTAGCCAGCAACCATCGGGGCCGCATAAATGTGAACAGCTCCACACAAAATGTTCCGCCACCAGGGCAACTGATACTCGAAAATGTAAATGGACAGTAAAAAATAATCAGAACAGATACACGAAAATGTAAATGGACAGTAAAAGAAAGATGGTTTGAACTGACCAATATATATAGTCGTATGGTTAAAAGGCGCAAGTCAAAATTATAAAAACAATTTAAAATCCCTCAGCCAATTCTTGGCGTCGGTCGTAACTGACCAATAACCTCCAGTTATTATTATTTAATTTTTATCTGCCTAATACCATTAGGTGTGCCAAGCTGGAGCAGACAATATAACATAGAGTTGATGGCCAAAATAGAGATACTTATTCAATATATGAGTTATTGGAAAGAGTAGTAGAAAGAATAAAACAGATCATTCAAGTTAATGAGTACTCCAGCAACCGACATAAAAAAAAACAATAAATGACTTACAATTCATTATGCTCATACCTATCTTGTGGTCTAGTGTGATTTGGCCTGGCATAAAATGCCTTTACTGCAGCTAACAAACGTTCTGATGGGGGAGCCGGAGGGGGTAATCTTATTGAATCTGGATCCAGAGGTTTATATTCACAATCTTCCAACTAATTGCAAACATTAATAAAAAAACAAAAATTAACACACATTCAATTTTTTTATAAAAGTACAGTTATAATTGCTTACATAATCATAGTTTTACCTTTCAATTGCACTACTAGCATGAACCATACTCACTTCTATCAGAATAATAAACCCACCGTATTCCATATATTTTATGCTTAATTTTGTGAGTATCAGATTAAAAAGACCTAGTTATACTTTCACAATAAATTAGATGAGCTCAAGCGCTTTTGTAAATCTCTGGTTGACGTTTTCAAGAAATTTAAACTAAGAGTAATAATACGACTTAAATTTACAATTTTATGTACCAAAACTATTGTACATCAAACTCATATTAACATAAATCACTCAATTGTGAGTGTAATTGCAGAATATTAAAAAAAACTATTGTTAATTTTAGTTAAAATATTGTAGGTTAGTTAGTCTCTTAAAAATGTCAACAGAGAAAGAATTTTAGATTCCATATTTATTGCTGTATTCTAAAGCTTAATTGTATAACGAAAATAGGAGTGAATAATATTCTATGAAGTATCATTATTTCATTTAAAATAATTTACCATAATAAGAGGAACAATCAATCCAGCTGGTAGCTCAAAATACGGTACACTCGGCATTAAATCCTCTTGAGAAACCTCTGGAACATTGTTGAAACCCGGCGGGGGTTTCGATAAATCCGGAAGTCCATTTTCAAATCTGGGAACTCCGTCATTGAAGAACCCGGGCGGAGGTTGAGACAAATTAATGGGTGGTAAAGCGGGAACACTATCACTTGAATTTTCATTGGAATTATTAAAATTATTATCATAGTTATATGGCTTCTTATCATCTTCTTGAGATCCATTAGACGAGCCGTAGTTAGAATCATTCTCGTTCATGGGGAACAGTGGTTTGTTTGCATTAGAAAAGTTCTGCTGTTGATCAAGATTATTTGAATTATTTTTCATTATTTGCTGCCCTTGTTGTTGTTGTTGGTTGTAGTTTGATTCCATAAATGAGGTTTGCCCAAATGGAGGCGCCGCAGGGGGCATTTGATTTTGAATATTGGCCTGTTGTATTCCACTATTTTGTTCCTTTTCAACAGGCTGGTTAGCAGCACTCATTTGATTAGTCAGCAGTTGCTTTTGCATCTCTAATTGTTGAATTTGTTGTAAGGAATGAGCAACAAATACTTGATGTTGTTGTTGATAACTTAAAAAAATGAACAAGCATTAATTTTACTAAAATCATGTCATTAAAAGTAGCAATAATAACTATATACTTTTGTAATGTAGGAACTTACTTTTCAAAAGTGTTTTTTGTTTGTTGAGTGAGCGGAGTTATGAGGTTGGCATACTGAGCTATCAAGTTTGTTTGATATTCTTGATATGATGTTGTGGGATTTTTCATTTTCAAAATAATAGCAGGATCAAAGTAATTTGCTTTTGATTCCCATAACTTGAGTAATTTATTTAATTTGGCTTCTTGCTCTTCAGTTATAGCTGGAAGAATACATATTATAAAATGTACATTTATGTTTGTTACAATCATTAAATAAAATCTCTCTTGGAATATTTTAAGAAAAATCCACTAGTATTATTGACGAATCGGAGAGTGCGCTAATGCAAATTTTAAGATAGGGACTTCTGAGTTGGACGACGTGTTGCGGAGTAGTTATTATTTTTGCTTTTTTGCAGTTACGAATGGTTAAATTAGTGATGGATGATACTTGTGAAATGTGCTGAAAAGACTTTATGAATGTATGTGTGTTCTATTTTGTGTGCGTGCTTATTCTTTATTTGCGATTTTCTAATGCAAGTTAAATACTTCATATATGGTTGATGGGTGCATGGTTTCTTTTTACATTAAGTAGTATTGCCTCCCTTGGCCAACCACTATTAGATATATTTAAAATGGCGTGGGAAGAGGAGAGGTGCCCAAAAGATTGGCGGAATGGATCCATCGTCGCAATATTTAAAAAGGAGGACCCCCTTGAATGCGGAAACTACCGTGGAATTACTCTAATGAGTGTTCCCGGTAAGGTATTATCTCAGATATTACTACACCGCATTCGGGGGCCTGTCATGGCTGTCCTGAGAGAGCAACAATGCGGCTTTGTACCTGGAAGGTCCTGCATCGACCCAATTTTCTGTGCCAGGTGCATCTTTCAGCAGTGCAAAGAGTTTAACTCTCCAGTCGCTTGTTGCTTCATAGATTTTGAAAAGGCCTTCGACAGCCCACATAGACCATCAATATGGAAAATACTTGCTCTGTATGGTATACCTCCGAAAATAGTTAAAATGGTGCAGTCCCTGTATGAAAACTCCGAGTGTAGCGTGAAAACGCCAGGTGGTCCTACTGAAGCTTTTAGGATTACCACAGGAGTCAGACAGGTCTGCGTACTAGCTCCTTTTATTTATTTTTTTTTTTTTTATTTATTAAAAATGAAAATTAAAATTACAAAATATAATATAAATATAAAAACATAATATTAAAATTTTTAACAACAATTCTCTCTCATAAAGCATAGAGCTTGTGTTGAGAGAGTGTTTTGACTAACCTGATTTTGTATGTCGCATTATTGAGCTTATAAAACTTTGATACTTACATACAATACACATTCATACATACATCTCCGTGGCATGCATTCAAACAGTCATGTAATATTATTGAGCTTATAAAAACTTTAACACTTACATACATATACCACAAATCACTCTTTGAGGGTGGAATGCCTAATTAATAATAAAAACATACATATTCATACATACATACCTCCACATTTATACATATTATATACAGTGGCGAGCGGCTGGTACAAGCCAATAATCCTGGCTTACCCTAGAATTTTGGAGAAGAATATAAAAATAAAAACATTTCAAAGATTGCTATAACTCTGACGAAAAATTAAAAAAACTTTTGATGCACGTCAAAAAAATATTCTCACATGACCCCTGTGAGAAAATAACGAGAAAGTACTGCTTTCATCTCCTCTAACGTTCCTGAAGCACTCCTTAGTCAAGGCTCAGTGCGTCCCTTTCGCACTAGCATTTTGCAGGCCGATCCCTTCCCTTTAATTTTGTCGACACCGTCGTCAATATCAATTGGCCCACAACGGGTCATTTTTTCCAAAGGAAATTTAATCCGGGATTAATTAGAGTTGCCAACTCTCAAACAAAATCACGTAATGAAATTATTGGAATTACTTTATATAATTCAGAAATTAATGAGGATTGCATACAAAATATCCTGTTATTTGCTTTTTTAATAATAAACAATGAATGTGTCACGTAGCAGATTAACCCATACATATTTTATCGGTTACTATAACAACAGTAAGTTCACATTATTTCGATTTATTTTATTTTTGTATTATGGCAATTTAATCGGTAATATAAACTGTCAAAATGTATTTTAACACGGTGTTTTTAAACTGAAGGTAAAGGGTCATTGTTTATTATATCGGTTTTAAATTTATAATATAGTTTTTTTGTCATTTAATGTGGTAATTACTTACATACTTAGGTAATTTAGTGTCTCGACGATTCAAAACCTGTTGGCCTTTTAGGGCAGCCGGCCTTAGAAAGTTTATCAATGAAAGGTTTAAAAAAAAACATCAAACAAACATTTTTAATAAAATAATACAGTTGTTGCTGTTTAACCTGATCATGATTTAATCATGTTTTCTGTGTCCAGTCATTATCAAGAATATTACTGACGTCAAGGTATGTTTAATTTCGCAATATGTTTTTAAATGAATAATCTTAGAATGTTTAACAGTAAACCTTTAATTAATCTCAGAATACTAGTTTTTTTAAGTGCTCCCATGGCCTTTTCTTGCAAATTTTGCTTTCTTATAGCTGAATTTATATGTGAGACTTTAAATCACTTGATTAATAATTGAACTCTTCATGAAAACTCAAAAAACAGCTTTAACTTTTTATAACAAAGTGTGCATTCAAATGGCTTTTATCATGAGCTATTATTTGATCGATTAAACTTTTTTATTGCAGTTATTGCATTCGAATGGCTTTTCCCCGCTATGAGTTCGCATGTGATAATTTAAATTACTTGAGTCCGCAAACTTTTTATTCCACACATTGCATTAGTAAGGCTTTTCTTCGCTTTGAAGTCCGGCTGTGCGTAAAAGATTCCGGATTTGGTAAACTTTTTTATGCAAACTTTTGCTTTATTATGGCCGAATTCATATGTGAGACTTTAAAGCACTTGATAATAGAACTCTTTATGAAAATTCAAAAAAATCTTTAACTTTTTATAACAAAGTGTGCATTCAAATGGCTTTTATCATGAGAGTGATTAATTACTTGATTGATTAAACTTTTTATTGCAATTATTGCATTCGTATGGCTTTTCTCAGCTATGAGTTCGCATGTGACTCTTTAAATTACTCGAGTCCGCAAACTTTTTATTGCACACATTGCATTAGTAAGGCTTTACTTCGCTAGAAGTCGCGCTGTGCGTAAAAGTTTCCTGATTTGTTAAACTATGCTTTCTTATGGCTGACTTCGCATGTGAGTCTTTAAATGACCCGAAAAATTATTTTTCTCCACATCAAGACCTTTAAAAAAGTGCTCAGCCACCAGTCATAATATAATATGTTACTGTCAGCCATATTACTAGAACAAAATTTGTCTTTAGTTGCGATCTTCTGGGAAACGCAGGAACTACAGCGTTAATGACATCAGTCAGTGAGGCAGTGTTCAAGAGAAATATTAGACAAATAGATATAACAGTAATAAAAAAGAAGAAGAAGAATTTTTCCAAAAAAATTTTTCGCTTGTTCCGCATTTTTATCCATGAATCATCAATGTTTGTAGGTAGTTATCTACTGTTAAATTTTATTTTTTATTTATTAAAAAAAAAAAAATTTTTTTTAGAAAATAAGTACTACTACATAGTACATACATTGATGATTCATGGATAGAAATGCGGAACAAGCGACAAATTTTTTTTGGTGAAATTCTTCTTCTTTTTTGTGTCGGCTTGCCCAATTTTTTGAGAAAATAAAACCACCGCACGCCACTGTTATATAGGTACACATACAATGACACCCCAATTTAGGAAAACAGATTAGAAGAACTAATACATGTCAAATTCAAAACCACATATGTACATTTATATTTATAATAGTCATGGACTTCCTGTTGAGAAAGTCCATGCAAGGAGCAAGAGGTATACCGATAACACAGAGAGATGGTCTAATGGGCGAACTGTGCGATCTGGAGTACGCGGACGACCTAGCGTTGTTCAGTACGACAGTGGAGGAATTACAGCGCAGTGTTTCAAGACTCTGCGATGAAACAGCACACCTCGGCCTTCGAGTCAATGCCAGTAAGACGGAGCTCATGGCGAATAATGCCTGCCCCGATAAACAGCTACCGATAACCATCGATGGTCACCAGGTCTCCCGGGTGGATAAATTTAAGTACCTGGGAGCAACCATTACCACCACTGGTGACCTCGGGGCTGAGCTCCCGAACGTATCGGTATGGCAAGTGGCGCCTTCAACAACATGACCAAGATATGGAAGGCGTCGGCGTTTAGTGTCGAGACGAAATGTAAACTGTTTGATGCGTGTGTGTTGCCCATTCTTCTGTATGGGTGTGAGTCCTGGCACCTGACTAAAGCCCAGGCACAAAAAGTATCTGCATTCGAAACGAAGTGCCTCAGGAGAATTTTGGGTATAAGATGGTACCACCGCATCACGAACGATGCTATACGTCGGCGCACCCGGCGCAGGCCCATCACTTCCACCATTACAGAGAGGAGATGGGCATGGCTGGGACATGTGTTGAGGATGCCGAATGACAGTTGGCCGAGGAGAGCGCTGTTTTTCCTCCCATCAGGGTCTCGAAGACGTGGAAGACCCTCTCATACCGTTATGGCGGTTATGTAATATCGAATTTATATCACACAAACTAATTTTCTATCTGATGACAACCATCCATCAGAACCATCCAGAACAAAGAGCCATCTAGCGGAGTGCGACGAATACATCTCATGTTTTACCAACTATGCAGATTCATCGCCGTCTGTACCAAGTCAACTAGCTTTGGATATTTCACGCCAGAGGGAGAACTCACCGCCTATTCTACAAAAAGATCTTGCGTGAATAATCCTAGTATAAAAGCTTTTTCAAGATACAATTTTATCACTCTTTTCTTCAGAACCCAATACCAGTGCATATATTTGTAATTAGTTTTAAGTTAAAATATATTTTCCTGTGATACTTTATTTTAATTCACTAATATAGTGTTTGTGTTTTTTATAATATAAAATCGAGTTTCATTTCGGTAGTTAGTCAAATTCCTTGTTAACTGTTTAATCTAGTTCATAAAGAAATAGTGAAACTTGGTGAGTACTCCAGATATTCTTAACCTTGCCAAAACTCATAAGAGAGTTTCTCATCTTCAGATAAAGACCACTTTTCCCAATATCATTTGACCTTGAGGAAAGAAATCATTACTCCTTCTTCATCTCAATCTCATCTCATCTTATGGATCAGATCCAGCCAAATCTGAATGCCATAAATTGGTGACCCCGCGACTTTCGAACACCCTTCAATTATCTACTTAATCCATCATTTTCCAATAATCTCCAACAATCCATTAACATTCTCAAACAAATTTTTCTCAACAATCATTCTAACAAAATTGTCACATGTACACCTTCGTCCACTAATCCATTTCGAATATTTAACAATCTATACATTCATTCCAAATTATTTCTTTCACAAAGCCATCTAAATAATATTGTCCCACAATTAAAATTTTTATATCACATACTACATTCAAAACTAAGCGCGTCCAACATCCATTTATCATTCGGCGCAACTTCACTCTACTGCGAGTACAACTGTCAAAATAGCTCACCAGCCGTTTTGTTCGCGATCAATATTTTCAAATTTTAGACAAAATATATAAATATAGGGTAAAATCTTGTGCAAACTCGAAAATTCAACTGGTTCTGAAGGGATGAGTCATCCGATGGGTCACAGGCAAGTAAAATCTTTTAAAATACCATTGTAAAACGACATTCAGCACATAAATTTTTCCAAACAATTTCAACCCATCGGATTATTTTAAAAGCCTCTTGTTTTTCTGCCTTCTATTTATTATTACAAACATTTAATCAATAATGCCTAAACCTTGTAAAAACGATATTAAAATCTTCAAAAAAAGAAAAAAACTTAAAATTTGTGAACAATAAATTTTGTAGGTTAAATTTTTTCACGATACAATGTCACATCGAATTTTTTTCATAAAACTTTTCAAGTCTCCAAACACTGATAAAACCTAATTTAATACCTTAACTATTTATAATCGCATGCTGAATTGCAATTTTAAATGATTTTGTACAAAAGAATAACCTTTGATTATCTGATTGCAGATTCACAAGTACATTATTATCATGTTGCCAAACTTTGAGGTAACCTTTTTATATTTTATATAAACAACAAGCGAAACGAATACCTACATTTTTATTAGATTTTCATAGAGCATTATTGCATTTTAAAGAAAAACAAGAAATTCAAATCGCATTTTTTCACATACATTTGTATATTGTCATATTGAGCTTTAGTAAACACATAAAGGACATTCAGACTCCTTCAGTTAATATCTTACCAACATTTCAGTCATATTTTACCAATTCTTATTTTATTCTGGTCAATAAATATTATTTATGTATCAACTTATCAACGATACAAATATTTCAATGGTCTATAAAAATATTCTATCTAAATTGTCAATGTAAAACAATTATATTACCATCTTATATTACCATCTACTACTAGCCAATTGCTATTAACGTTTTCCGCGACTAGAGAAATTCTATCCCAAGAATCTCAGTCCGAATTCAATTCGAGGTCAACTTACATATGCAAATACGGCCTAATACTTATACACATGTACTCATACACATGTATTCATAAAAGCTCTATGTATTTCACGCCACGTCTAGTACAATGCAACGCGCATTTTCAGACCGAAATTCCCATTTCGTCGGCTAACTACATACACACAAGAGCAGAGATACTCATCTCAAAAGCTTTCTTGTAGTGACTGAGCAACAGACATACACACATGATCATAGCATCATTCGTATAGTCTACCAAAGGACATACACACATGACTATAATGTCATACGTATTGTCCATATTATACACACATGACAACAGCGTCATACGTATACTCTATTACCATCAAATATACAACTCAACGAGTTAAGAAAAAGACAATTAATGTATTTACATTCATACAAAAGACCATTGAAAACAGAATTCTAAAAAGTGTCATACTAATTTTCCCAAATCAGTAACATTTATTTAACATTATTGACACACATACATTGACAAAATAAAACATTATGAAAAATTTTAATTCAAACACACTATGTACAACTATATTACCATGTCTACCTACTACTTTTTACTTATTTTATTGTATAAAAATTCTAATATGTATTTTTACAAATGATTACAGATCCCAATACAAAACCACCAACTGTATATTGCTAATACCAGATTGGTAACAAATTTTATTATATATAAAGGATCTCACATAGTAACTTCACTTCATAAACATTATAGAAAAAGTATTTAAACATATACCAATCGCGAACCATACCTATTCAATACCAATTTTAATAATTTTTCCTACCTTTATTTTGAATATTAAACAGAAAACAACATTGAAATACCACACTTAGAAAAATTTTTTTTCTAGAACAATTATCTTAGTAAAATATAACTTGTAAAATTTTTTCAAAGTCAACATTTGTTTATAATATAGGTACTCAAATAACTTTTAATTTCAAATTCAAATTTAAAATATTATTTCACAATCTTTTAAATTCAAGAACCACCCTAAAGCAAATATACTTATACCAATTCTATTGTAAATTTTTTTGTTTATTCTATATGTTGCATATTATCTCATCACGACACTACTCAACCAACGCTGGACTACACAACCACAATCCAATTGATGGAAGCCTACGATAGCAATCTTCACCTGCTGTACTTAGCAAAGGCGGACTACACGAGTTGTCTCACAGACTTCGTAGCTCGGAGGCCAAACTTCTCCAACGAATTTTGCCCCACTACTGTCTCTCTCAACAGTGGCAGATGTACATCACACCACGATTACACCCCACTGAAAACAACTGATGCATTTTTCCTTGCTCGTCAACAGACCTCATGGATCAACCAGTTACAACAGCACACGCACCATCGCTGCTGCATTAATGGCCGAGCGCAAATCAACATCGCCGCTTCATATGGTAAAACACATCAACGCTGTTTTAACCTATTTTAGCCATCATATTACCCCAGTGCAACCGCACTAACGTCGTGAACACTCTGTCCAACTTCTCATAAGTTCCAGTCGCTACAACGACCAGCCCAGTCGAGCCAAGTCATCATCTAAGACGTACCATCCTACAAACCGCTCAACCAGAGGACTGCAGAGTTCCACTCCACACTCCATCACCAGATCCACATCAGAATTTATAGCACGCCATAAATTCTTGCGGGAGGCTATATGGCGGTTATGTAATATCGAATTTATATCACACAAACTAATTTTCTATCTGATGACAACCATCCATCAGAACCATCCAGAACAAAGAGCCATCTAGCGGAGTGCGACGAATACATCTCATGTTTTACCAACTATGCAGATTCATCGCCGTCTGTACCAAGTCAACTAGCTTTGGATATTTCACGCCAGAGGGAGAACTCACCGCCTATTCTACAAAAAGATCTTGCGTGAATAATCCTAGTATAAAAGCTTTTTCAAGATACAATTTTATCACTCTTTTCTTCAGAACCCAATACCAGTGCATATATTTGTAATTAGTTTTAAGTTAAAATATATTTTCCTGTGATACTTTATTTTAATTCACTAATATAGTGTTTGTGTTTTTTATAATATAAAATCGAGTTTCATTTCGGTAGTTAGTCAAATTCCTTGTTAACTGTTTAATCTAGTTCATAAAGAAATAGTGAAACTTGGTGAGTACTCCAGATATTCTTAACCTTGCCAAAACTCATAAGAGAGTTTCTCATCTTCAGATAAAGACCACTTTTCCCAATATCATTTGACCTTGAGGAAAGAAATCATTACTCCTTCTTCATCTCAATCTCATCTCATCTTATGGATCAGATCCAGCCAAATCTGAATGCCATACCGTGTTCCGTTCCTTCGAGGCAGAGCTGAGGGATATGGACTTGGTGTGGGAGGAGGTCATAAGCATTGTGCTCCTAAGTGGAGTTCAAAGGGAGATTTGATTGAGTATTGCCTCAGCACAGACTCTCGTCTAGTGAGGTAATAAACCCTTTATACAAATTATATACCGTCGTGACCCCGAACTTCGCCTGGTTTTCAGAAGTTTTTTTTTAATAGCTCCAAAATAGAATAGTACTGGACGAATTGGTATTGAAAATAATATTCAATAAGAAGAATTCTAAAGGTATGTCATGATAAATACCTGTATTTTATAATAATTACCATTTTATTAGCATTTAAAGACGGCAGGCGAAGTTAGGGAACTTTTACCTAACTTCGCCTACCACGTGTAAGTATTAAAGTGTGCACCACAGACACATAAAATAATACAGTTGTGTTGTGAACATCATACAAAGCAATATGAACCATAACGAGAATACAATAAGGTCTTTTTTTAGCAATATATTTCCATTAGGCGAAGTTAGGTACACATTTAAATCTGTTTCCATACATTTGACAAACTTTAGTCAGGGTTGTCAAAAAAAAACTAGAATTCATGTTACATTTTTTTATACATTACCTACAACGCAAATTGTAAGAACCGTTATTCTTAAAAATTTAAGAATAAAAAAACAGTTTTGTTATCATGAGGCTATCCTATACATTTTATTAGGACATTTTATTACAACTTAACCAAATTTTTGTTTCCATGTTCGAAAAAAAAGGGTGTTGTGACAACCCTATAGGTAGGCGAAGATTGGATCATTTTTGGAGGTAACCCGCCTCAGTGAATATTTATTTAAATAAATTATAAACTATAATAGATAGTGTTCTACCGATTTTTATTATAAACATTAGATTCTTTTTGTAATCTATTAAATTCCAATACAGGAACCTATCTTTGACAGATTTTTGTTAAAGTGAAAGTTTCGCATAACAATACAATGAACGCTGCCTTCGCGCCAACTTGAAACCAACCATCTGACGTATTCGCATGAAGTTAGCACCAAATTTAAGGAAAAGTATTGCCATTATGAATAAAACTTTCATTCAAATATTAAATGAAGATCGTATTATAGATAAAAATACAAAAATATTGAATTTTAGCAAAACAGGCGAAGTTAGGTACCACAGGCGAAGTTAGGGGTCACGACGGTATATATACACACATTGTAAAATGTTTATGTTTTTTTGTATTTTTTGGGAATAAAATAAATAAAAAATAAATAAATTATAAAACTTACCGATACTTGTTTTGCAAAACATGGGTACCACCACACTTTCTAAGTTCTTCATCAGATTGTCTGCATTTTTGCGAGCACTGTCAATAAAAAATAAATCACTTTAGGTGAGATCTATAGGAATGAATTAATTTGGCTAATCTCTTTCACACATTCAATAATTCTAAGCATACAATTAGCAAATGAACAGTACACACCAGTGATGCAGGACATCGTTTACAAGATAGATGATGTGTAGCTTTTGTAATCTCTTTCACACATTCAATAATTCAAGCATACAATTAGCAAATGAACAGTACACACCAGTGATGCAGGACATCGTTTACAAGATAGATGATGTGTAGCTTTTGTAATCTCTTTCACACATTCAATAATTCAAGCATACAATTAGCAAATGAACAGTACACACCAGTGATGTAGGACATCGTTTACAAGATAGATGATGTGTAGCTTTTGTAATCTCTTTCACACATTCAATAATTCAAGAATACAATTAGCAAATGAACAGTACACACCAGTGATGCAGGACATCGTTTACAAGATAGATGATGTGTAGCTTTTGTAATCTCTTTCACACATTCTATAATTCTAAGCATACAATTAGCAAATGAACAGTACACACCAGTGATGCAGGACATCGTTTACAAGATAGATGATGTGTAGCTTTTGAGTAAATGTTGAGCCCGGTGTTGTAATCTTCTTTAGAAGATATTTTGAGATAACAGTGCCTGCTTCGTGGCTTGTGGCGTGGCTGAGAATCCATCCTTTGCCTATAGAAATATTAACATACAGGTAAGATCCATTATAACAAAGAACCAAAATGTAGTCACATTTCAATATCTAAAGGGATCACTAAATAAAAAAATCACCTGTAGATATACTGTCCTTTGTACAAGAATCAATAATGGGTTGCAATATAGTGTCAAATTCAGAAAGAGATATATTGCATTCCACAGCCAAGCGTTGGACCATTTCATTTTGTGCATTAGCTATAGTTTCCTCCACTAATGTTTGCTGCTGCTGAATTAACACCTACAAAACAGAAGAGATATACCTAATATGAAAATATGACTTTTGTACATGACATTTTCACCTAATTTGTGGAAAAATAATGATTTTACATTTTTAATAACAACCTGGGATGAGCTGATGGATGTTGACAGATCTAACTCTCTGTAAATTTAATTTGAAGCGGAAAATGGATAGTGCTAGCACTAATACATCTAGATACACTCAAACTTTTGGATTGGCAAATATAAAAGTGGCACATTTAGTTAGGGGTCACTAAGTTGAGGCATCACCTCAAGCCTTATAAAAATCAACACAAACAAAAAAAGATATTATACCGCATGTTGAGCACTTAGATTTGCTTGCGACTGTTTGATTTGTTCGTGTAAAGTTGCTTGCTGGGCAGTTAGAGCAATAACGGTGAGGGCTGGGTTTCCAGAAGCGGCTACAGAAGGGTTTACACCAGAATTTGTATTTGGAGGACACATTATTCCGCCGCTTGCATTCGGAGCAAGAACTTGGCCAGAAGAATTTGATTCTGAATGTAGCCAAGCATCAGCACCATAATTGCCATGATTCATAAAGCTGGAATTTTCTTGTCGACCACCTGTGTGTTGTTTTAAAACTGAAAATAAATAAATTGTATTGAAAACTTATGAATTTGTAGGGTGTCAATTTGACTCATTGACTTTGGGAGAGATTTGGGACGTCATAATTTGGTGTGGAAGCTGTACTCATCGATTGATTTGGTCTCAAGTACCTATCCACATCTAGAAATTGGTTAACCTGGATATCTTGCTACATATGAAACATAGAGTAACCCACAATGTGCAAGACATATTAGTTAACTGCTTTGGTAAGCATACCTACTATTGTAATTCCTATTACCCTTCCCATTTATCACATTCAGTTCAACATTTCTCATTGTTTGCATGGTGTCTAAATGTGCTCGCTGAGGTTAAGGGTGAAGTAAAAAAGGGGTAAAAATGTACTTTAGAGATCTACTCAAGCTAAAAATTCAAATATGTTCGGTTTGCAGCCGAGGGTAAAATGGATTCGGGGGTACATGTGAAAAGGTATGGGGGGCTCCGCCTCCCAAACCCCCCTAAATAATTATGTTCTAACCTAACCTATTTTCATGACTGTTAGTCATGAAAATAGGTTAGTGAGAAAACGTGCTAACGAACCTAATTTTTTTAATGAATTGGTAATATCAAAGTACGAGTAGATCTCTAAAGTGCATTTCAACCAAAAAAGGTTTAGTAAAGCTTGAAAGAGGCTGTACCACTGTGAGTGGGAGATCGTCACAGAACATATTCTTTTATTTCACGTCTAAGGAAAAAAGGGATAGGGACAGAATGCATTTGAAGTAAATATTCTATTAAAACTTAATAAAATGAGTAAGATATGCACTTACTAGCTTGCTCTGTCGTCACCTTGTACTGATAGTAATTAAAATATTCACCCCCATAAAGAAAACTAAACTTGGGATTATTCTTTTGTTTAGATTTCGTCATCTGCTCGAATTCTGGTCCATTTCTCGCTACGAACTGGGCCAATTTATCAATTATGTTTCGTAATTCACTATCTAAAATTGCATAAAAAAATAAACAAGCATACTTATGTTATTGTTTGAATGGAACTTATACCTATCACTTGATACGTGATTTTGTATACCTTGCGGTGGCTGAGGTAGGTCCATTTTGATTAGACTAATCACTTTTACTTAAATCAAGAGTAAACGTTAAAGTTTATTGAAAATGCATTAAATTTTAGTTTCAGCCGTAGGCTGCAGCTCTAAAAAGCAAAATCTTGAAGAACCGCAGCATAAAAATGACCACAAAATGTCAAGATTTTTATAGTAATTATTCTATGGATTTATACGTCAACCTAAAAACGCCATCGCAATCATAGATAAAAAAATTCACACAACTCTGCGCTTTTTCTATTGATTTTCTACTGTACCCCTATTCTGTAGCAAGTGTAGGGTAGTCACTTGAAAAAAGTGACTATTATTAGGCGATACATTTTGTCACTGGCCAACCTTTTCATTTCTTGGAAGGTGCTGCAGCGCATGTCTCCGATCACCTGGTCTATGTAGTTATCCCTGGGGCGGCCTCTGTGGTTTCTGCCTTCAATCATTCCTTCGACGATAGTAAAGAGCAGACCCGGGTGCCTGATGTTATGGCCTATCCATTTGGCACGTTGTTGGGCAACTCTTTTTAGAAGTTGCCGTTTTTCCCCGGCTCTACTCAGTACCTCGTCGTTTGTGATGTCTTCCGACCAATGGATCCCCAGCATGCGCCTTTCTGCTTCTTTCAAAATATTAAAATGCTTGTGATAAAAATAAGTGCATTGAATTTTGACCCAAATATTTTTCTACTTGAGTACGGGGCTTATCTATATATTATTATGTATCGTTTTGTTTGGAATCCCGGTATTACTTTGACAATAGACCATTAACGGCCACGTGCATTTTGACATTAGCCGGGAGGCATAAACATAAAAAAAAGTTTAAGAGTTGGTATGAGTGTGTTTATACATAAACCCATCACTATGGTTTGTGTATGTGTGGTGTTTGTGTGTCGCCATGGCCGCCATTTTGCATCCAGCCTAATGTCAGATGACGTCATCCTTTAATGGTCTATAATAATCGCCTGCTATTATCACTGAATGATAATAATCAATACTTGAGGCATAAAGAGCTTCCCAGTTCGCTCGATCTTGCGCGGCTTCAATGAATTCTCCCACACCATGTCCAAATTCCTTTCAAACATGTTGTGAGAGGTGAGAGGGTCTTCCTCGTCTTCGGGACCTTATTATTATCTCATATCGCTATTCTCGGCAATAAATAGTTATGTTTGGATGAATTTTAACACATAATAATTATAAATTTTTATTTCAGTTTATTTTCTATTGAAGCCGCGAAATATCGAGCGCGTGAGGGGCTGATTGATTTTATAATAGTACAAAGTAAAACATAATAATTAATAATTATTCACCTCAAGAAGTACGTATGTAAAAGAAGAAGTGGGATTGAAAGCGCAAATGTCATTAGTCTATGGTTAGTGACTTCTTTTGACAGGTGCTGTCAGTTTTACTTGACAGCGAAGAAACAAGAAACACTATAAATAATTATTGAGTGCATATTTTCTTTATTTTCTTGATGGGCTTTAATTTATAACGAGCCAGACTACGTGGGTTCGCGGCTATTAATATCTGTTTAATTAGTTTTTGTAATCTTATTTTCTAAGTGACTTTTATTAAAAATATTGGAAGTAATTGAAAATGCAGATGTCATAAATAATTATCAACTACTAATCACTAATCAGTTATAAAATATTGTGTTAAGCCCTGAAGTAGCTATGGATTCTAAGGATCAAAAAAAGAGATTAAAAACGGTAAGATGCACCTAAAAATATTATGTTAAATGTTCTTAAATGATTTTATTTCAACAATATTCTCTTAGGAACTTGGGACCATACTGGTGTATCTGTTTTTTCATCAATATGTTTCCCGCGCTACAATTTGCGTGACATAAACGGAAAAAAAATGTATTGTGACTTACATTATTATTCAGAGTTATGTTTACATATCTAATTAGTTTCAATAAGGAAAAATATTTAATTGCATAAGCTATGATTACAGAAATATAATAAAGCATAATGTAATTTTATCAACATATTTCATATGTTGTTTAAAAATTATATTAATTTTCATTATCTTGATTTTTATTTGTGTCCAAGAATTTTGAAGAATTTTGTGGTAGTCTAATCAAGGTTTACTGTAAGATGTTTAAATTTTTCTTGGTATTTACTGGGAGCCACTTCTCTGAATTAAAAATGGTGGTATGTTCTGTTTGTACAAGAAAATGAATACTTTTTTAATTGATTGGTATTCATTATATTTTGCATATAAAATTAACAAGTCACATTCAATAAAACATACGTTGAATAAAATAAAACATCTAGTGTCTCACATAAAATAACCTTGAAAGTGCTAGGAGTGGTGGTTTTCCTTAACCTTCTTTAAATTTTAGACGACCTTTTTTTTTTAGGAAAAGTGTAGTTTCCAGATACCAAATTTTGAAAATGACTTTTTTAGGAAAAGTGTAATTTTTTTTTACTTTGTGACCCCCCTGGTGCCAAGGCTGGATCCGCCCTTGCACATACAAGGGCTATTTATATTGATTCCACAAATTTTAACAATCCTATGTTGACCTTTAGGGCACACAATATTTATTTGATAATAGATGCTTTGATCACAGCAATAATTAAATGTGTAAACAGGAATACAATGCAGATTTAAATGCTTGTAAAATTATTGTACATATTATTATCAATGAATAAAGAAATTATTATTATTAATCATAATTTTTTGCATGTGTAGACAGAAGCAGAGCAAAGTAAGTCAAAATGCGTTGACAGAATTTCGATAGTTTTCAATTTATAATAATTTTGTCTATTAACCAATGTCTTGAAATTGCATTTGTAGCTTACAGCAGGATGATGTTAACCATTTAGTTTTGGAGTGTGCACTTATGAAAGATATAAACTAAAGTAATTAAAATGCACAATTAACCCTTTCTTAACCGAATTATGAAAGCACCGTAAATAAAAATATTTTTATTGAAAAATGGGCATAAAATGTGAATATAAAGAGATTTCAATATATTTTTTCAAAAAAATATTTTCAGTTTTTTGGAAAATTTTATGATTCCAATTGTCATCATCGGTAAATCGAGTGATTCAGAAATAGTGAAGGACATATAATATATTTTTTTATTTCAGCTACAATTTTAGAATATTATTATGTTTTATAATTGATTATTTTTAAAAACACGTATAAATGATTAAAATGTTCAACCAGGTACATATATATTATATATAATAGTACATATATAATACAATATGGCATACCTACTTTATAATTTGATAGTTTTTTCTTTTGGTACACAATGACATGTGTATATCTTTTTATACAATATAGCTTGCATTGTTATTGACTCTATATTGTGTTCAGGGTCCCGAGGACGAGGAAGACCCTTTCATACTGTGTTCCGCTCCTTCGAAGCAGAGCTGAGGAATCTGGACAAGGTGTGGACGGAACTCATAAATGTTGCGCAAGATCGAGCGCAATGGAGAGCTCTTGTTGCCTCCCTATGCCCCTAAGTGGGGTCTTAAGGGAGTTTGGATTTTTGGATTGGATTGTGTTCAGGCCAATGTCCAATTTCGTCAAGTCAGCACCCCTAGTATAAGTTTTCGATGATCAAATATCGAAACGATCATCGAAGAGCCCCAGACATTGCCAGAGACAAGACGCTAGACTAAAGGAAGCAGACATCTAGGACGACCCCCTAAGCCCTTAAGGATACATACGCAAATATTGCAAGAGACAAGATACCGGAAGGTAGCAGACCTCCAGCATGACCACCTAACGCTGGAGGGAAAGCTGGTAGCCAGGTAGCCAGCTTTCCAAATCGAAACTCCCTTAAGGCCCCACTTAGGGGCATAGGGAGGCAATAAGAGCTCACCATTGCGCTCGATCTTGCGCAACGTGTATGACCTCTTCTCACACCATGTCCAGATTCCTCAGCTTTGCTTCAAAGGAGCGGAACACAGTATGAGAGGGTCTTCCTCGTCTTCGGGACCCTGATAGCCAGCTTTGCAAGAGGATAATGCAGCAGGAACAACATGCAAGTAAGCCAAATCAGAAACGAAGAAGAAGAATATACCTTTCCTTTCATATTGGTTCTATAAAGTAGAATGAGTAATCAATAACGTTAAGTTTTTCTGGTTCTATTTTATGAAAATTTGCTGTTCAGCTGAATTACTACAATTATATCGCAAACTGCTTTCAAAATTCACTTCAGCACAGTCTTTTTCATCATTAGAAAGCTCCATATCAGATAGATCACCTTCTAATATCATAGAAATATCATGAAAACTCAAAACTTTTAACATCTTGAGTATTTTTTGACACTAAAAGCAAAGCATCAGATTATAATATACCGATAACTTAAAGTAGAAGTGTTCAAAATAATATGTGCTCGAACTACCACTGATTCCAAATGGAATCATAAACTAAACTATATATTTTTCAAAAAATAAATGTGTATCATTTTGAATTATTGTAAAAAGTTAAAGAAAATATATTAAATAAATTAAAAAAAAATAAAACATGCTATAAAACAAAAAATAAATCACCATTGTGGCATCTTGAAAAATCGCGTTTATGAAAATACGCACAGTTTGAAAAATCAAAGTTTTCAACTTTTCAAACGCGGTCGTTAAAGAGGTTCCCGTCATTTTCAGTGTTCAAAACGATAAAAGATATTGTTATAAATAATATACAAGAGAAATTATAATGACGACATCGACCTTAATTGAGATATCCGAAAAATTAATGGATGATTCCAATTGGAATCACCGGTTAAGAAAGGGTTAATTTAAAAAATGGTTGTTAGTCCAGTGGTATCAATCGCCGGCTTTCATGCACACAGCCTATTGGAGGTCGTAGGTTCGAATTCCGGCCGTGCTGACTATTTCCACTTTCAAGACACAATCCTTTGTTGGTTAGTGTAAAAGTTTACCGTGGGGTTGCCGGCTAAGAATAGTACCTCTGCTCTTTTTGCTGGTTTTTGGAGCATCCTGTAAGAGGCAGGAAATCGAAAAATCAGATCGGGACCGTGAGGTTGACCACCTCACGTCCTTAAACCTCAACCGGTCAGAAAAGGCACAATGAGCCTCGGACGCCTTTGAGGGCAATAGAGAGCTCTTGATGCCTCCCTATGCTCCTAAGTGGGGCTTAGACCCCTCGCATTACGAGTTGGCTTTGGGGGGCTCCGCGGCGGACTTGTTTTGTGTGGGGCCGGCTTTTTGGTGTGATTACTTCGATCGAACTAGGGGGTCGGTTTCGTGTGGGACGGGTTTGCTTCGGATTTGTCTCCTCCGGGCTAGTTTGCGGTATGCGGGGGGCCTTAAAGGGAGAATGAATGAATGAATTTAATAAAAAACATGTAAAAGGCTTCATTCCGTGTCTACATAATAATTCAGTAATGTATGTACTTATATTTATTTATTTCTTTTTTTGTATATTGGGAATCACGCTAAAACTGTAGGTTCTGCGTTGGATTTTAATCGTCGTGGATCCTTGCAGGTATATTTATGGTAATCATAGATACAAATTTTTACTATTTCTTAAATATATTTAATGTAATTAATAAATTTTTAAAATTATTTATTTATTTGTAACGCATGAACAGACAACAGTTATGATAAAGTACAATATATGAACGAAAACAATATCCAGTCAACTGTCACCCAATTACTCATGCATCCTTGGAAGTCTTTACTTTTCGGCATTTACTAATATCCTTAGTCATTCGTCCTCAATCACCATTCACCATATTATATATATGAGAGAGAAAAAAAAAGTAGGTATATACATATAAAACAAAAAAAAACAAGTAGAAATGAAAAGAAAGTTACATAAAATTATAAGTCACCATTCATACACACATCCACTCAACACACACACACATCAGACAAACAACAAAAAATACATAGAAATATAAAATTTATAAAAGAGGAGTAGGGAGTGGCGGGAAAGGATGGATATGGATAAAAATGGATAAAATCTTTATAGTAAAATCTCCGTAAACACGGATGGCCACCTTTTGAAAACAAAACTACTCATGTAAATGTTGCATGGAACCAAAGTTTTACTGAATAAAAACGTATTTTAAAGATTCAAGATTGATTTGAAATAAAAATAAATGTAATTCAAAACCATATAAAACATATTTTATAAACATTGAAATGAAAGTACATTTTCGAATTACGTTTCGATTGACATTTGAGGTCGGTAAAACAGCTGCCGTTATGATTAGTCAATCACATAAAATTTGTACCATTCCACACATAGAGGGTGTAGGGCAAAGACTCAAACCATAGTGAGAGTAAAACTTGCATATTATGTAGGTAGGTTTGTATAATATTATTATTAAAGTATTTTTTACCCTTCGATTGAACAGTGGAATTGAATCAAGTGTGAGATGTAACATATTATACATTACATAATACATGCAGTTTGTTTTCCATGTGAATGGCAGACTATAATTTTTCTTCTTTCTTTTTTATAAACATTAAAAGTGTCATTCTTCTCTCTATTTATGAATTGTGAATGTGTCATTCTTCTTTTTCTGTGCTTATGTCAGTTATAGAGGTCTGCTATGCAATGAGAAGCTAGACTAGAACTTGTTTAATTACCTACCGATCAAGCCTGACAATCGGAATTAAAAACGTAAAGCAAGACGGGTATCAGCTAGTACATAAAATACGCATTTAGTCAATACTATATAACACACATATAAACAATTAGATCAATGTAATACCCCACTTAAATGTGTGCACATGTAAAATATGACAATGATGATTCAATAATGTTACAAAAGTCAATAGTTAAAAAAAATAAAATAAAAATTATGCTGGGATATTATGAATCTGTGTCAATATAATCTGTGTTAAAGTGTCATAAAAAAACCTTCCCTTTGTGTGAGTTAAGGAAACTGTATTAATTTTTTTTTCCTTAAGGTAAAAAATATTTCAATAGTACAGATATAGGAAACGTGCGCTCCGTCACATTGAAGGTACAATAGGACTGATGTAGATAAAAAAATTACACGGTTGACTTCAGTTTATAGTCTGTATCCACCAGGCGTGAATATTTATCTAAAATGCATGAATTCAATAAATAATTGTTATTATGGATAAGGATATAATAATATTTTAAAATCCTTGATATCTTTATAGTTTGTGATACGCTTCATTCATCCCGTCAATATATTTGGTTAACATAAAGCTATAATTATAAAAGTAACGCCTTGCTAAGGATATTTATCATCTCGGTAGTCCAGTAGTATAGACACCAACTTCTGATCAAGAGTCCCTGGGTTTGATTCCCGGTCGCCTAAATTTTATGTGTTTTTTACTTGAAATTTTAACCCGCGCTTGCTTGTCTCTTGAAAAAATTGCTTCAGGCAATAAGTCACACTGGCTATACTGACACCTTTGTAACGAAAATGGTAAATTTGTTTGCGTCAGGTATTGAAAAATAATAGTCAAATTCTGGCAAAACAAAATAAATTGCACAAAAAATGTTTTGTTATGGTGAAAATTCGTGAAATTGAATGTACAGAGGTTATAGATTTTAAAGTCATTTTTATAGATTTTCCCTTTAATTTCAAACTGTCTCTACGCGCCACTTAGGGGTATAGGGAGGCAACAAGGGCTCTCCATTGCGCTCGATCTTACGCAATGTTTATGCCCTCCTCCTCCTCCATATCCAAATCCCTCAGCTCTGCTTCAAAGGAGCGGAGCATGGTATGAAAGGGTCTTCCTTCGGGATCCTGATGGGAGAAAGTAAACTGCACTCTTCCGACCAACTGTCATTTGGCATCCTTTACACATGTCCCAGCCAAGTCCATCTCTTCTCCATAATGGTAAATATGATGGGCCTACATTGGGTGCGCTGGCGTATAGCGTCGTTTGTGATGCAGTGGCACTATCTTATACCCAAAATTCTCCTGAGGCACTTTCTTAAGGCCTTCAAATACCCCTTAAGAAAATTCTTAGTACAGTACATCATCATGTGTAAGGGGATGCTCAGTTATAATAAACTTCGGCAATTGTTGTTAAAGAGGATGTGGTTACACTAATGCTATGATTTCCTAGAAAAAAAACTCACAAATGCAGTATTCTTTGAGACAAGTACAAAGCATTCTATATGTTAACTCTTTCACTGCCATCAGCAGTAAAATAATGAAAAGATCAAAAGAGACAGTGTGAGCTGTATGTGTAGTGTTATTAAGCGTAGCAGCGATACCGCAGTAAACAAGACGCTCACTAAAATAAAATTCATGAACTAAGTAAAAAGGGCAAATTCAATTTTTTTTTCAATAATAATAATATTGAACATTAGATTTGTCTATGGGCCGTCAAATTGCCGGTCCTTTATTACTACAAAAACATTGTATTAGCCTTTGAAACGGCCCTAAAAAACAATTCGTTGTATTTCGTGCTTCAAATATCTTTTTCTTTTAATGCGGAAGATTCCGTGACAGTATTTAGCATTTTTCATTTATTTTTGTAAATAGACAGATTTGTACATTTGGGCTTCCTGATTAGTTACTGTCAAGTTACTGTCTTGCAAGAGTGTATAAACTTCCCGGCTCCCTCATGTCTAATAATAAGTTACACTAAAATAATCTGTTTTTTCCGCAAAACTAGCTTTATAGCTTTTTTCCGTTCGTTATGATAGGTACCTTATTTTACGCATCATTAAATTCGCGTTTTGTTTTTTTACAGCATTTTTTAGTTATAAGTTTTTAACTGAATCGTTTTTCAATGTTCAGGGTTTATCTGTAGGTACATTCATTTATTTACTCAGTTGTCGGTATATTCAATATAATACAGAATACATATATTTGTCTAACTTTAAATAATAACTTTAAACGTTTTTTGTTTTGTTTTCCAAAGCGGAAATGAAATGTATGGAATCAACCATTTACCTTGATATGGGCGTCCCGCATCATCATTTTCGAGTTCAAACAGGAAGGTAGTTGAAGAAAATGCCACGATTTATTATTGATATTATTTTATTGGCAACCCAGTCAGAAAAAGAGTCTACTAGCAATACAGGAGAACCTCTCACAACGAGCGTTATTAATTTTAAAATTTTATCGTTATGCGAAACATTTTTTTCCATATAAAATACAGTAATGCCCCGTCCGCTCTGCAAAATTTCACCGCACGGTTTTTTTTCGCAATTCTATTTACATTTATAACACATTGAATGTTATGGGAGTATTCACACTTGCGGTAAAAAATCGTGCGGAAAAAAAATCTGTGATTTTTTGCGAATTGAACGCGATCGGTGCGGATTATTTCCGTGCAATATTTTGTACAGTATGCAGTAGGTATGGCTATGTCCACATAAATAAAATTTCCAAATTTCTCTCAGTTGTGCGCTGGTAGTACTTTCGATAAGATATTAAAAAACCGTGCGAAATTTTATTCGCAGTCTGTACTAGGTGAAATTTCGATCACGGAATATAATCCGAAAGAATAAAATTCGTGCGGTGAAAAATCGCAGTGCGGACAGGGCCTAAAGCGTTAATGACGAAAAATGACATTTTTGATAACGTTTATTCAAATAAAATTAGGTAGATATCTACACTTTTTTTCTTTTATGTTTGTAATGAATCTGCGATCACCCAAAGTGAATAAAAATACACTTACAACACAGAACAAGAACACAGAAAAGCTTGTGTTGTTAAAGAGGATGATCGTCGGCATCGAGCATCGAACCAAATCGAGCTGATCCGTTAGGTTACCAACCACTTCATATTGAATAAGTGTAAAAACATGAAAGGCGATTTTTTTAGAGGAGGTAAAAATCCTCATTGGACATTGTGCCGGACTCCTGCGCGCAGGCAGACCTACCGACTTAAACCCCCTCCACAACTCCACTGCAGCGGTACCTACTATCCGTAGATATTGCTTCGCATGCAGTGGTCGTTATTTATTTATAAGTTTTCCCATCATTTCTATTCTTTCTTGGATGAGGAGTTTTACCGGTGTTAGACGTGCCAGTAGAACGCTATCCTCATACGAAACAGTTCGATATGCTATGACCGATGAAAGACGATTTTTATTTTGACCAGCTATACTCGCACATTCTTTTCGATTTTGAAAGATTTTACGTTCATTTCTAAATTTAATTTTACTTCACTTCTCGTCTTCTTATTGATTTTCTCCAGGGATGATATGATTTAAATCAGTGATTTAAATCGCGATTAAAATCAAGTGATTTAAAAAAAAATCAATGATTTAAATCAGTATTTTTTTATTGCAACCAAAACAGCCAAAAGTGTCAAGGGACGCCTTCCGATGGGGTTGAAAGAATATTTTCAGCATTCAATTTGGTGCATAGCAAAATACGGAATAGATTAGGCACCGAGAAGGCAGCCAAATTAGTCTTCCTTCTGAAAGAACTAAATTCAAACAGATAAGTGACTGCGACTGCGGTGAAACCCAAATGGTTCTATGTTAATTTGTTAATGTTGTCTTTTTTATTTTAATTGTTATTTTTTTTTATATATTACAAAATGGAAGTTTTTTTTTCAATTACCTTTAAGAAGAATATATTATATACAGTGGCGTAACTAGGGGGGGGCGGGGGGGGGGGGCGGTCCGCCCCGGGCGGCACTTTTCAGGGGGCGGCAAAATGAGCCGACAAATAAAAAAAAACTTGGTAAAAAACACAAAACTGAAATAGTATAGGTACGAGAATTTGTGAAGGAAAAATAAATGAGAGAAAAAATCGGGTCCCCGAGTTTGTGAAGGGAAAATAAATGAGAAAAAAAAATCACTAAAATTCTTAAAATTGATAAAATATTTTTTTTCCTTTTAACCTGTCTCAGCGTAAGCTAGTACAAAAAGTGTACACCGGAGTAAGTTAATTCAAGTTCCTTTTTTTCTTCTTTAAGTAATTTCGGGTTAAGGTCTTAAAAAAAACTTTTACGGTGATTCCGCAGGTAGAAAAATCTGTGTCAGAAGTAAGCTCTATCCCATTATCCAAAAATTGAATTTTTGTACTATATTGTAGTGTTGTAAGTATCTATATTATATTAATAGGTGAAGGGAAAACTTTGTGCCCCTTTTTACGAAAATCGAGCGGACGGAGGAGTATGAAATTTCGCACACTTACAGTTTTTATAGAGAAGGGGTGGCAAATGCTAATATATTTTTTAAAATCATACATAAAAATAGATTAAATCAATAAAAAAAACTCTACGCACACTATTGTAATAGGTATATTATAGTTTAAATTAATTATGGTCGAATTTCGACCAATGAACTGAACCACTAGTTATAAAAAATATGCGAACTTTTTTATTTTGATTTTTTTTCCATTTATATAGAGGGGTGGGGCGCCAAACTTTATTAGGTAGGTGGGGGGGGGGGGGGGGCGCCAAATGTTAATCCCGCACCGGGCGGCGAAAACCCACGTTACGCCACTGATTATATACCTATTTGTTGATTTTCGTTAATCTCATTTTTTATAAATTTTTAATTTAACTCAATATTTTTTGTTAAATAAGCAAATAAATATGCTAAGTTTTTTTTAATAAAAGAATGACTTAATAAAGAACTAATATGTTAATTTCACAAAAAAATTTTTTTTTTTTTAATAAATAACTGACTTTCATACTGAAAATGATTGGATAATTAAAAAAATCAAAAAAAATCTGATTAAAATCAAATAAATCCGATTTAAATCAAACTAATCTGATTTTTTTGATTTTTTTTATGAAAATCCCTGCTTTTCTCTCATATAGGTACATTTATGCGAAGGTTTTTTTATGTTGTTCATACCTAGTTGATTACTTTTCGTATACAGTCTATATTTTAGCTCACCAGTAAACAGCGACAGTCATCGCCTTGTCGTTCGCCAGTCTTGCAAATTGCAGTTTTCCCCAATCAATAGGCATGTCAGGAATCTATATAATATATGTGAAGGAAAACTTTGTGGTCATTTTTACGAAAATTGCGCGGACGGAGGAGTATGAGATTTTGCACACTACACCCGAATGCAGAGACATTTTTTATAGTTTATATTGAGAAGGAGTGGCGTATGCTAATATTTTTTTTTAAATTATGCATAAAAATGGATTACATCAATAAAAAAAAAAACATTACAAACACTACTGTAATGTTATGTATTTGATACTCACACACACACTTCGATGTATTTGACATTGACACAGACGTATAATCAGGGTTGCCACCCGTCCCGATTCTGGCGGGACAGTCCCGATTTCGATGCTATTGTCCCGCGTCCCGACGACCTCTGAATTTTGTCCCGATTTTTTATAACACGCCACTCGACAATTTTTGGTTAATAAAAGTTATTCGAGTTATTGTTGACATCATTTGGTGCAATAAAAGTTATTTGAGTTATTTTTTGGGATTCTCATCGGACAATGTTGTGATAATGACAAAACTATAATAAAAATATAGTAGGTAATTAGGTTATTTAATGGAAATTTTAGAATATAAATTAAAAAAGAAATACTCAGACAGTCTTGGAAATGGGACAAGATGTTTTTTATTATAATTAATTTTGATGAGAATATAATTCTGCATTGTTTAGGAAAAGAAACCAAATACAGTAACATGTGAGCGAAGCACTGGTAACAGCTAGTCTGGGGGCGTCCATTAATCACGTGAGCCCAAAATGGGGAGGGGGGGGGGTTCTGGAAATAATCACAAAAGATCACGTAGGGGGAGGGGGGTCTAGTGAGAAAATCACGTACATTTATTTTTCTGATGAATTTGAAGAAAAACAATTCAGAAATTTAAAAAATTGGCGAAGTTTAAAATCATATTTCGTAATTATTTGTACTAAAAAATTACACGTGATTTTCGGGGAGGGGGAGGGTTTTCCTGAAACATCACCAGGGGGGAGGGGGTGTCTAAAAAGTTGCAAAAAAACATCACGTGATTAATGGACGCCCCCTCTCCTATAATCGGCTGAATGTCCCGATTTTATTTTTTCAAAAGGTGGCAACCCTGCGCATAATATACTCTTTTATCTGTGGTCAAATTGAGAATAGGTTAATATTTTTTGTCTTTAGATATTAATAATAATAGAAAAAAACTTATCAACATTTCAAATTTGATGTACGAGTATCTAACCATGTTTTTGAAAGAAAATTATGAAATAGCGCTCGCTCAGTCAATGGAATTTTAATAATGTTCAAACTTATAATCTAAATTAGTTATGGCCGAATTTCGAGCACTGGTCGACCACTAGTTGTTCATAAAACTACAAAAATAATGTTCGAACACAAATCTGACAGAAGACACAAATATGTGCTAGCGGAAAAAATACTAACTGCACTGGCGCTCAAGTCCTAACTACATACTGTTCAATAATTAAGGGAGTGACATGAAGATGGGACTTCCCCTTCTGTATCCACGAAACACCGTATTTAAGTAAAAACATACTTATATTTTGAAAGACAAACCAATCACTAGTGCAGTATTTACTAAAATTCTCTAGATATTTATAGTCACCTTTTTTCTAACATTCTTTAATTAAACGGACAACTTAACCCTTTTGAAACGACGCAACCTCTGTAACGACAATCTAAATGTTATGTTTGAACTAAAAACTTCTTTGGGTGTATTTTGTGTTAGGTTCGGATCCGCTTGTACCGATAATCCAACGGGTGACGATGCGAGAATCTTTAACATGTAGAGTAAAAAATTATGGATGTGCCTATCATTTGGAAGGTACCATCATTAATTAGCCATATGGTAAATGACAATGGTTTCTATGTACAGTCAGTAGCCTAGGAAAGAAAATACATAAGCTCACAGAACGGAAAAATTTGCCTGAAAGATGCGCCGCTAATAAAACACTTCGTAAATAATGATGTCTTCTACAAAGTCGTAGTACATTATTTTATTCAATCATCAATAAAGTTTTCGCAGCGCACGCGATGTAAAGAATATTTTAGGTAATTTTTTGGTTACATTATTGGAGTTTTAGTAAGGATCCCAATTTTTTTTTAAATTCATTATAGCCTATGTGCACCGGGGATAGTGTAGCTTCCCAAAACTGAAAGAGTTTTTCGAATCGGTTTATTAGTTTCGGAGCCTATTCAATATAAACAAACAAAAAATCAAATCTTTCCTCTTTATACAGGTTGTCCCAAAAAGTAAAGATAATCGGTAAACCAGGGATAGAGGACCCCTAGGGCTTTGCAAAAACCTCAATGTATTTTCTACGATTTTTTGTCGTTTTCGAGTTATAATTTTTTTCGAATTTTTTGTTTTTTGTCTTTTTGTCTGACTGTCAAGATATAATTGCTCGCAGAGACAATATTTATTGATATACTACCTTCATTATTTTTTTGAAAATTGTTGAATAGTGTACGTTTTAGATGAAATAATTTGTTTTATCCAATTTGAAACCATAGTTTAAAAAAAATGATGTTATCCCAAAAATAGTCAAATCAGAAAATTGACAAAAATGTTTAAGGGCGATTTAAAAATAGAAGGTCACATAATTACATTTTTTTCCCAAACATTTTTCAAAAACTTCCTTATTTTATCCACTATCTACCCGGTAAATTTCATTTTCCCATCCCTACGGGATCATACTTAAAAATGGTTTGAAAGTACGAGAGGGCGATATCTCACGTATCTAATGAAATACATACATTTCCATAAAATGAAATTGATCATTCTCATACATGTATTACTCGTAGAATGATAAATGATTATTTTTGTATGAATTTCATTACGTGAGATATGCCCTCTCGTACTTTCAAACCGTTTTTAAGTATGATCCCGTAGGGATAGGAAAATGAAATTTACCGGGTAGATAGTGGATGAAATAAGGAAGTTTTTGAAAAATATTTGAGAATTTTTTTTTATGTGACCTTCTATTTTTAAATAGCCCTCAAACATTTTTGTCAATTTTTTGATTTGACTATTTTTGTGATAACAACATTTTTTTTAAACTATGGTATCAAATTGGATAAAACAAATCATTACATCTAAAACGTACACTATTCAACAATTATTATCAAAAAAATAATGAAGGTAGTATATCAATAAATAGTGTCTGTGCGAGCAATTACATATTATGTCTTGACAGACGGAGTTTTTCGAAAAAAAATTATAACTCGAAAACGACAAAAAATCGTAGAATATACATTGAGGTTTTTGGATAGCCCTAGGGGTCCTCTATCTCTGGTTTACCGATTATCCATACTTTTTGGGACACCCTGTGATGTGACGAGTATAGATGTGACGAGAAAATTGAAAATACATATTTGATCATAAAACTGAAAATTAGTTTTTATAAATCTTCGGTGGAAACATACATAGGTAATTACAAATAGGTATAAATTTTGAAGTGAATATATATACTTTGCTATACCGAAACAGACTTAACTTTACCTACACCGAAATATTTTTCAATACTCGCACTTATTATGAAAAAAATCGAGGGAATAATCTATATATTAATACTTGAAGGAAAAACTTTGTGACTATTTTTTACGAAAATTGCTCAGGAGGAGTATGAAATTTCGCACACTCGCGTTTATGCAGAGAAGGAGTGGCGAATTCTATTTTTTTTAATTATGCATAAAAATATACTTAATCAATAAAAAAAAACACTACTGTAATGTTATGTATTTGATACTCGCGCACTGCACTTCCACACACTACTTACTTTAAATTTGACGTATCCATGTCATTGTTTTTTAAAGATAATTTTGAAACAGCCCTCTATCATTCTTTGAGAATGGAACCTTAATAATGTTCAAAATTACAATTTAAATTAGTTATGGTCGAAATTCGGGCACTGGTCGACCACTAGTAATTATTAATGTTCGTTAATTTTATTGAGATTTTACCTACAATCATAATTATGGGATATTTTCCATGACAAAACTACTATATTCTATCAATATAGTGATTGTGGTCAAATGTTTCCGTATGCTATATCTATAAACACCGATTTCGAGTACTTTGGTGAGATATGGTGCTACGTAAAGTAGACCACAATTTTCCAATCAGCTTTGTGCCATAATCGTCAATTGTGTTTGGTAGCCCAAACTTTCGTACCTGCGTTATGAGTAGAGATGGGCATTATAACGATAGCTGATAAAAATATAAGATTAGGTAAATAAAATAATGCATCTAACGTTATTAATATGGTGACTTCTAAATCACTGGTTATAAATTTGCTATAAGCGTGTAAACTTTTTTGGTTCGCTTACTATATGTTTAAGAATTGTTGTTTTGTAAATGACTGTTTACATTGGTAAATAAAAAGCAAGCTCAGACTTCCTCTTGGCAATTCTCTCGAATTTTCGACAGGCCTGTAACATCTTCTGACATTTTCAGTGTTGCATCACTGTACTATCTATTGCTTAGGGAGACGATTATTTGAAGATTTTCTGCCATTAACAAAACCTGGCCGTATTTATGAAATTCGTATTTGTATCAGAGCAGATGTTGTGCCATTACAACAGTTAGCCCCGTCCCCGTTTCAGATGGAACCCATTATACTTTTATGCTGATTTTTAGCAGAACTTAAGAACAGTCTTTAAATTTATGAATTTGATTTGGATACACACTCATAAGCTATATTCTAGATTCTAGAAGGCAGTGCCGAAATTCTACCGGTTACAACCATTTTAGTCTTTTAATATCCGAGGAAGGGAGCCGTCTCTCCCGAAAACTATAGTTTATGGTCATAACCAAATAATATGTAGTCTTCACATTGAAGACTCGTCTTTTTTTATATAAATGATTTTGTGTTCACTCAAAGTAACCGCTAGTCTACCAACCACTTTATATCTATTTATCTTTAATTTTAGCAAACCAACAAGTCTTAGGTTTAGCAAACCAGCAAGTTCGTATTGTATGTATTTACCTGAAAGCTCGCTTCGCCCACATACCCTGGATCGTTCATCTAGTAGATACGTGCATAAGGATAATCAACTACCATGAAATATAGGTAAATGATATTATGATATTATTCATTACAATAATATTTTATCCCCACTTCTCTCTTTTGATCGACTAAACATTATTGTCGAGTCGAGTTGAGTGTTTATATAATTCACCTGTTGCGGTACTCTTCAACAGTTCTGTTGCCAGTCTCTGCGCGACCCAACGGGCTGCTTCTTCTTTCTGTCGTTGTTTTATTGCTTCAACACATTTTACATACCAGAAGGTGTTGCTTAAAAAAACAAACAAACAAACAAACAATAGTAATAAATTTTTAATATTGAAAAAAAAAAAAATTGTCCACGCAGCATTCATTACTCGTGTTTTTAGTCCGGTGCTCGGTTCACTTTCCTAGCGAGTCTTGTGGCGTGAACAAGATGCGGTACTTTCTTTTCACTGTACGTATCTAGACTGCTGGTTCATAACACTGCGATGTTTATTATTTACCGTATTCTCGCACATGTATTGCCCGTGATGTTATAATAGTGTGTGTGTAGCGTAGTAATATTCAGTATAAACAAACGTCTAATTCATTTTATAGAAAGTGAAGTTTATTTGCAACACATCGCTGGACGTATCGCTGGAGTTCTGCTCTTTACTGACATTTTAATAGTACCTTGTTTGTTTTCTGTTCAAATAATATTGTGATCGAATAAATCGGAAGTAGTTGCGGACAAAATGAGCTTCGCAAAACGACACCAGAAACTGATGGAGAAGGTGGAATCGATTAATATTCAAAATTTTGGATCCAAATATAACAACGTAAGTTGCATTCCGTATTTTAATAACCATCGAATCGAAACGGCTTGTTATTATGTATGTATTTATTTTTGATTTCTGAATAACGGATGCTTGTAATGTATCGACAAGCGTGTTACTTCCGCCCTTACTGTCTCATTAAATCTAAATGTATTCAGAGTAATCTATATGGGATCTACAGGATAATAGCCACGATTTGGGTTTTTATGACTTTTGCTATGCATAACTCCAATAGGGGAATTGTAAATTGCAAACCATACTCCAGTTTTTTCTCTTTTTTAAATTTGCCGCCTTGCGTGTCCACATAGTTTGTTGTTATGTATAGTAACGTCAACAACGTGTTTTAAAAGAAGCTACTTGTCTGTTAGGTAACATCATAATATCGTTAGCTCAGTACTTTAAAATAATATCTTCAAATCCATTTTATAAAAATGCTTATGAATGGAATATTTTAAGAAAATGCTCTTAAATTTAATGATAACAACAATATGACTTTACACTCACTCAGTGTAGTGTCTACGACTACGATTAGGGTGCTGAATTCGGGTTTATGTTATTCTTTTATATTGAGAAGGTGTACCTACTCTATATTATTATGTACCTATGTACCTAAATTTAAAAATTATTTGTATATCCAGAGTCCTTTCAATGACATGTTCCAATTTCAAAATTTGAATTTATTTCATTTTCAACAGAAACTATTCTATTTAGATTTCTTCGAGATTAAATTGATTATGGGATCCATTGTAGTCATATCTGGAAATTAAAAGTTTTATGAATGATTTTATATTAGTTTAATCAATTCTAACATTGGTTACTTCTTGAACAATATGCACATCCGAGAGACAAATTCATAAAAATTCGAGTGTCTCGCTTGTAGCACTGAGGCTGCGATGATACTGTAATGATTACACCGAAACAAAAACAAGTCATTGAGAGACCCGCTAAGCCTAGGCACAAATTATGCAAAGTGGCTGAGAGAGAAAGCGGCCTCAAACACTTGGGATAAACGTGTTAATGTCCTAGTTTATTATCCCGATTGATATCAGGATGCTTAAATGTACCTACCTACAGTTTACTATCCTTGTTTGTACAACCGGCTAGGTACCTACATAAAGTCAATCAAAAATCAAAACTCCCTTTGAACTCCACTCAGGAGAGTGGAGAACAAAGAGCTAACAAGAGCTCTCCATTGCGCTCGATCTTGCGCAATGCTTATGACCTCCTCCCACACCATGCCCAACTCCCTCAGCTCTGCCTCGAAGGAACGGAACACGGTATGAGAGGGTCTTCTACGTCTTCGAGACTCTGATGGGAGGAAAAACAGCGCTCTTCTCGGCCAACTGTCATTCTGCATCATCAACACATGTCCCAGCAGTGTCCATCTCATCTCCGATATGGTGGAAGTGATGGGTCTGCGCGGGGTGCGCCGGCGTATAGCGTCGTTCGTGATGCGGTGGTACCATCTGATACCCAAGATTCTCCTGAGGCGTTTTAAAAGCAGATATTTTTGCTCCCCCGATTAATCTCTATATATATAAAAATCCATCCCTATTTCATTTGATCATCGCATCACTCGTCAACTGCTGGAACAATTTCGCTAATTATTTTTTTGTTGATGTGCTTGATATTGTCAGGAGAAGGTTCTTATGATACAAAAAAAAAGTTGCGCCGAACATCAGAATATTAAGAAACTAAACGTAGGTAACCTTCTTGGTGCTTTTTTACAATATAATTTAATTGTGATTCAGCAGTGTTGAATATCGAAATGCACATATTCTTACTGTTAATATCGAGTGTTCTCCTGATTTATGTAAGTTGTAAGGTGAACCCAAAAAATCGTCTTTAAGGTTGCTTTTTTACATATAACTAGATGTCCCGTCGAACTTCGTCCCTCCTCTGAACCCATGATTATTTTTTATTTATTAGCTAAATTGCATTCAGTATATTGAGTACCTATTCAACAGATAGTACATGCCTATCTATATCTTTCTCTCAATATAAAAAAAACCTTAACATAATACCGGCTTAGAAAACGAACAAACAATTTTATGACGTTTTAAATAAAACTCAAACGATTCGTAGGTCTTATGTACCTACGCTCTTTAGAAATAAAATCACCCTTTTTATGAACGTAGTTGTTGAACGTTGTTGTTATCAGTTGAAATAGGAGCAAATAACGCAAAAACTAAAAACTTAAATTCAACCCGAAATATAGTAGCTAGAAAGCCTCTGCTTTCATCTAAACCATCCTTGGGTAACCCTCGACATCTCCGATCATTTTCATCGAAATCCGTCCAGTAATAAAGGAGGAGTTAGGTAACAAAGAAAACAACTAGATTTTTATAGATAAGATTTATAGAAAAAATAGGCTTAGAAAAAATTTCAATATAACAATCGTTTGGAATATTGCCGTAAAACTATTTATGGATTTTCGCAAAGTAGATACATTCTCGCTTCGTCGATTTTATACCAATCTATATGTCCTTAGTTACACGAACGTTAACGTACAGCATGTTTGAATGTACCTGACGATTCAAATTAAGCTTTTAAAATTTACCATTATGAGCATTAAATTGCCATTAATTGAAAGTAATAAAAACATTATTGCAATTTAAAGGTGTAACTATCAGTATTTGATTACCTACATCAATAAATTTGTATTTTTTCAATGAAAATATCAGTACCCACTGATAGATTGACTTAATGGACTTTGAAAAAAATTACAAAATTTTTCAATACTAGCTTTCCCGACAAACTTTGTCCTGTTGTCGTCCGAACCTAACTATGAATATTGAATTGGACTTATTTGTATGGTGATGAATTTATTATCTTTTGACCAATGTTATTCCGAACGATGCGTCTGTTTTAAACCATGTATAATCCAACCGCATTATGTAAATCGCACCTATCGACAATTTCTGTCAATATTTCAAAAATGGAATAAAAATTATAAGGTAAAAGCACTAATAAGGTTGTCTACGTAGAGTTTTCCTTAATTTTCTAATTTTCCATGCATTTTTCTTAATTTTTTTCTTCTAAAAGGATATTGTCCTGATAAAAGCTTACACAACAAAAAAAGAATTAGCGAAATCTGTCCAGCCGTTTAGGCGTGATACGATGACATCGGGAAATAGCTCTCCATTTTTATATATAAGATTGTCGGAAGTCCCGTATGAGCCTTGTTTATCAATGATATTGATTGATGGGGTAATGGTTTGATTGCCGATTTTTGTCGTTATATGCTGAAGATCGTGTGTTCAAACTTCAAACCCCGTTACTGACCATTTACTAGTACCCGTATTCTAAGTTTTATCGGAAGGTAGTCACTAGTCAGGGAAGTAAAGTTAGTAGGTTTTGCACGTTACATTTTCTATGGAAAACGTTTATACGTATCGAATGCGAGAATCGCTTTTGTTTCTAGAAATACCCTTGTGGCGGCGCTATACACGTTTTCCATACAAACTGTATCGTGTAATACTCACTTTACTTCCTTGACTACCTTCCGATAAAACTTAGAATACGGATAACAGTATCAGTATTCTGTACCTATTCAATGTTTTTTTTGCGCAATTTATATAAAAAGAATTAGTATCTAAATCTTAAACGGCCGCGGCGCGATCGCACACAACAAATTATACGAAAGTCGTTTTGTATGTTGTTGAATTTGGACCCTTACACAGAGTCCCTAAATAGTCTTATCATTTGAATTTGTTTATGTTTGTTCAATGAGATAAACATGTACCTACCTACCTACCTATATTTGCATCAACATACACGAAACGTATATATACTTACATCAACTTTGTTGCCTAGTGCTATACGTGTGAACTTCTGATCAAGAGGTCACGGGTTCATTTCTCGGTTGGGTCAGTGTTTGTAACATGAAATTTCTACCTGGTGTTGGTCTGTCTCAGACTGGACGGTAGGTAACAGTTGGGTTGAAAAATTGTCTCCGGCAATAAATTCCGCTGGCCACTCTGACATCCTTGTTTTCTAAAGTGTTAATTTTTAAGAAAATTAATACAAGAGAGATCGTATATTTTTATCCTATAGGTATATCTAATAATTGTTAAGTTCGTGTGTAACCCATATTCGTTGAAACACTAACCTCATGCACATAGCTATATGACGAAGCCAATCCGATTACGGTGAATATTTTTCATAGTTGCTATGACAATTAAAAATAACATGTGTCTGCGGGAAATATTATATCTGATAGGTTCGGTTACTAGTTTATCTTTCATTCTTATTCTTTGACTTTGAAATTCAATAATACCTATTTAATTAGGACTGGCATTGAGACATTTTGTTTGAATAATTTTAGCCGAAAAGCAAAATGGAAACCATGTTGAATTATTAATAAACTGACACTTTATAGCCCACGGAAGTTCCTACCAGTCAACCAGTCTCTTCCTATCAGAGACTGGATGCTACCCTCCCCTTATCACGACGAATTTTAATAGGGTGACAGATATTTTCATAATCTAACATCTAATTTGTTGGATGTGGAAGTGGTGATCTCGCCGATTTGACGAATTATTTATTTAAATAAATTAATAAATATTTATGTGAAATTTGTAATGTGTGTAAATAAAAGTCTGAATTATTAATTTTAAAGAAGCGTTGATAATTATTTTGCAATTCACATTTGCAAAATTTACACATTTTTATAAGCAGTAAACTTAAATTTATCCACTGAAATAAATTGTGTTCGAGGTTATATTGCAAAAAATAGAAACTATCAAATATATTTAAAATTGTCTCATTTATAAACAACATTTAGGTACCTATATTGCTTTTTTTAATTTTACGAACCTAGGGCGATTTACACTTCTCTATACAAAATAAAAATAAAATAAAGTAGTTTAAATTTAATAATTTAATAATTTTTTAAATTTAAGTTTAAAATTAATAATTTAAAGTAATGAAGAGAAAAGAGTAAATTCCTCTTTCACGACACAAGCTTTCAGTAGCTTACTGTGAAAGAGTCAAGGAGTGTGTTTGTGTTCACTTTGAGTGAGCACAGATTCATCATATATAATATATAAAAAAAATATATGTACACAATACATATCAATTCATTTGTTATTCCACAGTTATTTTAATTCTCTGGCTAGATTGCAGGCACAAGTCCTGCATGATCACATAATATCAAAAAACAAGGTAAAAATAAAATAACGCACACTCGTAACAACTATTCTCACTATTAAAATAATTGTGGAATAACAAAATACCTAATTGTTTTATTTAAAAATAATTCCACAAATAATACATGTTCAATTCATTAATACTTTTATAGGTATCGTTCTTTTTCTAAAATTATTGGATCTTGCATAAAATTTCAGTAAAAGAAAATAAATGATAAAGCCAGAAGGGTATCAGCTGGTAATGGACTAATACTAAATTTAGTTTTGTATGAAAGTTTTTCAGGAACAAATCAATGTCACGCTATTGAGAATTTCATTAACTTACCTTGAATTCGACACTGTAATAATTTTAATCTATAGTTATTACTTTTGTTGATAATAAAAATACGATCATTTTGAAACACGAACAAGGGATTTCTTAGAGCTAACCCTCAAATCATGCGATAAGAAAGGTTAAATTTGCTATACATAATCAATGCACATAAAGTTGATTCATAAGTAAAAAAATGCGCAAAAAGAATTTACCGAATGGTGCCGACCGTTTCCACTTTTACAACGCCACCTTTGCTTTATGCGAAAGTGTATTTGTGTTCACTTTGGGTGAACCCAGACTCATTAAAAAATACACACTCAGAAATTCTGTATCCAGACTTTGAACTATAAGTACTATCACAATTTTGTGAAAGACCATCATTTCTAAACTTAACCATGTTGAAATAATGAATGCTGATAGAAAATATATTATGCTGAACTGAATGGTGTGAGTAGGGGTTCTTTAACTGAGAATGTTGTGGATATATAAATTCCGTCTGAGAAAGGCCGGTGAGAAGCAAAATAAATAATAGATCTGTATGAGAAATAATGTCAGTGAATAAACGAAGGTTTGGCTGGCAGAGATCCCTCGGGATAAGTCTGCCCTTTCCACTGTTTTTTTTTACTGTCGCCACACTTTACTTTGTAATAATAAAGTTTTATTTATTTATTATTTATTTAAAGGAAATGTGTAAAAAAGAGCAGAGGTTGGTTGGCGGCCATTTTATTACATTTGGCTTAGGTTAAGGGCACCCTTCTCTCTGCCTATCAGTTAAGGGACACGGGATGATGAGTTAGAAAAGGTTGTGAATTATATAGTGGTAAAGATCGAGGCAGTTTATTATGTCAAATCTCGCATGCTAAATAAGGCATATTTGTGTATGTCTATTGGCTCTACCATGCTTTACCAACTCTACCTAGCCGTTGCTTAACTTTGTTTACATATCTGTTTTCTTTCTTTCATCTTTGTTGTTAAACTGTTTGGTATACTAGCTTACTACGTATGTAGGTGCTCCACTTTGTGAGAATTTGTTAAGTGTAAATTTTTTATTGATACGTATAACACTACATTGTGGAAAATTTTAATAAAATCATCTTATTGCGCAATCCAATTACAGTGAGCACTTAGTGTATGTAATATATATTTTTAATACGTCATATAACGAAAATCTTCACTATGTGACTAACTAATAACAGTTGTTGGCTGTAGACATATTTTTTTAATACATTGTGTTCATTCAATGTGACCACTGTTACGCAAACTTTTTTTTATGAAAATAAATAAGCAAATAAAATACCATGCTACTATGATGCTAACCTGCAGATTTATAACAGGGACCCTATTCTCGAATGTCAATCGATGTGTTTCTAAAAGGAATTTTACGATTTTCGTACGTTTTCTTAAAGAATTCACGCGAAAGTCATAAAAATTCCATTAGAAAACCCATCGATCAGCATTTGAGAATAGAGTCCCAGGCTCCCAGGTGATCAAAAGAGGGAGGCCAAATATTTTTTCTTACTTTCTTTATGCTGCTAGCACGAAGTGATTTAAAATAAAAGTCACATTATTTGACTATTTTAAATCAATGCGGGCGCCTATGGTCCGAAGCATTCAATCACATTATATTGTAATACGTACTAATTCCAATAAACATAGCTCCGTCTTAAGTATTATTTTCGCGAATAAAGGTCACTTGCCTAGCAAAGTAATTTATACTATCTGTGGTGATTTTTCGACGCAGTCACTACGTCCTCACCTTCGTACCACGTCCACAAATCAAACTATGACATAAATTTTTGACATTTTTGTTTCGATTACAGGACCCCTATTCCTATGAAAAACGTCTATACGTATCGAATGCGATTGTATCGCCTAATAGTCACTTTTTTCAAGTGACTACCCTACACTTGCTACAGAGTAGGGGTACAGCTTCTTACACATAGCACCTACATGCAGGGTGACTGGTAATTCAACGGTCCGATAGGGTTCTTTTTTATAGCGGAGATTTAATAATTGTGTATTTTCTTTACCAAGTCTCTTATTTTTTCGCACGATACATCGATTGATGACCGTTTTTCGCTTGTAATTTCTACCTAGGCTAGAATCCTGTCTCAGATTGGACAGAACCTGTCGACTGCTAGAAAATTTCTGTTCAGTTTTGAGCAGAGTTTAACCTTATAGATTAACCACTTGCAAATCCCAAACAGTGTCTAATCTTTAAAATCATCTTCTTGCTAACCGATTTTGTTCACTGCTGAACAAGGGCCTTCCCTTAATTTGATTTTAGAGAGTCAGTTGGAAATGACATCATAAACCATGCTGCCGGCTGGTATACATAGGTTTTAGTTCATGTTACTATTCCCATATAGGTAATACGGTTATACCACCCATGCTCCGTCACCAGAGCCTCGTTAGTTTTCTAGCAGGGTATACCAAGTTGCAAGTGGGGCTGAAATTTGGGTCTTCTTGGTGTTTATTAGCCATTTTCTCCTCCCCCCCGGAAATAAGTAGGTATTCCCATTATGTCCCCCAAAATTAAGATATTCAGAATAGAATTGTTGGAGTATTTTGCTTCTTCAATTTAAATTGTACTGAAAACTCGGAAATAGTTTTAGTAGAAAAAGTATAGGTACCTATAATTTTTCGAGTCTGATGTTTTGCAGCTGTCATTGTGTTAATAAAATACCACAATAAATATTTGTTTACAAAATTTACTTTTTTTGCAGTGTGTACAAGTGGCTACCAATGTCAGAGAGCAACAGCATCAAGTTTCAAGGGCCAAAAGGGGTCTGGCGTTGGGATGTCTTCCAAGTTCATCCCGTGGCTTCAGGGGATCCACAGTTTGGTTTACTGGACTCAGTGGTGCTGGAAAAACAAGCATAGCTTTTTCTCTTGAAGCTTATCTCATCTCCAAAGGTACCTCTACTTGTACATTTTTAATTTTTCATTGCAAAAGAATCAACTGAATGTCAACTGTTTTTGGTCACATTTTTTTGTTTTGGAAATATACCCATTTGAGATTTAAAGCATGAAAATGCCTATTGGGCCAAAAACATTAACAATACACTGTTGAATTAAATATTTTAAACAATTTGTACAGCAGGATTTTATAAATTTTTAAAACAGGCATTTAATTAATTTGTTTTCCTTTTCAACTACTAGTTGGTAGCTGGCACAATGCCCCGACAGAAGAAATAATTGTAGTAATATTATTAATTTGATGTTTGTAATATTTTTTTTGAACCATCACACTGTGTCCCCTTAGGGGTAGGCAGGGAGAACGGACCTCCACTCTTCTATCCAAATATACTTCATTCGTTTCTTCCATTGACTGACTGAAATACTGATATTCTTTGATTAGGCAATGATAATACATACCCACGTTATATTTTTCTGATTATGTATAAGTTAAAAATAAAAAGCACAATAGCGGTTCTAACAACTATTTTTTCCTATGCTGACGCTTCTGATGTAAAACGAAGCAAAAGTTGTCAAAATTTCGTTGGAATCACCAAGGAGAATGACAACACTTATCATACATTCATTTTAAAATATTACATTTGCCAAACAACACAAAATGTCTAATATATCACCTCCTGTGTCCATAACAGCGGTAAGAAATTTGCATAATAATATTGCAAAAACTTGCATCTGGTTTGCAAGATTCTTTAATATTGTTAAAACGAATAAAAGCAAATCAATTTACATTCCAAAACCTGCGTCTTTAGGATCAATATGTTTAGTGTCATTGACTTTGTTTATTATTTGGGAGGTTCTGAACCTCATATATAGCTTGCAACTTCGCAAGTTTGTTGGCTTTCTTTTTCCTTATCACATTCTGCCATTCTCTGGCAAATATTATGATCGTCTTAAATTTTAGGATATTTAGGAACTCTTCATAGTGGGTTTAGATATTTAAGTATTGGGTAGAGAGGATATATAACGATTGCATGGGTGTCAGTGGGTTAGTTTTATGAACACTTGTGGTGAAAGTACAGCTGTGTTTGTTTTAAATTCATAATTATTATTATATTATTGATATGAACTTCATATACAGAAATGAGTAAAATTTGAAGTTTATACAGTCCTATGAGATGAGTAAACTGAATGGAACGAATTCTAATTCGAAGTTTATACAGTCCTATGAGAGTAGCAAACTGAATTGGTACAAAATATATGTATAGTCACATGCATTGAGTCATCCGATTTCGTCTCATACATACAAAAAGCGGTGTAGGTTCACAGGACACTTAGAAACTCCAGTTAAAACTATTTAGAATAATAAAAACATGTGAAAAAACAATGAATTTTTTTAATTTAAATTTTATCAAGCTTTAAGTCAATCTGATTCAGAGCTACGACATGCCATAAAGTATTTAATAATTTTAATGAGTGTATCAAATAGGTACATAATAAATAATTTTGTTATCAAATGATTTGAAATTCTAATACGCTGCCTGCAATGCCAACTAATATAGCACCATAATATTTTGAAATAAAATTAATCCATTTAGGCCGTCAGAATATTCAACCATATTTTATGATATTAAATTCATTTTTATGTATAAAGCAATTGAATAGTTGAATGTTTGGCAGCCACATCTTTGTATTTTGTATACCTGTCAAAAGACTTATATATTTTTTTAGTATTGGTAATCTAACCACTCTGGGCTGATTCATGATAGATTTTTAATGTACTTCTTTATTTTGATTTTTTTTTTTAAATAAATCTGGTCTCACCAAGCGTACCCAAATATTATTATTACTTTTTTATTTTCTATTGCAAACTAGCTTTCCCAACAGACGTTGTCCTGTGTTCCTAACTATGAATATTGAATTCAAATTTGTATGGTGATGAATTTATTATCATTTGACCAATGTGATTCTGAACGATGCGTTTGTATATTTCATTCGCACCAATTGACAAAATCTGTCAAAATTTCAAAATTGGAATAAGAATTATAAGCTAAAAAGTACTAATAAGGTTGTCTACGTAGAGTTTTATTTAATTTTCCATGCATTTTTCTTAATTTTTTCTTCTAAAAGAACATTCTGCTGATAAGCCTACACGACAAAAAAAGAATTAGCGAAATCGGTCCAGCCGTTTAGGCGTGATGCGATGACATCGGGAAATAGCTCTCCATTTTTATATATAAGATGAATCTGGATTCATCCAAAATAAACACAAGGCTTTTTTTAATAACTAATTTCACTCTAAATAAGCTTTTTTTTTTAATAACTAATTTCACACTAAAAAAGCTCACATGGTGAAAACGGAAGATGTTTGTTACCAAACTACTAGGCCAACAATCACTTTAACTACGTACTATGTATAATCGAATTATTATTATTCCTTTTCTTCTTCAGTTGATCCATCGTGTCCATCACCAAATCCTTCTAGCTCTCTGGGTTTTTTAGTGTGTTCTTGATTTCCTGCGCCAAAAAGCCGGCCATTTAAGAGCATAATCATCCTTTACCTCTCCTGCCCTTGACCATCCCCATCATGATTCTAATGTGATCAAAAAGTTAAAATACTCAAGTGTAAAATATTCATTACTATTCCAAACATTAACCGTCTGATTTATTAAAAATTCGTTAATCGTAAGATTACGTATAACTCACCGATCAGTTTTTATTTAATTTATAAATATATATTTTATCCAAGTTTGTTATGTATGAAGATGACATTTCATACAAAATTTTGTAAACAAACAAAATAGTAGCCCGGCAACACGAGTGCTTACATCCGAGACGCGCTATGTTAGATTTGAATGATTTCGAGTAGGTGCAGAATAGGTGCCAGACCTTATTTTTTAATTTTTTATTTTATATTATCAAAATATTGTTTAGTCCTTATAAAATCACACGAAACCTTTATGTTTCAGCTAAAATGAACTAATTTATGTTTGATCACTTCAATTTTATTATTTGTACCTACTTTAAAAGTACTCTTTGAATATTTTCTTCAAAACGTCATTATATTTATCATAAATTTAGTTGGTCCATCATGGTTGTAAGACCTCGATGATTACGGGAATGCAATATTTGCTTTATTTGCTTAAATTTTCTATGATTGATATGATAAACCAAAATACAATAGACTTAAATATGAAGGGAGCACATACTTGGAAGGGAAAAAAACTCAAATACAGTGTATTTATTACAGAGAGCGCTCTTGTATACTGGAAACAGCTGTCAGTTGACGTAAAATCCAACATGGCGGGTCAAAATATACAGAGATCAGCTCACAATCGAGCGATTTGCGATAAACTATCTTGATGACAGCTTGATCGTAATATTTTCTATCGCTGAGCTATTTTTTCCACTGATCGTAGTTTTTAAATAAAGCAATAAATATTTAAAAATGTATTAGCTATTTTTAATGAGTACCTAGGTACTGCATATACCAGTTTAAGTATTGTGTAATCAGTTGGAGTGATTATTTAGATATAGTGTGTTGCTAAAAGTATTATAATTGAGGACTGAACATTACAAAGGTGCTAAGTGCATTAAACATAAAACAGAGAAAAAGAGAAAAAACTTTTGCAATGCGCCATTGCAGCTAATACCCTGGTGACATCATCAATATGAAATTTGATTAACTCAATGTAAATCAATCACTTCCACATTTTGCATGCTTATAGACCTTTATATTTTACAACTTATGCAAACATAAAATGATTTTGTAATGTCCTCAATTGTTGTTTGTAAAGACAATTTTTTAAATTAGATCTTAAAAAATTGTGTTTCTGAAGAATATTGACGTAGATATCTTTGGACTAACGCTCCCCGCTTTCAAGACCACTACATTACAGATACTCAAGACGATACATACTCTGACATAATGTGACAGTCCAATTTCCCATCCTTTCCTTTCCCGCCACTCCCTACTCCTTTTTTATATTTCTGTGTATTTTTGTTGTGTGTCTGATGTATGTATATGTTCTGAGTAGATGTGTGTATGAATGGTGACATAATATTATGTAACTGAAATTTGTTTATTTCTTTTCATTTCTACTTGTTTCTTTGTTTTTTTATTTTTTTTCTCTTTTATATATAATATGGTGATTGAGGACGAATGATTAAGGGTTTTAGTGAATGCCGAAAACTAATGTTTTACTTCCAAGGATGCACGAGTAATTGGGTGACAGTTGAGTGAACATTTTTATCGAAAACTAATGTTTTACTTCCAAGGATGCACGAGTAATTGGGTGACAGTTGAGTGAACATTTTTATCGTCCATATATTGTACTCTATCATAACTGTTGTCTGTTCATGCATTATAAATAAATAAATAAAAAAAATAAATTAAAAAATAATATTTTAAAATTTATTCTTATCAATTTAAAAAAACAGGGATACCAGCTTACGGTTTGGATGGTGACAATATCCGAACTGGCCTCAATAAGAATCTGGGCTTTACCAAGGAAGATAGGGAAGAAAATATTCGGAGAGTTGCAGAAGTGGCCAAGTTATTTGCAGACAGTGGCGTTCTAGCATTATGCAGCTTCGTGTCACCTTTTTCAGAGGTAACTATTCTTTTTTTGAAATGATTGCTGTCACGAATTTTCAATAGATGTCTCACTACACACAGACCACGGGTCACTGTATTTTTTTATTAAACTGAACCCGACATCTCCAACCCATCACGAAATGTCATGATGGGTTGGAGAATTATTAATTTAAAGAAAAGTCATAATTATTGTTCATACATTCGAAATAGCAATAGAATATGGATGTAATTGTGTAGTGGTTTCAAACGTAACTAATAGAAATTTTGACATTATCAAAGCATTCAAACCATATTCAAGTATGCAAAAATCAGTATCAATAAAGAGCATTGACTTATAAATAAAAGATACATGTATTGCATAATAAAGATAGAAAATGTATTCAACAATGATGTTGTACTCTACATTGATTATTAAATTCAAATTTAAAAAAAATATTATTTATTTTACAGGATAGGGATATGGCTCGGCGCATTCACAAGGAGAGTGACTTACCATTCTTTGAAGTGTTTGTGGACACGCCTCTCTCTGTGTGCGAATCCAGGGATGTTAAAGGTCTCTACAAGAAGGCCAGAGAGGGACAAATAAAGGTTTGCATGCTTCTACTTGAAACTATTTAAAAAAAATTGCAATATTCAAATTAAATTTTAGAAAAGGGATGTTGAATCATTGTATTTGTATAAGTTATTGCTGTAAAAGGTCATAAGAATATCCCTTTGTGTGTATTTTCTTTATAATTTAGTTAGCTAGAAAACTGATGCTTTGTCGATTGAGATTTGTATCAACTTGAGATTTTCTTATCTATATTATAAAAATGGAGACCTATTTTGCGTTGTCATCGCATCATGCCTGAACGGCTGGACCAATATCGCTAATTCTTTTTTTATCGTGTTTGTTTTTGTCAGGAGATGGTTCTTATGAAAAAAACAATTTAGTAAGTTGCGTGGAAATTAGAAAATTAAAGAAAAATCTACGTAGGCAACCTTATTAGTAATTTTTACCATAAGTATAATTTTTATTCCAATTTTGACAGGAACTGTCAGTTGGTGCGATTGACAGAATGCGGATGGAATATTATATTGCTTAAAATAGACGCATCGGTCGTAATTACATTGGTCAAATGATAATTAATTCATCACCATACAAATTCGAATTCAATATGCATAGTTAGGAACACAGGACATTGTCTGTCGGGAAAGATAGTTTACAATAAATTACTCCCGATTGGAAGTTGGATAGTTGAATCTTTCTTCTTCTTTTAATTGGGTTATTGGTTTGTTTTTTTTTTTTTTTTACATTAAACTGCTACGCTTGTGAGGTTGAGTCCCAACTTCCCTTCCACCTTTTAGAAGTTCTTCCGCAAGTCTATTATTTGAATATAAATACATATGCTAGACCATCTTTTGCTTTTAAAACTCCATTAATTGAATAGTTTTTTCCTTTCCTAGGGTTTCACAGGTATCACTCAAGAATATGAACAACCTGAGTGTCCTGATTTGGTTGTAAAAACAGAAAATTGCAGTATCGAGCAGTCGACAATGCAAGTTATTCGTCTCTTAGAACAGAAGGTATGTGTGTCAACTAACCAGGATTATAGTATTAGTTAGTTTGATGGATTTTCATAACATAATTTTACTTTGAAGGGTATTATACCACACGGTACACAGGAGACGGAAGAAGTTCCAGAATTATTTTTGACTGGAAACAGGTTGAGTCATGCCTTGGAAGAAGCCGCCACATTACCAAAACTGTCAATTAAACAACTTGATTTGCAGTGGCTGCAGGTAGATACATTGTCGAACTTTCTTATCTAGCTTTGCTATGTAATGTAGATTATGGTTTTCATAGTTTATTCTTATTGCAGATCCTGGCTGAAGGCTGGGCAGCACCCCTCAAAGGCTTCATGAGAGAAGTGGAATATTTACAGGTAGAAATTATTCTTTATTCATACTGCTGTAAAGCTATCTTCAAAATATTTTAATAAAAAAAGAGTACAGATAGGCCGTTTCTCGGGCATGCTTTGGTATTACTTCCCTGGACCATTTCCTCTGCTGTTATGATGAGCAGGCTTGGCTGTTTGATGTCAAAGGCTATCAATTAAATGCTTGTTGATGTGTGATCTTTTTTATGATTTACCATACCTATTTCCTCTATACTTCTAATAGCTTCAGTCTGAATGTTGGCTCACTGAAAGTGAACACAAATGCATTTTCACACAAAGCAATGAAAAGCAATGTTGTGAAAGATGAAGATGGTCGGCACCTGGGATCGAACCTACGATATTAACTGATCAATAAATTTTGAGTGTGCATCTGTAAAACCACATGTCAAAGATGACCAATGTTCCCCAGCATTTACTAAAGTTGCAAAATTTTAATTCTCCTTTAAGTCTGGTAAAATGATTTATTAACAAATGTCGATAAAGCTCTAGTGTGAATGAGGCCTTTCTATTTAAACTGTTTATAATATTGATAAATAACCTTTTATTTCTTTTTATTTTTTCAGACACTTCATTTCAACAGTATTACATTACCCAATGGGGCTGTGGTAAATCAATCCGTTCCAATAGTTCTGCCCTTGAGCGTCAATAATAAAAACAAACTGGAAAACTGTAGCGCTATAACTTTGGAGTATTCGGGACAAGCAGTAGCTATACTTAGGAATCCAGAATTTTTCCCACACAGAAAAGAAGAGAGATGCTCTCGACAATTTGGAATATATAACCCTGGACACCCCTATATAAAGGTAAGATGATCAATCAATACTCTCTTTAAGACCTGACTTAGGGAGGCACCAAAAGCTCTTCACTGAGCTCTATCCTGTGAATTTGCGATATCCATATCCAAACCTCTCAGTTTGCTTTCGAAGGAACGGAATACAGTGAGAGAGGCTCTTCCTCCACTTCGGAACCCTGGTGGGAAGAAAAACAGCGCTCTCCTTGGCCATCTGTCATCGGCATCCTTAACACATGTCCCAGTCATGTTCACCTCCTCTCCATAATGGTAGAAGTAATTACCCCGCACCGGGTACTCTGGCGTATAGCTTCATTCATGATATGGTGATATTATCGTACACCCAAAATTCTCCTGAGGCATTTTGTTTGAAACACGTAGACTTTTTGTGCTTGGGCTTTGATCACGTACCAGGATTCATAACTATAAAGAAGAATGGGCAACACAGACACATAAAATAGTTTAGATTACATCTTGACATTAAACACTGTTTCTTTCCATATCTTGGTCATGCTGTTAAAGACACCACCATTAAAGTCATTGAAAAACACAGTATTTATTAAATTCTGTAAACATTGAACATTTCTGTAAAAATTGAAGGTAGAAAATGACTCTAATATTGGATTGCAAACAATTTCAGATGATCGAGGACAGTGGCGATTGGCTAGTTGGTGGAAATATTGAGGTTCTTGGACCAATTACATGGAACGATGGTCTTGATGAGTATCGCTTAACACCAAACCAACTGAAGAAAAAATTCAAGGAAATGGGTGCGGATGCTGTATTCGCTTTCCAGGTATGTTCGTCACAGAAAAGTCTGAAATGAATATAGGTTTCATGCAGGGAAATGTCAAACTTATTCTTAAATTTGCAGTTGCGTAATCCTATCCATAACGGGCATGCTCTCCTCATGACAGACACCCATAAACAACTTCTTCAAAGAGGGTTTAAAAAACCTGTGTTACTTCTTCATCCACTCGGTAATTTTTTATTTATTTACGAAAACAATATAGACCCCGTTTCTAAAGCAAATAGTTGCTTGTGTGAAATGGCATAGAATAGTTCCTTTGTTAAAAAAATATGATTATCATTGTTTGATATAAAATTTGACATATTTGCATTTTTATCTTTCTGGTTTGAGAGTAATTGTCACTTAGATTAAACCACAACGGGCATACAACTTTTTTTTCCCCTGATTCCAAAGCTGAATTAGCGTGATCCCTTAACAGAATTCACAATTAGTTGGTCAGATTTTCAAAATCTTGTTACCTTGCATTTCCTTAAAACAAATTTCGTATTGTAATAAAAATGATTTGTATATTTAAGGTGGATGGACGAAAGATGATGACGTTCCTTTAGCTGTAAGGATAAAACAACATTTGGCTGTTTTAAAAGAAGGAGTATTGGACGAAAAAAATACTCTTTTGGCCATTTTTCCTTCACCCATGATGTATGCAGGTCCAACTGAGGTATGTCTTTGCAGAATATTGTTGGTTTTTTTAATTGAATTGGATCATTAGACACCATTTCACACATATCGTGTTCAGTTCAGAAATTTATAGACTTATTTTAAAAGAGAGGCTATTGTCTTACAGAGGATAAACACTTTTGAGACGGAATTATGTATCTAATTATATTTTTTTTCCCAATGATTCAAAGGTTCAATGGCACGCTAAAGCCAGGATGAACGCTGGAGCAAATTTGTACATTGTTGGTCGTGATCCTGCTGGCATGCCTCATCCGGTTACTGGTGGTGACCTTTATGATCCCAGACACGGTGCCATGGTTCTTAAAATGGCTCCTGGCTTAGTAGATTTAGAGGTGAGTGTAACATTTTTAGCAATCAATATCACTTTATGACCCTGTGGCAATTAGTTATCCACTGCACTTGATCATGTGCAAATGCATTGACCTCTTCCCACACCATGTCGAAACTCCTCAGCTCCCCTTTGAAACAACAGAACACAGTGTATTATTATTCATATGGCTTCGGCTTTTTTTTTGTATTATTTACTTATCAATTTTTTATTTGTATATTTTTATGTCTAAAAATATACAAATTAAAAAAAAACAAAAATTGATAAGTAGGTAAGTAATACTTACAAAAAAAGAAAAAAAAAACTGATAGAGACTTTCTCATCTTTATATGAACATCCTAGCACTCTTTTTGTGAACAGGCAAAATGGGCAGTTTTTGTGGAAGTTTCATAATATTTTCTTTATTTCATTTCTTATAATGTATCATGAAATTTAATATTTAATTTAGATTATCTGTTGCATTTTTATAAGTGATGTTTTACTCTTCCTGACCTACCATTGATTTCATATGAAACTACAAATTATTCAATTTATCTTTTCAGATTGTCCCGTTTAGAGTGGCCGCTTATGACACTGTCAATAAAAAGATGGACTTCTTCAATCCCGATAGAAAGCGAGACTTTGATTTCATATCTGGGACCCGTATGAGAGGTTACTATATTAACATTTTCATAAAAACAATATACCCATGTACCCATACCCATTCAATCCAAATGTATTAATCAATTTTTTTTTCTAATATATTTTTAGGCTTAGCAAGATCAGGCCAAGATCCTCCAAATGGCTTCATGGCACCAACAGCGTGGAAAGTCCTCGCGGAATATTACCAGTCCATGAAATCCTTTGATAAATAAGCTCTTGTAATTTAAGGACTTGCTTTTTGCTTTTCATGCACAAAAAATCTATTATACTTACCTCTTGACATTCCACCCTTACTGCCAACCCACTTTGTTTGACTTATTAACAAACTCTTTACTTTAAGTATAGTTTAAAATGCATCTTATTTTAAAATAATTATCTATATGTATCTAACACTGATTACGGATACTATATTCCTAATATCAACATTCTGTGATGAAGTTATCAATATTATGATTGGTGTACTACATACCACTTGTTATCAAGTTGCGACAATACGCGTTTTTTCTCGCTGGTAGATGTTTTTATAATTTAAATAAATTTTCACACGCGAGTGGCTCAAATTCTATTAAAAATGAACGTAGATAGTGTTGAAGCTTTGAAGGACATGTTCCAGACAAGAATGACAGCCCTGGAGAGCCAAGTCAGCGAGTGTAAGTGCGGAGCTACCCCCGCCCACATAGCCGACGATATTGTGGCTCTCAAAACAGAATTCCTTGGGAGAATCCGGGCTCTAGAGACCAAGTTACTGGGACTGGAGGAGAGATTGGAACAAGTGGAGCGTTCTCGAAGGCGAAAAATGGTATTATTACACGGTGCACCGGAGAACTTGTCAGTGGACGCAGCGATTCGGGAGACGCCACTAAATATTCAAACTGCAGCTATCTGCGAAAGATATCGGATCGGAAGAAAGGGAGATAGACCTAGGCCAATTCTCATTAAATTTAATACGTTCGAGGGAAAGACAGAGGTCTGGAAGAGCAAGTCAAGGTTAAAGGGGACAAAATGGCTGTTGACGGAGTCGTTAACGCCGCTAGCGTTGCGGCTCTTGAGGGGTGCAAGAGAGAAGTTTGGTGACAGAAGTGTATGGACTCTAAATGGTAATATCTTTTTTAAAAATAAAGAAAATGTCGTCAATAAATTATCTACACTGACTGACCTGAACTCTATGCCGGAAGAGAGGAATGCCAAAACCATGAAGTTGCGACAGCGGCCGAAGAAGCACTCACAATAGCACATCACACACAATAGTTTTACTATCATTAAATAACTAACTTTATTTTAAGCATCTCACTGTCTTTTGAATATTATGTTTTCTTTTTATCCGTCTGTTTTTATTTCTTTTCGTTAAATCGCCCGCACGCCCGCTAACAAACAACAATGAAGTTTGTTCCAAGTAATCGGTGTTCCGCGCGACGCGCATGCGTAACATAGGTAGACTACCAATAAAAATCGAAAGGCAACATACCCGACGCGCTGCACCTTTTGAGAGTTGCGGCTGGCCGCGTTGTGTCTAGCGCGGCCGTCTGATACCTACACTAAACTTATACACCTAGCTAGATGCATGTATAACAAACTATGTGTGGTTGTCACGGCCGGCGTGCGGCTCTGAATCTTTGTTTCCTGAATTCTCTAACTATTTTCCATTTCTGAGTTTTATTCGTTATAGGTACCTATAAATTTAGCATATTTTATTTATTTACACTATATCTGTATCTTGTCATATTTTTTTTTTTATAACTTTATTTACGAGCTCACTCAGTGTGATCTTTTACGTGATCTCCTGTTCTTTTTTTTTTTTTTCTCAACTTAATTTTTTTTTTTTCTCTTATTTTATATCTGTATATTTATTGTTTTTATATATTTTATTTACATTATCATATTTTTTATTGTATTCAAAGCATAGCGAACATGTCTCCCTCTGACACAGAATCCTTCTACTCTTTTCCTTCCTCCCCCGACTGTCCTGACGTTTCATTCAACTTCTCATCATCTTCGATAGAATCTGATGTTTCTTCTTTCAGAGATTGTCCAAATCTTCAGGAAAACCTTAAGTCAGTATTTGTGAACAAACCAAGCCAATCTCTAAACGTGTGTCATATAAATGCGCAGAGTATTCCTGCGCATTATGACGACCTTTGTTTACACTTTACTGACACTAATCTTCACGCACTCCTGATCAGTGAATCTTGGCTCAAACCCTCCTTACCGTCCTCACACTATTCTTTACCTGGTTTTCGGTTGATCAGAAATGACAGAACCGAAAGGAGGGGTGGTGGAGTTTGTATATACCTGCGTGAAGACATTAAATTTCAACTTCTGGAAAAATCTTTATCCAATCACGCAGGTGACCCTGAGTACATTTTCTTAAAAATCATGATTAAGAATATTTCTCTTCTTCTTGGGGTGATATACTGCCCACCGACCATCAACTACTTTGACAAGTTTGAGTGCGTGTTACAAACTCTGCTCCCAGATTTCGAGGATGTTATCATCATGGGTGATTTCAATACATGTCTCTTAAAGAATGATACCCGCTGCTCCACACTTCGAGCTATATTACATTCGTTGAATATCAGCTACCTCCCACTTCAGCCTACCCATTACTCTGGTGATACGTCCTCACTACTGGATCTCATTTTAACTTCAAACCTCAACAAAATTATACAAAGTGGACAATTTCCAGCTCCCTCTTTCTCACATCATGATCTCATTTACACTTCCTATAAAGTGAAGTGTCCCAAATTCAAAACTAAGCTAATTCCATTGCGAAGCTTCCGAGGCATTATCGTGGATGACCTTCTCGCGGACGCTGGACGAATCAGATGGGCGGATGTGCTCGGGGCGCCAAATATGGAGAGCAAGGTGCTATCTTTTAATTCATTTGTTGAAAGTCTGTTTGACAAGCACGTGCCAGTCAAATTGACTAGAGTCAGACGGCCTCCGGCCGAATGGTTGTCTCGGGGGATCCGATCGCTGATGAAGAAACGCGACCGCGCTAGGGTTAAATTCATGAGACTTGCCACGGACTCCAATCGGGAGGCTTATCGGTCCCTCCGTAATAAGTGTAACCGCTTGTGCAGGGATGCTAAACGTGCACATTTCAGAAGCATATTTACAAATCGTTCTTCAGCAGATATCTGGAAGAGCCTTAATGCAATGGATTTTCGATCACGCGATGACAGTCACGATGCACTCATGATGCCTGATCTTGATAAGTTGAATCAACATTTTGCTACGCCACCCTTTGAAATGAATGAGTCTGTGAGAAGCTCAGCCCTAAGTCATATTAACGATCAGCCGCCTAGTGGTTTGCCTGTTCTAAATTTTATCCCTGTTACTGAGACCGCTGTGTTAAATCTATTAAAATCCATCAAATCAACTTCTGTCGGAGCAGACAATATCAATCTATCATTCATAAAACTAATTACAGAATACACAATTCCATCAATTACTCACCTAATCAATTATTCACTAACTTCAGGATCTTTTCCCTCCATCTGGAAGAATGCATATGTCATCCCTCTCCCAAAGAAACCGAACCCGAGTGCTGAGAGCGACTACCGACCAATTTCTATTCTACCAGTACTTTCAAAAATAATTGAGAAGGTGGTACACTCTCAGCTTTCTAGTTTCTTGGAAAATCACAATATTCTCTCTCAATACCAATCTGGTTTTCGTTCAGGCCACAGCACAACAACAGCTTTGGTAAAAATCACTGAAGACATTCGAAATGCAATGGAGGACAGAAAAATCACTCTCCTCGTATTATTAGATTTCAGTAGCGCCTTCAATACAGTTGATTTTGATATATTGTTAGCAAAGCTCAAATATCTTAATCTATCCAGTACTGCTATTGAATGGTTCGAATCATATCTGAGAGATCGAACACAGTGTGTTAAGGTTAAATGCAATGCTTCGGATTGGTTACCACTAAGTGCGGGAGTCCCTCAGGGTGGAATTCTTTCCCCACTTCTCTTTTCGGTATTCATCAACCCAGTGGTTCACTGCCTTAATGTCCCACATCACCTTTATGCTGATGATTTACAAATTTATTCTCATTTTAACTATCAACAGGCAGCGGGTGCTATTTATCACATGAATTCTGAGCTGGATCGCATATCACAATGGGCTCAGCAGAATGGACTGATGCTTAATCCTAGTAAAACACAAGCAATTTTAATTGGCAGTTCACGTTTACTTTCCAAAATCGAGACATCCACTCTCCCTACTTTGCGTCTGAATGGATCTGAAGTCAAACTAAGTTCCCAAGTGAAAAATCTCGGCATCGTGTTGGATAAACACCTTGCTTGGCACCCACAGATCAGTGAAGTCAGCCGCAAACTCTTCTATCAATTTCACGTTTTGAGAAAGCATCAAAACCTTCTACCCATATCCACTAAAATTCTTCTATGTCAATCTCTCTTACATCCAATATTGGATTATGCCGACGTTGTTTACTTGGATATTACACAAGAGCAACTACTAAGGTTGGAACGTCTGCAGAATGTCTGTATTCGTTTCATCTTTGGCCTCAGAAAATTTGACAGAGTATCTCAGTTCAGAACGGAACTTAAATGGCTAACTATGTCACAACGACGAGACTTACACATTCTCACATTACTTTTCTCGGTACTCTCTAACCCCAACGCTCCTAACTATCTGAGGTCTCTATTCACTCCATTAGCATCTCATGGCCTTCCTCTGCGGTCTGCTGCACGTGGCATCCTGCAAATCCCTACACATCGTTCTTCATTTTTCACTTCATCTTTCACTGCACAGGCGGCCAGGTTATGGAACCAACTACCTGATGACATCAGACTCGCTCCAACGTTATTCTCTTTCAAAAACAGATTGAAGCGTCATTTCCTTTCTGCTACTCCTGCTCCTATCTCCTGATCCTTTTCTTCCTCGCTATGCTTGACTTTGTATTGAATTATAATATGGTTTACTTTTTTTTTTCATGTATGTATATATTTTGTTTGTATGTGTATATATGATATATTTATATATTTGATTGTTTTATGTATGTATGTGTCTTTGTATGTGTATGTATTTTTTGTATATATAGAAAAAGCAACTTCAATTAAAATGTTATTTGTAATAGGTTGGTTGGAAGAAATTGCCCCAGGCAATAAGCCCGCCAATTTTGGTTTGTTATTTTTGTATATTCATGCCAATAAAGTGTTTATTATTATTATTATTATTATTATTATTATTTTGGGGTATTGCTTACTTAAGATGAAATTATTTTATAAAGAAATGAAGGCAAATATATTATTCACACACTATACTTAATTTAAATACAAAAGAACAATAGTAAGTATTATGTCACTATTTTCTAGTACAGGTGATTTTAATAACAATTTTTACCGGTGTTATTCTACCACTAAAAAATTAATAAAATAATGTTTATTGTTTATGTTAGAAAAAACGTGTTCTAGGTATGTACTATCAATTCAATTTATTTTTCATTTAATTGAAATGTTTTTCTTATTCCTTTGAGTTTTCTTTTTTAAATCAATAAATTTTAATCAATCATTAAATGAAATATTAACTGTCTTGCCAAAAAAGAAATGAACAATATGATCGATCATTCCTGTACAAATATTTATTTTTATGATCTATTTATTTTTATAAAATTATAACTATTCCATTTTTATGAGCATGTTTTAACAAATAATTTACCACAATAGTTATTGTTTTAATGTTTGAAACGGTAGTGTATTTCTTGAGGTTTTGTGAACCACTTAGCTGTTAAGATTAAAACATTCATTTTTTTTGTATTCTATGAAAATATATTAGGTGGTAAGAACATATGATTTAAAGACAGAATATAAGAATCTCTATAGATGCTGCTTGCAAAATTTGGCTATAAGTTTTTTTTATTATACTTTATTCATTTTTATTAAATTTACATAACATTCCGAAGACCCTTCCCGATACTTGAAAACTTATGCCAGGCTTATTTACTTGCACGGCCTACATGCGACTTATACATATACAATATTGCAAAAAATAACAATATTAAAAAAAACCAAGTGCAATACCTAAATTTAAAAAATCTGCATTCCTCTGCTCTTCCTACTATCAGGGTCTCGAAAATGAGGAAGACCCTCTCATATCTGGTTCCGTTCCTTCGAAGCAGAGCTGAGGGATGTAGATATGGTGTGGGAGGAGGAGATCGAAGCTGTGCGAGATCAAGCACAGTGGAGAGCTCTTGTTGCCTTCCTATGTATGTATTCTAGGTATAGAAAAACATTCATACATTTCTGTTAAAAGGTGTCTTAAAATTTAATTAACAAAATAAATGGCTAATGAAGCCGTAGAAAGAGGAAAATAAAATAAAATAAATAAATGTGTATAAATTATTTAACAATTCATTTTTAGGGTCGAACATGAAAGCTTTTTTAATGTCTCGACTTCTCGTAGGTCATCTAAAGTCTTTCTGTGATGTCCAATTAATCAAAATAGCTTCCATATCTATTTGACATTATAAATGTGTTGCGTGCAATGGTTATTTTAATTTTAAAAATTCAATGTTGTACATACTTTTAAGGTTCTATTATTAAATCTAAATTTTATCATGTTATAAATTTTACCATAATATTATTGTATATGTTGATATAGGTACCTAAGAAATAAAATAATTAAAAGAATGTCTGTTTTATTTTTATTTGAAATCCTTATATTAATTTAATGCCTTTAACACTAACGACAGCAGTTGCTATCTATAAAGTTGGTTGCTCTAGTTGTTCTCTAAAGTTTCCAACAGATGGCTCTATATCTCATTACTTATTAAAATACATCTACTTGTTCTATACACGTATTACAAAGGAATTAGCGTTGGGACAGTTGGCCCAGTGATTACCGTCTGTGCATGGGATGACTAGGGATGCAGGTTCGAATCCTGTAGGGCATGGGATTTTTCGACATGTTAAAAATTATCATGTTCGGAGTTTCGGGGATTTGAACAATACCACCTTATGGTGAATTTTGTTAACGTAAAGTGATCATTCTAAGGCAGCCTTAGAAATAACACTATAAGATGGTCTTTAGCCTGAAGTGGTTTGGAATAAGTGAGTAGAAATGTGACAAAATTTGATTATATTGACTATCTGAAACATTAAAAAAAACTGTATGCCAACCACACATCTTCCTCGAGCTGAGGGATCTGGATATGGTGTGGGAGGAGGTCATTGGAGCTCCGCGTGATCGAACGCAGTGGAAAGCTCTTGTTGCCTCCCCATGCCTCTAAGTGGGGTCAAAAAGAGAGTATGATGCATGTATAAAAATTCATTTCATGCGTGTCTACCTTGTTGACTGATAGTTTAATTTGTAATCCTTTTCACTTCTTGAAACAGAAATTTATTTTTCTGAATATGAATACATTTGAGATAAGAGTGGTTGGTGGTCCAGTGGTATCAGTCGACGGCTTTCGTACGCTAAGCGTATTGAAAGTCGTGGGTTCGAATCTCGGTGTCGACCATTTCCACTTTCACAACACAACTATTTGGTTAGTGTGAAAGATGTCAAAAGTGTATTTGTGTTAAAAAAAAAACAAAATTTTGTTAGATTTGATTAATTTGTAAATAAAAAAGTTATAGAGGCTAACAGGTAAAATTTCGGGATTCGCCATTTTTTTTTAAATTCCTTTAAAATAAGGGAGCACCTGTATAAATTCTGAGTAGGCAGTATATGTTCCAAATTGGTCCCATTTATAGTTATATTATTTTGTCTTACTTTTTACCAAACACCCTGTATATAAAAATGGATCCCTTTTTCTCTTGGTCACAGTATCACGGGTGAACACTGGATCAATTTTGCTGATTATTTTTTTTATTGTGTTGCCATTGTCTGGAGAAGGTTATTATGAAAGAATAAAAAAAAAATAAGAAAGTTGCGTGAAAAATTAGAGAAATTATGAAAACTTAACATAGGAATCCGTCTTCTTGATTTTGACAATATAAACTTTTCTATTTTTGAATTTAAATTTGCGTTTGACATAACCGTCAGTTGTTTGACAGAATGCGCCCTGCAAACATCGTTTAAAACAGATGCATCTGTCGAAATCATATTGGTTAAATATAGGTAATTAATTCATCATTATACCTACATTTGATTGATTTGATTTGATTTTAGGTCTGCTGGGAAAGCTAGTACTTTTTATAAATAGCCTATAGGTTGCATAAAATTAGGCGTTGGAACATTACCAATTTTATTTTACGCCTGAATCTATGCAATCTTACATCATGTCAACCATGTTGCGTAGAAACCTTACATATATAAACGTAAGTATTTATTTTTAATATTATTTACAAATAGCAAAGAACCTTTCATAATGAATATAACAAGATTGAGAGCAGATACGACCTGGTAATAATAACATAGGTAATTACTTGAGTCACATGTAGATCAATCTATATTGTCTTTATGTGTGTTGTAGCTGGTATGTATGCCACGGAGAGCGGATGTGGGTAAATTTATGGCACAAGTAAAGTCTGATTGTAGTATGGGGTGAAATCAATACTGCGGCGCATGAGCAAACAACGTGCCTTTATTATTTTTACTTACATCATCAATGTGTTGGTGTGTGCATATGTTTGTGTGTGTAGCTGTAGAGTAGAATCATTACGTTTGTATACAACTTCCCTTTACGAAAACGTTTTGGAGATGTTTCTGGGAATTCTATATTAGTTCAAAAGTTGTAGATATATTTCTTCTAAGATTTCACTATTTACATATTTACGAAGTAGTTGGTAACCTAACGATTCAGTCCCCGATATTTATTCTGAAAGTCGTGGGTTCGGTCTCCGGTGTCGACCTCCTCTTTCACAACACTAGGCTTGCTGTTAAAGAGAATATTATTTTTGTTCACTTTAGGTGAGCCCAGATTCATTTTTTCGGAGCAACAACCAACCTTAAGAAAATGGAAGACTGAAAAATTAGGCTCAAACTCTTCTTGTACAATAATATTGCTTTTATCTTTTTTCTCACCAGGGCTGAAAGACTAAAACCCTCTCAGAGGGTCCCTCTCACAACATTCTGTTCCTTCGAAACAGAGGTGAAGGATTTAGACACGGTGTGTGAGGAGGTAATTTCTCTAGGAGATTGCTTTTCTATGACCTGATATGATGTGAGTAACTGGGTAATTTGACTATGATGCTATGTTATAAAAGAAACTTCCGTAAAAGAACCCCTAAATACCTTGTTCGAGATTTTATTCCGATCATTTTTCAGGTATCTTTTGTTTTCGAATTTCCGTCATGAGATGACTTTTTCTTATTCATGTCGTTCCATGTTTGTTTTTAACGAATAAGATCTTTCTTAAAGTGAACACAAATATCTACACTTTCGACATCTTTTACAATAAGCAGACCTTTTGTTATTTGGAATATGAAACGATCGGCTCTGGAATTCGAACCTACAACCTACAGTATAGGTAGGTATGTTTATTCGAAGTTCGGCGACGGAACCGCTACCACTTTTCATTCTTATCCTCTTTATTTGGATCAAGGATCTATTCTTTTACAGGAACAAGTCAAATGGATGCGAAAGAACAGCTTTTTTACATCTCTTTGCTTGTCTTAATTCCGGTGGTTTACGTCTCTCTGGTTGTTCTTCCATTAAGTACTATCTTTGAAAGTCTCCTAGACCCATTTTGCCATCGTGGTCTTTCCAGTAATGTCTGATGTTTTCTCTCTCTAACCCACGAATAGAACCTTTTACAATAGTTTTTAAACCTTTTTAAAGATTTAACATTATTTTTTTTTGGTTACTGTAATTAAGACAGTTCGTAACATGTTTATAACTATAAATAAGCAACTAGTTTTTATTGTAATTAAAAATCATTGTTTAGTTTTTAATATAAAATTGAATATTATCTATAATATAAATGCCAAGTTTACATAAAAAATGAAGGTATGTACCTATATAGTAATAAATTCTATATGAATTGCGTTGCAAGGGTGAAATTCTGTATGTTCCCCTCAGTTCTATGGGGTAGTCCTGTGTTTTTACGTCTCATGTATAAATACATACCTACCTAATATAGCCTTCGCCACCCCAAAAACCTTCCTCACTAAAAGTTAAGTTGACCTGCCTATATTATACCCTTAGGTATACAATATACATATCGAAACCTTTTTCACTACATCCCCTCTATAGGGTCTTGTAGCTAAATGAACGCATATTATATCTCGCGGTGTAATTATTATTTAATTATTATTATTGTTTAGGTTTTCTTTATGTAACTTCACAAACGTGACGTGCTGACTTAAGCTGGGCTATTGACGTTAGGTATATTTTCGTCAGTCTATTTCCAATCACACCATTCAACAGGTTGCTCTACTATATTTTTCATTTCCTAATTGCTTTAGGTCCGTCTCTAGTAAAGGCTTTACATACATATACCTAATTAGAGGTGTATAGGTATGTATGTAGTGGTGTTCTACCCACGCGAAAGTCTGGCTCATTCTAACTAAAGAATTTCGTCTTTGGGTCATTGGGCTGTATGTTTACCTACTGTTTATTCTAGCTAGAGTCTAGAGCAGTGTTCCGCAAACGGTGTGCCGCGGCACACTGGTGTGCCGTGGGCCGTGGCACACCGTTCAGTTGGTGTGCCGCGAAAATTGAAACCCAAATATTGTCAGAGGCTCGTTATTTAGATTTGTCTTCTGTGTTCAGAAGAGAAGAATGGGTGGTAAAACTTGTTTATCTGCCGGACACATTCGCTCATTTAAATGAGCTCAACAGAAAAATGGAAGGCAGGAATTCTAATATTTTAACGTCTCCTGAACAAAATTGAAAGCTTTCGCGCTAAGAGTGTGTGTGCATATTATCATCAGCCCCCGTAGACAAATTCGTTTGTAGTCGATCGCCAAATGCATTTTGTCTAGGCCTACAAGTACGCTCTCAATGATGGTACCTTATGAAATATTTCAATAAGAAAACATTGCCGACGTTGATAGGGAAATAGTTGGAGCTATTAGCAGAAAAAATAGCTTTTACTTTCCGATGTGTGACCTGCAACCAATGGATTTGATCGGAAGAGCTGGCCATAATTTTGCCACAACATACTAATGCGAATTGCGATTTTCAACTCTGGACTATTATTAAATCGAAAAAAAAGAATGGCTGAGGACGATCAATGACTGGCTAGCCATATATGGGTGTTTAGGGGAAGGAAAGGGGGAGTGGGGGGGGGGGGGCACAAAAAAACAAAACGTTTCGGCGTGTTTTATGGGGGGGGGGGGGGGGGCATATAAAAAAATCATCGGTGTACCTTTGAATTTTTTTGATTTGGTAGGTGTGCCTTGAACACAAAAAGTTTGCGGAACACTGGTCTAGAGTCTAGACAGTTGAATAAAAGTATCATATTAAAGTAAACATCGAAGGGTACTTATTACGGTTATAATATTATTTTGTTGACCAATTGACCCATTTATCTGTCAAGCCGGCGGTATTGTCCTTGAACGGACCTCCAGTCTTCACACACACTTCCTCCGGCACAATATTTTCTAATACAAATCTCTTCTATTTCTATTGATTCAGTTCACGATTTCCTTGAAGATGAAACATATTGTGTTCGATTCACGTCATTATTGGTCTACCGTGCCTTAAACGTCTTAATTATAGGTGACATTGGAAAATGGTTCTACACATTGCAGTTAAAAGTTGTTTTATGGTTTAAAAAGGATCTACAGGTCACAATCCTCAAATTTTATTTGAATGTTTTATTATAATGGCAATATAACTATTAGCTTAAAATGTGACAACAAAACGTGCTAGTGTACCTACAGATCGACAAAATAATTTTGGGATTCAGCGAGATTTAAAGGGTAGAGGAAGAGGCAGCGCTAAGGACTCGCGCTTGCCCGAGCGATTACGTTTACAAAAAATTATTCCATAAAATATTTCTGGTTTGAGTGTTTTGCGGTTTTTTTCAATGAAGAATTATCCGCGGGTCAGTGTAACATGGCCTCAAATATTAAAAGAAATCACAAAAACATCGGGGGGGGGGGGGGGAATCTGGTTTCAAAATAAATAAAAATACGGTATTGGCTGTTTTGGCCTCTCCTGTAAAAATATTATTTACCTATCACTAGCTGACCCGCCCATCGAACTTCGACCTAACCCAAAATAAAAAAAAATATTTTGATTTATAACATGAATTAAATACAGTTTATGACATAAAAACTGAATTAAATTTAACTTATAATAATAATATATTGCATTATGTAATAATTATTGTTGTTTCGGATGCGGAATGAAGTTCGACGGGCCATAAGTTTGTAATAAAAACAATTCCTCTATAGTTGCATAACTTTAAAAAAATCCAAGAGATGGCGGTGTAGTAGGAAATAAGTCACATGTGAAGCGTGTTACATTATTGTATATGCCGTTGGATGAATAGACTCCATTAAACCCAAATTTTACCGAATTATTATGGTAAGATATACCGTTTTCCTAGGGACGCCTTCAATTGAAGAGTTTGTTTGCACGTAGGTATGAAGTAGGTAACTGTTCATTATAATAGATGCAAGATACGTTTTCTTTTTGACCATAGTTTGTTCCGCATTACCACCACATTAAACATTATTCATATATTTTGTAAGGTTCAAGTATTTACGTATTGAACGTTCATTTTGACGGATTTAAGAAAACACATTTGCACTTTCATAGACGTAGACATTTTCAAGAGTATCTGAAATCGTAGTTGTTCAGTATAAGAAAGTCTGGTTGTGTCGCTTATTCGAATGTGAGAAGGTACACCTCTCCCTGTTTCTCATTCTCTTTAATATGATACATAGTAGGTATTATTTATACAAAGTTTATTTATTTATTTTGACGGATTTAAGAAAACACAGTTGCACTTTCATAGACGTAGACATTTTCAAGAGCATCTGAAATCGTAGTTGTTCAGTATAAGAAAGTCTGTTGTGTCCCTTATTCGAATGTGAGTAGGTACACCTCTCCCTGTTTCTCATTCTCTTTAATATGATACATAGTAGGTATTATTTATACAAAGTTTATTTATCTTTTAAAATTTTCAAATTCTCTGGTCATCTGAAATGAATATTCGTGTCTCCCATGCTTAGCTGTTTCAGGTGAACAAGTGTAATAAATTTTGCATATATTCAGGTGAAAAACGCATTGATTCTTCAGAACATACCTGCCACAAGAGTGACATGTTTTCAGACAAGAGGACAGTTGTAGACGGGGAAAAAATTTCTCAAGGCATTAAGTTTGCCGACTTAACCGACTTCTTTCTAACAATATGATAATATTTTTTTAATAAAAGATGGAAGTCTTAATGCATTATTACTAGTGGGATCACATGTCACTATTATATTTGACGACTTCATCAATTGATTTTCAAAGTTAGCTGAGTAGCTAATTTTCTAATAGGTATTGAAGCTCAAGTTACTGGTTTGAAATTTATAGCGAGCACAGAGACTGAATTTTTACCTTTGTTACTTTACTTATAACATCTGAATTTTATAAGCCTATAAAAAAATGTTAAAATACTAAAAAATGATAATGATCTCAAAGAACGTAGATTTTCAAAACCATCTAATCGAAAAATAAGATGTTATTGATGGAAATAGTGTCTAGAGTAGTTTAAAAATGCTGAACTTGGGATTTTTCAAATTATCGCATTTATAAAGAATATGTAACAACTAATGACTATAACAATTATTCATTACTGATGTTCGATTTTTAAATGGAACAAACCACTACGGGCTTACGACCGTCTTCTAATGTTATTTAGAAGGCTGGCTTAGTGTGATCACTTTATGTTAACAACGTTTTCCGACAGGGCGAAGAATGGAGGAAACTCAAATTACGCGAGTTACCTTTTATACAACTTGTAGCGAATGACGTCGAGTAGGTATAGTAGGGCTCGGCTTGAAGCTGTACTGAGTGACTTCAATACATAACTTCTTGTGTTATTAAACAAACAATGCCTAATCAAATTTCACAACAAATGACATGCACTACGCACGATGAAAATCGACTCATTAAAAGACCTTGTTAAAACAATGATGGTCACGGATCTAACATTAAACATGCATCCAATTACCATGCCATGTTATGTTACGAATTAAAATTGTTTCTTAGAGCAGTCTATTTTTCCGGAACACCATCTTGCAGAATAATCTGATGCCAGTTACGAGACCCATTTTGAAGTGTCCTTTAGTGGTCCAGACCGTAATGGAATAATCAGCAAGACTGCTTAAAATATCGGAGAGTATTTGATTGAAAGTTGGCGACAGGAAAATGAATGTCACATAAGTAGTTAGAAAGCTGGAAGAGGAGTTCTTAAGCCTTCTAAGTCTTATGTATAGGCAATACCTTACAATGTGATGATAGGTCTTCTTTACTGATGGGAAAAACTAAGTGGGTTTGAATTCGAGTAATTATTGTTTGAAACGGCCGAAACGGGTATAGTGTTTAAATGGCAAAAACCTCAGTAGGGATGGGATATGTCCAGAAACGGACTTGAATTCGGGGATTGATATGTTAGAAGTGGTTGGTATAGTCAAGCAACTACGATGCCGGCTTTCGTACTGGAGGTCGTGAGTTCGATCCCAGGTGCCGACCATCTTCCTCTTTCACGACACAAGCTTTAAGTAATTTACTGTGAAAGAGTGTACTTGTGTTCACTTTGAGTGAGCAAAGATTCATTTTATTAAAAAAATCAATGCAACAAAGAATAGGTATGTTATTGTTATATAATAGAATGTCTTAAGATTCAATTCAAACTATAAAATAAATTACTTTAAGTGTTTCATTGACAATGACATTTAATTTATCCCTATAGCCTATAGGTATGGTATGACATAAATCCCCGCTATGAACATTGTACAGTGTTCACGTGTCTGTTTGTGCAGACATGTGATTAATGATAATAATATGTTCCATTGATAACTAATCACTGTTGATCGTACGCTGTATCTTGATAAACAGAAATCAAGCTAAATAATAACTATGTACGTAAAGATTGGATAAAGGCGACAGATAGTAGGCGCATACGTCATAATGACCGAAGCGAGCCAGAATATTTCGTAATTCACCCTTGCAAATAACGTAAAGCATATTATTTAGATTTTAACGCTATATAAAATACCTACATGTAAATTTAAGGCATATCTTAACCACGGTTAAGTTAATTGGGTGATGTTTCAGTTTGTCTCCTCTACCCTAGATCAATAAAGTCCTTAAACAAACAAATAAAAACAATAGAAATATAGAAATTGCGTCTGCATATTCTATGAAGACGTAGAGTACCTAACATTGCTGTTAAGAGTGACCTGCAACACATGAGTATTAGATGGGACAGGACGAGAAAATACTTCTGGCGAGATCATATTGTTTGGCGAAAAGGTTTTTACCGTCATGCTAAACAATGTCATTTTTTAACAAAAAAAAAAAAAAAAAAAATTATTTTCTTTAGTTGAGATGGACATCATCAGAATCCCCAACGTGGTAGCGAACAGCATTCCATCAAGAATTCTCCAACCTGAAAAACCGCCAATAATATCTTAGGACAGCTGGAATTGCACAGTCCCAGGAAAATTCTATGTGAAGAAAGATCCATAGATTAATGAAGAAGGTTCTTAATAAATAGACGTAGAAATCTTGCTCAGTGGTTTTTTTGTCTTGGCGAGTTTGTAAGTGGTAGTTAAATTATGAAACCTGTCTATTCTGTGAAGAAGGAGTAGAAACGCCTCACCATCTCCATGCAGTGGTTTGTGTGAGAGCAAGAAGTTTTGGTAAACACAGAATAGAGGTGGAGGACTTCGCCGCCTTGGATCCGTACCTATTGCTGGACTTCTTGTAGCATCTGGGATTAGTGTGGAAGCTCTAATTGGGAGACACCATGAGCAAGCTAGGGAAGCACAATTAGAAAAAAATAATAGTAATAGGTAATGTGTAGAGAAAACTGCAATCATAAAAATGTCAAATAACTCTGTTTAAAATAAACATTGTTATCGCATAGGCACTCGAGGAGTATTATAATATAACAACCACAATACAATATGTTGTTAATTATTATTATTGAGCGATAGTTCTCGCGAATAGTTTCATTATACGTAGATATCAGCTAACTTAGGAAACCTCACAGATAACGAAAACATTGCGGTTTTTTGTAAATAACTGTTTTCCATTGAATGATTGGGGTAGGAAGTTTGTCGACCTCCATGTGGTCTACCCCGGGCTTAAGCAAACAGACAAACAGATGGTGCTGCAACACAGCAAAAAGGCGCAAAACAAAAGAAAAACAAGCATGAAGAAGTCAAATCAGAGGAAACGAAGTAACAGAAACAATGTCCACAACAGTCCTTCTCAGGACTATTTGACGCGCAACCTAGAAAGTTGTTTAAATATTTGCCATTTTAACATAGAGGGGATATCCCTTTCTAAATGTGAAATTTTAGCACGCCTGCTGACCGAATATAATGTAGATATAGTAGCGTTACAAGAGACTCACACAAAGGACGATGAGGACCTTACTAGGAGAGGAATTATACCCGGATTCTCCCTCGTGGCAGCTGTACACAGTGATGTGTATGGTGTGGCTACATATGCTCGGTCCGACTTAGATGAAATAACCGTCCTCAACTGCAGCACCCATAACAACATATCCTCCATCACCATAGAAGTGAGCAAGATCAAAATCACCAACATTTACAAACCTCCCAACGATATATGGCCTACGCCTCCCCTGCACTGCTACGAACACCCAGCAATATATGTGGGAGACTTTAACAGTCATCATGAATCATGGGGCTACGATAGAGCGGATCAAAATGGGGATATCATTAGTGAATGGGCACAACTGAATACAATAGATCTACTGTACTGTGCTAAAAGTAGAGGCACCTTCCATTCAGCTCGATGGAGGAAGGACTACACCCCTGACCTCAGCTTTGTAACGTGCCCAAATACAAACATCAACGATAAAGCTACACGCATTGTGCTGGGTGATTTTCCCCACTCTCAACACCGCCCTGTTATAATTAAGTACGGCATCCGTGTCCCTCTGACAAATTCAGTACCCCTGCCGCGGTGGAATTTTAAAAAAGCAGACTGGCAGTCATTCTCAAAAGACCTAGACAATATAATCCAGCACATACCATGCCAAACCGACTGTTATAATAGATTTACAGGAGCAATCATATCAACAGCTAAGAAATATGTCCCTCGAGGTTTCCGTAAGGAATACATCCCAGCCTGGAACACAACGTGTGAACAACTCTACAGGAGATATCAGGAAACCCACGAGACAACTGTTGCTGAGGAGCTCTTGCAGGCTTTGAATCATGGCCGCCAGGAACGATGGAATGAGACTGTAAAAGATATGGATTTCCGCCATTCCAGTCGAAAAGCCTGGTGCACCCTCCGAAGACTGGGAGCCACCCCGCCCAAACTTCATGCTTCACCCACCACGTCCGTAACCGCAGATGATATTGTGAAACATATGGTGTCTGTTTCAAGAATGTCCGTCACGAAGGAAAGAGCTAAGGAGGTCACATGTGACCTGAAAAGGCTTAAAGCTAAACTCTCAGATAATCCTACCTTTTCTGAGGACTTCTCTCTGGCGGATTTGAATTCAGCTCTACGGAACATAAAGTGCGGAAAGGCAGCAGGTCTGGACGAAATCTATCCAGAATTTATTAGAAATATGGGCCCACGCGCAAGACAATGGCTGTTGCAATTCATGAATGAGACATTGAAAACAGGAAAACTCCCCAAAATATGGAAGCACTCAAAGGTCATAGCCATCCTCAAGCCAGGCAAGGAAGGATCATGTGCTAATCACTACAGGCCAATCTCTTTACTGTGTATTACTTATAAACTCCTGGAGAGACTCATACTGCAGCGAATTTCCACCTCAATAGACGCAGTGATTCCTATTGAACAAGCAGGCTTCCGAGCTGGCAGAGATTGCACTGAGCAGGTGCTCGCCCTGACCAGCAACATCGAAGCTGGGTTCCAAAGAGGATTGAAGTTTTCGGCGGCCTTTGTAGACCTATCAGCTGCCTACGACACCGTGTGGCGCAAGGGCCTCCTGACTAAGCTTGCCGAGACTATACCATGCAGAAAGATCATGAACCTCTTGAATAACATGCTGGCTGGTAGATATATTAGGGTCTCATTAGGGGGAAGAGTAAGCCGCACTAAGGTCCTAAATAATGGTCTGCCGCAGGGATCGGTCCTGGCCCCTGTTTTGTTTAATCTATATGTACATGACATACCCCGAACGGATTCATTGTTGTTCCAGTATGCAGATGACATCGCCCTGTTAGCAGGGAGTAAAGATCTTGATGCAGGTGCGAGAACACTGGAACGAGATTTGGAGAAGCTCTCGAGATACTTTAGGAATTGGAGACTAAAACCTAACCCGAATAAAACCGAGGTTACAACCTTCCATCTTAATAACAGACAGTCCAATTACAAGATCAGTGTACATTTTGAGGGAGTCCTTCTGAATCATACCAATCACCCAAAATACCTAGGCGTCACTCTGGATCGCACACTTACTTTCGGGAAACATATAGACTCCCTCTGTGGGAAATTAAAATCGAGAAACAATGTTATTCAGAAGCTGGCGGGGTCCGGATGGGGAGCCAATGCCGAGACTCTGCGGACTGCCGGACTGTCGCTGGTTTACTCCACTGCAGAGTACTGCGCCCCTGTGTGGGGTGGCAGTGCCCATGCCAAAAAAGTGGATGTCCAGCTGAATACCACAATGCGAACTGTAACTGGTGCACTTAAACCTACTCAACGCCAGTGGTTACCTGTCCTGGCCAACATCGCACCCCCGCACCTCCGCAGAGATGTCACCACAATGAGAGAATGGGACAGAGCTAAAACTAACACCTCCCTTTTGAGCTCAGTGCTGAACGACATCCCAAACACAAGACTCAAATCAAGAAGACCCTTTTGGTCCAGAGCCCAGGACCTGGAAGCCGGTGAATTTTCTATAGAACGAGCGTGGCTAAACGAATGGGAGGACGGTGATATTAAGAATAAAAATCTGATCACAGACCCAACAAAAAGAGTCGCTGGTTTCGGGCTGGAGCGCAGGGAATGGGTGACATTGAACCGCATCAGGACGGGATGCAGCAGGAGCGCATCGGAAAGACATAAATGGGGATATATTGCAGACCCCCGATGTGACTGCGGTGCTGCTGCCCAGACCCTGCACCACATAGTACAGGAATGCCCGACACATAGATTCAATGGAGTGATGGGGGACCTCAATAATTTGACGACCGAAGCCATCGAATGGCTGAGGGATACACATCCAATTTTATAGCGCCTGACATGCCATACGCGTATATATATATATTGAATGATTAGTTAAACAAATAAACATTTACTATCTACGTAATCCAGCCGAAAACAAAACAAAAGCGCCTGTTTGACTAAATCAATCTGTGTTCTGGTTTTTGTTTATCTTACAGAATACATATTGTACCTAATGTTATACTTCTTGACAACGTCATTATGTATGTATTTGATTTGTATCTAGACACTAATAACATGTCAACATAAGCTAACATGATAATTTATGAGCCAAATACTATTGTGGGCTTATCTACATAATAATTCAGTAATGTATGTATATTTATTTATTTATTTATTTGTTTCACTCCAACTGTATGTCAGAGCATCACGCTAAAACCGTAGGTTCTGCGTTGAATATTTTTCTTCGCAGTTTTTCGCAAATACAATTGTGGTAATCTGAGATACAAATATTAACATTTCATTAAATATATTTTAAATTATTTACAAATTTCTAAAAATTTAAAATCTTCATACAAAAATGAGAAAGTCATGTTTTAAAAGTAAAATTATACGTCTAAATTTTGTGTAGAACTGTTGCATTACGGTATGAAAATGTACAAAATTAATCGAAGTTTGATTTGAAATACAAAAAATATAAGTAGAAGTCTTTTAATTCTTATTTTATAAAGATTTTCACCGAAACTTCTTATAAAATATGTACGCCATGACAGATGACTAAAGCCGGTAAAGCAGAGTTCGCTTGCACCCTCTCTCTCCTAAGGTACCTCATTAAATTTATCACTACAGTCATAAGTAGGTCAAACTAACTATACATAATATAATACTAGGTAGGTAGGTACCTATATCTACACACAGTATGGAGGCTTTCTTTAGAAACAACTACACGTATTATACCTAATACTAGGTAGGTAGGTACCTATGTATAACTACATTCTTCTTTTAATTTTTTCGCGTATTCAACAGTGAGTATTATTTTTCCTCATCTTCTATTTTTTTTATAAATATTGAAAGTGACATTAGTTTTTCAAATTTTTCGCATATTTAGCAGTGACTCTTATTTTTTCCCTTTTTGAAACATTAGCTGGGTACACATTCTAAATCTTAGCGTGAAATGCCGCCGTAGACAAATTCAAATTGGCGTTCGACTACAAACAAAGATATCGCTAATGTATAGTGCGAGAAAATTAACTGTCCACTGGAACATATAAACATTTATTCAAACCAAACAATGATCCTTTTAATATAAAAAGTGGACAGTTAATTTTCTTCCTACTCTACATTGTCGAAGTCGTTTGTAGTCGATTGCCAAATGCATTTTGTCTAGGCCTACTGGTCCTGAGAAGGGGAAAGCTGCATACAAAACCTGTTCAATAACCTACGGCTCAAGTCTGACTAGCCAAATCAACAACGTAAAGCAAGACGGGTATCAGCTAGTAGTAGTAATAAGGCATTCGTTGAGTACGTCACGAAATCTGTAGTCGCATAAGGCACGGATTAAGAGGTAGTCTAGTACAAAACCGTGCGATTTACTGTTCAAGGTCGATGTTCTGTTTTGTATCCCAAGGGATGTAAATATAGAGCTACACATAATGGGTCAGGCTGTGTTTGTATTATAAAACATATACCTAATATAAATCTAATCTATATCAAATTCTTAACCTTTGAAGAAATAATATACCTACCTTCTTTTTTTAAGATCATATTAAATATTATTTTGTAAGCTTGCAAATCTGCGATGCCAAAATTTTAACATATCGCTTGAATTTGAACGTATACCGGATGGAGCAAAATAGACGTCGTGTTTTTTTTTAAACATAGATACAGTATATAAAATGGGTAATATTTTTGGGTAAATTACGAAAAACGATATCTCGCGATTTCAAAATACCACTTGTAGGTATTTATATGATAGTATGCAGGTGTAATCTCTTTATAGCGAATACCGAAGTAACGACATTTCCAGTATAACGAATCGTCAATTAGTCCCCGAAAAACTTTCATATAAAATGTACTGAACCAAAATTCATTTTGTAACGAAGTCGATCTCACTATTGTATAACGAACTTTTTTGTTTAAAAATTTTAAAACGTTAGTTACAATTAGGTAATGAAATTTCTCCGACTTCAGTTTGTCCTTGGCATTGGCAAGTTTGCAAGTGTTTTTAAATTTCATTAATTAAATTTCCTTCACGTGCTTGATAAATCCTTGAAATTTGTTTTTGTTATCACATAAAAATAGCGTACCTACTGTGTCCTGTTAAACTTTGTTTTGGGGACACCCAACGATTCTTAAACTTTTCAAAACAATAAAATTTAGTGTTTAGTACAAAAATAGTCATGATGAGATGAATGACTGTGTTTTGCTGTATTCATCATTAGTGTCTCAAATAATAGTGTATTTGACATCTCAGTAGGTATAATATGGCGACAAAAAAATTAAAAATATCTATGTCATTTCCTATATATCCAGTGTAACGAAATTTCATTATAACGAAATATTTTTTATGGTCCCGTGAAGTTCGTTATACCGAGATTTGACCTGTATAAGGTTCGGTACTCACTTGCGCCGCGAACGTGTATCGTTACATCAATTTTATCAAAAGGATGCATGTGTTCCGCTCGCGTTCCCTTTTCGAATCACGTATACACTCAACCTTTCGATTAAATTGATGCAATGTCACTAATGTCAGAAATGTCACACGTGCGCGGCGAAAGTGAGTACAGGGCCTTAGATTGTGCATTGTATGAGCTGTTAAATCGTTCAGAGATAATTGATTTGTGTATGATCAAAATGGATTTTTTTTCCACTTTTCTTATCTTTTTCTATTTAATTTTCCTTTTTTTCTTAATATTTCTTTATTAATCGTTGATACTCTCTACGAATTCCAGCAAAACCTACAAGTTTGAACTCTTTACCAAACAAAAATATACGCAAACACTTTGTCTTTAATCAAGTTTTATTATTATCGTCTGTTTTCAGATTTATATTTGGTATGACCTTCCGCATGAAGAGTGAAAACGCAAGCATACATTGTGATAATTCGCAGATAAACATTAATTTAAATGCACTGAACGCGTAAAAGTACGACTTGTTCAAATGTTCAATGATAACTATAACCTACTCAATACTGCATCCGTAATAATAATATATTTAGTTAGGTGCCTACCTTATCAGCAAAAGCATGGGTACTGTAATAATATCATGCACTATCCGTTACTTCCGTATAAATTAGGTACATAGTAGGAAATACAACTGTTTACTAACACCAAACTACCTACTATATTAAGGATAATGACTTATTTATTGAATAATCTATTTCCAGTCCTCTTTTGAAATGACACAATACAAAAAATAGATTTATATTGGATCAATAAGAACCGGTTTATTAACTCTTCATGATTAATGTAATTCATACTTATGAGTTATGAGGGACTGAAAACGAAATGTTTTCCATGCTCTTTAATACAAAACCCCATACTGTAGACGAGAGAAAGCTTTTGTAACGTACAAAAAGTGCAGTTTTATAAAAATCTATATCCAGCCTCAATGATGGGCATAAGTCACCTTGTCAAAACGGTATCAATTTTTAACATCTGAGCTGTGTAACGAGGAGCCTAGCGTCTGATTCATTATCAAGAGGTTTCGGGTTAGATTCGCAGTCGGTTCCGAATTTTTCTTTGTGTTTTTCACTTTTCTAATGGGGTTGGCTTGTCTCAGATTGGATACGATCGGTTGATTTAAAAAAACCCCTGGAATATCCACCATTGCTGTTTTGGCCTTTGGCTATTCGTGAATGGCTCATTTATCTGCACATAATCCCTCCAAAAACGCCTTCTTTGTCTGCTCCATCTTACGATATCTGCTTGTATGCAGATTTCGCTTAGCAGTTTTCAAAAAATTCTCGACTACCTTTTAAAGCGATAAAACGAATGACTAATGCGAGAATTCCAAGACGAACTGCTGGTCACGACCAAATGTCTTTAGTTTGTATAGACATCCATAAGAGGAAGCAACCAAAGACTAAGGGCTAAAATACCTGTACTAAATTTTTCCTCTGCAGGAGAAAGGTAGGTATATATTTTCTGAGTCAGCTTACCCAAGTATATAAGTATATACTTAGGTATCTTAATTATTTATTTAAATTGTTAGATGGGTGCCGGCGCCATCAGCTGGTGTCCGGGAGGAAGGAGAAGACCGTCCTCTCCTCAGACCAACAAATCCTTTCCCCTAATTCCTCATCTACCTACCTACCTACATTCTCACACCTCTCTCGGCACTGCGCATGTGCAGCCAGGCCCGTTCATAAAAATGCAGGAAGTCACAGAGGTACATATACCAGGAGGTCCTAGCCTAGCACTAACACACAGAAAGACTCTCACGTAACTTTTTTTATTCACATTTTTATGCGGTCATTCCTACTATCAAAATGCATAGAAACTCCTAAATAGTTTTGTATGATTTTGTAAACACATCAGACTTTATTAAACAGGCATAAAAAAGGAAAATGTTTAAAAATAGAAAAATTACTGTGTTATCAATTACAACTCTAATAATATTCTTAAAGCATCTTATTTAAAAAAAAAAATCAGTCCTTGTATCAAATGAACTTATTACTTAATACAAATTATTTTTGAACAACTTTAGGTACCTATCTAGTATCTACATACTTTTGAAAATGGCTCAGAGAGTGGATGACAGATTTTAATAAACGTTCTGTTATTTTGGACCATTTTTAATTCACTTTCTATGGTTCAAAATAACTGGAAAAATGGAAAAATGGGGGAAGTCTTAAAACCAAATCATAATAAAATCTATGGCAAATTCATGCAACGTATGGGTATAGGTACATACCTATAAAGCTTTATACGAAATAAAGCAAAATAATGTAGGTACCTCGAAATAAATGATATAAAATTATAGCTTACTTAAACATGCAACAATAACAGATGTTATTATTGCTTGTATTTTTGTTTGTTTGTAAAAGACATATTCGCGGATCCGTCTTAAGGTGTGCAGAATGAGTGAACAATGTGAAATAATGTGGAAAGAGTCGGTGCAATGTAATATCGAAGTGTGATTAGTTATGAAGATGAACTATAACGAGCATAGATAATTTGAAGGAATGAATGGTTAATCAAAATAAACACCCTAAAAGAAAAAGAAGAAAAATAAGAAAGCATGTCTAATAGAGATTTCTATCAGGCACTCGCTACGGGTCATGATTAATGACGTGGTGAAAAAAATTAACACCGTGAATTTTTTGGAGAACTTAAGATCAACGTTACAATAAAAGCAAAATGGAATATTTTCCAGCTATACTTTACGAGTTCACCTCTCCATTGGATTATAAAGAACGAGCGAATGTAGCGCCACTACAGACCCACACACAGACACCATGTCTAATACATAACAAGGGACGGATAGGTATATGTGTGGGGAGTAGGTAGTGTGGACTGCGATGTAAATATTCCATCTACGAAGCGACTTCAATACACGCCCGGCGTTCATTTGGTTAACTGCGTCGCGCGTAACCTCGACCGCTTTCCTTGTAAATAAACGGGATCGTTCATCTTGTGTTGTGTTCTTTATCAGAAACCTAACTACTTTGGACGCACAGCCAAGACAAAATAGAACTAAGGTAAGGATGTCCACTTCATATTGTTAGCTCTTCCTTATTCATGTTGATGAAGGTATTACGACGTTTTCTCTGACTCGGCACGCCCGGCGCGGCACAAGGTACCTACCTGATCAATGTATATTATAATGTTGTGTTGTGAAGATTATAGTTGTTAGCAGACTTAACGCAGAGTAATTATGAGAATATGCAGACATTTCACGAACTTTTTTTTATCTCATCACCATCAATGGTTCGTGAAAAGTCGCAGTGTGTATGTAGGTACGTACGAATTGCGTTAGCATGTCATATAGCGCGATATAACGTTTATAAAATCTCACCAGTGCTCTATAAAACGTCGGTGCATTTGGAATCACAGTGATACTCGAACGTTTGATAATATATTAAGCATGGCGATGACAAGATAAACGCACGCCTGGTAGGTTTGTGTGATAACAGTGTTGGCTTATTTACAGATAACAAGCGTTGCAATTCTATAAACAAAATGATTATGGAAATATTATATTATTATATACACCTAAATTCATAAATAATTAAATGATTATTAAAAGCTTCGAATTCTCTGAGAGTAAAACAATTTCATTTTTTTAGTAAAACAAGTCGAAGTTTTCCGCTCGTTTTAGAAGTTGGTACATAGTACGCCGGCGGGTTCAACCATTTTCCGTATTCGGCAGTTACCGGTGGCGGACATCTTTGTCACCAAGTGACCTATAATGATAAAACTATTTACCTTTGTATCTAGTATACTCCTTCACAATTTCATATTATCACTTTGTATATAGTCAATGATTATATTTACCCTAAGCCCTAGATGCCTCTTTGTTCCTTCTAAATTGTCACCGAGTGACACATATTTGAATATATCTCCCCATATATCTTGTATATCCATTGTCACTGAAGTAATTTCTTCGCAATTGTCACCAACCATAGTGAGATAAGTATTCACCTTTCATACATCTTGTGTATCTTCTAAATTGTCACCAAGTGACCAAGTATCCTTTCATCAAATTCAAAACTATCACTTAGTGCTTATGAAGCCAATACGTTACCCTCCATGTTTGGTGTATTCCTTCACGATTTGCTTAATTGCCAACACACATTTCGTAATCTCTATTGACTACCAAAATTAAATCGACGCTCTGCACGTTAATCCACTCGGGTAATATAATTAATTGATAAGAACGAAGTCTGTACATTTGCGTATAAAGATTCGCCACTGATTACTTGCTTTGATTTTTCTTATCACGATTTGATAAAGTTTCGCAAAAGATAATAACGAGATTAAACGTCATTCTGTAAGAGTTCATACTCAGCGTGAAACAAATAAGGTCGGACCTTCAAGGCGTTTCTTTGTTGACATGATCACCCACATCTATTTTCCCCGAGGGGTTCAGAATTGTATGTTGATGAACTTAATAATATGAGTAAAGATAAATACTTGTTTACTTAATATAATACCTTGTATTCCTAACATGAAATTAAATGAATCAATACTTTTGCATTGTAAATCTTGTTTTTTCATGTTCATAAATCCAAAGGATTTGTTTGATGGCGTTCTTCCATAACTTCTGTTTGTCGTGTCATCTTTTTTCTTTATTTCAAATATGATGATAATATGTATTTTTATTCTCGAAAATCGTTCGAACAGTATGTAAAAAAGTAGTTATATTTGGCTAAGTTTTATAATTTCAAATAATATTCCAATTCATTCTTTTAAAACAAAAGAATATAACTATGTTCAATGCCATAAATGGTTTTGTTTGCAGCAACTGCTTTTACCTCCTGTAAACTTACCACCAACCTCCCCCATCTTTCACTGCTTTGTCATCTCTGACCTCATCCTTCGAAGGGCGCGTTTCTTCCATTGTCCTTCTCATCTGAATGTTCGTTTAGACCTTCTGTGAAAATGGAACAGTCCATCTTATTTTGAGGGGTATCATATGGACGGAAGAGTTGGGAGGTTAGTAGATAGGAGGTATGAGTTACACGTTATGGCGTATGCGTTGTTTTTCACTGGTTCACAAATACGTCGTAATATCATTAAATTTTCATTCAAAGCTCTTCTCGGTCAGTTTCAAAGCCCCGCATCCATACTTTACAAGTACAAATCTTCATAACGACAAAACAACTCGAGCTGGAAGTCTTTAAAAAACAAAAAAATAAATCATCTTCATAATAATTCAGATATGTACCTATTTATTTTCTTATGACGTCGCGAGACTTTATATTCGATTTTAATCATCGCTGAACAGATACAAATTATTCCAGTGTTTAAAGTTTTTAATATTTTTTTTTAAATGCAGATCCTATATCTTCATTCTAAGTAAAATTTATCATATTTTGAAGATGTAGTAAAGCAAGACGGGTTTCAGCTAGTATAATTCTAGTCTTGTGCAGGGTGATTTAGGTTTGGCTCGAAAATCTAAATGCTGCAAATCAATTGACGATCTCACATCGAAGTGGTTGGTGCCCCAGCGGTTACGACGCCGGCTTTCGTACTGTTACGTGCCGGAGGGCGTGGGCTCAATCCCAGATGGCGATTCATCTTCCTCTTTTACAACACAAGCTTTAAGAAGTTTACTCTGAAAGAGTCAAATAGTGTATTTATTTGTGTTTACTTTGAGTCAGCAAAACTCCTCATTTCGATTATTCATCCTTGTCCAACTGTCGATTTGTTGAAGAGAAATTATTCCTCGAGACAGATCGGCAGTATCAAGCCAAGATACGTGAGATTTGTATGGCCAGGTCTACATTTTAAACGGTTTTCCAAACTTTGACGACGAAAAACACCAACTTCTTGAGGCTTCGCAGCATATATGTTCCATACATGGATTTATAGAAGAAATTCGGAATTCGGAGGAGAACATTTAGTATGTATTGTCTGTGCGTGTGTCAGGGTATGTGTGTGTGTCCCACCCCTTATAACTTTTGATTCGCTTGATGCACAGATCTTAAAATTTCAGAAAATATTACATAGTAATTTTTGTAAATATTAAATTTATTAACGACATTGTTACATACAATAGACATACCGACTCAGGCCATCGACAGTTGGATCTCATGTTTGCATGCAACTAGTCTAGTAAAAACTATCTAATAAAATGATCTTTTTCCTGACTGTTTTATTATATAAGGTTTTCTTTTGTACCTACTTCCTTTTTCTGATATTGTCCTGCCTGGCGCATGGCATTAGTCGTACCAAACAGTCTCTAATGTAGCCCATACTATGTGTATCAGAAAATAAAACACTATTGTTGTTAATTCGCTGCTAAATATTTATTATTTTCTATGAATGATTTTCCTTTCATGGAACTTCCGTTATCCGCCACGGAACAATACGACAAACATCAGCGTCTGTTATAATATATTTTTTTTACTTTGAATAACAGACGCAAACATTGAATCAATGAATGCTCACTTGACACTGAATGCATTTAATAGATGTGACAATGACTTATTTTATCATCAATTTATTTCATAAAGAATTAAGGTTGTAAATTTATTTAGATGTTTTTTTAATCCATCATTTGTGCCCCATAAAGGGTAGGCTGTGGTAATGTTGTAATTTTTTTCTCCCCAGACACTTTTTAGCTTGTTTCAAGAGCATAACATTTTCATGTGGATTGAGATTAAGACCTGCAGGGTTATTCACGAAAAAGTTTAAGCTTAGGAAAACTCAAATATTTGAAACATAAGGGGTTTGCACCAAAATACCCGTTTTTGTTATTTTTATACTTAATCTAGTTTACTTAATAATTCATTTATGTTTAACTATATAATGAACTCTAATCAAATAGATTAGCTAGTTTATGATGCTTTTTGAGTAGGTACTCAAATTTCTTTTTTCTATATTTCTCTCAAAAGTTTTGCGATCCATAACTAAAAATATCAATATTTATAGATTCGTAAGTTATGCAAAATGTGAAAGTTATTCTTAATAATATGGATAACACATGATTTCTTTTGAGCGTTACAATTTTCCCTTAAGAAAATAATTAAGTTAAGTGCGATTTTAACTTTTTCTTGAATACCACTGCTGGTTTTACTTGAGAATGGAATCGGTTTGATTTTTTCAAGCCCTCTGCATTTCTGTATAATCTTTTGGTTATAAAGTTAACTCTCTTTGTTGACTTTTCTCTCGTTATATTATAAAGTCAAATCCCTGACTCACATAATCCCCATACATCCTATTCGTACGCTATGTAGAAAGAAATAGAGAGAGAGAGAGAGAGAGAGTGTTTTTCAATTAATACAAAGCTGCGCAGATTATTTGACTACCTTCCAAAGATAATTTTTAGGTATGATGACGTAAAGATAACTTAATGAAATTTACAGGGTAATTATTAGCTCAAGAAATTGGCTTTTTAGTTATGAAAAAAAAATGTGATCATTTTTTTAAATCGTCTTCATAATATGAAGATAAACAAAGATATAACAAAGATAAAACTAAACTATACAAAATTTGGAAAAACTATACATTATATAGTTTTTCCCAATTTTGAATTATAGCTTATTTTGAGATACAACATTTATTGTTGGCACAATGGTATCAGATAGGCCCATAAATGTTTTTGTATCTGCAAGATACACTAATTAGCTATTTCAGAAAAAAAAATATGTACCTTCCTCAAAATTGGTGTCATTAATGTCCTTCAAATCAGAGTTGACAAAAAAATAAAAAAATGTATAAGTAACATATTATTATAATATGGAGATATTTAGATAGCCACCGAGGTGATCTATCTCTGGACTACCGCTTAGTCGTACTTTCTGGGGCAACTGTATTTTGTAACGATTTTGGGCAAGTAGCGAGTAATTTAGCTACTACTTACTAACCAATCTAGAGCTAGAATTATATACTGTTTTCTTGGATTCTCTATAGTAGTCTATAGTATCCTTTTAAGCTGAATTGTGTTTAAGGATGTCCCATGTCAACATATTTAGAGTGCAAAGATATATCATGTTACAATTTACTCCCATGTCAGCTGTTCCCGCTGGTTTCTTCAGTGTATGATGTCTCGCTTTGTTTTTAGATATTGTTTTCGTATAAAAATATCGTCGCTTCATTAATACTGCAATGACCTTCATATTATACCAAGCAATGTGAATACGCATATTATTTACGTTATTTTTATATCCATCTTTATATAACTTCTGGTGGGTACCTCATCATACATATTAACATTTCACGGACAGTAGGTACCTATATACCTACGCCGCGCCGCGCCGCGTGTTCGACGATCGCGGTTCGGGCCTTTATGGAAAATTATTTTCAGATATTTTTATACCAAAAACCGGGATTCACACGCGAATACTCACCTACCATATTATACTTAGCTAGAAGAGGTCCTCCGTCACAATGTGACGGACTGTAAAGTCCATTTTCAAATTCTAAATATAATAAAATAATATATAACTGCGTAAACAATACTGCTCGCCCTTAATAAAAAATGTCTCTCCTACTGATGGAACAACCCCTTTAAATATTTCCTATAGTAAAAGTATAATAGTAAATAATTAGTACTATATATAGAACATTTTTTAGTATAAGGTAGTGAGTGACTATTTTTTTATTTTTATTTTATTTCCCAAACCAAATATGTTTACAATTAGTACAATACTTACAATCTATTTAGGTAGACATACAAATATATGGCTTATATGAAATAGCGACTATCGTTCAGATTTTGGTTTTTATTTTTTGTTTTTTGATAATATGTTATACACACATGCAATATAGCATTTGAAAGAGGAGACTTCAGAAAAATGTTGATGTTATATTAAGAACTCAACCATTTTTAAAATTGACCTAAAAATTAACTTCATTATTTTCTAAGAGCGTTTTTTGGATTTTGTCGGATCATATATTTTTTTAGCGTTGATGTTTAAAAAAGATTGCATGTTTTTCTGAATAAGCATGTATTTGAGATAATATTAAAATTTAAATGAATCTGATTGGTTGATAAATAAAAAAGTTATAGACACTAATAGGTAAAATTTTGGTATTTATCCAAAAAAACAAATTTTAAAATCCTAGAAAAAAAATCCCTGTAGGTATACATTTTGTATGGAAACAATGTTGGAAATGGTCCCCTCTATATACCCTACCAGTTTGGCTAACGTTCTACATAACACCCTGTATATGTACACACATTGAAATTGGCATAAGTACACAAACATTTTTTTATTTTGGGATTTATTATCTCACTAGGCAGACGCCTGTGCCGAGATAATACTGTTTTTGCAAAGCCAATAGGCAATAAATATGAGACATTAACAAAAATGGATAAAGTCATATCCTGGCGCCAAATACATGACAGCAGTCGCAGTCTTTACATTTGGCTGCTCTCTTGTTCCAACTTTTATCTCTATTTTTCTTTAATTATTAAATATCTACTTGTTGCATACATGAGATTTTTGACATGTTGAACATGTTGAGAATTCTCATGATTAGGAGTTTCGGAGACATTACCACCTAATGGCGAACGTTGTTAACGTAAAGTGATCACACTAAGCCAGCCTTCGAAATAACAGTAGAAGACGGTCGTAAGCCCGTAGTGGTTTGTTCCATTTAAAATTCGAACATCAGTTATGAATTGTTAGAGTCATTAGTTTTTAAAATATTCGTTAATACTTTTTTTTTTTCAGAAATACTGGAAAAGTACTAGAAATTAATATAGGAAACTCATAAATATAAACATAGAAAATAATAAAGAAACCATGAACAAACTATATTTTTGAGACTAGTTGCATATATACTTTTATACATACTATTACTTTGAGTATGTTTAATAATTTCATACAAAAATACCTTTAAATCCAAACTCCCTTTACGCCCCACTTAGGGGCATAGGGAGGCAACAAGAGCTCTCCATTGCGCTCGCTCTTGCTCAATTTTTATGACCCTTAAATACCGTCATCTAAATGAATTCTTACTTTCACAGGTTCATTTAGATGGCGGCATTTTAGGATCCAATAAGTAGTAATTTGGTTGTTTTGGTAGCGTGACTTAAGTCAATTCTCTGGACTATTATTATACCTAGGATTATATCATAAGATATGAAAGCATTAGATTTTTTGTAAGTCCAATCTTAGACAATAACACGATTGTTCTAAGATTACATTATAATTTAGCAATTTTTTACTAAGTATATATCATTAATTTTTTTACGTGTTTTGTTTCAGAATAGCGTAACTGAAGAATGATGTGGCTGAGCGCAGTATCTGCGCGTCCATGCTGAGTTACAGACTCGTATCAACTCATTTTCTAAAACAACCCTAGGCCTGACCATGTGCCGTGAGTGGGACATGAATCCTGCTGCACCAAGATCTGTGCCTTGGAGACTTGGACCTCTGACCAAGACCATCCACGGTGTGTAAATGAAACAGGACTTATCGCTACAAAGACAGTTCGTTGTTTATAGGACGATAATCATTCTTATGTTTGGACTACAAGTTTTTATCTTAGCAATGTGCCAGTGAATTTGCCTAAAGTGGCAATCGTTAACATTTTGTTCAAATCTTCTTATTTCAATAGTTTTTATTTTCTCTTCAATTTGTGATTTTTATCATTTGTGGCTGTGGATTATTTCAAAGAAAACTATTATGTGAGTATATTAAATTTGTCATGTTTTTGTATTGGGAACGCTGCGCTGTCACGAAAATTTCTCAAATAAAATTTTGTATTTTATAATTTTCAATGTGTTTCTTCCAATAAATATTAGTTGAGATTCTTAAAATCAAGTTTAAGAATCAGATATACCACATATTATATTAAAATTATTTTTAGTTTTATTGATTTTGTCTCATATTTCACGGCGCAATAAAAACAAGATACAAAATCTACAAAGTGCTAAGAAAATGGCGTTGAAAATTATTGCATTTGAAATTAAGAGCAATCCTTGATTGTTTGAACCCTTTTGTTGCACAAAATGCGCCCATTTCTTTTTTTATAAAATGTTGGAAATTTCTTGACAGCAAAAAATAAAACCACATAAATAGTTCGAATACTTTTTTTTCTGAAATGTAATCGCTCACCCCCTTGAAAAGTTTAAATTGTTATGGATGTTCGTATGAGATGGGTACTGGGTAGATACTTAACCGACTTTTTACCGATACCTAAAAATAAAGAGAAAAACCTGTTTAACCGGTGATTTCATACAGAAAATAAACTAAAGATAGGTATGTAAGTGTTTACAGAACTGTAATATTATTTGCTAGCGTTTAATAGCTTCGTCTATTGACGTAATCTCTATACACGATGGTATATTCACATAACCTCCATAAACCATTTCTCTCATGACGGCTCCATCGACTGAAGTTTCAGATCGTTATATAACTTCACCGTTGGGATTACGTGAAAGCTTACTCGAGTGGGTAGGCTCTTAGAAGCTACAGCACTCTTGCACATTTTTAAAGAAACAATACTACTTATCAGTCTCTGCAAAATGTATTCTGTAATGCGAGTTGCATAATGTTGTGTGTTCATAGTTTCTTAATGCTTTGTTCGCTTATCTTGCTCGTCTCTCTGAGGTGTTGAAATGTCACCTATTTCCATTTCTTTTGTTAGGGCTCCTTCTTGACATTTCCAGGATTTGTCCCTGCTATTATCATGTATATCTAGTTCTCCCTCCATCCTGGTGCGTTGTAAGCCGTTTATTTTCTTATTTGGGTTTGAGGATACCTCTGTATTTCATGTCCAGAGGTTATGATTCTCTGCAGTGTTTTCTTGGCAGTCCTCGTTATGTCTTCAAGAAACAGATTTCGAGAGTTCTTTTAATCAATTTAAGTAATTCGCGTTAGTTTTTGGATTGATTCTTTTATTCCCACACCCCTTTCTTCCTTTCTTTCCCTTCTTCTTCTTCTTGTACTCTCCTTTTGTGTTTGTTTATTATGTGTTTATAGTTTGGTTAGACCAGAAAATATTTAAATATGAATCTATATAAACTCTTTGATGTTGAAATCTTCTGCTTTTACGACACATCCTTTGTCAATCCAAACTCCCTTTACGCCCCACTTAGGGGTATAGAGAGGCATGGGCGCCCGCAGAAAATTTTCTAGGGAGGGGCAAAATATTTTTAGTAATGTATTTTAATGTAGTTTTAATTTACTTTAATGTTTTTTCTCTCTATTATTGTCAAAAAATTTTTTTATTCTTTCAGTCCAGGGGGGGGGGGGGCGAGCGCCCCCCCTTGCCCCTACCTGCGGGCGCCCATGTAGAGAGGCAACAAGAGCTCTCCATTGCGTTCGATCTTGCGTAATGTTTATGACCTCCTCCCATACCATGTCCAGATTCCTCAGATCTGCATCGAAGGAGCGGAACACAGTATGAGAGGGTCTTCCTCGTCTTCGGGATCCTGATGACATCCTTTGCATAGTTTGAAGAATGTTGAAAGTTTCATTTTATTTGTATTCACTCCAGGTGATCCCAGATCGATTTAATGAATTCTTACGAAGAATGAAATTAAGTTTTATGATGAAACAAAAGAAAAAATATAGAAATTGTATAGAAGGTGTAGTTGTTGATTGAAGAGGTTCAAGGTATACTTACACCGATTTTGTCTGCCTTTAAGGAAGTTCAGGGATGAAAAAGAAATAAGAGAGATTGTATGAGAACTCGTTGGATGAAGCAAAAGAAGTGTGTCTAGAGATAGATGGCGGTTATTTCTCTCTGTATAATCACGAAATGGGTGTGGAGAGATACCAAGTCCTTCTGTATACAGTTTTGGTATTCCAGGAAGTGAAATTCTACCTGAAAAAGATATTGCGGGAATTCTGTCGAATTGTTAAGCTGGTGTCATTTTCCAAACGTGTATCTATTAAATTATGTAACAGCGATACTCCGGTGTGGTTGTTCCTTGCCTTGTATAACTTGTCATAAAGCCTTGCTAAACCCCGGACTATTTTTAGATGATCGTTTATTTCATTAAGAAAATGCGTAGGTAGTCGTAATCTTTTACCGTAATGAAGCTAGCCTTGGATAAAAGATCTAAACAATGAGTCCAGATCATCGCCCTGTAGCTGATTATCTACCCCAATATCCGCTTGTTTATGAATGCGCTAATGTTAGTGTTAATTTCGAAATGTAATTTTACATTTTTGTCTCGTTAGCTTCTGGACTATTTCTCTTTATTTAATGTTTAGTCTTCGAGTGGTTATGGAGTTATGGTATTGATAGAAGAATATATATTATTATGAACTGCATAATAACTGTTTTTACGTGGAACGACATTGTTAATTATTAGAAACACCGCAGATATAGGTCTATTTGGATGTGTTGATCATGTACATGGTCGTGCCATTTAGGTTTGTTGTCACTAGAAGCTCTGATGGTAGGGTTGCCAACCTCTGAGATACGAACTCAGATTATTTTAAAATAAATTTTAAATTACATATTACGCTTAGGTTTATATTGAAGACCGTTTTGATTTTTAGGACGTGTGGTCAACTTTACGGTTTCGATCTGTTCAACAGGATGCTCGAAAAAAAAAACGCTAACGGCCGGTTTCATAAAAAATAAAGGAGACTTTAAACTCCCTTTAAAAAATAACGGGTTTCATAACAACAAAACGATATTTAAAACCGAATTTTAGCTAAAGTACCGTTATTGATTATTATTTTTAGTTAAAGTCGACTTTAGGTAGTTCATATTTTTACCACCGGAGTTCATAGAAAATTTCGTGGCGCTTTCTCAGTCACAAAGATAAACATTTTGTATGCGGTGACACTGGGCAAAAATGACTAAAATAGGGCGGAAAACATAGCAAAACGGGAAGAATATTATTGTTTACAGATTTCGTTTACTAATTCATAAACCTTAATAATAAATAATTAACACAAAAAAAACGACACTTTGATGCTCTATTGTGAAATGAAATTGACAGATCAACAGAAATTCCGCGAAAATATTAGTAAACAACCTATGTTTTCCATAGATTTCCATGGTACTACCAACCAACTTAAATTTTTTTTTTTGACATTTCAAATTTTAGCTGGAATATTTTTTATGAAACGCGTCAGCTTAAAGGAGTCTTTAAATTTTAAAAGGAACTTTAGTTAAAGTGCTCTTTTGAAGCTTTTTATGAAACCTGCTGTAAAAGAGCAAAGTTCTTGGCCGGCAACCCAACGGCGGAATATTTCAAAATATAGTTCAGTGAAATTAATTTTACTAAAACTTAATCGGTTTTTAAACTAGTTGTTCCGCACCCCAACAATCTTTTCTTTTTTTTCCCTACTCATTTCCATTGTTGCATTAAGACTGGATATTCTTATCCTTCGACAAGCGTAACGATCGCCCGTAAAAATATTCTTACGTCATGATATTATTTTAGCCTGAGACTTGCCGATATTGTTTTAAACGACCAGAATTTTGCCGGCATTCTTCTACCTTTTCTTTATCCATCTGGTACTGACTAGTGTGATGACTGACTCATTTTGAATGTCTTCACCATATTAAATCCTATTCTTACGGGAAGATTCGAACTTGTTGCCTAAGCTGTCATGCTAGTCTACAGGACTACATGTAGGTGCACGAAACTGTGATACAGATATCTTTATTTTATTCTGTGGCACCGGGGCACTTTAGACTCATCCGAGAGACAGCAGGTGTTCTGAGATGGTTGGCAACCCTGGCAAATGGGTTGCAGACGTCAGCTGTTCTCGTCGCTCGTACAAGAGCACACACTGAATGGACGTATTAATCAAAATGTTCGCTAGCACATAGTTGTGTTCGCATGCGAGTATTGTATAACGCGAGACGATTTATTGGATTCCAATGATTGTTTACAAATACTCGTCGAACGTTCTGTGTGTACCGTGTAATTTTCCATTAGATTTGTTACTCTGAATCTCATTGCAGAGAGATCAGTGGCGCATCCTATCTCCAGGGACTTTTCAACCACAGAGCGTAATGGTTTATTGATTAAACTATTATTTATTTTGTACCTATTGATTCCCATTCATTCACGCATTATTTGTTTGTATCCATATTGAATTTGAGGCATTTAGAACGGAGAACAAAACTTTTTTGAGTAATGTCTCTGAAATACATTGTCGGCCCTCATAAAATCGCCTCCATCCCTCCCTGTCGCCGGTCAGCCTTCTCCAATTTTTTTTTTAAGTGCACTCCATACAGCCGTCTCAGCTTTGGTCTGTATCTGCCTGTTGTTCAGTGGAGCTAGTATATTATGCATATTTTCACTGTCGTCGCACATGGGGAGCAAAAAATACTCAAAAAGTATCCTAAACTAGCTAAACTATTTAATTAAAGTTTATTCTCCAGTAAAAAAGAAATTTCAGTTTCGTATATAAAGGACTCGCGGAAACACTAAGAAAAATCGATTGATTAAGCGCCGTTACGCACTAGCGGTTGGCCGCCTAGGCGGTTCGTTCAAGCAGTCCAGCCACCTACCGCGGTTTCATAGCGGTTGGCTGCTATACGCTGGTCCCCTTTCATCTGCCGCGGTTAAAATTTTGTGGCGGTTAAGTGCGTACATTCATAGGCGATGGAATATTAAAATGTAAATGCTGCTAGCCGCCTAATGGTCTGGGTTCCTACGGATACGCCGCTACAATAAACGGCGGTGGATATGTCAGTTGAGAACATTGCCAATATGGTTTCCATAGTAACGAAAAACATTGTCATATAATTTTGAAAGACGCCGTCTTGTCCGATGACGGCCGCTCCCTAGGAACCCAACGCATAAGCGGCCAACCGCTAGTGCGTAACAGCGAAAATAACCGCTAATGGGTTGTTTTCCTACGGATACGCCGCTACAATAAACGGCGGTGGATATGTCAGTTGAGAACATTGCCAATATGGTTTCCATAGTAACGAAAAACATTGTCATATAATTTTGAAAGACGCCGTCTTGTCAGATGACGGCCGCTCCCTAGGAACCCAACGCATAATGCAGTGGGTTCCTAAAGAACGGGCCGTCGTCTGACAAGACGGCGTCTTTCAAAATTATATGACAATGTTTTTCGTTACTACGGAAACAATATTGACAACGTTCTCAACTGACATATTCACCGCTTTTAAAAGTAGCGGCGTATCCGTAGGAAAACAAACCATAATGCGTTGGGTTCCTAGGGAGCGGCCGTCTTCAGCGGCCGTACAATACGGCAGCTTTCTACGGGCACACATTACAGTGACATTTGGAAAGTCACCGTAATGTGCGACCGTATTGTTCTCTCCGTTTTTTTTAATAACAAACATCAATTTGAGTGTTGTGTCAGAAAGTCAGATTGTGAAAATGAACGATATTGATTTGTAATATTTGGAGGGTTTGTGTATTTACGTAGTGAAAGTTCATTATTATGAATTAAATAACACACAGTTGCACTTTCACAAAATTTATATTGAATCTCGAGCGTCTCGAGTCTCTTGACAATGTCTGCGTGAGTTGGACGAAAGCGCTCGAGATTCAATATAAATTTTGTGAAAGTGCAACTGTGTGTTATTTAATTCATGATATTGATTTGGCGTTAGTTATTTGTTTGGAGGATGACCAGGCATCAGAGGAGGGTGAATATCGTATGGGAGAAGACAAGTTGTATAAATCTAGAAGCACAGAAGGTGCTTTTGAAATTTTAGTCCACCGCCACCTTCAATGTAATGAAGAAAAATTTAGGCAGTACTTTCGCCTCACTCCTATGCTGTTCGACTATGTTCTTGGCCATATAAAACATCACTTGTCCCATCTGTGGAGCATTAGAACACGGACGATGTGTCCAAATGCTCCACAGATGGCACATGCGGGACTCCCCAGCCTGTGATTGCGAAGAACCGGTGCAATCCTTTAAGCATTCCCTTTGAGAGCATTCCCTGGACCATACGCAGATATCCACAATGCCACCCCCGATGCTCTTGAATGGCTCGAAAGCGTAGATGTTGCTCTGTAGGGTGCGTGTCTCCTGTATATAGCAGATATCATACTTCTCCATCTTCTGACGTTGCCACCCGTTGGTGGCAGAAGCCATACGAAATAATAAAATTTAAAATCTCCAAATTTCATGGTGGGCGAGCTAAATAATAAGGAATTACCAACTAATACATTTTTAAGAAAGTACCTCGCTTCATTCCTTAGTTGAGAAGCTTATATTTGTTTTTCGTTAGATGGCATTGATTGAGAGAACATTGGAAAGTAAAACAATTCATTAGAAAAATATGTATTATAATTTTATAATCAATATAATAAAAAATATTTAAGTGCCTAAATATTAATAATTATTGTTGTTTCTCAGTTTTTACAGGTGTAAAATGTCCGATATTTTTTTCTGAGGTTTGAGCTCCATAGATTTATTAATAGGCCCAACATACCTGAAACACACATTTTTTATTAATTTTATAATATCTTTTTAAATTTTTTTTCCTGAATTCTTCATATTTTTGTTTTATTTTTTATTATTGCTTGTTAAGTTATGCCTAAACCTGACTTTTTCTATAAATATTCCATTGCTTGTTTTTTTTTTAGAAATATATCTTTTTCTATTATATTCTTTACTAAATCAGGCAGTGTGTAGGTATTGTAATGAAATAAATCCAGTGAATAGAACAGGACAAGATGATATAGAAGATATAAGATGCAATAGGTAGCTGGTAGAGCATTTAGAAACCTTCAGGTACTTAAAAGAATGTGTATTGATCTGCCCCACTTCCACCGATCTATTTAAGTTTGGTTATATCTATCATATTTTTAACATGACATTAGATGACAATAAAAACTTATAATTAAGATTTGTATACTAACCTGTTTTATTTATCATTTTCCCCGATTGACGCCACCAACCGTTCTACATTTGCGTTTTTCTGTAATCTTTATTTTTAACATTATAAATAGCTTCATGATTACGTACTTCTACGAAATCTATTAAAATTTCGTCAACTTCACTTCTCCAGATGCAGTTGGAGCCCATTTGTGCAGCCCAACAATGAAAATAAAATGAATATCAATAAAAGCGTTCACGAATCATCTGACACTGACAAGACGGTGGCCGTTTTTGAAAATAACGACAGTTTTTTGTAACTACGGTAACGAAATAAACAACGTTCTACTGACGCCGTTCTCTGATACGTCGCATTCTTAGGAAAACAACCCATAATGGTCTGGGTTCCTACGGATACGCCGCTACAATAAACGGCGGTGGATATGTCAGTTGAGAACATTGGCAATATGGTTTCCATAGTAACGAAAAACATTGTCATATAATTTTGAAAGACGCCGTCTTGTCCGATGACGGCCGCTCCCTAGGAACCCAACGCATTAGCATCTTTAGCGCTATCAAGCACAAGCGGTTGGCCGCCTAGTCGGCTAGCCGCTTTCACATCTAATATGCAACCGCCTATGATTCTACGCTACGCACTTAACCGCCACAAAATTTAAACCGCGGTGGTTGTATGGGGTGAAGCGGCCCGCTTCGCGGCCAGCTGCCGTCTTGTTTATACACACTAGGCGGTTCAGTTTGCTGCGAGCCGCCGATGAATTGATTCGTTGTTTTCGGTAGTACCTAAAGATAGATAACACAAGCTACCTCGGCGGCGTCCATTTTTTTTTTCAAAATCTAGTAATATACCTAATACATTAATGTGTACAAAATACAGATTAAGATAATGGAATTTATCACCCCACTAGACAAAAGCCCGTGCTGAGGTGATACTAAAGATTTATTCCGAGTATTAGAGTATTTGGTGTATTATTACTATTTACTGTAGTTCTGTGTAGACTTAATAAAAATGACCTAATATAATATATTTTGTAAATGAACCCAACACGCCTTCCGAGCGGTCCAGCCGCCTAACGCGGTTGACCGCGTGGCTGGACCGCTCAAACGAACCGCCTAGGCGGCCAACCGATAGTGCGTAATAACTAATAATAGCGCTAACGTTTCAAATATTTATAGTTCTAAACTTAATTTTTTTCGTGAATACCTCCATCAGCGGTGAAATGAATAATTAGGTACGACCAGAAAATACTTAAATGGGTAATACTTTCATAGGTTTAAGATTTACAATATTGGAAAATTATGCGTAGGTACTTATGTTCGCTCCATTTGAAATATTTTTAGAAAACTAAAAATATACCAGCTATTCTTTAATTAGTTTAAAATTTATTCCAACCATGTTGTTACTCGTACTACGAAGGCCATATAAACGCCTTATAAAAACTTTTTGTAATGACAATATGCTTTGAAGATTTTTTCGAGGTCTTTCAACTTGATAACAAATGATTTTGCTCTGCTTTTGTTATCTAGCTAAAATTTTGTTTTATTTTGTATTAATATCATTGTTTCTTTTTATACAGGTTTTAAACATTTTTTTTTATTTTATCGACTTTTTTAGATTTTTACCCATCACGCCGTCTACCGTAAGGAGAGAGAACGGACCTCCACTCCTTTCCCTCCAAGCACACTTCTTTCGTTTCTTCCACCGGCATACCATTTCTCAAACTTTCTCTAACTTCTGACCTGGCCTTCATTAAGGACAGAATCGATGTGTTTGATCCACGTCATTCTCGGCCGGCCAGCTCTACTTACAACTTTTTTTTCAGCTTTATAAATTATCTTTGTCATTCTGTTTGCATCCATTCTTTCCACACCCCAAACCATCTCAACTTATTAACTTTCATCTTTGTCACAACACTAAATTCCATACCTTATTACTTACTTATTTACTAAATCCATTCCTCCAAGCAGCTCTATACAAACTTTGTGTGTTCCAGTAAAGTTTATATAAAGAAGTAGACAATAAACTCAATTTCATAAAAAAGTGGAGTTAGCCCCTTTGCAGATTAAGCCGTCGAAATGCCCTTTAAATTGAACCTTTGTTAAGTTTGTTTTTATTTGTGGTAGCACTATGTATATTCGAATAAAACATACAAAAAACCAACTTTTTGATAATGTTCATGTTTGAATTTATCAAACGAGTTCAAATTATTATGATTGCCTGCCACAGCTGTTTTGAAAGCGGTGCTATCACATTTTATCCACTTTCGTAAACTCGTCTTTCTACTATACATATTATCTATCCGTTTTATGAACCTATGTATCTAATCATCTTAATTTGTAGTCCAATAATAATCCTCAGGTCTTTTACATTAACGCTTCATTCATTGTTTCATATTCGGGTTTTCCATAATTAAGTACTCATAGTATTATGGAATATACATGAGTCTTGTGATCGGATTTCAAAAAAAAAATAGATTTCGCTGAAATTAATTTTCTCGACGTTTTCGAGGGTGTAGATTCCAAAAATGCAAAAAAAATGTGTGCGCACCCATAACTCATAGTAATTCTTATCCGATTTGATTGAAATTTGGTAGAACGGTTAGCCCCTCGATGTAGATGAGTCAGTAAAATGTTGAGATCTGTACCTTCAGGGGAACCCTCTTAAAGTATCCAAAGAAAATTTCACTTGTTCTAGAAAAAAGGCTAAAAAAGAAAAAAAAATTCTTCGATTTTCATAAAATTTGGTATACGGGTTGGTCTTATGCTCCTACACAAGCACGTAAAATTTGAGGTCCGTAACTTCAGTGGGTCCTCCTTAAAGTACCGATTAATATTGAATATGTAGTTCTAAAGCAGATAATAAAAAGCTCCAATAGTCGATATCATTTTAAAGTTTCTATAATAATTCCAAGGATAAATTCATTTTAATCGTAAAATTATGAATTTCTATGCAAAGATATGTTTTACACGAAAATCTCATAATGGATTAAATAATCAAAACCAGGAGGACTATTCACGAAACGGTCTCAATACCACCTAGTTGCGATCTAATTCAAAACCTAACATTTAATTTAATTTTAATAACATATTTTTTTTGTCACTCACTACTGATGGTTATTCACTAAACCTGGAATAAAATTAAAACGAAATAATAATAATAATAAGTTTATTCATTTTTATAACATTTACAATGAAACAAAATAAAAGCATACAAAGAATATACAAAAGTGATTTTGTTTTGCCACCTCACTAGGCATAGCCTGTATCGAGGTTGGAATACCATACAATGATTGGTTTTTTTATCTGTTGGCTTAGTGCTTAATTATTTAAGTAGTTTTGTACATGTAGTTTTTTTTTATTTGATTGGATTTGAATTATACTGTTTCATGAATACCCTTCTTGGTTCTTTTGAAAGTGAAAAACCTAGTTCTGATGGCTGCAGAGTTTTGGCTTCCAGAACAATGTTTCTCCAAGCTGCTGTCCGCAGTTTTGGCAGAAGATTTTTTGTGGACACTTCTCTCACGGACCGGGCGACATTCCTTATTCATGGTAATTCCACATATTTTACTTAACCGGTTTTCTGATATGCTGTCTCTGTTTTCAAATTGAACACTGTTTTATAAAAAATAATACTAATTTTCATTTCAGTACGTACCTATCATAAAAAAAAATGATTTCGTCAAAAACAGTCAATAATAATTTATGGCTTCTTTCGATGCATAAAATGAGTGCATTTCTTCTCGAAATGGATTAAGGTTTCTTTTGCCGAGTCGGCAATTGAAACAATATTTTCCAGAATAGCTTGTATGAACGATGAATTTTCCCAGGTACCTTGTTATCTTGTGTATTATATTGTAATCATCGTGTACGATACTCTGAACACGTACGTCTACTGTACTAGGAAACGAGGAGCTTACCCGTCTCTAAAAGAGTAGGTATCTTCTTGTTGCATTGTCACAATCTCAAAGTGATTTCGTCAGTCAGTCACTGTTATTTGTATGCAAACAGTGCACCTGTACATATACACGCAAGGGCAAGGTTATCTTCAAGGTAGTCTTCAGCATTTTCAAGACTTCCTATATCCGAACCAAATGACTAATATTGTATTTTTTTATTTGTATAGCAGAGTAAACGTTTTCTTACATCATTATTCATTATACTTGTGTTTTATTTTTGGCATTCGCTTTAAAATGTCACACTCTCCCAACAAACGGTGTTGTATATATCGTGTTTACGCAGGTTTGCTCGCTTATAAACACTTTTAAATATTGTTTTGGCAAAATGTACAAATTCTGTCAGCTATCTGGTCTAATTTTATTCCTTGTCATTCTGCTTAGTAGCGATTTTGAACTGAAACAACTTACAACAACTAATTTGAATATTGTACTGTAACAATGTGGGTGTTTAAAATATTCATTTCTGTTTATTCTCTGTGTAATAATGATTAATCGTCCGTGGGTTTACTTACAAATTGGAGAATTTTTTTAAATATTTCCAAGGTTGAATATAATTGAATAAACTTTATGGAACTGTAGAATGTAGATAATGCAAAGAGGTTCTATCATCGGAAGATGTCAACAAAGTATGTCTAGTTTATTCCGGTGTTGTTCGGTGAATTCAGCATTTTTCCGTTTACTTAACTTTACAAAGGCGAGAAGATATTATTCTGTACCCAACTAGCACAAAATAGTCGTAAAAACATTACGATCCTGCCATTGAAGAATCGGATATATGGTCTACACGAACGTTACATACCCGGAATGGGCCCATTTTATACGACAAATGAGTAGTTTTAACAGTGGTAAGGAAGACATAAATTGACCAAAAATCGGAAATGGACATTGTTTTAACATTTATATGATAAAAAAAGTTTAATAAATAACATTTAAACGATATTTTGCAAGTTGTCGTGGTATAATTGACTATAACACACGTATGCGAGGCCTATGTCCCGTCAGTACGATATTTTATCATATTTTGTCGAATTATTGTCTATATCACAAGTGACGTGACGTCTATGGCACATTAGTACGATAGATTGTAATATTTTGTCGAATAATAATCTATTCTACGAGTATGCGACATCTACGCAACAGCTGTCAAAATAGACAGGCAAGTTCGTCGAATAATAGGCTATTCCATAACTATGCGATATTTTCGCGACAGCTGTCAAATTCACAGGCAATCTCGTATGTATGCGTCATCATTGCGCTGCGGTTGAGATTGTTTAATATTATTAACAACAAAATATTATAAAAGGCAATAATATTTCAAGTTTTGCTAAATTATCGAATTGAAGTTTTGCTTTATCTACGCGTGTAAAATTTAATTGCAAATTTAAATTTATTGTTCAATTATACATCCATTATTTATAATTTTTAATGCGCTTCTCGGAATGATTGTATTTAAAAAGATGTTTTGAAAAATAATTGTTACAAATTTAGTTAAAGTGAACTATATAGAACGCCATTTTATGTTAGTAACGTGAATATGACGGTTTTTGACGCCTGTATGAACATAAGTCGGAAAATCGATGATGTTCTGATGGCTGTACGATGTTTGGTCGTACAAATTACTATTTGTGAGGTTTATGCAATATCTTGGTCGGATTAACGACTCTAATACCACAGTTACCATTTTTGTTTTTCTTGAGAGCTCAGGGTCGTTTTCAGATGCTGTTAATTTATCTTAATTATGCAAAGATGATTATCTCAACTGTTTTTAATAAAATATCCCATTCAAAATCATCAACTCTAATTTTTGTTGTGCTGTAAAACAGATACCATGGAAGAGATAACAAGAAAAGTCCAAAGTTGCCCAATAAAACCATTCATTTGAGATACAAACCTTAATGACATTAGAGGAATATCAAATGAATATAGAATATTAAGTATATTAATAATATTATGATACATTGAATTTTTTAACGCACACAGCACACTCGCATGGCTTTTGTCAAATAAAAATAAACATCTAGTCCACAACAGAGGCGAGCCATACGTGTGTAATATATGCAAAAAAAAGTTCAAACAAAATGTGAATGAATCTGGAATGAATGGCATGTCTGTTGATTAGGTGTTTATTTTTCATTATGATGAAAAGCCATACGTTTGTAATATATGCAAAAAAAAGTTCAAACAAAATGTGCACGAATTTCACGTCCGTTGGACTGTTGATAAGTACCTAGTTTAGTTTTATTATCCATTTCGATGGAAAGCCATGTGTGTGTAATATGTGCAAAAAAAAGTTCATACAAAATGTGAATGAATCTGGAATGAATGGCATGTCCGTTGATTAGGTGTTTATTTTTCATTATGACGAAAAGCCATACGTTTGCAATATATGCAAAAAAAAGTTAAAAAAAAACGTGCACGAATTTCACGTCCGTTGGACTGTTGATAAGTACCTAGTTTAGTTTTATTATCCATTTCGATGGAAAGCCATGTGTGTGTAATATGTGCAAAAAAAAGTTCATACAAAATGTTAATGAATCTGGAATGAATGGCATGTCCGTTGATTAGGTGTTTATTTTTCATTATGACGAAAAGCCATACGTTTGTAATATATGCAAAAAAAAGTTCAAACAAAATGTGCACGAATTTCACGTCCGTTGAACTGTTGATAAGTACCTAGTTTAGTTTTATTATCCATTTCGATGGAAAGCCATGTGTGTGTAATATGTGCAAAAAAAAGTTCATACAAAATGTGAATGAATCTGGAATGAATGGCATGTCCGTTGATTAGGTGTTTATTTTTCATTATGAAGAAAAGCCATATGTGTGTAGTATATGCAAAAAAAAGTTCTAACCCAATTTGAATGAATGGCACGTCTATTGATTAGGTACCTAATCATGCTTACAAATAATTATAAGATACTAACTATATACCGCCCTCGGTAGTCTAGTTGTACTAGCGTTGACATTAGATCCGAGGTCCCGGGTTCGATTCCCGGTCGGGTCAGAGTTTTTCTAAGTGTTTTTTCACTTGAAAATTTCTACTCGGGGTTGGCCTGTCTCAGATTGGACGAGACCGTTTGACTGGAAAAAATTGCCTCAGGCAATAAGTTCAGCCGGCTATACTGACACTTTTGTGTAGAAAAGTGTTATTATTATTATAGGTATATAGGTACTTATACAAGATACACCCCGATAATGAGTTTATACTCATACATCTTTAAATTCATTACTATCCATTATTATGAAAAGCCATGTGTGTGTAATATATGGAAAAAAAATTCAACAAAATTGAATGAATGTCAAGTCTATTGATTAGGTACCTAATTATTATCCATTATTATGAAAAGCCCTGTGTGTGTAATATATGCAAAAAAAAGTTTCAACAAAATGGAATGAATGTATCGTCTATTGATTAGGTACCAAATTATTATCCATTATTATGAAAAGCCATGTGTGTGTAATATATGCAAAAAAAAGTTTCAACAAAATGGAATGAATGTCTCGTCTATTGATTACGTAATTATTATGCATTCATATCAAAAGCCATATGTGTGTAATAATACATGAATATAATATGTGTGTTTCGTGCGGACGACGTCGTGGTTCGATCCCAGGTGTTGACCATCTTCCTCTTTCACGACACAAGCTTTAAGTAGCTTACTGTAAAAGAGTCAAAGAGTGTATTTGTGTTCACTTTGAGTGAGCACAGGTTCATTTTTCTAAAAAAGAAAGTGCATAAAAAGTTCACACAAAATGTAAATTAATGTCACGCCTATTATTGATTTGGTACTCATTATTCATTACGTATTCATTATTCAAACGCGTCGTAAAATTATTCATTATGACGAAAATCCATATGTGTGTAATACTTGCAAAAACTTATATGTATAAAACAGTATAATTCCTGACCTGACTGCGACCCTGAGTCAACTCGCCTTTTTGTATTGGTTCGAGGGATCTGTCTTAAAAAGTAGTCACATAAGAGGTTTTGCGATATACTTTATGAAGTTTATAAAACTGTCCATTTATTGTCGTGTTAGCATCATTACGGTAAATTATACGTCGTTTTGAAGTCTATGTAATAAAAAGTACGTATAAGTTGTTGGCCGACTCTGTATACGAAGTTTATAACACATTCTTGTTCTAGTTGTGTAACCATCAATATGAATAATTATACGATGATTTTAAGGCTATGTTGTAAAGAAGTCGTATAAACTTTTTGTCGACCAAATACACGACTTTTATAAGACTGTCTTTAAAATATGTCGTATAAGCGATTTTCAGACTATTAATATGACATTTATTGTGTATATCGTATTACCATCGTGATATAATAGTAAAAAACGGTAAAAGACTTAACTATAGGACGAGTCTTATAAAGTAGTAGTAAACATGTTAATATGATCAACTTTACTGACATATTGGTCGTATAAGCTAAGAGGTCATGGTTGCGACACTTTTGTGACTGTTAGTCAATTTGCATCCTATCATAAGACCTTTACACAATAAAAAAATCATATAATTTTAGCTAACACGACTTTTGTGCTTGTTGGGTACTTACATAGCACGGGAGACTCGTTGAATGTGCATGCCTGATAATATATCTATACCATTTGTAATTTAAATATTTTCTTTATCTGCAAAGATACAGTCGATTGTCGACTACACTACAATTCGCATGATCGTCAATAAACGCGATATATTTTTTTTTTGTATTAGGAAGGTGTTAATTATTGTTAATACTATAATTATTGTTCACTCTAGTTGTGTTGTACAACGTGACCTACGGTTCAAGGTGACTTGTGTTATTATTTACAATTGAATCATTTCGGGGGTGTTTCAGCGACCATTTATAATAAAATCTCCTAGAATTAAAGATATTAAATGTTATTGTTGTTGTTGTTAATGTAATCCTAATAAATAATTTGTTTGTGTTTTTGTTGTATTTATAGATAGATGTCTGGCTGAAAGCCAAAGTGATACTAGTGAGGGATTTAAGGAAGAAGTCGTTAGTGAGTTATACCTACGTAAATGTTAATGAATTTGTAATGCAGAGTGGAATGATCCCCGAGATCCAGGAACAGTGAACACACCACAGCCATAGCGCATCTCTTGCGGGATTTGCTGTCTGCCGCTAGGCACTGCATCGTGAGTATTTCACATACATTCCTATACACCCTCTTACCTCTACTTATACTACTTATTGTAGGTACTTACTTACCACTGTTATCAGGTTTTGTAAGTATATTTATTATTATTATTCCTGTTCCTGTATAAAGAGCTTGTTTTTGACCTTATTTATTGTCATTTCATTTCATAATAAAATAAGGTATAATGAACATCACTTTTGATAGTACTTATGTATATGTAGGTAAGTACCTACTTAGTTTGAAAAATATAATAATTCAAATAGGTACCTACTTAATTATATATTAGGTTATAATTTATTTTTAGGTTAGGTTAGGGGGCGTCCATTAATCACGTGATGTTTTTTTCTCCCCCTACGTGATATTTCGTGATTTTTTTCCAGACCCCCCGCTCCCCCTTTTGGGCTCACGTGATTAATGGACGCCCCCTTAGGTAGGTTCGAATCCCGGCCGTACCGACCATTTCCGCTTTCACGACACAAGCCTTTGCTTAGTGTGAAAGATGTCAAAAAGTTTATTTGTGTTCACTTCAAGTGAGCAAATTCATTTTTTTTTAAATAAAAAAAAAAAAAACTACTCAATAATTTTATTTTTTTATTTTTTTTTATTTTTTATTTATTAGATCAAAAACTAATTATTACAAAGTTAAGGTACAATAATGAAGTCGCGCCAAATCCATACAAATGGATTTGTCGGCGCGTTCTTCTACAAAAATAAAAACAATAATAAGAATAGTAACTTATTAATTATTGAAGTGTTTGTGTATTCACGTAGTGGAAGTTAATTTTACTTTTAACAGATTTCAACGACGTAGTTGCACTTTCACGATAAATTAAAGTATGAATTGAGCGCTTTCGTCTATCTCGCGTTGACATTTTCAATAGTCTGTGGAAAATGTCATCGATGGATAGACGAAAGCGCTCGAGCTTATTTTAATTTTTATTGTGAAAGTGCAATTACGTCATTTTAATATATTAAAAGTAAAATTAACTAAATACCTACTATTATTATTTATATTTATCATTTATTATAAATATAATCACATAAAAATTTATTATAAGATTTTTTACAGATTAAAACAATGAAAGTAGTTGCATTTTCATCTTTCATGATAAGTTCAATGAGCCGAGACCGAGACCAACGTGATTGCTGTCTCTCTCATTCGTATCGCGTTGGTCTCGGTCAATTTCGCGTTGACAGTTGACATTTTCACTCTTGAATAATATTGTCAACGCAAGATTGACGAAAGCGCTCGATGTCATTTTCGGCTATCGTGAAAGTGCAACTACGTGGTTTAAATTAAAAAAAAAACTTTTACAACAATCAAAATATTAAAACATTCCTTCGAAATGTACCTAAACAATTATTTGTTTTATTAATTTCTTTTACAAATGAAATGAAAAACAGCATTTAAAACCTCTGCAAATATCCTAGTTGTATCGTACACATAGGTAGGTACTAACAATACAATGATTAGTTTACATAACAAAGTAATGGAAAAATTCGTCAGTAATGACTTGTTATTTAGATTTTCATCCATCTGTGAGTGGTCGTTTGTATTCAATTTGTTTATAAAATAGACAATATTCTATGTCGTGTAATACCACTAATACCGATTCATATTTGAATCAAGACAAAACAAAAGGTGTGTTTATGACGTATTCTTGGGGGCATAGCGTGATGGTATGTGCTAAAAATAAAATCTACATAATAATTCAGAAATGTTTGTTTTTTTATTTGCCTTTGACAATACTTTTACCGTATATGTGAACATCACGCTCAAAATACCTATGCTACGTCAGATATTAATATTCCCAGAGCCGTACAAAATGCTGGAGAAGGTTCTTAAATACAATTTACTGCATTAACTTTAATATATTTAGAACTATTTAAAAAACTCTATTTTTTTAGGATCTTCATACAAATTTCTCAATAAGACAGTAAGTCATCTTTTGGAAACAAAATTACTCATGTAAACGTTGAATGGAATCTTGGTATTACGGTATGAAAATGTAATAAAATAATTGTAGATTGATTTGTTATACATATAAATGTTATTCAAATCTTATTATTCTCAATAAATAAGATTTAATGAAAAAATTTGCAAAATGGTTCCAACATTTTGAAGTTTGACAGGCACAAATCACCCTCTATGAATGGGTGGAATGCCTAATTAATTATCACACATTCGATTAGAGGGTGTAGGGAATGTAGCTAAGATTCAAACCACAGAGCTCTCTATGAAAACTTACAAATTATGTCAGTAGGTTCGTATAATATTATGAGGTCGGTAAAACAAAAATTGTACAAGTGTCATTCTTCTTTTTCTGTGCTTATGTCAGTTATAGAGGTCTGTTAAGCAATGGGAAGCTAGACTAGAACCTGTTTAATTACCTACTGATCAAGCCTGACAATCGGAATCAAAAACTTAAAGCAAGGCGGGTATAAGCTAGTAATGAATAAAATTAACCCTTGATTGACAGTGAAATAAATATGTAGTAAGATCCTACTCTTAGACTATACTTACTTGCTTTCTGAAATAATTTTTTAACATTCAAACATATTTTTGTATAAATTACAAATTTGAAATCAATATTCATAGTAAGGACTACAGGACAACGTCTGTCGGGAAATCTAGTAGTGTATAAAAATAACAGGCAATGGTGGGATTATTGCCTAAGCAATCTCTAACATCCAACCACTATTGTTAAAACTATTCACACTTAAGTACCTATACTTATATAAAAAAAAAGTTCACACTATTTAGTTCAACTTTCTATAATAATTATTGGTATGATTAAATTCTTTCAAATGTTCAATTCTGGTCCAATTTAATTATACTTATTGGAATATTTATATAAGAATTTCCTCTATCATACAAGCATTTTTTGTAACAAGTTTGCAGTATTGCAAGTAATAATAGTAGATTTTTAATTTTGCAGTGCGGCACAGCTGAAGAAGAACAACGAGTTGTGCAAGATAGAATAGAGAGGCAGAGTATTATCCACACCTATGTAGGGCAAGGTGACCTGGCAATCACGCCAGGATTCTACAAGAAATCTATCCATCCTGATCCACTGGCATTGGATCCATCTGTTTTGATCGACATATCTGATAATACAGTGAATGCATCTCAAACCAAGCCCAACATGGTGTCAACATACATGAAACAATGCACTCCCAGCGAAGGAGGCATTACTCTGAATATCAACAACTTGAAAAACTCCAACCAAGACTTAACTCAAGGACAATCCGATTTGATCTACAATCTGTCCGATGTTCGCAAATTTTTACCCAACATCAACGAATATGAAAATTTTGGGGAAAAATGCAGTGAAATGTTTACGAGAAAAAGAAAGGAGAGACAAGACTCTGAGAATCTATCTTCTCATGAATGCAAGTTAATTAGGTCTAACAGTGAAGAGAGGACTGTGGAAGAAAAAATCACCTCAGATGATAACATACGAAGAGTATCATCTCACGAAGATTTTGAGAAATGTAGAAAACCTACTTGTAATTCTCATCTTCTTCCATTGCAAACTCATTTAGAGAATAACTTACCGTTGAGAACACACAATAACTTACCCTCAAGCAATGAGAATATATACCTCAAGGATTGGGGCAAAACTGAAAGTGTGGGTGAGAAATATTCAAAACTATTCTCACAAGATGCCGACAATGAGAATGTTATTGAATTCCACGGAATGAGACAAAAGTATCTAAAAAATGACAGTTCTCCATTGCGCTCCAGTATTCATGAATATATTTTATTTCCAAAAAGGATTTCTCCAAATAGAGATCCAAATGCAATTGGTGTAAGACATATATACGATGAAGATTATCAAGATGTAGAGAGAGACACTGAAAAGGCTCGGAGCTGCGAAAGACGCTCCAGGGCAAGACGTGTACCGCAAAGGAGACTTCCAAAAAATTATGTGTCCCAAGAAAAATCTCTTATGACTAATAGAAATTCTCATCTGACTCCTTTGAAATTTGATGTGGAAAGAAAAAGTCCCTCAGATGATCACACTGTACCAAAATGTGAATCATTTGTGTCAGATGGATTGAAAAAGTCTGAAGAACTTGAGAATGCTAATCAAAATAATATTGTTAATCCTCATCTGAATAAAGTTTTCTTAAAAAATAGAGACAGATCCCAGAGTCCAGATGTGCACTCTGATTCCCCGCTGAGGAAACATTCGTCTATTGATTTGTCAAAATTACACGAGCACTTAGGTCAACATGAACCTATGCCAAGTATTTCTTTGAAATATTCTGATGTTTTGATTGAAAATGATAGCCAAAATCTCACAGAGTATGAACCACTTCTGGATTGCAATATTGTTGGCTACAGTCGGGATATATCAGAATTACCAAACCGAAATACAATTTGTTCTGGTCAAACAGATTTTGTTGATTCTCAGGCACTATGCGGAATAAATGTCATGGAGCCAGATGAAAAACTTCAAAAAATTTCAAAGAAAATACAAAATTTGAAAAAGAAAATAAGTAAATACGAAATAGACTTTGAATCAAATCACGGCTACAGAGCATCTCATGCAGATAAAATGAATGACAGTTCATTTCGCAAACTGTATGTTGAATTGCGAAGACTAAAGAATGAACGAAAAAACATCAAACGAGGACCATCTGATTTTATGTTAAAACAAATGCAGCTTTCTTCAGAAGAACAATTATTAAAAAATAAACCGATGGCGGAAATTATGTCCGAAATTGAAAAGGTAACCTATAAATAAAAATCAGAATCGTCAGTTATTGTGTAGATGAAGCTGTTTAAAGTATCTTGTGTTCATTGTATTGATGCCTTTTTACATTGTAGAGATTGGAAGCAAAGCGATGGGCTCACGGCAGGCCTTTAGAGTTGGAGAATTGTTCCCGTGCGCAACTGGTAGAAGAAAAGATAGCGGTACAGAGAGCTTTGTTGTGGCTAGAAGGAGCTCGAGGAAGACCAACACTTCAACCGGACAGGGATTCTGCCAGACCATTATATGACCGCTATAGAACTGTCAAGAGACTAGTAGCTGGATTTGATTCGGTATGTATTTACTTTCTCATCATTAAGTCAGCTTAAACTGATAAGAAGTTTTATTATCACAAATTATGTACTTTGATTTCAACTGAATTAAATTGAAAATATGTTATTTTATGGGGGAATTTGCAGATTTTAGTATAATCCTTTGATTAATGACAGTATGACTTTCAACATATCTTTTGTTAATGATAATATGATATCAAAATTCATTTTCATACTACAATGTTATTTTTGAAGTCATTTAATAATTTTTTTTTTCAGATGAAACTGAACTCTGGCAATGTAGGAGAGCTGGCAACTATATTGGAACACGAAGCTTTACCTACGATGGAAAGTCCCGTGGAATCTCCAGAATCAGGAGACAAGACAAGTTACAGTGAAACTGACAGTCCCTTGAATTCATCCGACAACAATGACGGTGATGCTGGTGCTTCTTCGTCAACCACCAGTGATAAACCAGTACTTAGTGATGAGAAACAAGACAGCATTAACGAAAATTTGCACTGTTTGTCATTAAGTGAACTAAACAAGCTTTTACTGGATGCTAAAAATGCAAAAACATCCCTAAGAATTAAAATTAAAGAGATGGAAGCAAATTACGAAGATAGAATTAACAGAAAATCAATCAAAGACGACAAAAATCTTATTATGCCAATTTATGCCAAATACAAAGAAACGAAAGCTAGAATTCGACTTTTAACAGCTTTAGTTAATAAACAAAAAAAATCTAATGGATAACTTTGTATTTGTTTGTTTACTGCGTTAAAATTGTACAAATTTATGAAATTGTACCTATTTATTATTTTTGTATTTATAATTAAATTTTATGTGACATTGTTAAAAGTTTTAAGTTTGAATATATTTTGTGTATTAGTTCACACAAATGTTTTCTAATATTTGATAGATAGTATTTAGGCAAACACACTTACCTGTTTTATAGTTCCCCGATCATACATAATATGCAAGTATTACTAATATTAACAGAGATATGATATAGACGACAAGTTCCAGTTTTTATTTGTTTAAGCTGCTGTGAATGCCTGTTTAATAAGTGATATAATAGTATTGTGCTTGCTGGTCGAGCAATTCGCGTAATGTGTTATATTGCCCAGACAGTCAGTTTGTTTATTTTAGCTTATTTTGTTTTATATAAGTTAAATTATTTTAATAAACGTTCAAAGTATTAAACAATCAATGTTTAATTTTTTTAACCATACCATATTAGTTAGGTTATTAGTTGTTAACGCATTTGCTAAAATCTACAGTAAAATGAAATATGGACCTCGCCTGCCTAATTGTCTAAGGCGCTTTTCTTATTACCAAGAGGTCGTAAGTTCGAAACTCTTTTTCTGTGTTATTACTTGAAATTTATTCACTAAATTATTAATCCATTTTCAATAGAAAAGAAATAATTTATTTATTAAAGACATAACAAGAAAATGTAAAATGAGTAATTAATAAATAAATATAATCTTTATTGGTTATGGACAATCAGAATGATGATACAACATTAAAAAATTTGTATGGTGAACTTATCGTTATTATTATTGGGTAGGCAGCCCTCTGCTGTTTTGACCCAAGTCCCAGTTAAGTTGAAGTGGTTGGTAGACTGGCGGTTACAACGCCGGCTTTCCTACTTTTTGGTGCGGACGACGTGGTTCCATCCCAGGTGCCGACCATCTTCCTCTTTCACGACACAAGCTTTAAGTAGCTTACTGTGAAAGAGTCAAGGAGTGCATTTGTGTTCACTTTGAGTGAGCACAGATTCATTTCTTAAAAAAAAAAAGTTATGTTTCTACTCCCTTAAACGATCCTCATATTGCAAATTTTTCAGCTGTCCAGTTATTTTGGTGTCTCTCCTTAGCACTTGTCCCGAAGGATCTCTTACAGTCGTCAACCCATGAGTACTGGATTATTAGAAGGTTTTAAAATATTAATATATTTTTTATGCTCTTAAAGCTATATTATTTATGAATGAAAAAACTGCATTTTGAATGATATGAAAGATGATAAAAAATATGCCAAACAAAAAAATACGGTGAAAAATAATTATTATTTATAAAGTTTTATTGTGTAAAGCATAGGTACTGAGCTTAATATTACAATTTCAATCAAGAATTTTATCTCAAAATATTTCTCCATTTTTAGAAAAATTTCACTACTGCATGAAAGATTTTTCTTCTGTCAAAATGAAGGGTTATTAAATTTTATTTATTTATATAATTTAATTTAATTTCCTTGGTAGTCGTTATAAGCAATTTTACATTGTTGTTTAATTGCTCTCATTAGTTTAGTAGTTAAGTGGAATACTACTTGCCTCTCATATTGATGGTCATTAGTTTGAGTCCCAGTATCGACTATCTTTCACCATGAAACACTTTTACCTTCCTGTTATTTTTGACTTTAATATTAATTTTTTCTGTCGTGCCATATCTCTCCCGACTTCAACACAAAGGTGTCTTTGCAGCTAGCTGAACTGATATCCTACCTGAAATCGAACTTGAGACCTCTTACTGAAATCTTATTTTTAATACTAGAGTTGTTTATTTCAAGGAGACAAAGAAGTTTTTTAATACTAGAGTTGTTTATTTCAGAGACAAAGAAGACAAATTGCCTCCTGGCCTACCCTGAAGAAGATTCATTTGAGGTGAATTAAGAAAAGGAATGTTTCACGTTACATTTATTATATTTTACAACAGTCTACACATTATTATGAGTATTGCTAATCAGGATATGTGAGAGATATCTACCATTTTCTAAAAAATAAGGGTATTATGTTTATTTCAATACGGGTGTAAAGTCTGACATTTTAAATCCCATACAAATTCCCGTACTAATGAAATTGGGTTTTTTTGTTTAATTTTTTTTAACCATAAACGACGTTTTTAAGATGTTTTTTGCCCCTGTTTGTTTTTAGCAATAATCCTATTTTTTTGTTTCTCTAAGAAACAGTTTTTTTTTTCTGGAACTGATTCCATACAAAATGTACGGAAGAGTGGAGCGCAAAGCTGTCAAATGACGTCACACTTTACACACATATAGATCACAATATTATCTAGAGTGATGAAGTAACATAAAAAATGGGCACATTAATAAATAAATAAAGAATTAAAAAATTTTATAGGAGTAAGACAGAATCACAGTACCAATTAAATTTGTTTTTCTATGCACGTTCCAAAAATATTAAGGTGTATGTTTTATTCAATATGTTTTTAAATATCTACATAAAACAAATTTGATACTCAACATGGCATTGCTTTTTCAACTATTTTTAAAAAGACATTTCTCTAGAAAAAAAAACACCCATACGATTTGTGCCTTTTTATGGAAATTTATGAACAGAATGTTTGGAAGACGACAAAAATTTATTTCAGGATTTTTAAAAGTGGAAAACAACTACAACAGTTTTATAATATACAGTATAATTTTAAAAACCTAGGATGAATAAATAATTTGCTTAAAATAATTTAACAATTATTAACTTTTTTTTATTTCAAAAGATTGTATATCACTCTCTACTTCAAGTTTATTATTATCATACATTTAAATAAGTTATTTTTGGATAGAACTCCATTAGTTTAAGTTAAGTGCTTTCTGATGATTACATAAAAAAAAGTTGTGCCAATTAACATTGTGTGTTTTAAAAACTGAGGAATCTGTTTCAAATGTAAATGTTAACATTGAACTCAGGGATGCAAAATAAGATAGGTTTTGGTATGTTATACTCATCGAACGATGACTAATTAAAAAGAAATATAATATTCTTTTATAATAAATATATCTAACCGACTTACATATTGAGTCAACAAGGATAACTTTAACTTTTCAGTTTCACAAAGGTAACTTACATAGATAAATCTTATACAAATATAAATTCACTATTATAATCAAGGGCGGACCAAGGGGGTCATGACCCCCCTTGACTGGGTCTACGATTATTTCCTTGTTTTTAAGTACAATACTTACTTCTTACATTTATTAATAAAATACCTACTTTTGTATTATAATTATTTGAGGGTCATGACCCCCCCCCCGGGTCAAAAATTTAGAATCTAGATATCAAATTTTGGAAATGACCTTTTTTTTAGGAAAAGTGTAGTTTCTAGATACCAAATTTTGGAAATGACTTTTTGTTACTATGTGACCCCCCCCTGGCGCCAAAGCTTATCCGCCCTTGATTATAGTAGGTATTGTATGAACTAGTGTGCAAATAGAGGCACCCCACATTGTTAAGATTTAGGGTTAAAAATAGTTGTAATCTTATTTTTGGAAAATTATGATGGATGGAATCTACTGGGGAGTGGAGAAGATGCTCTGGACTTTGGTAAGCTTTATGATCAAGACTTTTTTTACTAGCAGCTAAATAAGAAGAATATATCTCCTTGAGAAAATTATCTTATGCTAGAATTTCATTATTATGAGAATATTTTGTAGGATTTTCATGGGGTTAATTTCTGAATAATCCCATATTATGTACGTACAATTAGAACCATGAGGCCATCCAATAATCACGTGAGCTCAAAAGGGGGGAGCGAGGGGGGTCCGAAAAAAAAACCATGAAAGATCACGTAGGGGGAGAGGGGGGGGGGGTCTAGTAAGAAAGTCGGGTGTATTTATTTATTCTGATGAATTTAAAGACACAGTTGCATTTTCACAAATTGAAAAATTAACGATATACAAAAGCTTAACTTACAAGAAGTTCTTTGTACTCACGGGCGTCGCCAATTTTATTTTTTTATTTTTATTATTATCCCCCTATTAATTTTAAAATGTAGCCAATTCATATTTTTCTCATACGGAGAATAGCCTATGAATGGGTTAAATTGTCCCCTCCTCCTGGGCCTTGGGCTGGCGACGCCCATGTAATTGTACTTATTAAAAAGTAGACGTGATTTGGAGCTGTAGGGGGGAGGGTATTCTGAAAGCTCACAAAACATTACCAGGGAAGAGGAAAGGTCTAAAAAATTGTAAAAGCACATCACGTGATTAATGGACGGCTCCCACGTGCAATCATGTTTTAATTTCAATTTGAGAATTTAATTTTGAATGCCATACAATTTTTCAGTCATTTAGCAAGATGCAAATTATTGATGTTGCACACAAAATACGAATAATGTGCACATTTCACCATACACAAAATTTGACTAAAGTGCAATATTTAACAAAATTGAGTAGCAATGTGCAAATCAATATGCAATGTCAACAATGTGGAATACGCCCTGAGTATAAAGGTGACAATAATGAATATAAATAATTTCTCACTTAAAGGTAATATAAGAATAAGGACTAGATATTATTAATATGTTATAATATGTAATTAAAACTAAGAATGTTTAACATTATATAAATACATTAATCTTCTAAAATGATAGTCGCTGCAGGAGATCACAGATGGAATAGGTGTATATTTTAAATTATAATTATAGAGGTACAAAATATATAACAATCATGCTTTTTAAATAGTAAAACATTTAAAGTGAAAACACTTATTATTGGTTAAATAAAATAGTTAACATTTTAAGTGTAGGTGTAAGTTCACAATATGAAAGAATATTCAAACAATCTTAGTTACACTTCCACTATATTTTGTTGAAGTAATTTTATCTGAAAGTGAAAGTGCATCTGCGTTTGCTTAAAAGTGCAGAAAAGGTGAAGGTATTTAAAAGATCCTAAACGTTTACATTATATTATTATGTGGTAGGGTAGGTATTATCCGGTGTCAGTTTTCCGTCCATCGTCTTGTTCAAAGTTGCTAATAAAATGACGGTTTTGAAAATACCTATACCTAGCAAAATTGAGTTCAAAGATAAATGTTCAAAACTCAGATATATTTCAGTACAATAGGTAATATCTTCGATCGATTTCAAGTGTTTATTTAAAGGACTTGTATCGAAATTTTTCTTCCGTTCGATTTCTATAGATGGCGATGCTATCTCTTTTAAGTTATTATTTTTGACATAAGTAATATTTTTAAGGTTATATTATCATTATGACTGATTATGACTCAACAGGCTATATTATATAAATGTTGTAGGTATATAATCAGTTCATTTTATCTTTTAAATATTTAGATGCATATACGAATTGTACCTACTGAAACTTTCCTCAATTATTATGATCATTTTGTCTAAACACACAATAAGAGCTTTTATACTTCCATGTGAAATAGCATAAAGTAAAACTTGCAAATTGCAGGTTCCTTTGAGTGTTTTCAGCATTTACCATTGAGTCACTTTTGTACATAGTCCAATGAAGAGCTAAATAAGGGTCATGTCGCACTAACTAAATCAGTACACACGTATACATTGAAAATAAGGCAACATAGCATTGCAAATAGGTTCCTACAAAGCCTACACGAGGTTCAAGTCAGTGTGGAGAGATTTCTTACGCGTAGCAACCTAACAATATAAATGCACACACACGTTTATAATTCTAGCACAAACTAATCTCAAAGGCATTAAAATTTCGCGAAACAACACCTAGAGGCAGTACAGAAAAATTATTGCAATGTCCTATATTAACTACATACGTTTACACACACTTATGTATATTATTCTGTGGAGATTTGGTTGGCAAAAGCTTTGTTTACCGTCCATTGAAAATTTACTTCAGGTTTTTAAACACTCCATGACCACAACATATCGCCTTGTAAAAAATGGGCTAAGGTGGAAATGCTAATGTACCAACGTAAAATAGAACTCGAGTGGTTGTTAACGTGAAGGTTTATCACACTTAATTTTATTAAATTTTGCACATCGGTCTATTTTCGCGTTGACTAACATTTCGACATTATTCAAATTCAGGGTAGGTACAACGACAATATAGTTAATAAATAGATTCACATTTTTTATATGACTACAGATAAAAATACCTTCTAGGTACGTGTCTATAAATGTTTTTAATAAATTCTTAAGACTATCTATATAATAAAGGAATGTACAGTATTTTGAATACATACATACATAAACAACAATAAATATAAAATATTTTTATACAATAGGTATAATGGAATCAGCCTTAGTGAAGAGTTAGAAGACAAAATTAGCAATACATAGAAGATAAGTCTTAGGGTTGAAGCTTAAATATTACTTCTAGTCTAGATAGACTTAGACACGCTGTCAAAGGATGTTGCACATCTCCTATAACATGTAGGTATTCACCTATACATTATTTTATTATACAACGTTATTCTTTATGTGTAGGTATATTACCTATATTAATGCCGAGAGGCTTATTATTGGTATAATTGGCAAAAACGAACTTTCAAGGGCTTACGCAGACATGCAACAGGTAACGCGCAGTTTACTTCAATAGCCCTAACATAAATATAATTCACTAACTTTAGTACGAAAAAAAAACCTTAAGAGGGCCTCTAAAGATTACTTCTGCATACTTTACAGTTCATACAAGCTAATACGTAGATTGCTTCTACACACTTTACAGTTCATACAAGCTTATACGTAGATTGCTTCTACACACTTTACAGTCCATACAAGCTTATACGTAGATTGCTTATACACACTTTACAGTCCATACAAGCTTATACGTAGATTGCTTCTACACACTTTACAGGCCATACAAGCTTATACGTAGATTGCTTCTACACACTTTACAGTCCATACAAGCTTATACGTAGATCGCTTCTATAAGCTTTACAGCCCGTATTTACAAATGTCGTTAGTGAGCCATGTTCATGCTAAGGGTATTGAAAAGTGATTAATTTCATTATAGTTGCCAAATTATTTGTATCCATAGTTTTTGTTTTACTTTTTTAAGTGTTAAAACTACGTGGTAGATTTAGAATTAAGCAAATAAAACCATAGATATAGTAGGTAGTAAAAATATTAAAATAAAATTAATTCAAAACACTAAATAGGTATGTAAGTATATCACAGCTTTGATTTTTTTTCATCTGTGAAAAATAAAATAGTTTTTATTTCAACTGTCATTCAAAAAAGTTAAAAACTACATATTTGAGTTTAATTAGTTGATTCTTCACTTCGCTCTCGAATAATTACGTTTTGAATAAAAACAATTGCGATCTTCATATTCAAAAACTGTAGCTAGACAAATATGTACCCAAAAACTTGAGCAAAAACAATTCCAAGTGTAAACAAACATATTAGTAGTCACACAATTAATATAGGTACATTAGAGTAAAAATAAAACTTTAGTAAGTATAGTTTTAAATTAAGTACAAGGTTGTATAATAAAAATATTCGATTTAGAAGAAAATGTGAACAACCTATATAGGTTCATTTTATCAAAACACCAATTTATTTTTACCAATGAACTTATTGAAATGGCACGTTAAGAGTAAATATACATATTTACCACTGGACACAGCTGAAAAACTATCACAACAAGTATAGAAACGTTACACTCTCATAATGGATAATTCGCTGTACTAGTGAAACACCATAGCACCTTAAAAATTATACTTTAATGTTTTTGCGCAGCAATATAAACACGGGTTTGGCATATTCGAAAGAGGAAGATAGTCGGCCCCGTTCTCGATTCGAAGACATTCAGAATGCGGTACGAAACTTTACGACCGGCCCACTTCCATATTGGTAAGTACTTATCCCATTCCATTAGCGTCTTATGTCTTAAAGCATTACATTGTTTTGAGAAAGAAAACTTTCTCAATGCTAAACAGTTAATAACCTGAAGACGAGAAAACTGATCCTCTAGAAACCGATTGTATGTAAAATTCTTGAACCCTAATAACTCCTATAACATGATAAAATTACTGCAAATTTATAGATGACATGTCGTAAAGGTCTCACCAAATTTCAAAGAAACACGGTAAAATCTTATATTTTATGCAAATTTATAAAAAAATGAGATGCAATAGTATGGCACTGGCACAGCGATATTGCCATAATAAAATCACAATATTGAAAAAAGGAATTTGATGGGTACTCCCGAACAAAAAAACAAGAAGGCAAGTACCCAATTTCAACAGGAACAATATTAAACTATACACAGACATTCATAGCACAAGATCAAATTATTATCCAAGAGATAAAGTTCTCTTATAGTGTCGATTGTAGAAAGGTACCTACATAACGACCAAGGGCACTAATGTATAAATATTGCTTCACTCTAGGAAGGACACAATATGTGTATAAAGTGTTACTGCCTACCCCTTAAGGGACACGGCGTGATGTGTAACAAATGTTTGGTATGTAGAATTATAGTACTTATAGCAATCTGTAACAGCTGCTGTTATAGACTAATCAAACAAAATTAAACACAAGTAATATTTTGTATTGTGTCTTGTTAGTTGTTACACCACCAACAATCGAAAAACCATAATAACAATATGATTATACTATAATATCTGTGGTATTCTAGTATACAAAAGAGCACGGGGCACATTTTATGTCCTGTCCTAAAAAATGCGACTCATACCATTGATACCACAGAATATTGTGCCCTTTATGGGGCTACATCTTAATATATTTATAAACAAACAACTTTTTAATGCAAAAATTACGTTCAGCTATTTTTTAAAGGTAGTGAATTCAATCCTCGATGCTGAACATCTTCCTCTCACAATACAAGGTGTCGAAATGTATTTGTGTTCACTTTCGGTGAGCCCAGATTCATTTAATAAAGTACACGCGGTATAAACTTTTCGATGATAATGTTTGCATAAAAAAATTGCTCGTTTATAAATACAACCATAAAATGATTTTTTGTTTTAAATTTCCCTTGTAATTCATCGATAAAAGTAGTTTGAAAAATGCTAGCATCCCTCAAAACACATAATAATAATATAATTATGTTTAATTTATTAAGTATGCAGCTATGTACATCACGTGTTGGGTGAGCGAATCATCAGTCTACTCATAGATATATATTTAGCTTTTTCATATATAAATTTATACGCTGTTTTCAATAAAATAATTTATTTGACTCGTTTTTAAACACTAACATTTTTCATTTAATAAAAAATCGACTTGTTAGAAACATTACAAAATAGATTCTGTGTAATAAAAGTACCATAGAAATATTATGTATATCTTTTAGGTAAAAAAAGTTCATTTTAGAAAGAGATTTTTCAAATCCAGTGCACGGCACATAAAGTACTCGTCTACAGGAGTACCGCACACAAAGATTCAAGCTAAAGATTCTTCGATATAGTTATTTTAATCCACCATATGTTCTGAAAGCAAAAAAAAACGGGTTCTTTTTAGGAAAGCCGGATACTTCTTGTGTATTGTTATACTTTGTAATTGAAATCAAGAGGTTTGTACCATTAACACCGAGGATACTAACGTAAGAATTAAGTACCTTGTTCTTCTCCTCCTGAATGGTCTTCCTCAGATGAATCAAACCTGGTCTCAATCAAGGAGCTCTGCTTAGACAAGCACTAGAAAAAGAAAAAATAGGTTTGCGATATACCTATATATAGGCTCACACACATTGTAATTCCGACTCATGTAGCCTAGTTGTTTTAAAAGCCCTGACTTCAGAACATTAGATCACGGATTAAATTGTTAGTTGGTTCATAATTATTGTGTGTGTGTGTATGTTTATTTTCCCAACTAGGGATTTCTGCTTCTGCTAAGGCTTAGTGATCTTACCTCAGAATTGCCAGAACTAGACGTCTGATAAAAACTATCTGAGGTTTTGAGTTCCACCAGGTTTTCGTGCTGAAATGTCTGTATGAAAAAGTGTTAAAATTCAAAACATCATAACTTTCGTCGTTTGAATTGGGCGTCAGAGGTTATTGAAATGGTGCCAGACACTGCCAGATATGGCGAAATAGAGATATATGTCTCCATGAGTCTTTTAATAGGACCTCAAAGAAGGAAGCATTCCTAATGTACATAATATTATATACTAATGCAGAAATTAAATAGCTTACTTTATTCGATCGTCGCCTTGGTGGAGATATCTTGTTCCAAAGCGCTTCCAGTTGATCAAAATGTTGGGATTGAGCAAGTGCAGCCTGTTCTGGTCCCAATCCCTGGTGAAAAACATCGTAACATTTAACAAAAATCCCAAATAAGTAGGGTGAAATTTTATGTATACATACCTTTTGAACTATCACTGAATTTACCTGTGAACCCATTTCTTTGTTTTTCTCTTGTTGAATTTTCGATATTTCCTCCATGGAAGCCGAAACAGAAAATCTGAAAAGGAAATGTGAAAATGGTTTTCAAGATTTTAACACAGAGAAATAGAATTGACAGAGGTGTTTAACAATTAACTTTAGTACGGCGTACTTTTTTTCAATAAATTATTATGCATCTCTCATCAAAATCAAAATGAGAATCTACAAATCGTGCGTTTTGACGACTCGTGATGTCGAAAGTAGAGCGTACACGGTCAAGAGAAAGTAGATTTTGAGAATTTTCGAGATGACGACAAAGGACAAATTTCCGGAACAAAAAACATTGAGTAAGGAACACCCATGAGATACGTGGGGCTGCAAAAATATGGTATAGCCATGTCTATTGTCCAGAGTATGGACAAACCACTCTCTTGTATAGCTCTGCGCAACCAGCCCTATGTTACTCGTCCAAGGCAAGGACCACCAAAAAGATGGGGAGAGCTGGAATACCCCACAAGATTCAATAGAATAGGCTATTATTGCCTCATAAAAGAAAAAGAAGAATATGAAAATCATGAATAAACAAATAGAGTGTCGTAAAAAAGAGTGATCTTTGTATTATGGGCACCCGGTACCGAGGCCTCCGCGATTGGATGTCTTTTTCAATACAAATGACAGCGACAGTCAATAGCGGAGGCCTCGTCGGTACACACCATAAAACTTAACGCGAGTCAATATTGTTCAAAATACAAAGCTGAGCATTTTTCTTATGCGCCAAGTTTTGAAATACGGATTCTCGTTCAGTATTTCGAAGGTTTAAGATTATTGTTACCTTCTTTTAAGACGTTCATCCACTTGCGCCATCATTGCTGAGGATTGAAGGTGGCCGTATTTCTTTTGCCAGGTGTATGTGTCTAAAGAAACCTCCTTCTTTAATAATCTCTTCATTGGACGCTTTGGTGCTAATGGGCGCAAATCTAAAAAGAAAAACTGTTTCAATATTTTGAGCCTTGATTAGATATAGGTAACGCAGTAGATAAATAAATTCAGGAAATTACCATCAACTTCTTTTGGTGCTGAATATATTGGTAATTTGACGTACACTGCAGGCGTATTGTGGAGACATATTATAGGGAGGCATCCTGAAGAAAAAAAAAACATAATATATTTTATGAATTTTCTTGGCACAGAAATGTATACTCATACTTAAAAATAAGAATAGGTACCTCTGTCAACTAAATGAACAACGATTCGAGCGCAATCTGTTGCCATTTCAAACCTTAAAAATGGAGTGTGCAGCTGAAGAGAGGTCAACGCTAGTCCACGTTTGGTTTCCCATACAATCAACGTCTTATCTTCTGCACCTGTAAGTAAAGAAAAACTTGAGTAAAACAAATGACGATAGGGAACAAATGTTTACACAATCAATCATTGAAAAACAACGCACCCGAGACAGCGATGGTTCCATCACCGGAAACTCGCACGGAAATAACTTTGCCCAAATGTCCAGAAAGAAGATGGAGGTCACTTCCGGTATTGATGTCCCACACGATGAGGTTATTGTCCCACGACCCCGAGATGACTTGAGTTTTATTTGAAACTGACACGGCTACACAGGTAACAATGTCTGTGTGTCCCACTAAGACCTATAGCGAAATAACATAGTTTAAAAATCAAATCAATTCCTTTTAGAATAACAGATATAGGATAAACGTAATCATTAGTTACCTGAGCCAATTTTCCTCCATTCACCTGCCAAACTTTAAGAGACATGTCTTTTGATCCTGTTATTAAATAAAGCGAATCAACTGTTACTGCACAACATGTTATAGGCTCCGGGTGGCATACATTCCACCTTTCTTCTTCTCCACTCAAAGACCAAATACGAGCCGAATTCTCACCGATATTGGAGCATATCTGAAAGACGCACAATTGGTACATTAAACGGTCAACGTGCTCTACATAATTCGCTCAAGGAAAAGGTAACTTACAGCAAATTTCATGTTATTGGTAACGTTGATGTTGGTACAAAGATACTCCCAGGATTGTAGAAGAATGCCACTGTCTGCCAACCAGAGGTGGATGGCGCCCGAAGCATCGCCACTACACACACGTCTGGAATCTTGTAACATACTCATTGCTTGCACTCCAGATGTGTGATTCTGAAATAATGATAATCCTTCAATATACAGATCGAAAAAAGATTTTGATCAGTATTTATATTAGAGATACTTGCCTTGTATGTTAAAGCTAGCGTACAATCTGGTAAAAGCCAAACCCTAACTGTAGCATCTTCAGAGGCGCTCAGCAGCATTAGGTTAGATGGTGCAAATACTATGCAGTTGACAACGCGAGTGTGGGCAGGGATAGTGGACACTAGGGCAGGAGCTCCTGTACGCCACAGCCTGACCTCTCCACGCGGGCAGCCAGAGGCTGCTGATTGTCCGTCCGCCGACACAGCCACACAGGTGGGTGTTAAGATACTAGATTGTTCTCTTTGCATCCGAACTATACTTTCAGCCCCTGGTTTTTTGTCTGCCTCATATCCCATCGGTCTGAAATTCGTCAAAGTGTCTTCTATTCTGAAGGAATATACTGTGACTCTGTTTCCACCTAAAATATTCGACCCAAACGTAAAAAGCACTAGATGCTTGATTTGATATAAAATGAGTGTAATGTATCAAAACAAACCTGCCGCAAACAGGAAGTCATCGTGATCAGTCAGCAGAACGGCCGATAATGGACCTCCTTGCGCGGGAGGCAGGGCACGCAGTGGTTTTCCAGAGTGCAGGCTGAATATTAGAGCCCCTCCTGCTCCCAAACCTACCACTAGTCTGGAACTGTCATGAGAGACGTGTAGGCAAATAATCTGGAAGGGCGAAAATTAATTGACATTTCATTTTTTTAAATAGGTACTTATCCTTTGACTGTGTCATGTATTTATAATTTGTTATTAAATTTTACTGTATATTTCGTGACTTTATACCTTAGATTTTTGTTTGGGCAATGTGTGTAGATCAGTTCCAGTAATAAATGTACGGATTCTTATATCATTGTTTCCTTCTAAAGTAACGAGAAACACAGAGTCATCGGAGAGATCCATGAGGTGTATGGGGGATCTGTTGAAAGAGTATATTGTGTTCAGTAGCTGGAATGTTTCGGATGACCAGGCGCACACGGTGCCATCTTGTGAACAGGACACTAGGACATCTCCATCTTGAGTTGCTTTGACGCCAGTCACTGGGCCACGATGATGATCTATTTTCATAATCTGTCGGGTGAAAATTTAAAAAATCTATCAGAACCATGGTTTCATCAAATATTGCGACTAATTATTTTCACCCCAATGAAACTTGCATATGAAATATGAACTTTCACAAAAATCATCATTCATAAGATGAAAGTCGCAAGGCTCACCCCGGGAAGGTATTAAGTAATTTGAGAGCAAATAAGAAATGTTTATATCATGCGCACAAAAACAGCGATTTGGATTGGACTAGCACGAATAACGAAAGGTATGGCAAGAGGACGACTGACATACACTGTGGTAGAGAAGTGTCTTTTGCAGTGGAGGAATACTGGAAGACTTGGATAGGATAGCAATATTAACACTAGTAGATTATTGGTATACCAATGAGCCGTCTGCAAGTGAAGTTACAATGATCGCCGAATCTTCTCCGCCACTGACTATCAGCGAATGGTTCACCACACAGGCCAAGCACAGCACCGCTGCAATATGCTCTCTGAAAAAACAACCGATATTTAATTAGTTTTTTTTATATTCTGGAATAAAACAGATGAATTTTATTATCTGACAAATATGACTTACGCTATTTTCATTTTGATGCCGAGAGTTTGAAGATCCCACACGATAATTGTGGTGTCCTCTGATCCAGTTAGTAAAAACTGCGATTCTTTGGTAACAGCCATGCACAGAACCTGACCAGAATGACCTAAATTTGAAGATAAAAGTTTTTGATATTATTTTTAGGCCCACATTTGGGTTTCAGTTTACTTTGCAGATTTTCTGTCTATATAAAAACATTATGATTTAATGTAATATTAATAGGTACCGGTATTTGTGAATAGTTACGTAAATACATGACAAAAAAGACATTTGATCCAAGCAATCTTTACCTAAATAGAACAGCAATGCTAATTTTCTCATAACTCGTATGTAGCTTTAATGCGTTATTTTTTCCTGCAATTCCACTCACAATTGAGTGATTTAAGTATTCATTTATTTGGATAAAATAAACATACCTATAGCCGATAAAAAAAAAAACATTTGTTTGAATTTTGTAATATTATGGTTATGAAACATTTTAACATTCGAGCGTCATACACCGAACAAAATTGTGGTGCTTGTGCACATACAACCCAATATAATGTTATAGCTTTTACAGCACATACTTCTTTTTTGGAGACTAAATAGATCACTGGTATTTTATGGGTTTAAAATTAACTAATAACAAATTCTGTTGATGTAGGTAATAAACAATACAGCACAAACCTTTAAATGTATGTACAAGAGAGTTGGACATGATGTGCATTAGTTGAGGATCTCCCTTCTCAGGCGCTAAGAGCAAGTGTTGACCAGTTGGAGCTAGAGCAAGAAGTCTTGCCCCTCCTATTGCTTGTAATACTTTGACGGTGGGCGCAATCGGAGGTTGTACCCTAGAATAACATCAACTGTTAAATAATCTTTTAAAAAATTAACGTTAATAACCAAAAAACATAGTTTTGTAAATTACCATCCATTGAGTGGCACTAATAATGGCTTGGTGTAACCATCACACCAAGCCATAGCAGCCGTGACTAGGTTACTTAGAGCTCCTTGTGACTCCACCAAGACAGGACGTAACCAGCTGATTATCTAAAAAAAGAACAATAGGCATTTGTTTATGAATTATAATTTCAGCCATATTTTGTATATTTTTCAATAATTACCTGAGATCCTAGCTGCATGTGATCCCGGGTTAAGATGTCACTAGACTTTTTAACCGCATTGTAAACTAACTCGATGTCTCTGTCTATTATGTAACAACGAACATGTTCAAGTATACAGCGTAGGTATGATATAGTTACAGTTTGAACCTAAAAAAATAAAAAGTTAGAAAACTTTGTAACCTGCTCCCGTAGACAATTTGAATTTTGCGAACGAATTTTTCGTCAAAGTATAGAGTGCGAAAAATATGAACTATCCACTGGAACATAATATAAACAATAAACATAGGAACCTTAACAATAAAAAGACTACATAACCTTAGTTCCTGAGCAATTTATTTCAGTAAAAAGAGTCACTAAAATAACTGAGGAATGAGGTTGTCTTTAAATCGACATAGAAATAGAAAATTTCTATTTTCTAAGAAGTATTTTCGTTATTTTTGTTCGCTAAAAGTTAGACTTTTTTTAATTAATCGTAATAATATTTACTTACCGCTGCGTGCAGAAAATCAAAATTACAAATTGTGAGGTCTTTTAATCTGGTGAAGTCCCCGGCTAACAGCAAATGTAGCCAAGACTCCTCCACGTGCCGCTGGGTGAAAGGGGCGGAAGAATGTTTGGCGGTCTGAAATGGGGTGCCTTCCGCATCAGCTCCGGGCGGTTTGGTTTCTTCTAAAATGTTTTCATTATTTTAATTTTATTACGAAAACGGTTACAGTGTAACCTCTTATAACGAGCAATTTGCACAAAGAGCAAAATATATTTGGCAGAAGAAAAACAAAAATACTGTCAAAAGGAGCAGAATTCCAAAAAGAATCCCTTAGTGTTGATATACCAGAAACTGGTGCGTATAGGTTGAGACCTACGCACCAGTTTCTGGTATATAAGTAGACTGTTCTTAGTTTTTCTTTTAGAACGAATGCGTCGCATGCGATTACATTAATTTAAATCTTTTAATTCTTTATTGTGTGTAATCTCGTGTGATTAATGTGTAATTATTGTGCTTTCTACTATCTTTTTTATTATTATTATTGTTTGTAATTTGGGTTGGCTGGAAGAGATCCTGCGGGATAAGTCCGCCCTTTGATTCTCATGAATGAATTGTATCACGGCTACATTTTTAGTAACAATAAAGCATTATTTATTATTATTTATTTAATTTGCTCTGGAAAACTGTCAAATGAATCAATAATAAGAAACAACACACACACACACAAAATATTAAATTTGCCGAGGAAACTGTCAAATGAATCAATAATAAGAAACAACACACACACACACAAAATATTACATTTGCCGAGGAAAATTTTTAATGGATAGGTTTGCCGAGGAAAATTTCTAATGGATCAATAAAAAGAGAAAAAAATAACACACACACACACACAAATGTATATAGGTGCATGAAGAACCAAAGGCGCTCAAAAAGTAAACACAGACAAAGAAGGCACATTTTTTAATGAAAACAAGAAGAACTAAATTAATAAGTATGGGTGACGCTCCCAGCCTTTAGTCAGCGAAGTCTTTATAACGAAGGTTTTGGAGGAACTAAGCTTGTTATGAAAGATACTATTGTATTTCTTTAAGTTATTTCCAAAGTTATAATAAAATTAATTTTACAATAGATTTAGTTTATCACTAACCAGCTTCACTAGCTTCTGAGGGAGTATCTTCCGACTCTTCAAACTGGCTAAAGAATAAGTTGGCAACCTCGTGGTGCGCGGCTCTCAAAGGCTCTTGGGCTGATAAGTAGCGTCTTCTGGCTGCTTCGGATATTTTTGAAAAACGCCACACCACTGTTAATTTTCCTGATATGTACTTGTCTATGATGATTGGATCTGAAATTAAACGATAGTCAGATATTTTGTGCAACAAATAGAACTTGTTGATTTAAACAATAATAACAAATTTATATTCACCCATTTGGCGTTTCACGGCGCATAATGTGGAGAAATTGAAATTGCCGTCTTGTAGACTAATAGTTGCTTCGCTATTGGAAGTCGGCATTAAAAGTTCTAGTAATTCAGTTTCAGTTAAACCAAACTCCGCGCAAGTGATGTATCTGGCCAATTTACTAAAAGCTTGATGCCCAAATCTATCCTCCAATTCATCCAGATATTTATCAGGATCCTCAGTGTTACTGAGCTTTGACAATTGGAAATACGATCCTGATGTTTTGTATTTCTCTTTTTGCACTGGTGTGAATTGCAACTGATCTACAGGAATCGAACTAGTGCAGACTATGAAGACATTTTTTGGTAAAATTGTGGGCAGCCACGAAAGGCCCGTAACTATATCACACTCTAGTGGATTAATTTTATGAATATTGTCTATGAAGATCAATAAAATGACATCTTCCATATCTTCGCATCGCCTTAGTAAACTCTGAAACCAGTTGTTAATATAAAGAGGATCGAAGCTCGCGTCTTTTGGCAAGTACCCTTCGGGTATTTTGAGTATGATGGATATCTGTTGGCAGACGACCCGAAGTAGTTCTAAATTGTAGACTGATCTAGGAGTGGCCGCCGAAAACCTCACTATCCGAAGAACGGGCTTCTTGAACAAGTTCTCGCAACTTTCGTAAATGTGTGAGAGTATGGTCGTCTTCCCTGCACTGTGCGGCCCGTATATCAGCACAGGGGGGTGTTTGGCTTGGGTCGTGTAGTTGGTGGACATTTCATTTCTTATTTGGTCTGCCAGCTTGTTTAAATCCGGAATGTCTAACTTTTGGCGATTCAAATGATTCCGTAGTGTTGTCATGTGAGTCAGATGTTCATGAAATATTTCCTAAAAACAACACAATACGCATAAATATGCCATTGATTTGTATATAAGTTTTTTCAAAATATAAAAAAGTTACTTGATCGTAATTTACAAGAAAAGTGACTAAGCTCGTAGGGTGGCCAATAAGAATGATCAGAAATGTTAGTTTATTTAATCTTTAGGTATGACTTGAATTATTTATTTATCTCAGCAAATACCGATATATAATTTTATTAAGCGATTTTACATATCTGCGCCATGTTATATACTTATAAAAGACAATTTTTTTTTTCAGAAATTTTTACGATAGACCGAATTTGACATAAGTATTTTTTTGTTATTTAATTGCTCATGGCAAGTATAAATATAATTAAATGAAATGATAAAAATGGGACAACACTCCAGAGAAACTTGCTTACACTTCACTGGCTACCCCATAATGCAATTATAACAAAAAACTGCTTAAAATATCGATATTCAATTATTGCTTTTTAACCATTATTATGGAGTGTAGGTAGTCTACAAAAATAATAACATTTATATTCAAGGATACAAAAAATGAAATATACGAATAAAGAAAAAAGCGTTTTTACTTGTATAGTTTTCTTTCTTCCTTTCCCACAGTCTGGCTCCTCACTCAGATCCTGTGTAATGAGCCTCTCCAGACCTCTTTGAACCGAATCTCTGAAATTTCCCATATAAGAGTCTTGACTCGGGGAATCTGGCTCTTCTTGAGATATTCGAGGAGTTCTGTCAAATTAAAAAGACGCAACTGAATGATTTATCATAACGATACAAATAATAATCGAAAAATACGGAATAGGTTTAAAACACGGAGCTACAGCAAAATTTACCATAGAAAAAAAAAATATATTTTTATTTTTAAATAAAAAATAAGCATCAGGGGTATTCACGAAAAAGTTAAGTTCGAACTAAACTTAACTAGTTACATAAGGTGCAGTTTCCTCAAAAAAAAAAACATTTTTAGGATAATAAAACAAATTACAATCCCTATTAAAATCCCGTGGCCAATGCTGTTGTGTTTGGTTTTATAGTTATTGTATAGGGTAGTATTTGTATTACATACCTGCGACTGTTTATTTTGTATATTATTTGCTTTCACTACGTGAATGCACAAACATTTATTTATTTTCACATTTTCCGCAACTTAACTAGCTGAACTATTTAACGTAAATTTCAATTCGTATCGCGGAATCAGAGCCACGCCCACGCGTGTTTGAGTGCAGCCTCAGATCATGCGAGGAAAGCATTGAAGACTTCTACACACTAAACGAGACAGCGACTGACTTTTTGAAAACAATCAATCAATCAATTCTCCCTTTTCCACCCCACTCAGGGGCATAGGGAGGCAACAAGAGCTCTCCATTGCGCTCGATCTTGCGCAATTTTTATTAACACCTAACTTTAAATTTCAAATAGGTACTGACAATTTATATTGACACTGACATAAAATATATCTCAATTTTTTGTTTGTAATTAATTATATTGTGATGTAATAACCATACGATAAATAAATATATCAAGTAAAAGTGCCAAAAACGGCTATTTTAAGAGAGTGGGCCTTGGAGTCTCAAATATAACATATTATGTACCTATGACTAGTTCTAAATTTAAACTGAATAACCATGCGAATTGAATGATTATTCTTGTAGGAATTATTAAAGTAAAAAAAGTTTTCATTCTAATTTAAAATATGAGATTTTCTTTTGTTATTTAATTTGAACAATAAAGCGCCTACATACTTATGTGAAACGGGGATATAACAATAAGCTCATTACATACCTATTACTCGGTACCTAACATTTTCATAACAGTAATTTTACACAATATGTACGTATATATATTAAAACATTGATTTAACCTTACCTAATCCAACATTTTCAACAGTAATTTTACATAATATGTACGTATATATATTAAAACATTGATTTAACCTAACCTAATCCAACATTTTCAGAACAGTAATTTTACATAATATGTACGTATATATATTAAAACATTGATTTAACCTAACCTAATCCAACATTTTCAGAACAGTAATTTTACATAATATGTACGTATATATATTAAAACATTGATTTAACCTAACCTAATCCAACATTTTCATAACAGTAATTTTACGTATATATATTAAAACATTGATTTAACTTAACCTAATCCAACATTTTCAGAACAGTAATTTTACGTATATATATTAAAACATTGATTTAACTTAACCTAATCCAACATTTTCAGAACAGTAATTTTACATAATATGTACGTATATATATTAAAACATTGATTTAACCTAACCTAATCCAACATTTTCAGAACAGTAATTTTACATAATATGTACGTATATATATTAAAACATTGATTTAACCTAACCTAATCCAACATTTTCAGAACAGTAATTTTACATAATATGTACGTATATATATATTAAAACATTGATTTAACCTAACCTAATCCAACATTTTCAGAACAGTAATTTTACATAATATGTACGTATATATATTAAAACATTGATTTAACCTAACCTAATCCAACATTTTCATAACAGTAATTTTACGTATATATATTAAAACATTGATTTAACTTAACCTAATCCAACATTTTCAGAACAGTAATTTTACATAATATGTACGTATATATATTAAAACATTGATTTAACCTAACCTAATCCAACATTTTCAGAACAGTAATTTTACATAATATGTACGTATATATATTAAAACATTGATTTAACCTAACCTAATCCAACATTTTCAGAACAGTAATTTTACATAATATGTACGTATATATATTAAAACATTGATTTAACCTAACCTAATCCAACATTTTCAGAACAGTAATTTTACATAATATGTACGTATATATATTAAAACATTGATTTAACCTAACCTAATCCAACATTTTCAGAACAGTAATTTTACATAATATGTACGTATATATATTAAAACATTGATTTAACCTAACCTAATCCAACATTTTCAGAACAGTAATTTTACGTAGGTAATAGGTACCTACATGTATTAAAATATTTATTTTAATTTTATCAAACAACGCATCAAACGAAATTATTGTAATATTTTAATTAAAAAAAATCCGAAAACAGTAGATACAAATAACGCAATTAGCGATTTTTATCATTAGCAGGTTTCAATAGTCTTGATTCAAGATCCAAATCCTGGGAGGAAATTTGAAATTTGCGAAAAAAAATTAGAGACGAGTACGGAATATCCAATTCAAACCAATTTGTTACTACTTGTAGTTTGTATATTGATAGAAAACCTGCAATAAAAACGGTAAAAAATGGAAATTTTCTGGACTGATAAATATTTAACCATTCTAAGCAATCCAGGTAGTGTTTTTTTTTTATTAAGGACGAATAATATTGTTATTTTAGGTAGGGTAGGGAATGTTAAAGTTAAATAAAAAAAAGAGAATAAAACGTTGTAGGTATAAATGTACCTATGTATGTGTGTGTGTGTGTGACTGGGTTGGCTTTGCGAAAACAGCCCAATGTAGAAACATTTGAATATTGGGTTGGGGGAGTTGTGCCTATCTAATATACCTAATGTTACATAAAGTGGAATCAAGCCTTAAAACTATACATAATATTATAATTGCGTAGGTACCTTTAGATCGATTTAGTTTCAACAATATTGTACTATATAAAACTGAAAATTTTTAATAAATTTCGTAAGCTTTCCAGTTAAAACGGTAAAAATGTGATTTGTCAATTGTTTTTTATGCACTACCATAATATCATTCACCCAATTGCGCTAGGAATATTTTGTTGTTGAATAAAGCGAAAGATGTTTGTCTGGATAGGAAAAATAATGTAGATAATACGTACTCTTTGCCTACCCACTCCGGAAAACAGCGTGAAGGGTAAGAAAAAAAATCATTATTTGTAGATCTTCTTATAGGTTGGTTGGAAGAAATTGCCCCAGGCAATAAGCCCGCCAATTTTGGTTTGTTATTTTGTATATTCATCCCAATAAAGTGTTTATTATTATTATTATTATCTTCAGCGAAGTTTGTATACATATAAAAATTAACCTAACGTAAAAAGTAACGTAACCTCTCAACTCAACCAAGAGATCTGCCTTCTACCAGGTCCACGGTGCCCATCTATCCTGCCCATCAAAATGAGTTGGAGGATTTCACACGCATAATATGACCCGGATATGAAACCTTACGGACTTTAATTACATAATATGACCCGGATATGAAACCTTACGGACTTTAATTACATAATATGACCCGGATATGAAACCTTACGGACTTTAAGATGGTTTAGTTACAAAAATCAATTTGTTGTGTGGCAAAACTGCGTCGGGTGCCTGCTTGTAAAATTAAACGTACGATATAGCTACTAGTGAGTAGATATACATACATATGTATAAGGTATTAGGTAATAAGGATCCTGTATGAATAACATGTGGATATCCTCTTTGATGATACTACACAACTGGGAAAATAAATTATTATTGAACTTTTGAAATAAACATCATGAATTTTCCGTAAGGAGCAATTTAGAGACGTTATTCCGAGATCGTTCCTTTTTCTATGGAGATAAATGATTACAATAGAGAGAGCGATAACATAATTGCCAGCAAAATAGATAGTTAGGTAGGTACATCAAAGAATATCTATTGGTACTAGTGGTCGACCACCAGTGCTCGAAATTCGACCATTCAAGTTTGAACACTATTAAGGTTAAAAAGTCAAAGACTGAGCGAGCGCTATATCAAAATTTTCTTTAAAAAACAATGACTTGGATACGTCAAATTTGAAATGATGATATGTAACAAAAAATAATAAAAATGTGGATGTTCAAAGTGTTTTCTATTATTATAAATGACAAACAATATTAATCTACTATAAATTTGAACACAGATAAACAAAAGAATCACTTTTCTTTCTCTATATAAACTATAAGTGTGCGAAATTTCATACTCCTCTGTCCGCGCAATTTTCGTAAAAATGGTTACAGTGTTTTTCCTTCGCATATCAATATATAGATAACTTGTAAAAAAAAATTTTTTTTCATTTAATTTAATATTGGGGAGGCGCGGTCGAATAATTACGGGCTGATCTACCATCGGAATAAAAACATCAAAATTCGGAAAGTTTCTGCTTTGTACCTATGGAGACCAAAATAGCAGGTAAGTTATTATAATTGTTTTCCTCTCTGTGCGAATGTATTTTTTGAAAAGGTACAAATAAGCTAATTTATTTTAAGACAATCATATCTTTCGTTATGGAGAAGATAACCCAACACTGCATATATAAGAAGGCCTTAGTGCTGGGACTGACGTCACATTGTAAGGCCAAGTATGCACCTGCCTATTTCTGTATGTACTTACCTGTACTCTACACCGGCGGCCTGGGCCTCGGGTGTGACGTTAGAGTCAAAATGGCCGCCAGCGCTTGGGCCTTCTTATATAGGTGGTGTTGAGGTTGAGATAACCATGAACCGCATATTATTATTATTATTATCGCCGTTTGGAGTACGTATGTCATTGTTATGGTAAAAAATCATGGCATACTCTACAATACCCTGAAATGCTCCCTTGAAAAAGTTGTGAAGGATGTATTAGTAATGGTTTAAGAAAATTAATTTAAAAATCAGAAAACCAAAAGCGACAAATTATTTGGTTTAAGCAGTTCCCTGTGCGAATAATTGGGTGAAAATGTATTTGAAAAGTTTGGGTTTTGACGTATTATCTATATCCAGATTCACAGAAACTATCATAATTCGGATAGGTAATGCAGAAATATTCTTCAATCGACTTTCGTTGTGGAATATTATAATATATAAAAATGGAAAGCTATTTCCCGATGTCATCGCGTCTCGCCTAAACGGCTGGACCGTTTTCGCTAATTCTTTTTTTTGTCGTGTAGGCTTTTATCGGGAAAATGTCCTTTTAGAAGAAAAAAATTAAGAAAAATGCAAGTAAAATTAGAAAATTAAAGAAAACTCTACGTAGACAACCTTATTAGTACTTTTTACCTTATAATTTTTATTCCAATTATGTTATTTTGACAGAAATTGTCAATTGGTGCGATTGACAGAATGCGGATGCAATATAAATGGTTTAAAACAGACGCATCGTTCGGAATCACATTGGTCAAATGATACCTAATTAATTTATCACTATACAAATTCGAATTCAATATTCATTCACTATTTTTTCTATATTTTTTGGGCTTACGATAAAACAGTTTCCTAACATTTTTATATTTTGGAAAAATTAACTATTTTTTAACTGTTTTTTATTGATATATTTATTTCTTTGGTTACCGGTTTCGGCTACCAGCCATCATCAGACCAAACTTAAAACATGATGGCTGGTAGCCGAAACCGGTAACCAAAGAAATAAATATATAAATAAAAAACAGTTAAAAAATAGTTAATTTTTCCAAAACATAAAAATTCAATATTCATATTTAGGAGTATAGGAGAACGTCTGTCGGGAAAGCTAGTAAAGAGATAAAATTTATGCAGCAACCACTTATTTTAATTTTAAAAAAATCTGCATATTATTTCTAAAAGTATATGATATGATATCCTATGAGACCCTTTCGACTAAAAAGTGCGAATGATAAACATAAAGTATGCGAATGATAAACATAAAGTTTGCGAATGTTAAAGTAAAAGTTTTACTTACTTTATGTGCAGGATATTTTCTTCAGGTAAAATAGTTTTAAAATTTTCATATAACTTATTTAAACGTGTTTGTGCTAATATATCACATTTCTTAGATAATTGTATCATTTGATTGTCTTCCCATTCTCTCATAACCACCAGTGCGCCACTTTTTCTGTTGGAGTTTTTCAATAAATCTGCAAAGAAGGTCGCGGTTATAGGTACATTAAAGATGTAGAACATTTTTCACCTTTCAGAACCGGATGATTCTAAACGGTGGGAATTTCTCTTTAGAAAAACCATTTAAATTTTTATTTTAAATATACCAAAAAATAAATTAAAAAGTCATAAAAAATAAACATGTTAAATGCTGAATACACAGATCCGTACTCTGCTTCAAAACATACATTTGACTTTATGACGAAAGCACTGTTGTTATGCGCTGTGTTTTGCGTATTTATTTCACTAGAACTAGAGAATTTAGTTACATGAGACTGGCCAGGAACACCAACAAGGTGAAGGACATTAAAAAAAAAAACTAGAGAATTCATTTTCAAGATATTCCATACCCGTTTCTGAAATACCTGTTCTATTTATAAATATTTATGGCATTTTTTTCGATTGCAGTAAAAGTTTTAAAGTCTCTTTATACCTACTTTAATAACGCTGAAGGCATCTTCGATTTTTTACAACATATATATTTTTAGTTAGTTTTACTTAAAATAACTTAATGCTAAAATGTAATAATTTGAATATTCAGTTATAGTTTATAATAAGTTATTTTTTTGTGATTTATGTGTAACTTTATAAAAATAATAAAATGAAGAAAGTTCGAATCCTCTTGGGCCTATTTTCACATCAACTAAATAACCCTGTGTTGCAAAACTATAGAATTTTGGCATCACAACGCCACATTTCCTTCTTGAAACGGTAGAAGAGGGTGCCTTTACTTTGCCCCAATGTCAACATAATTCCCATATATCATCACTCATCGCAAAGGAGAAAAATCTGTAATGGTGAGTGACTATAAGGTTATAAAGGCTAAAAACATAAATAAAACATATTGTTTGTCGTGGTTGATCTCCTAGATATGTTTGAATGTATGTGAGTTATTGTTGTACATGAAAGTAGGATCATGTTACACTGCAGAGTGTAAAAACAGAAAAGTTTGAGAAACACACGTTCTGTCCACAATGTATAAAAGTCATATCGCACGAATGGTGTAAATGCTGTAAAATCCCACGCCTGCTTTGTGTTTAACTATTCCCAGTGGGTAATTGCATCTAGGAAATTTAATAAAAAAAAAGTATCGCTGCCGACTCGAGCTGAATAACGACCTGCACTCTCTTATGGAGGAAAAGTAATCAATTTAACTCTAAAGTGAGTGATGCGCAGTGTTAGAAAATTTAATTAGATCCCCATCTTAGTACTTAGTTGTTTAATTACCTACAACGGTGTTCCGGATACGGAAATAAGTAGTAATTAAGTATTGAGTACGGTTCGGGACAAGTTTAATGAATAATAATGATCCATTATTGATTCTACCTAAGACTACCGTAAAGAAGGAACATCGGTTCATACTATGTCGAGATCATAGATTAGTTTTGAATTTTTTACTTTGACTTTTAAAAATCACACTTGTTGACCTAGAAGACCCCTTTATGGGGTTGGCATTATCTCTTCATAAGCTCAGATTAGAGTTGTGGATAGCTTAAAAGCTGTGGAAAGTCAAGATTTGTTTTTAATTCAAGAGAGTCCTTCGCATTTGCAACCTATGCGAGGAAGGTCTGCTGGTAAGGCTATCGGAGAATAACAGCCATTTAGTAATAACTGTGTTCTTAATAAAGAGTAAAAAATTTCGACGGTAAAGCGATGACGAGAGATCTAGGGGGTTTTACAAGTATCCAAAGTATTTTGGCACTAACAAACACTATTTATGAAAATAATTGGTAAAATTATAGGTAAGGAATTGGCTTGTATGGACGCTTCGTCACCGGATGAAACAAATTTCGGAATAGTTTTTTCACTCCAGGAAAACTTAAGATTTGAATACCTATATTATTCGTTTAATGGCTCATCATTCAACTTAATTACTAGCTACACGAGTAAAGTCGAAATAAGTCTAACTTTTCCCATAGTATTCAAACTTTTGCAAATTTTATTAAGTAGGTAAATCTGAATTAACATAATATGACACATTAATTCAATGTCGTGTTAACATACAAAATAATGTCTTGTACAGCGTTGAAATAAATAATCTTGTCGCGTGAATGATTATGAATGCGTTGGGAGAGTCCCTAATGAAGAAAAGATAAAATATGTTCGCGTCAAGCATAATGAATTAATTAATATGACTTATACGAAAATCCACAACTCACCTAGGACATACAGGGCGTGCCTCTCTGAAGGACTTTGCAATAAATTGCTATATTTTAAAATATCCGGATTATTCAAATCGCAGTCTTTTGTGATTTCTTCAATACATTTTGTTAATATTTCTATCAATCGTTGCCGCTCATCGAACATTTCTTTTCTATTTGTTGTTAATCTCCTGTTGAATAGAATCATTATAATAGAATTAATTTGTTATGAAATTGAACAAAACAAATAAAAAGATAATTTTGGTTTGAAACTCGAAAGTAGTATATAAGTATCCTCGGAATGAACTGGCAGCCGGAGTAATAATAATAAACCAATACAAAAGGCATAATCGACTGGTATCATTTGATGGTCTCGTAAAAGTATGCTATTTTTTCAAGACAATGTTTTTTCAAGGCATTAGTTATTCAATAATAGAAAGTAAAAAAAGGTATATTTTAGTGTTAGTCTAATTTTTGTAAAAGTAAAGTAAAAAATATATAGAACACAAAATAATAAGTAATTAAACAAATGCAATGTTATATAATAAAGATACATCAATTGATTGATTGAGGAATTTATCACTATTCACCTTCCTTTGTGAGAATTCAAGAAATGAACGTTTCCCTCCGAGGGGGCCGGGTACCATAATTGCAAAAGTTTGTCCTCTATCCTCAGCGCCTCACAAGTTGTAATCAATTTAGACATGATTGTCGCGTCTATACTAGAGGGTAGAGCCGGACTGCTGTTGTAACTATCATTGCTGGTCAACCACTGGAAATATATCATCATCTTTTAATTTATATACCTACCGATGAAATTAATGTAGAAGTTATAGGTAGTATCATAGAATATAATCAATCCTCTTTTTATGCGAAAGATGTTTTCCATGAATATCAAAAAAAAAGAAACTTTAAAGCAGCGGGACACTAAATAATTATTCATTGTTTTATTCACGGTTTGCAATAAAAGGTGTGAAATAAAATCCAAAATAACATACTTACACATAAAATAAAAAATGTGTATAAATACAGTACGAAGAATATGTGGAAAGACTCTGAAGGACTTGAAAAGGAATGAGAATATTAGGAAGGAATGTGGTATAGAAGTGAGTGTTATGACAAAGATGAACATGTACGGAAAGAATGGATGCAAATTTAATAAAATAGAGAATGTATAGGCTGAAAGGAAAAGTGTAAGAAGGCGTGGTCGATCGAGAATGACGTGGATCGCATACATCGATTCCGTCCTCGTGGAAGGCCAGGTCAGAAGCAAAAGAAATAGGAGAGGTTGTATGCAGTGGCGTAACTAGGGGGGGGCGGAGGGGGCGGTCCGCCCCGGGCGGCACTTTTCAGGGGGCGGCAAAATGAGCCGACAAATAAAAAAAAACTTGATAATAAACACAAAACTTAAAATCGTAAATCGATTGTATATAAAATTCATATGACACAATACATAACATTTAAATACAATAACACTCTGTCGATATTGTATCAAATGTTATGTATTGTGTCATATAAAATGTATCGTATTACTCACTTTACTTCCGTGACTACCTTCCGATAAATCTTAGAATATGGGTAGGTACTGAGCGCTATTTCAAATTTTTCTTTCAAAAACAATGACCTGGTTGCTTATGTAGCAGTGGCGTACCGAGGGAGGGGGGGAGGGCGGCAAAATTTGCTTGCGCTGTACTAAACACGATCAGATTGACAAAATCAGAATTTTTAGTCTTGTATTATGAAATTGGAAATGGTCGGCACCAGGATTCGAACCCACGACCTTCAGTATGCAGATTTATTTTCTTAAAAAAATTTTTTTTTGCTTTTTCATGTGCTAACTCTTACTACCTATTTTATTTAGATTTTTTTTTTTTTTATTACTTTTGGTCAATTTTTTATTATATATTATGGGGGGGGGGGCAAATTTGGTTCCCGCCCCGGGCGGCGAAAACCCACGTTACGCCACTGGTTGTATGAGAATCGGTTCGTCGGGGGAAGAAGCGAAAGAAGTGTACATGGATAGAAAAGAGTGAAGGCCCGTTTTCTCTGCATTCCCCTTAAAGGAGGACACGGTGTGATGAGTAAAAATTACAATTAAACCTAAACGAAATAAAATAAAAAGAGAAATACCTATTTTGAATTCCCGTAAAAAAAAGGATTCACTGTACTTCAAAATATTTGAATTGAAATACATACAATAAAGAAGCAGGCCCTGGATGTGTCGTGGCATATTTTGATTTCGCTGATGTGGTCCTCCAGTAAGTGTGGCTCGTCCGCCTCTATGTCGCTGCAGCCGTACAGCATATCCACCAACTCTATCTGTGAACAGTGAACAATCAATACCCACTTGAAGCCTCTTCTCGTAAAGGATTATTATTTCACCTTGTATTTCCCATTGGGGATGTTTGCATAAAATATTACTGACGAGTGATATCTCCGGCTTCTGGTTATTTAATAAAACTACTATCACAGCATCATTGGGTGACGAACGTTAGATGTTGTCATACAGTTGTTGGTGAATTCTACCCTTTATTCTGATGATTAAAGGGCAAATTCTACTATATTGATCCTTATTTTTATCCAAATCCAAACTCCCTTTAGACCCCACTTAGGGGCATAGGGAGGCAACAAGAGCCCTCCACTGCGCTCGATCTTGCGCAACGTTAATGACCTCCTCCCACACCATGTCCAGATTCCTCAGCTCTGCCTCGAAGGAGCGGAACACAGTATGAGAGGGTCTTCCTCGTCTCCGGGACCCTGATGGGAGGAAGAACAGCGCTCTCCTCGGCCAACTGTCATTCGGCATCCTTAACACATGTCCCAGCCAAGTCCATCTCCTCCACATAATAGTAGAGGTGATGGGCTCACGCTGGGTGCGCCGGCGTATAGCGTCATTCGTGATGCGGTGGTACCATCTTATACCCTTATAGAGTTTAAAAATATACAGCGGTCAACTGTAACACATCTTGCGTAAATCCCAGAATATTTGTATTTCAGGATCATACCTACACCTGCCACGGCACGCTGTACGTCGCGTGATGTTCAACAAATTATCATGACATACTATGACATACCATACCCCTTTTCTAATTTATATTCGCTTACGTCAGTGAGAAATTCACGCTTAATTTTGAATGAGCTGCACCCCTGCAGAGATTTAAAATAGGGGTAAGTACAAACAAACTTCTTTTAGTTGGTTAAGGTACATACTTATTTTATATACCTAATAACGTAGTAGAAAGAAAATTTTGTTTGTTTTCGCTGACGTATACTTTGACAGAAATGGAAAAGATAGTGTGGTAATATGATGATAGTCTCACCTCGATTTGACGATCATCATACATTGATTGTAGCTCAGGTCCAACATTTTCTAAAAGCTGTTGTCTTTCGTCTCGATAATCTGAAAAAATAAGAAACAAATATTGTATTTTTACAAGATTCCATAGAAAAAAAAACAAATAAATTATTTAACAAAGTGTGCACAAATATAGCGGGCAGTCATTATTCGCGGCGGCGGCCCGCCATTTCTACTGAAGATTTTTTTATAGGAATATTGTTTATATCTTTAAATAAATTTTAACGTCATAAAAATATCTCGAAATTTTATAATCCCATTAAGTAATTCAGAACATATTTTTTTTTATAAATGAATCTGCGCTCACTCAAAGTGAACACAAATACACTCTTGGACTCTTTCACAGTAAGCTACTTAAAGCTTATGTATTGTGTCGTGAAAGAGGAAGATGGTCGGCACCTGGGATCGAACCCACGACCTCCGATACGAAACAGTACGAAAGCCGGCGTTGTAACCGCTAGTCTACCAAGCACCACTTATGCCGCTCATTATGAGTTATTGAATTTGGCCCGCCAACCAAAAACCCACCCCTGGGTTATTGCATATTTTGAATAAAAAAATGATTACGATAATAAATTCCGCCCGTTATGTTGACAAATTTGAACAGTTAAATATTGATTTTGTTCAAATATACACTTTTCAGAACTTTACTTCACAATGACATGATTTAGCATAAAGCAAGAAGTAAGTACATATTACTCTTGTGTAAGTTTGTTTGCTAACACTTGTCAAGATAGATTTGTGCCAGCGTTATGGTCCCAATGAAACACTCGGTGAGACATGCAACCAAACTCTGAACAAGTTACTCACCCCGCTGTCCTGCCAACATAACATAATAATACAAACAGATTTTTTGTTTGTAAAATTAAAAACTCAACGCTTCTTTCGCAAAGATGTTCATACAAACAACCATCTTACCTCATAAAATAAAATAATAAGTAGTAGGTACGTAGGTAGATATCTATAACTATCACATCTCCATATGAGATTGAATGAATTTTCCTTAAAAAAATACTGAATGGTCCACTATGATAATCAGACGATGTCAGAGCCTCGTCTTTATAACATAAAAAAGCGAGTAAAAAGGGTTTCCCAATTCCAGAACAACTCCAGTGATATAAAGGGCTTTATTCAATGTTTTATCAAGAGGACTTGACCCATTGATTTTTCATCAACCCATACTCGTCAAATTATCATGCTTCACCTTTATCTTTGAACCCTTAAAGTGTGTATCTACGTGTTCATCAGCAGCCGGGAATAAAATTCGTTAACCGGATAACCAATTTACACAAATTAATAATTTTCAAATGTCACCCGTAAGAGCGTTTTCATTTCCAGTTCACTCCAATCGTTTCCCAGTTATATAAGGGTACTTGCGTCACAGTGATACACATTCTGAAAGCTATATCCTTTCGGAATATAGAAAGCGTCATTGTCATTTACGTACACCTTCATTCGTGAAAGCCTCGTGACGTCTTTGAATAGAATGAAAATTTATATTGTTGTTTATTTTGTTCGTATTTTCTCTGTCATGTTCTCAGTATAATATTACTTTTATATTCAAAGGTGACAACATTATTATTCCGTGATTGTGAATTATTACTGGGGGGTTCTTTTAGTCAACGGGCCCCGTTTTACCTAAGACAGGATGTCAATAATAATTATTGTTCTGACCAGATTAGGAATCGACTAAAACTAACAACACATTCATTCTGAAAGTGTTGATAGAATTCGATGCATGTAAAAGGAACACGAAAAACTACATAACAGCTCTAGACTAAAAAAAATTATAATAATCTGTAGCTTCAACTTCGATAACCTCATTATAGGCGATCCTTTCTAATCAAGAGGGCCCGAGTTCTCCTCAACGTTTATCAATTGAAATTTCTACCTGGGGTTTACTTAGACGGGATCGGTTGGTAAGAAGAAATTGCCCCCGTCAATAAGTTATGTAGGTATTAATAAATAATTATTATTTATATTAAAATATTCTCTTTAACATCCTTGTTCAACAAAAATAATATATAGTCAGTTATTTTGTTGAATAAATAAAAACATATTTAATTCCATCAAAAGCTGGACGAAAACCATACAACCTAAAACGTAATAAATATGCCTTCAGGGGAATAAAAAGGAAATGATTTTATCACGGTTTTCGAAACGAGTATTCTACAAAGAAGTATTTCAATTCTGCAAATAAATTAAGAAACAGATGATTATTATTCAAATATCACAGTTGTAATTCATGAATAATTAATTACAAATGTAGTTACTTAAACATATATAAAATTATCTCACTGTCTTTTTGCTTGAGAGGCTACACAAAGAATTCGTTTATTAAGGACTATATATCCATCACATTCATGCCTCAGATAATCTGCAGTATTTTTAATTTATCTTCTAGTTTAAAATAATTATTATTTTATTTTAATGACTGAATTTGGGTTTGGCTAAAATATAAACGATCTTTTTTTTTGTTTCAAATAGCTACCAACGCCTCGAAATAATTCCTTCTGTATATATTTTTGTTGAAACATCCCCATTCATATAACAAATAAGGACAATGTGGGAATTGTATGTATTTTTAATTAAGAGGGTGGACAAGTACAATATTAAAAACAAATGAGTTTCAGTTCTACCCCTTATTTACTGTTCTACCGTAGCCTTTCGTACGTATATCATAGTTGCATAAAGCACGCGTGCTTATAAGCGCGCTTATCGCTATGCCGGTGTTGATTTGAATATTCTGCGCAAATACACTGTAGTTTAAACAAAAATAAAACGATTATATACATTATTATTTCAATATCTAGCAAACCCTTATACATAGGTTTTGAAATAAGTTATTCGGATAGTACCTAAAGATGTTGAGAGTACGCACCTACTTTGTAAAATAAGCCATTTTTTTAGAAACCTATCCGACAGCTTGATAGAAAACAACTAATAGTGAATTCAAACACACAATATTATTATATTGCTGCAGATAAATATTTTAACACAATATTTGAGTGTACCCAGATGTGGAAGTCAAATGCAGAATAGAGGCAGCAAGAGCTGCATTTAATAAAATGAGAACTCTTTTCATCAATGACAAACTGAACCTGAAACTGCGACAGAGAATGGTAAAATCCTACGTGTGGTCCGTACTGCTGTATGGCTGTGAGACTTGGACTCTGAAGGTCAACACAATGAACAGGCTCGAGGCTTTCGAGATGTGGTTACATCGCAGAATGCTCAAGATTCCTTGGACCGACCTGGTGACAAATTCAGAAGTCCTAAGTCGAGCCGGGGCAGTGCGTGAACTCCTGTCACAGGTAAAAGTTCGTAAAATTTCATATCTGGGACACATCATGCGAGGGGAAAAGTATCGACTGATCCACCTGATACTAAAAGGAAAGATCGAGGGTCGCAGAGGGGCTGGAAGAAGGCAGATGTCCTGGCTGCGCAATATACGAGAATGGACGGGTTTCCGTACTGTGGAACAATTATTGTTCCGAGCAGCCCAGGACAGAGAAGGATTCGCCACAGTGATCGCCGATGTAGGGAATACCTGACATGGCACCAAAAGAAGAAGAAGATTTGAGTGTAGAAAACGTAACATTTTTCATATATATAAGTAATACACAAATTTTAATATAGGTAGGTATTATTTTTTAAAGTATAAACGCCTGTGCTACGGGAACACAAGACATGCTAAAACAGATGTTCATTTTATGATTGCAAGTAAAACATAAGCGAAATGACAAGAATGTAGAGGAATCTTTCGAATAATTAAATAATTTGTACGTTAATTTTAAGAGCGATCATATTATGTCATAAGTTCGTCCGTAACTCGAAATTTTCGTTGAAAAACTCAACCCCACGCGTATTATTTTTTTACTTATATTATTCGTCTGTAACTCGTGATGATACTATAGGACAATACATAATAGTATAAGAAGATTTAGATTTTAAATTATTTTTGTATTCATCTTGAAGAAGTTTCCCTTATCTGGAACTTGAAGTTTTTTCAACATGTTCTCAACAACACTTGAGTATAAAGGAAGCTTTCTTCACCCTGCACAACCACTCTAACACCGAGTGGTGTATGGGACTGTATAGCTGGAGAGTATCCCTTCCCTTTCTCAGAGCTCCTCTATCAAGTGGTTAACCAAGGGCGCCTGAAACTGATAAACCCTAAAAATATTTATTTTACTAAGAGAATTGGGATACGAAATACGCTTAGCACAAATCCATTAACCCTTCGCTTAACATGTTTCAAATAAAACAATATTACCGGTTTTGAAACAAATTATAATTATGTTTGCTTCAATATGAAGATTATGAACGAGCGTGCTTGATAGTGGTCTATATTCACAGGTTTATTAAGAGTAGTTGTCAATTTTGTAATTTCATTGCTCTTTTATTCAGATAGACAAATATATGAACCCTAACAGCAAACAGAAAAAAACAATTTTCATTTGTATAAAACTATAGAACCCCTCCATCTATAGTACTGTTCAAAATCTTAGAGATTCAATGTCTATATTATAATGATAGTATTGGATATTAGGTAGATACGCTATTATCAATGCTTAAATAGAATATCATTCATTCCCCTTAGTACATAATTTTGCTACAAGCACAACTCAAAAGTTCGGCACAAAAGTTCTGTCAGAAAATCAAAATAAATCTGTAGAAAAGTTTGTTCCAACAGTTTGCCAACAGATGTGCCTGCCTACGTAAGAAGAAGTGAAGAGAAGGACAAAATAAATGTTCAAACATAAGGGATACGCAAGGGAGTAAGTCGACTCAATAATAAATCCCTTCATGCTTATTTAATCACCCTTACTTCTTCGTTGTTAACGGAATTTTTGACAGATCGTACGGGTATCAACTACATACGATAGGAACACACATAATGGTATGTATATTTTTATCATAGGTACCTACTTACATTAATCATTATTTATAACGTACAAAAAATGTTCCTATGTCGGTTATAGACTCCAACCGATATGATCCTTACGGGTTTCGTTTGAAGGTAGTCAGGCAAAGCTGGTTTGAGATCACTATCCACGCAAAAATAAATTATTTATACCTATGTCCAATTGTCAAACTTTGACACCATCCAACCGACGCCGACTAACTTATTTTGACCGCATTTATTAAAGACTTAACACAGAAACAGTGATCTTTCATTCTCACCAAAAAAGTGAAATCATCTGTTGTGATTGTGTCGATCATGTCAAACAATCGTAGTAGCACAGCCGGGTATGTATCCGCTTGTAGATTATATTTTTAGAAAATCCATACTGTAAATCTACATAATAATTCAGAAATGTTTGTTTGACTTTTACCGTATATGTGAGCATCACGTTCAAAATACAAATGTATTTTGAGTTATGAATCTGCGCAGAGCCGTGCAAACTGCTTGAGAAGGTTTTTAAAATACAATTTGCTGCATTAACTTTAATATATTTAGAGCTATTTAAAAAACTCTATTTTTTTAGGATCTTCATACAAATTTCTCAAAAAGACAGTAAGCCATCTTTTGGAAACAAAATTACTCATGTAAACGTTGAATGGAATCTTGGTATTACGGTATGAAAATGTAATAAAATAATTGTAGATTGATTTGTTATTGTTATACATATAAATGTTATTCAAATCTTATTATTCTCAATAAATAAAGATTTAATGAAAAAATTTGCAAAATGATTCCTCCATTTTGAAGTTTGACAGATAGCACAAATCATCCTCTATGGGTGGAATGCCTAATTAATTATCACACATTAGAGGGTGTAGGGAATGTAGCTAAGATTCAAACCACAGAGCTCTCTCTCTCTCTCTATGAAAACTTGCAAATTATGTCGGTAGGTTCGTATAATATTATGAGGTCGGTAAAACAAAAATTGTAAAAGTGTCATTCTTTTTTTTCTGTGCTTATGTCAGTTATAGAGGTCTGTTAAGCAATGGGAAGCTAGACTAGAACCTGTTTAATTACCTACCGATCAAGCCTGACAATCGGAATCAAAAACGTAAAGCAAGACGGGTATAAGCTAGTGTAATAATAAAAACATTTTTTTAGCAGTGGTTCCATAAAATATTATCACAACTTCAATAATTGCAAAACCAGTAAGCAATGTGAGCTTATATAATATTTTTTTGTCTGAGAGGAAACTGATCGACCCGAGGAAAGGATGGCGGTCACAGAGGAGTGTTTTCTCAAATAATAATTGATCACAAGTTGAAAAAACAAGGGTCTTTGTTATTCGGAGCGCTCATAATTTATATAACGCAAATTAGGGAGCCAAAGGCAGCGGGTGGGTCGGCTCGGACGGCGGATATGGAGAGCTTTATCCGAAGCACCGGTTACTCAGCTTAATGGAGCGAGCATGTTTTAGTGGGCACCCTGCGTGCTTTATAACTTGATTCATGTTTGTACTATTTATTAATGATCTCATTAGAACATATTCATTATTATTATATACCTACCGACCTCGATAGCCTAGTTGTACTGGCGTGGACCTCAGATCCGAGGTCCCGGGTTCGATTCCCGGTCGGGTCAGTGTTTTTTTCACTTGAAATTTCCCGGGGTTGGCCTGTCTCAGATTGGACGGGACCGGTTGACTGGAAAAATTGCCTGAGGCAATAAGTTCCGCCGGCTATACTGACATGCACCTTTGTATAGAAAAGTGTTATATTATTTTATTATTAACATACTACCTATATTCTTTGCAAATATTAGTAGATGTCCTATACCTACATCCAAAACCTTATTAATTTACAGTCACTCACAAAAAATAAATGATTCCATGAAAATTCTTCGAAACACAATTCTTCGAAAATTCAATTCTTTTAATCACAATTCTTCGAAAAATCATTTGGTCGAATTATGTACAATTGTTCTAAAGCGAATTATTCGAATTTACGTGTTACCGTTAATATTATGTTTGCGGTTTAGGATTAAGGCAGCGATAACTGCGTCTCAAAATCTGCAATGATAATAATAATTATAAACGCTTTGTCATTATAATAACGTGTCCTGTACAGCTGTGACTGTTTAAAAGGATCTTCCTACTAAAGTAAAATCATCAATCAGCAACCGAATGATCAACCTTCAGAAGGCTAGCGTCTTAAACGCAGGGCATGACACGATTTGAACAAAAAGGTTTTTGTAATAAAGTAGAGCATTCATAAAGAATCCGACCTCTCTTAAAGAAAAAAGTCATTTCAGAATCGGGGTAATAATTTTAAAAATTTAATAAATTTAAATTTATTATCAGTTCTTCTTTACACCAAATGGACCGTGTGTAAATAATAATTAATGTCTCCTTAATGGGAGTGGGTTAGTGAAGTTTCATTTCGAAAATCGATTTATACTCGTAACTTGTGAATTTTAAAATGTTTCAATTTGTTGGAATGTGTTTTAGCTCAATGAAGTTTTTAACCGAGCATTTAGTGCTGTAACTTTTTCATTAAACGGAAAATAAGTTCCAAAGAGGCAGCACAAGGAAAATAGTAACCAGAGGAAATGCGTGCGCATACTGATCTCTCTTCTTGCACGTATCTTTGGTTTATGGTATCACAAAAATTTGGACATTTGGAAAAATAGTAATTTTAGATCATGGTGGATCATTTTATGCGTTTGAGAATAAGCTTTTTCGTACGATCATGTAAAAAGAATAGTGCTAGTGACTGTCAAACCTACTTGGTGTCACCCTAATACTATTAAGATGACTGCGACAGGTGGAAAAGGTATACGTCAGGAAGGGCATGGAAATTCTCCTAGATACAATGTTCCGATTTTTAAGCTTAGAAAATGGATATGGTTTTTGAGGTCATTGATTATACAAAGGACGGAATGGAGGACTGTCAATACCTTTCTATGTCCACAAATGACTGTTTAGGGAGTACCGACTGATTGATTGATAAAAGGATGGGAAATAATATGATATCACCCTGAAACCAGGCATCTTTGAACTGAGCTGTGTCAGTACATTTATTTATAGACAAAAATCAAATCCAGCGAGACGTAGATGTTTTCACAATACCCATATTGATTTTATATCAAAAGAATATGAGTATGAATAACATTATACAGAAAGTTATTTCCTTAAGCATAAAGTATCAGAAGATAAGCTGTGAGACGTATCTCAAGCGTGAGACAGATAAATATATTATTATTCTTTTAGAAGACGTTTTGGTGGTGAGATTTGATATTGAATACTAAGTCAACACGGCGTACATTAAAACAGTGTAGGTATTTTCTCAACAAAGATGTGGTGGAATCTATGACAAAGAACGTTTTCTACCTGAACGATTTTTACTTGAAAAATGATTCTATTATTTAGAAGGTCTGAAATATAGCCTCTCTTGTTTTCTGCTTACTTACGGTGTACAGTGCTATTCTTTAATACTAATATGCATTCATAAATTATTTAGTATTTGTTGTATCTTTCTTAGAATACAATTATTATTGTACTCCAAAATTTGATTGAAATCACTTGCTAAAAGTAGCTATATATAATCATATCGATCCATTTCTTATAGCTATAGGATATCGTTCGAGCTATGTTACATATTTTAGTTAAATCATTTGACATGCAATATATTCACATAGATCATTTGGTACCTACAAAATTCGAAATTTTAGTGGAAGCTAAATTTTAGCGAAACTATAATAGAATCGACTTGTAATATAGCAACACGCACTCTTACTTCTAGCATCCTTACAATTTACATAGCCATTCTAAATAGCGTGAGTATGTGTATTCAACATTGTTTTATAGTACAGGTAAACTAATTAATTAGTTAGTGCCTTATTGTTTGTATGAAAATTAGTCTGTTAGAGCGTGATTCAACTAACACAAGAAAGCGAAATGACACGTGACCCAGCTGACGTGTTCAGTGCCATACAAATTAGTAGGAGCCTGCAACAGCTGCTTGTCTCTGTGTACTTTTAGCAGCACGCCGAGTTATAGAACAAGGCTACACAAAGTATGAAGGTACGACAAACTAATATCAAACAAATTAACCTCTACACGTCCTGTTCTTCGGTCGGACATTGTGGAACAAATTCTGCTGTTATTTTCTCGTGTAGTCTGAGTTTGTGAAACACTGTACACATAGTTTCACTAATTAAATATACATTTTCAGTTCTGTTTAACTGATGAAGTCAAAGGTATGTTCACAAAATAAAACAGTTTTAAAAGATAACAGTAGATTTTTGTTTACTTCATTAGGGTCGGTACTCACTTGCGCCGCGAACGTGTGACATTGCATCAATTTAACAACCGGACTTTAGTAATTTGGTAACTTAAAACTGTTCACACGAATTCTAAGAGGTTTCCTAGAGAAATAAATCCACCTTTTGCTATAATTCGTATATCATTGTGGTCGAAATTCTTAATCTGAAGACTAACGTCTCCTTTGAAGGACTCTTTTGATTTTTGAATCCTGACGGAGTTATAAAATTCTTCAACTGTTTATCAAACTTAACTGATCATGATAATTATAAATAAATACCTTAATTCTCATCATTAATCCTTTTCGATTCCAATTCATGAAAATATTTGATACAAAGTGATTTACATGCAGATACTTAATTATTAACTGTTTTACAACTGAGTCTTTGCCATTAAATCAGAATTTGCGTAAGAAGTAGATATGAATATCTAAAGCTATTATTAAAATAAAAATGTAGAGTTTTGTATAGTTCTATCCTAAAACTTTTTCATTTTTATTTTGAAATGGACTATCTCCAAGCACCTTTTGCTCAAAACATCGAAGATGAATATTATTATTTTTTTACTATCTACAAAGTTACCGTTGCTTCTTTCATACATGTTTTTCAACAATAGAATATTATAATAAATAAAAGTTAAAAAATGTTAGAAACACAAAAAAAGAAAACAAGAAGACAAACTAAAATGAGACCATATAGAGAGTGCGTACAAAACTATAAAATAAGTTAGTCTGTATGAAAATTGAGGACACTTTTCTAAAATATTTAGGACCAGTAAATACTCACAAACTTAATAATTCACATCTTAAGGTGAAAACCAAACGAACATACCTAGAGCCAGAACTGGAATGTAGAGTAGGTTTATTATTTTCTTGATCATTGGTATGGTCACCAAGGAAATAACCACGAGAAAGAACCGCCATCGCCCATTAACTAGTTGTTGTTTCTATGGTGTCCAATATAACAAAAAAAGAAAGTATACCCTACTTTTAGCTCTGGCACTATGTTCATTTGGTTTAACCCTTAGAATAAAATTCAATCAAGACAAAAAAAACAGTGGGTTTTGAAATTTTTCTTTTGCTTTGTTTCTCTTCAATTTTTCCTAATTTCGCGTTATTGCTGAGTCTACCTGTTCCTGTTAAACAACGAAATATACTTGGGTACCTAAATCGTCTGTTGGGATTAGGGATTGCAATCCCGCAAAGCGGGATCCGCGTAATTTAAGGGCCTGCGGGATCCCGCAACAGCGCAAGTGCGGATCCGCAAGCATTAAATTGCGTAAATTCAACTTTACAAAAGAAATTAGCAATGAAGACTACACTAAACAGACTGAAACTAGGCATGTGAGAGTCTTCGAAAATATAAGAAAAAAAAATCGTTGTATTTGAAAGTGGTGGAGTTAAAGGGAAGTATTCTACGTTGTTGCGCGATTTGGTTTAACCCTTAGAATAAAATTCAATCAAGACAAAAAAAACAGTGGGTTTTGAAATTTTTCTTTTGCTTTGTTTCTCTTCAATTTTTCCTAATTTCGCGTTATTGCTGAGTCTACCTGTTCCTGTTAAACAACGAAATATACTTGGGTACCTAAATCGTCTGTTGGGATTAGGGATTGCAATCCCGCAAAGCGGGATCCGCGTAATTTAAGGGCCTGCGGGATCCCGCAACAGCGCAAGTGCGGATCCGCAAGCATTAAATTGCGTAAATTCAACTTTACAAAAGAAATTAGCAATGAAGACTACACTAAACAGACTGAAACTAGGCATGTGAGAGTCTTCGAAAATATAAGAAAAAAAAATCGTTGTATTTGAAAGTGGTGGAGTTAAAGGGAAGTATTCTACGTTGTTGCGCGATTATTTTCAAACCATCAAGCGTGGAGGCAGAAAGTCTTTTCGGCCGTTGGCTACAAAATATCGTCACTTCTCTGGCAAACTGTCGTAACTAACATTTTTGGGGAATTTGAGTTTTTGATGCAAATTTTATTTTTTACTTATAATCTACACTATGGCAAAGTATTGGATCTGTAACTCTCTCCAAATAGCTAAAAATCGATATATTTTTTTCACGTATCTGCTTTTTAGGTTTTTTTAGCCTCTTGCAAAATAGCGTATCTGAATGTCGCGAGTTTGCTAAAGTCATCATTAACATGTCTAACCACCACTTACCAAGGCAAAGTAGCGCAAGTTGTAGAGATAGGTGAGTTTGCCGTAGTGACCAAGGAATACATTGTTAATCAGTGTAGCAAATATTTCGCGTATTTAATTAAATAGGTATTATATTCTCACGACGGCAAAGTAGCGAATATAGTGTAGATGCGATGGTTTGCCTTAATACTAACGTAAGTAGGTATTATTTTTCACTCTAGCCTTTGCTTAGCGAATTGTAGAAACGCTGCTTTGCTTCAATGCTAAAACGTGTGAAGGTACTGTTTTTTCTCATGGCAAAGTAACGAAAGTGTTTTAGTTATTTTAATTATCGATAAAATTAAAAAAAAAATACCCCAGTTCGTAAATGCATTGATTTTTTTTCTAAATTAATTCAAATTAGTTAAGAAGAAGTTAACAACGGCATATGACCGGCAGATTATCAAATCTTGTTTTTGTTCTTCTGTAAAATTTAATTTTTGCAGTTACGCGAGTTTGCCTCAGAGGTGACGATATGTAGATAGTTTTTTTAAGAAGTAGGTTGGGAGATCACACCATTAATGCTATATGGGTTAAGTGACTTTTTATTTGTTATTAAAAAATTTGGTACGTTATACTTGATTGATTAAAAACTATTAGCATATTAGGTAATATGGCAAACAAGACTGATCTGGTTATACATAGGTTATATATACGTAACATAAAGATTAAAATTATATTTTTAGTTATTTAACTAGGTGACAAAAATTGTGTTATACGAGCTGACTTTTTACTAGATGGGTTAATTTTTTTTGTGTATTATTGAATCATTTTTCATATGGAAAACCCTGGCTGGCCTGATTCAGATTGGACGGAACCAGCAGACTAAAAAGACTCAGGCAATATACCTACTCCGCCGGCAATAATACTGGCACCTTTATATAAACAATTTATTTCAAAGAACTTACTACCAAATATATTGCTATTGTTTTTTATTTTTATTATTAGGTAAATACCTAAGTAAAGTCAAATTTTCAAATAATTATTCAATTATGTGCAGTGTGGTGTTGTTGATTTATACAAATTTTAATAAATATTTTATTAATACATACCACAGAAAAAGTTTTTTTAAAATTCTGTTTAACCGTGCGGGATCCGCGGATCCTGCGGGATTGGAGTCAATCCCACAAATATCCCGCGGGATTGAAAATGGTGCGGGATTGCAATCCCTAGTTGGGATGGCCACCAGACATATATCAGACATGCACAATATTCTAGGTATCTCTGTATGTATAATATAGTCTCCCTGGTCTGATAAGACCGGAGTAATAATTAGCGCGGGGGTTTAGCCCGGATAAGAGTGGGTTTATGGGAGAGCTCCAACTGTTCATTCTAATTCCCTGCTAACGCTTTACATAATACGCCAATATGTTCCGGCTGCTCTATGAAATTATTACACGGAAATATTATGCAAATTGACACACTGAATTCTCAACTTTGCTATAATCGTGGAGTTATTTAAAGAAATAATGGAAAATGACCGTGATTTGTTTTTTAAAAGGTAAGCCTTGGGTACCTACCTAAATGGGATTTCATTTAAAAAAGAAAAGCATTCCTTTAAAAGGGGTTCCGCAACGGAACTGCATAATTAGAGTTCGTTCGACGATAAAACTTAAATTTCAGTTTCATATGCTAAGAAATCGCGGAATCATTCAGTAAAACTGTCAAAAACGGCTATTTTGAGAGAATGGGCCCTTAACCTGTTAACCGGGGAGTTCCCATTCTAATTACGCAACATGTAACGGGCGCGTATTTTTTCACTAGGACGTGTCAACACGCCACGCTCGGATAACGTCATTTCATAGTACTGTTTTTTTTATTTATACATAAAATAAATAAAAAACTATGAAATATATATTTTATCGTAATTGATATGTATAAAATACAACGGAAAAAACAAAATTTCTACGAATACAAAAAGATACCAACTATAATTCATCATCGCTGATATCGCTCTCATTCAATTTGATGGACACTGAAATAAAGATATTTTTTAAATAAAAGGTTGGACATACAAATAATATATAATAGGAAATATTTTTATAGCCATTGAATGTATTTAAATAAACAAATAAAAAAATACGTAAGTAAGTATAAGTACGTACCCGTCACTGGTCACACAACACAACCCACCGCTCGCAACAGCGAAATGAAACTGACTCCATCCACATATTAAATTCATGTCGAGACCCGTATGAATGACGTATTACTATAGTTGTTAGAAAATATTTATAAGTCCCGCACGTTCCAGGGCGCAACATTATTTTCAAGGACGTATTCATATGGCATACCCGTACCCGATAATTTTTACGTATGACATATTTATACGTTCTGCCCGGTTAACAGGTTAAGTCTCAAATATTTGACTAAACTTAAACTTTTTTGTGAATAGTGATTCAGGAAAAAATTTGTTTAGTTTTAAACGGTCTAGTTTCGATCTTACTCAATCTATGCCAATTCCGACACTATCAAATTGTAACAAAATATTTTTGTTAGATAATAACTTCAACTAAAAATTATGTATCGGTTGCACAATATTTTTTACGGTTCTGCATATGCCAGAGTGCTTTAAAAATACCACATCAATTTAAAAAAACATAGGTACTGTAAACTAATCATTTATCCAACAGATAAAGAAACATTTCATGCTATGTTATTTCGTCTTTATTTGTTATGATGATTATTTATTTAAAATTAAATGGTGGCTGATAGGAATAGAACTTGGTCGATACGAAACTCGAGCAGCTGAAACAATATTCGAACAACATTGTTACTGGAGTACCGGAGATTCTATGTTTTTGTTTCATGATTTGTTTGTATGTGTTGTTCAGTGTTCTGTTGGTGTCTCTAATAAATAGATTACATTGTAAATAAACTTGTATCGAAAAGAAAGTTTGTCTCTATTCAAAAAGATCTCCTATTAGCCCAGCTTTAGCTGTACTTTTTCTTAAAAAAAAAGGACAAGCAAAAGAGTTCCGGCCTTAAATATTCATGATTTTTTTCTTCGGTAAGTACATACATTTTGTATGTGTTATGACTTATTCCGTACAATCCGATCCAGTTCGAATGTCGTCTTATTCTACGCCAAAACGAACTTCTGTTAGGAAAAAAAAAATCTTAACTTGAAGTTATGAAAATCTAACATATATTTTTTTCAAACGAAGTTCGTAAAAAAATCCCACAGTATCATGCACTGACACTGATGGACCGCGAAACTTACATACGTGCCTATCATGGTAGATACTAATATCAACACCAGTTGTTTTTACGATGGAGATTTTTATCGGCATCATTTCTCATTTTGGTTTAATTGAACAGAGTGGTCAAATTGATAGAAAATAGAAATGAAATGATTTAGGTATAACAGTAAAATAACTGATATTTTATCTATGTAATTGTATTGAAATGTTGGTCTGGACATTTAGTCTACTTTAAAATTTTCCAATCCTGTATGAGCTATTTTCTGTATCGAATCCTGGGGATAAAGAGGTTCGATATTGTGACAAATGAAATCGTCCGATGACTAACGTTCCAGCCTCAGGGTCCCATCCTGATGGGTCGCCGGTTGATCTGGCTCGGTCATGTCCAACTTATGTCCCCCGAGCCCATAGATTATGGAGGCCTTTTTACCCACGAAAAGACGTGACAGACCAAGACTCATCATTAATAAAAAAGTTGGAAATTATTGAGAACAAGAGAGCAACCAAACTTAAAGACTGCGACTGCTGTCTCATCATTAAGAGACCGTATGATGGAGACCTTCAGGATGCCGGTTTAGATTGGAGCGACGCACGCCCTGGAACTATCCCAGGATATACGAGTAAATGCTTAGCAAGGCTTTGTGTCAACCACATGCCCCACATAGGGAGCAAATGTGGTTTAAGTAAGTAAGTAAGTATGAGCTTTTTAATTATAAGCAAACAACTTGCTAGTAATATCCATTCTTAATCTGTACAGTGAGTTTTTGGAATAAAATAAAACAATATCAAAACTCTCCCAAAAACTTTGAGCTTAACAGAAAATCACGTTTAAGTCACTGTCTAAGTTTTTACGGCCATTAAAAGTTGACGTTATCATTAAGTTAAGTGAATATGAATAATGTATTATAATAGTGTTTGTGAGTTGAGTTGGGAGAAGAAAGGGATGAGGGGGGCGTGGAGGGAGGAAATGAATTATCTTATCCCAACTTTCACACATTATCTGCTACATTATTACCCTCAGTTTGCAATATCTGGTATGATGGAAGCCAGCACGCCTATCATATCATTAGCAATACGATCACAACTCCAATAAAGCTATTATCTCTTCAATATTCTCTACTGTGATTTACACTTCTAATAGCGTGTAATTACATATTATGAAGGTACACTTTGCGCGTTCTAACTAGCCTTACAAAAAGAGAGATTCAGGATAAACCAAAGATGTAACGACTAGATACATACACAACAAGATGTCGTTTTGCGTTATTTTATTGCCGTAATCTTAAACTATTAAAAATATACAGAATCAATCAGCTACACGTACAGTAAACCATAGATCTTTCGATGGTAGAAGTCACACGAGACGATTATGTTAAGTAGGATGTTTCTCGATTTCTTGTAAAATAATGAAATATCATATTAATAATACAAAATACTTGAAATAACTTAATGAAAAAAATATTCAGTTCTATATTTTTTTTTTTATTTATTAAATCATTAAAATAAGAAAAAAAATACAAGAAAAATACAAAAATACAGAAATACATTAACTTAGAATGAACATTTGAGATACCCGACCAGTGAAAACAAAAAAGTCTTGTGTCTGGTCGGGGAGCACAAAATACCCGCGCACCCCATCCCTAAAAGTTAGTATACGTTAAGTAATACGTAATTAGTTTACTCCGCATATATATATATCTTAGCCGTGGGGTTGCCGGTTAAGAATAGCACCCCTGCTTTTTTATCCGTTTTTTAGCATCTTGTTAGAGGCAAAAAATCAAAAAAGCTGATCGGAACCGTGAGGTTGACCGACTCAAGTCCTTAAACCCCAACAAGGCGCAAGAAATAAACCTCGGACCTCGGGGGGCGTTCAGAGAGCTGGTTTTCCCCCTGTCATGGCAAATAAAATAGAAAAGATAGAAACTATAAACTATTTACCAAATTCTTCATTCACATTTCAAAAATATAACTACCAGAGGCCCCATAAAAACAGTTTTCTAAAATAATTCAAATAGGGAACTCAATTAATCTTTCATAAATTTTAATTATCTGCAATTCCACTCACAATTGAGTGATTTATGTTTTCATCATTTGAAAAGACCAAAAGCTACTTCAGACTCATATTTTACAGCATACACCTACCCAAGAAACCAAAATAATACCTATAATGATTTCAAGTGAAGAGAGAATGTATGAAACATTTAAGAGCCTTCTCCATTAAATGCCTTGATTTTCAATATTGGCTTTGATGCTCTCACCATTGTTAGATTCACTTCAGCTACAATGAGGGTAGTCAGAGTTCTTCACATGTCTTTGATTTCGTGCACACGATTGGTACTTTAGTTTAGTCTTTGATTTTTTTCAAGATTTCATTCATGTAATACCCTCATATGTAAGTAAGAACGCACAAATGTCCTCAATATAATGATTTATTGTATATTATTATCTTGGGGTCTGGAATTATTCCATGTGGCTACATTGTTCGCAGTCCATTCCTTGAAATGTGTTATTATTTTTCCTGTAACAAGTTTGGAAACTCTCTCACCCTCGTAAAAGTTTGTTATGACGCAGGTTTCACCTAATGTAAGCTGGTGTCCTGTTATAGAACCATATTATGTAATTATACCGACTTATAACTTAGTTTACAGAGTCAAACAACGTTATTATTCCACTGAAAAAATAATATAATCCCTACCCACATAACTCCTAGGAAATAGTCGTGTTCAACTACCATTTAAATTAATGGGTGTTTGTCTGTAATCTGGAACAATTGTCAAACTCATTATTGAAGATAACAATATGTTCAATAAAGTTTATTGGCGGTAGAGCGCCAAATGTTGACTGGAAAGAAAAAACTAAAAGAATCCAGCGCGTAGATCGGCTAGCTTTTACTAATCGACCACTGAAAACTCTAACATTCATGATTGTTGGATACGATTGAAGAGACAAAATAGTGCATTTGTGTTTAGTTTGAGTGAGCACAGATTCGTTAAAAAATATGGGTATATGTAAGTATATGTACACACTCCCTTTGTGACCTCACTTAGGAGGTGCATAGGAGGCAACAAGAGCCTTCAACCGCAAGCTCTATTATACTGGTACGAATTTTTACGTAATTCAAATAATTACCATCAAAATTGATTAACCTAACAAATTAATCCTCACATTTTGGGGCGTTTATCTATTAATTTCCATGTACTGGTTGAACGCTTAATCCATCCGTGATAAATTTGGCAATACGGATTAAATAAATTACAGCCATTTTGATAGTCAGACTTTCCATATTACGCCGTCGACATTTTGTCAATAACTCCACTAGTATTTTTCTTTATTGCTGTATTAGACATACAAAATTCTGAATACCTCAAAGATGGTGAATAAATGATAATAATTATTCAAATAAAATATTCGTAAATACTCCATATCACTAGAATAATAATTTGATCAGTAATTTAAAACTGGTACGAAAACAGAGAATTACCAAACAAACTATTGATTATGTGTTAAATTAATAAACCCATTAATACTGCTTAACTTCAGATTTATTTGATTATAAATTATTATAGTCTTAATCGTTGACTGACAGTCAAAAAAGTTAAAAAAAGTGTAGTTTTTCACAGATATGCCACTTTCCGTATCTGTCAACCATATACAAATAATTAAACATTATATCAACACAAACTACAAGTTTACGAATGATTAACTAAAATTCAGGCAGTGGGTAAGTTTTATCAAAAAATTTAACCGAAATTTGACTTACGGATGTTTAAAAGATCGGCCCAAATAATGAAAGGTGAAAATACTGAATGAGTAGCTAAGTTAATCATAAACCAACGTTAAGTAAGTAACGGGTATGACACAAGTCGGATAAAGAGAATATTAAAGGATGTAAGTGCTTAGGAAACTACGAGGACGATTAAAATTAATCTGTTTATTTCCACATGGGACACGCACCGAGCCCAAATCACATTCATCGCTCTTCGCGCCAACTCACTTCACTAATAATTCGCGAGATACTTTTTTAATTACACTGGTGGAATATAACTTTAACACTGATTGTCTAAGAATACACAAAAAAATAACATGGATGATTTGTTTGAAGACCCCTGACTGATAAGATGAGGACGAATATAGCGCAACTTATCCTAAAGACGAATAATTGGAAGATAGAGTTGAGTTGGTGATGAAAATTGCAGGATACCAAAATTCGAAATAACCTTAACCTTCATCAAAGCACATAACACCTGTGTAGTTACTAATCACAGGGATAGAAAATGGTGATTTAAAGGTTTTATTGTTCTTTAAATCAGTTACATTGTCAGGAAGTGGCGGACACCTCTTATAGGAACACTAGTGAATTTTGTATGTGTTGTGTCTTTTTGTTATGTTATGTTTAAATCAGTGTTCTGTTGGTGTTTCTAAAATTGTAATTAAATAAATTAAAGGAACCCAATCATTCAACCCACTTGAAATTTTTAAAACGTACCTATTCAAAAGATAATAGAAACGAATTATTTCCATATATTTTTCTTGCGCTTAATGATGTGCCTTCACATTATCGAACTAAGATAATGACGGTTATTCTGAAATGAAAAACAGACGATTGAGTTGCGTCGTATCCAATTTTTATTGAGACTTTTGACATTTCTGTATTCTGAAAAATATGTTTTATCCAATTCATTAGATGCGTAACTATACTGGCAACCGATTAAGTTCTAAGCAAGAGCTTCTTGCGTTGAGTTGGAACGTGAATTTGAGAATACCAGTCAATGACTGGTTTCAGAATAATAGTTATAATTATGCATTAGGTACTGTTTCTCATGCTGCAACATATTATGTCCCATTGCTTTATATTATTTTTGTTTTTCTTGGATCATTTGTTTGTGATTTGGATTTTTTTGTTCTTCTATCTTACATTTACACATGATTTTACTTTATGACACATAATTTTTTTAAACGAATCTGTGCTCACTCAAAGTGAACACACATAAACTTTTTGACATATTTCACACTAAGGAAAGGCTTGTGTCGTGAAAGCGGAAATGGTCTACACGGCCGGGATTCGAACCTACGACCTTCAATACGCTGTATGTACGAAAGTCTCCGATTGACTGTCGACTGGACTACCAACCACCTTCGTTTAAATTAACCAAAATTAGTTATTTATTTATTTATTTATTTAATTGTGGTCGTTCCTGCTCTTTGTTTCTCATCTTATATAAAAATACACATAGGCAATGTGTATTTTTATTATTATTTTTGTAGATCTTATTGTTTCTCCCGGATTTTCTTATTGTTGGTTTATTTATTGATTTTTTGTTTTGTTTTTTTTTTTTTTATAATAATTTGAACTTGCAGACTAATAATTTACTGTATCTAAAATAATTAATTAATTATGATCTAGGCAGGCACTTACTTCTTGTGTACATTTTGAGGGAAATATAAAACAGGATTACACAGTTTGTATAAAAATACATAAAATTAGTAGGTATGCTAAAAGACTTGAAGACTGTTAAAGTTGGATAAAATAAAGAGTATACAGCCCAACTTCTTCTTAAAACTCGGAAAATAGAGTTGAGTCGAATGCGAAAGATGCTCCTGATAAAAAAAAACATAATGACTTCTAGGATTCCATATTCCACAAATTGAGATGAAATTTAAAAAACACCTGATACTGATTGAGTCTGAATTTATTTCAAGTTTCTTTATTTATTTCCAAGAAAATATTCTACACGAATTTGCGCCTTTCAGCATTCTTGTTCAATTTAATAATTTGTAGGTAAATGTTTTATACGGAGGAAACATGAATATCTCTATGTACCATGTATTAGAACATACTACTAGCTTTTTAATGGCTACATCTCGTGATTTGAATAGTATATAAATAATTGTTTGGTTTAACATTGTAATAAAAATGTTAAACCAAATTCAATTTTCAATTCGTCTGGTATTTTTGGTTGACTTTAAGAAAGAGATAGGGATATACGTATCGTGATATAAAAATAAAATGCCATAATGTTGCAAACATGTTTCAAAGTAATTAATTATTTCGCAGCCATATTCTGCGTTCATAAACATTTCCAATGACTGTAGGCAGTAAAAATGTAACGGCTTTATACGCGTATTTCAGCAAAAGCGTTTATGCCCTTTACGAAGCGTCTAGAAAGTAGTTAGAATTCCGATGAGTGAACAGAATACGTTAAGATCTGACCACTATATTATGACACAAGGACCCCATTTAGTGAAAATAGTAAAATGTTCAATCGTTCAACAAGCTGGGGCTCTGAATCTCAAAACTCGTTGAGGCTATGAAATTTTTTTATGAAAATCCTTTAATTATCTTTTCTATAGGGACTTTTGATCATCTAAAGAGCGCTCTCATAAGAAGTTCCTTTTTTACAAATTTCAAGAAAATGCTATTTCATCGACTTAAACTCAGACATGCGTCTAGCTACTTTTTAAGTTAGTATATAGCTTTCGAATACCACCATGCTTTTTATGATTACAAAGATGTGTGCATGCATTACTTTACAGTCTTGCTTGCTATTACCCTCTTCGATCAAAATATTAATCAAAATTTTACCAAAAACAAAGTTATTGTTTCACAAAGAAGAAGTAAGGTATATTATGTATTTACTAATTATTATAATTTTTCTAAAATATTAATGACAATGCGTGTTAACAATATACGCCAAAAGCTCTTAAAAGCCTGAGGCATATCTCAATAATGGTTTTAGTGCTATATATACTTGTTCAAATAAATAATATTTACCAACCTCTCAATAATTATTATCACGTGCGTAGATACGCCTACATACAGAAACTACATCTAGATATTTTACAAAATATTAATAAACATCGGATCGAAACCTTTTTCCAAATATCACGTACACCGTCATACCGGATCTCATACCTACGATCATATAATAATCTTTCACATCCTCCATCATCTGTCAAGATATACGTTGAAGGCGAAATATTAACGCCAAGACATTTTTATTTATATAAAATAAATAATATGTATTCGCAGAATTTTTTTTATATCATAATATACAGCAAATTTTGTAAAATAAAATAAATATACATATAGAGAGGTAACATTTATTTTGTCTTTTGTCTATCTACTCTTTTTGACATAATGTTGTAGTTATAGGTACACTTTCTCTTTACCAAAATATTTACGACTTGTATAGGTACTTATTGAATAATAGTCAGTTATGTTTTAAAAAATAAAACGAATATTAGAAAAAAATAAATCAAATTCCTTTAGTATCTACTTACCAACTATGCAGGGTTGACAGAAATAAATATTATTGTTCTACCACGAGAAATTAAAAAAAAACATGAAAAAAAAAATATTGCAGTTGAAACGTTAAAAATCGTTGAAAATATTTTACGAGAGTTCTCAAAAGCATCATTTTCAGTGTTTTGTAGGACCATTCAATAGGTAAAATTCAGAGAGCCTTTAAAATTTGCGACTGAATCATAAACAAAATAAGAACGTTTCTAATTCAAAAAACCTCCACAGCTGTCAAAAAAAATCATACCTGTACTAAAAAAAAAACATTTGTCTACATCAACATGTAACAACAACTATCAACAGTGTATTTTTAGAGTATGCGGCGTATATTTCGAATAAGTAGGTAATGTATTTAAGTTTAGTGATTTCTGATTTCACCCAAAAAATTGAGTGAAGACATACATTCAGGTAAAGATAAAAAAAAAATTTTAATCTTTAGACGTGAACACGAGCACCTATTCCGCACCTACTCGAAATCATTCAAATCTGACATAGCGCATCTCGGTTGTAAGCACTCGCGTTGCCGGGCTACTATTTTGTCTGTTTACAAAATTTGCATGAAATGTCATCTTCATACATAACAAACGCGGATTAAATAATATGTTTTTATAATTGAAGTAAAAACTGATCAGTGAGTTATACGTAATCTTACAATTAACGATTTTTTATAAGTTAGACGGTGAGGGTTTTAAAGAAGCCTGGTGTTTTAGGTTTTCATAAAAATTATTCTAAAAGATCGAGAAAAAACGTGTACAAAAATAATACTATATCAGGTGCATGATGTAGGTATTTACCTAACTCATAACTATCTGAAATTATTCGTTTTTTAATTTAAAAATGAATCTGTGCACACTGGAATTAAACACAAATACACTCTTTGGCGCTTTCACAGCTCACTATTTAAAGCTTGTGTCGTGAAAGAGGAAGATGGTCATTTTCATGCGTTAAAAAAATGTATTACAATTTTAAAGGCATTTTCATTTTTTTTTAAACACACCACTGCTCCCTAGCACAGAATAAAATGAAATGAACTGGTAAATTAAGGAAAATGTATAAAAAGTTCACGGTATAAAAAAATTACATTAAGGCTTTGTAATAAATTGTATAGTCGCTTCCAGAGTGGAGGCCAAAAAGGGATTTCGTGTTTAGAGGAAGCGTTGCTCTACCAAGAAAATAAACAAATTACGGAGGGGAAATCCGTAAATTGGCAACACGCATACAACACTATGGTATTTTATACAACATAGATACATTACTTATATTTTTCTACCAAATTTTCGATGCAAATATTACACCAATGATTATGATTTTCGATTTTATTATTTTTGGGCTTGAATCACTACGGGCTTAAAAACATTTTCTATTTCTGTTTCTAAGTTTGCCTTGTTTCGTTCGTCATCATGCCAAATCACTATCAAACGGAACCGCAATCACTACCCATACATCTGGAGGCCGGCTCACACTACTGATGCAATTACAATAGGGGGAAGAATGATGAGCCTGAAATAGAGATACTCGGGGGCTGATGCAGGAGGTGGGACTACCAATGCCTGGTTTCAGTCTCCCAAGACTTCAATGGGTCCCCTGCCTGTGACTGTGGAGGACATGTGCAGAGTATCCAACGTCGTGGAAACTGGCACATACAATGAAATACACCATGCCACTCCTAATACCTTGCAACCTGGATGTTGCTCTTTGTGTGTTTCCTGGATGCAGCAGTGAAATATTCTGCTTTTTTTCTTGTCTTCTGACGATGAAACCCCCTGATAATAATATCAAATGGGAAGTCTATTGAGTATATCGTGTAGTGTTAAATACCCCTTAATTTAATCGATAGAAATTCTAAAAAAACAACAATTATTACAAAACTTTTTTTTTATAACAAACGAACGAAAACGCGGTCGATTTTAAATAGGTACCTACCTAGTAGAAATGGGACTGTCAAGATGAAAAATAAAGTACATACTTATCAACTTTTTTAAATATTTTCCATCTTGGCATGGTTTATGAACAATAACATAAAGGTCATACAATTCTTTAGATATGAACGTCGTTGTAAATTATTGGCAATTAAAGCTCGTGATCCCGGAACACAGCTAGACCCCAAGACTATTATAAAAAAATAATAGAACCAACTAATTAAAATACACAATCATTAAATAAATTAGTTTTCGATTTATAAGAAGTAAATTTTTGCAAATATGACCCATAAGGACTTACGACCTTGTTCTACATCCAGCTTAGTAGAATATGGTAGTAAGCCCGTATGGTTGTAATTTGGAAAAAAAATCCTTTTAAAAATCGAACACTAATAATTGATTTAATGATTGCGTGAAATTGTTGTTTCTATAAATCCATAGAATCCATAAATTATCAGACTATACAAAAGGTTGATTTTCAACAAACTTTAACGTGGCAAACTTAAAGCAGCCATTTTGAATCGGCTGTTGTGACATGACCTTCTCAAATAAAAAAAAATCTAAAGGTAGAAAAATAATAAAGGCATAATAACCCCCTTCAATATTCCGAGAATCCTTACAGGATTAGGCGGTTAATTTAATCTTTTAACAATTTCGAAAGATGAACAATAAAGACTTAAATCCTTTCTCGACTCAGAGCACTCGTGATTCAGAATGTATTTCACAATTTTAATTTACCCACCCCTCCATCTGTTTATTTCTTTCAATCTATTTTTAAGAACCCTCTGTGCTCTAAGAAATTCCCTATATTTAATTACGTAACGTATTTTTGTGCTTTTACAAGAACGCAATTCTATTAAACGAATCGTTTTGGTAAGAATGTCGTTAATCTTTAACCAAAACGGATTTGTAATTGCTAGTATGTTTTTAGAACCATTTATTTTGTTTTTAAGCACATTTCCATTAAGAAGAAAATACGTTCTGAGAAATTTGTCACAAAGAGAATGTCGCTCCCGAAAACTTGCTCAGAACACGGACTAAATTACCGACTAACACTGCCTTCCCAGCGATTCCCGCGGGCCACCCAATTTACACACATGTTATGGCAAGTGAGGTCTGTTGGTTGGAAAAAAACACAATTGTGTAGACAAGATCTTTAATTACCTACTAGAACCATTTGTGACTGACAATGAGAGAATGGTAAAACAAAGCAAGCTATATATGTAAAACTAACGCCCCATTGGTAGAAAAGTGAACTTAAACAGGAAATTTGAATTAAGAGTTCTTTACAATAAATTCTCAGTATACATAAGTGAAGACGAGAATAATTGAAATTTTATAATTTATATAATTATTTGCATCACATTTTGCCGAGTGACCCCAAGTTTACGATAATAATAATCTATAATATATTAAGATATTAAGAAAACGTATAACATGTTTAAGAATCCCGGTTAGCTATTTTCGAAAAAGGTCATTCCTTGATTCAATGTGAAGTTATGAACCCACTTGTATTTTTGATTAAATGTCCGAAGAGGCCGCATCTGTCGGTAAGTAGGAGATCATCAAATTTGTGAGCCTGCGGCTAAAATTTCGGTAAAATAATTTTTAAGGAATATTCTACTTGGTTGAAAGTATGTTGTACCTATAACATATCCATCATTTAAACTGAAATTGAAAAATGGAGTATTTTTTAATATTTATTTTCAATTCCCCTGAGGAAAAAAGTAAATCTGTATCTCAAAGCCAACTTGTCTTAGCTCCAAATGACAATATTTCGGATATTATGTATTTAGTCATTTCACCCAAAAATAGAGCTAACCTATTTACACATCAACATTCCCTATTTTTATATATTAGATTTTACAGATTCTGAAAGTACTCTAAGCAAGACCTAATCCTTGTAACAAATAAGGTAAGTATTTTGATTAATAAAGTAAAAGTGAAAAAAGAATCATAAAAGACATAGGATAAAATTATAAGGTATTTCACTGTATATTTCACTTATTATTTTTGATTGGCAAAGGCCTTTCCACCATACGACCATCTTCAGTAGCATACGTAAACATAAGGTTGCTGAAGATGTTCGTATGACCGAAAGGGTTAACCAATTAAAAGTAATAAGTAAAACAGATAATGTAAAAAAAAATAATCAACCAACTATACAGAGTATGATTTCACATGGTTTACAACGAAATTTACGTAAATTGAAATGAAAGTTTTTTTCTGCAAAGCATTTTCTAATAATCTTTAAGATCTAGTCCTGAAAAATGGTCACAACAATCTAGACATAATTAGAACGTTGTGCACCAACAAAGACAATAGGCAATAAAGATGAGACATTAACAAAAATGGATATAGTCATATCCTGGCCCCAAATACATGACAGCAGTCGCAGTCTTTAAATTTGGTTGCTCTCTCGTTCTCAATAACTTCCAACTTTTATCTCTATTTTTCATTAATTATTAAATATCTACTTGTTGCATGCATGAGATTTTTCAACACGTTGAACATGTTGAGAATTCTCATGATTAGGAGTTTCGGAGACATTACCACCCAATGAACGTTGTTATCTTAAAGTGATCACACTAAGCCAGCCTTCGAAATAACAGGAGAAGATGGTCGTTAGCCCGTAGTGGTTTGTTCCATTTAAAAATCGAACATCAGGAATGAATTGTTAGAGTCATTAGTTGTTACATATTCTTTATTTTCTAATTAATTACCCAACCTCCCGTCTACAAAGTAAACAAAATGTACAACAGTTAAGATATACATTTTAATGTATGTGCTTAGCAAATAGGTAAGTAAGACTTACTTACCTATTTGCTAAGCACATACATTAAAATGTAGTACCATACAAAAGAATATCGATGGATATTTCCAAAAACATTCTCCCGAATATTTTGTATGAAGGTAACAAAAAAATAATAATGTATAAGATTTTGATATATATAATATATTTTCAATGGGAAATATTAAAAAGAGAGAATAGTTGAAGTCTTACAATAGAGCGCCTGGTACGTGTGGTACCTACCTTTATATTTTTTGATATAACGATTTCCCCTTTTCAAGAATGTGAAAATAAACCTAATTTAACAAATTAAAAAATCCATAACAAAATATTCGTACGGGAAATGTAATAAATTATCAAGATACCTATATCGTGACTTCGTTTTTTTTTCAAACAGATGTAAGTACCCACATTAGTTTTTTTTTAATGACGCGTCAAATATTATTTCCCTTTAGAAATCGTCCAAAATTTCATTGGCTTTCTCCAAAATGCTTTCGATTGTTCCCTACCTATTCCTAGTTGCCATCTTAAAGCTGGTAAAATATAGCAACCGTTCCGAATCCCTTCTTACACCATCCTACCATCTCAGCCTTGGCCTGCCAACCCATCTACTTCCGTCCGGGTAGGTATACGTTCAAAAGGTTCGCGAAATCATTATCTCACATATAAAAGAAAGTCGGGTTAGTGCGAACACTTATAACTCGAGATCGGCTGGGCAGATTCTTCAGATGTTTGATTTTTTGGATTATTCTCCGCCCCAGATAACATAATAACTATTAAAAAGTTGAAAATGCATAAGAAATATAATATTAACGTTAGTATGGAACTGATTTTGTGCGCCGCGCCAACGCCATCTATGAAAAAATCTAGAACAACAAAATTATTGTTTATACTGCTCCTGATGGTAGAGTTCTCTTTCATTCTCGCATACGTCGTCGTTCATATCTCAACATGTAAAAAAATTAAATTGTAAGATACAACCCTGAGTTTACGTTTACAAATTTATTAAACAGAATTATTTTATTTATCTTATACATAAGTCGTAAATCTGTGTATTATTTTATTTATGTTTTCAAATACATAAACAGCAAAAATATTATTTAATCATTAGTGACACCGTATCGGTGTATTTTATTTTACAGCCTGAGCGTACCTACGCAATTGGCCTTTTTTTCGAATGAGTACATTAGTTCGGGTGTCTTTTCCATTTGTAAAAATTTCTCTCCCGCATTTTCCCCATTTCCGCAATGATTTATTTATGGCTGAAGGTAAAGCAGAACACGAAATATTCCAACATTCAAACAGACTCTGACGTATCCTGAAAGGATATTCGCGAGAAGATATAAATAGGACGACTCGCTGCTAACGGAAATCATCCGTGATAAATCACTCAAGTTTAAATATCAAAGAGAATAAAATATTTTAAAGTCAATTTCGCTATCTCCCTAGAGAAGGAAAATGTTGTCATTTACGGTAAACAAACTCCTTTGTTCCGCGTCTCATAATGCGCCACTCACGGTTTTATAGCTTTCAGCAGTTGTGCCTTTAGACGTCTCACATTCCCAGCACGAAGACACACCTCTAAGTGTTTTCCCATCCCCCGATAGACAGCACACTTTATAGACAAATTGATTGCCAATTTACCCACTCTAAACGCCAAACAGTTTTTGATTAAAAAAAAAAAACCAAGATATATCATTTTGCTCCTAAGCGAAGATTCTTCGTTGGCTTTCTTTATAAAACAGATATCCATTAAAAAAACAGACATGAGTAGAGAAAATCAACTGTTTTAAAAAGATAATTATTGTAAGTTTAAAATATCATACAACTAGCAAAGTTTAATTAGGATATTATTACTAGAGATGAAACGGATATCCGGCAACTATCCGGTGGCTTAAATGCTATCCGGCCGGATACCGGATAGTAATAAAAGATATTTTTGAGTAACAAATACACCTTGAAATCATAAGAAAAATGTCAAAACAACTTAGAAAACATACTGCAATTAGGGTAAATTATAGAGAATGAATACTTATTTCTTTATTTAGAGGTAGCAAGCGGCTTCGCTTGTCTCCGTAAATAAGGAAAGTTTAATGAAATTACGTTTCGTCATATACCTATCATCCTACTGAAAGATGCATGATTTTTGGAACAATAACGTTCCGGCAACGGAGTCAGTCCAATGGGAAGTTTTCTGGGGAGCTTCCGACAATACACACTAGGTGGCAGAACTTCTAATGGTCTATTGTGAAATTATGACAGCTGTCAAACATACCATCTAGCATTGACTGATAAATATTATACTCAATTCAACAATTTAACGTTTTAATTATTGATGATTGCAAAAGTGGCTTTTTCTAGGAAGTAAACCATAGTATGTCCTTTTACACTACATAGGTACAAACAAAATCACTAGGTATGTAAGGGTGAATTTTCAGTCCCGTTCTTTGAGAAAAAAATCTCAGTGCTGCTGTTCTGTATATATTCTTGTATTCTGTTACGGTATGTTAGGTTGTATTTAGGTATATAAGAGGTGGTTGGTGACCCAGCGGTTACAACGCCGGCTTTCGTACTGTTTCGTGCGGACGTCGTGGTTCGATCCCAGGTGCCGACCATCTTCCTCTTTCACGACACAAGCTTTAAGTAGCTTACTGTGAAAGAGTCAAGGAGTGTATTTGTGTTCACTTTGAGTGAGCACAGATTCATTTAAAAAAAAAAATGTAGGTAGATATATAAAAAATAAAATAAGATAAACAATTTTATTTGTAATAGTATGTAAAAAGAAAATATGTAACATGATTATTCTAAACGTATTGTTATCTTATTATAATAATACATAAGTTGTTTAATTTGAAATAAACTAGAATGATAGGTAAATCGTGTTTTTTTTCATTTTCACTGTAACACAAAGTATAAATAAAAAAATTAAATTATTTATTTACGAAAGACAAAACGGACCGTTGAGGTTATAAACGTTAATTTAACCAGTGTTGCCAACGGTGTTTTTCAAACGCAAAGAAGCCCAACTGGAAATTTGGTATGCGGTCATTCCGAAAATTTTAGTATCCGAAGAGAGGTGGGAGTTCACTAAAAAAAGGTAATTTAGTATCCGGAAAGGTGAAAACTCGCTAAAAGGTTAAGTAAGTAACTAAGTAAGTAACCAAGTAAGTTCCAAATAGCCCAAACGGCAGTAAATCGCCCCCTTTGGCAACACTGAATTTGACAATAAACCGGATTAGCTACTAGCTAGGGCGCCTCTAGCGGCATAGAAAGGAAGAAAAACATCCCATTGGTATACGCAGCGCCGCCGGCCGCCTACGTAAGCGTAATTCATGAGTTGTACCTACGCTAATTCACGCACTGCCCGGGCTCTACTAATTACTTTTTTAGTATTCAGCGAGTTTTATTGATTTTGAAAAAAAAAAACACTGATATTTTAAGGGGAGCGCTGTTCTCTTCCTCCCATCAGGGTCCCGAAGACGAGAAAGACCCTTTCATACCGAGAGGGTCTTCCTCGAGTTCCACTCCTTCGAAGGAGACCTGAGAAATCTGGACATGGTGTGTTAGGAGGTCATAAATATTGCGCGAGATTGAGCGCAATGGAGAGGTATTGTTGCCTTTCTGTGCCCCTAAGTAAAGCATAAAGGGAGTTTGGATTGGATTGGATATTAAGGGAGTCGTAAACCTAAATAGATTGGGAGCCTCTGCACTAATGTTATCCTGGCTACGACCTTGGTTCGGAGGGTAAAAGTTAAAAATCTAAACGCTCTAACCATAGGAAAAATATTATAATCCAGACTAACTAATGCGGTTGATGGTTTTTTCGACAATGTTCCCAATAATCTCATATGGATGCACCAACCAACCAGAAACATATGCAGGATATCCGGTATTCGGCTGCTTAGTTGGCCGAATATCCGGTATCCGGCAAATTTTCTATCCGTTTCGTCTCTAATTATTACACATATAGTAATTTAAGAATGAAGTTGAAACGCTGACATAGTGGAAGTAGAATACAAGATAAGATTTCACTTGGACGCTTTCTTTCTATACAAACCGTTATAACCAGGGGTCACCCTCCACCATGTAAAGCAATAATTATAATTTCGATTCGACGCGTAAATTATGATGTCTTTAGGTACGGACGCGCTACCAGTAGTACCCCTAGTGTAAGTTTTCGATGATCGATTATCGAAAGGATTTTTGAAGGAGTTTCGAAAAAATTCCATACAAAATAATCGAATGATTCGATCATTTGATATTAGAACATTATTTGCACGCTTATAAAAGCGTTTATTAGTGTGTAATTAGCTTTCGAGAAAATTCATACTAGCCCCTCTGTATTCTGTATGGGGTGTGTATCTACCCGTTTCAAACAACAGAACTCACGTACCACTACATACACGATAGCGCAGATGTGGTTGTGCGACTATGCGTATATATGTGTTGCCCGCGGGTATCGCTCCTCTTCGGGTAGGCGGGGCTAGTCGATCAGAGTGTCAGTATTCTTGGCCTATTAATTTCTTCTTATATATATATATATATCCATTCCGAGCTGTACCTACCTGCGAGAGATGCGTTACTTTTGAAGGGAAATGTTCTCAATTCAATAGTAAAAAAGTAGTTTTATGTTCTGATATAGGCATATTTTCGTAAAAATACTTTATTCAATAAGCCTACCAGCAGATGTTGATGTTATACTTTTATACATCCACAATCTGATTTGGTATAGGTATGTAAAACGGCGATGAAACTATTCTTGGTCGATATCCCACAGCACACATGCAGAGAACAATAAGGTGAGAACATTGGATTCTCAACGCTGTGACACGGTAAACCATTCGAATTCACCTCTGTGCCGTAAAATCTGAAGACAAAGATAAAATGAAAACAAACTGTTCTAGACAGCTTAAACAAACAGTCTTTCGTGTGTTTGGGTAGAAAACATTGGCATCAACAGCTACAATAGAAGGATTTAAGTGGGTTAAAGCTGTTTTTATACTTTGTCAGTAAACTGCACGTGAGATTAGATAAGCTCAATACAGCTCGTGTACTCAAGTACCTACTCATTGATATAATAATGTTCCGTAGCGTAAGGTAAGTAGGTAGCGTAGTATTTTTATGACTTTACTCAATTCTGCATTCGGACTACAGTTATCATTAATCCATGGACACAAAAATGTGCACATATTTATTAATTTTTATCAGGCAGATTCTACTTATTTGTTTCGGATTTAGATCAACTTTACCCTGGTTAATTCCTCCTAATTAGGTTTTTACTTTTTACAAGTGGTTACCAACTATTTTCAAATGGTTTGAAGATCTTGATCATGATATGAGAATTTTATGTTTAGATTTTCATACATAAATGGCAGATATCCGTTTAACTTTACCATTTCTCTGATGGAACTTGTAAAATGACATTTAACTATGAAGATCCTATCAATTTATAAATTAATTACATAAACAATTATATTAAAAAATGTATTTTCTTTAATGTATCTTAATGTAATGTAATAAAAGTGAATACAAATACACTCTTTGACTTTTTCGCAGAAAGCTACTTAAAGCTTGTGTCGTAAGAGAGATCAAACCCACGACCAACAAAAATAAATAGGCACTTGATTGAATTACTTGCCTAGCTCAACAACTTGTTCAAAAATTACTAACTACTCTTCAAATATACCGTATAAATACATCATTAGTATAGTTTAAGTAGTGAAAATCTTATCGATCAGAAAATTATAGCGCGTTGTTCCTAAAACGTATAAAAAAATGAAACTGTTTGCCTTAAGCATAGAGGAGTGCATGGGTTACTATTTCAAGTTGACTGCAATGATGGAAGTTAAATGCTTAGGTATATATAAATACGATTCCGAGTTAGCGGGTCGGGTGGATTGACTGTTTCCAGTTTCCTGGTAAGCTGCACACAATGCATTGTGAAGAGTTCACTACAAACAGCATTACCGACATTTTCTTATTTGCAACGGAATGTAAATACAATTTGCTCTTGGCCAATCCAGCTGTTATAGTTGCCGCAAAGGAAATGATATTTACTTACTTACTGCGATGTGTGAATATAGTATGTACAGGGATGATGTATGCCGCTATTCGTGTCTGGTGCTAATTTACGATCGCTGCTTCCGTCAAGCACAACAATACGCTTAAAATAAGCGCCAGCTTTATTTAGCACAATATTTCTAAAATTTGACAGAATCGCATCTCAGATTTACTTTTCTTAAATTACTTTTTTAAGATATCCCCTGTCCTTCACAAGATGCAGACACCTTTCTTTAAATACAATTTGTTATTGTCATCTGTCAACCCTCGAGTTATTTGTCCTATTTCGCATCCCTCCATGTCGCCAACACACTGTAGACCTTCAAGTTCTCTCCATTTCCTTTCCATTGTATTTTCTTTTCATTTTCTTTTTTTTTCACCCATCTACACTATAATACATTCCATTGTAGTGGAAGGATATTTTAATTTTTTTTTTTATATATTTTTTTTTTTGTTTTTCTACGTGTTTTTTTTAGATTTTCCAACTATCGTGTATTTTTATACATATACGAAATAAAAGTATTATACTATGTCAAGAGCTGTTTTGGCGCTGATTACAGAAAAACTTCTGTAAAATTTGATACAAGATTTATATTATAATAATAATTGATCGTTTTCCTTTTTTAATTTTCTACTATTTTGTTTCTTCTGTGTTCTGATTGTTTTTGTTTGTATTTTTTTTCTCTTTTTGTGTCTTTGTGTCTTCCATAGTAGGTACAGTGCCGCTATAATTAAAAATTAGTATCACCTCAACACAGGCTGTCGTCTAGTGAGGTGATAAATTCCAAATATGTACCTATGTAAAAGTTGGAAAATAAAGAAATAAAATAAATAAAAACAAATTTTGGTCATGTTGAAGGAATGGTGCAAACAGAATAACAAAGAGAATTTGTAAGGCTGAAAAGAAAGGTCGAGGTCGGCCGATAATGGCGTAGATCGAACAACGATTCCGTCCTCGAAGAAAAATAAATAAAAGAGAATGTATGAGAAACGGTACCTAAATCGATGAAAAAAGTGTGCTACAAAGAAAAGAGTGGAAATTCGTTCCCTCTGCCTGCCCCTTAAGGGACACGGTGTGATGGGGAAAAAATATCAAACGATGACTTTTGTAAAAAGGTAGATTCCTTTTCGATAAATTTGAGATCGTTTAACCATCACTCCCACGCTATGGCAATATCGCCATATATTTGTCAATGTTCTATGATCATAGCGTGTGTGTGTGACTAGGCTATGTTGCGCTGACCGTCATCGATGGCACCATATAAAATGTACTCTTGTCATATTACAATACATAGTACATAGTAGCATAGAAATATGGCGTTATCGCCATAGCGTGGGAGTCCTTTAGACCCATGCACTAAAGTGTTAGGGCTTACTACTCAGACAATTTGACTATCATTATTTAGTCTCCGAACTTGACATAGGTATATCAACCGAATAGTTCAATGGTGTGTAAAACATGTGCATAAGGTATTTCGTGTTTAGTTGTGGACGAAATATTATTACAAATAAGTATTACGAAATATTACATACAAAAACACGGTTTGGTTTATTGGATTGTTTCTCTCTAGATTGCATGCGAGTGCATGTCATTGAATTTTCTAATATCTAACAATAATATTGAGTGTTTTCGCATCTAAACTAAACAAACAACAAATGGTATATAGTATTACCTATAGTGTAGGAGATAGTTGCATGAGGATAGACACTAGCACTAGACAGTGCTGTGGGATATGGCCTGCGACGTAATATCTAGGACACGCGTGCCTTCGTAAATAACATTTCCATCAAATTATATTACACTCAGCAGTGGCGTTACTATATAGGGTGGTATTTTTTAAATGAGATTGAAGGTTTATATTCTATAGGAGTGGTTCAAAATTGTGAAAAAAAATCTCTTTAAATCGATCGTTTATGAATTTAATTATCATCAAATTGTTGGTTCTAACCACTGCTAAGTACTTAGCAGTGGTTAAGCGTCTATACAAGCGAGTTCTTCATGTCTTTACCAAATAATCAGAAAATGAATTTTTTTTTCACTAAAAATGCGTTTTTTGTGTAGCTTAACCATTGAAAATTTTCAGTCTACGCCACTGGTAGATACATAATAGATGGTTTATTAAAATTAAATTACAACGCGACGATTATTACTGGGAGAGGGTCCCATGCAAAGAATTTGCCGTGGGCCTTAGAAGGTGTAGATACGCCACTGAAACTCAACTAGGTAGAATAAGCGAGCGAGGAGTCCGTACTACGTGAAGCGCTTGCATACTTAATACCGACATATTCACATTTTGTTACCAACATAAATATTGTTGTACTAGAGTAAACTACATTCTGGCAGTCATATTCCATATTTTAAAGCACTCCAGATTCGTCCTTTGTACACAAACTATGGCTGACATGACCCTAATAGGGATCTTTCCAAGAAATGTTATCAGATGTATATTTCTCAAGTGGAGAACGAGGTATTTAGTGATTCTGGATATTTTTGGAAGTTCGCAAAATCCCACGAAAAGGGGAGTGATCGTCTTCCGGACTCAATGATTTACAACAATGTTCTCAGTACAAGTGATGATGAGATAGTTGAACTATTTCAACAATTTTTCAAAAGTGTTTATGTGATGAGTGGAGAGGACGATCACATCCCAAATATCATGTATTCGGAGACGGTCAACATTAATAATTGTGTCATAGAATGCTCATTTGTCGAGAACGAATTAAGTAAACTGAATACTAAGAAACCAGCAGGGCCGGACGGGATACCAAGTATATTTCTGAGACAGTGCTCTCCTTCTTTATATTTTCCATTATATATACTGTTTAAGGAATCTCTAAAAAAAGGCTATTTCCCAGAAAGATGGAAAGAGAGTTTCATAGTTCCTGTTTTCAAAAAAGGTGACAAATCAAATGTTAAAAATTATAGGCCTATTTGTATCTTGTCCGCAATACCTAAGTTTTTTGAGTCGGTTGTTTTGCACTACGTCACTCCTCAATTAGAGGGGTTGATCAATCGGGCTCAACATGGTTTTGTTAGAGGTAGGTCGACGTTGACCAACTTAATGATATATGAAGATCATATCATGAGGGCCTTTGCTGAAAAATCTCAGATAGACTCTGTTTATACTGATTTCAGCAAGGCCTTCGACCGCGTTCCGCATGATGTATTGCTGTACAAATTGAGAGCGCTGGGTGTGGGTGGTAGTTTGTATGACTGGATTGCTGGCTACTTGAGTGAGAGGAGACTTGTAGTACGCAAGGACTCGACGAGGAGCAGTGGGTTCATTGCTACAAGTGGAGTTCCTCAGGGTAGTCACTTGGGGCCACTTCTTTTCCTCCTCTTCGTGAATGATATTTGTTCCGTGTTTGATGACGTGACCTACCTATTGTTTGCTGACGATCTTAAGGTATTCGGACGGGTGGATAGTATTGGCGACTGTCAAGTATTACAGAGTAATTTAAATGGGTTGAATTCTTGGTGTGAACGCAACAGACTATTCCTGAATGTTGAGAAATGTCAGGTAATTACGTTTACGAGGAGGATAAATCCATTAGAATTTGATTATAGATTGGGGAGTGATGTCTTGGAACGAGTTGATGCCATTAGAGACTTAGGAGTAATCTTTGATCAACGTTTGACGTTCATTCCACATATAGAGGACATAACAAATAGGGGAATGAGAATGTTAGGATTTGTACTCAGGACGACCAGAGATTTTGTATCCATACCTGCAGTCAAGACTCTCTTTATGTCCTTGGTTAGAAGTCGAATGGAATATAACTCCCCTATTTGGTCCCCCTACTATGCTGTCCACTCAAATAATATTGAAAGGATTCAGCGAAAGTTTCTTAGGTGCGTCAACTACCTGATGCGGATTCCTGCTGAGGAAATCAATTACTCTTATCTATTGTCGCTTTTGAATATGAACACGCTGTCTGATAGACGGATAATATCCGATCTGAGTCTGTTATTTAGGATAGTGCGGGGACAATTGGAGTGTTTTGAATTGACCGGTATGATATTGTACCAGGTTCCGGCAAGAGCTACTCGACAGGTGGTAACATTTCACACCGACGTAGTGGACACGAACTATTTATATAATGCGCCTATTAATAGAATGCATAGGTTCGGAAACATTCATGGGCATTTGTCGGATATCTTTCTGGATTCTCTGTTCACCTTCAAGCAAAAAATTGCCGAGAGCTTGAAATCCACAATGTAGTTGTAGATTGATATGATCATGTGATGTGTGTATGTGCGTGTATATGTATATGTTTATGTGTGTGTGTGTATTTTATGTGGAATGATTGATGGGTTTTAAAGTTTTAAATATCGACTTTGTTCGAAATTATTTCATGAATGGATTTTATCGGCTTGCTTCTGACATTTACATCTTATTTTTCAGATTTCAATTTTTTTGCACGTCTTTACAGAAAGTTATTTGTTTGTAACTGTACTTGTTTTTATTTATTTGTTTATTATTTTTTTTGTTTTTTATATGCCTTTGCGAAGAGTTATTTTTTTTTTTTTTAAGAAATTTTTGTAGGTATTTTTTTTTTTTTTTAATTATTTTATGAATGGATTTCATCGGCTGGCTTCTGGCATTTTTACTTCTTAATTTTCAAATTTGAATTTTTGTCTGCGATGTCATCGCATCGCACCTAAACGGCTGGACCGATTTCGCTAATTATTTTTTGGTCATATAGGCTTTTATCAGGAGAAGGTTGTATGGGAACAAAAAAATATGAAAATTGCGTGGATAATTAGAAAATTAAAGAAAACTCTAAGTAGGCAATCTTTATAGTACTTTTTACAATATAATTTTGTTCTACTTTTGAATTTTAATTAATTGACATTTGAAAGAACCGTCAGTGGATTGATTATTGTTGCAATAATTGCAATCAATTATTGATAGAATGCGAATGTCAAATATAACTTTTGAAATAGATTGATTGAATAAGTCATATAATATTCATTGCAGTTATTTTGTATAAAGAGTTTTGGTAAGTTTAAATACAAGGAATACATTATTGTCATGAAGTGTAAGGAGTTTTGAAAACTTTCTTTATTAACAGAATCGTTTATATAACATTGCTATTAAGGAGTTATACTTAATTGAAGTTAATTTTATAAGGAGTTTTGATAAATTTTAACACAAGGAATACATGATTATATTGAAGAACAAGTAGAATATTTTTGTTTGTTTGTTTGAAAATCAATTCTTCGTTTATGGGCTGATTTTTAGAGAGGATGATTACACATATAACGTAAATATAATCTGCATCGTTAATAATATAACATTGCTAATTAATATGTAAAAAAGCTGGATATTATTTGCTTATGACCTAGCATTTGTCAGACGTTTCTTTATTGAAAATACAAAAATTGTTACAATTCTACCATGTATTAGAAAAAAATCACAGATACTGCATTAAATGTGCTTTTTATTTATTTCCATTGTTTTGAAAGAGAAGATTATTAAGAACGCAATGTTGTGTGAAAGTGAAGTCTATTTAGGTAATTTATTTAGAAGAGATGCAAGGTGTGAAAAAGAGATTGAAAGAAGGAAATTGGCTGGGAGAAGGGTTGGCGGTGCACTTAGACCTCTAAGAAGATATCTCTGAAATCGACAGTTGATTTACAATGCAATCCTGATACTATCCATGATTTATGGGAGTAATGGGAGTGAAACTTGGACATGGACGAAAAATTTGGAAGTTGGAATAAATGCTGTGGAAATGAGATCACTGCGTAGGATATGCGGAAAGAGACTTATTGATAAGGTGAGGAATGATAATATTAGAAAGGAATGTGGAGTGGATGTTAGTGTAGTTACTAGAATGAAAGTGAATAAAGAAAGAAGGTTTAGGCATGTAAAGAAAATGAACGAAGAGAGAATGACTAAAAGGATATATAAATCTGAAAGAATAGGTGCACGCAGACGAGGCCGACCTCGAATGACATCGTCCAACCATATCAGTGCCGTCTTACAGGAGGGCCAAGTCAGGAGCAAAAGGAATAGAAGAGCATGTATGCGGAATGTTATGCGTTTGGAGGAAGCGAATGAGTTTGGATTGGAGAGAATGGAAGTCCATACTCTCTGCCTACCCTCTTCGGGAATCAGCATGATCGGTAAAATAAGTATTTACACCTCAATGCGTATTTTGAATCGGTACGGAGAAGTTCCTTATCGTACATTGATTAACCAATCAATATTATTTTAACTGAGCAAAATAATTATTGAAACATCGAATATAATGACATACCTAAATTCTTTTTTTTACATATTAACATCAAATCAATCAAAATTAAAACTCCCTTTGAACTCCACTCAGGAACAAAGTGAGGCAATAAGAGTTCTCCATTGCACTCGATCTTGCGCAATGATGACCTCTTCCCACATCATATTAACATAGATTATATATTTTTGATGTAAAAATAAACTCAGACCCGATGAATGCAGCGTGGTATGCAAGTTTTGCTAATGCCAGTAAATAGTCATTCATGATGTTAAATAACTAAAATACGAATTTGAGCTCTGTTGCATAAAACCTAGAGTACCCATATTATTTATTTCGATACGAAGTTCGACGGGTCAGCTAGTCTTATATATAAAAATGGAGAGCTATTTTGCGTTGTCATCGGATGGCGCCTAAACGGCTGGACCGATTTCGCTAATTCTTTCATTGTCGTGTAGGCTTTTATCGGGAGAAGGTTGATTTAGAAGAAAAAAATTGAAAAAATGCGTGGAAAATTAGAAAGATTAAGAACACTATAAAAATGGAGAGCTATTTCCCGATGTCATCGCATCGCACCTAAACGGCTGGACCGATTTCGCTAATTATTTTTTGGTCATATAGGCTTTTATCAGGAGAAGGTTGTATGGGAACAAAAAAATATGAAAATTGCGTGGATAATTAGAAAATTAAAGAAAACTCTAAGTAGGCAATCTTTATAGTACTTTTTACAATATAATTTTGTTCTACTTTTGAATTTTAATTAATTGACATTTGAAAGAACCGTCAGTGGATTGATTATTGTTGCAATAATTGCAATCAATTATTGATAGAATGCGAATGTCAAATATAACTTTTGAAATAGATTGATTGAATAAGTCATATAATATTCATTGCAGTTATTTTGTATAAAGAGTTTTGGTAAGTTTAAATACAAGGAATACATTATTGTCATGAAGTGTAAGGAGTTTTGAAAACTTTCTTTATTAACAGAATCGTTTATATAACATTGCTATTAAGGAGTTATACTTAATTGAAGTTAATTTTATAAGGAGTTTTGATAAATTTTAACACAAGGAATACATGATTATATTGAAGAACAAGTAGAATATTTTTGTTTGTTTGTTTGAAAATCAATTCTTCGTTTATGGGCTGATTTTTAGAGAGGATGATTACACATATAACGTAAATATAATCTGCATCGTTAATAATATAACATTGCTAATTAATATGTAAAAAAGCTGGATATTATTTGCTTATGACCTAGCATTTGTCAGACGTTTCTTTATTGAAAATACAAAAATTGTTACAATTCTACCATGTATTAGAAAAAAATCACAGATACTGCATTAAATGAGCTTTTTAATTATTTCCACTGTTTTGAAAGAGAAGATTTAAGAACGCAATGTTGTGTGAAAGTGAATGTCGAGAACTTGGAAGTATGTCTATTTAGGTAATTTATTTAGAAGAGATGCAAGGTGTGAAAAAGAGATTGAAAGAAGGAAATTGGCTAGGAGAAGGGTTGGCGGTGCACTTAGACCTCTAAGAAGATATCTCTGAAATCGACAGTTGATGCACAATGCAATCCTGATTCCATCCATGATTTATTGGAGTGAAACTTAGACATTGACGAAAAATTTGGAAGTTGAAATAAATGCTGTGGAAATGAGATCACTGCGTAGGATATGCGGAAAGAGACTTATTGATGGTGAGGAATGATAATATTAGAAAGGAATGTGGAGTGGATGTTAGCGTAGTGACTAGAATGAAAGTGAATAAAGAAAGAAGGTTTGGACATGTAAAGAAAATGAACGAAGAGAGAATGATTCAAAGGATAATAATATTCTGAATTCTGAAAGAATAGGTGCACGCAGACGAGGCCGACCTGGAATGACATAGACCGACCATATCGGTGCCGTCTTACGGGAGGGCCAAGTCAGGAGCAAAACGAATATAAGAGCATGTATGCGGAATGTTATGCGTTTGGAGGAAGCGAGTGAGTTTGGATTGGAAAGAATGGAAGTCCATACTCTCTGCCTACCCCCTTCGGGAATCAGCGTGATGGGCAAAAAAAGTATTGACACCTCAATGCGTATTTTGAATCGGTACGGAGATGTTCCTTACGGAGATTAATCAATCAATATTATTTTAACTGAGCAAAATAACTATTAAGACATCGAATATAATGACATACTTACCTAAATTCTTTTTTTTACATACATATTAACATCAAATCAATCAAATTTAAAACTCCCTTTGAACTCCACTCAGGAGCAAAGTGAGGCAATAAGAGCTCTCCATTGCACTCGATCTTGCGCAATGATGACCTCTTCCCACATCGTATTAACATAGGTAATAAGTTTTTAATGTAAAAATAAACTCAGACCCAATGAATGCAGCGTGGTATGCAGGTTTTGCTAATGCCAGTAAATAGTCATTCGTGTTAAATAACTAAAAAAACGAATTTGAGCTCTGTTGCATAAAACCTATAGTACCTACCCATATTATTTATTTCGATACGAAGTTCGACGGGTCAGCTAGTATTCAATAATTCTCTGAGCCAGAATAATAAATACGAGATTATGGGCAGTGTTCGAGGCTGATAGTGTAGTTAAAAAATAAAAGTAAAGAAGAAGATTCTTAAAGTACCGCAGGAGAATTTACGAAAAAGTTTAATTTTAGAACTATTCAAATATTTGAGCCTTAAAGCCCTGTACTCACTTGCGCCGCGTACGTGTGACATTGCATCAATTTAATCGAAAGGTTAAGTGTATAAGTGTTTTGAAAAACGAACGCGAGCGGAACACATGCATCCTTTTGATAAGATTGATGTAACGATACACGTTCGCGGCGCAAGTGAGTACCGAGCCTTAGGGTGTGTTGCATCTAAACACCCGTTTTTGCACTATTACTTTATCAATAATTTTACTTAATGATTTCGTGAGTCCTTAACATACCGAACTGAAATTTCAGTTTTAAATTTAAACAGTTTAGGTGGTTAAGAATGCTTTTTGAGTTTTCTTTTTCTGCAATGCTTCTCACAGTTTTTCTTGATCCATAACTCAAAAAAAATATTTTTGGAAACCCAAGATGCGGAAAATGTGAAGATTAGTTTATCTTAACAATAATTTAAATTTGTCTCATTTACCTAAAAATTATTTCTTTTCACCGTTACGATGACTATTAAGTAAAAGAAAAGTTTATTTTGTACTAAACTTTTTCATGAATACCTATGCGGATCACATAGACTAGCTAGAGTAGGCACTATCTATCTAGACTTTTCCCAAAAATGCGTGTACAGTGTACTTACTCTGCGCAGCTGTCTCTAGACAATAGATCTTCCTTTTTGAATAAACTCTACCAAGTGTACAACAAAACGTGTATGATGGAATCCAATAGAGCTCTATGTATAACGAAAGTGGTAGAAACACCACGTACATGTACATTCTATAACAAAGCTGAAGAAAGCATTCGTAGAGATTCCTTTACCTCCTAGGCATCCCACAAAAAGATGAATACAATATCTCTTCATGTAAATACATACACGTCTTTTTGCGACTTAGGAGCAAGAGCAAAGGGAGACAACAAGTTTTAAGGAGCTATGATTTGATGAGTTATGACACTGTGGTGGGAATGTAACTAAAGTGATGGATGTAATCGAGGTTGATGAAAAACAAAAAAATCTATATTATTTATGGTTATGCCTGTTATGGGAGAATCCGTCAAGAATAAAATAAATAATTATCGGCATATTTTAGTAGACGTTCAATACACAATAATACACATGTTTGACAATTATTACACAAATTCAGTGTAACTTTAGGTACCATATATACATTGTACCTATTAGTACAGTGGTCCCTAACAAAACGAACCTTCTTCGATTTTTAATCTTGCTGAGTTAATTTAGTGGAACACTCCTCATGGTTTGAAACACAAAACGGTTTGAAATACAATAATGCATTCCAAATCAATTGTTTTACGTTTTGATCTTACTTTTATTTTCTTGAGACTAACATCATGTTCATAGATCACTCTCTCTCTTAAGAGTAGATTGCCACATAAGAAATAAGAAGACATTATTTGCTTTTCTTCATGAACATACATATTTTTTTATTTTATTTTATTTTAACATGAATAAACAGACAGTGATTTTGATACAAAAATAAGACAATACATATACATTACGAAACATACACCAGTGAAGTATATATATTTAAGTACTCGGCTCAGATACTGGGAAAGGGAAAGGGAAAAGGGTAAAATGGAAATGCGACCCATAAAATGTAACCAAAGACACCTAAATCGAAAATCCATCTCCAACCAAAGACACCTAAATCCATCCAAAAGAGTGATACCTACTTCCTGTGTTTTCATAAAAGTTCGTCGTTGAGATTAAGGTTTTTTTTTCTAAATATTTTACTCGTTATACGAATTACTCTCTATTAGATGTTAAACTGTACACATTATATCAATTATTATTTATCAACAAAAAAGACATATAATCTCAGTAAATAATTTCACAACATTGAACATATCTCAGTTGTCCAAATATTATTTTTGTCCTTCTCTGTCCGGCTTTACATTTGGAAGATTAGATAAACCGATAAAAGCGTTGTTAATAATAATTACAATCGTAAGCAACATTGTGTGCCTGTATTAGAGCAGCCTTCTGTATGGTCCTACATTAATATTACGAAAGGTATGTGAGTATGGATGTGTGGTATATTTTATGATCGCATTAACTCTTTTATCTTTTGTAGGAGAATCACGCCAGGATCCTTCTCTTCATAATTTTCAGAAGCGTGCAGATTACGTACGAATGAAAGAGCCGCAAACTGAAGTTATTGGAGCATTATCAGGCCCTAGCGTACCTCGACATATCTACATCCCACGTAATGTAGTCCTCTTTCGTGTTGTAGGTAGGTAGTTCACATTTTTTTTAAATTTAACATAACATATGTAGCATACATGGGATTCGGCGTGAAATCTAAAATGCAAACACTAGGTATAAAAAATTATTTAAAATGTTAAGGAAAACGACATTATGAAAAGATAGCAATTAAAACCATAAACTCAAACCATTTACAACTCTATATCGCCTATCGGAACGTAAAATAGAGATTCTATGACGCGAATCTTACATACGGCGAATGAGTCTAATTTTTGATGCATCAATATGCAAGATGTTTTATTGTAATAGTTCACTGAGAGAAAAGTAAGGGGGAATAGCCCGTATTTCTTGAGTTTTTTCTCGTAAGAACTGTTTTTTTTGACTCAGAGTGAAGCATTGGTTTTTTCAATGCTCCGTCATTGAATTTTCATACGAGGTATTTTCCCGTACGGTTTACTGGAAATTAGCAGGTATTGGAGAGGAATTGATCTATGCAATGTCATTGAATTTTAAAATTATAGTTCATTGGAAAAAGCAATGCCGTCATTGATATATCTAAGTAAGAGACTTTATATTTTCTATTAACGTACGGGAAAAAATCAATGCCGTACGTGGTATAAACCGTTACATCATTGAAAAATCTAAGTAAGGGCCTGTATATTTTCTAGTAGCGTACGAGGAAAAACCAATGACGTACTTGGTACACCCCGTTACTTCATTGATATATCTAAGTAAAGTCCTTTATATTTTCTAGTATAGTACGAGGAAATTCCAATGCCGTGCTTGGTACAACCCATTACTTCATTGATATACCTAAGGAAGAGACTTTTTATTTTCTAGTACATTACGAGGTAAAACCAATGCTGTAATTGATTCAACCAGGTAGCAACCCCTTTCTTACCTATTACATCATTGCTATCTAAACTCTCAATACCTACCTAGATCTAAAAATTCCACACATCCAGGTGTCTTCTTCGTACTTGATACGTTTTCTCCCAGTTGATCAAAACAAGACACTATGGAGGTATTGATGACTTGATGAAATTTTTGCGTCTCCCTAGATTACATTCAGCTCGTTTTGTGAAGTTTCATCTAAATTATAAACTGATGAGTTAGTGACGCATAGTCTCCTTGAGGAATCTCGCCAAACAGCTGGGAGAATACACCGTCTTCTCAGGCTATCCCTCAGTTGCCTTCCGTAGGTATGGATCACACATGTTTACCTAACATCTACAATGTGTTAATTTCGAAACTTGATCAAACGAATTGTACGAATAAAGTTTTTTTGGAATATTCTTCTTTATTAAGACTTCACTTATAAAAGAAAAAGAAGAAGAATTTCCCAAAAAAAAAATCGCAATTTCATAGATATTTTATTTTGTCTTTTATATTTATTTACTATCCTTAACGAGTTTTTTTAACAAAAAAAATATAGCAATAAATTGATAATATTAAAATATATATTTTTTTAATTAAAATCACTTGATCTCATTTGAAGGTCTTTAAAATAAAATAGAAAAAAAAATTATTTCCCAAAAAATAATTTTCAAATTCATTGAAAAAAATCTGTTAAGTATAAGTACCTACTTATTTATAATAAAATAGGTTGTTAACCTGAAGATAAATATGAACACGAAGTTTGAATTAAGGTATCTATTTCAATTTAAAGTGCCAATTGCAATTTGAACGTAAAATGTTTTGTCTTTTGTTCGTACAATTCGTTTGATCAATAATTATCCAGATAACACATTGTATAGAGAAATATAACTAGGTACATAATTTGTAAAATGATTTCAGTATAAACTTTTATGTTATGAGTAAACAAGTCTTGCATCTACGAGCTCAAGCAAACTAATGGTAGATCTAAGAGGTAGGTCGATTGCGTCTGGTAAAAAAATATCCCTACTCCGTCTGGAAATCACGGACCTACTTGTGAAAACCCCGTACGAACTTGGTTTTAACAGGTGCCGCACGGGAGAAAGTCAAGGGCCTGGATTATTTCACGTTGTCCTTGCGAAATTCTCGTATTTACTTGTTTCTGTTGAAATTAATTATTGTCATTGGATTTTTCAAGTTTACTAGCTATTTTCCATTACCTACCAGCTCTTACCTAGTATCCTATTATTTGTACTGGCTTTACTCAAAACCAAAGAAATAATGGAATTTACAACAGAAATATATTTGACTTGCATAGGTTTTTGAAATTGTACGGATGTCCAGGAAAAAACTCCATGCTCCATAATTGAAAATACCAATGATGCTGCGTTTTCATATAAACCATCTCCGTAATAGAAAGAAACAATTCCCGTACGGGATATTTTAAATTATTATAAATTGAATCATTGTTTTATTCCAGTTGCATTAGTTTAATCAATGACATACAGCATTTACATTATTTCTATTCTTACTGGAAAAAACGTAAAACAAGTAAACTTGTTTCTTTCTATGAATTACTTGAATAATTCCCTGATCCGAGAATTTCGGAAATTCCATTCTTGGGAATGGAAATAAGCAGATAAGGTGAATTGATTATTTCAATGATAATGGTTTTTTTCATAAAAGTTTATGATTTTTTCTTGTATTCTGCGGTTTTTATAAAACCAATTACTGTACGTGCCTTCATCATGACAAAATTTCTCTCAGTGTTGTAACATTTCCCGGTCACAAAAGTCTCTGCAAGTATCTCATCGAGCAGAATGTACCTACTTGTTTCAAAGAAAACGATCATTTTGAAATGTTTGAAGTAAGGATAATGGCTGTTTCCCGAAATAAATTGATGGTTTTATCCTTTGTTAGCATTTAGCAGACAGCGGTTGGAGTAGGACAGCGAATATTGATAGACATAATTTTTTTTCATTGTTCTCTGAGGCCCATTGTTGGCTTCTTTTTATTTCGGCGCTCGACATTTCAAATTTTCGGCCAGGATTCATTGTTGGACAGTTATAATTTTTACTCTGTAGAAATAAACTAACTAGGTATATGTATGTAATGTCGTATTGTGTAGGTTGATACGTCCTTTATCTCGCTAATTGCAAATGTTAATAGAAGTAGGTACCTACGCACGAATAAAAATTGTGAAAGTTTGAAACGTTGGAATCGGTGTTTTTTTTACCCATCACGTCGTGTTCCTTGACATACCATTTCTCATGCAAACATTCCTGTTTAGTTATTTTTCGCTCCTGACCTGGCCTGAAGTAAGTAAGTACCTGGCCTTCCTTGAGGACGGAATCGATATATCCGATTCACGTCGTTCGCGCTCGACCACGCCTTCTAACACATTTTTTTTTTTTTGGATCTTTAAATTTTCTTTTTTATTCAATTTACATCCATTCTTTCGACATGCCCAAACCATCTCAACTTTCATTCTTGTAACAACACTAACTTCCATATCAAATTCTTTCCTAATATTCTCAATTCTTTCCACGTCCCACAGAGTCTTTCCACACATCTCTCGTAGAGCTCTCATGTCTACTGCATTTATGGGTAGGTACTATATTCTTCTATTTTTTTTTGTCCATGGATATATAGAATCTATTAAAACAAAGGTATACATATTCAAACACTGGCAAGTACGTGGCTTTGCCAACGATATATTCCAAAAAACCTCAATCCAATAGGTACCTACCAGCATTGATAACTCTTCTCAAACTTTTATTTATACGTTAAAATTAAGCATTAACTTTGTTTTATCTCTAAATTCAGAGCCATGTAATGTAATACTATATTCACAAAGAGGACAACTTTTCCCGAAATCTTATTGGAATTGTTGACAACATTAATTCATGTTGACCGTGAAATAGTTTTGGATACTACATGAACAAATAATGATTACGAAATGTTTCACCAGAGATCCAGTAATGTTTATCAGATAGTTAAAGAATGGTAGGTATACCTGTTTTTTATATCTATCAATATATAAATACGTAAAGGAAAAACTTTGTGACCATTTTTACGAACATTGTGCGGACGGAGAAATGTGAAATTTCGCAAACTTATACTTTATATAGTGAAGGGGTGGCAAATGCTATTTTTTTTTAATTATGCATAAAATAGAATCAATAAAAAAAAACACTAGGTACGCACACTAGTTACTGTAATGTTTTTCATACTCACACGCAGTTCGATGTATTTGACATTATTTGACACAGATCTTTTGTTTACTGTGGTCAAATTGAGAATAGATTAATTTTTTTTTTATTTAATTACCATAGAAAAAACTTGTAACATATCAACATTTCAAATTTGACGTATCCATGTCATTATTTTTTAAAGAAAATTGTGAAATAGCGCTCGCACAGTCTTTGACAAAGCAATCTTAATAATGTTCAAAGTTATAATCTAAATAATTAGTTATGGTCGAATTTCGAGCGCTGGTCGACCACTAGTTTTAGAGCTTAATATTATAATAAATACTAGCTTTCCCGAGAGACGTTGTCCTGTGGTCCTTACTATTGAATTCGAAATTGTATTATGATAAATTAATTTATCTATCGATTATTTTAGCAGCCGCTAAAGTCCTTAATTTTGGACGATCTTCTAAAATTTACAATTATAATAAATAGGATAATTTTTATAGTGCCGTTTTGTGAAAGCCACCTCAAGGGCGCTAGCTAATAAATAAAAAGAAACAAATCATACCTAGGTATTAAAGTTTACAAGAAATGGCACTAAGGCTAAATAAAAACTAAAAAAATTATGTTATGGAATAACCTTCTTGAGTCTTACTTTTATATGACCAGCTAAGAACTTTTTCTTACTCTTTTTTCAAATTGAAAAGGTCGAATATTCATAGGTTTTTCTCTCAGACTTATTTTAAGATTAAATCGATCAGTTATTTGTTTGGTTCAATGTATATCAAACAAAACAATATATAATAGGTAACAATTATTTTACCTACGTGTACCGAAAAATGATAGGTAAATGATTAAAGGGCAAATCCTATAATAGGTCATGTATTACGCAACGGGACCTACGTGCATACTGAGATAGAAATATGTAGGTACATACGAGAGGGATCTTCGAATTAAACTATTCAGGTGGAACACATAATTTACATCAGATAATTCAAACCCTGAAACGTTTAATTCACCTACGCATAGGTATATGGGGTAAATTTCAGATTTTGGAAAGGTGTAGTCGTATTTCAAATAAAACTACCTACCTATATTAGCAGTTTTTATTAAATCTGTGCTAATATAATAAAGCTGAAACCATTTCATGTTTAAAACGTTACGGTGTAGGTATTACTTCCAGTAGCTAGCGCAAATTACCTATTAATTATGACTTTTAGGTAGGTATATATACACAATAGTCACATGGGTGTAAGTACAGTCTAGGGAAACTGAATGGAGAGACCAAAATACGTTACGACGCGTTTCATTGGGGGAAGGGGGTACATAATCTTAAAAAATTGCGTTACGTAATTTTTGAACGGCCCCAGAAGACTTTAGGCTATTTTATATCACACACTACATTAGAGACATTATTTTTAAATTTATTACGAAGAAAAACCACACGACGCGTGACGTCATATTAATTACTAACGTTTATGACCATAGATTCTCGAGACATGCTCTTCGTGAATGTTGATACGTGTTGTTATATAGCTCAAGCTGGAATAAATAAGAAATATTAACCTAAAAAAGTTAGAATTTGAAAGTCGTCTGTAAGATAAAATGTACGATATTATGTAATTACAAAATATGGCTATATAAAAATATGGATAAATAACAACTGTGAAAAAGTTTTAAATAAAAAGCCAAAGCCCCGAAGAACAAAAACTTCCCTCGTAATTATTATTTTCTGAATTAATTGTATAATCTTTATAAATAAAAATGGATCCCTATTTCCTTTGGTGATTGCATCACGCGTGAAATGCTGGACCAATTTCAACAACTCTTTTGGGTTGTGTTTGTTATTGTTAGGAGAAGTTTCTTATGAAAGAAAAGTAATCTTATAAATAGAATTTTGCGCGTAAAGTTAGAAATTTTTATAAAATCTAACGAAGGTAACCTCCTTAGTGCATTTGACAATAATAAAACCTTCTTTCTTGAATTTAAATGTCTGTTAGTTGGTCTGATTGTCGTTTAAAACAGATTCGTGAAGAGTCGAAATTATTTTAGTTAAATATGGGTAAATAATTTATAACATTACAAATTGGGATTTTATATTTTAAAGACACTACAACGTTTGTCGCTAAAGCTAATAAACAAATAAAAGCATTGTATATAAAGTTTTTTAATACGTATTTTCTCACTTAAGTTTTGGTTTGCTAGGAATGAATTATGGACGTAACATTACGAATGCAGTATTCTTTGAGACCAGTAAAAAGCATTCTTTGTTCATCTGCCAGTATTAAAAAAATGTAAGCCCGAAAGAGATAGTGTAAGCTTGACGTTTTATGTCACTATGCGTAGCTTGGATACCACAGTAAACAAGACGCCCACTGAAAAAAGATGTGTGTACTAAGTCAAAAGGTTAATTCAAAGACTTTTGCAATATGAGTTATTAGTATTGAAAAATAGACTTTTCTTTGTATTACGGCCGTTAAATTGAAGGCCCGCTATTCTAGAAAACCATTGCATCAGAGTATTACACCAAGACTCAGCAGTGGTTTGAATTCCGTCATAACCTAAGGCTGTAAAGCTTATTCATTAGCATTTCTTTATAAAGTTAAATTAATATTTTATTAGAAAGTTAAATAACAAAGGCGCTCCGCCTTCAGACAGGTAACTGGCAATGGGCGTTCATCAACATCTGTTGCCCCCTCCCCCGAAAAAAAACTCAATTTTTTTAATACTTTCAATTTATTCGTTTATGTTGGAAACATTTAACAGCCCTTAAACAGCTTAAATTAAAAAAAAATGTAGACTGATCTATCGACCTTGGTAGTCGTCTTGCTTAGGCGCAAACTTCGCTGTCTTATTGGGTTAGTTGTTTTTTCGTAATATAAGTGTGCTCACTCAAAGTAAACACGAATATACTCTGACTCTTTCACAGTAAGCTAGTTGAAGCTTTTGTCGTGAATGAGGAAGATAGTGGGCACCTGGGATTGAACCCACAACCCCCAGTACAAAACGGTTAGAAAGTTGGCATCCTTCCCGCCAGGCTACCAATTAACCAAGTGGTTAGAAGTTTCCTAAAAAGAGTGAGAAATAATTTCCATCATACAATTAATATAATCGTATAAATCTTATATATAAAAATGGAGAGCTATTTCGCGTTGTCATCGGATGGCGCCTAAACGGCTGGACCGATTTCGCTAATTCTTTTTTTGTCGTGTAGGCTTTTATCAGGAGAGTGTCCTTTTAGAACAAAAAAAAATAAGAAAAATGCATAGGAAATTAGAAAATTTAAGAAAACTATAAAAATGGAGATTTATTTCCCGATATCATCGCATCACACCTAAACGGCTGGACTGATTTCGCCAATTCTTTTTTTGTCGTGTAGGCTTTTATCGTGGAATTACTCTGCTGAGTGTTCCCGGTAAGGTATTATCTCAGATATTACTACACCGCATTCGGGGGCCTGTCATGGCTGTCCTGAGAGAGCAACAATGCGGCTTTGTACCTGGAAGGTCCTGCACGGACCCAATTTTCTGTGCCAGGTGCATCTTTCAGCAGTGCAAGGAGTTTAACTCTCCAGTCGCTTGTATAATATAAATATAAATATAAATAACACTCTTCTATACATAGGTGTCAGTATAGCCGGCGGAACTTAATGCTTGAAACATTCTCTACCAGTCAACCGGTCCCGTCGTAATGACAATTTGTGAAATGGGAAAAATATTTAGGTGCTTAATGCCTTTTATAGCCTGTGAACTGCCACCGGCTGAAGGTAATATTTAATTACTACATAGTTCAAATTCATGGTCGTAAAGCCTATGTATGTTTATAAGTATGCAGGTGCCTAATGGAAAACGATTTTCGAATAAATTAATAATTTAGTCGACGCTCTAAAAAATAATGACGTGATAACTCCGCCTTTGAATCGATATAGGTACTTAGCGGTTTCAACATTTTACTGGAACATTTCCGAACAATCATTCGTTATTTTGTAGTTTACACAAGTCGCTGTAAGTAGTGGTCTATGCTCTATTATTAGCTACACGTTGTGGTGAAATTAGCTTTTCATGCCCTCAACACATTCCAACAATCGCTTTTATCAATTAAGTGCTATTTAATAAGTATACAAAACATCACACAGCCCACGTTCAACTACATAATAACTCTTATTTTGCAAACAAACATGAACGGTGAAGTAAATGATCGCATAGATTATTTATAGACATATTTCTTCATGTTCTCTTCTCGCTAGGTTTCTCCCTTTCAGTTTGTCTTTCTTCCAAAGTTTCCAATAATCCCACTTGTCATCGTGTTAAACCAAAACAACACCGAACAGGAAATATAAGAATAACTTAATAGTCACTGTATAGTGTCTATACAGCCATGAGGTCCTTTGAAAGATCGCTGACAGCATCAGAAAATACTTGTGAAATATTTTTATGAACAAACTGTTGTAATTAAATCTAATTATTGGTGACCATAACAATATTTTAAGCCCAAAAACTTCCAATATTTGATAAAGGAGTTGTCCTTCTTTATAGTACCTATTATTCAAATTATCACAAATGGCTGGTCAATTATTATTGTGTTTAAAGTTTTTTCTTTTAATTAGGCACCCTGATTACTTCGTGTTATTGCAAATCTCATACAAAATCGTCCACTTTCTCATAAGTAAACGATTTCATATTATAATATATTGACTTTCTTTTTCTTTTATCAGACTTTTGTATGCGTTCTTTATTTTAATACATCTTTCAGCCTCGTAGTAATTGTTTTTCAAAGTCCATCTTTTAGACACCAATAATTGATGACATTCGTTTCTAAGAAAAAATTTAGGAAAACGTAAAGGTAAATAATTAACATAATATTATGTAAGTATTTATATTGTTTTTTATTAATTTAAAGATTGTACAAATAATGCGGAAATTCAATAAGTTTTATTTTACATTCTAGAAGCGTGACGGGGTATAAGCGTTATGTGATGAGAATCAAAAACTTGATACAGGTGATGGTGAAACCATATTATAACTGTCAATAACTTATAAAAGCTTTGGCTCTTCGCCGAAAACCTGACCCGCCTTTCTAAAATAATACACACATAACGTTTTGAAAATGGATTTTCTAGAAGAAACCCCTCATATTGAATTGGAGCGGAAGCCCGCCTGCATGCACGGGTGAAAAAAGGTAAATGTAATATTTTATCGTAGAGCGTAAATAGGGAAAAGAGATTTATCTTTAGAATTTTCAGAAAATAAAGACCCAAATCGAAAAATGATGTTCGATGTAATCGATTCTTAAAGAAATATTCAGAATAAAAAAAGGAAACTAACTATTACTTTCAGACGGCCATGGTCTGACCAGTGACTCAGTTGGGCTTCATGATATCCTGGCCCAACTCTTTTAATAATAATAATAATAAGGACGATTTTTAACGCGCCGTTTCGTGATAATTATCACCTCAAGGGCGCTTGTCCAATTAAACATCTCAATCAATCAATCAATCTACTCTTTGTGAGATATTTGGATATGCTAGTCTTTATTTTAAGCCGATAATTTAATATGCTCAAATAATTAAAATTTCAACTATATACCTACATCAATTTCCAGTTATCTACACAAGTTGGGCACTTTTACCAGACGCCAGTCCTGGGGAGACATTACCAAGAAATACTTAACGCGGGAACTCTTTTTCAGAAGTCAGCGATTGAACAAGCCAAACTCTGTACGTTTTCATCCTACACTGAAGATGGAAAACTGATATTGCTAAAATTGCTTTTCCAATAAACATTTTTCATTCTCTGCATAAAAAAAACATGGATTAAAACTAGAACTTTAATATAAATAATATTCGCTTTGGAATATTTGAATGGAAAATACCATAAAAATATAGGTATTTCCAATAATAATAAAACAACACTATAGGAACCTTGGGAATTCAAAATTATATTTCCATACAAATAATAATATAAGCTCGAGGATTCGCTGTCCACTTAATTAAAATGCATGCAAAGGGAGAATTATTCAGGTCAATTGCAATCCTTCACTAAACAGCAGCTTTCAAACTTTGTCAAAAGATTTATTAATGAACTCAAAGCTTCGCCATAATCAATAACTATTGCTTTGTTTGATCCTATACCTCGTGAATACATTTCATCTTTGGTTGTATAAATTTTACTGCGGAGTATGTCTGTAGGTACGGTACCTCTAGGAATACAAAATGAAACAGCTAAGGGCGGCACGAGGTTTAATAAATTATTCAAGAGAACAAATCGTACTACATATGCAGAGAGAGCTCTTCTCGTATATTTCAGGTTTCATGAAATGTACCTACGTTAAATGTTCCAAGTGTAAGAGTTGCAAGTTTCATGTCAACATTTCATTGTTGAAAAATTCTTAATTTTGAAAGGGGCCCACAGACAGGGTGGGTTTCTCGATCGTTAGTAAAGCAAAGCGTTAGCGATAGCAAAGTAATAGCAATATTTTAGTCATTAAAAAATGATATTTTAGCATAATTTTGCTTAATAAACAAATGTTTTTAAGCATTGTGATGTTGGTATGCATGTTACTAATCGATTATCATTTACTTTGATATTCCTTACGATCGAGTAACACCTGATAGTAAAGTATTGTGCTAATACTTTACTATTACTCGCGGCGTCGAAAAACCCACCCTTAGACAAGAATAAAATCCATAGGATATAAAATAGTGTTTAAATATCGAAAGTCTATACCGTCATCGGTTTTTCCTAAAACATATTTTGTTTAAATTGTTTCAATCATATTCCTTGCAAAAAAGTTGATGGGTACTACTGTTTTTTAACGAATATGTAACAACTAATGACTCTAACAATTCATTAGGTAGGTACTGATGTTCGATTTTTAAATGGAACAAACCACTACGGGCTACGACCGTCTTCTACTGTTACTTCGAAGGCTGGCTTAGTGTGATCACTTTACGTTAACAACGTTCTCCATTAGGTGGTAATGTTTAAGTCTCCTGTTTTAGTCTACTGTTTTTATTTCAATACCATTTATTTTTCGACAACATTTTGAAATACTGAAACTTAGGGAAGTTATTCTTGCTTATTATGTAAGTTATACAATACATAATTTTTAATTCTAGATGATTTCTTTCGAATACATCAAGTTATATTTCAGGTGAAATGATATGAGTAGGTATTATAATACAACAGAAAACCTTAGAAATACATGCAGCATCTTATCTAGGGACCCTCAACGTAGAGAAATATAATCTCTCTCTGTCTGAATGAACAGATAAGCCAGGCTTACTGGTGGAAAACCAAATAAGAGGGAACTTTCTAAATTTGGATGAGTTGTGAGGAATATTTCAAAAGCGATGATGGTCTTAGTACTATTCAGGGTATATCAAAATCGATAAGCACAGTTGTGGGCATGTTGCGCCTTTGAAATAGAGCGAGATGGATTACGCTGTCAGCAACACAAGTCATTCTAATCAGCATCTCACGAATACAGTACCTATTGATAATTATAATCTTGTACAGAATATCAAAATGACAGATTCACCATTGAAATGACAGTGGTTAACCATCGACAAAAAAATGATAATAGATAATAATTATTATTATTGTTCTGTGATATTCCATAGAATACTCAAATTTAAATTCAATGTTATAATAACACCTATCATAAATATTTTATTATGAAAATTATATTATGAAATTTCGATGAGGCTTTTTATTGGGAAATAATGGGTGTGTCAAAACCCATTTCAAATTATAAGGGTGTAGAAAGGGTGGTTATAAATAACTGAGTCACTGCTATATTGATGAGATTCAAACTACCGGAAAAATACAACCCTTAAGTTTCCCAGATTACAAAATAATATAGAAGGGTGTTTTCGAATGGATTCCATAGGTATGTTTTTGAATTTAAAGTTTTTTTATTTTACTGTCAAACAAATATTTCAATATTCTGAATGAATGCTCAAAATCTTGAAAGAGTTACGTACAATAATTTTTCGTAAACAGGTACCTACTACATGAACTTTTGATGATAATTATTTATCTCTACTGATGAGGTCATGTCTGTTTGAAACAAATATTAGTGGTGTCATAAGGGATGGAAACTAACGGGAAATTCTGCTGAATTACTAGGCACATAAGAGAGAAGAGTTAAACGTAGAGTTTTAAAACCTGTGAGAAATGTTGAAAACATGGGGAAACATTCTTTTTATTATTAACAAGGCAATATTTTTAATATTTCCTGTTCGAAAGTTTCATAAGAGGACTTAAGAGGCTTATGAGACTCGATATGGGTTGGAGATCCATCAGAAAGAGGAAGCAAAAAATATTTAAAAAGATTTAAGTACTCACCGTTATGGGCGCTCGAAATAAATACTTTAACTATTCTGGGTCCTGGCCATTTGTCAGCATTTCCAGAGTAGCCTCCTAAGGTTTCCAAAACGACTGGTTCGGGAGTGGCCATCTTGTAATTTTACGCACCACCTGTAAAAATAATAAAAAATATATATACCTACAGGTGATAATATTGAAATTACGAAAAAATACACTTAAATAAACTAGTGGGTCGTTTTTCCAAAGAAAATTATTTAGAGAAAACTATGCTAGAATTAAAAAAAAAACAACAAGAATTTATAAAACGATAAAACAATATAAAACTTTAATTGTCTTTGTAAAAATTGGTCTTCTTCACGTTTCCGTTTCCGTAGCGAATTTCAGCGTGAAATCTAATCGGCTTAAAATTCTCACATTTAATATTTACATACTTTTTTTAGATAAAACATAAAATTTAATACTAAAACAATTTGTTTATTTATCATAACAAAGAATTTCAAAATACGAAAACCAACAAACAAAACGTTTGATACCTATTAGGTTTTTAGTTTTAATATATTATCAATATAAAGTACCTACTTACTTAATTAAATAGATACATAATAGAATTAATGTAATGTAGGGCATGTTGAGATAATTTCATTTTTTCATATTGAAAGTTTGTGAGTCTTGACAATTATTGCTATTCGAATAATTGATTTTCGAACAATTTCTATTCGAATAAACTTCATCTAATCATAAAAAAATAGGTAGGTATGTAATAAATTTAAAAATAGAAAATCGTTATTATTTTAATAATTTCACAAAGAATAACCTTTCAATTTATTAATTTGAAAGTAATTTAATTAAAGACCAAGTAAAATTTTTGATGAAGAGCTAATATTAAGCTTGTGGTATTTACTTAGGCATTTCTATGTTTTTTTTTCATTTCTGTGCCTGTTGTCTGACAGAATTTGATCTTAAGTTGACAATATATTTAGGGAAAAATTTTGTATCATTATTATTTCCTGTTGTCTTTATTAGAGTGGTGAAGCCTGAGTGCTTTGACTTTGCGACCTAAAAATAAGCCCAACCACTTAACACCTTTAAAATAGGGATGATTTTAGAGGGGTCGCTTCTCCGCGTTTCAAGTGTTTGGAAATGTCACCTGCGCACACTTCACTTTACGCTGGAAAACACAAAGATGGAGAAAAAATAACGAGCTTTAAAAATTATGTAATCCAGGTAGACTGAGCTCCCTTTGGGGAAATGAAATTTTATTACGGCCTGATTAGATTTTTAATTCTTGTATTCTCTAGGGGGCCATCGTTACGCCACTTACATTCGCCATCGCTACAACCTTCTTTTAAAGAAAATATGTGGTATGGGAGAAAGCCCACGTAGACCATCGATATGGAAAATTTTAGCTCTGTACGGTATACCTCCTAAGATAGTTAAAATGGTGCAGTCCCTGTATGAAGACTCCGAGTGTAACGTCAAAACGATAGGTGGTCCTACTGAAGCTTTCAGGATCACCACGGGTATCAGACAGGGCTGCGTACTGGCTCCATTTATAATGTATTATTGTCATGGACTTCCTTTTGAGAAAGTCCATGCAAGGAGCAAGAGTTATACCAATAACACAGAGAGATGGTCTAATGGGCGAAATGTACGATCTTGAGTGCGCGGACGACCTAGCGTTGTTCAGTACGACAGTGGAGGAATTACAGCGCAGTGTTTTAAGACTCTGCGATGAAACAGCACGCCTTGGCCTTCGAGTCATTGCCAGTAAGACGGAGCTCATGGACAATAATGCCTGCCCCGATAAACAACTACCGATAACCATCGATGGCCACCAGGTCTCACGGGTGGATAAATTTAAGTACCTGGGAGCAACCATTACCACCTCTGGTGACCTCGGGGCTGAGCTCCCGATACGTATCGGTATGGCAAGTGGCGCCTTTAACAACATGACCAAGATTTGGAAAGCGTCGGCGTTTAGTGTCGAGACGAAATGAAAACTGTTTTATGCGTGTGTATTGCCCATTCTCCTATATGGGTGTGAGTCCTGGCACCTGACCAAAGTCCAGGCACACAAAGTCTCAGCTTTTGAAATGAAGTGCCTCAGGAGAATTCTGGGCGTAAGATGGTACCACCGCATCACGAACGACGCTATTCGCTGGCGCACCCAACACTTCTGCTATTATGGGGAAGAGATGGTCTTGGCTGGGACATGGGTTAAGGATTCCGAATGAAAGTTGGCCGAGGAGAGCGCTGTTCTTCCTCCCATCAGGGTCCCGAAGACGAGGAAGACCCTCTCATACTGTGTTCCGCTCCTTCAAAGCAGAGCTGAGGGATATGGACATGGTGTGGGAGAAGGTCATAAACATTGCGCAAGATCGAGCGCAATGGAGAGCTCTTGTTGACTCCCTGTGCCCCTGAGTGGGGCGTAAAAGGGAGTGTTGTGTGTTGTTGTGAGTCAAAAGAAGATTAGGCTGATAGGAAAGATATAAGACCAATTCTGTCATCCAGGTAGGCAGGTTCTCAATCTTCACAGACAATGACCCTATCATTTCTCAGACAGTAGAATTAAGGGCCTACAACCTCCTTCGGCTCAGTTTGAAAGTTAGGTCCTTTCTACGTTGCAACAACTTCCTCTGTTCCCCTACAGTCAAACGTCACATTTTAGTTGGATACTGCATGCGTGTACCTACAATGCATCCGGAAATATTCCACATCAGAGTTTACCGGGCAACTATTGAAGTACATGAAAATATTTGGATGACATAAGTAGGTATACAATTTTTTACCGATTTTTTTACTGTTTACCATTTTTCTATGGTTTAGCATTTTTGTATACTAACACAAACGAGACATCTATGATGTTCGAGTAGATTGAACAAACTTAGATAACCTAATTGGTATTTTTTTTACAATATTACATTATCAACTCGTAAAAGGATGTGTTTTTTATTTATTTCAAGATAATTTCATATAATCTATATATTAATACGTGAAGGAAAAACTTTTTGACTATTTTTACGAAAATTGCGCGGACGGAGGAGTATGAAATTTTCTCACTTATAGTTTATATGTATAGAGAAAGGGTGGCGAATGCTAATATTTTTTTTTTAAATATTCACATAAATAGATTATATCAATAAAAAACACTACGCAAACAACTGCAATGTTATGTATTTCAGACTCACACACACACACTTCGATGTATTTGATATTATTTGACACAGATCTTTCGATTATCTGTGGTCAAATAGAGAATAGCCCAATATTTTTCGTATTAAATAATCATAGAAAAACTTTGAATATATCAACATTTCAAATTTAACGTATCCATGTCATTATTTTTGAAAGAAATTTGTGAAATAGCGCTCGCTCAGATTTTGACAAAGCAATCTTAATAATGTCAAATTTATAATCTAAATTAGTTATGGTCGAATTTCGAGTACAGCCCTAGTATAATTTTTCGATGATCATATATCGAGACGCTTATTAGCGTGAAATAAGCTTTCGATAAAACTCGTACTAGCCCCACTGGTCGACCAGTATAATGTATTGTCACGCCAGAAAAAGTCTCGACAGAAGACTTGTCGGCGTGTTCACATTTTATATATGTACTTACATACCTACTTAAAACGAAAATTATAATAAATAATCACTTGTAATTACAAAATATACAAACACTTAACTTATGACTATTTACACATTTTATACATGCTATATTCAAAATATCAATACTTTCAAATTGAACCCTAAAAAATATCGCCGTTAATTTCAGTATTTGCATCGCATTTCTGGGAATATGAACACTTTCAAAATTTAAAATGTAAAATTAATTTATTTATTCAGAGGTTGGTATATCAGTGGTAGGTATCAGTCGACGGCTTTCGTACGTACAGCGTATTGGAGGTCGTGGGTTCAAATCCCGGTGGCGACCATTTCCACTTTCATAACACGAGCTTTGCTTTATGTGAAAGTTGTTGAAAGTGTTTTTGTGTTCACTTTAGGTAGGCACAGATTCATAAAAAAAATCGTTAAACAAGATTTTACAGTTAACGTGAAGTGCAGCGTTCGTTCTTAGGTTCCATAAGTTCATAAGAAAATACGTGATAACGAGTACATTTCCAACAAGAAACATACATAATAATAATTATTATTGTCGAGTTAATAATTTAAGTTGTGAGACTTATCTACATTTGAATGTTGTGTCGGCAGTGTAGGTATTATGACCTTAAAACAGCTAACGCCACCAGCTAATGGAAGTTCCTCTTGGTATCCACCTACCAACAATTTATTATAGTAAGCTTTTGTAATCTCTACAGTTCTACTAATTCAACCCGATAGGCGAGCAGAGTTAGAGGAAATGTGAGGATGATTTCGTGCGTACGTGGGGACACTGCCATAACATAAAAAACAAGTTTACTGTCACTAGAGAATAAAATTGCTAACATCAAATTTGTCAAATCGAACATCAATCCTAAAAATACAAACCTAACGTTAGATTTTTTCTTCGTAGAGCTATGCAAAAACTCTTCGAACTGATGTATATATAGTTTATTGCAATTAAAGTAATGTATTTAATGCTTTTAAGAATATATTTTATGATATTAATAGGCATATCTATTCCAGTAAACACAACGAGACATTTTTTAAAAACAAAATTAATTAGGTACCTAGTCATTTTAAAGTAGTATTATTATATGAATTATGAAAGTGACATTCCATTTTTCCAGTGCGTATGACAGTTACATAGATGCCTTTCTATCTTGGGTTCACTCGAAGTGAACACAAATACACTTTTGACATTTTGCATATTAAGCAGAGGCTTGTGTCATAAGAAATGGAAAGCAAGACTAGAACCTGTTCAATAACCTACTGATCAAGCCTGAAATCTGAATCAACAACGTAAAGCAAGGCAGATATTAACTAGTTATAAATAAAAATAATAATCAAAGAGGATATTATGTTTTTTTTTTGTTTTTGTTGAGGCCTTCCACCCGATATCGAGTGATTTAGGATATTATGTTGTCAATCATATTATGTTTGACAGATGATTGACAATATTATGCTCTTTTGCTCGTACAAGGAAATCAAGTAGCTGGCTTCTGTAAAGGATATATATGTAGAGAAGAAGATTGCTCGAGGAAAATCAATAACTAGATTGAAATCTGATCTGAAACAAGGAGGTATTATTATAAGTACGACTATTTGATATTCTTAACAATAAAAATAATAATTATATACGTTACGGGCTTACGACTGCTATTTTATTATTTCGGTGGCTGACGGTCACCTGGAAACCTTTTAGCGTAATTATCAATAAAACAATTATTACACAATTTAAAAAAAAATGACAAAAATTATTATTATCTTTGTTTTTTTATCTACCTACGCGTAATTGAATTAAAAAGCACCATTGAATCATAATATGCAAACAAACAACATCAACAAAAATAATTTTTATCTTTTATTTTAATTAATTGAAAGTTTCATACCATACACACATTAAATTTTCAAATTTATTAGTTTTTTTTTTTTGAGTTGAGACAGTTCGTAAGCTTACCGTTGTTCATCCAAATAGTGTACCTTGGCACGATATGAACGTGCTCCAATAGTTAGTGGAGCACACAAAACAATAATACATATATTGTTGAGAATCAGACAAAGCAACTGCCTGCTTGAATTATAAATTATTTTAACGTATTCTCGGCGGGTTGGTACGACTCTACAACATCCATACCCTGAGTAGCTTAACTCATTGTACCGGCTCGGCTGAAGGTTGCTTCCATCCAACCCACTTTACACCAACACCCAAACAAAACTGTTTCCGAAAAATTTATTGCTATTTTCACCAATTCACAAAGAAGGTGTTACCTACTAAATAATGTTACTGGCAAAGTAAGTCCACTCACGAGAGAAGAAAATACGACTCGTGTGTAAATCTAAATGCATTTTTAATTCGACTATACCTATAATTTTTTTAACAAAACTCAAGAGTTTTGTTTCAACAAGTTTGTTTTGTCGATTCCCGGTCGGGTCAGAGTTTTTCTAAGTATTTTTTCACTAGAAATTTCTAACCGGGGTTGGCCTGTCTCAGATTGGACGGGACCGGTTGACTGGAAAAAATTGCCTCAGGCAATAAGTTCCGCCGGCTATACTTACACCTTTGTATAGAGAAGTGTTATATTATTATTAAAAATGCTCTTGAATAATTCAACATTATGTCTGAATTTTCGCCCAAGCATATACCAACATCTCTCTTAGATCTTAAAATACGAGCTACTACTAAATTAGTTGGAGTCAATACCTCAAATATAACTAAATACATCCCTTTATTACTGGACCGCGAAAGCCTGGAACTCACTTCCAGTTAGTATTAGAAGCTGAAGACTGAAAACTAATTTTAGAAGAAGTTATAAACATCAGGAAGCATAGTGATGCCCTTAATACCTACATGTTTTAGGTTTTCGCGGGATGCCATTTTACCTGTTTTTCGGTTCTCCGCGTAGTTTTTGAGTCGATGCTCGAGCTTTCGCTCAGCTCAGCAGTTGTACACAGCAGGACCAGTGAGATCTGGTCGAAAGCTCGAGCACCGACTCAAAAACTACGCGGAGAACCGAAAAACAGGTAAAATGGCATCCTGCGAAAACCTAAAACATTATTATTTTGGAATAAACTCATTTCATTTCATAAGCTTAATGGCATTCTTATCAATCTTTTTGTTATAAAAAAACCTACCACTATATAGGTAGGTAGGAACATTAACTACTGAAAAGTGGATCGTAAATATATTTTTCTGTTTTCTTCGTACTGTAAATTTCTTTTTTCGAAAATAATTACTTTCGGTGATTACTATCGTCCATATTAAATGAGATCCATAATTCAAAAAGAGGCCAATGGAAGTGACGGTAGCCCTATATCCGGTCTCACTCATTCTTTTTGTGGAACTATAATTCATTTTCAAAGTCATTACGTAATGAGCCACGGAAGTTCATTTATAAACCTCCCAACTTATTTTATAATATTTCTTTACTAAAAATAATAAGACGTAATCTTTGTCTATTTATTTCTGTGTGGTCTCTATATTACAACTTTCTAATTTTGCGAGACAAATGCAAAAATATAAAAAATAGGGAAATATGACAATTTAATAATTCCGTCCAAATAAGAGACCCTGTGCTATATTGCGTTTCAATTAATAGAAAAACATAGATTATGAATCATTATGACATTATTTATGAAAACTTAAATTAGGGAACGTGGAACGTTATTTGTGAGGAAATTCTGCATTCATTGATAGTTTTTTGTGTTTTTATTGTTTCGCATACATTGGTATACATTTGGTTTAGTATACATCGGTATACATTTGGTTTGGTATACATTTGTAGTTGTTTAAAGATAGCTTGGTACAATTTGCAAGAAAATATGGCTTTGGCTTTAAAAGTAAAGTTGAAAGTTGTTTTTTCCAAAGTCAAAAATACAAAGCGAGGTATATTGTCATTTGGACAGCTTGGATTTTTGTCCCTCTGGGATGGGCTTGCCCATTTACTTTCTTACTTAAGTGTATAATGCACTCACTATGGAAAATGAAATTAGATTGGGATACTATTATTCCGGGATATATGTTGGTAGAGTGGAATAAAATTAGAGAACAATTATGTTTATTAGAAATTTATTCAGTTAATAGATATTTGGGTACGACACAAAATAGTTCATGCTACCTTATAGGATTCTCAAACGCTTCTGAAAAGGGCTATGCAGCGGTTTGTTATCTGGTTGTCTTGTTGTTGTTGGGAAAATGGTTCCATGTGTTTCGTGTTGGTGAAACAGATTTGTGATTTTTGATGAAAAACTATTGATGAAAGCAGTCGAAAAATTTACAGAACCGGCCGGTTGAAGGCATCCGTATCCAGCATCCCAGGTAGGTCACACGAGCCCCTCTTCTAATTACAGTCCACACCCAACTCCTTTTCTGAGGGCTACCTGCGTTTAAATATTGGGAACGTGGTTTAAAATAGATGCATGCATCGGTCCGAATAACATTTATTTATTTATTTATTTGTAAATTGGTTAAAAGTTAATTAATAATTTATCATTATACATTTTTATATAAATTCGATTTCAATAGAAATTAATAGTTAGGACCACGACGTTCGTCAAAAAAGCTAGTAGGTACTGAATAATAATACTCTGTAATACAACCATATCTACCTGATGCATTAATTACATCTTCTTATCTTCATCTTCTGGTGTCTTATCGGGTCCACCCGACGCTGACGACCATTTGAGAGAAAGACTCTCTCTCTTTAGTCGCCCTGAACAAACCTCCCACAGTTCTCATGGTTTGTTTTCTTTACATTGTTCAAAAAATAAATATGAGAACCAACTTTATACTAGCTTTGAGCTTAGAGTAGGTGGGTACCTAAATTACGTCAGTTGGTGACGTGTAAAATTCTTTTCCAAAATCTGTTATAACCAAATTTCTATTACAATTAGGTATCTATTGATTATTCAAAAACTTGAATTATTGAAATGAAAAAAGTTGACTTGAATTAGCAAAGGCATGTATACCTTGTACAATTATTAATTATCTATATCTTCCAGGATATTTGAAACAATAGCTACGACAATGAACTATTTGTCATGTATAAATGGATCCTTCAAACGATGCCATAATGGAGTTGACAGCCCTTACCTATACCTACTGTCCGATATCTGACAGCTTAATTATCTATTGAAATTATGGTTTCATACATTATGGTTAAATCACTATATAATAATTATAATAGGAATTACCCTGGGTGGGAGATTGTGATGTTATATACCTATACAGGGTGACTGGTAATTCAATACATTGCTTATAAAGGGTTATACTAGAGAAAATTTTAAATTTTAGGTCAAAAGGTGGAAAATTGAAAAAAACTCTAAAAAGTTAAATAACCCGAAAACCACTGGTATTTTACCCCTGGTTAATGGGAACAAAATTATTGCAAATTTTCTCTAGTATAACCCCTTACAAGGAATGTATTGAATTACCAGTCACCCTGTATATATGTCGGCGTAAAATTTCAAACAGGATCAGTGTATATACCTATCTTACATCAAATCGAGGCTTGCCAGATTATTTGAAATAGCGGACTTTTGCATCGAACCAAATGTAATACTTGTATTGATCCTTATTAAGATACCTACTACATTCAGAACAAGAATACCACTAATACCAAAGTCTTGAACCTGAAAATACACAAAAATTACCGCAAAATTTGTTGACGAAAGACATTGAAACCCGATTTCAATGTCGATCGTCTATATATATTTTAAATACTAAAAATACCTACTAAAGTAGGTAGGTACCTATATAAATCCGTACTTATACTTACTATTTTTATTTTCGTAAAGCAATAGGTACCGTTGTTTACTAATTCATGTATTTTAATATGCGTTGTATATATATATATATGGCAATATTTGGTAAATGCTGACAAAATGGATAGATAGTTTGGTCTTTAAAAGGCAATTTACCGTTGATGAAATAAATTATTCAGTTCAATTTTGTTTTAAGAAATTAGTTACATGCATACAATAACAGTCGAGTATAATATAAAATTTATTCATTATTTTTAAGAATTATTTGTTTAAAACCAACTTTAAAGTTGAGTGTTTTCTTTGTTTTTTTTTTTTTGTTTAAAGAAGGGAGAAGTTGTATGACACAATAAAGAGTGTAATAAAATACAATTTTCAACAATAATATGCAGATGTCCTATCTGTAGGTACTGTATCTACATGAACCTACATACTTATTTGAACTTTCATATCAAATTTACAAAAATACGAACAAAAAAAAACAAAGTTTGCAGACAGCTGTGATTCTAGTATATATGTGTGGAGAATTTCATGTAAAAAAAATAGACATTGAAATTCATGAGAGTTATTTAGCGAGTACGACGAAAGCTTCAAGAATATTAATATGACACCGCATTAGGAGTATAATGGTCGAGTGATGGATGTAGAGCACTTGCATGATGTGTGGAAAGTGAAAAGAGGTTATAGGGTGAAGTTTGGGGAAGGGCCCGCTGAATAATCCTCGCCCTCGCGGCTAAACCTACATTCAGCCCCTGCTATCTCTTGTCGATGGGAAAACTTACTCAATATGTGGGTATGAGGAGAGCGTGCATAGAATAAAAAACTCTAAATTTACGGTAGATGGATGAGTTTCAAATAAATACGGCTGGCCGTAGCAAGGATTTTTATCTTCAATCTAACATACCAAAACTTTTATTTAAATCGTGATAGTGCAAATTTAAATAGCTTTACCGCGTGGTACGAGATACTCTTTTATCAGATATCGAAGTAAACCTTCTCAAATGAATCGGTGATCATCTGCTACGACAATATATGCTGACATTCTAGGACACGTAGATACCTACTTATTTTTATTTATTTACTTACTCAAGAAAGTTGCGAAAAAGAAAATGTGAAAATAAATTTTAATAATGATTAGCATGTGTTTCTTTATTTATTTTATTTTATTTTATAAGGCAATCCTAGCATGTGTTTCATTCACCTAAAAAGATTTTTTAAGGAAACGACAGTTTAAGTAAATAATTAAGCTTAGTTCGAACTTCGAACTAAATTTTTTCGTGAATTAGGGGACTGTTTCACCTATTTTTTGGCTAGAAGACACGTACTAGATGGTAGTGGTTGCAGAATATTCGCGATTCGATAGCGGATAGAGAAAGAACTAGGTCGGTGGTTAATAAATTATTGTAACATTGCGATTGCAAAAAGTTTATATTTATATAGAGTTCCATAAAAAACGATCGCAGTAATCGCAATGTAACACTTTGGCTACGGACCAAGTAGTCATCTAATACAAGACACTAAAAATCAAAAAGGAATGTATATAAGTCTTTATAAACATTTATATAAATCACATAATATATCTACTCTTTGCAAAAGTGTCGTCAATAAATCGCACTATCAAGAAGCAACTTTGACAATTCACGCTAGAAGTTTTTTTTTTTAAATGAATCTGTGCCCACTCGAAGTGAACACAAATACACTTTTGACATCGTTCACAGTAAGCAAATGCTTGTGTCGTGAAAGCGGAAAATGGTCGACACGGCCGGGATTCGAACCCACGACCTCCGCACGAAACAGTGCGAAAGCCGGCGTCGTAACCGCTGGTCTATCAACCACCTCGAGTTCAATTATTGGTTTGAAGAATTTTCGTATAAGGAGAATATTCAGTATCGATGTACTTATGAATGAATTTGACTTTATTACATAAATAATAATATAATTTTAAGTCAATACCTATATTATATTATCTAGGTACTTCTGTATCTTTTGGAAGCTCGTTTCTAAATTTCAGAATAGGTATAACATTTTTATTGTTTTTGTATTCTGAGTGTTATAATTCTTCGCAGAAGTTGAGTTATCATCAGTAGGTAAATCCAATACCTACTGGTTAAGTTCGTGTGTAACTTCGTTCGACTGTGTTTTCACGTAAACACGTAAAAACAGTCTACAATTCAACTACTGGATTTCTTCATACTTAGGTATATCATTCATCAGTAAGTATAGATATTTATTTCTATCATCCGATGTATAATATTATCCTTTATCAAAGATTCCTTCTTAATAAAATGTTGTTACGGAATAAAGTGTGAAATTGTATTATTCTTTTCTTTTTTTTATGCCTGTCATCTGACAGGATTTGCTGCTAGTTATTATAACAATTTGCTTAGTTCGTCTGTAATTCTAAATTCATAGTTTCATGCGCCATACTACAGCTACCTATAAATAGAAAAGGGCGATTCTCTCGTCTGTGGTCCGATAAGATTGTCTGCTAGTATCGTGATGTTACTTCAGTAGGTATACTTCGGTAGTTTTTGAGTATTTTAGAAGTTCCCTTTAAAGTTTTGAATTTTTAGAGCTGTTGTGTTTTTGTTATTTTTGTTTTAGATTTTCTAAGAAGTAGGTCTGGTATTCTTAAAGATAAACTCAAACATAAACAGCATCACAAGTAGTGATGATTCTACTAGTAGGTATTCTACAGCTATATTTCATCACGATATTTTATCGATTTTGACAATGTAAACCTTTCAACGTTATGTAAATATCGCTTGCCTTCGCGTAACGAGCTGTCACATTGACTCCTCCTTTTGATCAACACAACGTGTTCTTCAGACAATCAGCAGAGAGAAGACGTCGCGAATAAATCACGGGGAAGGGAGTTTTTGATTATCCAGCAAATAAATGCTTCGTGCGACAGATAATACCTTTTTATTTGATACGATATATGTGGGGCTTAGCTGGTGTTTAAAATGATCTGTGAAATGATTCACAGCTATTCATACGAAGAAACTCTTATTACCACATAATATTTAGTACCAGGGATTACCTATCCGTCATCGTAATAATATATAACTTCGTCGCCCATAATTATTGAATCAGTTATTTCGAAAATGACCAAAGTACAGAATTTTTAATTTTACAGGAGAATGGAAAAACTATCTCTTGGAAAAAAAATGTATGTGACAAATTGATATTTTGATTCAACAACGTCAAACATAGAAAAAGGAACTTATTCGACTTTTCCAAAATGTTAATTTTGTATTTCAATATTTTTTTAAATTTATTTGAAATATTTGTACTTTGGTTGTTTTGCAAATAATTTTAATAAAAAGTTTGCGGAGTCGAGTAATTTAAAGAATGACATGCGAACTCATAGCAAAGAAAAGCCATACGAATGCAATAATTGCAACAAAAAGTTTAATCAATCATATAATAACTCATGATAAAAGCACAAAATTTGATGGATCTCTACGTCGTTTATGCCTACTATCAGCAAGATCATCATCACTTGAATCCCATAAATCCATTTTCATGCTGAGAAAACCAAAACGCGAAGAACAACAAAACGAATAACACGATGTTATGAGTTGACAGATGTCAAAAAAAATTCAAATGTCAAACATACTTTAATCAAATTTAAATAAAAAAAACTTTTTAACTATTCCACAAATTTATTGTACCTGACATGTTTCGAAGGGGCACGCCCTTCGTGGTCACTGTTCAACAACTTATAAATTTTATTAAACATACTTTACTTCGAAAACAAAATACTTTGGTCGTTTTCGAAATAAAGACTGGAATCGACCTTGAATATAACGAGGCTGGGGTATAATACTTTAGTTGTTTTCAATGCAAACAATGTTTGACTTAGTCCATAGATTCTGAATCCGTAAAAAAGTGTTATTCGACAAAAACTTGAGTTTGGTCGTTTTCGAAATTACGGTCTAACAATGAAAACAAACAATAAGATTTTTTTACCCATCATCAGTAAGGGGTAGGCAGAGAGAACGGACCTCCACTATTTTCTATCCAAACACACTTCTTTCGCTTCGTCCACCGACATACCATTTCTCATATACCCCCTTCTACTGTTTCGCGTACATACTTATTACCTGGCCTTCCTTGAGGACGGAATCGATGTGTTCGATCCACGTCATTTTGGATAAACATATTCTGCTTTTGATTTTCAATTCGAGGCGTAAATGGGATACCATACCGTGCGTCCCAACGGGAAAACGTATGCGCGTCCGCGCGACGAGTTTCATGTACTCAAACGCGGAAAGATCGTTCAAATTGAGAACATTGTACGATCCCTCATCGCATGGTCGCGCGATCACTTTTCAGTTAGGATATAACCTTAGGCACCTAAAGTTTTCGTCTACACACATAATAATATGTTCATATAGAGAACTCATGCAGGAAATTTGAATTTTTGAAAGTTCACTTTTCTGCCACCGTGGTGCCTATTGTGAGTGTATCAGCCCACTTCACAAAAAAAAAATTCTCGGTTCTGTGCTTAAGACGTAATAGCGTTAGTCGGTCAGTTTTTTGATTACCTATACAAATTATAATAATATTCAATACAAATATACAATTATAATAATATACACATTATAATTAGGTAGGTATATCTATACAAATTCGGATTCAATATTCATTGTAAAGAGAGGACAACATCAGCTGTCTGGAAAGCTATTGTTTGTATAAAACTACTGTATAAACTATCAATAGTCAATTCCTTTTGTATAGACTTTATTCCTTGCAATCTTCTTTCCTCCATTACGCAACTATTATTACCTTGGGCCAGGTGAATGTAATAAAAGACATTTATAGTTAATAAAAGAAAACGTTTGGCTTTCAGGCGCGTTTTATGCTTTCCCAGCTCAAATAACGAACTCGGCGTTTTCCCAAGAAATAAATAAAAATATTCAGCTAATAATAAAACGTGTCTCCTGTAAATATTGTATTACAAGAATTATGGTCTGTCTGTAAGGGCATCCTTCTGAGGTTCTTTCCGAGAAATACCAAGAATTTCATATCAAAATTCACACAGAAAGGCCTATATTGAATTACACAGGAATAATTGAAAAGAAAAGAAGGTGAAGTAAATTTACACGAGTGATTTTTTGTTTTTGTTTTTCAGAATATTCTTTTTGCCGTTATTAGTTTTCTGCACGTGTTCATCAATAAATCAAATTCAAAGGTTTCAGAACAAAAATATGGAAAAAGGAGGTATTTTTTATACGTGTATTATTAGATATTTTTCTTCTCTCGCCTTATTTTTATTGTCCGCATAATGATGTATCCACACATTTTTTATCTTTTTCAAATACGTTTGATCACAAAATAAAACTTTTCACATTTACTTTTAATTAGGTATATGTTCAACATGTCTATAATCTGTCTTTGGATATTTTCTTTCTTCTTATGTATTTAGTTAATCATTTTATCTTTTTGTATTCTTAATGCGGTATTTTTGGAATTTGTGGTGTTACAATTTATAACATATTAAATTTATGTAATTGCAATAAAACAGTAATTTGTTATAAACAAACATTTTATAGCCCTGACTAGCATACTTTATGTGAATAATTCTACCACTAATGAAGTTCAATAATTTGTTTATCTATATATTAATACGTGAAGGGAAATCTTTGTGACCATTTTTACGAAAATTGCGCCGACGGAGGAGTATGAAATTTCGCACATTTATAGAGGAGTGGCAAATACTTAATTTTTTTAAATTATGTATACAAAATAGATTAAAGTAATAAAAAAATATTACAAACACTACTGTAATCTTATGTATTTGATACTCGCACACACTTTGATGTATTTGACATTGACACAGACGTACATATTCATGTCAAATTGATAAAATATTATTTTTGTTTGTTTTTAATAATAACTTTCTAATAGAAAAAACTCAATAACATTTCAAATTTGACGTATCCATTTCATTGTTTTTGGAAGAAAATTATGAAATAGCGCTCGCTCAGTCTTTGACAATGGAACCTTAATAATGTTCAAACTTATCTAAATTAGTTATGGTCGAGTTTAAGTTAAGTTTCCCATTAAGTCTACTTTGAACCTAAAAATATAGTAGAACACTCACTACATAATAGAAAACTATATGTATATGGCTTTCAAGCTAGAATCTAATACCTACCTATAAAAGCTTCCAAAATTCAAATCTATTTTCATTTCACCGACAAAAGTTTGTAACAAATACGATAACTTTACGGGGTCGACTACATTCAAAATAATATAGTTCCAATGGGATGTTTTTTTTCCATTTTGTGCCACTAGAGGCGCCCTTGCTAATCCGGTCTATTGTCAAATTCAGTGTTGCCAAAGAGGGCGATTCACTGCCATTAGGGCTATTTGGAACGAGAATATCTGACGAAAAAATCTAAAAGGCGACAGGTAGCCACTTGGGTTACTTCCCTTTTAGCGAATTTTCACCTTTCGGATACTAAATGACCTTTTTTTAGTGAACTCCCACCTCTCTTCGGATACTAAAATTTTCGGAATGACCGCATCCCAAATTTTCAGTTGGGCTACTTTGCGTTTGAAAAACGGCGTTGGCAACTGAACACTGGTCAAATTGACGTTTATAACCTCAGTCCTCAACCATATGTTTAGAATAATCATTGTACATTTCTTTTTAGATACTATTACAAATAAAATAACAACTGTTTATCTTATTTTATTTTTTATATACCTACCTAAATACAAATGTAAAAATACCGTAACAGAAAACAATAAAACAAGAAGATACAGAACAGCACCATTTTATCATTAGCTCCACATTACATATTCTCAAAGAACAGTACTGCGAATCTACCCTTGAAGACAAATACATACCTAGTGCTTTTGTTTGTGTGTAGTGTAAAAGGACACATTCACTATGGTTTACCTCCTAGAAAAAGTCACTTTTGCAATCATAAATAATTAAAACGTTAAATTGTTTAATTGAGAAAACAAAAAAGAGAGGAGATATATTAGCATAATATTCATCAGTCAATGCTAGATGGTATGTTTGACAGCTGTCATAATTTGACAATAGACCTGATTAGAAGCGCTGCCACCTAGTGTGTCTTGTCGGAAGCTCCCCAGAAAACCTCCCATTTTAGTATAAGTATGTACTGCCGAAGCAAGTACAATATTCAAAATAATAGTGTACCACAAAAAACTATAAAATTACCACATCATAACCCAATTTCATCCCGATATTCCAAAAATACTATGAATTTACAATACTTACTAATAAGCATTTGAATGCAAGTTCCTTTTCATCATCATCATCTTCATTCTCCCCTTGAGTCCCAAATAGGGGCAAATGAAGACCACAAGAGCTCTCCATTGCGCTCGATCTTGCGCAATGTTTATTTTAAACCGAATAAAAATGATGCGAAAAATATTGGTCGACTTTCAGAAATAATTATATTTCTGAAATATTATTTTGTTTCTGAAGAGCTGTTTAGAAAATATGCAATACTTACGAAAATTTCCTTTCTCAAGGAAACCGAAAACACAAAAAAAAACAAATTCCAACAACTGCTAAATTTTTTCGGAAAGAGGCACCTACCTATTTGTTTTTTAACAGCACATTAGGTAAGTATATGAAAAAAAGTATCTGTCAAGGACTGGGGAATCAACCTTTCAATGCATGCTGAATTTTATGGAGTTTTATCAATGTATATTATGTAAAATGGAAAAATCACTTACTAAAACGGAGTACTATATACATATGTATATAGTATATAGTCGTATGATATAATTAACTATTTCTGCCGCAACGAGTATAATCAAAATTATGTTCAAAATACAAACTACCTAATTTATTTAGCACAGAACACTGAATGATTGATTGACTAACGCCGCCTACGCAGCAAATCTCGTTGACCACACATGCGCACATCTATGTAGAGGTGCGTAATTTCTGTTGTTTTAAAATACATATAGTTGGCAGCCACCCTGACAACGAGAGTATATTAGCACAAAGGCATTCTATATAAAACTTACGCCCAGGTGGTAGGAAAATGAAACAGGACATTTGAATAGAAAATTGTTTAGGTACAATAAATCGTAATTGCTTCACACGGCGATTGGTGACAACCATCTCAGAGGTACTGTTAAATACAGAAGGAAGGTACCTACCTACCTATACATTAGGAAGAAAAACAAGAAAAGAATTACGTCTCCATTATATACCTACTCATTAACAAAAGTAGGTTTATACATACATTTCTCACACATAATACATTGTTTCAGTAACAACCAACTCAATAGTGGGTATAGATAGCTGCGATCAGCATGTGGCTAACAACGGGAGGCAAACCTAATGGAATTTATCCAGGACAATATATTCAAACTTCCCCTCGTCATTCTGTAGGCAAAGCTCGATTAGTTTGCGATTCAGGGATAGATCTTGTTTAATCAACGTTAAATACTCATGGGATATTATCTTATAAAACTAAAAAAAAATACCAAATTTCGTAGCAAACTCAGTCTTTAATATTTTCTGCTCGGATTGTTTGGAATGAGCCGGGTTATCAAAATCACAAGGGACAAAATATATTTTTCCAAATGTAAAGAACTGAAAATTTGCCTAGGTACCTTCAAATAATCGACTAACTTCATTTGCATTTTGTTATAATTATAATGACTATTATTCTGAAATGAAAAACAGACGATTGAGTTGCATCGTATCCAATTTTTATGGAGACTTTTGACATTTCTGTATTCTGACATTAATGTTTTATCCAATACATTAGTTGGTAACTACTGGCAACCGATTAAGTTCTAAGCAAGAGCTTCTTGCGTTGAGTTGGAACGTGAATTTGAGAATACCAGTCATTGTCTTCTCACGAAGCTACACAAGTTGCATCAAGAAGCTTAAAACTGTATTTAATATAATTTGTAAAAGCTTTTTCAAAATTTCATTAAAAATATTTTGTACATCTACCCAACAAAATCGAGATTTTGTACATCTGTGAAGGTATAAGTCTAAATGCTAAGGGCTCTGAGGGCACTGTTAAATATCTTATTGTGTTCATCTTTCGAAACAGCATAAAAACAGTCAAGAGCCGGTAATGTCCTAGCATCACAAAAAAATATAGAAGGATACAAAAACTCTTGATTACCTTTTCAAGTCTTGTTTGATACTTTGGTGATTTAAATCATTCACGTTGAGTGATAAAAAGAGGTACTTCAAATATTGGTTCCCAGTTAATAAATGTATCATTGTACCTAGGACAAATACCGGGAAAAAAATTTTTCATTTAAATATTATGTAGGTACCTACCTAATCTATCTCTATCTATCTATACTTTACTTAGACGCGGTGGTACCATACCATCTTATTTCCAAGATTTTCTTGATTCCCAGTACGGTCCCTATGAATAATAAGGGATCTCTAAAGCGTTAAGGGGTCTTCAGAAAATGAAAATCCACTTTAGGGGTTCCTGAACAACGTCAGGGGGTTCGAGTTGTAGAAAAACATGAACATGATAATCTGTTGGCCCTATGGACCCTCTAACGTTGTTAAGGAATCCCAAAAATGATTTTCATTTCCTATATATGGACCCCCTGAATGATTTTAGAGACCCCTAATGACTCAAAGGGGAACCACTACGTGAGAAGATTTTTTGACAGAATTTTCCCATGCCGATGGAGTGGCTGTGGGGGGTCCATAAGCTGGCCCCTAAGGTCCCCAGCTTAAACCCGATGGATGGCCTTTCGCTTTTGAAAGCTTTTATTAAGAGCAATGTTATAAAAATAAATACCTGCTATTATTGAACAATGAAGGGAAAAATTTGTTTCAGGCTAAAAAAAGTAACCATCTGTTTATTATTAAGTACAATAATGTTAATAATAATTTTAAAAGCGTTTAAAAATATTTTTTTACTTTATTTTAATAAATATATTTCATTTAAATATCACAACAAATTATGCAGTTAGGTACCACAATAATTTAAAAACTGGCATATACCACCCATATCACGATACTGTGTCAACCCTTCGTAACTCAACATCTTTAAAATGGCTAATATTTTGTGAAACGTTAGCTTACAAAGGGTTGAAAGAATTTTGAATATTGATACTTGCACAAGTTCAGAGAGCGTTTTAGCATGATCCCATTAAACCATCCGAATGAAATTAGTTCTCCATAAGTAGTAGCAGTTTTAAGTAAGGCGTAGAAAAAAAAGTTATTTGAAAATTTGCTCTTAGAGCCCTTGAAAGTTTGTGGAAAAATTTAGCTTAGAAGAAAAATTTAAGAATTTTTTTTAAACAAAAGCTATCGGGTACTTACTGACTTACAAAGATATAACATAGCTTTAGTACCACTATCGGACTATTCTCAGAAATATATTTTAGTCTGAAATCCGGAATTTATTCAAAATTATCAAAAACGTAAATAACTTTTGAACCAACCAATATCGCTTAACGTACATAGGGGTGAAATCGATGTGTATTGAGGTCCTCTACCTCCCTGCTTCGGGTTATCCACTAACTGTGTTACACCGTGTATAGAATAACCTCTTGCGCTCAAAGGTTTCCCATAAAGATAAACATGTGCTCATATTGCAACACGAGCTTACATTAAAAATCTGGATTTAATGAAGTAATCACAATTTTTCCGACCATAACGCCTGACAAAAAGTCAAAATATGCAAAACAAGGCCATACCCAATCGGTCTCGGCTTTCCCACACATCGATTTTCCATATTATAGATAAACATAATACAGATCGTTCGTACGTAACTTATTGGACCATCATCTCTCCAGGACTCCTGGACGCGCCTGATTAAAAGAAAACGAACGGCTTCTATTTCCATCCAGTACTCATCATGGCTTGGATATTAAAGTATCTACCTTCTTCAAATTAAAATACTCACACACAACATTATTATAAATGATTCGGTAAACGTCACATTACATACCTACATACCTACTACAAGCATACTTTATTTCCAGTAACTCACAACCACAAAATAACGATTTTTGTGACACATTTATCAGGCATGGAGACTTTATATGGGAAAACAAAGTTGGGAGGAAATGTGTTCTTCCTCACCCGATCGCTCCATCTCATGGGGGTAGGCCCCGTACACATCTGTCAGACATGAAGACTTTATATGGGAAAACAAAGTTGGGAGGAAAGCTGTTCTTCCTCACCCGATCGCACCATCTCATCGGGGTAGGCCCCGTACTTACACATATGTCAGGCATGAAGACTTTATATGGGAAAACAAAGCTGGGAGGAAATTTGTTCTTCCTCACCCGATCGCTCCATCTCATCGGGGTAGGCCCCGTACACATCTGTCAGACATGAAGACTTTATATGGGAAAACAAAGTTGGGAGGAAAGCTGTTCTTCCTCACTCGATCGCACCATCTCATCGGGGTAGGCCCCGTACACATATGTCAGACATGAAGACTTTATATGGGAAAACAAAGTTGGGAGGAAAGCTGTTCTTCCTCACCCGATCGCACCATCTCATCGGGGTAGGCCCCGTACTTACACATATGTCAGGCATGAAGACTTTATATGGGAAAACAAAGCTGGGAGGAAATTTGTTCTTCCTCACCCGATCGCTCCATCTCATCGGGGTAGGCCCCGTACACATCTGTCAGACATGAAGACTTTATATGGGAAAACAAAGTTGGGAGGAAAGCTGTTATCCTCACCCGATCGCACCATCTCATCGGGGTAGGCCCCGTACCTACTCATATGTCAGGCATGAAGACTTTATATGGGAAAACAAAGCTGGGAGGAAATTTGTTCTTCCTCACCCGATCGCTCCATCTCATCGGGGTAGGCCCCGTACACATCTGTCAGACATGAAGACTTTATATGGGAAAACAAAGTTGGGAGGAAAGCTGTTCTTCCTCACCCGATCGCACCATCTCATCGGGGTAGGCCCCGTACCTACTCATATGTCAGGCATGAAGACTTTATATGGGAAAACAAAGCTGGGAGGAAATTTGTTCTTCCTCACCCGATCGCTCCATCTCATCGGGGTAGGCCCCGTACACATCTGTCAGACATGAAGACTTTATATGGGAAAACAAAGTTGGGAGGAAATCTGTTCTTCCTCACCCGATCGCACCATCTCATCGGGGTAGGCCCCGTACCTACACATCTGTCAGGCATGAAGAATTTATATGGGAAAACAAAGTTGTTCCCACACCCTTTCACCTAGGTATGTGCACGACGAATAGCTTAGATCGAAGCGCAATATATTGCGGATCATTTTAGATATCCACAATTTTCTTACAAAACAAAATAACCTACCTAAATAGTAGGTATTAATTGAAAAAATATTACAAAAATTGCAATCGATTTATAAGTAACTTCTCGGCTAACAAACTAGACATTTTTGGAACTTTTAAATACACGAAATACGTTGAAATACATTTTAAATTTAACAAAAACACAAACGTTAAAAGGAAAATCATAGTAGGCAGTAGGCACATGGTAAAACAGATATGGGGTATAATCAGGTACCTACCTTTATAAAAATAATAAAAATCCGACAAAAGATGTTTAGTATTCTAATAAACCCGTCGAAACGTGGCAATGAAAATTCGATTCTAAATTCATGATAGGCAAACAAAAATGTTAGACCTTAACGTAAAGTTATTAAGGGTTGTGACCTTTTCGATCCCGTACGTAACAGGACTTAGTTCTAATTTCATACAAACTAGAAATACCTACATAAAAAACAACGGCATTTTCTCTAAATGCGAGGGTTCAGATAAAATTGGAATGGGTTAAGTACATCCGATGGGACAAAAAATACAAGAAAATTGTGTTTTCATTTTTATATTCAGGAATAGCAATGTGTCTGAATTAAGAAACTACTATAAACTGTCATACAATTATCAAAAAAAAAATATTTTAAACTATTTATGTTCATATTATTGAAAATTCAAAGAATAAGAATTCCGATAGAATATATGAGGAGGTACCTTCTAACTCAATATTTTTATAATTAAAATGCGAGAAATTTATAAAGAAAATATTAAATTTACTTCAGTGTATATAAAATTGCCTATTCTTCTTTATGGGTGTGAGTCTTCGCACCTGACCAAAGCCCGAGCTCAAAAAGTCTTTGCATTTGAAACGAAGTTCATCAGAAGAATATTGGGTGTAAGATGGTACCATCGCATCACTTCTACCATTATGGAGAGGAGATGGACTTGGCTGGGACATGAGAGAGATGTTCTGCCTCCCATCAGGGCCCCGAAGACGAGGAAAACCCTCTCACATCGTGTTCCGTTCCTTCGAAGCAGAGCTGATTTAGACATGGTGTGGGAGGAGGGCATTGAACCCACTCAGGATCGAGCGTGGTGGTGGGCTTTTGTTGCCTCCCTAGGCCCCTAAATGGGGTCAAAAAGTGAGCATACATTCATTCGATGTATTTCAAAACATTCGAGTAGCCCAACAATATATTGAAAGCTTTGTAGGAATCACAGATTCGGTATCAATTTTTTTTGTCGAATCTCAAAGGTTTTCGTCGAGACCGTGTAGACATTGTACGGACAAAAATATGAGTATTAAAAAATATATTGAAAATAAATTCCACAATATGATATTTATGTTCGTTATACGGTTGAAAGCAGTTAATAGAAAAAAATCATTCTTCCCATATGGTATATCCGGCGGAACTGAATGCCTGAGTCCGATCCCATACAATTTGAAATAAGGGTACATAAATTAACATGTTTGCATCTTGGCATCACCAATTGTTTCATGTAGATAGTGGATTGTGACCCAGCGGTTACAACGCCGGCTTTCGTACTGCGGACGTCGTGGTTCGATCCCAGGTGCCGACCATCTTCCTCTTTCACGACACGAGCTTTCAGTAGCTTACTGTGAAAGAGTCAAAGAGTGTATTTGTGTTCACTTTGAGTGAGCACAGATTCATTCATTTAAAAAATATATATATTATTAACGTCAGCTCAGGGTAAAAATTATTGGATAAATTCCCGTTAGTAATGGAACCCAGGAGCTCTCGTTCAAAAGATCACGCTTAAACATCAAGGCTATCGAAATCGAAAGGAAAATATGTATCAGAGCCGAGACTGAAGGAATTGAGAGTAAAAAAATTACATCGAATGATTTTAATTTGTAATGGAGATACTGTGCAGAAAATCAACTAGTGAGATAATTTGTTTGTTTGCGAAAACTTACTTATTCCGGTGGTGATTTTGCTAAGTAATGTTTGTGGTTTCCTTCAGTCAAGGCTGTTATCAACAGTTGTCCACAATACACTATTACTTAATGAACATCTTTAATATGTTTATCTAACAAACATGGTCCGGAGAATTCACCATTCAACTGCTGTTGGCAAATCAAATACCAACAAGAAGAATATTACGTGTAAGCCAGGTGGACATCGGCTAATGTTTGTTTATTTTTCAGAGAAGGAAATCTTATCTAAATAAACTAACTTTAAAAAAATGTATCGTTGTATCATTTAAAAAATCAGTCGTCTCGGACTGGAATAAACACTGGTGAATATTAAAAGTTTATTTAAAACTAATAAATTTTAATTTATATATAATAAAATTTGTTCTTTATTCAGCATGCCAGGGGCAGACTATGTGCTAGTAAGAATATTTAAAAAAAAATACAAAAATAAGCAACAAAAGTTATTTTTTTTTAATATGCAAAAAGTATAACTGTGTATTTAAAAAATATACACAGGACCATTAGTTTGGTACGACATATTTAAATAGTTAATATCTAATGTATATTTTATCTTTTTTTTAAATCGATATTTTTTGTTCATAAAATACCGTCGGTAGTTACTAAAAAAGTTAAATATTTATATAAAATGTATGAATAAAAACTTGATTTATTTACACAGCTTAATAAATAATATTCAAAGTTAATTTACGATATAAACTGTGTGTGTAAGTTATGATCGTATTAATTTAGATAGTAAATTATTTAAATGCCAATAATATGTAATATAGTTTTGTTTTGGTTTTCACACGTCAGGTTTGTAATACTAAATAACATACAAAGTATAACTAGATGGTTAAAAAATGGCAAAAATACTAACCTTTTAATTGTGATTGTTTCGCAATAGGCACAAAAGTTCGTCAGATAATGGCTGATTTATTTCAAGTAAGCAAATAATATCGGACAACAATAAGATGGTAATATGTGAGGTCCATTTGTGTTGAACGCGCGCACGCCCGGCTACCTTAACACGGACAATATCGGGCAGCTCCAGTTTGCACGCATCGGATTTTCTCGGGAAAGGGTCGGAAAATTTCGTGAAACTGAACGAGCTCTACCTGAAAATATTTCATGTATTTCCTACATAATAAAAACACATCGATGCCGCTTACTAGCATTCTCCGTATCTTCTATATTATATTCGCATTTGTTTCACAATATCATCACAGTGTTCAACGATGGCTGTTTTACAAAATTTTACTGTTTTTTACTCGCACATTTTTTCAAAAGAATCTAAGGATTAGATTCTTTTCAACTTTAATGTCGTTTATTTTAAAATCATCTATCTAATTAGTTGGCGGAATAATTTTTGCAATGTATTGAAGCAATATTGTTTATTTTTTATTATTAAATTTTATCTGTTAGGAGTGTATGACTATTTTTACGTATAGGTACTATCCTTATAAGTTGGACAGAATTTTTATTCAACTACTTGATTTTTCTGAATATATTAATGACAGAGTTTTTTTTAATTCTAAGCGCCAATGACATAAAAATTTCAACATTTTATTATGATATATAATTATTTTATTATCTATATACAGTGGCTTACCGTGGGTTTTCGCCGCCCGGGGCGGGATTAAAATTTGCCCCCCCCCCCCCCTCTTATAAAATTTGGCACCCTATATAAATTGAAAAAAAAAATACTTCTAAATAAGTACCTATATTTTCATTTATATACTTACATCTCAACAATATAGTACAAAAAAATCAATTTTAGGACAGACAGATTTTTCTACCTGCGGATTTACCTACCGCAAATGTTTTTTTTTTTAAGACTAACCCGAAATTAAATGTTAAGTATTTGTAATAAAAATAAAAATTCTGATTTTATCAATCTGGTCGTGAATAGTATAGCGCAAGCAGATTTTGCCGCCCTCTGAATAAAGGCGCCCGGGGCGGTCCGCCCCCCCCCCCCCCTCGGTACGCCACTGTCTATATACACAATGAAATAGAGTTAGAAATAAATTATTGAATTCTTTTAGAACAATGGAGGTTCGAAATGTAAATATTATATGATTGGGGTACATAAGACGTACCTACGATATAATTATATGCAGACATTCAAAAAAGTAATTGAATAATAATGACTATTTTTCATGCAAAGGTTTCAATATGGCTGTTAGAACTCTACCGTTGCATGTTAAAATAAGATTGATGTTGCACCCACTGTTGTTATTCTGAAAAATAAATTCAAACAAAGTAGGTAAAATAAAATTGATTATTGAAAACCTATGAAAAACTACTCGAGAATTAAGAATTTTGAAATTTTGTAACAAAAATCTATTACATTTCTCATGGCTCTTTTCATAATTCCTATAAATTAGCTTTCTTTCTCTTGTTTACACAGCACAGAACAGCCGTATGTTACACAGCCGTAACGAAGGTACCTACATACACAGTACCTACGCCCAGTAAAAAAATCGCCCACTCCCCCCACCCTTGAAAAATTTCAAAGTTTTGTATGCCCCTTTAAGATTACCATTTTTGTATAGGTACCTACATAGTGACACATTCTACATGGCCACACCGCTTTTGTACTAGGTGTTACAAAGCACATAATATGTCGTGTCGTCATCTGACATTAGGCTGGATGCAAAATGGCGGCCATGGCGACACACACACCACACATGCATAAACCATAGTGATGGGTAACAAATTATAGCGACCCGAACTGCCCGAATCAATAGTGATCGGAATCAGTGGTCTGGTTCATTTCAGTCAGTTTTGTGATACTTTCCAGGAATAAAACACAATTATATATTATTTTTCTTTTAAAATACAGACATTTTGTATTGTTCGTATTAATTATTAATATATATTTAATAATTACCTACTTACACATTAAAATATTTTATTCCATATTAATATTATCAATCTCGGTCATAATAATTGTTTTTTATAATTTTATTTATCAAACCCATATTTTTTTTTCATCTGAAAATGTTCTGTTCCATTTGATGATTATTTAATTATATCTTCTAGTTATTTACTTAGGATACTTTGCAAAAGCAACGTTGCTGTTACGTAGAATTCGATAATTTATTAATCAGCTATCTATCATAATTAAAATTTATGTGAATTTTTGGTTTCTTATTATGTTAAGCAATGATATTTTGTGAAATGTTAGCCAAAATAAAAAGTAAATATGGTAAATAGTAGGTATATATATCATTGCTTTTTTCTCAAATTTTGACATTTATCGTATACTCTAATTGACTCGTAACATCTGTAGATTCGCTCTATCCGTGACCCGATAAACACACTCATACCAACTCTTAAACTTTTTGTTTATGTTTATGCCTCCCGGCTAATGTCAAAATCCACGTGGCCGTTAATGGTCTATATTTTTCGCGCGTAGAGGTGCTTAATGTCTGTGTAGAATTTTGCCTTTTTTATCCCACGCCACACGGAAAATACTGACTTGCAAGTTTATGAGCTTTGGGCAAAATTTTCAACTTCATTTAACGAGATTTACTGATTTACGCGTGTTGTCGTGGCAATCAAGTTTCTACCCAGACACAACAAATTTAAGCTTTTGAAAATATTAGGTATGTCAAAGAATTATGAAGGTAAAGAAATTTTATACATACCACCACACTCAAATGCACACAGTACACTCGTCTCTATTTATAAATACCTTCCTTTGAAACCTTACTCCGGAGTATAGGGATTCATCAAGAGCTCTCCACTGTGCTTGATCTTGCACTGTCAATGACATCCCACACCATGCTAAAATCATGCCTCCGAAGGAACGTAACACAGCAATATTTCCTTCTCAAGATAAATTATGTAGTCTCGCAATTTGATATCCAGAGCCATTGATCGCATAATCCGTCAGTCCATCTTAAAATGTTCGATAATTTGTTATCCCACCCACACGCGTGTGTTTTTTTATCAGCCAAGGTCAAGGATAAATTATTATAGGTATGCGAAAATTGCTCAATCCAAGTGGAAGTGCTATAAATAAGAACCTATGAAGATTACTATAGACTTTGATAAAAGTTTGGGGGAACATTTCCCTCCCGAAGCACGAGTATCAACTCATTTTCGGGAGGTATCTTGTATGTATATAGTTAGTAGTTATTTGAAATCATGTTTTTTAATATTTAATTGTGTGTGTGTTTTTTTTTCAATAAAAGGATTTATATTATTATCCTACATAATCTCTTCTTTTCTTCATAAAAATTACAATATTGTCTCTCCTCAAATCAAAGACACCAAATGATCAATAATGGTGACTCTGAGGCTCGTTGCGTTTTTAGAGACGTCATCGTCCAACAGTGAACAGATAAGGCAAAAGAAGAAACAAAAGATTAAATAAAAATGGCCTAATTAATTTATTTTAGAACATAAGACATTATTACAAGGGATTATTTACAGTTACTAAAATACATAATATTACACACCTGTGGAGTGAGTACACACCCTAATTACAAAATTTCATTTTTACAAAAGCTGCACACATTCCCACTACCAAAAAAATATTACAAATGTACACACTAGCTACAATAGTGTTTTATATACACAATAGTTACCTACTTAAGATTACATAATTTATTATTAATTCTACATAATATTGTTGTATTACAAACTATCTATTATTTCTTGGGGGTTTTTTATCATTTCTTTTGTAAGTTGAGAAAAACTAAAAATTAAGTGATCTTTTCAATTTTTTAAAATTATGTGATGGCTTGCATGGCATAGACAGAGAGAGAGCAGAATATTCAGCCTCTAAAACAAATTGAAATTTTAAAATTACTATAATATAATCCAAGCAAATTTTTCCTTCATTTTCCATAGCCTTGTATGATGTGAGTCTATGATTATAGATAAATGTGTATATGGGGCTTATTTTCGATACATTTGAATTTCTTATAATTACATTTAAGTTTTAAAAAAAAAAATCATAATAGATAGTAGGTAAATTAATCCTTTTTATCAAATAATTTAATATTGACAACTAAATTATTATATAACACATACAAAATGTATTTTAAACATTATTAATTTTTATTTATTAGCCTATAATACTTGTTAATTTTTATTTTGTTTTTTAGGAGGTGGTGTCACCTAATAACAAAATAATTGTCAACATTCACTCATACAATTATTAATTCTAGAGGTACATTTCTATTAATTTTTTTTCAACTTAAGGCTGAATTGCTCCGTCGTAAAATAAATTTGTAAAATCATTTTTAGTACACCAGTCCATTGCCGTTTAAGCAACCCGGCCTTAACAAATAAACTTAAAGGTCTTATTCTCCATTAAATAAATCTTATCCATTCTCGTGTTAGAATTACATATTTTGACAAAGAAGAGCATTGTGTTGACCAATTATTATTATTTTTATCATGGAACTATTCCGATATTAATGAAAGTATAAATTTTTATGTGTTTTAAAAGTTTTTTAATCTGCATTTTCTTATTAGGAGCTAAAATATTTTCTTGGTTATTTGAATTTTAAAAGGTAACCTATACATTTTAGAAGTGTTAAGTAATTGATGTTAATTAATTAATAAAAAAAACCTTTTTTAGTGAATAAATAAAAAAATATATTTTCCGAAATATTCACAAATGGTTTAATTTGAGCTATGCACAACATAATTTTAAAAGCTGAATTGAAATCAGCTTTCAAAACAGTAGTAAAAATATGAATTTACATAAAATATGGGAGTATTGTCAATCAAAAATTGTTGGCAGTAACTTAATGACTACGAAGTTTATTATAAATTAAAAACCTATCATGTATAACATATTATAATCAAATTGAACAGAATTAAATTAAGGATAATTAATTTGCTGCTGGACAGGGTCGCCTAGGTGGCTAAATATGCTTATATTATGGCAAAAGTACTTAAGAGCCGAAATTATAAGTTTGTTACTTTAACAACCATTCATTGATTCAAAATATGATATAACTTTCTGAATATTTCCGTAAAGTTCATCAAAGACAACTAACAGCCAGACCGCCGAACTGCCGGCAGTAACTTTGGTAAAAGAGAGAGAAAACAGTAGATTAACCTAAAAAGTCAGGTAAAGAAATTTAGAAAATCAATGAGTTCTCATCTTGTGAATATACTATTTTGGATTTATTGAAAGAATTTTATTTTACAATAATCTAACATTCAATAACTAACAATGTCATTTTAACAATGGCAGTTCGTACGGACATCGAAAAAACCACGCAGATGGTTGATTTTCTTTTATAATACAGTCTCTAGTAAACTTTACTTATGAGTCGCAGCTCGTTTGTTACTTTGAAATTTGATCCAGTCTTTATAATTTCGGCCCTTGCTGATAAGATGTTTTCTAGATCTTCCAACTTTATCTGCAGTGTTTATTATCACAAAATTCTGTCTTGAGAAATAAAAACTATCCAATGAAACATGTAACTTACTGTTAGTACTACCACAGGCCTATCTTGGACCAGCCTTACCAAGATCCTTATGATTATCCTTCAAATCAATAGTAATTGTCATATTTCAGTTATAACCTAAGCATCTTGTAAAAAAATATCAAAATAGTAACAAACTTTTGATTGCTATTCTAACTAATCAAATGAACATGGCCAAAAATCATTGTTAAAATGTAATGATTGATTAAATCTAATTTTAATCTTTCAAAGATGAAAAAAACAGGAATGTTTGAAGTAAGAAAATATATGATTCATACATTGATAAAATAAAAAGAAGGAATTAATATAGCTGAAGCAGAAAAAAAACCCTGCAAACATTCTGACCCATCGGGGAATCAAACCCGAGGGCTCTTGTTCAGACGTTGGCGCCAACGTTTCAAAATATCAATGCTTGAATTCAATTTAAGGGCAAATAAACACGAAGTTAGAAATACAAGAAATAGTTAAAAAAAACTTTTGTACGCACAGAAGGAGTAAAACGGAACATACAAAAAATTACAGCCTTATGATACCTATATTATTAAAATGCAACTAGTCACGTCAATTTCTTATATAGCCTACAAAATGGTTAACTTAAAATTGATTTTAAAACTTTGTAATATTAGTAATAAGAAAATATTGTGATTCTTTCTATGAGTATAATATAAAATAGATATTATATACAGTAGAATCCGGATAGAGCGACCCTCAAGGGACCGACAAGATTTCGTCGTACTAAACGGACGACGTACAAAGCGACTGTATAATTTGACCTGTTTTTTTTTCTTTACTTTTTTTATATAAGTTTAATATCAATGAAAATAAAACAAAAACGTATTAAAATTGCAAATACTTTATTGATACGTAAACACATGCATACGATCGTAAAAGATTTTTGCATCCCAGAAGAATTGTAGCGCACAACCCTAACCAACAGAAGAATAAAACTGAGAGTGTTTTTGTGCGCCAATAGGGGTGATGCTGGTCAGAGGATCGGGGGAGAAAACGGGATGTGGGGCGGGGCGGCAGGTATTGTTTTTGCGCAAGGCCAAGGATGTGATGAAACAGTGCGCGTCTTTCTAACCGGACGATTTATTATAAAATTTGGTCGCTAAAAGCAGTTGGTCGCTTAAACAGGAGTCGTAATATTTTTTTTTTAAAAATGAATCTGTGCTCACTCAAAGTGAACACAAATACACTCATTGACTCTTTCACAGTAAGTTACTTAAAGCTTGTGTCGTGAAAGAGGAAGATGGTCGGCACCTGGGATCGAACCATGACGTCCGCAGTATGAAAGCTGGCGTTTTAACCGCTGGGTCACCAACCACTTCCATATACGGATATCCTTTCATACAACGTCTCAATGAAACCTAACTTGTGATTGCAATTACGTCGCTAAAAGCAGTTGGCCGTTATAAACGAAGTCGTTCTATCCGAATTTCACAGTATAAAAAAATTTGAATGCAATCATAAAAATACATTTAAAAAAAATAATTAAAAATGAAGAAATGTAGTAAGTAGTACTAATAAATTAATAAAATGGAATATTTAATAAATATCTGTCCTGAATCTGATTTGAACATGATTGAAAAAAAAATAAGAATCTGTCAATAAAAAAATTGTAAAAAAGTTGACCAATATTTCATTAATGGAATGAAAAATTTAATAAAAAATAAAACTACAAGCAGGTATTGAAGTATTTTTAAAAGAAAAATTGTGAACCTGTTAATATTAAAGTTAGTTTAGGTATGGTAAAAGTAATGAATGTATTATCTCCTTCTCCTCACACGAGCTCTGCTCTATTGGAGAGGTTATACATAAAAAAAAAACAAGGGAAAATATCTGTTTTCTAACATAATATTTGTAATAATTGTGTAACATTTTTCTGTAAATAAAGTTTCTTTGGAATTTGAATTATTTTTTAAATAATGTTGGTGTAAAATAGGATCGAAAAAATTAAAAAAATTAATATGAGGATATTAATTATTATAGTGTGAAGAATAAAAGGACACAAGAGCCGCAAACAAGATATCAGAAGGAAGCAGACCCATGAGACAGCCACCTAAATTCTGAAAGAACAGTTGGCACTCGGCTTTTCAAGAGGACAACAAAGCAGGAACAGCAGGCCTAATCAAAGAGTAAGAAGAAGAATAAAGCATTGCTTCCATGCAGAGAGCAGATATGTTCACATTTTAAAAGCTAAATGTATTTGAATGAGGGGGGAACCAAAAGTAAATCTTTTATAAAATTTCTTCAGTCATCTTCAAGGAGTTTCATTTGACAAGATAACAATAATAATTTATCAAAAGTTTTTTCCAACTGTTTGAAGTATCTCTGAAACTTTTTAAATATTAATGTTTGAATTGCCTGCGAAATGGTAATATTAAAATATTTTAAGAACAAGGTTGTGACTGTTGAAATTCTATTTCCTGCTTTGAAAGATCAGTAGTGGAAGGTAACCAGATAATTCAAAAACCTTTTAAGAAGGCATTGGAAAAAAATTTAACTTCCCAGACAAAACGGAAGTTTGGAGAAGAAACAACCAGAATTTCAGCAATTAGGTGGCTTTGAAGATAACTGAAAGAAATTAGGGAAAAAATTATAAATAAAAAAATCAACTGCTTTCAGACACCTCTCATAAAATAAAATTTGTTTCATGACATCAAAATATAGAAACACTTCTAATTAGCATACAGGGTGACTGGTAATTCTACCCATTCCTTGAAAGGAATCAGTGACTCATTTGTGCCATGAACTCAAGTAGCTTAACAACACCAGACCAAAATTACACATACCGTATGACATATTATGATGTTTAATGACATTATACAACTTATATCCCAATATTTTGACCACAACCTCTTATTTCAAATGCATTTTACTTTTTTTAATCCCTTTTTGCTTAACCATAGTTAACATTTTCTATAATTAAATCTTTCTACAAAAAGATATTATCTGTTTGATTTGTCAAAATGGTTAGTTATAAAGTTTTTTTCTAAGGTTTAACAAATTTATATATGAGCATTTAACATTTTCCGAGGAAGATAATATAGTCTCTTCGAAAAAGATAATACCGATCAAGGATTTTTAATCACCATGGCACATTCGACTAAATCAAAGAATCACACCAATGATCCAATATTTAGAGATGGCCATTTTCTCCCATTATAGTGAAACATATCACATTTTGAAATACAAAATAAATTAATCAATAGAAACAGTGTTTAACATTTAAATGCATGCTTTGTCCTGATGCAAAATCTCACATAATTTTTATTTAAAAACATTTATTGTGACAAATTATTTTTGTGGAAGCGCTACAAGCTGAATAACCTTATTATAAGCAACAGATAATAATATTCTTGTAAATAAATAAACTTTTAAAGTAGTTAATATTCTTACAACAGGTTATCTTATTAAAAACTAAATATAATCACATTGTAGGTCACGCGTTTTATCACCGTATATAATCTGCCTGTACGAATATGAATAAATAAATAAATAAGGCGAATCATTCAGTATTACATGTGAACAACTCGCAAATCTAGACGTCAGACATTTGCAGGCCACAATGAAACAGTAGATCCGTCTAAGCTGTCAAGATCCAACGCCGTGTCTATCATGGTTGTGTCGTGGAGTAGCCTTAGCTTGCTCGCACTCAGTACTGTGACATTGTTCTTGTCGTTTGGGGGTAATCTGTCCGCCCATGTTTGCGTAGAGTTATTGTTAGTTGACACTATCATATCTGCGTGAGTTGATTTGTTTGACACTCTGGCAGTGTTGTGGTTCAACTCGTCACATATAACGGGTATACTATCTCTGTCCTGAGTGTAGACAACATTTTGGTTTATTGGATCCACAGAAAGCTTCAAGTTGGATGACGACAATTGACGAACTTCAATATGATGACATAAATTATCATTGTCAATGACTAAACTTCGTTTGGAGCCTGAAACATAACATGATTAACATTAGCAAAAGAGGGAATTCCGTCATGATTGATAAAATTAATTCTTATAAGTAAAAAGCTGCATACCCGTCATAACAACAGGATCAAGATCTAACTGGTGATTCATATAGTGAGAATCCCCGACATTAGAATAGAGATGACCTTTATTTTGATTATCATCCATATTGGTGCTGGAATCTTTAGTATCTATTTCATTTTCTTCTATAATATTCCCCGCATCATCCCTTTCATCTAACCTGTACAAATTGCTACAACTATCGTTCAATGGCCTAATGTATGTCCCCATTGGCTCACCATAATCTGAAAAGTTATTAGGAAAGCAAAATTGATTAAAAAAAATTGACAAAGAAGAAAGGTAATGTTCTGCCAATGTACCAGAAGTCTTACCAAGATGAAATCCAGAAGATGGGATGACTGATGTGGTGTGGTTGTACTGTGAAGACATATTCACAGCGCCTGGCGGAACCACACAGGGCTATAAAACACCAGATATAAATTAATTATCTCTCACATACTTGTAATAAAAATTAAACCTAGATGAGTTGTAAAGTTATTAACCCATTAGTGCATAAAGTTGTGTGTCGCATTTATTTTAATAGTTTTTTCATTAATTTGCTATAAATGTGGATTAAAATAAAAATCAAAAATGATTTTTTGAAAAAAAAAATTTTTTATATATTTTTTGGATTGTCCGATATATCGGACGCCATGCATACAAGACACTTTACTGGGCCATACTTATGTTTACTATCTATATTACATACATTATTTTGATGAATAAAATGCAAACTTTGGAATAGAAATTTAATTTTTATTAGTCTGATGTAATCAAATTATTGACCAATGAATATTTATTTATGGATTTTGAAAATAATTAGTGAGTATATTGTCAAAATTGTAGACTATGATGGAACAAAATATTTTGGATGAGACCCTATTACCCTAAAGTTGATTTTTCTTCGCATTTGAAAGAACATAATCTCTTCAAGCAAATTTTATGAATCTAGAAATCCGTAGCTTGAAATCTGTAGACATCAAGTGAACCAAGAGTACTTTGTCCTCAAGAAGTGCGATAATAAGGGGGGCCAGCTTTTGAAAGGTTGGGCACTACACGTAGGTCTTCTTACACCATAATTCACTCTTCTCGGTTTCTCGCTGTGTTTTTTTAAAAGACCAGCTGGATATTAGTGCCTTGTTTTTAAATTGACTTAATGGATTTCCTTTTTTTTCTTTACCAACAAATTTTCATCCACTGCTGGATATTCGCCTCTCTCCTAATATAATCAGTATAAGAGGCAGTTGGACAGTCACTGCTTGTGACTGGACTGGTTGACTAGAAAAAATTGACAACTTTCTATCTAAAAGTGTTTAATTTATTTATTGACTATCTTGGAGATTTAGCACCATAAAAGTTAGATGGCTTAACCCAGTTTATGGACCTACAAAACCAACGATTTATAGTTCGTATCTTGTTTGAAGCTAAATACAGCTCAATTTATTCAAATATGCTTCATGTTCATCAGGAAGTGTGTTAAGAATTGTCAGGCAGTCCATTAATGGGCCTTCGTAATCATTGTCAGCATTATTATTTAAAAAAATATGTTAGATATCTTATGCACCATCCACCCGTAAATTGATAATGTATGAACAACTTTTAGGTAACTGAAGTGGTCACTGTGCATGGCGTCCGATATATCGGACACACAAATATTTTTGGAAAAATCAAATTTATTTACAAAAACTTATTCAAAATAATTATACCATTCGAATGAGTGATTTTTATGATTATTGACAAAAAATAATATGATTTTTCGACATGTTGAACATGTTGAGAATTCTCATGATTAGGAGTTTCGGAGACAAACATTACCACCTAATGGCGAACGTTGTTAACGTAAAGTGATCACACTAAGCCAGCCTTCGAAATAACAGTAGAAGACGGTCGTAAGCCCGTAGTGGTTTGTTCCATTTAAAAATCGAACATTAGTAATGAATTGTTAGAGTCATTAGTTGTTATTTTTTCTTTAAGATCTAGTCCTGAAAAGGTCACAAGAATCTAAACATAATTAGAACGTTGTGCACCAACAAAGCCAATAGGCAATAAATATGAGACATTAACAAAAATGGATATAGTCATATCCTGGCGCCAAATACATGACAGCAGTCGCAGTCTTTAAATTTGGTTGCTCTCTTGTTCTCAACAATTTCCAACTTTTATCTCTATTTTTCATTTTATTATTAATTTCTACTTGTTGCATACATGAGATTTTTCGACATGTTGAACATGTTGAGAATTCTCATGATTAGGAGTTTCGGAGACAAACATTACCACCTAATGGCGAACGTTGTTAACGTAAAGTGATCACACTAAGCCAGCCTTCGGAATAACAGTAGAAGACGGTCGTAAGCCCGTAGTGGTTTGTTCCATTTAAAAATCGAACATTAGTAATGAATTGTTAGAGTCATTAGTTGTTATTTTTTCTTTAAAAAATAATATTTCAATATTACTGTTGATAAATAGAAAAATAAGCAGGAAGGCTACCCTGTCCCTTGCAAACAAGATTGGCGATCAAAAATTTTGGAAATTCGACAACCGTGAACAAACCAATGTGTAACCATTAAAAAAACTAGGTTTTTAAGTTAGTAAAAATATTTCTGCATAACGTTCAATCAGAAAAAATACAAATTATTGCATAAAATTTTGAGAAAAATTGAAAATAATGGCGTCCGATATATCGGATGCTATGTTGTAATGGGTTAATGTGCATGAGATGTTTTATTGATAAGTTTACACAATTGTATTATTATTATTATAGTATGGCAAAGATAATCAGCTACCAGTAAGCAGCGTCATCAAAGGATAAGAAGTATTAATCAAAAAGAATAAAATGATAAAATAACAGTTCACATTACAGCTCCAAGAAGTCTATTGTACTTTCAAGAGTGGGTAAATTTACCTTAATTTGTACATCAGGAACCACCTCTACCTTGAAATCATTAGTTATTATCCCTCTTCTGAAACAAAATAATGAACCTATTTATTTATATTTATTTTAAATGATGGCCATTTTATTGCACTTGACTGTGTACATATTTTGTAAAAATTGTTTTTCTAAATCTCACTGTTTTTTAGATAAAATAAAGCTAACCTTACAGACTTTTTTCAAACCCATTTCATGGGTGATTTTATGTTGTGACTTTTTACAAAATAAACACAACTAACCTATCTATCAAAGATGGAGCGACAGGACCACACAAAACATGCCAACAGTTACTGCAAACACCGCCTCTAGAATAAGGATTTGGACTTTCCTGCCCATGTTTAGAAGAAAATGAGCCTTTTATCTAAAACAACAACCACATCAATATAAGTAAACATCCTACATCCTACAAATAGGTAAATAAAGTGAGGGTTGATCAAGGAATTATCTTGAACTCACATCTTCATTGGTTGTTTGATCAGTTGTTATCAAGTAAGTGTGGAATCCGGCAAGACCAAGAACCGACCAAACAGACAGGAAACAGATGATACACACAACAGCAGACGCTGGACTTTCTTTCAGTGCTTCCAAAATAGGACGACCATTTGGATCTCTCGCAACTGCAAGTTTAAATATTAAAATGAATGCATACTTTATAAAGTGAGTTAAATTTTTAGAATTGAAATTTAAAACAAATTATTGACATAGTGATAATGTACATGGTATCTCCTTCAGCATTAAGCAACAGGAGAGCAAGAGTGCATTAAGATGTATGTCTATGCTATACTCTAATTGTACCATCTCAAATGGATGGTGATTATGTTATATAATCAAATTTTATGTATTCGCCTTGTAAAAATATTTTTTTTATTATTTATTAAATCAATATAGACCGTGAAACGGGGATGAAGTACTTACGTAAAACAAGGTGAGTTATTCCACATGCAAATATATAAACAGCCAGAAAAGCCAGTGAAACTATGAACATGTAGAAGAATCTGTAATTTCTTTTACCCACACAGTTACCAACCTAAAAGAATCGGAATCAATAAGTTTATATTCTGAACTGAAAAAACACATTTTTAACAAATTTACAATTATTAAAATAAGGAAAAGTTCTTACCCATGGACAGTGGTGATCAAATCTATCGACACAGTTATCACATAGAGAACAATGTGAGGCTCTCGGTGGACGAAATATTTTACATGTGTAGCAATATTTGAGTTTGACAGGTTGTCCTCTCACTAATACTTCTTTTGTCCGTGGTGGAGGCCGCAGGGTTGGAGAGTTGCATGAATTTGGAACTTCTAAAAATAACAAACAACATTTTACTACTTTTGATACCACCAATTCACCTAATGCAAAAATAAAAACTTTTATCTAAACACTTTTTATCACACAAAATTCTGAAAAATTTATTTTAGGAAAATTAAATCTTAATCCATTACTCTTCATTCACAAATGTGAAAAAAAAAAAAAAAATTTTAGCATTTTAGGTCTTTGTTACACTATAAATATGTTTTATGTAGCTTAACCCTTAGTTGACCGTCGGTACTTATAAGTACCAAATTTTTTTGGTCACTCAGTGCCCACAATGCGATTTTAAAAGAAAAAAGTTTTTTTTCTATTTTTCTTTCTATTTTTATGTTCTTTAGAGGTAAATAAAACAATATTCATTTTTAATTTTTTTGGGATTAGACATATTAAGCACTTTTAAGTCCATGTTAATTTTAAGCTCACTTTTTATTTATGAACTTTTTTATATATTTTAGAAAAAAAAAAAATAAATTTAAATTATTTAAAAATTTAGTCATAACATCCAAAATAATCGAAAAGTCAAAAAATAATATACTCGATGAATATTTCTAAAATAATACTTGTTTGAAAACGACGCAAGCTTTTACTAAAATGTCACATTAACACAGACGCACACAGAGAACGCAGAGTTCCCATTTTCGGCAAAGGGGGCGTTCAAGTATTACGTAACGCAATTTTTGATGATTTTGTAGATGCGTTGGAAAGTCAGCATGAGAGCCTTTATAGGCCAAGAACAGTTGATTATGTAAATCCCCCGCTTTTGTGGACATTATAGTACCTATCTACAAACTCACTTTAACAACGCTCACTACAAGCAATTTGTGTTTATGCGTACTGCGTGTTTAAAGCACTAACGAATACTAACAACGAAAATAAAATAAAAATGACGTAAGTATAATACAGTCGAGGGATTCCCCGTAAAAAATAAAAGAAAAGGTTTGCAAACTTAGGAGAGCGAAATGAAAATTTCGACATACAATGCAGTCGAGGGACTCCCCGTAAGACGTACTTAATCGAAAAAGGTTGCTTTTTACGCAGAGCAATAAAATTACATACAGTAGAATTAAGGGACTTCCCGTTGTCAAAATTGTCCAAAAGGGTTGCTAACTTCGGAGAACAAAAAATGATGTACATTACAATCGAGGGACTTCCCGTAAAACATAAACGAAAAGGGTGTCCAACTTGGAAGATTTATTTCACATTTTTTTTTATTTAAGAAAAAAAAACGTTACGTGACGCATTGTTCGAACCCCCCCTCCCCCCCTTGTAACACACAGTAACGTTTTGCAAGACCCCCCCTCCCCCCCAAATTGCGTTACGTAATACTTGAACGCCCCCAAAAAGAAAAAAAAATTTTTTGAACGAGTTAAATAAAGTGTTCCTTCAAAGTCTCGTTGGGTAAGGGAAGCAAAAAACACCACGTGTAATATTCTATAGTGCTACGAAAGAGGTGGTACTGGTAAGTACCTTCGGTCAAAAAGCGTTTTTTTTTTTTCAATTTCTTTGGGCAACTAAGGGTTAACACATTGATCGACAGGTGCAAAACAAATGGGCTCCCAGAGTGGAGAGCAAGGTAAAATTGGATCTTTTAATAATGAACATACCGATTTGTTTCTCTATATAGTTAGCCTCATCGTATGCAGCTCTTGGTATAATTCCAGGATCACTAAAAGAAGTCCGCAAGAGTGTACCCATGGTAAATATGAATAGTACACCACCGATACATGGTATGGCAATGGTTATGTTTGTGGCCAAAAAGGGACAGCTGCAAAAAAAAAAGCAATTGAAATTCAAGATAATTAAAGAAAATACTTAAAAACTTTAAATAAAAATTCTTCCAGATTATTTCTGGAAGGTTATTTCTCCATGTTGGATTGGTGGGTTTAAAATTTTTGTGTTCTCTTTTCTTTAATAATTTGATTGAATTATATCTACAAAGATACGCCATAAACTAAACCTTGAAATATAATGTTGTGGGCCACGTCATACTGTATATTGGTGTTTGGTAGAACGTTAGAAAAACTGGTATGAAGGATAGAGATAATTTGGAACATAATATTGTGGCTACCCTAAATTTATATAGAGTGCTTTCTTTTTTAGGAATTTTTCAGCAACATTTATATTAAGAAATTGGCAGTTTCATAATCACATATGTTGTAATTTTTATAAATTGGTCTACCATTCTCATGTTTAATAATATTTCAAATAGTTTTTATGATATTCATGGATTGTTTTATCTTATTTCTAAGGAACAGTAGCCCGATTCACGGAAAAGTTTAAGTCTAAGTTTAGTTCGAAGTTCGAACGAAGTTCGATTCAAACTTTTCCGTGAATAGGGCTGCTGGTAATAATAATTTAAAAAACCACTGATATTCATATAGATTGAATTATTAGCATTCCATTTATATATAACTTGACTTCTTAGCCTTCCCAACAAGAGTAAAAGATGGCAGTTCAAGTTTGTAAAATTTAACATTTAATAAAAATCCTATTCCAAGAATGTGCACAAGATTCCATGAAAAAATGTGTTCTATGTACACCTAATTTTATTTAAGTATTTTTTAAACAGCATTAAAACAATATGGTGTACTTACTCGAAAACAAAGAAGACAATGCTTGTGGACGTTATAAGGAAAACTGTTAAATAAAAGACTCCATTATGAGGTGCTGTTATAAGACGACCGTCACACAGAAATTTATTACGTCCTGCAAAAACTTCCCATTTACGTGTTACCTTTTTAGAGGTCATTCTATATAGTTAACCAAGACACCTGCGAAAAAACCAAATAAGAAAACTCTGTTATTATCTATATTTCCTCCTTCCGAAGGCAATCATATATCCATACATTTGTAGTTTGGTGAAAAGAATCTCACAGACATTCTTTACGTGAATTGGTAAGTCTTTTGACATTTAAATAATTCAATTAAACTGATGGAGTGGTCTTTGCTTATGTTTACGCAAAACATAAACAAATGACCTCATTTTCTAGATACCTACAATTCTACTTATTTATTTACATATTTTCAGCATTATACCTTTAAAAAAGAATATAAGTAAGTTATTGAATCTATTGAGAATAATATGAATAAAAATCCTAACGAAATTGAGAGAAAATTAAGCACATTCAAAAGATAAGATATTATAGTGATAAGGGTGATGATTATGGAACCAAAAAAAATAAGTTTCAAGTTCAAAATCAAAATATTAATCCCAAAACTCCTTTACAATAATAATAATGCAATTTTAATGTAACATAATAATTCTGTTAGATAAAATACTTACTTTCTACAATAGTAAGGTTTTATCATAATGTCAACAAAAAATAAGTTGTCGTTTGTATCAAGCAACATATGTGACTTTATTTAGATGAGATTACATATATTTATCTTACCGCAATTCATCAGCTGCAGAAACACATAAATGCATTTATTAAAATCATTATCAAAAAGATATTGTAAGAAAATCATATAAATGACACCATGTTATCTTCAGTGTAGAATGTGAAACTATCAGGTAACCCCTAAATGTATGACGCGAATTAATCATAGCTTAGGTAAAATAAAGAAATAAAATTCAAAAGTTCAAGGTACACGACATTTTAACAAGACTCTAAAACATTCATGTTATAAAAATTTTATTAACATCACAACACAACACTATCCATTTATCTATGTTATTTTACAGTATATATTATATTATCTATGTATGTTATATTCAATAATTGACATCACAATAATCCATAGAAAAATACATATTTGATTGCTTGATCGGAGCCGGAGGTAGACTACAAAAGCCATCCTAAAAACCAACTAAAAACACTTCAAGCAAAGTTGGAGTTGTTTTTCTCATTTTTGATAAAAACAACAAAATTCCATATAATTTTATTGAGATGTCAGCACTAAAACTGAATCAATTGTTATAGTTTTAGCTCACAATCGAAATCATCAGCACATCTTACGTTAAAAAATTAGTAAATCTTCCAAAAATTGAGATTTTCTGATATATATTTTACACGGTTACATGTTTTATTATTTTTTTTAAGTTTAATAACTTTTTTTATATCAGTTTAAGTATAAATAAAGGTATAAATATTGTTAACATGCTCAAAATAAGTCTGGAAACAAATTGAAAAAAAAATGTGACAGTCTCAAACTTCTAGTCTAGATTGTTGCTATTTAACTCCATCATGATTACACGCTAAATTCGATGACGATTAACGAATAATTTAATTTCATACAAACCTACATCGCCTAAATAATATTATATTTTTCAAAACTAAAACACCATCAGTAAACACTTTCATACCTGGCAACATTTGTCGAGCGTAGCTGTTATTTTTTTATTTAACGTTTCTTTTCTTTGGTTTTGGTCTGTTTTTGCTGTTGCTCGGGATTCGAGGAGGTTCTGTTAGCCGAGGTTTTGATAATCCAGAAAAATCTCATAAAGTGGTGCATTTACTCCTCTAAAAATATTTGTTAACGAAATATCGTTGTGAAAGTGATAATCATTAGATAATATTTTCTACCGTTGTTGCATTATTAATGGATTTTTAGTGTGTGAAAAAAAAATTAATATCCGTTTCACTGAGCCAAAAATAAAATGGCGTGCGCTACATTGAAAAGGAGTTTAGACTGGGAGACAATGTCTCAAATGCCTGCAAAACGAAGAAGATGTTCACCGATATCTACTCCTACCACCAGTAGTAGCCCTAATTCAGGATACAAAGTTGCGGAATCTAGAATTTCTCCATTTTGTTTCAATAATGTAGGAAATCCCAAGCTCACCCCAGGTTTGTTTATTGTGTTCTATAAAAAAATGTCATCCAACGTACTTAGTTTTTAAATTCCGATGGCGTTTCAATATTTTCAAAAGTTCTAAAATTTACGAAGTTGATACGAATTCACGCGATTACTAATTAATTGATGAATGAAATTTAATTTATGCTGGTCATAATAATTATTATATATATATTTTTTTTGTAGGGTCAAGTTTTGGTTGACCCATATAACATTGTCGACTCAATATTTTAATACTTAGATATTAGTTATCTGAATGCAAAATTCATTGTTTTATTTTGAATTAGCTTTCCCGACAGATAATATCCTGTGGTCCTATATTGAATTCGAATTTGTATAACGATAAAATTACTTAACTACCTATTTAACCAATGTAAATTAGAACAATGCATATGTTTTTAACTAGATATTCTGCATCCGCATTCTGTCTATCCAACCAAAAACCAAACAACGGATATTATGTTAAACTTCAATATAATTTCAAAATTGGAAGCAAAAATGTATTGTAAAAAGCCCTAATAAGGTTATCGGTAAACTTGATTTTTAGCTTCGCAAACATTTCTATTCGAATTATCCACAACTGTCATTTCTTATGATGTTTGGCGTTTCCATAGATTTTTATATAAATGTATTTTTAATATATTGTATTACTTAAAATAAACTGGGGAAAACGTGATGAGGTAAGGGGGGTCCGCCCCCCAAACACCCCCTATAATTATTACCTAACCTAACCCAATCATATAAAATAGTAGAAAGCTTGTTAACGCTAACGTAAAATAAAATTGATCACTAATACAATAAAAAATCTATGGAAACGCCATAAAAAATTAATGTTGTAGATAATGCGAATAGAAATGTTCGCGACGCTAAAAATCAAGTTTACCAGGTTGTCTCCTTAAAGTGTTCTTAAATTTTTAATGTTCCACAACTGCTTAATTTTTTGTTTCATAAGAACCTGCAATGAAAGAAGTAGCGAAATTCGTCCAGCCGGTCACTCGTGATGTGATGACCAAATAGGGCTACGTTTTTAGATTTTACAGTTGGTTGTTTGTTAATTATTTTTGCATTTTTTAATTACAGAACAAATGGCTCAAGAAATATGTGATGAAATTAAACGTCTTCAACATCGTAGACAGCTGAGACTAAACAATGCTGCAGCTAATGGAAATAGACAGGTAGACAGCGATGGCTCATCTAGTGGTTCCGAGGCAGACTCCCCTCAGCATCCACGTTCACAAGTTCTTTTTACTTTCAAACAGGTATTATTTTGCAATGTTAGGTAGTAGTTTTTATTTTGAGAACTTTTCTAATTCTTATTGAGATATCATTAACTATTTGTTGTTATGTTGTAGGTGCGTGTAATATGTGAACGTATGCTACGTGAACAAGAAGCTAGATTACGTGTGGAGTATGAAGCAGCACTCAATGGACAGCTGGCTGAGCAGTACGAATCGTTTGTGCGATTCAATCTGGACCAAGTTCAGAGACGCCATGTTACTCAACATGATCTTACATGTAAGTTGTTTTTTTTTTGACAATCATTGATATCCATAGTATAAAATAAAAAATCACTCAAATTGCCACCGTATTATGGGAGTGTTATTGGGTGTACTGGTTATATTGGTTGAATGAGGTTTGTGATAGTAATAAATATGTTTGTTTTTGTTTCAGATTTGTCATAATAACATAGAGTAGCTGAGTAGGGGCTAAGAAAGGGAGGGTTTATTGCAATAGTTGATACTTATCCATGAATAACAAATGAGAGACTTTAACCTTAAATGTGATACGCAGTTTGCCACTACACTGTGATCAACAATCTTAGGAATTGTTGCACACAATGGCTGAGCGGGATATATATATTTATTACTATGTATTTATTCATTGAGGGAGGAATTCTTTCCGTTTTTTATTTATTTGTGATAAACCAGTCATTGATTTTGTTTTGTTTCCACAATAACCAAGTTTGAAGGTAAATTCAGTTATACTTGGAATATCCAAATTAAATGTAAAATCGGAGCACTGTAAATTATTTTATTTTAGTTACAGTCAATACTTTATGTTTTTTCTTTATACTTAGCTTCACTTATAAATTATAGTACCTACTTTAACTTAATGTGTTTTTAGATTTTTTTATGTATACATATATAGATGTGTTTATTTTTATTATGTCTACATGTATATGCGTAGAGAAGATCTCCCATTAGTCTTAAGGTTTCCGGGACAAGGATACAGGACAAGCTACGTCTGCAATAGTTAACCAGTGTGGAATATTAACACAAGACCTGCCTCCTGCCTGATATCTCCAAACTTCATTCATTACAATTATCTCCTTTTATATTTTAAATGTCGGCTGTTTTTTGCTGAGAGAGTTTAGCATCCACACTGCTACATTAAAAATTTGAGTAAATATAACAAGGTGAAATTGATTAAAATATAATTAATACATATAATCAATACAAAGCGGTGATATTGATACAAAATAAACATAACCAATATAATATTGAAGGAATCTGTACTTTTTCATATTATCATTTATGATGTCGTATTAACTAGTGTATGTAAATATAGGTTTTGTAACTTGAACGAGATGTCCTCACATATTGGATCTAACTCCTAGTTATCTACTTGCTTAGTGCTACCTCATCTTAATATTAGAAATATGTGTTTTCTAAAACCAATAGCCGTCTCATAGCCTGTTATATCTGCTGAGCTTGTTGGCGCCGTATAGTGCTGGGCCTACCTACCTACACAGTTTGTCTCATGCCATGTAACTTCATTAAGATAATCATATATAGTCTGATAAAATTATTTTAATTTATTTGTTTTAACATATCTTTTATTTTATTTTCCATTAAAAAACATTTAGTTTATATAGGTTTTCCCTCGGTTAGGAAGTAGTTTATTCTCATAGGTGGTCTCTCGGTTAGATCGTCACATTTTGGAAGCCATTTGGGTTAATAAAAAAACATTAACAATTTGCACTTGAAGAGGTGTGTATCTGTTAGAATGAAGGTGTGATTCACTAAAATTATACTAGTGTATGATTTATCCCTGCCTTGAATATATTATGTGTAATATATTACTAAGATAGACTGAAGAATTTTCAGTTTTATTTCTGTATTTTAGCAATAATTTTTAAATATGTAATAAATACTAAGATTATTTTGCTGGATGTTTATTTTTTTGTGAAATTATTGTAAACTGATGAATATTCATTTCAATAATCCTGATATGTCACAGAGGAGGATCAAAAGATGACCAAATTATTAAGGTTCCACATAGGGAATGTGAAATCAGAAAAATTGATTGTGTGATATTGGCGTATTGATAATAAATAGTTATCTTTTTTTGTGAAATTTCTCATATATTTGTTTATATTTTTTTGTTATTTAATTTTCTTTTATTTGTTGCACTCTTAATAAAACTTAAATTGCTAACTTGACTTCTCTATGATTTTAATTTTATGCCTTAAAATATCAATCATTTTATGTAATTTCAAAATAACAACCTGAAAGATATCGCTTGGATTTCATAAAATGTGGTGAAAGGTAATCCTAACCTCCAATATTTCCTATGAAATAAAGCCGCCTAAGTAAAATTTATTGTTTTTTACGCATTAAGCGCAATGTGGTGACAGAGGGAGTGATATATTTTACTGTTATGAAAAGGGGTGATTTGACAGTTTTAAACAACACCACCTATATAAGAAGGCCTTAGTGCAGCGTCACATTGTGAGGCCCACCATTCGCTCGCCTATATCTGTATGTACTTACCTGTACGCTATGATATCTGTCTACACGCCGGCGGCCTGGTGACGCGAGAGGAACAAATGGCTGCCTTATATAGGTGGTGTTGGTTTTAAATTAGTCTAGTTTTCAGTCTTAACATTGAAATGATCTATAAGGACTGCATATGATTAAGCTGGTACTATTAAGCTGATTGTAATTGAAATTACTTTTAAGATAGGATAATCTCATAGATATTCTGTGTTTGTTCTCTGATGATATTTTTACTAAATACTGTGATTATTATCTCAATCTTGGTGAATTCAAAATTACACACTAAACGTTAATTTCCTTGTGTCTTGTGAGATGCTACATACAATGTCATGAGAACTTGTATAGAATGACTATTCATTACTGAGTTGCTCTACTATAATAACTAGTTATATAAAGAGGTGACGTCAGCAAATATGCATGATTATCCATAAGAAATTTTAACACAATGATAAATGTACTCGATATATAATTTAATATATACTCCGTATTGATAAATAATACTTCAACTATTTGATGTGCACACAGACAAAACATAGTACCTTTATTTTGCTTCAAACTATATAACACCAAACTTCAATATACATAATAAATAACTTACCAGTACAGCTTTCATTTGTTCCATTTTGTACTATCCAATGCTCCAATTTTTTTTTCATCAGTGGTGTGAATGATCAAGACAAACTAAAAGTTACATTCTTACTGTAAGTAGATGGATCAAAGATCGAACTTACTTTTCATACGATGGAACATAAATGCTAACTGATATAATAATGTCGAGATACCAAAATAACTAGAATTTAAGTACAACAAGAGCTACATAACTATACAAAGACTTCGTATCAACAAGTTGCCAGTCAGGGTGCCCTGAAAGAGGTTATAAATTGTGTTATTCAACTATGATTCTGACATTTGCTTGTAAAGAAAAGGTTTGTTGCACCTTTTCTGAAAACCTAAATAGCTAAGAAAACAGAAAATGGGCGAAAACAAAAAATATTAGAACAAAACAGTTGAAAAGGATTTGGAAATACCTACTACAAAATTTTCGGCCAAATGAGGTTTAATATTGACAACTTAGTGCTACCGCAATTTACATTCTTGAAATACCGTACAATCTTTTCAAAGTTGCTACATTTTTCTATTAGGAGGATATCCATTTTCCGGTTGTTGCTTCAGACTGCATTCTATTTTCCATGATCTCTACAGCATCAAATAATGTGTGAGAATTTTTTGGGCAGTTTGGCAGTAAGGTTTTGCCAGGAAAATAATCCCAGTTCTATCTTGGGAGCTATGTTAAAAGAGTGCACACCCAGAATTCACTAGCTTTGTATCTGGGAAGTCACTTCGTAAGGTAACCCTACCTAATAACTGACAGTTTGAGAAACTAAAATGGTTAATTTGCATAGAAAAAAAGATACCTATAACCCATAAAGCGCTAAATTTATTTGAAATGAGTTGTTTTTGATACACCCTTCCAAGCAATAGATCTTAAGATTATCTTCTTGTATGTTGTTCTTTTCCCCATTGGAAGGAAACGACCATCTGTGAGTAAGCCCTACAATCCTGGGAAAATCTTTTCAGTTTTGCAGCCTTCAGCACACCTAACCATGTATTAAGTCACAAGGCTAGCCCCTACTGGCTGTGGATAAGAATTTGAACTTAGAGGATCGCAGACTGGGGTGCGATCTGGAAAGACTCTTAGAATACTTTGAAAAATGGCGGCTTCGAATCGAGGATCGCTACAACTTTCTGAATGTCCAATATGTACAAAAACAACAGACATTCTTCCTTTAAAGCTCCCTGCACACCGCAAGTCAGCCCGGAGGAGAACAATCCACAGCAAACCCGACCCGCGCGAAACGGACCCTCTTAGCGCTAGCCCTATCGAAGCAATCAAAAGTTATCGATTACTAGAGCATCAGTGCATCCTCTCAAAAATGCTATGGCCCACTATTTTCTTGATATTCGCATAGAGGAAAAAACTTTCTTTCAAAACCAAGAAGGCACTTATGATATAGAATTAGTTGACAGTTACACTCTTAATAATTGTCATGGAAAAAAAACTTGAAATAGTCTTCAAATTAGTTGACCCTGTATAGTGCATAGCCTTCAACTGTTATAATATCTAAATTAGCTATGGGCAGGAAACAATACTGATACAAGTTGGTAGGCTAGTATGTTGTCTTGTATTGTTTGTTGGGGTTCTTTTTCATACTGCACCCCTTAAAATTGTGTGGTGCCAGTGACTTTCAGGCGTAACTACGACCCCTCCTATTATGTAGTCAGTGCACCAAAATAATTGTTAAAAAGGGCATCATGAGACTTAAATGCCCATTATCTAGTCATAATTCACAAGCAAATGTTCAGAATGAGTTGTGAAGCTCATTGCAGAACTTCTTCTTTTACTAGTTCTGTTACGTTCCTGCTGTGTTGTTAGCCTCTTGTGATATGGACTCGCATGGTCATGGTCGTCCTGGAAGCCTGTCAGAATGGGAAATGCCATCTATAGTTTTTCTAACACATCTTGTGTCCGCCATCCTAGACACATACTTGTTCCAGAGCATGGACTTGCTAGATGTGTAATCCATTTTGACTCCTGACTAATGCAGAGATATACAATGACATGAAAGGATTATTCAGATAACTCAGCATCACTATTTCAGAGTTCTGTCTAACATTATTTGTCAAGTACAGTAGAAGTCCGATAATCCGGCACGTTCGGGACCGGCTCGGTGCCAGACTATCGGGCGGTGATTATAACAACAATTTTTAAAAGGTTTTTTAATGTTTGTCAAGAAGCCAATTTTTCAGTTGTTACCGATTAAGAAGCAAACTTCATTAGTTGTTCATCTTTTTGTTTATGTCATAAATAGTGGATGAGCCAATATTAAACTCATTCATTAAAACATTTCTATTCTCGCGTTTTTCTAGCCGTTTGATGATTTCTAGTTTCTGATTGAGAGTCAGTGTTACATGTTTTCGTTTCTCTCCTTTTGAACTCGAAGGGTTGAGTTTTGAAAACATGGTCACTGTACAGTTAGAACGAAAATATTTTTTTTATAAAAAGTTTATAAAGTTACGTTTACTGCGATGTGAAAGGACACAAAACAACAACACACAAAAAATGGCGAAGACGCTTTGTGATTGATTAACGGAGCTGCACTGCACCTGAATTTGTTGTGACAGCTGAGACTAGCCGACCGCTAATTGTTTCCGAACAATACCGAGCGCTTTCGGATGATCCCCAACTATCCCGAAAACTTCCGAATAGCTCTCGAGCGTTTTTATTTGCTTTAAATACACACTTTTGGAGAAAAACAAAATTTTTACAATTTTCCGGAGCGATGCCGGACTAATGGACTTCTACTGTATTTCAAAATGTTGAAGGCAATAATTAAAACCCGTATGTCAGAGATATGTTTTATTTTTACACTTGTGAGTTTTTATAATATGTAACAAAAATGTTTTACTTAATATTATATAACAATCACAAAAATGCGTGTAATTGATTTTATATTTGAAAATACAACAATTGTATAAAAATTATACATTAGAGTAAATATTAAATTGGTAAAATTATATAATTTTGTAAGATGACAACAACTCGCACACCTGATACAGTATAAAGTTAGTGTGAATCATGATTCAAAATTTAGAACATATTCTTTCAGAGGCGATGGCAAATTCAGTTTGTTGATATTCATAGCTAATTTCCTACCAATACATTTATAAATTTTCAATCTTGCAATTTGTTTTAAGGTTCGTGGTGCTTTGTACAAGTCCTTAATAAGATTAACAAGATTTTCTGTGCTCTTGGCAGGTACTTGTGAAATATATTGAGTGTAAAGACTCTTTAAGCAGGCATATAAAGGTTCATGTTCCATAGAAAAATAAAACAAATAAATTATCTTTGTGAAATTCGATTCAGGATCAGTTAGAATATTTTCTTTCTTAACAATTAAAGTAACGTAATAGTATAGTATGTAATTTTTTGAACCATTTCTAAAAGAATTTCTATTTTCTAGACTTTCCGATGTGGGGTATATATGGCTACTGCTTTGAGATTCATTCTCGTTACAAAAAATAGATATTAGACTCTTGTTAGAAAGATGAGTGTCGGGATCCGCACCGTATTGCATCAATGTCAATGTCAGTTGATAAATGCACACCAGGTCACTGGCGTTTCTTATATTTTGAACCATGTCTGCACAACTCTGCAGTATGTGCTGAGTATTTGCTGAAATTCTAACATTACAATCTAAACCGTGCTGTAGTAACAGAACTAGCAAGTTTTTGATGAATTCAAAATTGGATCTTTTCTCTAAGGAGCCACAGTTAAGCGTAATATTTTCGCTAATTGTGAAAATAAGGACATGGAGAGGTGTCAGATTACACCTGTAGGAACAATTAGGGTTCGCTCCGTACTCCAGTAAAATGCGTATACAGTTTAGATAGCAGACCTGTAAGAATATGAAAAGTTGTTAGTTCATATTGATGAATAATATGTATCTGAAATTTTAATCAAACACAGTTTTAGCCCCATTTTATATGAGCTTCAAAACATACTGCTAATCTTAGTCTCTGGAAATCCAATTTTTTATAGATTCTTAGGATGTTAAATCTATGGATACAACCATTAAACTTACTGCTTTCAACTTTTTCAAAGTCAATGAATAGAACATAATAATGATGTTATTTTTTTTTTACCCATCACGCCGTGTCCCGTAAGGGGTAGGCAGGGAAAACGGACCTCCACACCTTTCTGTTACTAATTAATAGTTAAATGTTTCCATCAGAGATTATTACGAAAAATATATAAGTTCTGGTATGCTTGTACTAATTTCTAATGGAACTTTGGCAGCCTAGGTGCGGCATCAACTTCATTAGCCAGACATCCTTACGTTAGAATATTTCTTGGTGATTTTTTATTTGAAATTTCTACCCAGGATTGGTCTGTCTCATATTGGACAGGAATTGTTGACTAAAAATATTGCAGGCCATTACTTTTATAAAGAAGTATTTATTGATGCTTACCTTCATGGAATGTGTAAAATGATGAAGAGGATCTTTGTTGATTAGAGGCACCAAACACACCATAATAGACACCGAGCCATCTCTACCAACCATATTTGGTTGTCCTACAATCATTTAAAACGTGAATCACCATTATTTAATCACAAGTAACACTGAGCAATTATGATCTATGTAGTGAAAAAAAATTGTGATTGTGAATATGAAAATAATGTTGAATGTGAAAAAAATATTACATGTGAATGTGAATTTTATTTTAATGAGAATGTGAAAATAATGTTGAATGTGAAAATATTTTGAATGTGTAAAAATAAAAGTACTAGCCACCATATGCCAACATCATATTCAAAAGTTCGTAACAAACATCCCAGTCTCTGACATGACGCAGGGTGCACGCCAATGCACTATTTCCAGACTTGTTGATGGAAGGAGACGCCCCTGCATTTAACAAGTGACGAGCCAGATTGAGGACTCCCCATTTATTCCACCTGTCGTAGCCATATCTGGCCTCCTCCAGAGCATACCTAACAGAAAATCACATTGATTCTACTTATTGCTTTAAACAAATAAGACTAGCTTGAAATTTGCACTGAAGCCTAACTTCGCACATAAAACAACATAATATAAGGACAATGTGTTAGTTCGTATTATTTGTTTTACCATACCATTCATCGGATTGCAATAAAATTATGTCAAATTATTGCTTGCACTTGTGTGAAGGTAGTAGTAGAATTAACTTACAGCATGTAGCGTGACTCGTGAGTGTTGTACCATGCACAATCGGCACATGGCATTAGCAGTTTATCACCAATGTGAATCAACAAAATAAAATTATTAACATTTTATACTTTTCTTTTATAAATGTGTCTTAAAATTAACATAAGAAATAATTCAATCATATAAATAAGCAGTTTTTTCTTTAAATATTCATTTCAAGATAGTTGTATAGACATTCTATTGAGTTCAATTAATAGCATAAGATCTATTTCACCAAACAAAAGTGCTTTGTCATGGAATGTTAAGGATGAAGTTAAACTATTATTCTGACCATAAAATTTTCCAAGTGTAGCCTTTTCTAAACCTAAATTATCAATTGGGTTTACTTCATGGGTCATATTCTTTTTATCATTCCTAATGAAATATTTCAAGAATTACTTCCAAAAGAAACTAAAGTAGTTATTTACCTGACCATAAGAGCATGAAGGGGTGTGTTTCCTAAACTATCCGGTTCATTAATGACATCTTTACATCCTCGTTCAAGTAACACTCTTATTGTACTGAGAGTATCCTCTGCATTTTTACGTGCCACAAGTAAAACTGAAACATTTTATTTCAACTGTGATATATGGATACAACTTTTTGATATTTTGATTTACTTTTTTATTATTAAGGACAAAATAAAAAAGTCACACTAACCGACATGTAGTAAAGTCATTTGCTGAGTACAAGTTCTGACCGACGTGTTGGCACCGTGGTTGAGTAACAGTTCCAGAAACTTTAGATCATGCAGAGCAGCTTGGTGTATTGGGTAGTATTCATCTTTTAACATGTGCAATTCTTCAGATCTTATATTTACCTGAATAATCAAAAATAATATTTAGAAACATTTTTTATCGATTCATTTACTTTGCGATGAGAATATAATATGGCATCAGGATGTGACTAGGCATAATAATATAACAATCTATTTTACTTTTGACTGAATGCTACATTTACTTTGCGATGAGAATATGATATGGCATCAGGATGTGACTAGGGATAATAATATAACAATCTATTTTACTTTTGACTGAATGCTACATTTACTTTGCGATGAGAATATAATATGGCATCAGGATGTGACAAGGCATAATAATATAACAATCTATTTTACTTTTGACTGAATGCTACATTTACTTTGCGATGAGAATATAATATGGCATCAGGATGTGACTAGGCATAATAATATAACAATCTATGTTACTTTTGACTGAATGCTACATTTACTTTGCGATGAGAATATAATATGGCATCAGGATGTGACTAGGCATAATAATATAACAATCTATTTTACTTTTGACTGAATGCTACATTTACTTTGCGATGAGAATATAATATGGCATCAGGATGTGTCTAGGCATAATAATATAACAATCTATTTTACTTTTGACTGAATGCTACAAATTCGAAACACTTAAAAAATTGTTTTATGTGAAAATATTGTGTTTTTTTTTTATAAGGGAGTATTTTTGTCACATATTTATTTTTGCTCGCTATAAGAGGTTTCACTGTATAAATGAAAAAAATTGTTAAGTAGACATGTTAACCTACCAAATGCTGCACACAATTCCAAGCGGCTCTTTCACAAGCGATATGAAGCAATGGTTTTCTAGCACGGAAAGGTACCTGTAAATACTTTTAAAGTTAGTGTGACAAAAAGAGCACTGAGGAAACTATCAACCATAACCATAACAATTTCTTTATTTACTAGCTTGACATGGATTATACAGACACAACATTTTGTTGCTTTATCTCAAACCATCTAAGCTTTAAATTAAACTATTGATTGAAATGTTTTGAAACTTATACCAATTTATGAAGGTTCAATATTTTTTTGCAATTGATTGGCTATGGGTAAAATAAGAAAACATTTTTGAAAATGGTCAAATATATAGTCAAAGGTTTGTGTAAACAATCAGTAATATTCTATAGGTCATATTGTATGGAGAAGGACAAAATAAATGTTATTTTATGAAGGGGTATATCAGAAAACTAATCAGAGACATTTTATACAATTCACAATCTTCCTAGTTCTAACAATTACTTACCCAAGGTTCTTCCATTTTCTGGATTAAGATGTTTAGGATATTCACATGATCTCCATCAATAGCATAATAAATGGCATTTTGAATTTTTCCATGTTGACGACCAGGAATATCGGCATCTGATAAAGCTGAAATTCATTCATTATCTCAGACATTTCAAAATAAAAAAAATAAAGTAGCCCAGCGGTTTAGAAGGTCATGAGTTCAAATCCCAGTGCTGAGGCACTTTCACAAGACAAGCTTTACTTTTTGTGAAGGATCACATGCAAAAATAATAATAATACTAACAATATTTCCCACTTTCTTCACAATTGTGCAAGTGGGTTCCAGGAAAACACATTCTTGCTTCCACATCAATTCGAGCTCCATGTTTCAGCAATAACTCAACACATTCTTCATAACTGCAAGAATTTATTCAAATGAATAGACATTATTTTGTGAAGAATTATTGTGTATTTTTCATGGTTAAGTAGGTTTAAAGTTACCCTTTTAAACAAGCTATATGTAAGGGAAGCGAACACGGACAACGGTTTACGTCCAAATGATGACGATGTAGTATCCATCTTACAAGGTCCACATGGTTCAACCCTACACATCTTTGTAAGAGATTGTATCCCGAATCGTCATGTATAAGAAGGATATTTTCATGCTATAGAACAAAAAAAAGACAAGCATTCATATATTATTATCTCAAATCCCATCATTTGCAAACTTTAAAACGTCAAAAAACCAATAGTCAGTTATAGATACAGCAATATGGCAGCATCCGGTACAGCGAGATAAAGAAGATTTTTCGAAAATTAGAAAATAATGCAAAAACAACCCACCTTTGGTATTTGAAGCAACAAAGCTTCTAACCTCTGCAGTGAAGCCTTTGGATTGGCTACTAATGCATCAAAAACTATCTGAATTTTCGCAGGTGTGCCCTCTGAAACCCTGTGGCCATGGGTATTGGACAACAGTGCACTTCCATTCTGGAATACTTGACTAATACATCCACCCATCTCTACATACTGCACATACGGAACACAACATTTTTCAAGCTCTCCATTGTAAGCTAATTGCGATTTTAAATTAAAACACACATATGCAATCTTTTAGTCAAGTATTTTAAAAAAAATCGACACATTTCTTCAGTATGTCATAAATCTACTAATCATAACAGGGTGATACCAAAACTAAAATCAACAAATAGTTTGATAACAACTTGAACTCATCTGATGTCTCCCATATGAAAACAGTGCGTAATAACTTGAACACAATACATTTCTTTACAAATGAACACGTTTTATATCGAAACTTTAGAAATATTTACGCAATTGTCTACTTGTAATCGACTTTTCACAATACCCAATCAACACCACCATATGTCATTTTTTGACATAGCATAGTTTCGCGAGCACAGACTACTTATATTCGCGAGCATCTTTTGATCTTTATCTGCGCCTTGCACTATACTTGGATGAATCTATGGTTATGGATGGATTCATTGGCAAATCTTTTGAAGCCGCGGGTCGGGGGGAGAAATCAATTACGACGCCATCTTAATGGAACATATTCAGTGTTTTGATGTCTGTGTCACTGGATCTCTTTTGTAGTGTTTTGTTGTTGATAACTAGATATATTATTGCTCTTTTAAAGTTTAATAACAGTTTTTTTCATATTAAATTATGATGATTTAATGTTATGTTGGTTTTATTTCGTGAACTTTATTTCAAATCTTTCCTTAAACTGAAGAGATTAATAATTTAAGTCAAATACACAATATATTTCAATCTACTTGAAGTTCTGATATATATTTTCTATTATTCCATACAAATTAATTACACCCCCCAAACCCCCCTTTAAAACTAAGTTCCAACCTTAACCTAACCTATTCAAATCGTAATGTTATCATTCGAGGATGTTGTCAAATCCCTAATCTATTCAAATTGACTTAACTAAACGACAATGACCAGCAATATCTTCATTTTTCAAAAAAAAACACCAATTTGTGAATCAAAAAATAAAATGTCACTCCATACTCCATGAAAGAAAACTTTGTATGAGAAAATAGGCAACTTTTAAAATTGATTTTTACTTAAAATTGGTTGATAAAATAATAATATGTACTTCAAAAATGTAAAAAAAGGGAAAAAAATAAGGCCTGCACCGGGAATCGAACTTACAACCATCAGTATGAAAGGCGGCGGTTATAACCACTCGTCCGCTGTGGTCTTAAGACGTCACGCCAAAAATTGATAATATCAGCTACCTATACATTCCCGATCCGCTAGTGATATGAAAGAACTACTAGCGCCGCGAGTAGCCACTTTTTGAACTGTGAGTAAAATCCAATATTTTTTACATTTTAAAATCTCGCGCCCCATAGACATAATATTACGTCATATAATATTTAGGAAGTGCCTCTAGAGCCGTAGACGGAAACATCAAAAATTTGGTACGGCATCCGTAGATCTCCATAGACAACTAAAAATTGACACTTGCTTAGGCCGAGGCGACGATTGACATTGACAGATGATATTAAATTGTCGCTTCGCCGAGCACGGATTTCATAATTATTAATATTGTGGACCAAATGACCAATAATAGTATTTTAAAGACTCCTTAGCATCTTTCACTGTATCAAGATGCCACTTCCTTTGATTTTCAATACTCCTTGGGTCTGTTATATTTTTTATTTGCTTTTTATATCAGCCAACACATTTTGAAAATCTATGTAATACCAACTTTCATTTTTGAATAATTGATTAATATTAACACTTCACTATCAACCACGCACAATATTGCCACGTATTGAAACATAAGGTAATTATTTACTTCGCGGGCTTCTTCTACTTTTGACAAAACCCTTCTAAATGAATATGTTTCAACCTAACAGATTGTAGTGTTATCATTCGGGGAGGTGTCCAAAGAGGTATGGGGGACCCCCCTAACGACTACGTTCCAACCTTAACCTATTCAAATCGTAGTGTTATCATTCGAGGATGTTATCAAATCCCCTAATCTATCCAAATTGACTAACTAAACGTCAATGACCAACAATATTATCATTTTTCAGACAAAAACAGCAATTTTAGAATCAATAAATAAAATGTCACTCCATGAAAGAAAAGTTTGTATGAGAAAATAGGCAACTTTTTAAATTGTTTATTACTTAAAATTGGTTGATAAAATACTTAAAATGTTACCAAATCAATCCATAACATGCTTATTTACCAATCTGCATATAAATTTGATATGTGTTTCATATAAAAAATCGTTAAAAATTGCAGAAGCCCGTAAAGTAAATAATTACCAAACATAAATTTGAGATTCCTAGAATTAGGTAATCCACCACATTTTTCATAATATTGATGTTTAATTATTATTTCCGAATACTATCCCCAATCATAGAAGAAAATAATGGGTAATATCCCCAATGAGATTCGCACGAAAATTCAAACATTCCTTTGGTACTAATACAAAATTGTCGCTTTGACATAAACTGTCATTTGAGTGTTGCCATAGTATGAACGAACTGTTATAATATGGCAACACACAAATCTACGGACGCGCCGTACGGGATCCGGCTACGCCTCTAGAGTCTAGAGGCACTTCCATATAAATAATATGTTCGAGATTTTATGTATAACATTAAGTTGATTTCAGTTTAAAGTTATTTAACACAGACGACGACGTGGTCCTTATATTATTGAATATGAATTAGTATAATGATACATTCATTAATACCTTTTTAACTAGGTACTTTAACCGATGCATCTGTTATAAAACATATCATTATATTATTTTCTATCAGCATTCCGTGAATCATATCATTTATCAAACAACTGATTCCTGTCAAACGCCTGATTTAATTTCAAAATTAGAAAAAATGTATTATGGAAATTTTATTTTTATTCCGTGCAACTTTTTTCTTTCATAAGACCCTTCAGACAAAAGCAAACACGACAAAAAAATGGGCGATATAAGTTCAGCTGTTCGCATAGGGTAAGAAAATAAGAGATTCTGACTAGCGCCAACCGGCGCAAAGAATGTTACTATGCATTTTAATGAGGAAACCCACAGAAAAAGCAGGAACCCGCTTTCCGACACGTCCATTTAAATGCATGGAAACTATAGACAACAATCTTTGAGCTGGTCGGCGCGGGTCTTAATCGGCTTTCAACGTGTTCTTACCCATACGATGACCGCGCAAATTAGCGTTCCATTTTTATATAAGAGATAATACACTTTCCGTGAAGTCAGAGAAACACTTTACGTACCTGCTTCAATATATTTTTCGTACCATGCATCCTGTACAGCGATTCTGAATTGTTTTTTTTACGATCGACATTAAAATCATTATGTATTTTAGTAATTTTATTATCTCTACTAAAATAATTTACGGTAAGTTCACGAAAAGAATCTGGATTGTATTGCAATTCTTTATGTCTTGATCTGTCAAAATATTTGAAGCCATTTCATAAAAAAAACTAGCAAATTATTATAAAAAATAAAAAAACTACGTAAGTAATCTTGCTTTGAATTTATTGCTTAATCCATGAATAGCAAGTTGATATATGTTGAAAAAGGGTAAATAGTATTATGAAGTCAATAGGTAAATTATTTTATATCAAATGTAGTCAATGTGCAAAATATTAAATTTTAAAATTATCTACAAAATCCTCACATCATTTTAGGATAGATCGTAAATAATTGTTTTGAAAACACTGGCAAGTCAATGACCACATCATTTCCTCACTGTATAGTGCGAAAAAATTAACTGTCCACTGGAACGTATAAAAAATAGAGACGAAAGGGATAGCAGTTAGCCGGATACCGGATATTTTGCCAGCATGCAGCCGACTACCGGATAACCGTTAGATGGTGCATCCATATGGGATAATTGGGAACATTGTCGAAAAAACCATTAACCGCATTAGTTATTCTGGATTAGTGTGGTGTGATGATATTTTTTTCCTATGATTAGAGCGTTAAGATGTTTAACTTTTACCATCGGAACCATGTTCGAAGCCAGGATCACATTAGTGCAGAGGTTTCCAATCTGTTTAGGTTTACGACTCTCTTAATATCCAATCCAATCCAAACTTCCTTTACACTCCCCTTAGGGGCATAGGGAGGCCACAAGACCTTTCAATTGCGATCGATCTTGCGCAATGTTTATGCATGACCTCCTTACACACCATTTCCAGATTCCTCAGCTCTGCTTCGAAGGAGCGGAACATGAGGAAGACCCTCTCGGTATGAGAAGATCTTCTTTGTCTTCGGAACCCTTGCGGGACGAAGAAAAGCGCTCCCCTTAAAATATCGGTGTTTTTATTTTCAAAAATTTATAAAATTCGCAGAATGCTAAAGAAGTCCTTAGTAGAGCCCGGTCAGTAGGTAAATTACCATGGGTACGACGCATGAATTACACTCGTAGGTGGTATATACCAATTGGACTGACTCCGCTGCCGGAACGTTATTGTTCCAAAAATCGCGGAAACTATCTGCATTTTCAGCCAGGATGATATATGACGAAACGTTGTTTTATTAAACTTCCCTTACTTACGAAGACCAGCAAAGCTGCTGTTTTCCTCTATATAGTCTAATAGTCTATATAACGAAATATTATATAGAATTACTCTCCATAATTTACCTTATGCTTGATAATCAATTTTCTAAGTTGTAGAATTTATTTTGTGATTATAAGGTGTATTTCTTAAGTGATACTTTTATAAACAAATCAATTAGTTATCCAAACATGCCTCTTTTTACTATCCGGTATTCGGCAGGATATTATTTACGCCGCCGGATAGACCGGATATCGGATAGTTGCCGATATCCGTTTCATTTAATAAAAAATATAAACAGTGGATAGTTAATTTTCTTCCTACTCTACATTGTCGAAAATTCGTTTATAGTCGAACGCCAATTACTTATACCATTAGAATACTGAGGTTGACTTCCTTAAACCTCAACCGGTTAGAAAAGGCACAATGAGCCTCGGACGACTTCGAGCGCAATGGAGAGTTCTTTATGCCTAACCTATTCTCCTGAGTGGGTCCAAGGCCTGCGAGATTTTAAAATGTAAAAAATATTGGATTTTACTCACAGTTCAAAAAGTGGCTACTCACGGCGCTAGTAGTTCTTTCATATCACTAGCGGATCGGGAATGTATAGGTAGCTGATATTATCAATTTTTGGCGTGACGTCTTAAGACCACAGCGGACGAGTGGTTATAACCGCCGCCTTTCATACTGATGGTTGTAAGTTCGATTCCCGGTGCAGGCCTTATTTTTTTCCCTTTTTTTACATTTTTGAAGTACATATTATTATTTTATCAACCAATTTTAAGTAAAAATCAATTTTAAAAGTTGCCTATTTTCTCATACAAAGTTTTCTTTCATGGAGTATGGAGTGACATTTTATTTTTTGATTCACAAATTGGTGTTTTTTTTTGAAAAATGAAGATATTGCTGGTCATTGTCGTTTAGTTAAGTCAATTTGAATAGATTAGGGATTTGACAACATCCTCGAATGATAACATTACGATTTGAATAGGTTAGGTTAAGGTTGGAACTTAGTTTTAAAGGGGGGTTTGGGGGGTGGAACCCCCCATACCTCTTCGGTCACCTCCCCGAATGATAATACTTCACTCTGTTAGGTTGAAACATGTTCATTTAGAAGGGTTTTGTCAAAAATCTTTTCCTTGCAAGGAGTGACATTTTATTTTTGAACTACTAGCGCCGCGAGTAGCCACTTTTTGAACTGTGAGTAAAATCCGATATTTTACATTTTAAAATCTCGCATACCTATCGCTCCCTCCATAGTATTCTCTTGCTCTAAGGTGGAATCGTACTTATACGATCAAGTTGTAACTTCAATGATTTTAATCGCATTGTAAAAATAAAAGTTTTTGTTTTATTTCATTAATCTACATACCTATTATCATCACGCTGAATGAGCAAATTTCACTCTTTCCTGAGTAGGTTTTATTATAGTGATCTTTAGCGGCTACCTAATGGACTTTTATTGCTGGTGGTGTGGTGAGCTTGTGGTGAGTCTATGCATTATAGTTTATCTAGTATATATTATTTATCTATGGTTTATCTTTACAATCACGCCAGCGCAAAAGCAAAATACGAATTTTAAAGCCACAGAACACATATACTCTGTTTAAAGCTGTCAGTGAGTTTGTGATCATTTTGTGATTGCGTATGGAAAAATAATAAAAATATTGTTGTGACAACTGTAATTGGCAAAAAAACATTAAATTATTATTTTATTGAAAATTCATATTAGCGACTCACTTATCCCAATGGCGGACGAAGAATATGATGCAGATGAGTAAGTCCTTTTTTTAAGTTTGTATTTTTATTAAACTTGATTTCACTATAGTTATCATTAAAAAATATATATTATATAGTAACTAAACGGTCAATCAACACATTTCCTTCCTCAAATACAAAAAGTCGTGATATCTTATGGTTTCATATTAGTTTATCCTAACCTCAAAGTGTGAATCACAATGTTAACTCTTCAAGTTTTTCATGGCTTAGAAAATTACTACATCCCTAAAAAAATATCTGCTATCAAAACGTGTCGCTTTTTTATACTCATAGTTTGTTTTTTTTTTCAGGGGAGCTGCAGACTATGAAGACATTGAAGAAGATGAAAATATTGAAGAAGTTGAGGAGCAGGAGGTAATAACTAATTTTACTAAATTTTCAGCACTCCTTATTGATTTTGAGGTTATTTTATTAGTTTTGATTAACTGGAGAGTTATCAAAACACTTTGTTTGCTTCCACTATTTATTTTAAATGCTGGAACGTTTGCAGCTCTTGATGTACCATTATCAATAACAAAACATAAACTATTAACCAATTATTGATAATGCTACATCAAGTGCCGACCATCTTCCTTTTTCATGACACAAGCTTTAAGTAGCTTACTGTGAAACAGTCAATAAGTGTATTCATGTTCACTTTGAGTGGGCACAGAATCATTTAAAAAAAAAAGTTTACAATTTCTATGCTAGACAAGTTACCTTTTTTTAAGGAAATATTATTGAAGTGTATTAATTTATTTGAATGAGATGTTGTCTCTTTCCATCTTGTTCTTTTTAATCATTAGATAAGCTGATAATAATATTAACAAACTTTTAATAGTAGATGCACATGTTTTTGCATATTCTGGAACATGTCTTTTATTATTCAAATTGCACCTTGTTGTAACAGAGCTCTTTATTCAGATGACGGACAAATTAGTGAACATGATTTTTAATATGCCAAACTCATTAAATAAAATATTTTTTGTTTATAATTAATTAATATTGTGAAATATGTAATAAATTATACAGAAGAATTTAAAAACAATACCTACTTGTGATATCTTATACCATTATTCTTATTAACTTGTAAGCTGAAATTAGAGCGAAATCTGAAAACACAATGCGGCATTTTGACAACCGAAAACATGTATACTTTCATTCAAACGTATAGATGCCTAATTGGCTTCTTACTCATGCAATATGCTTTAGAAAGAGAGGCCCATTCTATATGTAAAGTTCTTTAATAGTCATTATTCCTTACAATAAATTTGGCAAAATTAATGGATGTGACAAGTTGTTCTAAAATGGAACTTGACTGGCCCTATAGTAAGGGTAATGAATGACAGATGAGGCCAACAAGACTCAAGAATGAATGTTAATGATGTAATCTCTTTTTGAAATAGTTTCCTAAGAATAGAAGTCTATCTAGGTATAACTGCCACAAATGAAAATCTATAAAATAAAAATGTGATTACAGGAAGAAGGAGAGCAAGTTCAGTTCTTAGCACCTGGCCAAGCGGGAGGAGGTGTGGAGAAATCAAAAAGAATCACCACTAGATACATGACCAAGTAAGTTAACAAACAAGAATGTTGAAAGTAGAAGACCAGTGTTTCTCTAACCTTTGTAATCCCTAGTCACAAGAGACTTACTGCCGGTTTTTAACCGTATAGTAAGCCATTAAATGCTATCCGCCAATCAACCACATTTATTTTATTCTACCTTATATCTGGTTATTGGTGCACCAAAACGGGAAGAGTTAATAAAAGACAAGAGATAGACGCGTTATTGAAACAACATGTTAAAAACATGTGAAAAACCCAATGGAATTGTATTAAATTGATAAAATTCACATAACTCCATCAAATCATTGAATTTATCTGTTAAATTGTTTTCAGATATGAAAGAGCAAGAGTACTTGGCACCCGAGCTCTGCAAATAGCCATGTGTGCTCCAGTAATGGTGGAGTTGGAGGGAGAGACTGATCCACTGCAGATTGCAATGAAAGAGTTGAAGCAAAGAAAGATCCCCATTATCATCAGACGATATTTACCTGATCATTCCTATGAGGATTGGAACATTGATGAATTAATTATAATTGACCATTAATTTAATAATAAGCTATTTTTAACTTGTACATACTCTTTGCTGATAATTAATAAATAATAATTAACCGACAATTTTTATTAGCTACCATTTATTAGCTATAAACAATATCCATTTCCATTGGAAGACATAGTATGGAGGTTTACTACGTAGGTTTAATTTATGCCAAGGGTGGTACATTACTGAAGGGACTACAATTTACAGCAAGGAGACAATCTAGAATTGATCAAAAATATAGTCCAAGAGAATAACTTAGTTGAGTTAATCCATATGTTCATTTTACAAAATCCCCTCGCATATGAACTGTGTCCCAACAAAGTGCCAACGATATGTGATACATCCATGTTTTTGGGCAATAAACCACTTAAAGCCACATGGATTTTGTCATTTGCTTGATGAGCAAACAGAAGTTTTTGAGTGTGCTTGTCAAAGATTTGGATCTTTCCAAATTCTCCCGTGGATCTACAAATCTTCCGGGTCAATGTAATGTGAGTCTGAGCTGTAATGATCTGTTTTGAGCTGATGACACGTGGGATCCATTTAAGCGGATGACACATGACTTCTGTATGTTTTGTACATACAGAAGTCATTAAATAGAATGACCGTTTATTTTACACATACCCAGAGATACATTTAATATTTTATTGCTGGTGAATATCACAAAAGTGCCCCAAATTACTGATACAGCTCACTGTTGACCCAGGTAGTTCGGATTGCTACAAAATAATTTGTTACCCGACTACTGTATGCTCATCGGGCAAACCCTTTAATGCTTATGCAGCTTCAAAGGGGGTCCTTTTTCTTTATATCCACTATTATTATAGCTATTTCATACTTTGATAATTATTATTACTAAAATACATTTATAAATTGGAAAAGTGGAGGAAGAAAAATACAATTTCTTGACACGCACCAAGCCTACTCACAAAAATATCTGCATTTGAAACAAAGTGCCTCAGGAGAATCTTGGGTATAAGATGTTACCACCGCATCACAAACGACGCTATACACTGGTCCATCACTTAGAGGAGATGGACATGTGTCGAGGATGTCGAATGACAGTTGGCCGAAGGGAGCGCTTTTTTTCCTCCCATTAGGGTCTCGAAAAACGTGAAAGACCCTTTCATACCGAGTTTCGTTTCTTCGAGGCAGAGCTGAGGGAGTTGGACATAGTGTGGGAGGAGGTCATAAGTATTGCGCAATGGAGAGCTTTTTTTGCCTCCCTATGTTCCTGAGTGGGGTTCAAAGGGAGTTTTGTATAGGCATTTACATAATACCTGCCGTATTTTTGTTGTATCGTATGTACAATGTAAAATACGTATGTAATTGCTCTTTTGCTCAACATCCGTTTAATTTACCTAAAGCAAAACAAATTTAATTATTCTTCCCACCGCTAGACTGATCTTATTCTTCTTTATAGTAATCACTGAGTAAGCATGATCGTAACGTATGTAAGCGACTTTTGTCGTGTCACACTTCCTCGAGATGACATATATTATGATTATTATTACTGATGATCTATGGTTTAGTTACCCAAAAATTGGGAATATTGGGATGAACTTCTACAAGTGGATTTTAAGAATATTATCTATGGAGTTGATATCATACTATTATATTATTATCTATGGTTGATATTTTTATTGATAATCGTGTAGAGTATGAAACTTTATGATCGTGAATAATTTGAAATAGTTTCAAAACAATAAATCTAGTTAGTACCCGGGAAGCGGTAAAACTTTTTCATTATTAATTAAAACTATATTATTCGTAGGCTAAAATATATATTTTTGTAATATTTTAAGGAATAATACGATTCTTATAAGAATGTTAATTGCCGAAATACTCGAATTATTACTCCAATTCTTAAAACTCTTTTTATTACTGAACCACAGCGAAGATTTAACGATTTAGTTTAAAATATTAAGATTTTTCTGATTCTAACAATTTTATTAATTCATCATGCACATTACTGTCTTCTGAAACTTGTATATTTGCGGTTATGGTCTTATTTTTGTCCAGCGGTCTATCATGGGTAGATTGATAGTAACTTATGCTTGCTTGTTGAAGTGTTGATGCATTTTCTTCAGTTTGTTGGTCGAAAAAGCAGAATTTGATTTTTTTGTTACTTCTTTCTTTTGACAAGGGCCCTTCAAAACTTAACACCAGTGGAAGTTCTGGAATATTAATTTCCTCCCCTATATCATCATTTTGATTTGATTTTGATTCACTTGTCTCCTCACCTAATGTATACATATTGCTCCCTAGTGCTTTAAGATGGTGATCTCCAATATCTTTTAATACAAAAGAACCATCAGTTCTTTGTAAACCTAACCTTAGTAGAAGGGATACATTAGTTCTGAAATCTTTGAGCCAAAATAGTATAGCGTTTCGTAACAATATCAATTCGTTGGCATTTTTGATTTCCTTGTTTATAGTTTCAAATAGTTGTATTGCATGTGCTATGTGCTGTTGTGCTTTGAATGAATTTTGAAGTTGTTGTAATTTTGAGACTCCATACAGATGATTAATTGTAAGAGGAAGTAAACCATCCTTTTCGCTTAAAGTTATTTGCCATTTGAAAATCATTGTCATCAAATCCCAAAGTTTCTTCATGGAATATGGGTCTAGTTTAATTATAGAAACGGAAACAATATCTTGCAATAAATTTCGGACATACTCCTGTGTGGCTAGATTCTTTGCCACCCCAAGGTCTGACATTAGTGTTTCATTCAGCAACACTTCTGCTATATCTGTGAGCACTGGAAGCAAATGAATTCCATAGTTATTACTTTTTATGGGCATGATAAGGGTCTGTTTCTATTAAATTAGAGTATAGTGATCCCTCATTTATCACAGTTAATGGGGACTATAACACCCCCCTAAAGTATCAGTAATATTTGCTGGATAGTCAAAAATAGCTTTTGAAAAAGGCAAAGTGCCTACTCCACTTGGTGAAGCATCAGGCGTTGAGAATGACACTCGTTCAAGTTTATACCTTGCAGAAGAATATGGGGATGGATATTTGCTGTAGATGTTTTCCCTTTTGTTTCAAAATTCTTTTTTTTTTTTTTTAAATGAATCTGTGCTCACTCAAAGTGAACACAAATACACTCCTTGACTCTTTCACAGTAAGCTACTGAAAGCTTGTGTCGTGAAAGAGGAAGATGGTCGGCACCTAGGATCGAACCACAACGTCCGCAGTACGAAGGCCGGCGTTGTAACCGCTGGGCCACCAACCAATTCATTTGTACTTGCTGTTGCCGTTCAAGTCTTCTTTTCTTATATTGAAGAATTTTATCATAAAGAACCAACAAATCAAAAGCTTTGCTTGTTTGCCAGTGTAGGTATGAAATATCTTAGCTTTTGGCAATACATCTGCCGATATTGTAGTTATTTTTTATAACCTTTCTTTAAAAAATCTGCTATTTGCTGATTCTACGAAACTTAAACTACCTTTATTTAAAAAATCTGCAATGTGCTGATTCTACGAAACTTAAACTGCGAAGTTGCGAGGGATCACTGTAGTCCAAAAAAATCCACTATACAAGCTAGATCAAGTTGTGTAGGTAAAATTGAATTTGTAAGTATAAGTATGCGTTTGTTTTCATGATAGCTGGTAAATCTGGTTGAAGATGAATGCTATAATAAAAATCTGTTCTTAGTAGAACTATTTATGAGTGGTTTTTGTTTATTGAAAGTTTCCTACTGCAAAATGAACCTTCTGTAATATAACTAACATATAAATAACCTCACAACAACCTATTGGCATTGTGATGACTGACCTTGAATTCCTTTAGTGTGGTCTATATTTTGAGCCATCAGTCTTTGATGTATTATGTATAACATTTCACAACCTAGATTAGTTACCAAGAAGAGATTAGAATATTGTGACATACTTCCACAATGGTTTTTACATATTATTATTTAACTTAAAACTATCAAACTAATCTAGTCAGGCTAATACTAAAGTTTTTTTCTATGTAAACTAAAAAATAATCAATAATGTTTCATCAGGTACAATATGTACTGTACAATACATGCTGACTTTGTGGTATGTTCTTTTGACAGGTAGGGGTATGCAATCATGCCACAAAAAGATATAGATACAATATATGAATGTATGATTGATCAATTAAAAAGAGATGGGACGTTGGTAAATTTTTCTTTGAAACTAGCAATTTTGAAAACTAATAGTCAGAGGATTGAGATTGTTTATGACAAAATACAAAAATATGACATGTTCCCTAAAATTACAAATGTTAAAAAGGAGTCTGCAGTTTCCATTAAATATAGAAATATGGGAAATGAAGAATTTAAAAATAGACGTGATAGCAGGGCATTGAAAATGTATAATTATGCCTTGCTCTATGCACCGAAAAATTCCGAAGAAGAATATTTAGCTTATAGCAATAGATCAGCCGCTAATTTTTCTATGAATAATTACTTAGACTGTTTAAAAGATATTGAGAGAGTTATGAAGTTCGACTGTAGTTTGAAATTGAGAGAAAAGCTAAATAAAAGAAAGCTGAATTGTGAAAAAGCTTTAAATGAGAAAGATTCAACTGAAGATGAGCTTGAAACTGAGTGTAAAAGAAAATGGAATCTTTCTAAAAAGCAACATAAAAACATACCAGCTGCATCTGAAAGTATTGATTTGTTCTATTCTGAGAAAATGGGACGTGGTGTGATGGCAAACCAGAATATTCTTCCAGGAGAAGTGCTGGCATTGGAAGAACCATATTGTTGTCTTATATTGGAACCATTTTATTTAGAATACTGTTATGGATGTCTGAAACAATGTGATTCTATGCTACCTTGTGAAAACTGCTGTGCTGTGATGTTTTGTAATGAGGAATGCCGTGCCATAGCCCACCACAAATTCCACAAAATTGATTGTAAACTAATGAGCATATTAAGTGCTTTGAAATTCACAAAAATTGAGTTATTGGCTCTTCGTACAGTCATCCAAGCAAAGTGTACTAATGATAACTGTGATTCGTTGAGAAAAATTATCACAGAAGCCGAATCTGTTAAAGACCCACTGCTTCGAGGGTTTCTGGAAAACAAAGTTTCAGGCAAAAATGTTCTTTATTCGGATCATTACAGTTCCATCCACACGTTAGACTCCCATGTAGACAAGCGAGAGCCTTCTGATATATTTCAAAAAGCCGTGACTGCTGCCGTGTTCTTGGATTCTTTAATCAAACATACAAACTTCTTTGATGAGTGCCAAATAGATTCCAGTAAAAATTATTTTGAAAATGAATGTGTTGCTTTATTTGGAGGTCTACTACTTCATCATGGTATGACAAGTCCTTCAAATATGCACACCATATGCACAGTATTCCCCACAGCTGCCACTGGATATACTGAAAGTAAAAGGTTTGGTGGTGGTGCATATGCTTTTCACAGTTTACTCAATCACTCTTGTGCCCCAAATGTGGTCAGAATGAATACTGGCTCTTCGATGGCTTTAATTGCTCTAAGACCAATCAAAAAGGGACAGCAGATTTTTGATAACTATGGGTAAGTTACCTGTATAGTAAATTACCTACATCCCGGTCCCGTTATTTTGTTTGAAACAAAATACAATTGAGAATTACTTTTATTTATTGTATGAAAATTAAAGAAAAATTATGAATATTGTTCTTATACCCACCTGACTAGTTTTCTTGCAACTACTTTTTCTTCCTGATGGTTTTTATATAAGAATAATAATTGTTATCGTAGATTAAATGTCTTGAAAAAGATTAACTAAATCATCATAGCTTAACACATAGAACTAAAAATTGATGCTATTATTACATTAACAGAATATGTTCAATTATTTATCTTAAATTTTTTGTCTAAGGCAGCACTGTAAAAATCCACACTAAATATTTTAGTAGGGAACGTTCAAGTATTACGTAACGCAATATAAGGGGGAGGGGGGGTTAGTCTTGTAAAACGTTACTATTGTATTACCGGCGCCGCAACAAAGATATTTAGTGATTTTCCAGTAATAATTGTGGCATATATAGTTGTAATATGTGCGTTAGGCATGGTTTAGAGAATGGGAAGAGGGGTAACAAACAGCGTTACGGTGCATCTCGGGGGGGGGGGTCAATAATGTTAAAAAAATGCGTTATGTAATACTTGAACGGTCCCTTATGTAAAAATTTTGTTGGATCCGCAAACACTCATGAATGACGTGTATATTGTATTAAAATAATGATTGTTTTCAGATATCATCATGCCACAGAATCATTTCGAGAAAGGCAATGTTCTCTAAAATTTCAATATAAATTTGTCTGCGAATGTGAGGCTTGCATTGGTAATTGGCCATCATATTTAGATTTACAGTCTGCAAAAATAAATGATAAGAAAACTGCTCAAGTTTTGTTGAAAAATCTTTTGACCAAAGACTTGTTTGACGATTTAACAAAAGGTGATAGGCAGGCAGCGTTGGACATTATCAATCAACTTTATCCTTGTGTTGATGTGTTGGAGAAAAGCGCACCGTGTAAGGAACTTGCTGATTATCAAGAGACTATTAAGCAATGCTGGGCATTATTTGGGAATGTTGCTCCATTAAGAAGTACATAAGATTGAACTGTTATTGGTTTAAGCTTTATTTTTCTTTAAGATTTATTGTGTTTAAATACATTATTTTCATATAACAAAGCATTTATTATTAATATTACTTCATTTTAAAAACTATTTTTCATATAAATTATACATACTGTATTCTAAATAAGTGTGTTTTTAATTTTTCTAAGTCTATGCTATGGCAGAATACATTTGTCTTTCCTCTCCAACAATCACACCCTCGCGCATTGTTGCTTATTCCATTTAGTTACAACATGTCCAGTTGAGAGTATGTAGTTGCATTACCACGTTCTCAAACTTGTAGTTCCTTTCACTACATTGGTCAGTGTTATACACTTTCATTGTAACTCTCTTATTTGTAAAAATATTTTTTAATACAACCTTGATAACATTGTTATCTAGGCTTCTTAAAACAAAACATTTGGGTTCAGTTCCTGGTCCGGTCAGTTAATGTAAAAATTTATTCAGCCTATGTGTACCTACATAAAAAGGGCCCGGATAAAGACTTTGAAACTAAGACATGACCAAATAAGCTTATCAACCAATTGTGCATTGAAATAAAGTGCATCATTCATTTTGATGCCAGTGGTGTATGAGTAGGGTTGCCAACTCTCATACGGTATGAGACAACAGAGGGAGGTAGACCTTTGAATAGATGGCGAGATAATTATTGGACCCTGCATTTCAAGAATGAGGCAGAGCTTCTTAAATGAACTATCAGATCCAAGATCTATACAAAGAATGAGCATTTCAATTCATTCTCCCATTCCACTATTACTAGAGATTAAGAAAGCAGTGACTTGGAAACAAGGGCGGATCCAGCATTGGTGCCAGGGGGGGGGGTCACGACATAGTAAAAAAGGTCATTTCCAAAATTTGGTATCTAGAAACTAAACTTTTCCTAAAAAAAAGGCCATTTCCATGATCCAGGGGGGGGGGGTCATGAACCACAAAAATTTGTAATTATAATAGAAAAGTAGGTATTTTTTTAATAAATGTAAGTACTGTACTTCAAATTAAAGGCCTGGACCCAGCCCAGGGGGGGGGGTCATGACACCCCCCTGGATCCGCGCTTGCTTGGAAATGAAGGTTTGTGTCTTTCTCATTATTTTTATTTTAAACACTAATAGCGATAATTGACTGTAATTGAAAATAATAATAAAAAAATATTCTGGCGTTTCTTAAAATAAATAAGCGTAAAGGAAGCTTGTAGTAAAACAATGCCTTCTATATTTCAGTAAAAAATGATTTTCAAAAGGTACCTACCTAAGTTTTTTTATTTTTTACCAGACATCTCCCTATTTCCCCAACAGATGGCGGTAATGCCCCCCCAACAGAAAATCCGTTTCATACTAACTTTAATAATATTATATTTTATATCATATCTTATCCATTCATTCAACTTTTTATTAGTTATTCTGTTATCCGAAGCGGAGAAGAATCCAATAAATCAAACATCGGAAGAATCCCTTCAGCCGATCTCGAGTTATAAGTGTTCTTCCCATTCATGGATAATAATAATGGTCTATTTCGGTTCTATGGCTGAGAACACGTAGAAAGCAGGTGGCGGGTTTCCGGTTGCAAGAAACCGTTGCCCGCTTAAATTTGCGCTGGGTACACGGACACAGAGAACGCCGGCAAAGTTTGTTTGTGGTCTAGCAATCTGTGTTAAATACTCCATACTCTATGCTTGTGATCTTGTCAAAGTTAATAATAACTGTCAATAACATAATTGGCTGTCGTCCGCAGTAATGAATGAAAAACTTTTCAAATTATGTTTTTTACTCATCTAGTGCCCATCAATAAAATTAAAAGTTACAAGCGTTCATCCCATTAATTGTGATCGGTTTGTACATGGCGGATACCACAATATGCAAAGTTAAAGAACGACAAGGAAAGATTTCTACCAGTACTCCAGGATGTGTTATGGTGCAATCTTCGACGTGTTTGCGTTAAGGATGCTAAATTTGGATTTATTTTATCACTGGCTATCCATGAACATGAAGTGGTTCATAGATTACTCACCTAGTACAATTTCGAAATATGAATTCTTTCCTGTTTCTCTAAATAAAGTTAACTGCTTCGATGAGATCAACTGAATGCATTAGTGCTTCATTATGTTGATAAGGATACATTTTTGTCCTTTTAATGTTTTTTTAACTTTCTCACTCTATAATAAGGTAAAAATGTACTTTAGAGATCTACTCAAGCCAAAAATTCAAATATGTTCGGTTTGCAGAGGGTAAAATGGATTCGGGGGTGCTTGTGAAGAAATGGTAACCTATTTTCATGACTGTTAGTCATGAAAATAGGTTAGTTCGAAAACATGCTAACGAACCTAATTTTTTTAATGAATTGGTAGTAATGTCAAAGTACGAGTAGATCTCTAAAGTGCATTTCAACTTAAAATAATAATGGTTAATTAATGAAAGTACGTATACAAAAATAAACTTGTACAGTCATTACTAGCAGTACACAAAAACGATTTCTCGATCAGGTTAGCAAGTGGCAATTACATTGATATTTCTAATCTACATCTACATCTTTCACACTAACCAAAGGGTTGTGTTGTAAAAGTGGAAATGGTCGGCACCGGGATTCGAACCCACGACATTCAGTATGCTGTGTGTATGCAAGCCATCGACTGATACCATTGGACTACCAATCACCTCAATACAAATTAAATTTCTTCTAAATAATGTTCTTCCAAATAAACATCTTCGCTAATATCTTGTGGCGTTTCTTATGGGTGCTTTGTCTGGAGGTCAGGTCCTCTTCTGATGCCACTTTAGATTCTCCAGGTATATTTTGCGGGCCCTCCAGTAGAGGTTCCCTTAGGTCGTGTGTGTTACACGACGGTGGCAAGGTGCCACGTTGAGGACTAGTATATCAGAAGGTGTATTTAAATGTGAGATAAAATAAATGCGTTGAGATATAGAACACTGAATTTATTATAACAATTTACATATGACAATGAATGAACAAGTTAATATTTGAATTTAATATAAAGTACGAGATCGGCGGAGAGACCGAGCGGCGGCGGGTTCAGACGAGAAGTAAAATGTCTTCGCTCCGCTGGCCTGTTCGTCCCCGCTGCAGTGCTGCGCGCGGGACTGTGTGACAATAAAAACTAGCTGCCACCGCCGCCCTGGGCTCCACACCAACCTCCCTCCTTGAAAGAAAAGAAAAATACACATGATTAGATTTATGACTAGTAAAGTTTGAACTAAGGTAGGGGGGTACTGGTTGTAGAAGAGTAAGAAGAAGACAATTTTTACAACCGGTACACTGTTAGTTGACTATGCGATTGAGTTCGCTTGGTACTGAATGGTACTACCCTACGGGTGTGTTCCATATGGTGTGTGGAGTGGATGGTCTTGCATCCAGTGTCTCAGTATGCTGTTAATCATCCTTATGCGTGGATGTTTGAAAAGTTTATACAAAAAATATATATATATATATGTGTAAACAAAAGCATAATTGGAATGCGTGTACATGTGTTGTACCGCTAAAGTTATAAAAAAATAAAAATAATTAAATTGAAAAGTTTAGGTATCTTCAATACTTAGGAACTAATGTACTTATATGCTGCTTAGCTAATGTACTATACATTTACTTAAGGTCTATGAACATTTCAATAAAATTTGCTTGTAAGTAAGCTAGAGTATTTCCCTATAGGTACAAGTGTCAAAAAAAATAAATGGGTTAAACAAATAACAAATGGGTTACCCAGAGAAGGTACAAGTATGCGTGTGCGTGTCGCGCTGTTATATTATAACAATTTACATATGACAATGAATGAACAAGTTAATATTTGAATTTAATATAAAGTACGAGATCGGCGGAGAGACCGAGCGGCGGCGGGTTCAGACGAGAAGTAAAATGTCTTCGCTCCGCTGGCCTGTTCGTCCCCGCTGCAGTGCTGCGCGCGGGACTGTGTGACAATAAAAACTAGCTGCCACCGCCGCCCTGGGCTCCACAATCTCTATTGATAGCACATGTACTGGGTGATTGTTATAAATCCCTTGTGAAGTATAGAGTAGGAAATGTTGACTGGTATACACAATCTTTTACTAATTTTTGCAACCTGCTTCTAAATGATAATAGATGATCCTTAATATTTATTTGCTTGGAGACACTCTAACTTCTGCTTCAGGAGTTAATGTGTTCAAGTGTGGACTTGACAGACTGAACAAGTGAATACTGTTGTGAGATCAAACATATCAGCATAGCTGCCTGTCTGATAACATTAATAGTAAAAATAATAATATCTAATGGCTTATCGTACTTACATATTTGATGACATGCATCTTTTCCTGCAACTGCGGAATGCTTGCAGATATATGTGGCATGTCTTCCTGCTCCGACCATAAAGAAGACTGCATTTGGAAATTAACTGATAGCTCTTGGGAGTTGAGAAGACAGGAAGCTATCATTTGGGGATTCTAAAACAATATTTGCATGTGTATTTGGACCTCTTAGATTTCCACTTGACTGCCTCGGTTTTACTATATCCCTAAGAGATAAGAGCGATTGATAGTACGGCCATTTATGTACATTGTCATTGATGGATCTTCTGAGATAATGGTAGAATTTTATCATATTCAACTGCGAACTGGCTCCTTATATATTTCCATTTCTTTCTCAGTTTAATTTCTGTAAATGAAAATACCATTACATGTAATAAGTTGTTATTGAAATAAGAATGATTTATTATAAATTTCTACAAAACAATAAAATTCTATACAATTAAATATACAGAGGGTGAGTTTATCATTGGACAGAGATATCTTCCAATTAATTTTCATTAACATTTCAAAAACATTCAGGATAAAACGTTTTAAAATTACAAACAGTTTTATTCCATAGTTCTAAAGGCTATTGTGGGCGCTTCTTACAAATTCATTACAACTGACTTTGGAGGTTAGAGAAACTGTATAATTCAAATAAGCTATAGGCGAGCAGTTTATAGCTGATGTGCCCATATCTAGCTCAATCAAAATCAATAATTATTCTTCAAATACTCGTCTTATAAAGGCGTCAAAAGTGTATTTGTGTTCACTTCGAGTAAGCTCGTGTTTCCTCAGGTGCGTGACCTCATTGTTAACATTTCACTAAAGCTGGGAATGTGGTGATGCCCATGCAAGATCTTTAAGGTCTCTAATAATATCCACACATTCTTATTTAAAAACCATGTGTTACTGCAATATGTAGATACATAAACACACTGAATATCAATTGTTATTAAAACTTACCAATCGAGATTTCTCTCCAACATTTTTGTCTACGGCATTTTTATTGCTGTGCAATTTGTTTCCTTTATCTTAAATAGGAGTTTTAGCAAAACCCGCGGCAATAAAATTCCCGGTATCCATCGAGTTATAATAATAATATTTTGACTTGATTTTGACGACTCGACATGACAGTAATGACACATAACAAGAGAAAAAATGACAGAACCAGCGTCTGCCTGCCCAAAAAAGAATGTCCAATTCATTCCGGTAAATATGCCCGCGTCGCGTGCTAGTGCCTGAAAGCGGGCCCCTGTTTTTATTGTGCGCACGTCCATTCAAATGCATAGAAACATTCTTTGCGCCGGTCGGCAGGTGTCGGAATCGGCTTTCTACGTGTTCGCGCCCTATGATTTCTGTGCCTGATTCTATGACTGTAAATGTCACGTTTGACGTTAAATGCTTGCAACGAATTAATTGAAGTGAATTGAAGCACAATTGTCAAGAGTTTAGTCATATCTAAATATTTCTTAAATAATCTGTCTTGATAATATACCATCCAAATATTTCGACTAGTTTGTTCGAGGTCAGTTTAATATACGAACGAAATAAAATACACTGACGTATGACAAGCGTTCTCTGGTGTATCAAGGCATTAGTCAATTTCTTGTTTACTTATTGGTGTTTTATTGTGGGAGTGATTCGGCTGTAACACTGAAAAGTGTTATTTAAATTTTTTTACACGAGTTTTAATTTGTGTCTTCAAAACGGGGAACGAAATGTCTTCATCCGCAATGGAAAGTATCCTTTGTATAATTAGTTCTTGGTTTATAAAGAATGACTAATTATTTGTTAGGTATTTAATTTAATGTTTTTTTTTGCGATTAGTTCTATAAATTGATATTGCTGTGTAAAAAATGATTACCCTGATGAAATTGTTACATGCGAGAAGTAGAGTACAGATGAGTCATAGCTGTATATTTTATTTCTACATTGACATGAAAACCAGATTTGGGTAAACTTGAGTTTTAGCGTCGCGAACATTTCTATTCGAATTATCCACAACTGTCACTTCCATGGTCATTTCATATGACGTTTCCATAGATTTTTATTCACGTATTTGGCGGTATCAGTGTTGCCTAGTCGCAGAAACGCGTCCAAATATTTCAAAATTTCGACCGACGGCAAACAACGCATTTTCTTTTTTATTTCCACTGACTTGCACCCGAAATCGACTGATGCAGCAAGACAACGCATTTATTTAAAAATAAAATCGTGCGACCAAAAACAAAACATTAGTAAGTCAAAAAATAATTTATCACAATAATAATATTTATTTATTTATTTATTCATTGTACGGCTAAAGAGCCTTTTTTATAATAATATATAATAATCACAAATATACAATCATACAAACATTATCAATAACATATACCCATTTACAATTAAAAAAAAATAAAAAATATTACACTTTACAGTTTTCAATGCCTATACCGCTTTAACAAATAATTTAAATCAAATATGCGGCAATTTATTTACATAATAATGTTTGATGACATTAAGAACATCGCAATGCAAAACAAGAATTTTTTTAATATTATGTAATTTTTACATAATAACCTAAGTTGTGTCTTTTTTCATATAAAGGCCCAGGCAATGGATTTTATAAATAGGTATATGTGTAATAAATAATTTGTGTATGTTGTATATTCTTCTAGTGTCGCCGATCACCTGCTCTATGTAGCTCTTATAAGATAAATTACATATTGTGATAAATTATTTTTGAACTTACTGAAAATGTTTTTTTTTGGTGGCACGATTTTATTTTTAAATGCGTTGTCTAACGCCGGTCGAAACATCATAGATATAGTACTATTGGATCGGTAATCTATGCAACTTTGGGGTATCATGATAAAAATAGCTGACTAGCTGCAAAAGTCGGAGGTTTTGTTTGCTAGAAGTCTGTATAAAACGTTCTGATTGTCATATATTTTCGTGATTTGTGTCTACGTGAAAAACTGAACATGGTTAAATCGTGTTGTGCGTAAAATTGTACTCATTTTTTATTTATACAAAAAATTTTAATGAAAAGAAAATAAATATACTGGATGATAATTTTCAAAAGAAATGATTTCCAAGATATATATTGCAAGGAACACCAGTGTAAAAAATAATTATAACGCAATTAGCTACTAAATATTTGTTTTCTTTCAAAGAAAAAGTATGGAAAATAGAGGTTCATAAATATTGTCCTAAAAATGTGTATTCTGTATTATTCGCTATAGGAGACAAAATGCATAACAAAACATGTCCATTCATCACAAACAAACAGAATTTTTTTAAGGAGAGTATATTGTAATCGGAGAATTTTGCTCTAAACAAATAATACAAAGAATTCCCCCTTGCCGCTAGTCACGTGACCTTCCATACAAACAGTGTTGTCGCGGTTGACTGTATGTTTGACAGCTCGCATTACCAGTCCGATGCGAAATATTTGGACGCGTTTCTGCGACTAGGCAACACTGATACCGCCAGATACGTGAATAAAAATCTATGGAAACGTCATAGGAAATGACAGATGTGGACAATTCGAATAGAAATGTTCACGACGCTAAAACTCATTTTTACCCAGATTTGTTAACTACCTATAAAGCATCTAAAAAAAGAAATTCGCTTTGACTTTTATCTATTTCATGAATCACTGAAGACTTGCAATTCTCTTCTAATGATATTTTAGAACACAAGACCTAACGACCCATCAAGTGGTTAAACATTTATATATTTCATGAATCACTGAAGACTTGCAATTCTCTTCTAATGATATTTTAGAACACAAGACCTAACGACCCATCAAGTGGTTAAAAATTTATATATTTCATGAATCACTGAAGACTTGCAATTCTCTTCTAATGATATTTTAGAACACAAGACCTAACGACCCATCAAGTGGTTAAAAATTTATATATTTGCTGTCCTAATATAAGTCGCACTAAACATTATTTGGACCTTCACAAATTCAACAGAGACATTCAAAAACTGCCTCGCTAAGTATGGACCTGTGTTCAAGCTTTTTTTTTGAGAAGTGATTTTCCATCTAATTAAGAACCTTCATTCGCCTCATAATATTTTCCAATATCCTTCATTCAAAGTTTTTTTGCTCTCCACACGTTTTCGAGTGATTCGGCAACATTCATGGTTGTTTAAAACAAAATATCACACTTTTTATGTAGTTAAGATAATGAATAGATTCTGCCTTTGTAGCTCATAGGGAGGCAACAAGAGCTCTCCACTGCGCTCAATCTCGCACAGTTTCAATGACCTCCTCCCACACTATATCTAATTTCCTCACCTTTGCTTCAAAAGAACAGAAAACTTCCTTGTCTTCAAGATCCTGATGGGAGGAAGAGCAACGCTCTACTCGGTCAACCGTCATTTGGTATCATTAACACTTCTCCCAGCCATGTCCATTTCTCTGGTGCACTGTGGTGAGTACACCAGAGACACCATCTTATACCCAATGTTCTTCTAAGGCATTTGTTTCAACACACACACACAGTAAAGAAATCTGTTGAAATTTTGTTTTATTATATTGAATAACTATTTATATATTTCCTTAATACCAATTTCTCCAGAACATCTTTTTAATTTAAAATTTGCGGTAAAGGAGTTGGAGCGAAACTCAAAAAAATGTGAAAAGGAGGAAAGAGTAGAAAAAGCTAAAATAAAAAAGGCCATTCAAAAAGGAAACATGGAAGGGGCGAGGATCCATGCGGAAAATGCTATTAGGCAAAAAAACCAAGCCCTCAACTATTTAAGAATGTCGGCCAGAGTTGATGCAGTTTCCAGTAGAGTCCAAACAGCCTTAACAACTAGGAAGGTAAACATTATGTTCTTCATTGAGTTTCCAGTAGAGTCCAAACAGCCTTAACAACTAGGAAGGTAAACATTATGTTCTTCATTGAGTTTCCAGTAGAGTCCAAACAGCCTTAACAACTAGGAAGGTAAACATTATGTTCTTCATTGAGTTTCCAGTAGAGTCCAAACAGCCTTAACAACTAGGAAGGTAAACATTATGTTCTTCATTGAGTTTCCAGTAGAGTCCAAACAGCCTTAACAACTAGGAAGGTAAACACATTATGTTCTTCATTGAGTTTCCAGTAGAGTCCAAACAGCCTTAACAACTAGGAAGGTAAACACATTATGTTCTTCATTGAGTTTCCAGTAGAGTCCAAACAGCCTTAACAACTAGGAAGGTAAACATTATGTTCTTCATTGAGTTTCCAGTAGAGTCCAAACAGCCTTAACAACTAGGAAGGTAAACATTATGTTCTTCATTGAGTTTCCAGTAGAGTCCAAACAGCCTTAACAACTAGGAAGGTAAACATTATGTTCTTCATTGAGTTTCCAGTAGAGTCCAAACAGCCTTAACAACTAGGAAGGTAAACATTATGTTCTTCATTGAGTTTCCAGTAGAGTCCAAACAGCCTTAACAACTAGGAAGGTAAACATTATGTTCTTCATTGAGTTTCCAGTAGAGTCCAAACAACCTTAACAACTAGGAAGGTAAACATTATGTTCTTAATTGAGACTATAGAGTCCAAACAGCCTTAACAACTAGGAAGGTAAACATTATGTTCTTAATTGAGACTATAGAGTCCAAACAGCCTTAACAACTAGGAAGGTAAACATTATGTTCTTAATTGAGACTACAGTGACAAACCTGTATAGATATGACTTGTTTGTACATTTTAGTCCACTCACTATCACAATCAAATTGTTTTAGACTAAAATTTTAGAAAATGTATGCAGAATCTAAATTTTCTATGGATAAAGTCTAACAAAGCCTTAAAATGATCCACCATTATAAAATGCTAAATTCATGAGTAGATTTAATAAATCCAAACTCCATTTACGCCTCACTCAGGGGCATAGGGAGGCAACAAGATCTCTCCATTGCGCTCGATCTTGCGCATTGAAATAAACACAAAGTTTTTTTTTAAATGAATCTGTGGTCACTTGAAGTGAACACATATAAAATCTTTCGACTACTAAACAGTAAGCTACTCAAAGCTTGTGTCGTGAAAGAGGAAGATGTTTGGTCCCTGGGATCGAACCCACGACCTCCAATACAATCAGTACGAAAGTTAGCGTGTAACCGCTAGGCTACCATCCACTTTAAATATAAAACAATGTGTTGACATGGTCCTAACAGGTATCTCGCAGTCCCCAGGTATCATGAGACACCTAAACCTTGGGTTGTATCTTATTTTGTTTTATATATTTTATAACATTAATTATTATTACCCACATTTTTATAAATCTCATTTCAGTACATACCTAAATTATGAAACTGTACGTAGTATTGTGAAAATACTTTTACCATTTTCAAAATTTGTATTTGTTTATATGAAAGGTTACCAATTCAATGGCTGGAGTGGTTAAAGCTATGGACGCCGCTATGAAATCCATGAATTTAGAGAAGATTTCCGGGTTGATGGATAAATTTGAAAATCAATTTGAAGACTTGGACGTTCAATCATCATACATGGAAAACGCCATGTCACAAACGACAACAACCTCCGTACCTCAAGGAGATGTTGATAGCTTGATGCAACAAGTTGCCGATGAAGCTGGGTAAGGAAAATAATAAAGTCTATCTGATTTTTCTTCAGGTCCCCAAGGGGCAATCAGTAGGTGACTAGTCGCTCCGAGGTCATTGCCTGATAAGTGTAGCTTTGTGAATTCCATTTGTCTTACAGAAAATCATATGTCTCTATCAGTGTATTTTTTGTTCTACTGTTCCTGCTATTTGTAAGCTTGAAAGGGCTTTTCGGTAATTCTTCAGACACTTTTAACTTAGTTGTACTTAGCCAATATACCAATTTATTTCTTCATGCACATCATACAATGTTATTTAAAAAAATATACACAATACCTAGTCTAATTATGATGGGCAATGGCGAGATTATTACGAGAGTGATCTCTTATAATATTATCTAACCTTTGCAGTATCAGGATAATTTTAATGTGAAATATATTTTCAGCTGACTAGAAGATATATGCAAATATAATTTGGATCAAAGTTTTGCTTCGTAGTAGCTGTTTGAAAGCCTGAAAAGAAGGACATTGGTATTTAGTTCCATAGTAAAACTGTATTTATTTTTTCTATTTTAGTTTGGAACTCAACATGGAGCTGCCTCAAGGGGTGATGGGAAGCACTATTGGGACCAGCACTGCAGTTTCACAAGAACAAGACGAGCTGACGCAGAGGTTAGCACGTTTGAGGCAGGCAGAATAAATTTGGATTAACCTCGCTTTAACTTTAACATTGATGCTTGTTACGGTAAATGTAGAGGAGGCGCCTTACTGTTAAATAAATATTTTATATCAACACATCTTATTTATGGATTGATAACAATGTCTTAGATAGATCACTCTCTCGAGAGTGAATTGCCACATTGTAAAGAAGAAGAAGAAGAACAATGTCTTAGCCGATATTTCAACTTTTTATATTGTACAACTTTTTGTGTTGTAGTTTTATGTTTTGTAAGAAATACCTGGTGTATTTTTCAAAATATAATTATTCATCACACTCATATTCAAAATATAATGACCGACACTGATAATTTCATTTTCCAAAGTTAAATTCATGTAGGTACTTGAAGAAAAAAGAACTTGAAAACGAATCAAACAGTAAACCTAATAGGTACCTTTATTTGAAAATAGATTTATGAAAGATGGGATTTGTTTTTTGTGATGTGAAATGTAATTCTTATAGCGGCTTTTTATATTTTTGCATAAAATGTAGTTGTAATATAAAATATTAAAAAATAATGAAGTATGGTGTGTTCTTGGCATTTTGTACATACATATTTATTTTTTTCACAATAAGTTGTCAGTTATTATATTGCACGTAATATATTAATGTATTTTATGAATAAAGATATATATTATATAAACACTTGAAAAAAAAATTGTTTCACCATTGATAATAAAAAATACTATAAATGGCAATAAGTTCAACCTCTTAGAAATTCATATAACATCAAATTTGCACTATCCTTCAAGAATGGACATAAGACGTAATAAATCATCCATCGAAATATTGACATAGAACAGTGTCCACATAAAGATTAGGTAGATAAATGCTATTTCAAAATCCAGAATTTCACACCTAGTAAGCTGTCCTTGATATTATTGCCAGATAAAACAGGGTGCTTTGAATATAAAAGTGCAAGCCGCTTTTAAGAGACCTGGGAAAGCATATTTTGAAGTGGTTGGCAGTCTATTGGTTCAGTCCCTGACTTTCTTTGTGAAGGTCCTGGTTTCGATCCCTGGTGCCGACTATCTTATTACATAACACCAACTTTGTTTTCTGTGAATGATGTCGAAAGTTTATTAATTTGTGTTCACTTTGTGTAAGCCCAGCAGCCCGATTCACGGAAAAGTTTAAGTCTAAGTTTAGTTCGAAGTTCGATTCAAACTTTTGTGAATAGGGCTGCTGGTAATAATAATTATTGTAGGCGGCGACTATCTACAGTCTATGTACCTATTCACGGAGGGTTTGAATCGAACTTCGTTCGAACTTCGAACTAAACTTAGACTTAAACTTTTCCGTGAATCGGGCTGCAGATTCATATAAAAAAGCAACTCCCCACAAACATTTGCCGCAATAACCACTGCGAGCATACTATTTAACTATTTGCAAAGTGTCCTAAAGATCCACATGATGGGTAAAATAATGTAAAAATTACTATTTGGTTGTATTCCTCGATACTGCAATGCAATGTAAAGAAGTTTGTAAGAATTCTCTTTTCTTTGTCATCAAATTGGATCTTTAACCTGACACATGTAAATTATTGGATGAAATTAGAAAAATATAAGTATATCTGTTAACATTTTTTTTTTATTTGTTAGCGAATTACATAATAATATATTACGAAATGGCATATTTTTCAAAATCTATTAAAATGACTAGTTTCTTTAACTTAACTACTCGGTAACATCAGCTTATAAGTACAATTTCAACATACTTAATGTATCACAGTTTCTAAAGTAACAAACGGAACACTGGCATTTCTGTTAAAGGCTAACTAAGCAGGGTTGGATATTAAATATTTATTCACAAATATGACAGTGTTACTGGCTTTCCAGTGTACTGGTGGAACACAGTGTAGATACTGTTCAACACATGAATGTTATAAGCTATTCTTCATTATGATTAATAAAAATATTGAATGTTTAAACTTAGAATGACTATTAAGTTGGTATTATGCTCTGTTGTTTTCGCTCTTGTGGTATATTTGATAAAAGATCCAATCTTCAAGGAAGGATGGTATGAAAGCACTGCATCTGGTGAACTGGACGTTTGGCTTCAATTTGGCCAATTGATTTTCATACATGTTCAATGCCTCTGGACAGCTTGCACCGTTTGCCTGGAATAGAAACAGAATAGCATGGTAGTCTTAAGTTATCACAGTTTAGTAGTTTTTTCCAACAATAATCTTAAAATTATAATTAAATCAATCTCAATAATGAACTAGTTATCACGAACATTCCATTAATGAACATTCATCATTCGATTAATGAACATTCATCGTTAAAAGTCAAATCATCAGGGCTTGACTAAAAATTTTAATCCGCAAGTTTCAAAATGCAACTTCGGTCACATTTGACGAAAATGAAACATACAATCCACATCTGCCTTGAGTGAATTTTATCTTTCTATCATTCCAATTTTGTTGTAAATTCATGGTTATAACACCTCCTTTGTTTTCTTAAAAAATTCCGTCATTTTATACAGATATATTAAGCAGATGCAGCATTAAATAAATTTAGTGTAGCATATAATGATTTTGAAGAGAACTTACGTGAGTCATAAACTTTCCTGTTGGTTTTAAAACATTGAAAGACGTTTCTAAAATAAGCATTATAAAATCCCACATTTCCCCACTGGGTGTATCGGAGATGGGCACGTCCGTTAAGTCCCCAAACACATAGTCCACTTTTCTACCCTGTGCTATAAACTGTTTCAGGGTGACCATACAGTCGTCAACAATTATCTGAAACAAAAAGAATGTTATCAATGAAGATGTCAAATACCCATATATTTTCTAAATGCTTTTAACATAAGACTTGCCTCATAGTTGTCACCCTTCCTGGTTTCAAGTACATCTCCGCAAATGGACTTCATGTATTTGTTGCACGCTCTCATGACATCCTCATCTATTTCTAACATCCAGACATACTTGGGTTTCTCTTTTAACAACTCATAAAGAAGTGCGCCATCACCTCCGCCTAAAATAATATAAAGAAATAAAAAGATAGTTCAAGAAACTTTCATTTACTGATACCTACTAAATATTATTGCAAAAGACAGACTTATGTAAGAAGGTTAACTGTCTTGTTAATAAAAATCCGTTAATCTAAGTCCGGGTGAAAGAACCACGGATCAAATGTCACTTATTAATAATAATAATATTTCATTGCGCCATAGACATTTCTTATTTTTATGAAGATTTTCATATGGCAACCAAAAAAAAAGATAGACCAAAAGATAAAACGGACAAAAAATCAAACCTGGTATTTTTTTATAGACTAGAAACAACCATAACTAACTAACCGTTCACTAACGTAAAATCCAACATGGCGGGTCAACGCTCAGGTTAAGCTGCCTTAATGGTCGGCTTAACCCAAGGATCAATCATAAACGATCTATGTTTACACTGATCGGCGTTTATTAATACGGATTTTGGTTGAGCTGTGATTCATCCGTGTCAGAAATTTAAACCATGTTAATTAATAACACAGTTAAAGTTTGTGGTGAAAGTCCTTACCTAAAATTATGATTTCAGAGCCTTCATAGTTTTCCTTACCCCTTTGCATCAAGGTTTCTGTATAAATGAGATCAGCTTCAGCTATATCTGCAAGCAGAAGATAGATGATTTCATTCATTCATTTTTTTATTGTGTCCAATTTTATGGAGCAAAGAAGGAGCCACCGAGTGGTGCCCCCAGTAACTAATTTTTTTACTTGAATGCAAAGAAAGTAACAATAATCAATCCTTCCAAAACAAACTGGAAAAACCTTTAATATTTTATTAATAAGAGTGGTTTATGTAATGTTCATTAACTTTCACTGTTAGGACGACTTTCCAAAACTATAGTAAAGTTCTTTAAGTTAATCTTAAATTGATACTTTAGCAGGTATTAATGCTTGCAAAATTAATATCTTCAATTTTTATAAGTACTCACTTTGTAACTCATCCAAGACGAGCATGTTGCCTAGACTCTTGGAATGAACAATCTGAATTTTTTGATGAGGCGAATTGTTCTCATACAAAACATTATCAATATCATACTCCAACAGTCTTTCATCTGTAAAAGAAATGAAGTTGTTACATGTTATACATTAATTGCGGAATAAGAGTAATAGAAACAAAGCCTTTTTGAATGATAAAATTATGTAGTTTCTGTCACATTGTGTAAAAAATTTAAGCAAAATCTATGCCTATTACTAAACAAAATATGTGACTCTATACATTGATTTAAATGTACTACATACTAGATGCGGCAGTCAGAACAAATTTTTCAAAATATCATGTAATTTATTTTTGTCTATGAGGTACGGAGGTGAAGAGACATTGATGGGAAGGAAAAGTAGTGAAAACGTCAAATTAGAAGTTATGACTATCCTAGGTAAATAAGCTTTCGTTGTGAATAAGATTGTATTATTCATTCTGGGTTGCAGCCAAATTTATTTGAATGGTTTCTTTATCTATCGTTTGTCTCATTCTATCCTATTGTTTGAATGATTTTTCAAAGTTAGATAGCAATAAAACAATTTAATTTAATTAGTATTGAGAGACCTTTGAGATAGGCATCAACCTACATTAAATATACAAGAAAGGGTCGCACGAAGATCATTGCTTGTCGAATTATTTTTGTAACCCCATTTTACGAGAACATACCCCTTCTAGTAGGTAGAACATAATAATTCAATGACTGTTAGTGACAATAAATAAGTGAAAAAATGCAATCACGTACCTGCACTGGGGAAATATCTTCCAAACAATGCCCTCTTGATTGGAGGATATGCTTGGCCTTTAAAAGCACATAATTGCTTGTGCAACTGGGATTCCAATGCACGTGCTGACTATAGAGGTAGACATATATGTAAATGAAACAAAAAAAAAAGAATATATGGGGAAAAGTTACTAATTATCATGCCAAACACAAGCTCTTAAGATATTATTGAATGAATGAGTCAGTAAGTTGTATCCAGACATGCATGAATGTTAGATACTGTGGGAAGATCAAAAACAACTCTAAAAGAAGAATGTGGACATATTATTCCCCACTCAGAAGTCACATTACACTAAACAACCGGGCCATAATGCACAGAATTTATGAATATATTTATTCAAGCTCTCCAATCAGCTGTCAAGTATGAATATAGAAATTATTGAGATTGTTTAATTTTGATTATTTATCAATCGGTAATCATGCTTATGTCTCCCTGTTTTGAAGGAGTATCATTTTTATTCGTAATGTCTCTATTAAAGGATTTATATATCACGGACACTTGTAAGGCCTACGATCTTGAAACAATTGGATGGAATTCCACAAGTCTGGACGAGTGAATGATTAAAAAAATTATATTTGAAATGATAATGCAACAACGTGAAGCAGATATTTATTCACAATAGACAATTGAAGGATAAAATTGTCACTCGAGTTGACACTATAGATATGACAGATAGTTCAAATAATAAAATAATATTTACATTAATACTTAGAACGTTTGGTGGAAATTCATGTATGTAGATAGTAAATAAATAGGTAGGTACTACATAATATTTTTTTAACAGCATATACAAACGATTTATAATATTCGTTTTAAAATTGTGGAAGTAATTTGTACGTTTACATGTTTATTTTATTTATTAAACTTGACACCATTTGTATATGATAAGTCTCGATTTAAAAATACGAAACGACTGTTAAAATTTATTTGCATGCTGAAATTAACAATCAACTCTATCTGAAACCATAAAGAATGCATTTGGGCTAAATAGGGGCAAACTAAAACAACAACAAAAATGGTCAAAGAATCTCAAGCATTTTTTAAGAGTACAAACACTTATGTTTTGTTTATATAAAGTAATATTCTGAACCAAATTGCTAGTTTTACAATTCTTCTTAAAACTGCTGTGTCTATAAATATCTTTTTATAAAACAGTTTTATAATAAAGTACTGTTTTGATCATATGCATTAAAACCTCAATAATTGAATCCCTTATTTAAAAAAGCTACAGGGTTCTGTTTCCAGTCTGTTAAAATGTTTATTTCAATAGGGTAAACTTCAGGATATTACTGCATATAAAAAATAAAACTCGGAAAAGAAGTATTATGTATTGGCCAATGTATAGAATATAATTGATTAATATAAAAATATCGAGTTAAAATGACTATGTAATAAGTAAATAGCTAAGAAAATGTAAAATACTTTTATTTTACTGTCGGAATGATTACAAAAAATTTAATGCTGAAAAGATACAATGAAATTTATTACAAAGTGAAGCATTGAAACATAAAGATGCAATAAATTATAGCGCTGATTACGAAATATAATAAAATGTGCTAAAACTGTATTTTAAATTATGTGAATGTAAAATTAAGAAAACATGCCTAAATGTGATTAAGAAAAGAAGTAGGTAGTATAAAATAATGTGTAGGTGGAGATGTAAGAGTCTGTTAGTGGGAACAATACCACAGAGGACACTAGTCCTATGGATACAAACAGTCCACATGCAAATGAAGTGAGATTACCAAAATGGATACTATTAAAATAAAAATGACATTTAACTATGAATGTTCTAAACAGGACATTTGAGAAAATCCTGACCTGAACTAGTGAGGTAAACGTCGAACTTGTATCCCCTTTTAATTGTCGGAAACAATTTTGTTCTTTCACACCCCAATGTCATTCTTATTGAATTTTCCAGCAGTTTGGACGACTAGAATGAAACAAGGACTAGGTGATTAAAAAAAAGAGGATCCCATTAGTGTGCACTTATTTGTCAATGCAATTGACAAGTGAGGCTACGCGTTGTCATTTACAAATGAAGGAGTAAGCCAATTTTTGTTTCACGAGAACTTGTATTTTTCATGACAGAATGTGTCCTAATATAAACACGAATGGAAAAAAAAGAACATAAATCTATGGTCCCAACGTATTTAATCAGAAGTTAAAAAAATCAATGTTCGTTTTGTTATGAAAATACGTAGGTTTCGAGTATATCTTACGATTAAAAAAGATGGAATCTACCAAAAGTATTCAATGAATAATATCAAAAGTGATAGATTCAAAACACTTTATAAAAATTATCTCTATGTAAACAATCCAATGTGCATCTTGAAAACTGCGTGAAATTGGATTAAGCATCAAATTTCGGCACAGTCGAAAACATGAATAAATTCAACAAAATATTATGTACAATAATAATAACTCATTTAGTGCTGAAAAAACAACAACATTGGACTTAAATTTACTTTTCCTGCAAACTTATTAAAACGCAGATTCAATTTCATACATAGGGACCTCTGATTGAACTTCATAATAATATTTGTAGTAAATCGAATACATCTGAGTAATTTTATTATTTTATTGGTTATCCACCAGCGGCCAGGTATTTTGGGTTCAGTGTTAGGATTGTTTTTCCCCATAGTTGAATATTTTTTTGTGATTTTACATAATATTAAAAGTTTGAAATTATAGTAATGCAGGTGAGTCAGTCACTTAAATCTATAATACATGAATATTTTCGGACATACAGGCAACCCTTCTAAAAAATTGTTGTAGTGTGCAAAAAGTGAGGACAGGTTTCATGAATCATACCTAAAAAATAGCTTTAATATTCATGTTCAAAATGGAAACATTACATTACTACGAATTGAATAACATATTACCTACATGAATTATTTAATAATTTTCTAAATTAATTCGGATATTCGACAAAGTTAATCAACTAAATGGCTATTGTTTGTAATGTAAATTAATCACAAATTTGAAAAATTTCACTATTTAAAAATGGAACATCCATTGATGTAATGACTGCATGAAGTTGGTTCAAATGTAATCATAACTCAAACAAATTTTTATCAATCGTTCCCCGTAGCAGGTCTGTAAACTTACGATTATCAATTGACTCATAATATTATAATCACACAATTTTCACTCATACTCATAATATAATCACACAATTTTCTATTTCTCTTATTATTTTGATAAAATTTTATCATGAAAAATTTGTTGATGTTTGTTAAAATATGTATGTTTTTCAATTCCATTGATCTTTGTTGATTCAATTTTCTTTCAAGATTGAACTTCTAAAAAGAAACTAATTATTATAAATAATAGAAAATTAACACAAATTTAATATTTTAATTGTACGAGACTAGGAGGGTTACCTGTATATACATAATTGCTTTAGATCTATATATTTGACTAACACGTTTCATCAAGACATCAGTTATTGTAATAGAAATGAATTTAATGTCAGTATCTTCGTTCATAGGTAAATTTGTGTGAAATAAAAATTGTCATATCAAGCATCGTGTGCCATGAAAATATGAGTTGGGTAACAAAAAACATTTATAAATAAGCAAATGTTGTGAGGTGCAACACTTATAAACTACTCTACACAAACAAGTAAATGAAAAATCTTAATAGTAGTTAACAAGATTGCTAATTATGTCAATAAATAAACGGTATTAATTCTCAATTAGGTATATAAATTGTTGGGTGTTAGTGTTATATAAATCTAATAATAAAATCAGATATCAATGAAAAACCTTGTGAATTAGTGAATATTCACATGTAATAAATATTATGCAAGAGGCTACATAAATACTCATAAACCTACTTGCAATAAGCTAGTCTAATAGGGATGGAAAATATAAAATGAAAATTGAATGGGGGGAAATGTTGCTTGTGGCTTGCCTTAGTGCACTAAGATCTATTATGAAAAACAATGATATGTCAATATGCAATTTTTTTTGTCGTTCCGAATATAAGACACAATGAGTGAAAACAACCAAATAAAAGTCATATCTGACACAGTTGGAAAGGGCTACAAAGCTACATAACAGCAAAATGCAACCCTGTTACCGTCAATGATGTACAAGTAGTGTGAAAAGTGTACAATGTGTCAATGTACGTGTGCCATAGAGATGAAACCTTTACTCTGAGAGAAAAGAATGTGTGGAGTATGGAAAGCAATGATGATGATAGGAATCAATTGATATGGAAATAAGTAGAGTTACAAAGATACAGTTAATAAGCTGAAAGTATAAAAAATAGCTGTGGGTTAGCATATTATGAGATTTTTAGATAAGGGACCCTTTCTTTACATACGTTCTAATTATACAAGCACAGTAGGCAAAAGAAGCAGAAGTGTGTATCGTGTTTAAATGGCAGCAAAGTAAGAAGACTACAATTATATGAAATGGTGGACCCCTATCAAATTGGTGGCTAAGAGGTGAAGACCATTTTCCTTAAACTCCCATTGGGATGGCATGCCATGCATTAACAATAACACAGGATTGCTCCATGTAAATGTGTAAGTGGTCGATACAAAGTATTTCATTATGCTTAATGTATTCACACTAACTAATCCATTCAAACATTTATTGCATTACATATCACCATCTTTTTGACTTAGTTTACTAATAAAATAGAGTATGTTATGGATAAAGCTAAGGTCGTACAAGGTTATATAGCTCACAAATTTGGAAATAATGAAAACATGAATTCAGCCATACAGTAATCCCTCATCACTTAGAACTACTACCTAAGTGTATCATGGATTTTTCAAAATATTTCATTAAAAAGAATAACTAAAAAATAGTGCCATATAGACAGCCTTAATGTTGGAAGCAGTCTTGTTTCGTTGTGATGCGCGGCAGAAATGGTTTCTAAGGGTATTACACTGATGTAATTGAGGTCAAATATCTGGTACAATGGCATTTTGTAGCAAAAGAAAAACAATGACATTGTCTATCAATCACCATGGCATTCTTCTCAATGCCAAAAAGCACTGCAATATACATCCTTAACACCTTCAACAGAAGAGCTTCCGAGTGAAACTGAGGCCTATACGAGTGGGAAGGCAACTTATTTTCTGCCACGACTAGCCTCTTCAGCTGAATCAAATGTTGATGATCCAGTGCCGATAATAGATACATTATGATGAAATATATTTATACAATATACAGGATAGTGAGAAATAAATGTACAACACAAGGGTTTATCTATAAATATGAATTTATTAAGCATTCTGGTAGCCAGACATTTTTATAGAAGGGCCAATCCTACTAGGCAGATTTTCAATTATCACGGGGGTGTTTCGATCCACATAAACCAGGAAAAACGAGGGATTGCTGCACCTCTTTTAAAGTATAACCTGACATGTCATGTAATAGTAAGTATTCTGTAAATAGATTTGTTGTTGCTATACATGCAAAGTTCAACAGTAAAAACATTAAAATACAATGAAAGCAATGCATTTTACTGGTAATATATGCATGAATTTCCACCAACATAGACAACAGTTCACCTGATTAATGAACAGAGCAATTTTTATATTAGAAGAGACACTATCCCCACATCACACATTACATAGATCAACCATCAGTCAAGTAAAGTTTATTTTTATTTAGATTTCGTATTCTAGTCGCTTAAATAACCCTAATTTACTTTGAATTATTAATCACATAGGATTGATATGATATGCAAATCACACATTGTTTAAGTGCTAATAATTGCTAAAAAGATATCACTTTTTATATGTTTCAGTTTTAAGATGAAATCTTTGACACAAAATAAAACAATACCAAATGAGAATTAAATTATTTTATAATATTAGGCACTAACTCTCTGATTTCTGCTTTATATGTTATAAATCGCCACATTTTAATTATATATTCCTCTCTTCATGGTAATTGCAACATTTGAAAATAATGAAGTTTTCAAGAAAAAAAGTATGTATTTAAATTCCAATTGGAAACTCAAGAAAATCTACATTTGTATAATTATCACAATAATTATTTTGTAAAAGTATAGAACTAACCAATATAATGTAGTACTTTTATTAACCAATAAATTAACCTGTAATATACACATATTTATAAAGTTTCGAATTGAATTAACCTTTATAGGGCAAAAGTGATAGAAATATTGAAATTATGGTAATTATACAAACGTTTAAGGGGATAATAAGGTTCAGAGTTTTTTTGTTTAAATTGTGTTACAGTCAATATAAAATATATTTTTTTAACATAAGTACCTCAAAATTTATCAATGGTTCAGCGTCGTCCTGTTTATAATATTCGATATTTATAGTCACAAGACCTTGATCAAAAAACCTGATAGACACGGTGCATCCATTTTTCCCCGTCAATAATTTGAGAGAACCTCCATCTATTTTTACATCGGCAGCTAGCACCAAATTGGAAAGATGTTCTTTCAGTAAAAATTGGATGATGTTAAATATTGATTTTTGACCAAGATCATCTGCAACTCTATTAGAATCCAACGAGAAATCTAATAACACAGTTTGAACTGACATTCTGTATTGATGTACCGTGAAACAGACAAAATGTATACAATAGGAAAAGATAATTATTTTGGTTCACGAAATAAAATGTAGCGAAAACAGGAAAATCTGAAAAGCACCACACTTGACACTAACCATTTCAAGTGACAGCAAATCAGCGCGCGCAACTTGCACCATAGACAATAATATTTCAATATTCTGCAGGATTATTCACAGAAAACTCGTATTCGAAGTTTCGTAAATAATGTTGGGGCACTAAAACCAAAAAACGCTCAAAATAATAATGATTTTTAGGAAAATGAGACAAATTTCAAAGATGCTCTTTTTTGTAACTCCACTCAAGCCGTAAATTATATTTGGATTTACAAAGGATTAAATAGATCTTAAAATTAAAATATGAAGAACTTGCCAGCCCGCCTGCCTCGTTATACTATTTGATTGAAATTTATTACAATAATACGTAAATTTCAGTTTCACATGTTAAGGACTCGCGGAGTAATCGATTTAGTAAGAAGTGCCTCAGGAGAATATTGGGTATAAGATGGTACTACCCCATCACGAACGACGCTATACGCCGGTGCACCCAGCGCAGGCCTATCACTTCCACCATTACGGAGAGGAGGCGGGCATGGCTGGGACATGTGTTGAGGATGTCGAATGACAGTTGGCCGAAGAGAGCGCTGTTTTTCCTTCCATCAGGGTCTCGAAGACGTGGGAGACCCTCTCTTACCGTGTTCCGTTCCTTCGAGGCAGAGCTGAAGGAGTTGGACATGGTGTGGGAGGAGGTCATAAGCATTGCGCAAGATCGAGCGCAGTGGAGAGCTCTTGTTGCCTCCCTATGCTCCTGAATGGAGTTCAAAGGGAGATTTGATTGCTTTTTTAGTTGTTTGTGAATTACCAATAATATGTTGTTGGTGAATTTTATAACACTATGGTTGCATTAGTTGTCAAATTTTGTTTATGATCTGTGGTTGTCATTTTTGTCAAATACATTCATTTGAATTCAAAACTTTTACGTTGTTCGGAGTTTTTATTGACGGATTTCAACTAGTTTTTATGTTATTATTATTTTACACATACTTCAAAGTTTTATGTTTGCGACTTTTCCGTTTTTCCATATTTAAATTAGGTATCTTGCAGGCTAAACGTTAGGGAAGCTTGCTTTATCATAACTACTCAACTGTATTAATTATCTTGTTAAGTCTTTAATATGGAGAATAAATTGGATATTCATGTCCCTCAGGTGGTTTTTATGAAGCTTTCCAAATTTCCTGTAGATACAAAAAAAGCTGTAGAACATCTTATTGTAAGTATAATATACGTCATGACTTTTATAAATATGAAATAATTTATCATAACAGTATTTTTGTAGGTTTTTTTTAATATATAGATATACTAGTAATGATTATGTTTTGTAAATTTCAGAATATTTTGAACGAGGACTTAAATCCCCTTTTCCTTCATCTTCGTGAAATTTTTTATAAATGCAAGTCTTCAAAAACAGAGGACTTGGACGACAGCTTTGTTCTCTATTTGAGACTGCTTTCAAAGTACATGAAGTTGATGAACGAAGTGTTTCAAATGGAAATTGAAAGTCAAAAAATTTTACAGGTCAATTTATTTTGAGATTCCTAGTTTAGTTTACAATATATTCTACGAGTGAGATGATTTTTTAAATTTATTTTGCTTTTGAAAATAGTCATTCTTTAGAAAAATAACCTGTAATGTGAAATAACTGAAATTCAAATATATTTCTTAGGAAAATAGAAATTGGGTGGTTGGACGAATTGAATGGGCTTTAAAGTTATTTTGTAACTTGGATATGAAACAAGACAACAGATTCAAAAGTGGTGATGAGTTCATATTATGGATTGATAAAGCGTTGGAGATTTTGGAAAATATAATTGATAATTTCCAAAATGACGAAGAGAAAGAAAACCTTAGATATAAACAGAGTTTGTGGAAAATTCAGGTAAGATTTTGAAGGAGTATTTTTTTTTAATTTCTTAAATATTCACTTTTTTGGTAGTGAATGGTTGACCAGTGGTATTAGTCGATGGCTTTCCTACATACAGCGTACTGAAGATGACCTTTGTTCTCAGCTTATGTAGGATTTCCGTAATATATTGTGTATATACATTTACAAAATTCTTTGTTTGTTACAAAATGAAACACATATTATGTAATAATGTATTTACCAGTTAAGACCAACTTCTCCGTATTTAATAATTGGTTTAAACTGTATTAAAATTTTATTCACTTTCAGTGTACATCAACTTACTATAGTTTACATTTGTACACAAAAGATATGGTGTCAGCTGCGATGGAGATTTGTCAGAACTGCTTACCAACAGATCAGAATGTGATTGTAGCCAGATGTCATGTGGTATGCTATTAAATAATTTTACCCAAATATCTTTGTTGCGAGGAGCACTTCTAATTTTCAAGTTCAATCTTAGTTTATCTTAAGAATTTTTAATATGTACAGATGAAAAAAATATCATAGAAGTAACAAATATATAAGTATATAATATTTATTTATCGTATGGTCATCACATCTTAGAATTAAAAATTACAATCACTATCCATATAACATATTTTGATAAAATTAGCATGAGCACACTGTATGGTCAGATGTTCAAGTCTATGTTTATAATGTATTCAGTGCCAATTCATTCAACAAAAAGAAATCAGTGTAGTCTCCTCCATACGCTCCCAAACCTGCACTCAGACACAATGTGCTTCACAGTCTGTCTCTCCGCCCCACAGTCGCATTTTGCGAGTCTATAATAAAATTCTCCCTTTAATTTGTTCTTGCAAAATACACTTCATTTAATGATTTTTTTACACCTTTGTAATATTTTTCCATTGTAATTATTTGGAATAACAATTGATCACTCTCCCGAGATTGGATTGCCGCGTTGCAAGGAAGAAGATTTTTTGAAACACACACTTTGCTTATATCATTAAAGTTTCAAAAGCCCAAATTCTTTCATACCATAGAGCGCAATACTAGGTATTACAGAATTCAAAGAGGTGATGGAACAATGAACATAATATGTTCATTGTTCCATTATATTATATAAGATTTAATTCACAATTATTGTTCATTTACTTTTTACAGGTTTTTAGAGAGTTGAAGAAGTTTCTGAATGAACTGACTTCCATTGAAGACATTCATATAGATGATTTTGTTATAAAAGTGGAAGATATTAAATATAAGGAGAATCTACATTATCCAACAATACGATTGCTGGGCAGTGTACTGAAGGACAGTATTTATAACCTTGAGGCGTCAATTAACAGAGCACTTCTGGGACTTGTCCTGCACTGCATGGCTGACCCAGTCCAACCTATGATGAATATTTTACAGTTATCGGAAGTAGACAGTATCAATAGAGAAGCCACATTGGGTATTTTATATCATTTTGGTTTAGGAAAGAGACTGATTGATAAGGTGAGGAATGATAGTATTAGAAAGGAATGTGGAGTGGATGTTAGTGTAGTGACTAGAATGAAAGTGAATAAATTAAGGTGGTTTGGGCATGTAGAGAGAATGAACGAAGATAGAATGACTAAAAGGATATATAAATCTGAAAGAATGGGTGCACGCAGACGAGGCCGACCTCGAATGACATGGTCCGATCATATCGGTGCCGTCTTAGAGGAGGGCCAAGTCAGGATCAAAAGGAATATAAGAGCATGTATGCGGAATGTTATGCGTTTGGAAGAAGCGAAAGAGGTTTGTTCTGGAAAGAGTGGAAATCCGTACTCTCTGCCTACCCCCTTCGGGAAACGGCGTGATGGGTAAAAAAAAAAAAAAAAGTTTAAAACATTAGGTATTTTATTGAAAATATATGATATCTAATTGATTGTATTTTTATTTTAAGAATGTTTATTGGATGAATTTGACACTCACACAGACAGAATTACTCAAATTGGAATGTTCTCAATATCTTCATCTGCTGATAAAAAAAGTAAGTAATTTTTTGTTTGTTTATAGATTTTAACTGCTATATGTTGTGCAACACGTATTATGAAGAAATTATCGTCGGGGCAATTAGCCCAGTGGTTACCGTCTCGGCACAGTACGACGAGGGACGCAGGTTCGAATCCTGCCCGAGGCATGGGATTTTTCCACATGTTGAAATTTCTCATAATATTTGGGAATTGAATATTACTACCTAATGGCGAACGTTGTTAATGTAAAATGATCACACTAAGCCAGCCTTCGAAATACACTAGAAGATGGTCGTAAGCCCGGAGTGGTTCGTTCATACCATTTAAAAAATGGAACAGTATTAGTCAGTCATCAGTTGTTGATATATCGACAAAGATTTTTGTATGGTTAATTGATTTCGATAGTCATCACAGAAGACTGTTGTTTGCTTTTTCTGTTCGATATTTTTTATTTGTGGTTAAAAGAGAAATTGGTTATAAATCTTTAATCAATCAACCATCTATTGTATACCAAATATTTAATAATGAAGAATTTTCATGGACTTTGAATTTTATCATAGTTTAGCTGTTTTATTATTTTATTCAAAGTAATTATCAAATTTGCAGGAATATTGCTATTAAGGAACTGCTTGATCAACTTAGAAGAATTCCAAACACAACTGATTCCATCCCTTCTGATGGACTCTACACGCTATCTCTCTAAAATGTTGATGAAAGAGTGGAAACAAGAAATCAACACTCTCAAATTGCTGGTGTTTCTCATAATAGACCCCACGGCGTTGATGGATGTAAGTGTTTTTTTTTTTTACTAAATCATATTTGAAATAATCCTATGTATGTGGGATTAAAATAATGAAAACACAGTATTTTGTATTATATGTACTTCTATATTATCATCCACAATGAGATAAACTACAAACTCAAAATAACGTCTTAACTCTTAAACAATCTTCGCGTCTTCTCTTCTCTGGGTTGACACAACAACTGCCGCCCCCCTCACTCGCTCCCCACCACTTCACCTATCGCATCGTACATAGGTGGAGCTAAGGATCCCACATGTATAATTCATCAAATCACTGATGTGAGCACGCACTTTGTCCAATGCAATCATCGATATTTCGCGTCACGGAAGATATTTTAATCTTTGTCCGTTAGCTACCATTACACTTTTTCCATATAAATAAATTACCTATACTTAAGTAAGTCTTTTAAAACTTGAAGGTGATAATACAAAATAAATTATTTCAAAATATTAGCAGATGTTACATACTGGAAACAGAAACAGCTGAGAGATGATAATCAACACAAAACAAATATTTCGCTAATTAATACAAATAAATGTGATACTTGATCAGAGGTTCCTACATACAACTTTTTCTAATGCGAGAAATGTCCACTGTTCTCAATATGGTAAAGTAAAATTGGGACCGGCAATGAAACTGACTTATTTTATCCATTTATTTATTAACGGCCTGTTGGGCCTTTTAAAAATTAAATTTAATATAGGACTTGCAGGACAATCAAATACTTAATGATTCTTTTCTATGGGTGGAAACACGTAGAAAGCCGATTCCGACCGGCGCAAAGAATGTTTCTATGCATTTGAATGGGGATACCCACAGAAAAAGCTTTCCGGCATGCCCATTTAAATGCATTGAAACCATAGACAACAATCTTTGAGCTGGTCGGAATCGGCTTTCTACGTGTTCTTACCCTTTGTCTGTTATCTCACAGGTTTTGTTGCTAGTATCTGATGTAAGTTTCTAAGTACTTATGTGATTTTTTTTTTAATTTTTTAGTTGGTAATAGAAAAATTTCGTTCTGGATTGAACAAAATGAAGAGTCAAACTCTGGTTGCGATTGATTTAAAAGAAGTTAAATACTTGATTGGTTTAGGAATATGTGTATTTGATTATATGCAGATATACAACCGTCACGAACCTAACAGCATACCACATATTGAGAAAGTGTATTCCCATGTATCAAACCTTCAAAAAGGCAAGTATTTTAGTTTCCACAAATAAATATGATATCAAATATTGAATGTACAGTGGAACTTCTGTATTAGTCAACTAATGCTCCTGCAAGAGTAACAAATGCTTAAATAATTTTCCCCATTAAGGAATAACTGAAATTAATAAATCTAAAACAAGGAACATGCATGTGTGTGGGATATTAATAATAAAATAATAATTATCGATTTTAGAAGAAAAAATATGCAGATCACGAAAATCTAAATAAAATTAAAAAAAGAAAGCCCTCATCAAATTTTAACTTTCAGAATGCATTATTTCGCGCCGTGAGATTTGTGACGTCAGAAATTGCCTCTCGTTGCCACACTCCTTTCATACATCTATTGTATGCTTGTGCATTTCATTTTTGGATTTTGTCACTGTTTGGTTTTTCTTTTTATGACATCACAGGGGCATACGGCGACATTGGGTTGTTTTTGCAGGAAGTATTAAAATCACTTAAAAATAGCTACAAACCATAATTAATAAAATTCATCAGAAAAAATAAACAAATAAAATACGCATGTTGTTCAAATTTAAACTTCCTTTTATTAAATATATTAAAAGGTCTATTATATACCTTTATAAAATGAAAGTTTTTGTAATTTAAAATGATTAATACTTAACAGTACTGTATAATGTCCATTTAGTCAATGAAATTTTTTTTATAAACGAATCCCCAAAAAATTTAAACATTTACACTATTGACTTCAAATTTAAACTTCCTTTTATTAAATATATTAAAAGGTCTATTATATACCTTTGTAAAATGAAAGTTTTTGTAATTTAAAATGATTAATACTTAACAGTACTGTATAATGTCCATTTAGTCAATGAAATTTTTTTTATAAACGAATCCCCAAAAAATTTAAACATTTACACTATTGACATCTCATTTCTCTATGTGCTCCCTCAATTGAACACAAATACACTCTTTGACTCTTTCACAGTAAGCTACTTAAAGCTTGTGTCGTGAAAGAGGAAGATGGTCGGTACTGGGGATAGAACCTATGACCTCCACTACGAAAATCGGCAATTGAACTGTTAGGCTGCCAATCAATTTAAACTTTATTCATTAAGTATTATTGTTTTAACTTGGAAGTTGGCATTTTTTTACCATATCTCGCATTACGGCCATATTCTAGCCCCCACCAATAACAAAAGTACTAGCAAATAATATCTGAGACAAAATGTATCTAATAGTGTAGTGTAGAGGTTGACAAATTATGTACAGGTTTCACTGTGATTGATGCCATTATTTTGAAATTAATAGTATGTGCTTAATTAATTTTCAAAGAAAATTTCTTTCTAGTTCAAAATTATAATTCTCTTGATAATTGTTTCTATTTTACCTTTATCTTATTTTGCAGCTATCAAAGAATGTACTGCAGTAAGTCAAAAGTTTTTGAATCACCAAAGTAAACCGTCTGAAACAGGTGAGATGAGAGATTGTTTAGGAAAGGCTAAACCAGAAGACTGGGAGAGAATCATAAAACGATTTAAACTACTGTACTCTGTTTTACTTAATATTTCTGAGGTTGTAATTCAAGAATCATTTTCTAGTACGGATGACAATTTAGAAAATGTCAATAAGAAAAATGACGAAACCTATATTCACAAAGGTGTTATTGGAGTTTTAGATAAATTCAAGAATAATGTAATGAATGAAACAAAGGTTTTAAGCCGTAATCCCAGTCCGAGTCTTTGTAGATCGACTATTGTTAGAACACATAGTTCACAGAAAACTTACACTATGTTTACGAAAAAATATCCATTGGTTTCATCTAAATTTGTCGATAGACCTGAACAATCTGATGTTATCAATTCTGCAAGTTTTTTTTCATCAGGAGATAAACAATCAGAGTTTTTACTGGCGAACATTTCAAACAAAGATTGTCCTATGAATGGTGAACCGAAAAAAATGAACGAAGAGTGCACGTTTTTCAAATCATTTACGGAGAAATCCAATTTTAGAACTAATCAAAGAAGATCTTTACGTAAGACATTGTTGAAAAACCAAGTGAAATTTAATATTGCTAGTTTTCCAGACAACATTAATATTGATTTGAGCAATAATACAGAAGATCTGCTGAAAATTGAAAACTGTACCTCTAATTCAGGAGATGCAAATTCAACTGACTGGCATTTTACAGGTATTTTGACTGACCACAGATACCACAATACATAATATTAAATTATCTTGTTCCTCACCCTTGGTCTACATACCTTTACCCCAGCTGGGCCTACATATTTACCTTCCTATATTTTTATGTTGTTTGTCTTGTACTCCACTCCTTCTCGAAATTAATGATTTCTGGGGTTTTAGTTGTCTATTTGTTATAAATAATACTCCTTTTTTATGATCACTGTTTGTTAAGTCGTATAAAATAAGAAAAATATTTGTTTGAAAAACAATTAAATAATTATTCAATCTTTCAGCAATCTTAGAGCAACTCACCTGTCTTTCGAACACAATATCTGTGATGAATAATGATATTGACAAAAAGTTAAATGATATGCAAGAAAAATCTGAAAATATTCAACCATTAAAGTTGAAGGTCAATGATGTCACATTTGGTTCTCCAAAAGAAATTTGGAACATTGAAATTAAAAATGATGAAACAATAGATAAGCAGTTGATTGTTGAGAATAACCATACCATTAATAAATTGGATTCTAAGAGTAGCAATGATCAAGCTGGAGCAAGTGTTACAATCGAGAATCCATCAGCCGTAAACTGTGGAATTGATATGAGTTTTGGTAGTGATGTTCCAACTCCAGAAAGGCTGAAAGATATTAATCTGCTCGAAGAGAAGTTAGCCAATTTAAGATCATTTTGGAAATGAAAATTTCATAACAGATCACGATATGATAAAATTTGCAAGAATTAGAGTAATATTTTGTTATTCAGATGTAAATTTTTTTATTTGTCCCTTATCACTTTTCTAAGCTTTTATAAGAAATGATACAGATATAAAAGAGAAATGCAATCATGGTTTCACTGGTTTTTAAACGTAGGCCCACGAGCACAGATGATTAGAGTATCAATCAGAATAGGTGAGTCACACGGGCTTGCGACCATGTATGCGGGTAATGTTACCATGTATTAAATTTCTAATTCCACCCGTAATCGACTGATTTTGTTTATCAACAAAATGTAGTGGTTTAAATTTTAACAAATTTGAACCACTACATTTTGTTGTAGACAAGTTGAAGAAAAGCTGTTGACAAGGGAGATCACCGTTTTTTTTATATGTTTTCGAATTTATAACATAGATGGCTCTATTAGTAGCGCCAGTGGCCAATAAACAAATTAAAATTATTTGAATTGACATGGATGATTGTGGAAATCCCGCCAACTATCTTCTACTGCTGTTTCGTAAAAGTTAAAATTCCAAATCATGCGAATCTAAGTGAAAATAATGAAAATCATAAAAAAATAAAAAATCCAACCAGTGCATATGTCACAGCGTGTTATTCTCGATTGAAAGGTGACACCTGCGGATCTTGTAAGTATCTACAATTATTATCCACATTCATATAGGTATCTGTATCCATTTAACATTTACATTAGGGCTGGCTTATGACATAAATGTAAATGTTGTAAACAATCACGATCCTCAATACTGAGGGAATGTCAAAGAAAAGAAGAACTGTATCCATGGATATCTTTTTTAATTATCTGGCACATAATGGACGGGACTGGTTGACTGGGAGAGAATGCTCCAAGCAAGAGAATGTTCCGCTGGCTATAGTGACACTTATGAATAGAAGAGTGGTATTTATTTATTAGATACTATAAGTACCATCTGAGGCCTCTGGTAAATTTTTCGGATGCCCTCTCCCCTATTTATTTTGCATATCTACTTGGTCCGGGGCCCTCTCGGGTCTCCCTCACCCTATAGTTACATCCCTGCATACTGGAATTTAAAATTGTCCTTTTTATTTTAAGCCATCTGCATCCCTAGCCAAGTGCTACATATACGATCATTTTTTTTTGAGAATTAGTGACGTCACACAAAAAACTCCAAGGGTTAAAAATCTTTAAACACTTATAGGGCTTTAAATATACTTTAAATATGCTATAGGGGTCCAGTTGTGCAAGAGAATCTCTATTAATCATTGGTCCCATTTACTCTGAGTCTGTGTAGGTTGTAGGTAGGTACTTCTTAAATCTTCTATTTTACTCATAGTACCTATATGGAATATACATGAGTCTTGTGATCGGATTTCAAAAAAAAAAATAGATTTCACTGAAATTAATTTTCTCGACGTTTTCGAGGGTGTAGATTTCAAAAATGCAAAAAAATATTTTTTTTTAAATTTCCGCGTACCCGTACCCGTACGCCAAAAATGTGTGCGCACCCATAACTCATAGTAATTCTTATCCGATTTGATTGAAATTTGGTAGAACGGTTAGCCCCTCGATGTAGATGAGTCAGTAAAATGTTGAGATCTGTACCTTCAGGGGAACCCTCTTAAAGTATCCAAAGAAAATTTCACTTATTCTAGAAAAAGGGCTAAAAAAGAAAAAAAAAATCTTCGATTTTCATAAAATTTGGTATACGGGTTGGTCTTATGCTCCTACACAAGCACGTAAAATTTGAGGTCCGTAACTTCAGTGGGTCCCCCTTAAAGTACCGATTAATATTGAATATGTAGTTCTAAAGCAGATAATAAAAAGCTCCAATAGTCGATATCATTTTAAAGTTTCTATAATAATTCCAAGGATAAATTCATTTTAGGTAATCGTAAAATTATGAATTTTTATGCAAAGATATGTTTTACACGAAAAGGCTGTTATAATATACCTACCTACCTACTATGAGTTCTAGGCTACCCTAGGTTATAGCAGCTTTTTTAATCTTGAAATGGTTTAACCATTTCTTGTGTGAAAATACATATTATTTGCTCGACACAAATTGACAAAAAAAAAGAGAATGTCCAAAAAGGTACCTATAGGAATTTGGCACATTTTGTGCGATGAGGCATATACCTACTCGCTTATCACACATAAATCGTTTTTCTTTGGACGAAAGTACCACTACCTGCCTTTAATGGCTTTAATTGCACAAAAAGTTTCAAATTCGAATATTTTTTGTTAATTCTCTCCAGAAATAGAGAATATCTACTAAATCATCATGATTAGGAAGTAATCTGGTGGCTGAATGATATTGCGATGTAGGTAGGTAGGTACCTACCTAATTTGAAAATATGAAACATCGCAACTCCCAAGCGTCGCAATTTATGTCGGCGATCTTCTCGACGTAGGCTATGGGCTTCTACTTACATAGTTACATGTAGGTACAAACGCGTTATGGGGTTGTGGTTTTTTTATCGACTGTAGGACCTACCTAATGGTCTCAGATTTCTGAAATTTCAGCTCAAGTTAGAATACTGAATGTAGGAAATTACATTATCTATCAAAATATTGCTTAAATATATACGCAGATGTGTAAGATCGATCTCCGTAGTCTAAAGGCGATGACTTCTAATAAGAGATCCGGATTCGATTCCCGGCCGAATCAGAAGTATTTTTCATTTTTACAAGTTTCTGTGGTTCAGGCATTAACTTCTATCGGATGCTATAAGGAGGTACTGACAGCTTTAGGTAGGTATATAGAAAAATAGTTAATTTATCTCTTTTCCAGCGGAAAGCTTAGGAATAGTTTCACATTGGTTGCTCTGTTGTTCTCAATAATTTCCAAATTTTATCTCTATATTTCATTAATTATTAAATATCTACTTGTTGCGTAGGTACATGAGATTTTTAGACATGTTGAGAATTCTCATGATTAGGAGTTTCGGAGACTTAAACATCACTACCTATAATGGCGCACGTTGTTAACGTAAAGTGATCACACTAATGCGTTGGGTTCCTAGGGAGCGGCCGTCATCGGACAAGACGGCGTCATTCAAAATTATATGACAATGTTTTTCGTTACTATGGAAACCATATTGGCAATGTTCTCAACTGACATATCCACCGCCGTTTATTGTAGCGGCGTATCCGTAGGAACCCAGACCATTATGGTTTGTTTTCCTACGGATACGCCGCTACTTTTAAAAGCGGTGTTTCCGTAGTAACGAAAACATTGTCATATACTTAATTTTGAAAGACGCCGTCTTGTCAGATGACGGCCCGTTCTTTAGGAACCCAGTGCATAAGCCAGCCTTCGAAATAACTGTAGAAGACGGTGGTATGCCCGTGGTGATTTGTTCCATTTAAAAATGGAACATCAGTAATGAATCGTTAGTCATTAGTTGTTACATATTCTTTAAGTTTCACATTACGTTTTCGAGTGATTCGGTTAAAACGTAATTCACATACCTACACATTTTGTATGTTTGTATACCTATAGTTTAATTTGATCCGGAGTATGTTTTCGGCCGACTAAGCGACCATTTTCAGCGGAGATTTTTTGTAATTTTTTACAACAGTTTATAAAAATAGCGGTGCTGTTAGAGAATGTATGAATATGAGTTTTGAAATACCTACACATTTGATGAAAACCTTATACGGCTTAAAACATTGGAGTACCTAAGTCGCGATCAAAAAAATATTGGTACTGTTATCTAGTAGAAGACATGATGTTTTTACATAAATCTCAAGCCTGAGCTAAGTGGATATCATACAGTCTTAATTGAAACCTCCGGGGATTGAATTTATTCACGTATATAAAGGCAGTCACGAGGTTTCTTGTCGCACTGTCTTGGTGTTCGCTTAGGGGAGGACAGATTTTCAGAGAAAAAGTCGAGTGAGTACTTACAACTTAGAATTTCTTTCTTCTTTACAAAACAAATTTTACCGATAGGTAGGTAGGTACTACATCTTCCTGAAAAAACCAGGTACAGCCAATGTTTAACTACTATTTGAATTGTTTCATGTTTTAATACTTATTCTTATAAATAAGAGATTGGTTTCTTTGGCATGATAACTAATATTGTTATTTTTAAGTTATAAAATATGTAATTTTTGTAACTTCATAATCTAAATAAATAAATAACTCAGCAAAATATTTTTTGGGTGTGGTCAAAGGGACACTTTAATATAATTACTTAATTTTTATAAGTCGATTTCTAAAAATGTCTGAATTTTTTTTTCAAGATTAAGACAAGTTATAAAAAGGCTGTAACAAGAAGAGGAGCACGACAATGCTCCGTGTCAAGTCACCCTTTCGGCTAATTCTGTTGGCTGCGGTCATCCATCTGCTGGTTCATCGTATGGAAAAGGTTTGAGTCTTGTCTTACCTTATATTAAAAAAAACACACATTTTTATTATTTATGATGACGATAGGGAAGTCTGATGATTTTGTTTGGACAGGTTCGTGCAGAAGGTTACGTCTATGGTACAGAGCCTGATAACAACTGTCAAAGCAATGAACTAAACGAATTGCCCGAAGTCTATGGAAATATGCAGGTGAGGTACCTGCTCAATATTTAATGTATTTAATGTAATATTTGAGCACCTAGGTATTTAACTACTCTTTCTGTAATGTATGCATTTTTATTTATTTTATTGCATAATATCTTCAACAGACACAAGCTTTAAGACGAAAATTATGGCGAATTTTATCATCCCCTACAATGCGAGACGAAATAGTGGTTCCGAATTATGAAGCACTTTCCGATGGGAAACTTCTCTATGAAATGTCTACTCAAAATGGAGGGGATTTACGAAATTGGTGGCACCCAAATTTTAAGAGGAATATTGGTGCCATTCTGAAATCGAAACCCATACCGCACAACCTAAAAAGAAGTCTTGCCACATTAGCTAAAAATGGACAACTGCCCACTCATTTACCCGAAGATGAAGTTGTAGAAGACGAAACCAATGATGATATCGCCGGACTGATTAAAAGAAGTTTGCAAGCTTTGGCTAGAAATAGTCATTTTCCCGATAAATCAAGCGATGATAATCAAGACAATTATTCAGAATATAACTTTGACCAACTTCCAGTGCACTATTATTACGACGTGGGGAAGAAGAACATCGAATCATTAGTTAGAAGTGGGCAGTTGGCGGGGCATTACAGAAGCGGCTCCAACGAGAATAAAAGAAATATACAGTACGTTATGAAAAACGGCGGAGTTACTTCAGGAGGAAAACGCAACATCGCTTCTCTGGTGAAGAACCATAACATGCCAGAAACCATACGGGACGAGCCAAGTAGTAAGAGGAATATAGGGGCTATAGCGAGAGACTGGGCGTTGCCGAACCACAGCACCGGTTGGAACAAAAACTCTGAAGAAAAGCGAAACGTCGCTGCTCTATTGAGACAAAGTTCATTTTCCTTCCCGTCGGGGGACAGTGCGGGAAGTGAAGCATACCCCACACCCGTGTCAGAGCAAGATGGTCAGTATGATTATAAACGAAATTTGGCATCCATCAAAGCGGGCAAAAGATACATCAAGAGATCTGTAACTGAACGTACAACCGGCAAAACAGGCGGAAGACGGAAGCGACAGGCCGACGAGTATTTCACTGAGAACGCTGAGGACTATAATCCCGTAGTACATAAAACGATTGGCAATGACTACGATGAGTTAGTTAGAGCGGTTGGAGACTACTTCTACAATCCCAAAAGATTCTTAGGTAAAGTCTATTTTGTCTAAAAGGTCTTTGATGTGATAATTTAATATCTATAATGTTACTAAATATTCTATCGCTGTTTCAGGTAACATTCCCTTATCCAGGATGACAGAATTAGGTAACTATACCTTCGTATGGATATTTTGAATAAAATTAATTCAGTCAGTGATTTTCTTTCCGGTTGCTTATTTTCAGGAAAAATTTCTTTGATGGGACAATCGCACGTATCCAATGCCACTCCTACGAGTCCAACCTATCGACGTAAGCAGTATCTGCTATCCAGGACGATGCCAGGGGAACAAGAGGAAAACTGATCTACAGAAATTAAAGGTCTAAAAATGTTATTGTAATAATTAAGAAGCAAAATGTGAATGTGTCTAATAAAATTAGTTATAAGTAAGTCATTATTGTCTGCATCAGTTTGCTGTTTGACTTCAGAAATGTTCAATCATGTGTGGCTGGCAAAATATAAGTTTTTATGAGCTATGATAGAGCAGAGTGCAAAAAGATAAAAAAACCAAAACAATACAAACTGTTGCAGATGATATATCAATTTTTGATTAGATGCCTAGAGCTACCTATGGTGATGTTGAGGGATGTTTTTAATAATTATTAAGTAAGAACTTGAATAAATTTCTAGAACCGAAAGATATTCTTGTATAGTATTATTTTGCCTCGCATATTATAATACCATACCTACCCAATTTGTGCTGTCTTGTACCGGAAAGGTTTCATGATTTTTCTGTCTTGTGTCTTATCAGTACCTACCTACAGATGTGTGGGTTTGAAATCATCCCTTTAATTAAAAAAAAGCGTGTAAAATTTAAGGGTGATTTAGATGGTATGCAAGAGTCACATAAATGAAGACTGGAATTCTGGACTATAAAATATTCTCAAATGGCAACTTAAAATAGCAATGGGTCGTCATTTCGCTCGTTTGCTCCTGATTTCCCTTCCCTTTGATGGTTTAAAGTGGATCCACGTTGCGTAGGATTGGGAAGCATTGTTTGAATAAGTCCCATCATATATGCCTAGACTGGATGCCTATGGGATGAATACCGATGATGATAATGACTGGTATTCTCAAATTCACGTTCCAACTCAACGCAAGAAGCTCTTGCTTAGAACTTGGGTTGAGTTGGAACGTGAATTTTAGAATACCAGTCATTATGCAAGATTTTAAGTAAGCCTTAATTACGGTGATTAGTGAGAAAAAGATTAAACCATTTGTAGTTTTTCAGATATCGACAAAAAAAAAACAAAATATAATTATTGTTAAATTTATTTAAATATTTTATTTTGAACAAGGTTTTGTTAAATTCTATTAATATTATTATACAAGTATTAAAATAATATCTACTCCCAATCAATTATACATTTCATAAAAAAGTATTTATTTAACTAAAGAGGAATACTCCGAGGTCATCTCATAAAACACCTTCTCATTTCGATTAGCTCAATAGCGTGCAGCTATATTTTGAGCCATTTTGAACCCGGAGAAAGGAATTCATAAAAATACAAACCTACATATTTACAATAAATATTACACGTTTCCGATCACGTCGTCTTGGAGTCGGTCTGGTAACCATATGTGATAGTACGCACTACAAACAGCTATTGTCCGGTCGTGAGAGTTCTCATTTATAACAGTATTTCATATTTTTAACTATCTAAATAAACAAAAGTACGAAACGAACCAGTTATGAAAATTCACTCATACTTCCATATGAAAGTTTGACAAACTTAATAATATTATTTGAATTCCTTTCGCACTCTACGCGCTCCAATACTTGTTGATACTACTGCTTGGATGAGGATAGTTTTGTTGCGAAAATCCTTCACCAATGTTGGTAAAGGGGTAACCCTCTGTGTGATGAAGGCCAACAGGAGGAAGTCCACCAAATCCCATGTTGATCCCTATGTGAGATTGGTTCCAATTCAAATTGGATTCAGAAGAAAGTTTGGAATAGTCGGCAGCCATCTTGTTGTAGTCATCCATCAAACTTTTTGGAAACGAGTCTGTTTTGGTCTCTTCATTATCTAGAGTAGATGGCTTCAAGGGTTCAGTGTTCACGGAAGACTTGGATAAATAAAAGGAGGGATGTTTTGAATAACCTTCGCATGGGTTAGCGTATCTCGAGGAAAATTCATGCTTCGACATTCCGTTGTCGAGCAGTTGTCCATGAGTCTCCGTGGAGGTTGTGGAAGGATGACTGAATCCTGAAGATGTTCCAGGGAAATTGTTTTGAAACGCGTGGTTAAGTTGTTGAGAGTGCGCCACCAGCTGATTATAATTGGAGAACTGTGCTTTTTGGTGATGCCAGGCGTCTGCGTGATTTGGATGATGGGACAACCCTAGTTCTGGGGCTGGATACTGGCAAGGTAAACTCGAAAGCGGCAGTCCACCATAACCGTTCAAGGGTCCTGATGATCCGGAAGTGTTGTGTTTGCGAAGTCTGGCTCTTCGGTTGGAAAACCAAACCTAGAAAGATGAAAAAAATTAATTCACTTGTAATAAGAAGTTGTTTGTGATCATGGTCAGCGTCAGCAGTTGAGGTAGGTAGGTACATACTTGAATTCTGGCTTCCGTCAGTCCAGTTTGTTGTGCCAACTCCTCCCGAGTGTAGACGTCGGGGTATTGGGTCCTGGTGAAGGCCCTCTCCAAGGCGTCTAACTGGTCGCCGCTAAACGTGGTCCTCGATCTGCGCTGCTTTCTTTTCAACGTTATTCCGGGCTCTGATTCCGTGTCTGAAGAATCGGAACCACGTCCTGAAAGGATGAAAAATATAATGTTTTAGTTGTTACGTCGAAGATTTACATCTGGATATAATTACTTATGCGACATCTCTTGGAAATAAACATAACGTTTTAAGCAAGCCGTTGTTTGATAACTAAGGAAGGTACATAGATGCCTACTTCAAGACGAGGAAGACCTCCTCAATCTGTGTTCCGTTCCTTCGACGTAGAGCTAGCTGAGGTATTTGTACATGATTCGAAAGGAGGTAAAACTGCGCAAGATCGAGAGGAAAGTACAGCTCATATAACCTCCATATGTGGGGTCGCAAAGAGAATAATTACAAGTGTGTTTGTGTAAGTTGTAGGTACCTACTGGGGTACTTACTTAGAGATGATGTCTTGATGTGATTTTAGTCAAAATATTCATAACTACACTGTTTACAACATTCTATGTTTGTATGATATTCAGATTCCTGAGCCATTTCCCATAAGAATCCAACCTACGAACCAACATATTTGATGGAATCGAGCACAGTGGAGAGCTCTTGTTACCTCGCTTAGCTTCTGAGTGGGGTCTTAAGGGAAGTATTGATATTTACCTTCATCAAAATGTTGATTGTACTACATAACATTAGTTATTGTTTGTTTCTATTAATTTAAATGCTCCAAAAAAAACTTTCGCTTTTTTATAAAATTGTTTTGATTAGTCGATATTTTTTAAGCTAAGTTCTTAAAAAAAAACTTATTGTTCATTTCATTGTGTAATCGCAAACAGCCTATAAAAGGCAAAGTAATGCCAATAAAAATAATTCGCATCAAAGTATCAGGTCTCAGATAAATAATATTATTTGGGTGATATAGTGAGAATAATAAAATAGGCGAGGCCGGTGTCAGGTAGGGTCCCGCCGCGGGCGGTCCTTAGCGGCGCCTTTGATGCGGCGCGGCTCTGAGGCTCAGGTGACATTTGGCACCATTCATATTTATGCCCGCAATGGGAACCCATCTGTGTTTAACGTCACCTCCACTTCACTAATCTCTGGAAGGATTATAACAGGCTTATTATAACTTAGGTACCTATTTCTCTTATAGGTACACCTACCCGCCTACATTCTGTGCCTATGTGTTCCGATGGGATCTAATAAAAGGCTTCATTATTTCTAATAGATTGGTTTCAGTACATTCTGGCTTAATAGCCAAGTACAATCAATCTCCAATCGAGTTTCACTTTTCATAGTAAACTAAGGTACATTGAAAACGTTGAGACCCATTGTCGGAAGAACTCTCAGATAAAAATCCGTAACAGTGAAATACGCGAACGCTGCAAAGTCGAAGATATCGTAAGATGGAGCAGACAAAAAGGCGTTTTTGGAAGGATCATGTGCGGAGGATGAACCCATCATGAACAGCCAAAGCAGCAATGTATGTAAGATGGAGCAGACAAAAAGGCGTTTTTGGAACGATCATGTGCGGAGGATGAACCCATCATGAACAGCCAAAGCAGCAATGTATGTAAGATGGAGCAGACAAAAAGGCGTTTTTGTAAGGATCATGTGCGGAGGATGAACCCATCATGAACAGCCAAAGCAGCAATGTATGTAAGATGGAGCAGACAAAAAGGCGTTTTTGTAAGGATCATGTGCGGAGGATGAACCCATCTATAATAGCCAAAGCAGCAATGGTGGAAATTTCAGAGGGATGGAGAAGTTTCTGAAAAACATGTCTTTAGACCTAGAAAAAGAGGAAGAAAAAGCACTGATGTGCATACCATCATTGTGAAATTTTATTCATTCTTCCTATAGTTACCACTTATTGGTATGGGGAGGCACCTGAGCTCTTTGCTGCGCTCGATCTTGCACAGCTTTAATGACCTCCTCATTTTGCCACAGTTTTGTTATTATTGTGGTCTCTCCATAGTCGAGTTGTAGGCAGAGATCGAATTCAGACCAATTTAGCCCTGAACTCCAAGAGGACTGTTTGCAAAAGGCAGTTGCTTATTGGGTTGCACGATCTTCAATTCCTATATCCTTGTTTCTGCCACTTCTTATTCGGTTGATTTAAATCAAAATATTATAACTTCCTTTATTATGTAGAATCAGATAGTTCCTGTATCAATTATGTGCCTTCTACATAGGTTCTGGTCTTTACTGACAAAGCAATGTACTGTGAATTTGTAATTTATTTTGGACAAACTGAAATTCTAGCAGCCTGCTAACTTTTTCGAGAATAATCAGGAAATATGTAGGCACCTAGTTACTTATACGGATTTGTTGATCTTACTTGCAGAGAATAAATCTGGCATCTATTAACTTCGTTGTTTTTAGCTTTGATTGTAAGTAGGAATTATTATGTTATAAGAACAAAGTTTTTAGTTTCATAAATTATAAACCGAACGTTTTGAAAGAAAAAAAAAACAGCACCATACTTTGAGGCTGACTCCCAAATTTTCCACAAAAATACGGTCAATGTCTCCTTGTGTCGTTCTGAATGCGGGCTTAACTTGAGTACCTAATGATGGTAGGTTGATAGTTCGGTAGGTACCTACTAACATATTTATATTAGGTAGGTAGGTATGTATATAAAGTCGGTGCCGCTGTTAGAAAAAAAACCTGATGAATTATTAGCCATCAATCTAAAGTTACAGAAAAAAGAAAAGAGAACTAAATATGGACAAAAGAACAATGTAAGACATTTGTTGAGCCACAATACTACGTGTGCGTGTACATATATACATACATTCGTGTATAGACAGATACATACTGATTTGATGTGTCAACTTACCACTCGTGACCTCTGAGTTGGTTGGTAAAGGAACATCATAAACCTCCCTCAATGCTTTAATAACAGGCGTGTACCACATAGGTACGTTACTAAATTAATATATAGTTATAATATCCATTCTTTCAGCTAAAGAAGGGCTGAAAGAAGACAGATATCCTGGCTGCGAAATATCGGATAACATACCGGCTTTAAAACCGCAAAATTCGCTGTATTTGGTATTGACCGCTGAAGTTGAGACTTTTTGACGGGGAGCAGACCTAAAAGGGAAATATGATTTTATATTGGGCTATTTACTTCTCCTTCACAAATCATTCTTTCAGGATGGGTTGCCCTAGAATAATAAATCTACTTTTATAGATGTAGGCCTCTTCTAAAGTTTTCCACCATTTTCGATCTTGCGCTGTTCTCGACCAGTTTCTCCCTGCGACTGGGATCACATTTTTTTGGGGTCTCCCAATATATCATAGGTATATTTACTCCAATCCAATCCAAACTCCCTGAAGACCCCACTTAGGGGCATAGGGAGGCAACAAGAGCTCTCCATTGCGCTCGATCTTGCGCAACGTTAATGACCTCCTCCCACACTATGTCCAGATTCCTCAGCTCTGCTTCGAAGGAGCGGAACACAGTATGAGAGGGTCTTTCTCGTCCTCGGGACCCTGATGGGAGGAAGAACAGCGCTCTCCTCGGCCAACTGTAATTCGGCATCCTTAACACATGTCCCAGCCAAGTCCATCTCCTCCACATAATAGTATAGAGGTGCGCCGGCGTATAGCGTCGTTCGTGATGCGGTGGTACCATCTTATACCCAAAATTCTCCTGAGGCACTTCGAATGCAGATACTTTTTGTGCCTGGGCCAAAGTCAGGTGCCAGGACTCACACCCATACAGGAGAATGGGCAACGCACACGCACCAAACAGTTTACATTTCGTCTCGACACTAAACGCCGACGCTTTCCATATCTTGGTCATGTTGTTGAAGGTGCCACTTGCCATACCGATACGTACGGTATATTTACTAGAATTTATAAATTATTATTCTTTTCTTTCATTGGACCTTGATGGGCTGCTCTTCCAAAGAGGTGCTTCTCTTTTGAGATTAAATCGACTTTTCTTATCCTATCCCCCATTTGGGAGGTTTCTCTGAATCTCGTAGGACCGGTTATGTAGTTCGATATAAGGATGTATATTGTGACCATTTTTTAAACGTGACTATAACAGCCCCTAGGTACTTCGCTTTCTAATTCAGCTTCATAAATTTCTTGTATTAGGATGTGCCCCGATTCAGAGATTTCCTAAGAAATATACTTTTTGAGTTTCGAAACAGAGACTTTTGGTGTCTTACAACCAAACCAGTCCGCTGCTGTCCACTAGCCCTCCATTTGCAAAAGTCTAGCTACGTCGCCCTGATGCCTTCTTCCCATTTTCTAGAATCTGGAATTTCCCATCTTCCCACCTTCCCACCATGCATGATCCTTTTGAGACTCGCGATTCCGGCATTCTGTAAACATGTCCAGCTTATAGGTGAAAACAGCAAAGAACGCTGATTCCGACCGGCGAAGAATGTTTCTATGCATTTGAATGGGCATACGCACTGCAAAATCTTCACACTATCTCACTTTGAGCAATTTCATAAGAACTGAGGTAGATAGGTACTTATATAGCTCAGCCTCGGTGCTTCCTAATTCACTGAGTACTAAATAGTAAGTATGCCTCAATGACAAAGCGTCCAGATTTTCAACTATCTTCACAGTACAGTTCTTACTTTATAGAGGGGAATTTTGGTTTTCTTCTGGTTTTGGAGATTTGAACGTTGGCAGCAATTGATTGTTTGACATTTTCATAAGTGAATGCGTTGTGTCTATTTTTTTATTGCGTTTACATTTGATCCTGTATTGGGCCAACTTTTTAATTCTTTTGTCAACTGGGTAATGCAGTGCATACTAGGTATTGTAGGTAAACATATCTACAGGTGGGTAGAGGATAGAAATCAGACATGTGCCGTGCGGTGCGGGCCGACAAAGTGCGTTAGTTCCCTTAATACGAGAGCACACCCGCCACTGGGAGATCAATGGCTCTCTGACAAAGGAACTTTTGACTTTTATTGTGGCGGGAACATGTCGAGTGAGGAAATAAAGAATGAACACGATTTTGTCTCCAAAAATCCAGGGACGTTTTTTGTCAATAAAATTTATCTATTTCCCACAGTCACAGATGGACATGTAAGAACTCGAGAAATTCAAACATTTATGTATTGCTGCAAATCAATTCGGATATTCAATATTTGAGTTCCTTCATTAAAATTAAATTTTAGCTAAATTCAATAAATTAATTGATTCTCCCTGTATGATCATTTTACCTACAAAAACCTTCTATGCATATTACCAAGAGTTTGTATGAGAAGTGATATGTCGTTGAAAGAAGCGTGCTTGGATAGAAGAGAGTGGAGGGCCGTTCTTCCTGCTTATCACTTACAGGATACGGCGTGATGGGTAATTTTTTTTTCCAAAGTGAGAACTTATTTGAAAAAGAAAGAAAAAACGTTACCTATTTGTTATATGAAGTGATTAGTGGGCTGTGTAGAGTAGGAATCTTGATTGTCAATCCTTCTACAAAATGTTTGTGAAATTAATGAAGCCCATGATTAATTAATTAACGAATGAAAAAAAAAAAGATTTTATGCACATAAATATTGTTGCCCATTTTTTATTTAAGAAAGATGGCAAGGGGTACCTAAACATTATTTTTAAGATGCACATAAATAATTATGCATACAAAAAAAATTCAATTTATGACTTATGAATATACCTAACATAAAGAGTTGCATTTTTCCATTTACGTATTGTTTTACAAGCAAATCGAAGCAGGTCAAAATGATATTATTTTTTTAAACTTTTTTGGAAGAGCTTAAAGTCGGCTCTGTCCCAGCGGTTCCTGTGTGTGCGATGACAATAATACATGTGATGTTTTGAATCTTTGTGTGCCCTTAACGCACACGTAGAAACACATTCTTGAATTATGCTTTGTGTTGTAATTTTGATTGTGAAAAATGTTGTACGCCTTTCTTGCGCGGCTCCATTGATCTAACACCAACATAATAAGGTCCCCGGGACCCCGGGACTTGTGACACTCCTAATGCGCTGTAATGAAAATATAATATCACATTCTTGTGTCGTGTTATTGGGTAGCGTGTGGGCAAAAAATTGGGCTTAATATTATGTTTAGTGCGAACCGAACTAACCTTATTTATTACTTACTGAAATAGATTGTTACAAACTATTTTTTATATACCGGAATTTCTCACGATATCGGACAACGGCCAAAAGGTGAGTGTTACCTTTAAAAGATCATTAATTTAGGTATAAAGGTGTCCACTCTTTGCTGAACTCTTATCATGCTGCTCAATCGCAATGGATGGCATTTCCTATGTCCTCTGTGAGGACTCAAATTGATAGATTGTTATGTAAAGCTCATGTCCTCTTTCACTTGTATATAGGTAAAATAATGCAATGATGTAGAATAAGTTTTCGAAGGGCTTGTAACGTCACAGTCAGCAACATCTTGCTGGAAGATGTACCGAAATGTATAAAATGCCAAGTAGCATAACATCAGCGATGCTACTGGTTAGCTTCCCTATTGCTTCCCCATCTCAATTTATTTTTGTAAATTATTACTTTCACGAGCCATAAGGCTGCTTTCTTTTTCTTTTGATGTTTGTTATTTTGTAAACGTGTCTCACATCCGTTGGCTTGCATTTATCGTGCTTGCCAACTATGCATGCATATACCCGCAAACTGAAATGGTCTATTATTTATATTCAATGAAATTTGTGATATTTTATTTAATGACTGTAACTGATGTATAAATAAATAACGAGTCTTCACTTTGTGCTATAAGTACTACGTATTAGTACCTAGCACAAAGTGAAGACTCGTTATTTATTTTTACATCAGTGAAAATGAACTACTACCAAGCACCCTCGGCCGAAACTATCAACAGTTTAATGACTTAAGTTTGTTTGAATAAAAAAAAAAAAAAATACCCTGGGCAATGTGTTCACATCATGTGTACCTATCATAGCAGATAACGATATGGATGAAAAGCGAATTTTTGGCGCCTTAAAACCAGGATCAACCAACTATATATGGGAAGACAAACACTACGGGAAATCCACTAGAGTGTCCATAATGCGGTGTTCACACGAGGCGATATAAGGCCAGACGATTTCGCTTGCATAAAAAAAATATCGCTCGGTCGCCCATTGATCGTGTGATGTGTTCACATGAGTCCACCGACATACATTCAATCTGTCAGGTGCGCTGATAGTTTTAAAAATGGCGGACGTCGAGGTAGAAGTCGCGGAGTAATTGGGGTGAGTTGAAAATATTGTTTTAGACGATATAAGGAGGAAAAAATCAAGAGAAAACGCAGATATTGGGCGCGGAATTGGATTCTAAGGAGAAAACATTTTGGAGCACTGCTGTCATCCATAGATACGGACGCCGCGCATGACTGCGCATGAGATCCCCAGAAACAAAAGTTGAAAGTAGGTCAACTTGAGGCGATATCGCTTTCAATCATTTTTATCGCTTCAGATTTATCGACAATCTGTTCACACGGTTCAATTGGCTGGCGATATTTTGGTGTCCTGGCGATATTCGCCCCATGTGAACACCGCATTACTCAACAACATAACTCTCTTCCCAGGAGATCAATAAAATGAAGGTGAACATTATTCATAACGATGAGGAGCGAAAAAATGTCAGGACTGTCTGTTTGCCCTAAGATGGGTAATAGAATTTCGTTTGCGCTAAGATGGGTAATACAAATCTATAAGTAATACAAATTGAAAACTTCTGGAAAATTTGAATGGGATACCACACAGAGATCATAGCAGAGATGGATCGATTCAAATTGTTGAACAACTGGTAAGACATTGTGCAGATTGTGGTAGAAAATCATGAAAATACCTCTGCAATTAGCAGTGCAAGGAAAGAACAATAAGGTAGGAATGTGTCAAAACTAAGGAGACATATTGTATTTGTCACCACGACAAATTCACAAAATACAGCAAAATTTATTTGAAAAATGAAATTAAATTACACACGTATATTTTTTAGGGAGATGAATTGGTGAGATCTAATTTTCTGTCTTTTATATTATTTGTAGTGAAGAATACAGTTGATCATAAAATGGTAACAACATACCACATTTGAAATATGTGGATCATTTATAATACAATATGTAATATGTGAGGGAGGCCAATTGTCGGAAGATGAACACTGATCAATATTATGCGGATGAAAGATCAGACATAAATAATTCACACGGTGTCCGGGGCAATGTTATGTCAAACAGATCTATTTAAGGAAACATCGATAACAAATTTCGGCCTTCATCTATTTTCAACACTCGAATCTCACCCATGAGTTATTATTTTGATTGTTGTCCACCGTGTAAGTATAATAGATAAATAGTGAGAAACACAATACGGTGTTTGTGGCGCTCACAATGGTCGGTGTGTACGGATAAAGTATTGTATGGTTTATAAAAGTCATTGTTTGATGGTGTTTTTGAAAATGCCGTCAGTGAAGCCGCCTCTGGATGTTTATAAATATTTTCATAAAATTTATCGTCACCGACAGGTAACTATACCTACTCAGTTACGCTTTTGACGCACGTTTGATTGAACATTAAAGGCACCTACTTACTTTTTGCATACATTTTTATGTACCTATGAACCAGCATAAACTTATTTATATGTAGATAACGATAAAAGTTTGCTCATAATTTTGATTCATAAGTTAAGTTTTCATAAACATATTTATTTCTATTCTATTCTAACCTATCCATATTATCTATGTGAAAATAATTATTAGTAGTAGGTATAGAAAACATAACATAATAGGTGTAGTACCTCCGAGAATCCCGTTTATGGTGTAGTCTTTTTTCCCGTCTGGATCGGTTCTTCCTCCACCTCTCAAGAGCCTGGAGATGGACGAAACACTGGGAGGATCAGCAACTCCTTCCTGGAGGAAAATGAAATAATTTTCATTAATGATAAAACATAATTATCATAATAAAATGTCTTTAACAATAATAAATAATACTTAAACGGTAGGTAAACAATGACTAAATTTACCTAATGTAAAAAAATGATAAATTAATTCAATTAGTGGTACCGTGGATGAGCTATTTATGATATCTAGCTACACAGAGGTTGCAATTTTTTTCCTACTTACATAAACGTTATAAACGCTTACGAAAGTGTGCGAAACATAAGGGAAAGGTTGGTTTTTAAAAATCCATTTTTCTCAAGGATTATCTAAAGGAGCTTTGATTAGGTATACAAGGTGAAATAAAAAGAAACGAACGTTATCGCTGATGAAACTGTAAGTATAGGAACGGGCAGCTTAACTTTTTCTCGGAGAAGCCTTCTGTTTATTAAAGCCTCTATGGACCTTTCGTGTTAAAGTTTAGGTACATGTTTTTAAATCAAAAGTGACGAAATCACTAGAGAGACTTTAATATATACCTATCCGTTCAAAGCTAAGTTATAGCTTGCATGGAAACTGTAAATATAGGAGTCTATACCTATTGTGTTATTTGTATACGGTACAAGGGCGGATCCAGGGGGGACGTCAGGGGGTCATGACCCCCCCTGGGCCGGGTCCAGGCCTTTAATTTGAAGTACAGTACTTACATTTATTAAAAAATACCTACTTTACTATTATAATTACAAGTTATTGTGTTCATGACCTGCCCCTGGATCATGGAAATGACTTTTTTTAGGAAAAGTACGAGATACCAAATTTTGGAAATGTCCTGTTTTTACTATGTCGTGACCCCCCCTGGCGCCAATGCTGGATCCGCCCTTGATACGGTAATGCAAGTTGTGCCTATTTTAACGGCTTTTTAGAATTTTCCATAATCTAAACAAAAAGTTTTTGAATTCTAATTCTAATTCTATATCATGATCGTTTATCCAGTAATTTATTATGAATGAGAAATTCCTGATAGCTTTTTCAGTAACAGAATATAAGCAAATCCAATTTAAATAAATAAATATATTCTTAAAACACGCTATAGCTGTAGAAATTAACAAATCAATAAATTTTGCATAATCAAAGAAACCGAATACTCTATATTTTTTACCGCAATCAAAACATTTGCGTACATGAGCACGAGCAATCGTCTAAGAACCATAAAACTCTACAAATCCACGCCATGCAGTTTAGGCCGACAATTAAACGGTCGAAATAAAATGGATATTTGTTTTTACTAGGAAAATATTACCTTAATAAGTCTGTCCCTAATCTCCCACGAAAATATTGTAGGGTTCTGCCTCTTTAGTTCTTCTATTCTTGTTTCTACTTCAGGCGTCGCTACTCGCGGCTTCGATCCACCTATGACTCCCGGCCGAATCGACCCTGTTTCCTAATCCAAAAGTATTTTTTATTTATTAAAATGAAATGTCAAAACAATAATTTTTATTCTGTTAACATGCAGAGGAGAACATTTATATCACATAAAAACTCCTATTCTGAGGTTTTGGAAATTTTATTCTTGATTTTTTACTTCAACCATTTCTTTATTCTCCAAAATGTGTTATTAGTTTCCAAAATGGATTACTTTGTTCACATTTTTCAATTTTAGGTCAAAAGGTGGAAAATTGAAAAAAAAAACTCTGAAAAGTTAAATAACTCGAAAACCACTGGCATTTGACCCCTGGTTAACGGGAACAAAATTGTTGCAAATTTGTTCTAGTATAAATTCTTGCAAGGAATGTATCGAATTACCAGTCACCCTGTACATAAATAGCCAATAGGTGAACAACTACATACTTGAAATATATCTTTTTTGGATTAAAAAACTGGATTTTACCTATTCTAAATAGAGTATTGAGAAAAATCTCGACACACATGAGTTTTCCATATCTCGGACAGTAGGTATATCGGAGAAAAATGATGCTGTATAATGGAACAATAAGGATTTTCACCCGTCTTCCGAGATATAATAGACTCATTGTTGGCCAAAAATTACCCTATTTTAATAGGTAATATTTAAGAGTAATTTAATGATAATTTACCTGGTATCGGTTCAATATTTTGGAGACACATCCATGAGATACTCTAAGTTGCCTAGATATGACGCAAGGTCTTACTCCAGCAGCAGCCATTTCCACTATCTTCAGCCGAATGTGGTTTGGGAGAGGACGACCATTGATGAACACACCTCCAAGCTGATTCACCCTTCCTTGACCTGTGGGCAAAAGAAATTTATTGAAAAAAAAAAAACTAATGCATTTTCGATTATAAGATTAAACGGTCATTCCGTTCACAACGTTCCAAATATTACTACATCTTATGCTCGGAACTCACTTGCGCCGCGAACGTGTATCGTTTCATCAATTTTATCAAAAGGATGCATGTGTTCCGCTCGCGTTTGCTTTTCGAATCACGCATAAGCTTAACCTTTCGATTTAATTGATGATCAAGGAAGAGATCAGGGTTTTTCTGCTTGCTAGACGGACCACCGAGGCGACTCCTGGGACGACTACCTGCTACGCCAGCTGACTATATTTCTACAGGCCTACTTGTTCTTTTCAGAACTGAGTGGGCATAACGTTTCCACACGCCACAAAGTGCTCTTTTCAGAGCAAAAAACGTTTCACGCACGCCAGTCGGAACACTTAATACTGTTTTCTGTTTCAGATCTACGACCACAGAAGGCGGACAGCGAAAGCTGTCCCGCACCACCCGGAACATCGAGCTGCGGCCCAAACCCACAGAGCGGACTGAAGCCACAACCACAGGACAGCGATAGCTGACCGAGTAAGAAATTTTTTAATTTTATATTTCCGTGTATTTCTTTAAATTTCAGGATGCGCATCAGGCTCCCCGACGGTACCATTGTCAGGGCCTCGGGCCTGGAGCCCATAGACGACACCGAAGCGGCCCAGTACCTGGCGAACAACGGGCCACCAGCGACCCTGCTCCCTGAGGACGAGGCTCGCTACATCGAGATGGCGGCGGCTGCACCACCAACGCCTACGAAGAGGAAAGCGTCCCCCCCGGCTCAGCCCAGCACCTCCAAGACCGGTACGAGGGGGAGACCGAAGGGCAAGGCGGCAGCAGAGATGGCCGAGTGGCAGGTGCCGAAGAGCCCCGCCAAGAAGAAGAAAGCTGAGGGCCCAGCGAACGCGACACCGCTGGCGAACAAATTCAGCGCACTACCTGAGGTGCGCGAAGGGGCGAGGCCGTCACCACGGACGAGTAGACTCCCGCCCGTCATAGTAAGGCTTGGTGAGATGACCCACAACCAGGTGATGGGGCTCATCAAGGAGAATACGTCGCCTACTTCATCGTTTACGTTGAAGTATATTTCCGGAGGGAGGGCCTCCGTGAACCTCACCACAGCGGCCGACAGGGAGTCGCTGCTCAAGGCGCTGAGGGAAAGGAATTTCCCCTTCCACACCTTCTCCACGGAGGCGGAGAAGCTGAAGAAGACGGTCATCCGGGGTCTGCCGCCACTGGACGTGTCCGAAATTGAAGAAGACTTGAGGGCCCAGGACCTCAACGTCACCAAGGTCGTCAGAATGACGACCCGGTCACAGGGAAGTGCGATGTACATCGCATACTTCCCCCACGACCAACAGATGGGTCTCGTGAAAGACTCACTGAAGGTGATCTGCCACTGCAGGGTGCAAGTGGAGAAATACAGACCGAGAGGCCGAGCCGGGACCCAGTGCTTCAGGTGCCAGTCCTTCGGCCATGCAGCGAAGCACTGCAATCACGCTGTGAGGTGCGTGAAATGCCAGGGGGCTCACGTCACAAGTGAGTGCCCCAAGAAGACAAGAGAGGAGCCCGCAGTGTGCTGCAACTGTGGGGGCCCGCACCCAGCCAACTTCAGCCGGTGCCCGAAGAGACAGGAGTACGTGGCATCTATTCCGAAGAAGACGACCAGGAACTGGAGTGATGTGGTGAGGGGGCCGTCTAGACCCGCCCCGCAGCCACCCACCGCCCAGACGACAGCGCCCCCCCCAGCCGCCGCGCCCGCGGCCAGAGCAGCGCCCGTACCTGCAGAGATGAGACAAGCGGCCGAAGAGGACCCCAGCGAACTGCTCCAGCTCGTCAGGTTGATCATGGAGATCAAACCCAGGCTGGCTGCATGCAAAAACAAGATGGAGAAGGCTCTCGTCATACTAGAGCTCATGGACAGCCTTGAGTAAGTTGTCGTATTAATCAAAATTCTTTTCAGGTAACACTAACCTTTTACTTTCAGCCTAATCATTTCCTATTTCAGATTGTTATAATTTTCAAATAACTTAAGAGCCGCGGCCGGGCATAACCCGACCGCAAAATATATTGTATTAGCCTATCTTAAGTTAGCGCCGCTGCTGGGTTTTTATGCCGTGGGGCTTTTTACCAGCAGTGGGGCATAAGAAAAATCCCTGAAGGGGGCCTTTTATATGAATATGGTGGTACCAAAGTCGCGAGTAACTTCACTTGCATACCTAAATTAACTTCGCGCTAACACAACCTCTCGCAGATTGCAATTTCATCCATGTCTCGCTTTTGTTTTTTGTTTTTTGCTTAACCGTTTATTATTTCAGTCCAACGCCTTCTTCTCGGTCACACTTGGGCAGAGGCACGGCCAGCAACGATCTTCAAGGACCATCAGAAGGATGGAGACCACTACACAGAGGACATCAGAAGGGTGTCCGACCAGCCGACGACAACGCGTCCAGACAAACACACCTCACTCACACACCACACTCTGCACTTACAACTCACAAACAGACTATCACATCACCACACACCTCACGACACATACACTAAAGTAGCTTCCCACACGAACACACTTGTATCGCGCATACACACTCAATACATACCACATGAAATCACAAACACAAGTAGAAATCCGTATAATGGCACAGGCCCAGTCCGCGGAAAATTTTCAACACTCAAGCAACACACTCAAGTAAACTCCACACCATTTTCGACCGAACAAACGCACGCTACGCGCGCTCGAACCGCGCTACGCGCGTTTCTCTCTCTCTCTCTTTAATTGATGCGATGTCACGCGTTCGCGGCGCAAGTGAGTACGTACCTTTACATTTGAAACCATCAACCATTTGATTGATCTTAAGTGGTATAAATTTTTATAAATTTGAACTACTACAACCGTCCGAAACTGCTGTTTTGAGTTGGGATAGTGTTACCTACCACATTAAGTTAACAAGGCCTTGCAATTATTGGCAAATGAAGGTTTATTTTTATAGTTATAATTTTGTTTTTAAGTAGAATTTTCATATCAAACCGTAAATTTAATTCAATATTTTCCACGTTGGTATCTATTCTTTTTGATACAGGTAAGCACGTAACGAAAAAGATTCTATTGCAATCAAAATGTCTGAAAAGGTTGGTAGCATATACCTACGATAAAATTAACATACCTACCTATTTGTTAAGGGAAAAAGTCTTTTCTTATTAATAGTAGACATTATAAACTTTACCTAATTCAAATTTGGCTGTAAATGGCTTATTTCAATTAAATACAACAAAGGTTGCAATTTAAAAAAGATCCGGATCTTTTTCATTCGTTTTTCTCACTGCTAAAATGAAGAATTTCACTATTTGAACATTTTATGAAAATGGAATAAATTCAATGACAGCCGCGAAATTTTTACCCCACCTTTGAGGAACTTACACAGTAGCAGCAAAATTAGCACAAAGTTGGTTTGAGCGTTTTGAATCTGTGAATTTTATAATCAAGATGCACCTCGTTCTGTTCCGGATAGAATGGACGCCATTTTTGAAAATAGGGAAACAAGATCGGCTAACAGTAGTGATGCCGTAGTCGGTAGTTGTATGGAGATGGAAATTTAGCACAAAACTGTTTTGAAGGTGGGTACACTTAAAAGCTCGATATTTGGGATACGAGATCCCTGAGTGGAACATAATGAGATTTTGTACTCATTTCTGATTCCTTATTGAGATGTCATGAAATCGAACCGTTTTGGATGAGATTGATAGCTGGTGATGAAAAGTGGATCATGTTCGAAAATAATGTGCGAAAAAGTTCGTAGTCAAAACTCAAAAGTTATTTAGACTTCACGGACTGCGGTAAAGCGTGGGTTAGCTTGTTATATGGGAATGCTTTATGCATGTAGGTATAGCGGAATTCGAAGTTTTTTACCATCGGTCAAACAACCGATGAGAAAAAAGCAAAAAGAGACCGGAATTGATCAATAGTAAAGGTGTGTATGGTCTATCTCTGACCACTCGGCAAAAACTAAGGGAGTTTGGCTGAGAGTTGATCCTCCATATAGCCTTAACCAAAAGGTAAAAATCTTTAGATTTCCATCTGTGTTGGTCTCTTCAGAGCATTTTCAGGAGATGATCAAGAAAGGATTACCAAAACGACTTGTCATCTCGTTGGTGTAGAAATTCCAAAATCGTTGTTGAAGAAATTCTAAAATTTCTACAGCAACGGGATCATGTCCCAAAAAGATGTTCAAAAAGTCATCATACAAAATAACATAGTACCTACCTATAATGTTATAGTACCCATAAATATAAATAATTAAAAAAAAGTGTTTTTAGTTTTCATAAAAAATACGAAAAAACCTTTCCCCAAACTAATATTTTATTTAAACAGCCTTTCGTTGTTTTATCGAGTGTGGTGAAAAATTCTTTTAAATTGCAAAGGTACCTACCTACGTTTCTTCAGCCAACGGACACACGACTATCTTTTATTTTTATCCTTATCTATATCCCCATCCGTAGCCGAGCGCATGGTACTTGTAGGCGTTAACTTGTGATCAAGAGGTCAGCATTTTTATCAAATGTTTTTCACATGAAACTTTTTGACCGGGATTGGCATGTCTCAGATATGACGGCACCAGTGGGATAGAAATATATGCCTCAGACAAAAAGTTCCACCGGTTATACATCAGTTAATTTATTTAATGCTGCACTGCAACGAGTAATTTGATAATGAGCCTCCTCACAGCCCATTTCTTTCCATATAAAATGACTTTCGTGCTTATATTTATTGATATTTTATATTGAAGGTACCTTGAACGTAGATAGTTTGGGAGCCCCTGGGCTCTTGTGTAAGTCAATTTTGGGTAAAAATATAATTTAACAATTGAAAATAGTGTTTCAATGTTACGAGAGTCACGACACTGAAGTTGAAAACAGTTTTGGATGTCAGTTAACAGTTGGATTAGCCCACAGCCGAGTGCAGAATAAGGTAAGGGGACAGGATTTCTAAACGCTGCGCAGTGACTGTCTTGCGCAAGAAGTTGGCAGGCAGCACTGACCTGTGACTCGAATGTCCGCTTGATCGTTCAGGCGTGACCCATTGTTTCTAATCCACCCGATGTTTCTCCTTTGCAAATGGAGTTTCAGTTTGCTACACAAGTCACATCAACCAAATGGTTTTATTTGAACAAAAAATACTTACAGTCGTTCCCAAAGTCAATATAAAGACAAGTAGGTATATCCATCCACTCATTTAAAGATATGATGGTAACTTCCATGAGTACCTACATAATTTCAAGAGAAATGTTTCTGATAAACACCTATAAGGAAATTCCGGGGTAGATGGCTATAGCAACTTTGATAGTAAAGGAAAAATAACAACTAATGACTAACAATTCATTACTAATGTTCGATTTTTAAACGGAACAAACTACTACGGGCTTACGACCGTCTTCTACTGTTATTTCGAAGGCTGGCCTAGTGTGATCACTTTACGTCAACAACGTTTCCCATTAGGTGGTAATGTTTGTCTCCGAAACTTCTATTCATGAGAATTCTCAACATGTTCAAAAAGTCGAAAAATCTCATGTATGCAACAAGTAGAAATTTAATAATAAATGAAATAGGTATACCTAGAGATAAAAGTTGGAAATTATTGAGAACAAGAGAGCAACCAAATTTAAAGACTGCGACTGCTGTCATGTATTTGGCGCCAGGATATGACTATATCTAGCTTTTTTAAATATTTTAACAATTTTAGCATTTTTAAGCAATTTTAAACATGTAGGTATATGCATGTTTATTTTATTTAACGTACCTACATGTGTGTTTTTTATCTTTTTATATATTTGGACATTTTTAAATTTTAACAATTAACTCAAAACTCAAGCACTATTTATTATAATCCTCGGGATCGGGATCCTCAACTCCGAGGCCCAGCTACAACAACAACAACAACATGACTATACCCATTTTTGTTACTGTCTCATATTTATTGCCTATTGGCTTTGTTGGTGTACAACGTTCTAATTATGTCTAGATTCTTGTGACCTTTTTTCAGGACTAGATCTTAAAACTTTGATAGTGAAGGAAGTATGATGAATAAAACATTGCATTTTTATGAAAAACAAAACTTTCATTATCACTCTATGCAAATATTAAGGATTAAAAACTAAAAAAAGAACAAAAAGTATCTAGGGTGATTCCGGGGGAGATTGCCTTACGGGAGAGATTGCCAATCGAAAAAAATCACAAGTTATAATTATTGATAGATGGCACTATTTCTATTAATTTCGCTTCGTTTTGGTTATCTAATTGTCATTGGTTTTTTATTTAAAAAAAAACATACAATTACTTAAGTGAGTAATTTAGCTTTTTATTTAAATGATATGTTCGATATAAGCTAAGGTGTTGACATTTTGACTGGTCACATAATGGTTTTGAAAAATTTGTCCATTTTCGTGATTTCTTTGTGAAGTAAACACCTTATACGTTTTCCAACCTCAATATTACCGACGAAATCGAGAAGTTGCATTAGTTACTAAGGGTGGCCATCTTTCCCGATTGTCCGGGATAGAACCAAAACGAAGCGAAATTAATAGAAATAGTACCATCTATCAATTATAACTTGGAATTTTTTCGATTGGCCATCTCTCCCGTATGGCCATCTCCCCCGGAATTACCCTATTTTGTTTAGTTCTTTTCTTAGCGAAAAATCGTGAAAAGGGTAGTCTAGGATGTTAACAAGGGATACCTATATAATAGATAGGTACCTAAAGATCAAGTTCCTATACACGCACGAAGCAGGCGAGTATGTTCAGCCATATTATTTGGGTGGTTTAAAAGTTATTTTTACATTTCAGTAAAATTTGAATAAAATAAATCTTAAACTACAGATATGTTGCAAAACTAGTAATTTTACGATCGTGCTTTATTTTCTGAGGGTAGTTCGATAGTGATCCTTATACTCAAAGGCAATTTTGTTGTGAATTACCCATCAATAGCTTTTCTTTATAAATTTTTTTTTCTTGAATTTTTTCCAAGCGATCTAACTTTCAAGGACTCTAGGAGAAAATTTTCACTTTTCGAATCAAAGCCTCTTCCGTTGAGGCGATAATTTTATTCAATATAAGTATAGGTAGATAACTGGCATAATAATGACATAAGGGGGCGTTCAAGTATTACGTAACGCAATTTGGGGGGGAGGGGGGGTCTTGCAAAACGTTACTGTGCGTTACGAGGGCGGGAGGGGGGGGTTTGAACAACTCGTTACGTAACGGTATTTTTTTTCTTAAATAAAAAAAATTGAGAAATAAATCTTCCAAGTTGGGCAATCCTTTTCGTTTATGTTTTACGGGGAATCCCTCGATTGTACTGTACGTCATTTTTGTTTTTTTTTCTCCGAAGTTGGGCACCCTTTGAAACCCTTTTATTTTTTTACGAGAGTTCAGTAAAAAAATAGTCTCTTGGGTGTTACGTAACATTTAGGGGGGGGGGGGGGAAAATCTTCAAAAATTGCGTTACGTAATACTTGAACGCCCCCTAAGATGGTTTCGGTCATAGACAAAATATTGATCATACAAAAAACAGGGAAGAGAACGATAATAGGTACCTACCTACCTACATGTTATGTACCTAATTTTTATTTTACCTTGATAAATGCATTTAGCGAGTACATTTTTCGAACGCATCAGTCTGACAGTTCACCGCTGCAGCATCGACAATTTACAAAGAGCACAGGTATACCTAAATTTAAAAATTATAGAAAATAGATTTTTTTTAAATTATTTAAATAATATAGGGGAGATCGAGGTAAGTTGAAACAAATGTGAGTTGAAACAATGTTCATATCTCATCAACTATATGGAAATGGTTTGACAACGCAGCAGTTTTGATTCATCGACAACGTGATATCAAATTCCTCAGTATGTGTCGATCCAGTTCGGCGAGTGGTTTTGCTGTTATAACGTTCATCCGTAAAAATGTACTAAAAGTAAGTTTTTTTTGTTTTTTTTAATCATGAATTATGATATCTAATATTTGTTATTTTTTTATTTTTAAAATGATTTTTAATAAGTTGATTATCGAACTTTTACAACATAGCTTTAGTTTCTTATAAAACAATTACTTTCAATATTATTTTGATGTTAAACCGCATGAAGTTGGTATTTTTCTTACCGAGGTGAGTTGAAACGCTTTGTTTCAACTCACCTCGGTAACAATCATAATATTATTTAATTATAAAATCAATTCTATTTTTGTTTCAGAATGTCAAATAAATATATTCGGAAAACAAATAAGAGGTGAAGACGCATTAGAAATATATGAATTAGCAGCAGAAGTGGTAAACCTAAGGAATAATAACCTACGAGATGCGGCAAAATCTGGGCAAAATCTTATAATTTCAATAACACATCACTCTACCGCTTTATAAAGAAACTAAAAGCTCATCCAGAGTAAAACTAGCTAAACGACAGATTTTTAATAAAAAGTAAGAGTAAAAAAAGAAAATAAGGGAGTTAAACTGCCAAAATGCAGTATGATGATGAAGAGGAAGATGGCTGCTATTGCTTAATGTGTCGTTTGCAAATAGTAGACCTAATGAAAAATGGGTTAGGATGAAGCATGCACGGAAGGTGAACTCAATTATATTTGCCAAAATTGTCTCTCAGATTAAGTTGTTTTATATACTGATTTTAATGTTGATTATTATGAATGTTTTTTTTTAATATATGTAGGTATGTTTTTTTATTGTTTTGACCAAATAAAATATATGTATGTAAGTAATGAAAATACCCATTAGAATCAATGATACCTAGGGAATGTGTGTTTTTATAATAGGGAGGTACTTATAAAGTGCCATATGATTTTATTTTATTATGTTGCGAATTTTCGCAAACAAACAGTTTTTTAATAGGTACATAATAACAAATACACGAATAATACAACACATAAACCAGCAAAGTTTTCCAACATTACTTTTTTTACTTGATAGGTATGCATTTTTTCCAATAATATGATGTAAGTCTTACGAGTAAGAATATGATAAAAATAATATGTATGTAATTTGATCTCAAATTCGCTCATTTACTTTTGATTACTTAATAATATGATCACATTTACTTATGAGTATGTTTATTTTTCCATAAATATAACGATATTTCTATGAAAATGTTTTTTATTATAACTAAACCAATTTTTAAAATATGCGTTTCAACTCACCTCGTGCCATGTTTCAACTTACCTCGTATCTAGGTGAGTTGAAACAAATGGAACGGGTCTGGTTTTTGCAAATTATCTCCTGGAATGCTTGAATGAAATTATTTTTTGTGAGGTCATTAAAGAGTATACTAATTTGGACAACATCGTTTTAAGTTTCACTTTTGTGAGATTGTCCTGTGTTGAGATATGAGCTATAATGTAAAATTTGTTTCAACTCACCTCGGTCTCCCCTACATTTAAAATACAATAATCAATTAAACAACATAACACAAGACACAGTATTCCTCCATAAGCAACTTAATGCTTGAGCGGAGGTATTTTTAGCGGAGGTATATGTATCTACTAATTAGTCAATCCGGGGGGAGGGGGGTCAACCTTCTCGTGGTTCTTCCCGTAAGTAGTACAGTACGACAGTACCTAACCCTATTCTGTAGCAAGTGTACGGTAGTCACTTGAAAAAAGTGACTATTAGGCGATACATTTTGTATGAAAAACGTCTATATGCGATTCTCGCATTCGATACTTACGTATAGACGTTTTTCATACAAAATGTATCGCCTAATAGTCACTTTTTTTCAAGTGATCACCCTATACTTGCTACAGAATAGGGGTCCAGTATATCTTTGAATCTCAAGAACGAAACCATTACACCAACACCCAAACATCCTTTCAGGAACAAATTTCAATTTTATTACAGCGAGAAACATTGGGTTGAAACACGTAGAAAGCCGATTTCGACCCCCGCCGCCCGTCCCAAAGAATGTTGTCTATGGTTTCAATGCATTTAAATGGGCACAGGTACCGGAAAGCGTATACTATGAGCGGGTTCCTGCTTTTGCTGTGCGTATCCCCATTCAATACATAGTAAGAAACATTCTTTACGGCGGCGGTCGGCGCGCCAATCGGAAACGACGTTCTACGTGTTCATCCATACGCATTAAAAATAAAGTAAATTTATTTCAATTGTGAATGAGCTGATTGTCTCATTCAGCAAGTCTTCAATAATAATTTTCAACCTAAATCACTCAATTATGATTGGAAGGCTAATAAAAAAATAAAATTACTGTATTCTTTGATCCACCCTATGAAATGAATGATGGTAAGTATGTCAGCTCTAGAATCTCAGATTCCAACGCGAGTGAGTGTAGTCTATTAGAATGACACAGGTAGGTGAGTGTATAACGCCTTGATGCAGGGCGGTACCGTGGCCGGGCCCTCCCACACTGTGTTTCTACCGCAATCACAATACCATTATTTCTCCTAATGCCTCCTATTATCGTCCCATAGGGTTGTCCCTTTGTTGTAGGTGTTAATTGCCTGCATTTGCTGTCATTACGCGTCCCCAATTAGTTACTAACCTATGATTTAGATTTAGTAGGTATACCTACCTACCTACCTACTATAATATTTCGAAGAGGCACCTAATTTTTTACCACTGTGATAATTGTAGGTATGATGTTAAAACTGAAAAAAATGTATTTTCGCGCATTGAAAGTTCATTTTTAATAACCTTTCGTTGGTATTTTTACTAATTCCCAAAACTTTTGGGAGGTCCCATTACTAGGTAGGTAGGTACCTTCTTAACCTACTTACCTACTGAAAATGTCCTCGTGAGATTAACAAAAACCTACGTTGTATTAATTTTTAACAAGCCTTTCAGTATCAGCATCAACGAGAAAATAAAGCTTCATTACAGTATATACTACCTACTCATAACAACTCTTTTTACAGAGACAGAGACAAGAAATTAATAGACCCGAAACCGGAAACGTCAATGCACCAAGTCTTTGATATTTTTTAACCGCATGTTTTTAAAATCTTCAGCCGAACCTATTAAGTATAAGTTTGAGATCTGAGCAATTAGGCAATGGCTTGATTACCAAGTAGGTAATTGGTAAACAATCCGTTTTCCATCAGAAAATAAGAAGGAATTTAGATATAAGATGGTATACCACCGCATCACGAACGACGCTATACGCTGGCCCACCGTGCGCATGCATGCTCATCACCTCAACCATTATGGAGAGGAAATGGACTTGTCTGAGACATGGTTAAGGATGCCGAATGACAGTTGGCCGAGGAAAACGTAGTTCTTCCTACCATCAGGGTGCCGAAGACGAGGAAGACCCTCTCCTACCGTGTTACGCTCATTTGAAGCAGTGCTGAGGTATTTGGAATTGGTGTGGGAGGTCATAAACACGGCGCAAGATCGAGCGCAATGGAGAGCTCTTGTTGCCTGCGTATGGCCCTTAGTGGCGTTTAAAGGGATTGGGTATGTATGTACCTAGGTATAAACGTATCTATAGGTAATGGAAATGAGTCGGTCAACACACCATTTCCACTTTCACGACAAAAGCCTTTCCAGGGTGATATATATCAAAAGTACAATACCTACCTACCACAAAAAAACTACCAGTAAGTAAGTACCTACCAGTACCAAAAAATACCAAAATTTCCACTACCTACTCATTAAATAGGGCTTTTAAATTTATGAGAGCCTTCACTAAGGGATGGAGCAAAGATGAGAGGCTTCACGCCATGCACACACCGTAGGTCCTGTGATGAGTTATGTGGTCTACCTGGGCGCGGGGCCTGATTATAAATAATAATCTGCCCATAACAAAGGATACGGTGGCTTAAAACAGCCTACTTTAAACTAATGATATCACAGTAATGTGATGTTATGTTATTTACGGCCCATCCTCTTATTAACACATTCATGATGTGCCCTATAATTATTATTCCCTTTGTTTACACAGTCATAAGAGTTCTTCTACAATTTAGTTTTGTGTTGAGTAGGTACTCAATTTTTATAACGACTAATAAATAGGTACCTAACTGAACTACAGAATAATTTATTATTTAAGATTAAGAACAAAGTATTTTACTATGAAACGAGATACTGATCCTTATGTTAATATAGATCTATATTCAATATATAGACAGGTACATAATATTCTAATTAGGTAGGTACCTACCTATCTATGATAGATCTTTTTTCAAAAAAGATTCTTACATTTCTATTGAATATCGATATCAAATTTGTAATTTATAGGCGCACGTTTGAAAGATGTTTCAATGTTAAAAAAATATTTCTGAAAGCTCGAAAAACCCCATAAAAAATCTGCGTATCCAATATTTTTAATCAGGTAAACAATAATTAAGTATATAATTTTTCATAGATGGCGTTGGCATCGCAGCATCCGTTTCATACTAACTTTAGTACCTACTATATTTTATATTATTGCTTATCCATTTTTCACTTTTTTTAATAGTTATTCCGTTATCCGGAGCGGAGAAGAATCCATCAACAAATCAAACATCGGAAGAATTTGTTCAACGCGCACATCAGAGAGTCTACATATTACATATAATATCATTGTCAAAAATAAAAAAACAGCAGTGTTTAACCGGACTTTTTTATATTTTAGATATGGAGCCCTATTTCTTTTTGACATCGCATCACAACATACCTACCTATGAACGGCTTGACCAATTTCGCTAATTATTTTTTTTACGTTGATCGTATCATTGGAAAATTTAAGAAAACAATTTAAGTTAACTTTCTTACTGTTTATGACAATATCCACTTTTCTATTTTTAATTAGAATTTGCGTTTAATATCTGTCAGTTGTTTGATAGTTGCTGCGACTATCAGAATGTGACCTGTAAAAATCGATTAAAACAGATGCATGGGTCGGAATTATAATGGTTAAACAGGTTTTTAATTTCTCATTATTATCAGGTACAAATTTGAATTCAATATTCGTAATACAAACAACCTGTGTCGGGAAAGCTAGTTCCTTTATAAACATTTTTTTGTTGTAAAAACACCGCTTATCAAATTAATATTTGACACGTAGATCGGACTCCCTTTCGGATTACCTAGTGGATAGTTGCATTGGATTGTTTATAAAGATCGGTGGAGAAGAACACAAAAACGCATTTTAGTAAACAAATGTCACTTTCTTTGATTATTTGGTTAAGCTATGAGGGATTCGTTTATCTATGGACCCTTCGCCACTGAAGGATGAAATTTAACGTAAAATAGTGGAGTGCGTATTATTATAGAATTATTGGTTGGTAGTCTAGCGGCTACGACGCCGGCAATCTTGCTGTTTCGTATCAGAGGTCGTGATGTGTCAGATGCCGACCATCTTTCACGAAAGAAGCTTTAAGTAGCTTACTGTGAAAGAGTCAAAGAGTGTTTGTGAAATATGAGCTCACTCTGAATGAGCACATATTCATTTTCTAATAAAAAAATACGTCATTCATACCTACATAAACATCAACACCAGTTTGTTGATGTTCCATATTACATAGACAGCGCTAGGGCAGGACCCACTGGTAAATCTTCCCCAGGTGAAAGAGTGGTTGACATTGGAACACAATATAGATAACACTCAATGACACTTATCCAACTTACAATATTTTCAAACTAATGTCTTTAACACACACAAAAAACATTGTCCCATATTTTCAGACATTCCAAAGACACACTTCACTACAAACCGCAGCGGCACTAAACAAAGAAAAAACAGCAATAGCGAAGGCAATGTTTTGATCGCGGGAGGGCAGAGAGTAGAAGAGATACACGGCGAGCAAGAACTCCGTACGAGTGCAAGATGCTGTGATTGATAGCAGACTGGGAGGCTGCGGGCTCGGACAAGAGGTGGAGCGGAACAGAGAGAAAACTACGAGTGACAGAGAGGGACGACTGAGACCGATGCGCCGAAACAAATTTTATTGCCTCCGTAAGGTTTAAAATTTGAATAAACATTAGACTAAAAACTTAAGTAAGTAAATAAATTAGGTGTTAAATTATTGTTATAGCGTCCCGCTAATTGAAATTTGATTTACGTTCTAATTTGGGCGAAACCGTTGAAATTATTTAATTATTAGTTATGTTTATTTGTCACGTGCCTTAAAAGCTATAAATTCTGCTACAAAGGTGATAGAAGTTTATTTTTGAAATAATGACTACGTAATTATGAAAAAGGTGGAAAACTTTAGGTTTAGAAGAAGCCTTCACTCAGCAGTAGAGAGACGGCTTATAAAGAAGAAGAAGAATTCCAAGCTGAACTACAAGTTGTTGAACTACAAGCCAATATGGAAGAATCGTATTTTTAACATGACATAGATTCAATAGCTATAAGCGCTTGATGGTACCTATAGGTACCTACTGAAAGTTTTCAAGAGATAATTTATTTGGAAAGAGGTGTTCAATGTTCAAAATAATATACCCAAATGTCTGTTGAAGAAAATGAAAATAAACAGTGTTAAAAGTGATAGTACCTACCTATGGTGAAATATAAGCAGATAACGATAAAATTGATTACAAATATCGTTTTTGCCAGTAGGTATATGATAAAAAATAAACACACGAAGTATCTAATAATTTTCAGACCTTTCAGGAAATGATTTTCTTGAAGAATGTTGTAATACGAATGTTTCGCCAAGTTTATTACCTATTTACTGCACTAAATATTTGTTCGGTTAAAAATAGTTAATAAGCAGTGCCGTATGATGTGTGTGTACTGTGTAATAGTGTGTAATGCCTTTTGACAAGAAACGCCCCTAGTGCAATAATAATCTAGATCAGCCGCAGTGATACTAAAGTGCCTGGGAATGCATGTGGCGCATATCACCGTCAGAGGAGTTCCCCAGTTAGTCGTTCCGCCCATTAATGCTCCTCACCCCGCCTCGCCCGCCTCTCTACAGCCGCAACAATTACCAGGTATTGTGTCTTGTTCAAGTAGACAGCTATTACCTCTGCCGATAACATTATCGGTATTTACTTTACATATTAATAGCATCACTCTTTGCAAGATCGTAACCTACATAGATAATTTTTACTAAATTTTGTTCTCTTACTTTTGAGTCTAGAAGTAACATTACTTCAGTAGGCATCTGCAGGGTTATTCTCGTAGCGCTTGAATTGCAATCTTATCTTAATTGATATCTTAAAGGGCGGCTCGGAAAGGATCGGACCAATCAGAGAGAAAGGGGGAGTGTCATGATCGTTCCACGATTGGCTACATCCTATTGTAGACACTCCCTCTTTCTCTCTGATTGGTCCGATCCTTTCCGAGCCGCCCTTTAAGATATCAATTAAGATAAGATTGCAATTCAGCGCTACGAGAATACTGCTGCAGAAGCGTGGGCTAAACATTTTCATACATGTGTGATACCAAAACGTTTTCATGAAGGGTTTGGGAATTGAAATCTGTAATGTGAATAGCGTTGTTGCTCGTATGCCCTTAGCGGTTCAGATTAAGAGTAGGTAGGTACCTGTTGCTCTCCATAATAATTTTATTGGTTCTATAACCATTCCTTCACATGTATGTGTGTGATCTTATAGGAATGACTGAAAGACGAATTCTGAGTGATATTTTCAAGAAATTTAAGAAAATATTTCTCCATTATGAAATGAGAAAAATAGCCATACGGGAGATTCCTGTTATTGGAGCACTCGAGATTTTTTTTTTTTTTTTTTAAATGAATCTGTGCTTACTCAAAGTGAACACAAATACACTCCTTGACTCTTTCACAGTAAGCTACTGAAAGCTTGTGTCGTGAAAGAGGAAGATGGTCGGCACCTGGGATCGAACCACGACGTCCGCAGTACGAAAGCCGGCGTTGTAACAGCTGGGTCACCAACCACTTCTATATTATATGTTTTTGTTTCATGACTTTCTTATTTGTGTCCATCATTGTTCTGTTGGTGTATCTAATAAATAAATACACTTCCCTTTATTTTTGGGATTAAATTAATTGCAAACAAATATTGATCATCGTCATTAGGTAAGTATACCTACCTACCTATGCTGTCAATGTAACGTTATATTTATTTCCTTTCACAAAAGCATGCTTCTGCCATTAAACATGTAAAATAATAGTAGGATTGCGCCAAGATGTCAATTCTAAATAAGATGCTATAAAATTATTTTTTAGATGCACAAAAATATATCTATGAGATATGTACCTACTTGATTCTGTATCTCAATAGCTGGGTAGACACGTAACGATTTATCTTTAAGATTTGAACGATAATCGCTCATTTTTCAATTGTTTTCTTCGCGAAGATTTGAAAAATGAGCGATTTTCGGTCAAATCTTAAAGATAAATCGTTACGTGTGTACCCAGCTATTAAAAAAAAACCTTTAGGTATGTACCTTAGTAACAATAATATTGTAACCTACATAAGAAATAACCACCCGAGTCGAAATACAGAAGCAATTTTATCCAAACTAAAAAAAAAATATAAAAAAAATATGGTTAATATTTTAATATCGAATTCATTGTTCGATGTTAAAAAATCCTGATAATCTTAAAGAATGTGGGTTCATTTCCTGACGCGCCGCGCGGTGGCTTTGTGAAGGGAATAAAGAAAGAACACACTCTGGATCACATTAATCAATTTATCAATTTACTTTTCAACTGTAATCTCATCGGCCCAGCGCTGGCACAATACCCTGTGAACATTTTGAATGACGGGATGTTATCCTAAAAATAATTGCACTTTTTTCGGCTCCTTTTTTACGAGTTTACATTAGGTTATTTCTAACAATGGTATTACGATATGTCTGTAACTTTTTATGCGATATTTAGTGCCTTTTTGGTAGATAGTATGCACCTAGGTATTTACAAACAATATCAATGCATTTTATTTTCGTAAAAAATTTTCATAATAATATTCTTATAGGTATCTCAATAAAATTCATTGAGGTAGATACCTTCATATTGTAACATTTTAATGTTTCATAATATGAGATTTCTTCTTTTCCCTTTATAGATCCTGCGGATCTGCCTGTGCCGCCGATTCAGCCTTTTGGGAGGTTCACTGCCTAATATCTCTCCATCCCTTCTTCTTCTCGGGAATCTTCTTCTTTCAGAGCTGCTTTGAAGGGCGATAAGAGGAGTTCTGTCGTCCGACATTTTGTTCGCATGATCGTTCCAGTGTCGCCTTCGTTGCCTTACGAGATTTGTTTGCACAAAATGTTCGCTTTCTTATTTTTACCAGTTTTTACCTTCTGTAAACTTTATTTAGCAACACATAAGAGCTTTCATTGAACACACGTTTTGGGGTGCCATTTGGTTTTGCCAGCCCAAATTTAAGAAAACAAGTTGATATATAATCTGCTGAATAGTGGTATAATTGGGTAATTGGTTTTTGGTAGGTATCCGGAAAGGTGAAAGTTGATTAAAAGTTGAGTCAAAAGGTGATTTCATATAAATTTGATTTTCATATGAAAAACTTCCAAAATAGGTTGATTTCTGCCTGAAATCAGTAGATAGTTAGACAAGGTCTAAATCGGTTGATCTACTGAAAAGTTGGAGAATCTATCGAAAAATCATGGAGGAACATAAAGAGACTAGACTCCGATGGAATGGAGATATTTCAATAGAAGGGGGGATGATTAAGGGGTCAAAATGGCCCAAAGTAATAAGCATCCTCGTAGGCTTAGAGGTCTTCCAATTGAACAAAACTGCTGCTAACCATCATCAGTAAGACGATACGGGACAGAAAGATTTGGAGAATGCAAAGTTTTGGTTTCAGAACTCATATACAGATCTCAACTGCCAAATTAATTTCATCAGATTTTCGTAATCTAATCTACCTACCTATTTACACTTAAAATTTTAAGAGCTCGACTGCTATTTTTCAATCTCTCTTTGACATTATTAAAGATTGATATCTATTGTAAAATTGACATTACCAATAAATGACGTAGCTCTCGAGCTCACATAATTTATTCTGAAGGGATAACAATCTACCTATAAAACTTTAATAGGTATCATATCTAACTATACAGCAACCGAAAACATCACCTAATGATTAAAAAATAACTTCTAATGTAACTTTTCGTGTTTTATACCTACATATAAAAAAACTTACTTAATGATGATAAAATAGTAATGTTACAACTAATTACCTAGGCTACCTATCTAGAGCTGTCAAAATAAAACACCAGTAGCTCGTGAAATAACTTCCTGTCGAGGCTATGGAAGGTTCTCTTTTGTAGTGCATGCCTCTCTAGGCCAGTCTATAGCCTCTCCAGATGAAGCTACTTTTATAATTACCCGGTCTGGGTACTATGTGCATGGTGACTTCATCATAAGGTAGTTAGGGATGTGGGCAGTACAGACAAAGCGTATTTGTTCACATGGAGGGACTCTACTGAGAAGGCATCCAATATTACACTTCATTTTATAATCGTTTGATTACGACCGAGATACATGCAACTAATGATCCGTCAATGACAGAACGAAAATTTTAATAGAATCGGTAGCTACTACAGTAGCCGACAGCGGTTTGGGTTCATGTGATCAAGTTTTTTTTTTAATTTATTTTTTTTATTCGTCATCATCATCTCCTCATGCCCCTCCGATGTTCATTCATGAAAAGGTCCGTGAGTTAATAAAAAACCGCCCAAAAAAAAGTGAGTCGATATAAAAGTAATCATTCCCAAACACCATTGTTAGGAGCGCTCATCATAGGATGGATCACTCCAGGGATAATGGTGTTTATATCACTTTGTATGTTGTATGATGATACATATTATTATTATCTTTATGTACCTACTTATATATAGGTATCTACCTACTGATCTTGCAGGTATATTGTGTAGGAAGGCGTTTGTTGATAGGCAAACATGGGGTAGGTTTTAATTACTTATCACCCCTTCAAATCAAATTTAGAGCCAATAGAAACTGATGTGATTCATTCATAAAGTATTGAATTACTAAAATTAATGAACGCGTTTTTGCTGATGTAGAATAAGAAACTTTCCGATTTTTATAGCCTCCTGTGAATATGTAGAATGTGTATCTAACTATAGCAGAAAGTTAGTAGGTACTCAGAATATTGAACTTTTGTTGGATAATTTCAGGAGAGACTTCACATGAAGGAAAAAATATGAAAATATAAGAAAATTTAACTTAGGTAACGATAAGATAATAAAAACTTTTCTATTTTTCAACATTTAAATAGGCGTTTGATATAACTGTTGACAGTATGCTCTGCAAATAATATTTTAAACAGATGCATCGCTCGGAATATAATTAATATGAAAATTTAACTTAGGTAACGATAAGACAATAAAAACTTTTCTATTTTTGAACATTTAAATAGGCGTTTGATATAACTGTTGACAGTATGCCCTGCAAATAATATTTTAAACAGATGCATCGCTCGGAATATAATTAATATGAAAATTTAACTTAGGTAACGATAAGATTGCCGTGGGGCTGTCGGCTTAGAATAGCACCTCTGTTCTTTTTGCTGGTTTTTCGAGCATCCTGTAAGAGGCAGGTAATCGAAAAATCAGATCGGGGTCGTGGGGTTGACCACCTCACACCCTTAAACTCCAGCGGTCAGAAAAGGCAACAAAATTAAGCCTCGGACGCCTGGGCCCCACCGGGGGGGGGGGTCCAGGCAGCTAGTGTCCCCCCTGTGTTGACCACGGCTCGGAACAAGAGCTTGAAAATCGGGACCCTGAATGTCCGCACTCTGAGGGCGGGCGGGGAGCTTGTTGCTGCCAAGTTGGCGGGAGATTATGGACTGGATATCCTGGGGCTGAGCGAGGCACGCATCCCAGGGACGGGGCAGAGTGACGCTGGCAACTATGTCATGCTGCACTCTGGTCACCGAACTGCACGGATGCGTGGCGTCGCTCTACTTTTAAGTAAATATGCCTTCTCTCGCCTTCTTGGTTGGGAACCTGTTTCTGACCGCCTGATGAGTGCGTCCTTCAAGATGACAGGCGAAACACTGACGGTCCTCCTATGCTATGCTCCCACTGAGGATGGGGATGCGGCTGCCAAGGACTGTTTTTATGACAGTCTGGATGCAGTTGTGTCCCATGTCCCAAGGCGCCACCGCTTAATTGTACTGGGGGATTTTAATGCCAAGGTTGGCAGTGACCCCCAGTATGGACCAGGCGTCATGGGTAGGCATGGCATGGGAGTGATAAATGATAATGGAAGCCGTCTGATTGGTTTCGCCACACTCCACGGACTCTTAATAGGGGGAACTCTGTTCCCCCACAAGGATATCCATAAATATACTTGGACCTCGCCTGACAGGAGAACAAAAAACCAGATTGACCATCTTCTGGTAAGGGCCAGCAACCGAACTGACCTGCGAGATGTCCGCACCTACCGAGGGGCAGACATGGACACTGATCACGAACTCCTTGTGGGTTCGTTGAAATTCAGATTTACCCATTTCCAGCAGGGACCGTCTGCCTCTCGCCCGCTGGACATACGCAGGTTAGAGAGTGCTCAGTGTCGTCATTCGTACGAGGCTGAGTTACGCACCAGGTTTGCCCCCTTGCAGGATTCACACGGAGCTGTTCCAATTGAGACAGCTTGGAATAGCTTCCGTGACGCCGTTATGGAATCCGCACGTTCTTCTGTCGGCTATAAGAGCAAAAAGAGGCCAATATGGATGTCCGATGGGTCCTGGAGCCTCATCGAAGATCGCCAGAAGGCTAAGACCCTCAGAGACAGCGAAAAAGACCCTCAAAAACTGGCTGCTTTGGTGTCTGAGTACAGGGAGCTGAGCCGCAAGGTGAAGCACTCTGTACGAACAGATAAAAGAAGACACCTGGACTCTCAGATACGGCGAGCGCAATCTGCTGCACTCGGAAATGACTCAAGGACACTTTTCGAAATCACCCGGGAGGTCGGGGGCAGGGGTCAAAAAAGACCCGTGACGGCAATACGAGACTCTCGTGGAGCCACTGTCACTGCCCCCGAACTGATTAAAGGGAGATGGAGGGAGTACTTTGAGTCAATATTAAACCGTCCCGAGCCCTCCTCACCATACAACTTTGAGGAGGAGTTGGCTGGTCTGAATATACCTCAGGCAACTGGGATATGTGAGGAACCGCCGACATACAGTGAGATGGTGCTGGCCGTGATGAGACTTAAGAACAACAAAGCGCCAGGAGACGATGGAATTCACGCAGAGCTCCTCAAACAAGGCATAGACACCCTTGGCCAACCACTATTAGATATATTTAAAATGGCGTGGGAAGAGGAGAGGTGCCCAAAAGATTGGCGGAATGGATCCATCGTCGCAATATTTAAAAAGGGGGACCCCCTTGAATGCGGAAACTACCGTGGAATTACTCTACTGAGTGTTCCCGGTAAGGTATTATCTCAGATATTACTACACCGCATTCGGGGGCCTGTCATGGCTGTCCTGAGAGAGCAACAATGCGGCTTTGTACCTGGAAGGTCCTGCACGGATCCAATTTTCTGTGCCAGGTGCATCTTTCAGCAGTGCAAGGAGTTTAACTCTCCAGTCGCTTGTTGCTTTATAGATTTTGAAAAGGCCTTCGACAGCCCACATAGACCATCAATATGGAAAATACTTGCTCTGTATGGTATACCTCCGAAAATAGTTAAAATGGTGCAGTCCCTGTATGAAGACTCTGAGTGTAGCGTGAAAACGCCAGGTGGTCCTACTGAAGCTTTTAGGATCACCACGGGAGTCAGACAGGGCTGCGTACTAGCTCCCTTTATATTTATAATAGTCATGGATTTCCTGTTGAGAAAGTCCATGCAAGGAGCAAGAGGTATACCGATAACACAGAGAGATGGTCTAATGGGCGAACTGTGCGATCTGGAGTACGCGGACGACCTAGCGTTGTTCAGTACGACAGTGGAGGAATTACAGCGCAGTGTTTCAAGACTCTGCAACGAAACAGCACGCCTCGGCCTTCGAGTCAATGCCAGTAAGACGGAGCTCATGGCGAATAATGCCTGCCCCGATAAACAGCAACCGATAACCATCGATGGTCACCAGGTCTCCCGGGTGGATAAATTTAAGTACCTGGGAGCAACCATTACCACCGCTGGTGACCTCGGGGCTGAGCTCCCGATTCGTATCGGTATGGCAAGTGGCGCCTTCAACAACATGACCAAGATATGGAAAGCGTCGGCGTTTAGCGTCGAGACGAAATGTAAACTGTTTGATGCGTGTGTGGTGCCCATTCTCCTTTATGGGTGTGAGTCCTGGCACCTGACTCTGGCCCAGGCACAAAAAGTCTCAGCCTTTGAGATGAAGTGCCTAAGGAGAATTCTGGGCGTAAGATGGTACCACCGCATCACGAACGACGCTATACGCCGGCGCACCCAGCGTGAGCCCATCACCTCCACCATTGTGTGGAGGAGATGGACTTGGCTGGGACATGTGTTAAGGATGCCGAATGACAGTTGGCCGAGGAGAGCGCTGTTCTTCCTCCCATCAGGGTCCCGAAGACGAGGAAGACCCTCTCACACTGTGTTCCGCTCCTTCGAAGCAGAGCTGAGGGACATGGACATGGTGTGGGAGGAGGTCATCACCGTTGCGCAAGATCGAGCGCAATGGAGAGCTCTTGTTGCCTCCCTATGCCCCTAAGTGGGGTCTAAAGGGAGTTTGGATTTGGATTGGAACGATAAGACAATAAAAACTTTTCTATTTTTGAACATTTAAATAGGCGTTTGATATAACTGTTGACAGTATGCCCTGCAAATAATATTTTAAACAGATGCATCGCTCGGAATATAATTAATATGAAAATTTAACTTAGGTAACGATAAGACAATAAAAACTTTTCTATTTTTGAACATTTAAATAGGCGTTTGATATAACTGTTGACAGTATGCCCTGCAAATAATATTTTAAACAGATGCATCGCTCGGAATATAATTAATATGAAAATTTAACTTAGGTAACGATAAGACAATAAAAACTTTTCTATTTTTGAACATTTAAATAGGCGTTTGATATAACTGTTGACAGTATGCCCTGCAAATAATATTTTAAACAGATGCATCGCTCGGAATTTCATTGGTTAAATAATTAATTATTTATAATTTTCATGATAAATTCATTAATAATGTGGTTGGTAGATTAGCGGTTACGACGCCGGCGTTCGCACTGTCGTGGGTTCGATCCCAGGTGCCGATTATCTTCGTCTTTCACGACACAGGCTTACTAAAGAATTATTTTTGTCATAGCGACATATTATCCGAAGTGTGAAGGGACTTTTTTATAGCACGAAGCAGGCACTGATGTCATAATAATTATGTGTTTTTATTATTCAAAATTTTCATTACTTTCCGAACTAATAAACAACTGACAATAATTTTTGTCAGTACGCCAATTTAATTTCATAATAAGAAATAAATCATAATGTAAAAACCACTAAGAAGGTTTCCCTCCTTTAATTTTTTTCTAATTTTCTAATGTTTCTCTCAATCTTTTTTAAATTCTTTCTTTCACAAGAACCGTCTCCTGGCAAACAAAAAAAAAGAGTTGGCGAAATTGGGCCAGTTCACGTCTGCAATGACCACGGAAAGTAGGGCTCTATTTTTTTTATATATAGAGATACTCATCTAGCTGATTGAATAGTGTACTGCCGCCGATAGAATTGATACTTAATATATCATCCAGCAGTCTAACTATACGTAGTAACTACATTAAATATCTATTATGAGCGAGACTATCATAATAAAAAGATCTGTTATGCATACAAAGACTCGCATCTACGGACGATTGATTTACTAATGATACCCACTCTCTTGTATCAACAGTACCTATCGATGTCTGCAGCATGTAGAATTTGTCCAATGGAATCCCTCTTTTAGCCGCTACCTATACCTAATCTCGATGTTTGGATATTGAATATCCGAGTGAGTACTACTCGTAATAATTCGAGTCGAACGATCTACCGGACATTGTTCGCTGGAGGTACAGTTGTTTCTCACGGTTACATTTTCACAGTGCTGTACCTCTAAAGTTTTTTAGCTGCAATAAGGCCTGATATATTTCAGATGACTACAGTCACCACGCTCAAAGTGAGTGCTCCACTATAAGAAATATTATGGTGTTCTCTGAGAGATAGGAACAAAGCAGTACAGTAAAGAACAAAGGTCGCAGATATTGACCAATATATTGGCCAATCTAATGTTGCTTTTCCTTGATATTAACTTAACTGGTCCATTTAATTGTTCCGTTTTTTTTTATTATTTTTTTTTTTAATTAAAAAAAACCGGAAGTGATTCTCATAAAAAAAATATTTTGTAAAAAATTGGTGACATCTGAATGGTCTGGGACTTGAATAAAATCGCTACAAGATTGTATTTCCACAGTTTCGTGAATAAATAAATAAATAAATAAATAAAAGCTTTATTGCTGTCTGTATAACAATATAAGGATAAATATTTGTACGTTTCAAAGGGCGGACTTATCTTAGAAGATCTCTGCCAGCCAACCCAGTTGACAATATAATTATTCTATAAGATACATAAATACATAAAAAATAAATTAAATACAAAAAAAAAAAAAAATTTAAATAAATAAAAAAAAAATTTATTAAATACATCAAAAATACATGAAAAAATCACACATAATGGAGTGGGTAAAATGACTTATTGGAAAAGTAATTATTGATACCAAAATATAATAAACAGGCTTTTATAAGATTAAGACACGATCGCAAGCAGTCGTATTCACAAAACAATCGGAATCTAATGTTAATCCTATCTTGAACTGGATAATTTTCATACTGATAATTCAAACATTTGCATCTTGGAATCACCTATTAATTTATTTTTTTAATGTCAAAATTGTTTGTAAAAGCAACCGCTGGTTGCGTAGACAATAAATAAAATAAATAACGAATTTTTAAAATATCTTGTTTTGTGAATACCAATCCGCCATTTTATGATTGTCAATCAAGATAAGAGCGTATTAAGACCGCTACGAGAATAAGGACACAGTTCTGAAGTGTGTAATAATTTGTTCGCTTACTATGTCTGTTCTTTCAGTTTACAGGTTGAAGTTTTATAATTCAACTGTTCTCAAAGCCTTTCGGGATATTGGATATATGGAATGTGATTGCGAAGAAAAATAATGAATAAGCTATAACTAAGTAAATATGAAAATTTAGGTCCCTACCCTGAGAAAAATTTCTATGAGGGTAATAATTTTTATATTCGAAACTGTTTGCGCTGGGCTTATTTACCATACTGTTTAAAGTGGACGGTTATTTAAATGGCGTTTGACTATAAATTTTCATTTAAGTTCTAACCGTGGGATATTAATTTTTTTTAACATGAAAAATGAAATCAATAGAAAGAGACTTGGTTTAGTTCACTATTTCGTAACTAAATAGTTTGTTTTTTACTAAATAACACTTTTAATATCATAGACACTTGTGTGAAATGAGTTTTACAATATTCTAAGTAAAAATTGTAATTTAGATTCGATAAAATTTGTTTAAAAAACAGTCTTTATTATCCAGTTACATTTATTGTTACCTATACTAGCTCTTCCGACAGACGTTGTCCTGTTATCTAACTATGAATAGGTATTGAATTCGAATTTAATAGAATGATAAAAATGACTTTTAAATTATGTCATTCCGACTGATGCATCTGTTTTAAACCACATATTTTTTATCGGAATTCTATCAATCTCACCAACTGACAATTTATCAACTTTTCGCGTTTTAATTTATAAAAAAAATGCGCTTCAATGTAAACAAATTATAAAAAGCTTGAAAAAAAAATTGCTAAAAAAATTAGCTTGCTAGAGTAGGTACCTATTTTAAATGTCAATGGTTGTCAGGTAAATAAAAATTGTGTTTCTATAGAATTTTTCACAGGCGGCGTTGTTATTTCCATAATAACTTTTAAATTATATTTTATATTATTTTCTATCCATATTTCGAGTTTTTTTTTAATTATTCTGTTATCCAGAGAGAAGAATCCAATAAACAAAAAATGATTAAAATCTGTTCTGCCGTTCCCAAGTTTATAGTGTTCGCACTAACCCGACTTTCTTTTATATCTTTAGAAGAAGAAGATAAAAGATGAATTCGGAAAATAGGTATTATATCAAAGAAATAAATGTGATACTTCATCGTAGGTTGCAACCGAAAGTATTGTCAAATTATCCGGCTGTTATCATATTGGTAAAGTCAAATTGAGACATTTTAAGACACGATATAACTGATTTATAGGACAAGGACCTTAACAGATTCAGGGTAAGGGTGACCAGAGGGTGCAGGGTCACCAGCAAGGTGGGGCTTCTTTGAGGGTGAGGACGTGAGCTGTGACTGTAGGGAGCTGCAGGTCGACCTGCACTTGGTGACGTGCCCGTCAATGCGGGTGACTTGTGAGGTGGAGGACCTTATAAGGTGGCGAGTGGCAATGCGATATCCGTCTCTGTAAGTACACCGGAGTGGTATAATCGGAAGTCCGGAATCGTAAAGTAAGTGAGTAGGACAATCAATGATCTTTTTCTATGACTGTCATATGGTAATATAATAAGTAATTTAGGTATTTATTAGCTAGGTTGTGCACGGGTATAGATATCTAGCATTAATTATAATAACTTATCGTCGTACACCCAAAGGATAACTACCCTTTGGGGTAGGTAAGCATCTATTTGTAATCAACGTGCATATAAATTCTAGAGATTGAATTACGTATAGAATTAACGAGTTTCATTTCATTAAAACTTTGATTATCTACTCATTTCAATGGATCATAAATCGTTAAATTATCTTTCTCATGGCTCTGATGAGAAATTCAAACGATTTTGCGTAGTTCATGAACCAACAACTTATTTAATTTTATAGTTTCTTCTTCCAAGCGGCACTAAAGGTTTCCAAATCCTTTTTTTTTAATTAACATGTGCTTACACAAAGTGAACACAAATACACTTTTTGAATTTTCCACAGTAAGCTACTATTGTGCTGTGAAAGAGAAAGATTGTCGGCACCTGGGAACGAACCCACGACCTCGAAGTTATTTGCGTTCCACAGAAAACCGTCCGTTTAACCGACCTCAGTAGACTAGTGGTAAAGGCGTGGACTTCAGATCACGAGGTCCCGGATTCGATTCCCGGTCGGATCAGAGTTTGTTTTTTCAAGTGTTTTTTCACTTGAAATTTCTACCCGGGGTTGACCTGTCTCAGGTTGGACGGGACCGGTTGACTGAAAAAATTGCCTCAGGCAATAAGTTCCGCCGGCTATACTGACACCTTTGTTTAGAAAAGTGTCAATTAAATAATTAATTTATTTATTTTTGTGCAGAGTATGCCACGACCAAATGTCCTAAACTCGTGGCGCGGATTATAAATGTTAAATCATCTACAGGTATATTATCCAGTCTCCTTTAATCGTAATATTAGAGTCGGTCATAAAAGTTTAGAATTAAATTATATTATATATTTTTTTTGAATGAAAGGTGATCGGAGTGAATGGCACTGTTATCCTGCATATATGCAACTAGTCTCAAAAATATAGTTTTTTTTCATTTTTTTTATTTTCAATATTAGATACTTATATTTTATTAGATTTCTATATAAAATTCTAGTAGGCAATATTCCAGAAATTTCTAAACAAAAAAAAAGTATTATCTCGGCACAGGCGTTCTGTCTAGTGAGATAATAAATCCCAAAATAAATAAATATATATAGATTGTAAGTACTTGTACCTACTTATTATTGTACCTACTTATGTTATTGGTATGGGAAATAAAATAAATAAATAAAACAATAATAAAAATAGTTACCTCAAATGCCCATTAATTATTATTGTATAGGATTAGTTAAGAAAAGCGAAATTAATAGTGATTTGTTAATCGGATTGGTCACTCCGATAATAAAAGAGTTGTAAAGTTAGTAACAGCCAAAGCCTCTTGATTAGTCTTGATCAATAATGAAACCAATAAATTACATATTTAATAAAACATTTTATGCACGTGCTCGAACACGTAAGGGAGATTTGCTATGAAACAGACAATAACTAACATAGTAAAAACTATATTGCCTGCAAAAAATGACCGTTACCTAAGGGTTTTTCTTCTATTGCTGGCTATTTTAAGTTACTAACGTTCTAACTTGTTACCTATAATAATAATCAAAGAAGAGACTACATTAAGTTGGAGGGCTAAACATTTTTGAGATCAAGAAAAAAAAAAACAACTCATCACATACAAAACCATTGTAAGATATTGTATGATTTGAACGCATAAATGATTAATTTTTGCCAACAAAATGGGCTGACAAGGAGGTATACTTAGATCGAAATTATGGAAAGAAAGAATTGATGCCTTCACAGTGTGGTGCTGGAAGCTTTTGTTTCGAATCTAGAAAATCTTTAATCTTTCGCTTTTATCTGATAAATTAATGTTTCAATCCTGAAAGAGTTGATATAGCAGACAGACTTTCTTCCTTATGTTTAAAGCGGGTCTTTCAGTTCATCGGACACATTACCAGACGAGATGAAGACCGCCAGGAAAAATTGGTAGTCCTTGGTGGTGTTGAAGGATCTAGAAGCAGAGGAAGAGTACCTACTCACTAGATGGACAGATCAAATCAGGGCTGCCACGGGCACAATATTTGTTGGAGCAGTGAGGAAAGCGATGTGTCGGGAGAGTTGGAGGACAACCATAGGTACATGACGTTATTGTGGCGGAGAGTCTGCCTGGTCATGACCCTCAGAAATGAGTAAAAATGACGATGATCGTGGTGATAAACTTCAAGTGAAAACATGTAATAGAATATCGTGTATTTTTTCTCATTTTTAGATTTTTTCCATGTTTGTACCCACTGTAGTTTCTTATATGGGTCGGCGCGCCGGTTGTTTGAATGGCGAACGTAAGTGATTCGAAATTCGAATGTAATCAATTTAAGCTAGGTAGTATTAATTCAACAGAGGTATAATCAAAAAGCTTTTTATGAAAAGTGTCCGTTTCTTAGCAGATCTCCCCTACTTGCCTACCCTTACGGTATTTGCGATTGAATCTACATAATATTTTAGTCCGTTTATTTATTTATTTATATTTTTGAATCATCATCAATCGTAGAAAACAGACCTTAAGGTCAGATATTAATATGCGAAAAGCCGCGCAAAATTCCAGAGAGCGTTCTTAAATATATTTAACTACATAAGCTTTGATATATTTAAAGCTATTTAAAAAACTCTTATTTTTTTAGGATCTTCATACTACGTTTTCAAAAAAGACAGATGCCATCTTTTGGAAACAAAATTACTCATGTAAACGTTGAATGGAATCTTGGTATTACGGTATGAAAATGTAATAAAATAATTGGAGATTGATTTGTTATACATATAAATGTTATTCAAATCTTATTATTCTCAATAAACAAAGATTTAATGAAAAAATTTGCAAAATAATCCTCCATTTTGAAATCTGACACATTTTAGCAAATTTATGGCCACAGTTTTTTTTCAAACTGTCGTAGACAATGTAATAGATAAGTAATTATGTAGGTACCTGAGAAAATTATATTCTAATGTAGATAAGTATTAAATAATTTAGCAACAATTGTTGAATCATTTTATATTCCTGAAATATAAATAATGTTTAAATCTTAAAATCATTGTTGAAAAAGATAAATCTTAAAATCATCGTTGAAATTGGTATGAACATTCCATAGACAAACTGGCCGGTAACAGTGATAAATTAGATCATAAGGTACAGTGAACTTGACAGAATTGTTGAGAGAAAGAAATAAAATTGTTGACAATAATTGAGAATCTTTAAATTAATGTCTTCGGGATTTTAATCAGTTTAATAAAACATTTGTTTTATCCACATAATATTTGTATTCCAATTAATCACACTCAACAACGGTATTATATTGTATCTAAATTAGTATGTAAATAAACTCAAAACCACTTTAGCATAATTACCTTCAATTCGTTAAAAAAAATATTCATAGGGTGTCGTATACTTAATCATCGTGTTAAAAGAAGTATTCTTCAAAGACAGCGGCCAGTAAGAGGTTTGATTGGAAGCCTTTCTTGACGACCTTCCAAGGTTTGTAACAAATCATTCATCCTAGAAAAAATACAACATTATTATGATACGACATATAATATCATTCCATCTTCCACATAATTTACATTATGTAATATCATGTAGGTACATTAATTAAAGTTATAGTAGGTATATAATACATCTATAAGTAGCCAAAATCAACACTCTTTTTATAACAGAGATTTTTTTGAAGTATTTAAATGAATAAGATCACAATGAAATCAATAAGAAAATCAATCAGAAAACAGACGTTAAGGTCAGATATTAATATGCGAAAAGCCGCGCAAAATTCCGTAGAGCGTTCTTAAATACTCTTTGATATATTAACTTTAATATATTTAGCGCTATTTAAAAAACTTTATTTTTTTAAGATCTTCATACAAATTTTTCAAAAAAGACAGTAAGCCATCTTTTGGAAACAAAATTACTCATGTAAACGTAGAATGGAATCTTGGTATTACTGTATGAAAATGTAATAAAATAATTGGAGATTGATTTGTTATACATATAAATGTTATTCAAATCTTATTATTCTCAATAAATAAAGATTTAATGAAAGATTTTGGAAAAATATTTCCTCCATTTTGAATATTGACACATTTTAAAAAATTTATGGCCACAGTTTTTTTTCAAACTGTCGTAGCCAGATAGATGAGTAATTATGTGGGTACCAGATAAAATCATATTAAATATTAAAGAAAATGTATTAAATATTAAAGAAAATATAATAAAGCTAAGGTAATAAAATATATTAATGAAGATTTAATTTGAAATTTGTATGAACATCCATAATAGCAAGAATTGGATGGTAAAACAGTTTGCGTAGTGTGTACTTACCCACATCTAAATCTCAAAATATTACCAGAATATGAATTCACGAAACTGTATCGAGCTCAAAATTCTTATGTAGATAAATGCAAACTTATATTCTCTTACCTTTTACTTATTTTATTTAATGTTACATTCATCACAAAACAAGGTGGGTAATATTTTTGGCAGCGTTTCTTGACATATCCAAAATCCTTGCAAGGTTCTGACCTAGAAAAAAACATAATTCATTTAATATATGAAAGCAAAATAAAGTGATTACATGGTTGCAAATATATAAGACAAGATTAGAAAATTTTGCATTTTTCAGGGATTTGTTTTAAAAATACACATTGTGAGAATTTGATTAGAATCAATATTAAGGATTTAGAAAGTATATCAAACTTTTAAGAACTTCATATTATATTAAAGTGTAGTATTTATACCTTTTAAAGATCTTCATAAAATCCATTTAGACTGCATAATGAACCATATTTGATATATGCTCTGCATAAAACCTTCATTTGGAATCTTTCATTATTTGTTTAAAAGTGTAGCTTTTATACCTTTTTAAGATCTTCATTAAATCCATTTAGACTGCATAATGTATCAGGTATTATTATTTCAGATAGACTGCAACTCCATGCCTAGAAAACAATATTACAAAACATCAAAATCTGTCAAAGTTTAGTTACAGGAGAGACAGCAATTTCAAAGTATCATATTTTATATACCCATATTTTTACAATTCACAACTAAAAACTTCATGATAGGTAAAAATCTTAATAATTAAATATAGCTTAGGTACCTACTTACAAAAATATTTCAATATATTAAAAAACTTACAAAATTTTTGAAAATAGAATTCCTGTTGTTTTTGTTTGGCTCTCAGAATAACAATAATTGACAGTAAGTTACCATAGACGAACTTTTTAATATGTAATTTTTTGTCTTAGCTTCATAATATGAAAACAAAATAAGAATGATTTTTTTAATAATTCTTCTTCACATTTAAAGTGGTTTTTTGTGTGAAAATTTTTTTTTTAATAAGTCTAAATATTTTAAGAGACCATTATATAAGTAAATCAAAAATATACATCATAAAATAATTTAATAGTACCTAACTGTGTTGAATTATATTATTATCTTTGGTTATCCATGGATGGTTAATATTTCACTATACGTCATATTTTGTTGTCAAACAAAAGGTTCTGATTGATTTCGTCGATTATGAAAAATATAATTACCTTATTTTCAATTGAGTTTAATGAAAATAAAACTGGTAAGTCAAATTGATTAAAATATCTGTAAGCCTATGCCGTAACTTAAAACATTTATGCGTTGCTAAAACAATTGCAAATGTTATAAGGCGGGAATTAGTGTGTTACCGAAATCACAAAATTAATTTATTTTGTTGATATTTTTTTCAGGTTCCTGAGGCAAACGTGTTTTCAACGAGACTAATTGCTTTCATCCCACCTTTTTGACATAGCAGTACATACTTCTAAGGATCAAATTGATTGATAAAAGTGCATTTCTAACAAAGAAACTCATTGGTTTAATTTTTGCAAGACAATATGGTAAGCTACCTATGTAAGAATTTCATTAATTATGTTTCTTGGATTTCTTTATGTGTATTTTAAATCAGAAACTTTATATTGCAGATCCATGTTAGAGAACTCATTCAAATTTCCCATTTAGTTGAGAAGGGAAACAATTATATTGAAAAAATATTCAATGGCTGCTTATGGGATGTAAAGAAGATTGACCATAATCAATAACAGTGTCTTGCGGATGCCAGCGATTTTATCAATTTTACCACATATCACTATAAATAAGTTCTCAACCCGTTAGAAGCATATCAGCTTCATATAGAGCCTAAATGTATCTTAAACCATATTATTAACCACTATTACCGCAAAGGATTACTCTGTAATGGTGAGCAATGCTTAATTTTGACAGAAAATAAATAAATAAATATAAAAACGATAATGCTTCTGGCTCGACACAACACAAGCTGACACAATAGTGTGTTTCTAGCACATAGATTTTCATATATTCTTCGTAGTAAAAAGTGAAGCCGATTTGGCCGGCAATTTTGATAGTACATTTATAAAGAAACTTAAAAATGATCTAATTTCACTTATTTCAACGTAAAAATATGTTTTATTGTAAAAAACACGAGAAAACTACTGAATAAATATACGCTGTACCACATTCTTTTGGGAACCAAACTGTCAAAAGTTGCAATATTTAGGCTTCACTTTTGAACGCGAGTCGGGATTCTAGGTTATTGTATGGATTTCTGTGTTCTAGCATCAGATTTAAACTTTAAATTTTTTATTTCGGTTATGGAATAAAAATGATATAATACTTTTGGGTTAAGAAGTGAATAACTAATAGTTTTTTTTATAACGGTGGGTCGGAATATCTTTTCTGGTTTCCATTTGTTTAAGAGAATATTTTTTTACTCTGCTAGATCTAACAAAAAACTTTGAGATTATACATATTATGTTTCAATTGTTGATTTTATGTTTTATGAATTAAATAATGATTGGACAAAAAATAAACAAAAATTCTTTCATTCATTTATTCATACCCATAAATAATACTACTATTTAAATGGTTCTACGTTGAACAACTTGACATTTTTCAGAAGGCAATAACTTACATTTGAATTTGTTTCCTATGTACATTTTGGTTCAATTTTTTTATAATTTTAATAGATAATGGCATTTATCAATAAGGATAAGAAGAAATACCTAGATTTGATATTGATATACCTGCATTGATCCATTGAAAATTTCCTTATATGTAACTTCATATATTTTTTTAAATTATTTCAGAAGGCAATAACTTACATTTGAATTTGTTTCCTATGTACATTTTGGTTCAATTTTTTTATAATTTTAATAGATAATGGCATTTATCAATAAGGGTAAGAAGAAATACCTAGATTTGATATTGATATACCTGCATTGATCCATTGAAAATTTCCTTATATGTAACTTCATATATTTTTTTAAATTATATTGTATTGGTGTAGTTTTGTTTTGATTCCAATGCCTTTCTCAAAATGACACTAAATAGTTTTGCCTAATTGCCACATGATTTTTCACCTATAAATAACATAATAATAATACAACGTCTATTGACGTCAAGTGAGTATCTCAGTAGGTTTCGAATCCTACTATGGGCTAAGTTGAACCACCAAAATAGAGAGTATTGTTAAACTATGAAGGTGAGTTTATTTGCATAATCAAGTTGATTTTTATCCGCTCTGTAATAATCTACTAGATGTTGTTACTTGCAACTTGACGTTATAACACACCAACCATTGATGTCAAGTTAGATGCAGAACTCTTCAACAATTTGCGGCGATTATTTTGAGTTTGATATATCCAGATATGGAAATGAAATAAGTACCTGTAGTCAATATTTCATATACAGGATATTTTATTATTTCAATTATGCACCTACTTGAATAGTTTTTTTTAAATATAAGGAATCTATAGATATAGCTGGAGAGAAAGAGTGGTAAACATTGCTGCCAACTATTCCTAGGATTATGACCAGAGAAAAGACGTTGCGTTACAGTTTTTACTTTTGTCGTTGCAAAGCATAAGGGCAGCATTGTTATTATTATGTTTATGGCATCCCATCCCTAGAGGGACGATTTGTGCCAGACGCAGCATTGTATTATGAGCTTATAGTTCACTACAAGTATTTCAAGCATTCTATTAAATGTCAATTGTGGGGTAGGTGTAGACTGTAGAGAATATATCACCACACTACGAATTTGACTCACATGTCTCTCACAGTTATTCTATTTTTCATAGATACAAGCCGGTTTTATGAGTAACTCACCAATTAAAATTGTGATTCATGACAAACGTTACGTAGATTATCTCTATATAATAATTTAGAAATGTTTTTTTATTTGCCTTTGACAATACTTTAACCGTATATGTGAACATCACGCTCAAAATACAAATGCTTAGATAGATATTAATATGCCCAGAGCAGTATAAAATGCTGGAGAAGGTTCTTAAATACAATTTGCTGCATTAACTTTAATATATTTAGAGCTATTTAAAAAAACTGTACTTTTTAGGATCTTCATACAAATTTCTCAAAAAGACTTTTGGAAACAAAATTACTCATGTAAACGTTGAATGGGATCTTGGTATTACGGTATGAAAATGTAATAAAATAATTGTAGATTGATTTGTTATACATATAAATGTTATTAAAAGCTTATTATTCTCAATAAATAAAGATTTAATGAAAAAAATTGCAGTTTGACAGATACAAATCACCCTCTATGGGTGGGTTGCCCAATTAATATCAAAGCAGGCAATGTATGTAGCTAAGATTCAAACCACAGAGCTATCTCTCTCTGTATGAAAACTTGCAAATTATGTCGGTAGGTTCGTATAATATTTTTTTTATTATTATAGACCTCCAAAAAAAATAAAATATTATACGAACCTACCGACATAATCAGTATATTTATATTATCTGTGGACATAATTTGCAAGTTTTCATAGAGAGAGCTCTGTGGTTTGAATAGGTTCGTATAATATTATGAGGTCGGTAAAACAAAAATTGTAAAAGTGTCATTCTTCTTTTTCTGTGCTTATGTCAGTTAAAGTGGTATGTTAAGCAATGGGATGCTAGACTAGAATCTGTTTAATTACCTACCGATCAAGCCTGACAATCGGAATCAAAAACGTAAAGCAAGACGGGTATAAGCTAGTTGTTAATAAGAACATAGGAACCTCTCCTTCTAAGGTGCCTACCTTTAAGTTTATTATGATTGAGTACCTACCTGTTGTACTGAATGAGTATTTACTTTTATGATAATAATAATGAGATAGATCACTCTCTCGAGAGTGGATTGCCAAGTTGAAAGAAGAAGAAGAAGAAGAAGAATAATGAACGTTTGAAACTAATCAAGATTATTTGATTTAAATTATTCTGCTTCATCCAGTATCCTTAAATACAGTAAAAAAATTAATACTCAATTTATATTTCTGAGATCGTATGAAAGTAAAGGTACTTGTATAGTATATACCTATAGGATAGTTATTCCATAGAACTCTCAGAATAAATTTCTAATTTAATGTTTTCTTGTTAACTTCTATCTAGCTATAATAACTACCATAGTTTTTTTCCGGAAACAAACATTATCTCAAGTACTTTTTCATAACGATTCATTGATAACTATTTATCTTGTTTCTTTTTCATTTTTTCTTTAAGGATGTAATAATTCACGATGTTCTCCTAATGCAAGAAACAATACGTACATATACCTACACTCACATAATTGTATCTAACTTCTCACCTACACAGAAAAACATGCTTTAAAGTGCGGGATTATTTCCGTGCATATAATACAATTTCTTCCAACAAACCCAACAAGAAGAAAGACAGAAATAAATAAAAGTTTAACACTTTCACAAAATTTATATTGAATCTCGAGCGCTTACGTCCAACTCGCAATTCGCAATATTGCAGACATTTTTCTTTGAGTATCCATTCTTTTAGATAAGTTATTAGTTATAGAAGTTTCCAGAAGTCGGGCATGCAAGTTTGGTAGGAGCACGGTGATCTGCCCACAACAGAGGATGGATGGATATTATTATGACTTAAGTATATCTACAGGTCGTCAGTATCAAACAGCTCGGCGTAGTCCATCTTTTGTTAAATAAATTAGTTTCGGTGTCTACCATATTACGCCGAGATGAGTGTTGTGGGTAAGTACCATCAGGCAGGTAGGTATGTAGGCAGGCAACACAGGTGATGATGATGATGTTATTAAGGTGACTATTAATCCTTCGTTTGCATTCTTCAACATTGATTGTATCAAGGTGGCGGGTCTGTAGGTATACAACGCTTTGAGAAGAAATCATACTAGAGAAATAATGTGCTACTGCGCATGGTCCCAACAAGTAGGTACCACGTGACTGTAGTTTGAACATTATAAAGATTCCTTTGTCAAAGATTGAGTGAGCACTATTACACAATTTTCTTTCAAAAATAATTTTATGAATACCTACGTCAAATTTGAAATGTTGATATCAAAGTTTTTTCTATAGTTAGGTACCTATTTATACACAAAATATATATCTACTCTTAATTTGACCACAGATTAACAAAATATCGGTGTCAAATAATGTCAAATACATCGAAGTGTGTGTGAGTAAAATACATAACATTACAGTAGTGTGCGTATTGTTTTTTTATTGATTTAGTCCATTTTTATATATCTGCCTAGGTATAATTAAAAAAAAATTAATTGGCATTCGCCACCCCTTCTCTATATAAACTATAAATGTGCGAAGTTTCATACTCCTCCGTCCGCGCAATTTTCGTAAAGATGGTCACAAAGTTTTTGCATCACGTGTTATATATACGTAGAGACTGGAAAATAGTGGTGTTATTTTTTGTGAATTTCTGTGTTATTTTTGGGGAAATTCGGTGTTATTTTTGGGGAAATTCGGTGTTATTTTTGCTCTAAAACACGTTAATTCGCGTTATTTTTTCAACGTTGATTTGTTCAAAATGAAGGTAGATGTTATAGTAAAACAAAGAATAATAGCAACTTTTAGAATTTATAGTATAATTAACAATATTTTCAACGTTGATTTGTTCAAAATGAAGGTAGATGTTATAGTAAAACAAAGAATAATAGCCGCGCATTCAAAAAAGTTCTCTAATAATATTTGTACTCATGCATGAACTCATCTCAAGACGAATTTACTCTGTGCAGGTGAGACCATATTATTACATTCAGTAGCTTGATGCTATTCATGGAGATGAAACTAAAAAAGTTGCATTCAATTTTTGAAAAATCCTAGTACCAATTGAATTTTTACATGAGTTGTCCGACCAAAAAAATTTCTGCCAAGGACATGATATTTTTCATTTGTTTTGCTGGTTAATGAACTTATCAATAACATTGCTGAGAGTTTCAGAAATGAAGACTCATAGAAGGAATCTGGGAAGTCCAGATAGAATAAGGAATAAGAGGGTACGAGAAGTATGATTTGCACATTTTTAAGGAGAACTCATTTATGGACTCATCCATACTCTCTCATATGGCATTGCACGGCCAAACCTACGGAAGACGCCTACAAACTAAAGAGCCTGCCGGGGATCGATCTCCCAAGAGGCCAAGTTGAATTACATAAGGCCAAAACTAAGATGAAATAGAAGAAAATACGGGGAAAATTATTGATTCTAAAAGGCAATATTGTAAGAAAACGTGGTACACATTTGTGCAAATGTTCGAAACTGAAAACTAAATGTTATACCTATGTTATGCTTCTATGCTGCTAGAATTCATTAACAATTTTCAGCCATTTTTACACTATTTCATTTTCCCCAATCCATTTTCTTACAGGGTGGTAAACCGCGATTATAGTATTTCGTCCTATAATCCTTGAAAACGGTTAATTTGCAATAAGTACTTTTTTCTTCTCAGAGTGGATAGTTCCTTTATTTGAATGTTTGAATATTTTGTGGATTTTGACATAAAATTAAGTATTAATTGGCATTGTGTAAACTTTGACAACTCCAAGTGCCTGCACAGTCCTAGGGACGAGAATCAATAAATTGGGAAAAAACTCTCACTGGGAATCAAATAACATTTTTTTTTAGTATCTGGTAAATTATACTTTTGTTTCTTTTATCAAAAATGCACACTCAAAATTCCAAAGAGCTGCGAGCGAATGTCTTTTTGAGCGAATGTTTTTTTTTTAATTTCAGACAGATTTCGAATTACAGACAAAGATACCAACAGGTAAAGATACTTGTGGGTTCGAGTACCTACTCAGCTAGTGGCATAGGATTTTTTAACGAAAAGCTTTTCATTATAGATCGAGGGTTTCAAAATCGAGCACCTGAAGATACTGGTTTACTGAAGTGATTATTAGGTACACTTAGCCAGCCTTCAGCAATTGTGGCTTAAATTAAAAAAACGATCTCAATTTTAGTAAGGTTGCTTTAAAAAGGTTTGTATAAAGTTCTGTACCTGCCCAGCGTAGTATAGTGCCCAAGATATTGAATGGAGGAAGAGGAGAAACACAACACGACTTATCCAGCCTCTTGTAGCAGTTTGTCTTCTCTCCTCAACACTCCACACCTCATCACCGCTCTAATCCATTAATAACGTCAGATAAAGTGATCACAGCGGTGCCCGGCATCCTTTGTCATGTCCACGGAGGAATTCCAATTACATCTTGGTATTTGCGACCGCTGATTCATTCACTACAGGACTATTAGACGAGGGATACCTCGGACTGAAGATGGAATTTTAATTTTTTATGAACATGGAATTTTTTTATAATCAAGTACGTATAGGTTGGTAAGTCTGATTCTTTTCCGTTTATTTTTTTAACTATCACGCCCTGATGTATTTTAAGAGAATGCACCTCCATTCATTTTTTAATGGGATAGTTCCAGATAAGTGCTGACCATCTTCGTCTTTTGGATCGTAAACCGATGTTTTTTAATGAAAGTGTTTGTGAGCTTTCAATGTGCCCAGATTTTTTAAAGAACTAGAGGTGGTTGGTTGTCCAGTGGTATCAATCGGCGACTTTCGTATGTTCAGCGTCATGGGGTCGTGGGTTCAAATCCTGGTGCCGACCAATTCCGCTTTCACGACACAAACCTTTGCTTAGTGTGAAAGATGTCAAAAGTGTATTAGTGTTCACTTCGAGTGAGCACTGATTCATTTTAAACATTCATGATCGCCTAACAGGTTGATTTTTCCCAGCAAAACGACCATCTCTTTTAATTATTATAAATAATATACTCTTTAAATTTCAGCGTTGCTAAAAAATCTACTCAAAATTGTCAAACAGTTCTCCTACTATTTCTAGAAGTAGTAGGCTGTGGAAAGGTTATAGACTGCTACAGAAACTTCTGAAAACCTTTTTTGCTATTTGAGTGTAGGGCTTCGATTTACCTTGAAAGGGATATCCACTAAACATAGGTCTCATTCCACCAGAAGAAGATGCTCCACTGCTATCCATCATGGTCACTAATTTTACACTGAACTTTCACATCAATGGAATAAACACTTTCACATCACTTTCAGGTGAATAACTCACAATAGAAGCTATAACATGACATATAGATTTTGACCGACTTATAAAACTACAACGTATGTATATTTTGAGCAATGGCGAGGCTAAAAGCACCCAAGCACCGTATGAAGTTGTAATAACAATGCGATTAGGTGTTGCAAGTATGTGCGGTGTCGGTGATAGGAGGGGCAAGGGCTGCTCCACGAGTGTCCCCACTTTGGCTCAGGCCAATAATGGGGCAGAACCAGCAGCTTGCCTCTCACACACTAACGCACACTCCACATAAAAGGGGGACACCGATTTTTCCATTATTTCATTACGTTTGTTATAACTTAGTGAACGTACTCGAGCATATATCACGCAGGGCAGCGCAACCATTTCCATAAAAATAAAAGTTTGTACCACATGGATGAAAGTTTCATAAACAGTGTTGGTGTTAGTGTGCCTGATAAACAAAGGATTTTCTAATTAATTATTAGGGATATCAGCTATTAAGACATTTTAAGGAAAATGGCGCATTCGTATTTCTCACGTAGACATTGTTCAAGAGACTCAAAATCAGATTTTATATGATCTCTATGCTCACTCAAAGTGAATGCAAAATAAATACACTCTTGTTAAGGGACTCAAAATCAGTTTTCTTTATATGAATCTGTCTCACTGAAAGTACACACAAATACACTCTTTGACTCTTTCACAGTAAGCTACTAAAGGATACTAAAGGACTGTCGTGAAACAGTAATATGTTCGGCTTCTGGGATTCTGGAGCGAATGAAAAATAAACATTGTCTTTTGTTTAGTAGGTAATGCATCTACCTATTTACCTATTTGATTACGGCCGCGTTCTTAGTTCAGCCACAAGCACGGTTCGCAAATAGAACGTGAGCGAAATACGAAGGTTTTTTTGACAAAAAGTAGAAGGAAGTATTGACGAAAAAACACATAAGTCATAAATGGTTTCGATCAGACTTTTATAATATGAGAAAATTGCGAATGAAAATGGGAAGTTATAACACAAATGATTTTTCCAAGATTTCAAATATGTACATAATGCGGTGTTCATACGAGGTGATATAAGGCCAGACGATTTCGCTTGCATAAAAAAAATATCGCTCGATCGCCCATTGATCATGTGATGTGTTCACACGAGTCCACCGACATACCTACATTCAATCTGTCAGGTGCGCTGTAGTTTTAAAAATGGCGGACGTCGAGGTAGAAGTCGCGGAGTGTTTGGAGATAGTTGAAAATGTTGTTTTAGACGATATAAGGAGACTCCTAATTAAGGAAAAATAAAAAAAAGGCTGATATTTGGTACGGAATTGAATTCTAAGGAGAAAAAAAATTGCAGTACTGCTGTCATCTGTCAAGAAAGAGAACATAAACAAGTAAATTTTACTATAGATACGGAAACCGCGCATATCTGCGCACGCGTGCATCGTTCCACCAGAAACAAAAGTTGAAAGGTAGTCAACTTGAGGCGATATCGCTTTCAATAATTTTTTTCGCTTCAGATTTATCGACAATCTGTTCACACGGTTCAATTGGCTGGCGATATTACTCGTGTGAAGATATTTTTTTTTATTTTTTTTTTATTTTAAAGATACAACAGCTTTTACAGAATATCAGAGAAACAAAAAACAATTTGAAATTTACTGCGCCAATATTAGTATCTTAACATATTTTCAAAAAGTTCAACACAGCATTAATAAAACAAAACATGAGGTATGGGGGAGGGGAAAGGGGAAAGGAAGGAAAGGAGAAGGGAACATAGTATGGGTAGCCATGCCTATACACGATCAAGTATACTGCAGTAGGTAAGGTATACAGACAGACTCACCACAGGGCAATTAATACAACACCTCACAGCGATTACTTTAGTTACAATATTGTGACAATATTTTTTTGATTTGGGTTCAAAACCCTATAACTGCAATAGATTTTTTTAAAATTTGTTTATGGATATTACTCGCATAATATTGGAACCTCTTTTTATTGTACACTAGCTTAAGTACCCGTGCCTTGCACAGGAATCGTGGATTTATTACCACTATACTTCAATTTATACCTGTGAAGTTAAGTTTGATTTGGGCAACTATGTGTAGGACAAAATGTAAAATCGGCGCGGAACTTACAGAGGAGCTCCTGATGGCCAGGTACTCAAGCAAGGTGGCAGACTGGCCCTCATACTCTTCAGCTTATTCCTGGAATATGTTGTGCATAAAACATACCTCGACGATACAAAGACTTATATTTATTTCATCGTCGGATATGCTTATAACCTCAATATAGTAGGAAGATCCCTGATAGCCATAAGGGAGGTCTTTGACGCCTTGGAAATAGCAGCAAAGGAGTTGGGACATATAGAAATCAACCGAAGGATAGAACAGGAAACAAAGCATTCTTCTCTACTCTAATGCCTGTGCTCAAGTCAAGAAGTGTCCATAGGAAAACAAAGATCACCCTCTATAAAACTATTAATATAACAGTTATGACATATGGGTACGAAGAACGGGAAATGATTTTGGAGCCCATAAAAGATAGAGAATCTTGGAGAATACGGTTTAACCATGAGCATTACAATCTCTGATTATGCTAGATTGGGCAAGCTCATAAGGGCAAGGCATACCGTTGGTTAATTTTATTTGTTTTTTTTTAATAAAACTCTGTTAATATAAAACTCTGTTTTATGAAACATTAAGCTAATGTGTGGAGTTGAAAAAAATGATAATTATAAAAAGATATTTCTTTTAATTGCTGAAAATTTACAATGTTTATACTCAAATATTAATTATTTTCATTTGCACTGTTCATATTTAGAATGTGACACAAAATATAAGCTAAAAAATGAATTCATTAATATGAACAACTTCATGAACTTCAATTATTATCATTATAATATTATGATCTTATAAAAATATGACATTAAATCTTGAAAAATATTAAATTTTAATTATAACATAGGTATATGATACCATGTGATCCATTTACAAAATGATCTTTCAAAGAAATTAATAAAATCCATATCCTTCAAAGCAACAATTTTCTTAGAAGCTATTAGAAGTACTTATGTTATATTTAAATGTCAGATACACATTTGAGTTTACCATACTTCAACAGTGACGATGCATAAATGCAAAAAAATATATGTAGTATAATAATATTTCAAATCTTTCTTAGAAAAAGTGCACTTATTTTGTCCACTTCTTAACTAAAAATCAAAGATATAAACAAAATACAATAAGACATCAGCCCCCGCAGACAAATTCAAATTGACGTTCCACTACAAACGAAGATTTCGTTAATGTATAGTGCGAAAAAATTAACTGTCCACTGGAACATATAAACAATTATTTAAACCAAACAAAGACACTTATATTATAAAAATATAAAAAGGGGACAGTTAATTTTCTTCCTACTCTACATTGCCGAAGTATTTGTTTGTAGTCGATCGCCAAATGCAATTTCTTTAGGCCTAGGTACAGGTGTGAAAAGAAAATTGAATGTTATAATATTTAAAGATTTCATAAACTACATTGAGGTTTTAGTAAAATAACCTTATTATCGCAATATTATTATGTAAAACTAAATTATGAAGTCTCAGGTTTGTATCCATTTACTACCTTGATAAGTTGAATAGACGTAAGGTGTGATAATTATATATATATTTTTTTATTATTAATTAGGCATTCCACCCTCAAAGAATAGATTATATTATTATATATATTATATTGTTCTCCACGACCTTGGCAACCACTTCTTCAACTCCTCAGCTATTCTTATTCCAGTCCAATCTCTTAAATCCAAGATATTTGCCTTCGATCGGAACCTCTTCGACCATCTAACTTTTTCATCGGCAACAGTTGAAAGATTTGTATTTATCCCGATGCACAATGACACATAAATACTGTAACAAAATATTATTCGATTAAAATAAACACAGAGCAACACATTTTTTTTTGTTGGATTTGAAGACTGGTAAATATTTAACGAATCAATGGAATAATAAATAGACAGACAGATTTTTCACTTTTTAAATTGATATTTGTTAAATTTTGTGGATGAAAACAATAAATGGGTATTAATTATTATTATCGCGGGCTTCTTTGATATATGACAAAACCCTTCTAAATGAATATGTTTTAACTTAACAGAGTGTAGAGGTATCACTCGGGGAGGTGTCAAGAAACCCCAGCTAAAAACTATTTTCACCCGTTAACCTAACCTATTCAAATCGTAGTGTTATCATTCGAGGATGTTATCAAATCCTTTAATCAATTCAAATTGACTAACCAAATGACAATGACCAGCAATATCTTCATTTTTAAAACAAAAACACAAATTTGAGAATCAAAAAATGAAATGTCACTTCTTGCAAGAAAAGATTGTATGACATAATTTATTTTGATTGCTTGATGTCAACATTCAGTGAATCTAAAATTAAATTACCTTTAAATCTTTCGGAGAGGTGCAATTATTTATTACCCCTTTTCCATTCATCATTTGCAGTGCAAAATATCCTTGATTTGACATAATTGGTAAACACAGATTCTGTAAACAATGATAATAAAACATTAGTTTTGAAAACACAATTTATATAATAAACCAGAATTATTATCCCATGTACTTACCAGTTCGTATGAGTTTTTCTTTTAAACATAATAACTCGAAATGTATATTTTTATTGTTAATTTTCTTTTCTGACAGAAGAAGAGGCTAGAGAGTATATGTGTTCTGTGAAGAGGCTTTTATTCATGGCCGGTCATGGCGCGTAGCTGTCAGTAGCTTCTTCTTTTTCTTCTTTTTGGCATATCATCCCTAAGTGGGGTGTTCCTGCCATAATCACAAAGATATTATATTCAATTAATAGATGTCTTATCCAAACTTGTTCAAATACACACTTGTTCATAAATTTCGAATATATTAAAATAATCCGAATGATCAGGTGTTTGTTTATTTGTATTTCATTCTATACACGAAATATAAAAAAGGATTTAAAAAACAGGATCAATATGTTCGCATTTTTTTGCTATGGCCTCAATTATTGAAGTCCTATTGTCTATGTGCCATCGCCAAACGTCAAACTTTTTATATACGTCAAAACAATATCAGTAATTTATTATTCGTTTTTCAAAATTTAATTAATGTATTGTGTTTCCTGTTATTTTTATTAGGTAGGTACCTAAGCAAATGCATGACTTTCTTTTTGCTTGTACTCATATTTGTTTTTATTTCTATTTGAAGATTCATTTTATAACTATCAACTTTGCAAACATTTTTCTCACAAGTACAAATATGTATTATGCCTTTAGGAAAATGTTTAGTATGAGGTTATACTCAGTCATTTCACTTTCATAAGGATATCAACTGTGGTGTTTAATCAAATGATAAATTTCCATTAAAGTAAATAATATTCCCTCTTAAACATGCATACATAAACATTATAAAAATTGTATTCTGATGTTATTTATTTATTTTAGGTTGAATTATGAGGACAACGCAATCTTGAATATGCCACCTAAAAGAATATTCTATAAGCCCAGAAATCTATTATTATCGTCCAAACTTTGAAGTTTTCATTCTGGTTTCAACGGAGCCCACAGAGATCATTCGACCATTAAAGTGTTGATCTTCTGAGTATTGTATTTGTCAACAGAAAGCTATACCTGCTTAGGAAGAATTGATTTATTACATCTTTTAATTATTATAAATATGAAACGTTGTTGTTATATTCATGCGTTATCACATCACGCTGAAACTACTCAATCATACTCTTTGTAGTTACCTTCTTCATTAATGCATTTCAATATTAATACCTACCTACATATTAATGCAGACCTCTTTTATTATATTCCACAAGTTTTTTTTACAACGGCAACTCTAAATCTCCCAAAATTTTCACAATATGGAGGAATATGATGACATTTCATAAGTAAAATAAGCTAAATTGTTTTACTTTGTTGCAATGTTTTTACTTCTATAGAGGAAATTTTTTTGAAATAAATAGAAAGTTTAAGCATTGTAGATTAAAACAAAACCGTACATGAGTAGCGACGGTGCAACTAAATGAGATTTAAATACAGTTTCAAGATACCTGATTCTGACAAAATGGCAGGATGAAAATCTTAATTTGTATGGGAGATTTATGAAAAAATCTAATATTTTTATCGATAAATAACATTTTCCAAATATTTTTAGCCTTAAACGTCCACTGGAAATATGACTCGCTATAGAGGGTATTACTTTACTTCTGGTATTCCTAGTTTAGCCGTCTATAAAGGACGTTACATACATACATATATACGAACGGACTCCTTTATTTATATTGATTGTTTGTTTTTTGTATGTATAAGGTTATTTATAGGCGCATGGCGCAAGTATATTTCATACCTATATACAATTATTATTCAAGCATCTTTCGTTCTTCAAAGTTTGTAGTAATATAAAAATGAACTGGCTTAACTGAGCAAATAAAAGGTTTGAACTATTCAATAAAGTAATTTTCGAACAATTTTAATTCAAAATTGTTTGTGACATCTGATTCATATACTGGTTAATAATTCTGTATTGTGTTTACGCAGCATTCATGTTTATATGGGTACCAATATACATACATAAAGCCTTCATTATACCTAGATATTCATCATATTAATATAATATCATACATAGTGTGTGTGAATATGGGTATATATAATACATATAACTTATATGCACCAGAGGAAATGATAAGTAGTATTTCGCGTGTTAGATATAAATAAGTAGGTACGTAGGTACCAAACAGTTCATCATACTATATTGTAATGTATCTATAGAAGGGGTAAGCATAAATTTAGGGAAAACAATGTAGGTACCCACTTACCAAGGTTCGATATTAAAAACAAAAAATCAATTCTTATTTTTTTTAAACTAGTTGAATGTAAACATGAGATCCAACTGTCGATGGCCTGAGTCGGTATGTTTATTGTATGAAACGATGTCGTCGATAAATTAAATTTTTACAAAAATTGTTAAGAAAAGTTTGAGATGTATTGCTATAATGTATATCTTTTTTATAGAAAATTAAATTATTTAGTTGATGTGTTTTGATGTTTTTGGATATTTTTATTAAATTCTGAAATGTAGGCACTGAAACTCGTATATTTGTCATAAAAAATATTTTTCTTTATAAAAAAAGTTTGAGAAATTTTGGAACTTTTTCATTAAATTTAATTTTGAGATATTGCATTTTCTATATACGTACACATTTTTAGGGTTCTAGCTTGTATAGCTTTCGAGATATATGGAAAAATTAAGTAAAAATTCAAAGGTTGATTACCCCTGACTGAAAGAAAATATTAAAATTTTGAGTATACAAGTTTTGTAGACTTAAAGTATATAATATTTTATGAAATTTTAAGATCTGTGCATCAAGCGAATCAAAAGTTATAAGGGACACACACACACACCCTCACACACACCCTGATACACACACAGACACACTAAAATGTTCTCCTCGGAATTCTGATTAATCCATGTATGGAACATATATGCTGCGAAGCCTATAAGTTGGTGTTTTTCGTCGTCGAAGTTTGGAAAACCGTTTAAAATCTAGACTTGGCCATACAAATCTTACGTATCTTGGCTTGATACTGCCGATCTGTCTCGAGAAATAATTTCTCTTCAACAAATCGACAGTTGGAAAAGCTATCGAACAAGCTAAATAATAGAATCACCAAATAAAAAGAGGAAAAAACGTGAAAAATAAGATCGTGAATCGTGTTGCCTTCTATAAATTTATGGACATCCATCCGAATGTCCCTGTAGAAATTTAGTGTGGAGTTGTGAATTTTATATGAAAAATGACTATGTTACACCTAGTTCAAATCTTACAGTTAGGTACCTACTTATAACAAATTTTATTTAGGTACAAGGTCTGGTGTATGGTGAGAAAAATGTAAAAAAAAGGAAAATATATTTTTACCTTGGTGTGGAGTTGCCGGCTAAAAAATAGCACCTCTGCTATTTTTGCTGGTTTTTCGAGCATCCTGTAAGAGGCAGGAAATCGAAAAATCAGATCGGGACCGTGAGGTTGACCACCTCACGTCTTTAAACCTCAATCGGTCAGAAAATGCACAATATGCCTCAGACGCCTCCGAGCGCAATGGAGAGCTCTTGATGCCTCCCTATGCTCCAGAGTGGGGCTTAGGCCCTCCGCATTGCTGGTTGGTTTGGGGGGTCCGCGGCGGGCTTGATTTGTGTGGTGCCGGCTTTTTGGTTTGATTGCTTCGATCGAGCTAGGGGGTCGGTTTCGTGCGGGTCGCGTTTGCTGCGGATTGGTCTCCGGGTTGACTTGCGGTGTGCGGGGGCCTTTAAGGGAGAATGAATGAATGAATATTTTTAAGCCTAGTGATCGTTAGGAATTTTTTATACTTTTACTGGAATGTTGTGCTAAATTAAAAAACTACTATTAGGCACAAGGGATTTTCTAGCTTTAAATTCTTTAAAATTTATATTCCATAGATTCTGAAAATATAGATCTAAGTACCTACCCTTCAGTTAAAATAGAAACAGAATGGTGGGAGTTGGCAAAATAAATAAATAGGTAATGATGATAAAATATAGCTACCTATCTAATATATAAAATAAAGTAAAAAAACATAGGTGCATGTGTTTAACAGAACAAATAATGTTTGCCAATGTCAAATGTTAATTGAAAAATAATACCCCGTTTGAATTGCCAACGTTCTGTTTGATGACCTGAAAATGACCATTTAGAATTTAAAAATGTCTAATTCGAAGTAAAAAAAACTGTACAAATGATACCAAATCTCGCTAAAATTCACTAACGGCATTATTGATTTGTAAAATTTTCGTTTCAAAATACATATTTATAAAAGGTCAAGGTATGTTTAAACGGAGAGAATATACTTATAGAAAAAATGCCAGGAAAATGTAAAAATAATAATTTTGTTTTCCCATAAAAATACTTCATGCTTACCTGTCAGTAATGTCACAACGAAGGATTGTTAGTTTTTTGATTGCGAGTTAGTGGAAATGAAGTATAATATGCCAAGGATGTAGGTGACATGAAGTTTACATAGACATCAAATGTAATCATTCTTTGACCTTGAATATCTTCCAAAAGACATTTGGAAAAAGCATAGTGTATGGTCATATGCTGTGAGCTATTTACAGTTCATTGTGCTTCCTTCAAACTTCGCCCTTGAGCCATCACAGACAGGAGCAACCCACCTGGGAATATTGTTGGTGAGGATGAGTGAATTTTTACGATTTGACCGCAAGTTTTTTAAAACAATAGCCAATAAGTATTTTGTGTGTGGGTTGATTGAGTGGATCGGTAGCGGCAAAATAAACGTTCGATTGTGAAATAAAAAAATAAATAAAATGGCGGCACTTCTAAATTTTTAAGGATTTAAATCTTGTGTTGACATATTGATGTATGTAGATTATAAGTATTTGAAAAAAATGAACGTAGGTAATTATATTTGCCTTTTCCACTGGAAGTCTGGTGCTTGTCCATATAGATAGTGGATACTCAACTACGTCCATCATTCGTCCATCGCCTCATTTGAAACATGTATTATGATTCACTGCCGTCTTTCAATACTTAGCTAAAAATTATTGACTGATGATTCATAAATTTTTTAACTTTATACACATCATACCAAAGTAATGCCATATAAGAAGTGGTTGGTGGCCCAGCGGTTACAACGCCGGCTTTCGTACTGCGGACGTCGTGGTTCGATCCCAGGTGCCGACCATCTTCCTCTTTCACGACACAAGCTTTCAGTAGCTTACTGTGAAAGAGTCAAGGAGTGTATTTGTGTTCACTTTGAGTGAGCACAGATTCATTAAAAAAAAAAAGAAAAAAAAAAAAAATATGCTTAGGTATAGGTACCTACGTATACGAAAAAATCAGAAACTGTTTAATGTTTAAACGCTACATGATCTAAGAAACCATTCAGCGGACTTATCCTGTATTTGATTGCATTTTTTGATCTTATTTCATGACGACTCTTTGAGACATTATTTATAAATCATTACTTAGAAAAACCACACGACGAACAACGCCATATTTTTGGAGATTTATATGCTCGTTTCCATGTTTTGCTAAATGATTTACGCTCACGTGAATAATAAAAATCACTAATAAAATCATTTTTATGGCAGAACAACGATTTCAGGGTCAGCTATAATTCAGATTATCTAATCTAAAGAAGTGGTTGGTGACCCAGCGGTTACAACATCGGCTTTCGTACTGCGGACGTCGTGGTTCGATCCCAGGTGCCGACCATCTTCCTCTTTCACGACACAAGCTTTCAGTAGCTTACTGTGAAAGAGTCAAGGAGTGTATTTGTGTTCACTTTGAGTGAGCACAGATTCATATTTTATTAAAAAAAAAAAAAAAAAAAGATTTCCTTAAATAATAGTCCCTGTGGAAAGTAATTAGTAGATAATAAATATTTTTTCTAGCACTTATTGTAGTATTATAATATGACAACAAAACTAGTAATATTCCGAAGAAACTTCAAAGTATTTCAGATAATTATACCTTTGTTCTTTAGCAGGTCTTTTAGAGGATCCAATGAAACGGCTGAATGAGTTGTCTGTCTTTTTATACTCCAGTTACTAAAGTTGTTGAGAATTTGTAAGTAATTTGGTGTAAAAATGTAAAGAAAGGTTGATTGTTTTGTGATGATATTTGGCCTGCAGCTGTGACGGGAGCAGAACAAATATTCGGAGTTAACAACATCCATTTTCATGACGTATGAGACCTATAATGTATGTAGTGATATTACCCTGGCCGGTATAATCTAGCGAGGATGTGTGAAAAAATAACGCTTGCCACCAGGGCCGCAGTGGGAGATACCATCAATTTATACGACAGTATTTTTCCGGTTTTTGATACCAAAGCAATCAATAGTACTTAATTGATTTTAAAAAGGTTTTTCTGGTTCGTATTGGAAGGATTATAGTTATTGTAACTGTATAGCTCATGTATAATGGAGGATATTTACGCATCTCCGAATGCTGTAAGTACTGGAGATCAGTTTAATTGGTTTTCTGAATTTCGACACGATAAATAAATAAACAAGGCGGATCTATGTAGGTGCATCGGATTATTCGGATTATCCACAAAGGTAAACCTACCTACATAAGTCTTTGCTTGCCTCATTCCACCAAGATCCAAGACTTTAATTGTATAAATATTTTTAAATGATAAAATACCTATATTGAGTTTTAATTATACAAGAATCAGAAAATGGACAGCTTATTCTGTGTTCAAATATAAATAACTTACAAGTTTTTTTTTTTAATATTTTTACATCTATTCTTACTTTCCTAGCCTTTTCCATGCAGTAAAGGATATCAAAGATAATACTCTGTACTAGGTCAACACTCAAGAACATATCTTATTATTTCCAGAAAGAGACTTGTCGTTTTTAATTTCGTTTTTTTTCTGTATGATTTTTGAAACTGCTTCATTAAATACTTCTCGAAAGTTTATCCATATTCTGCTAGTGAAGTTCTCCATTTATGTCGTTCAAAACGGTCACTTTTCACATCATATTCGATTAATTTCATCCCATATCATTTCAGGCATTTTTTTGACGGTTTAGTTACCTTAATAGTTTCTGGTTACTTTCTGTCATTTTTTATATTAATCAAGTAATGTGCACTTTCATAAGAAGCTTATCAGCATGAATGTGGGAATTTATGGTATATATTGATCAGTGATGCTCCTCACCAAGACCTATGTGTGGAGTATCTTGATGTACGGCTGCGAGACATGGTGCCTATCCGAAAGAGACAAAAGGAGACTTGAAGCCTTCGAGATGTGGTCCTATAGAAGAATGCTGGGTATCTCCTGGAGAGACCACGTCACGAATGACGTTGTTCTCACAAGAATCGAAGGAGGAAGGCACCTGCTCAAGACCTTGTCCGGAAGACGTGCCAGATGGATCGGACACGTAATCCGCCAAGAAGGTCTCCCACACACCATCATGGAGGGGATGACCGAGGGGTCAAACGCTCGAGGACGACCGCGACGGGAGTTCCTGCAAGACGTGTACTCCGACGTCTGCTGCTCCTCATATGAGGAGCTCAAGAGGACTGCAATGGACAGAGAGGAATGGAGAATGAGATCCAATGCTATTGCTGCAAACCAATCCCAGGATTGAAACTGCAGAAGAAGATTGATCAGTAATAAATTATTCCAGTTTCGGCTCTGGCCCCCTGCACAATGAATCGAGTCCCTTATTTCGAATTTTTCTCTTCCTCCCATTGGTGGATGCGAAAACACATGCATTGAAAATCAGTGTAGAATCGGATACAATGCACCCCGTTTAGACACGCTCTACGGCTTTGTTATAGCACTGAATTACCTTCAGCTCGAGCCATCCTAGTCACCCCCAAAATTTATTCTTACCCCACACTAAGCTTATACATAGGTACCTACCTAAAACGGGTGGGTCCGTCCCCTACTTGTAAGACCTTGAACTGCTTTCGTGTAACAGAAATGGCTGTACTTGTACTTAAAGGACCGAGTACTTATCAATGGGGAGTTTTTAAAAGTGGACCACCCGGTTGGTGTGTATAAAGCAATCATACGTAACCTGTTGGTATAAAAATGGTTCGATCGTCGACATTCGTACCGCGTAATGAAGGTCGTGGGTTCTGGCTCCAGTTCCGACCATCAAACCTTTGTAGGTTCTAGAGATAAACTAACTAGTGATAGATTTTAAATCTGGCAAGATATTCAGATATTCAATATGGGTATCAAAAATCAATGAGAAAATTCGAGTGAAAATATGTGCTAAGTACATGTTATTTAAGTGCCTACCTTCTTACTGTTGACAAGTCAAGGACAGGTAGATGAGATTTTTTGACATTTTGAATTTTCATTATAGGTATGGAAATCATGAAGGTTAATCCTTCAATGGTTACTTTTTAACGTCAGTTATCAAAAGCCAATCTTCAAAATATCCGTAAAGTTCGTGATGATTTGAACATCATTATTATATTAAGGTACCTAATTATAAGGTTTATAATACCTAATGGTATGCATAATATGTTGAAATGTGCTGATCCTCCTACAAGAATCTTTAATAGACAGCTTTTTCTAGGGAGGAATGGAGAAAAAATGAGTGAATTCCAGGGTTGTGATCAGAGGGAAAGAGAAAATTTGCACTGAAACCCAGAGTAAATAAAGATACCTATTCGATCGGTTTGTTTGGTTCGAAAGTTATACCTACTTCAGATTTTTCTCACACTTGTAAAACCATATTAGATACTTGAAAATGAGTACAAATCACTCTTTGAGGGTGGAATGCCTAATTAATAATAAAAAAAAAATAAAATATCAGTGAAAATAAAAAAAATCACAGGTTATGAATATGCAATAGAAAAATGATTGTTTTTATTTAAATTTATATAATTTTAGCTCAGAATGTTAGTGTAACGAAAATAATTACAAACAACTATTTACATAAAATGAGTATAAACTGATGAGGGCCTCCGCGGAAACACAGCTAAGGCAATACAAACAGCCGAAGGTTTGAATTTTTTCCTTGACACCACTATTGTGACGTTTCTTAGATGTGACTTCCTATCACTGGTAAGTATAGGTACGAAATTGGCGGATCTGCGGTTATTTCTTACAAGGTTTATTATGGCAACAGGATTTTTTTTGTTTTCGTTTGATGGTATTTAGCGATATGTCTCACTATGATTGATTTAAAAAAAAGCGATTTGTGCTAAAAATTATTATTTATGAGCTCGCAACCTCGTGCAATGTTGTCATGATAGGTTAAAGCTACAAAGAAAGAAATAGGTATGGAGAGTTAAATATTTCTTTTATCAAATATTGCACCCACGTGACATTTGGCATCCTTTGTTGTGTCCCGGTGGAAGTCAATCAATAATTATTACAGGGTGGCGGCTTTAGGACTTTGTCAACAAAAACAGACCATGGCTAATTATAGGAAACCACCCGTCTCGGAGTCATTTCGTGTTGAATACCTACATTGTGTTCTGACAATAGAAACGCCGTATTCTGCTATAATAACACCCATCCTTATTTTTAAATAAAAAAAAACTTGATTCATAGTATCTGAATTTTTTGTTGATTGCTGATGCACTGGTTGACTAGGTCATGTGCGACGTACATCCTTCCAAAACACAAGTTTCGTAAAGATGTAGGTATTTGGTAAAAAAAAGTAGGCAACAGTATAATAGGTAATATTGTTTGTAATAAACTATTTGCAATCATTAATAAGCCATGTTTTTTTAACTACAAACGGCTTACGTTTGTATGGCCATCATTTGTTGCTGTTTCAGAGATAGAGATTTTAAGGGGCCTTGCTCCTAAAATTGCTGTTTTTACTGTTGTCTACGCTGAATTTCGGCTTACCATTCATAAATAAGGAATTTTAAATCTATTTGACTTATCTTCCAAGCGGATTTTCAACCCAAAGCATGCTTTCAACGTTATTAGAGGTTTTATAATAGTCTTCTCCAACACTTTATTTTGCAAATATCCCGAGAATTACAAGGCGAGTTGTTTAGAGATATACCTAGATTGTGGGTAAAATTTTCTGTTGTATCCGAAAGAAATTTTCCCAAATTTTCTTTGATTTTTCAGAAAACACAAAAAATCATTTTCCTACTGAAATTCTTACCGAAGCTCAGGAAACTCTCGTCTTGATTCATACAACTCATAGGTGGCTACTTGTATGCTTCACAGTAATAGAGACAGATTTTGTTTAGATTCACGATTTGTTACACAACTGAATTGATTTTGCACAGTTATTTACACACCATTTTCTGTATTAATTTATCTACTCATATGCCAACTTTATGAGATTGTTAAGCGTATAGCTATTATATCTGTTCATTAAATAAACTAATTAACATTTTTCTATACCAAGTTGCTAGTTTTGCCGGCGGAAGTTATTGCCTGAGGCAATTTTTCCAGTCAACCGGTTCCTTCCAATCTGAGACCGGCCAACCCCGGTAGAAATTTCAAGTTAAAAAACACAGAAAATTCAGGAAATCATAATAATATAATAATTTAATGATGGCTCTTAAAAGTAAGTAGTGAACTATCAAAATATGTTATCCTATAGGTCCATGAGAAGGTCGAATCGAACGTGGTGAGGGGCTGATAAGCAGAACGCTAGTTGCGAAAACCAATAAGAGTCTCGAATAGCCGCGAAAAATCAAACTGGCACACCCGGATAAACCTTCAATGACAGAAATAAAAGGTATGGAATGATATTTCTTAATTACATTTAATAATAATAATTAACCTGAAAAAACTTCCACCAAATGTCACCTAAAGTCACGGGTTATTAGTTTGCCTATTAGGCAGGAATGTCCCGAGCAGGCAGGAAGGTGCGGCTCCTACTTCACACACTATTAGGCCCGGGTTAGGTCACACTTAACATGCGTTATATTTTTCATTATCCTTACAACTACAGTTAATAGAACGGCATTACTTCATAAGGAAGATTTGTCTTATATTTCATATTCTATAGGGTTGCCATTAGTACCGATATAACAAATGGGACACTAACAGTGAAACACACTTCACACTTAAATAATTTGCGCTTTGGTTCGGTACGATTTCGTTTCCATGTATTTTTCGGTCGTTAAAGGCAAATATTCGGACCGAATAGAAACTGAATGTATAGCCCTATATGGGTGAAACACACCTTATGAGCATTTCATTGGCGACATCCTAACAAGAGTAAATTTTATCCTGTGGGGCTAGTACGAGTTTTATCGAAAGCTAATTGCACGCAAATAAGCGCTTATTATTAGCGTGCAAATAGTGTTCTTAAAACAAACGATCATTTTAATATGGAAATTTTTCGAAACTCTTTCGATGATCGAATATCGAAACTTATACTAGGGCTACTGATTTTGTAAAATACTTTAACGAACTTGGCGTCATGAGAAGTACAATCTCTTACATTCAACCATTTAAAAAAACGAAGTAAAAAATTCACACAATAAAAAAAGGCATTAGATATTCATAAAATATTACATTTACAACTATCAGGGAAAGAGAAAATAATATTAAGGGATATCAAGGATGCACTTTGCAATTTAGGACAGCATAAAGTGAGTTTTTGACAAATTCCACTTGAATTCCAATTGAAGTAATGGAGTTCATTTGTGCTGGGAGTTTGTTCCAGCAACGCATAATTTTTTACAATTTAAATAGAAGTCTTGTGCTATGTATCCGCTCCCTCTTTGGAGCACATGGATTCCAACATTTCTCGCCTTGCTGTCCTGTCCTACGCAGTCCTCGCGGCCATACCCCAATCAGCACCCACGCGCTGTAGGTGAACTTCTGACAAAATCGGGTTTTACCTTCTGTTGCCTTCCACGTTACGTGAATCTGTTTCATAAATATATCTACGCTTTTCAAAGACAGTACCTATTGTATTTTCAACCAGTATTTATTAGTGGAAAAAAGGTACCTACCTAAGTATTAAAAAAAACTTTCTGAAATTAGTAAGTTGTTGAAAGAAATCTGACAACCCTAGTATTTTCTCACAAGGGTTGTTTGATTAAAAAGCCGCCCTAGTAACAAACATTTTGTTTGGCGGGCATATTTTTTTTCTGTTCCCTACTTCGGAATGTTATTACCCACTTTGATAGTAAAAACTACCGGTATTTTTATTAACTATCAAAATGTATTTAATGACTTACCATAATATATTACATAATTCAGTGTTTTTTTGTTTACGGTTGCCAATCTGGAAGATAATTAATCATTTATAATAATAATAATTAATAATATGATGACTATATATACAAACGGTGGGCAAAGTTTTAGGGTAAGTAAAACATTTTATTGGAATTCGTGTGTGAACGAGCTCTATTAAAAGCTATAAATAAAAATAACCATGTTTTTGTTAAAGATAGTAATGAATAAAAACGCTAAAAAGTTATCATTTTCAAAATCAACTGAAGCGGGAACATTTGTGCTATGCCTTAAATCATAATCAATTCTGATCAATGAAAATCTCAAAACACTTAACCCATCACCATGTAGAAGATAATATTTGACCTAAAAGAAATTTATGAAATTAAGATGCATTGAGGCGGTTGGTAGACCAGTGGTATCAGTCGACGACTTTCGTACGCACAGCGTATTGGAGGTCGTGGGTTCGAATCCCGGTGCCGACCATTTCCACTTTCACAACACAAGCTTTGCTTTATGTGAAAGATGCCGAAAGTGTATTTGTGTTCACTTAAAGTGAGCCCAGATTCATTTATATAAAAAAAAAATCTCAATGTCCATAGCTAAATAATAGTGAACAGTTTTTTTTAAAAATACCTCCAGAATTTGATGTTGGATCTGTAACGGGTTAATTGAGCGAAGGAAATAAGTTCTGCTGGGTGTATAATATGAGCATTTTTATCTTTTTGAAGTAATGTAATACCTATAGTATGAAAAATAAATATCCATTTTGAATCGATGGGGATATCGAATTCGGTAGATCGTTATGAAATTAGCTGCTCTACCGATAGATAATAGAGATTCCGTACGATAGACTATCTCAATTTCTGAAGAGAATAATTGAAAACATTTTAGATTGAAGTTTGGACATAACAGACTTGACGCGCACCTTTACAAGATTGGCCTGTGCTCTTCTCCATTCTGCGAATGTGGTATGGACGAGTAGTCGGCTGAACATGTTTTGTTTGCCTGCCCCATAAGAAATTCAAACCATCTGGATTACTTTTTGTTCGTAGCTGACACATTGTATCCAATAAAAAATGTTTCCTGCTTGTTATCAGTACCTAAGTTAATTGTTTTGTGATTTCTAATTGGATTTAAATACTCATAATGGAATGTAACGTGATTGGCTTCATCATTCTTTTTGGATGTAATGTCATTATAAAAAAATATAATGTAGGTACTTAAACACACGAAAATTATTTGAAAAACGAAATTCGTAAATTCGAATGACAATAATAATTAATGATTGTTCGAAAAACAGTTGTACGAAGACACACTTGTCAGAAACTACAAGCAAGTAGGTATTCGAATTTTTACGTCATATTCCTCCATCCTTTGCACTCCACATAGGTATTTGTCCTTTATACTTGTGTACAAAAAAATTTATAATAATATTGATTTCAAAAAATTAAAAGAAAGTAAGTAGGTATAAACATTGCGCAAGATCGAGCGCAATGGAGAGCTCTTGTTGCCTCCCTATGCCCCTGAGTGGGGTGTAAAAAGGATAATTGATTGATTGATTGAAGTAGGTATAAAGGCCCAATATGTGGTGTAGAAACGACAGATGAAAATGTTCTGAAAATTCGAACAATTATTGTCAATATTATGAATTTGAAAGATTTTTGCGCAATTAAGTAATTTTTGTCGTTGCAGTTTAGTCCAATAAAAACGCTTGGCAGTCAGACGTCAATGATTGGTGTTTGATAAGCTGGTGTGACCCACCTTTAATTTTTATCATTTTAATGCATATTGAAACCTGCAGGTAGATGATACAATTTCTATGATGAGTTACCGTATTATCAGGACACTTAAAAGTATTAGTAAGGCATTTTGCAGTAGATACCTGCGTGATATTAAAGTCGGTTTCGGGAGCATCTGACCTCTCATTTTAAGATGCTAGCACGTGCATAACAAAACAGTCTATTAAGATCCAAATAACTATTATCAAATGAGAAATTTCTCTAGCTTGGTATCTCGGTGGTAGAAGAAATTACCTATTAGGAAATTGTGGGTTATATCAGAGTCGTCCAATCGAATAATTTCGCGAATTGATAATAATTGAAAACAGATGCCGTTTGGTTTGGATTGATGCACAAATCTTGTTTCGAAACATTGCCGATGGCATAACACTGAGCAATTTTGTAACACTTACTACTTGTTTAATGTTTCATCCAAATGTTTCTTCACAATTCATTTATTTGTCTAATGATATTGTGTTCGATCAACTCTAAAAATGTTCGATACCGTTTTTTGACTTTTGATCGCTTGGTTTCCCACGATAATTGACTGAGACGATCATCGAAATCAAGTCCGATTCTCAGCCAATCCACCGATGAATGATACTACAATCATTTATTTTATTTTCACCATTAGGAATAAAAAACAATATCTAACCTATAGATAAATATGCATCTAGGTAGGTACCTCTTATTGTGTTGCCTGATGTTCGTCGTTAGAGAGAGATAAGTGGGTAAGTACCTATGTACCTACCTTATAGCTATTTGCATATTGTCATTCTTATTAAGTTGAATTACACAAAGAGATTGAACGATTTCTCTGCAAAAGTAATGATAAATTTATTTGAACGAACTAATTGTCGCTTTCTCTATTTAATTCCAATATCATTTGAATAGATGTGTATTTTCTTTTTATTCATCGAATGTACCTAGCTGTTAATGTGAATGTTTTATTATTATTGTATGGCCACAAATTCGTACCATTTATCTCTATATATAAAAATGGATCCCTATTTTCCGTGGTCATTAATTGCATCACGCGTGTATAAACGGATGGGCCCATTTTTCCAATTTTTTTTTTGTCGTTTTTCTTATTTTCCTCAGAAGGTTCTTATAAAAGAAAAATACCTACTATGTAAAACAGTTGCGCTTAAAATTAGAAAATCAAAGAAAACTTAAAGTAGGTAGTAACCTTCTTTGTACTTCTTACAATATCGTTGTACTTATCGTAAAAAAACATTAAATTATAATTATATTCTAATTTTGAAATTAAATTGACGTTTGACAGAAACTGACCGTTATTTAAGTTTGATAGTTGATGCGATTGACAGAATGCGGATGGAAAATACATGATTTAAAACAGATGCATCGTTTAAAATTTGAAAGGTAGGTACTTAATTAATCACATAACATCATACATTTATAAACATTCGAATTTAATATTCATAGCTCGGGCAATGTCTGTTGTAAAATAATCAGGAACTGTACACCTAGTATAAGTTTTCCATGATCGAATATCGAAACGATCATCGAAAGAGTTTCGAAAAATTTCCATACAAAAATGATCGAATGATTCGATCGTTTGATTTTCGAACACTATTTGCACGCTAATAAGCGCTTGTTAGCGTGCAATTAGCTTTCGACTAAACTCGTATTAGCCCCACTGATTTATTGATGTGTGTAGAAAATCTCGAGAAACCATGGACTTAAAATTTTGAAAAGACCTTTGACAACCAAAGAAGGAGTTAACAAAAAGAAGAGAAGAGACGAATTAAGGAAAGAAGAAAAAGATGATAGTGTCTAAAAGAAGAAAATCGTTATGAACCTTATCTACTCTTTTTACTGTGATAAAGTAAGGTGAGTCGACACGCATATAAGGGCCAATACTGCGCCTGCGGTAGAAGAATGGAGTCGAGAGAGCAATTTAAAAGAAGAAAATAATATATTTAAATTAAACTTTAAACCATATCTTTTCAGACTGTTTAGTTTAGAGAATACTTCGTGAGGTCTGTGCTTTCCAGGCTGCGGTCAAGTAATCATTGGCACAGAGCCTCCGCTAGAGGAAGAAGCGACAGGATGAAATATGACAACAATCATAGATACTATGGATCATTTGGAGCCTTCCATTGTCTATTATTCCACGGGCAGACACCCAGTATTTAGGCGGCGATATTCAAAACAGCCGCGATTGAATCCATAAAGAGTTTTTGTAAAAAAGTATTTATAAAATATATATAAAAAATAATTAACTTACATTTTTAATAGAGTACTTTAATGACGGCCCATTTATTTTAGTAGACAGGCAACTATGCATGTTTTCATATTACTTTTATAACCATAGATTAGTGACTCGGTACTTATCTCTTGGTCTTGTGCACTAATAACGTAACTTTATTTATTTTATCAACTTAATATTTTTATTTTCACTGAGAGTACTTACCTACTCTGCCATCGAAAAAGCATGAAATAATAAACTCATCCATTTAACCATTGCTACGAATGCCAGGATATAAAAGAAGTAAAAAGATGCCTAGTTCATAACAAACTTAATTACTTATATTGTTTTTTTATACCAATAATTGTGCTATATTTTCCATATGGGTTAAATTTAAGAAAAAAATGTGTTCAAAACAAATGTACGTACTTTTGATATTTTTCAAAACAGGGGGCATCGGGGATCAAGGTTATTCAGTTTACCGAGTGAACCTCCAGGCTACCAACTATCAATTTTTTTGAGGAATAAAAGTTGTGTGATTCCGCACTGGGGTAGCTAGTATTATAATAGGACAGACGTGTGTAAGTGAAGGATCGCGGGAACCAAACCAATATGTCAAACAGACAGAGGTTGCGCACAGTGGGAGACGGGCTGGCTGGGCTGATTCTCTCTCTGGGTTGCTCTCCTATCCCGGGTCGCGCCACCACCAAATATTACCGCATTATTAATTACCTCCTATTAATATTACCGGGGTGCAATAGCAATTTAAAGTGGGCGTGTTCTCGAATCAATTAAACCTAACAATAAATATACCACTAATGACATCAGACCAACACGCTTCTATGCGATATATGCCCTATTGGCCGAGGCTCTGGAATCAAAATAACGCACTTCTTATATATCTACAAAATAATGATTTACTGCTATTTAAAGAAAAAATAACAGCTAATGACTGTAACAATTCATTACTAATGTTCGATTTTTAAATGGAACAAACCACTACGGGCTTACGACCGTCTTCTACTGTTATTTCGAAAGCTGGCTTAGTGTGATCACTTTACGTTTACAACGTTCGCCATTAGGTGGTTATGTTTGTCTTCGAAACTCCTAATCATTACTGCTATTTATCACTGTTTTTGGTTAAAATTTGTTTGTTAGAAATTTGGGCATTATTTAAAGGGCAATGGCGTGTTCTTTGTACCAACAATGAGACCTACACTGACAGGCAGAGAATCTGTAAAAATAGCATAGGTAATTTAATGTTTAGAAAGAACTCGAATACTTTATACATAGACATATGGGTTCATATTAACAAAGATCTAATATTGATGATCAGACTTTTACACATTCTTGAAATTGCATGGTCTCCATCTATGCGATATCGAGGTGGATAGCATGATAGAGAAATCAGCCTAGTTGGATTTTGTTGAACCAAAGCCCAACGTAGTCGACCCTCTTGGAAAACATAGGGCTGTAATTACTAGAACAATCCTCAAGTATTTAGACAATTTTATCTGTAAAACATTAATTTTTTTTCGTGAGGTCAATGTTCATACGGATTCAAATATTTATTTAATTTTAAGAGACACCAACAGAACATTGAACAAAACAAATCATAAAACAAAAACCTTCAGTACCTACTCCAATAACAAGTAATTTCCGCTTAGATATTGTACATACTTAAGTGGGTATAATCAACGAAATATAAAACCATATGAATACAATGACATGAAAAATATGTAGCAAAAGGAGAAATGGAAAAATCTTCCTTGCTAAAATTCCAAAAATCCGTCTTCACGAGGAATTTTGGTAAATATTTACATAGATATTTTTATGCTCACAAATAAATAAGTTCCGGGCCTCCGTTGTTATATTCTGTACAGCAACATTAGATTTTTTTTTAAATAAATTGAAAAAAATCATGTTTTGCTTAAATTTAGTATGACACGGTTACTTAGGTAACTATATCAAATATGAATATTTATAAAATAAAAATTCGAACTAGCGCTGTTTGATTTTCCTGAAATTGCGTAGTTCAAATGATAAATTCGATTATCGCAATATGAAATTGGCGATTTCATGTGAATAAGGTAGAAATGTATTGTAACGAGCGGTTAGACACAAACAATATAAATACAACGCTTATCTAAGGGATATTAGGTATTTGTTTGGTTACACAAGAAGAGATCGTATCGGGCCGAACTATTCAATTTCCTTCGTGATTATTTAAATTTGTTTGTAATGAAATTGTTTTTATTATTCATCATTTAAAGGTAGGTACCAACTAACCAACCAAACTCTGTGAACCATATTGTTGTTTTCCATGGAGCGTGTTATGCGTTATTTGGTTTGATATAAGCTAGGCCGGGCATGGTAGTGATGGAAAGAAATCTAAACATTGGGTGATCTGTCAGCATTACACGCCCTGTCAAAACTCTACCAGAGACACGAACACTCCACAGAGCTAGAATTAATAACTTGAAACAGTACAGTCGAGTCGAATCCACGATGTTTCATAATGCACCTCAGCAGGCAGGTACCGCATTCTGGCATTATTAGCTCGAGCGGCAAAAGTACCTACTTGAGGGTACTTTTTTTTATTCATCTTCTTATCCATAAAGTCTAAAGACATATGGCTGTGTCATTTTGAATTAATATATTTTTTTAATTGAATACAATAGGTCGGTTCTTGTTTCAAAAGTATGACAACTGAAAAGAATATGATTCGTCTTTGTCGCGATTCTTTTATACCAATGTCCTCAAACGTTGAACTTTGTATGAGTATCCCTTGAATCTATGTTAAAAAATGTAATTAGAACTCAAATTCATTGTTTCATGCATCTAACCTACTTTATATGAAATGAAGTGAGAAATTATAAACACATTGTGACAAGAAAAGGAAATCTGGAGAAACCAATAAAGTTTTCAAATCGTTTCACCATCGGCGTGCAACCTCAACCATAGATATCCGCTACACTAAAATTCACGTCGCGTTTTATGATCATTATAAGAAAGTAAAGAGCGGAGGAGGGAATTGTATGGTCAGTGGTCAGATTCAAAGAATGGGTAGGTATACAAACAGGTAGACTCCCTTGTATCTTCACCGGACTCGCTCTAGTGCTAGTGGAAGATTTACCAAAGAAGAAGAAAGGAATACCCCTTTGTTCCAGCTCGCGACAGAGGCAAGAGTCAGTTGAGTGAGCTAAGAAAAGCTGGACGGAAAGAATAGTATCGCTAAAATTATGGAGCCATTGGGTTAAACATCAGTAACTGATATAGTACGATATTAGCCATTGATCCAAAAGCAAACCAAGGTGGTCCAGTAGAACATATTGTGAAGAAGCAAGCGAAATTTATGGTTGAAAAATTCACAAAAATCAAAGGGAGAAAGTCTACCCTAACAGCCATATAGGCGTCAGATCAGCAGGTAGATCCCTAGTGATGATTTTTTTGTTTTCTAATTATCTACGAACGAAATATTTTAAAATATATCGACGCAATCACTCAACAGAAACATAAATTGATAATTAGCTCTGTTCTGGAGGCTATTCTCGAAGGTTACGCTTAAATTAATGGCATGTAATAGGTATATGTATAAACCTTATTGGAATGTATTATACAACACCTGTAAAATATTTGTATTTTACATTTATATCATTTGTGATTGGGTAAATAATAACATTTTGTAAAATAACTTTCACAAACACATACATAAACGTTGTGTTCGGCAAGCGGATGATAGTAGCCGGTGTTCTATCTTCCAATCGTGTAATGAAAATCTGACGTTCTACCAAGACCTCCATTCACAATCATGTTTTTTTAAATATGTTCTTGTAAGTCATTTTCTTTTCCAAATTATATCTTCCCCACAATTATTTATATCCAAAGTCTCCTCCATACATTCTTTTCATGATAACTGCGTGCGTCTCACTGTAAATTTTTTGGAAGATGGTATTATTTGTTTTGATTTTTACTTTAGTTTTAAATTAAGGACTAGCTCATATCATGAATTCATAAACACCTACTATCTACACTTATACCTACAACCTGTAAATCATAAAGAAAAGAGACTATACTGTTATTAAAGAACGATGTTTCTAACATAAACATAAATAACCATGTCTTTGAGGGTCATAGTTAATCAATATTTTTGAGAATTCCGCGCTGTAGTCTGCATTCAGTCTTGTCTCTCCACAGCCATAGTACCTACGTATTTGAGTTAAGGTGATCTTTTTCTAGGTGCTATCCAAGTGACCTAGTTTCCAACATTTCTTTTTCTCTTTTTCTACTCTTTGTACGTCAAAATGATTAAAATACGATAAGGTTTTGGTAAATGAAAAATTTGCACTAGCCAGCGTCACTATACTATGATTGCCTGGCTAAAATCTACTAAACAGCAGATCTCCGCTATCACTCAGTAGCGTCTTACGCAAAAAATTCACATTCTAACAAGACAAGACTATATCTGTGACATATTAAAATGTCTCCATTATTCCAATTCTTATAAATTCATCACGCTAACAACATTTTCTGCTCACTGAAAATTTTTTCCTAACTATTTTTTATTTATCAAAAACAATACCGACTAAAATGTAATATATTCAAGTGTGCAGACCAACTAACAGGCGTACTTCAATATACGTGACCCGCTGCTGCTACTATTACGTACCTTCATCATTGTATCTTCAGGCTGTCAATAGAGCACAGCCTCTTGGCACGGAGCATAGGTCTACTAGAACCATTCATTCCTCGTCGAGTTGGTAACTTATGTGCATATTTTACTCCTAATAATATATTGTTTAACTTAAAAAATGAATATAAAAATATGTTGGTATCTGGTTAAAAGTAATTTTTCATATTTTGAATGATAAAGGCAACCATTTTTCAACTCGTTGTTTTTAATAACACGAGATTTCAAAAATGGAATGTATTATAAAAATGTTAAAAACAAAATAATCAGGGACAAATTGTGTAGAAGCGACAGAAATTATGTAAATGACTTGTTTAAGAAGAAGATTAGACTAAATCGCAATCCATTCAGCTGAGATATAACAATCACTATAGATTTGGCAAACTATTTGGAAATGATATTCAAGGGAAGAATTCGGTGTTCAATAACATACAACATATTCAATAATAGACAAAATTGAATAAAACATTGTCATGAAGTCCCAGTTTTTATGTAATCACTTATTAATTATTATTTGTGCATTGTTCACCGCAAAGGATTACTCTGTAATGGTGAACAATGCTTAATTTTTGACAGAAAATAAATAAATAAATAAAATAAAAATTATTTCATTATTCATTTTCCATTAACGTGTAGGAAGAATGTAGGAAACAAACAGGCTACATTCTGAAGAAAGACTTCCCAAACGACGAAGAATGCTGAAATTCACTCATGCAAGAGACCAAACCTGATGACATATCAGACTCCCGACAAAGTAGGTGGATATACCTCCTCTTCTACCGGTTTCGAGATCTGAATTCGTGTTTAAGTTTGGTTGGTGACACATCATAGGGTTCTAAATATGTCATAAAAATTCCAAGCGAGACCGGATTCAATAAGTCCACGTCTTTAGCTGTCCCACGCTCCTTTTATTTATCCATACGAGACTTTTTCCAATGACTATATAGACTATAGAGCAGCGGTTGCCAAAGTGGTGGTCCGCGAGAAAATTTCAGAAAAATGTGGAATATACTTACTCATCATGTTAAGTATTTTATTATGGTTTATTAATAAAGCTTTCATAACTTGGTTACTATTAATAGTTTCATTTTATTAACTAGGTACATTTTATGTGTTCTTTGATCACAATTTTTTTATAAATATATTTAAGTGGTCCGCGGGATGAATTAACTGGTCCGTGAGGTCAAAAAGTTTGGCGACCGCTGCTATAGAGGGTTTATCTGCAAAAGCTGTAGACAGAATCTTGTCTAATTTTGTTTTATACGTCTTCTCTATCATATCAGACAATTCCCATCCACTCCTCCTTTTTCTTCCACGTTGTTTTATTTAGGTCTCTCTAGATCTAATTATTATTCGTTATATATTATGAAACACAAAAAAATGTTCTTTCTTAATCCATGTCTTGTCTTCTCCTAATTTTTTGACGTCTTCAAAACAAGTAGTAGAGAATATTCTAAACCCAAAGTTCTGCTCTGCATAGACAATAGAGGCATAGTTATATCTGTAACATAATAAGGTAAACCTACCTATTAACCTGCCTGTATAGTCGCTGGCCTACCTACAGGTCAGTTAAAATGTGTACCAAGTAACTATAATAGCTACCGTATTTAAATGTGCGCCTTTGTGAGCGCTAATTATCTTCCCAAAGACATAATAACACTTACACACTCGCACCACAGCTAAGCCAAACTACCCACTTCTACACAACCATAAGTTTAAGTACCTATTGTCTAGTGTTTTTCTGTTGTGGGTACATGTGTGGGCCGCGTTATTGAGATCACTCCATTTTTTTTTATTCAAATCTTGCATTAAATTTTCTAAATGCCAAACCTTGCTACTTTTTTGTCAAATTTTGTTTTGCAAGGATAAGCTTAGTTCTGAAAAAAAATGGACGGATTAAATAGTACCTAGATGCTGAAACTGTTTATTTGTAATTTTTCGGTGCTTTATCTTTATAATAATAATATGATGAATTTTAGGTGATCCAATTAAGAAATAAACCTGAGTATCTGAGTTCAATCTTCCGTGAAGGACATGGAGGGGTGTTGCACCTACCTGTAGCCCTAGTACTAAGTTTTCGATGATCGAATATCGAAATGATCATCGAAAAAGTTTCGAAAAATTTTCATACAAAAATGATCGAATGATTCGATCGTTTGATTTAAGAACACTATTTGCACGCTAATAAACGCTTATTTGCGTGCAATTAATTTTCGATGAATCTCGTACTAGCCCCACTGCTCTGGAAATAGGGGAACAAGCAGTGGCCCAAATTATGAACGGGGGGGGGGGGGGCGATTTGCCGATGGTGTAACACGTTTTGCCAGCCTGCTAGCTCAAAAAGTTGGCACGAAGCCTTGAGGAACTCCGGAGGCAGTGGACTGGCTGATAGCTCTGGAGCCAAGATTTGAGATAGGACGCAGACCTCTACGGGTGAAGATGTTCCGGTTGCGACATCTAAAGAATGAAAAGAAGAACCATAATAATGAAGTGGTTGGTGACCCAGCGGTTACAACGCCGGCTTTCGCACTGCGGACGTCGTGGTTCGATCCCAGGTGCCGACCATCTTCTTCTTTCACGACACAAGCTTTCAGTAGCTTACTGTGAAAGAGTCAAGGAGTGTATTTGTGTTTACTTTGAGTGAGCATAGATTCATTTTATAAAAAAAAAATATTCATTTTTCAGGTATTCCATTAAGTAAGTACCTACCTGCTTATTTTTAATAAAGTTTATTTCTAAACAGAAATATAATGGAATTGTCATCGTTCCTTGCAGGTGATATTTTTAACGTATCCGTGGTAGGTATACCAAAATCATGCGTGATAGACTATTGATTGCCACACCATTAAATTTATATACTTAGCTACAGATACATTTATTTATCATATTTACTGTGAAACGCAAGTACTTTTGAGATTATCGTTGTAGGCGTACGTCCTACATGTGTGTGTTTAATTCAGGTGGTTTTCACTTGATTTCAAGTCTTTACCCCTGAATTGTGTGTCTAGGATCGAACGGCGCAGATAAGTAGAATAAAGTTTCATAGGCAATAAATTCAGCAACTTTTGTTATAAAAAACAATACTGCGTGCAATTTATTTGAAAATATTTGTTTAAGTTGAAAATTTGAAGTAAAAAACGTGTAAATAGTTTGGACATTCAATTCATGAAAAATGTTCAAGTGATACGAAAAAAGTGGCCGTCCCCTGTAGTTCCATAGTATAGTTATGTAAATATATTCAGAATCTCTACCAAATGTACCCAAGTTACGGGTAATCTCCATACACACGAAGCTGTATGTAGCCACTCATTTACTGTACATATGAAGTGTCCGCCATTCATTACAAATAATTGTTATGAGTACAGTAATTCTGTTCGGTAAGTTGAGAAGTTACACACTCTTACCGCAGCGAACTAATGTTGTATTTTTGGTGGTTTCACGCCTGTAATATTCATACTCAATTCATATCCAGCCAACACGTCTACGTAGGTACGTACATGCGGCCGTATTCTCGTAGCGGTCTTATTGCAATCTTATTGAAAAGATATCTTAAAGGGCGGCTCGGATAAGGATTGTACCAATCAGAGAGAAAGGGGGAGTGTCTGAGATGGTCCACTGGTGTGTCCCTAAGAGATAAGATCAAAAGTGCTCACATTCGTGGAAGCCTAGGAGTGACAGACATCAATAGTAAACTAGAGGAAAGGCAGTTGAGATGGTATGGACACATAGAACGACGACCACAGGAGCATATCGTACAACAGGCAATAAACCTGAATGTTCCACGTTCTGTGACTAGAGGGAGGCCAAAGAATTCCTGGGTGACGCAAAGGCGCGAGCAGATGCAAAAATGTGGGGTGGGGGAAGTAGTGCAGCAGAGGAGAGTCTACAGCCTGAGGACGAGGAGAGCTGACCCTAGCAGTCTTCATAGACGTTAAGCTGGGAGCAAGCCAGGGAGAGAGAGAGAGAGAGAAAGGGAGAGTGTCATGATCGTTCCACGATTGGCTACATCGTATTGTAGACACTCCCTCTTTCTCTCTGATTGGTCCAATCCTTATCCGAGCCGCCCTTTAAGATATCTTTTCAATAAGATTGCAATAAGACCGCTACGAGAATAACCCTGCTGTATGAAGTGTTTGGTAGCATGGCGGATACGACGCCGGCTTTCGTACTGTTTCATGCGGAGAACGTGGGTTCGATCCCAGGTGCCGACCATCTTCCTCTTTCAGGACACATGCTTAAACATTTAAATAAAATTAAACGAGCTTATTGGGAAAGAGTCAAAGAGTGTATTTGTGTTCACTTTGAGTGAGCCCAGATTCATTAAACAAATTTGCTATTCCGGACGCTCCTTTCAAGGTACATATATCACAACCTAGCAAATTTTCGACAAATTGAGTAAATCAACATGTTTTTTATGAAAAATGTTTTATTTGTCTCTTGTATAGTTCGGTACCGCTTTCTACATAAAGTAGTATCACCTCAACACAGGCTGTCGTCTAGTGAGGTCATAAATTCCATTACTGTATAAATAGATACTCATATGTAGGTATGTGATTACACGTTTTTTTTTGTAGAAATAAAAAAAATCTAGGCAGAATGGCAATGAGGTGTGGTCTAATCATTGGACAACGGATTTCTTAAAAAGAGGACTCGGGTTTGAGCTATGACACGAAGATCGTTTTAAATAGGAGGCTGTGTACAATATTTGCAATCGAGATACATAACAGTAGGTAATGGAACGATGAAAAAGAAAAATAGTGGTTATAACATTTCGTATGTATTTGTATTTGATGTCCAGAAGTGAACAGAAGACATAGGTACCTACTCAGATGAGTAGGAGCTAGCTATTGTTCCGCGGAGATATTTTAGCTTCATGACTAATTGCCAACTAACAGAAGCCACGGAACACAAACTCTAAATAACTCCTATCAAATTAAAATGCCATTTCCTGTGTACATTAGGCACAGATCACATACGAGCTGGGATTCAGTACCTACGGTGGAGTTGGGACTTTGAAGAAAGGTATAGTTAGTTGGCAGTGAGTGTATTAAGACGGCCATAAAGCACGATGTCACTGGGCTCTATGGAGCATGTCTTACAGTTCATACTTGAGTGAGTCGGTTTCATTAGCTCAAGCAGCCGTGTGACGCCCTCAATCACACAGTGCCACCACCACCGTTACTGCACTAGCTCTCATACCCGGAGCAACTCCTTTGGAGACAACATTCTAATTATTATGGGAAAAAAATTAAGGCTCATCGAAAGCAAATAAAATTTTAGGTAGATTAGGTAGTTTAGGATGTAACTAATACTAGTGGCAAATCCCAATCTCACCTCGTGTACCCTTATCTGATTTGCACCGATAGAAATCACCTCATGTGATTTTTATCGGTGGAATATTTATTCAGGTTGATGATTCGATTTTGGCACATGGTTTGGAAAGAGGTCATTACAGCTGCGCAAGACCGAGTGCAGAGAAGAATTCTTGTTGCCTTCCTATGATTCAAAGCGGGGTTTTAAAGGGAATGTTGTATTGTTTGAGTGAAAGCGAGTCTCCGTGTCAGATCTCGGAAAGACGTTGCAACAATTATTGTTTGCCGTTTGCCTATTATTGTCAAATCATACCTACTTCGGAGAGAGCTGAAAGAGTTCTTCCTAGATTTTTTTCGTATACGTACCTAACGCTATGCCATAGCCACATTGCAATGGGATGGGAATAATTATATACAGTGTATATAGACATTTAAGAGCCATCTACTCCTATCTATAATCTACTATATATATATATTATATAAAAGAGAGTCGGGTTTGTTCCAACACTTATAACTGAAGAACTATTGGACCGATTTTCATAGTTTTTGATTTGTTGTATTCGTCTCTGTCCCGAATAGGCTACTAGCTATTAAAAACATGAAAAAGTGATAAGGAATAAAAAATATAAAGAAAATAAAATTCCCATACATTTTGAATGGAACGAATATGCCTTTCAGTGATAAATTTCTTGACAACTCATTTTTATTTACCTACCTAGCAACCATTGAGTTTCAAAACATACATAGGTACCTATATCGAGATAGTTACAGAATATTTGATAATTGCGTATTAAAAATTAAAAAACGTAAGATAATGTCATGGATAAAAATAAAAACATGTTAAAAGGATTGACATAACGATTTATTCTGAGTCGGTACGAGGTTCGACGGGTCAACTATAGTAAACCATTAAAAGGTAAATTTCAGATCATCAAAAAACCAATACTCGTTCTAACTTAAAAGACAAACTATTTAATCGACTTCCGTCTATATATTCAGATAAAATATATGAAAATAGTATTTACCTACAATAATATCTACACAGCAGGACTGGTACCTACTGGGCACTGAGAGAAGATATTCAAAAACAGATATACGATTTGAATAGATTAGGTTGGAACATAGTTAAAAAGGGGGGTTTGGGGGATGGAACCCCCCATACCTTTTTGGGCACCTCCCCGAGTGATAACACGGCAATACTCCAGCGTATGTCAAAATCGCCGCCATCTTTAATTAATAGGGGTGACTAAACTGGAGCTTTACTTTATTTTTAGGTCATTTGACAGTTTACAATATAGATTGATGAATTGTTCGCGATGAATTGTACCCACGATGAATAATTGTACCTGCGATGAATTGTACTGCCGATGAATTGTTCGCGATGAATTTTCCTAGACCCGGCGGTACCTATCTTCCTAAAATGTGAGGTTAGGGGCTAGATTAGACATGTACAAGCGTTCTTCACTCGCTAGTTGGCCCAATTTGCATGCATGAAATGAAATATGAAATCGAACGAATAAAGACTATCACGAAAAAAGCCCAAATACTGCTCAATTTTTAAAATTTCTATTTGGTTTTTCCGATTTGCGACAACTACCTTCACATTGAATAGTTAAAGTCTATTTGAAAGAAGAACGAGAATTGCATTTGTATTTAGTAGGGTGACCACAACACAAAATTGTTACCTACGCAGATTTTTAATTTCTTAAAGAAGTGAAATGTAGTATGCATGCATGGTCACTGAAAAAATGCAAGAGCAATGAATGCTCGCCCAGCGACGTAATACTCAGAAAATTGCCCGTACCGACAGGGTCATTTCCAAAATTTGGTATCTAGAAACTAATTTTTCCTAAAAAAAAGTTCATTTCCAAAATTTGGTATCTAGAAACTAAACTTTTCCTAAAAAAAGTTCATTTCCAAAATTTGGTATCTGGAAACTAGACTTTTCCTAAAAAAAGCTCATTTCCTAAATTTGGTATCTGGAAACTACACTTTTCCTAAATAAAGGTCATTTCCAAAATTTGGTATCTGGAAACTAGACTTTTCCTAAAAAAAGCTCATTTCCTAAATTTGGTATCTGGAAACTAGACTTTTCCTAAAAAAAGCTCATTTCCTAAATTTGGTATCTGGAAACTACACTTTTCCTAAATAAAGGTCATTTCCAAAATTTGGTATCTGGAAACTAGACTTTTCCTAAAAAAAGTTCATTTCCAAAATTTGGTATCTGGAAACTAGACTTTTCCTAAAAAAAGCTCATTTCCTAAATTTGGTATCTGGAAACTACACTTTTCCTAAATGAAGGTCATTTCCAAAATTTGGTATCTAGAAACTAAACTTTTCCTAAAAAAGGTCATTTCCAAAATTTGGTATCTGGAAACTACACTTTTCCTTAAAAAAAGGTCATTTCCAAAATTTGGTATATGGAAACTACATTTTTCCTAAAAAAAGCTCATTTCCTAAATTTGATGAATCTACTAAAGGTACCTTTGATCCAGGGGGGGTCTTTTTATTAATAAATTTAAGTATACCTACAACTGTACTTAAAATTAAAGGCCTGGACCCAGCTCAGGGGGGTCATGACCTCTCTAACCCCCCCCCCCCTCTTATAAGTCCGTATAAGATCAGCTAATACCACCAATACAAACGTGATTCTTTCTTATATTTCAAATGGAATCTACTATTGTGCATATTTTTATGTAAATCCTGCGGATACAGCGCTGGCACAATGCGGGGAGACACTAGTGTCAGCTGGGTGGTCCTAACTCGCTGACACATCCTCTTGTTGCCCGAATATATTAGACACTTTGATGCAAATATCATTTTATAATAATTAACAACTCTAGCTACCTACTCACTCATTCCATACCAACACCTCGTCAATTTTGACGACGGACTTTTTTTATTTATGAATATTATTTCTATGGTGATTGCGGGTTTTCAATAACCAACGTTAGTTAAGATAGATCATTCCTCTCTTAGTTGAAATAGATCATTTAAGGAATTTGCAATTCCGCAAATCTATACCGTCAGATCTCTGGTTGACATTTTTGACTAGACATTTTCTTTGCATTTTTGTTACTTTTCAAAAATAGCAAACATAGTAGGGTGATTTGTTTAGATATAAGTTATATAAGAAAACAATTGCAAATTACCTACTTATTGTAATTTTGTCTAGTCTTTTCTACAATCCGGAGGGACAAGAAGGCGAGGCAGGCCGAAATTAACAATCAAGCGGGCATTCACTGCGGTTCTACAAGATGCTGGACTGAAGCTGTTGGTATCCCAGTGGTATTAGTCGACGGTTTTCATACTAACAACGAACTGAATTACCTGTCTCATATCCCAATGCCGAACATTTCCACTTTCACAACAAAAGCTATGCTTTATGTGAAGAATGTTGAAAGTATATTTGGGATCAGTAGTTGACGGTCATTTATTCGCAGTGTTCTAAATACAAAAAAATGTGTACCTACCTATAAATATTTCAATATAGGCTATTTTCATCAAAAAAGTTCGTAGTAGGTAGGTACCTACCTATGTAATAAAGAAAAAAATTGAGTTTTATCTCAATACGTAATTACTTTAGGTATAGTAACTTTTATTAAGCGTGTTAAAATGAAGCAATTGCATGAGATTGTAGACAAACTTCTTGGTTGATATTGTGTTATGTGAAAAGCTAAGGACTGATAATAATTACGCAAGGAAACCAATCGCGGAATATGTTCACAAAGGCATGTACCTATCTGGCGCTTGAGAGCAGGTATAGGCGGGTATGTACCCTGCACAGTGGCTACAAATTATATCTGGAAGATCATTACGTGTGGGACTCGGATAAGATGCGTGAAGTTGTTCACAGATCGGTGACGAAATGTCTGGCGCATAACAGATAGATCCATACAAATAATAAATGAATACAAAATTAGATTTAATGATCTATAACTGCCTTTTCTACTTTATTCTTTACCACAGCAATTAACCAATTTTTACGACGTTTGAACTGTGTGCCCGTTTAACTGTCATTTCCTTTATGTCATATGATGAGTGGGAGTCCGTGGAGAATGCTCTAACTCACCGTTTATCGTGACAGGGAGTTTCATGTTTATGTGGATGTAATAAAATATGTGGTACCTATAGTTAGTGCAAATCAAATACCCACCTACTTCTTAAGGTTTCGGCAAATATTTCGCTTGCAAAAGTTACTTAAATACAAAACTGCAGGGTTATTCTCGTAGCGGTCTTATTGCAATCTTATTGAAAAGATATCTGAAAGGGCGGCTCGGATAAGGACCAATCAGAGAGAAAGAGGGAGTGTCTACAATACGATGTAGCCAATCGTGGAACGATCATGGCACTCTCCCTTTCTCTCTGATTGGTCCAATCCTTATCCAAGCCGCCCTTTAAGATATCTTTTCAATAAGATTGCAATAAGACCGCTACGAGAATACGGCCGCTGAACCGTTTATCAATAGGGAAGGGCAGTTTAGGAATATTTTGCTATGTATCCTTGTCAAAATAACATCGTTGTTTTTAGACACTGGATGAAAGTGATGGAAATATAGAAGAGGATAAAGCAGCATAAATCCACATGATCTATAGAAAAGATAAGGAAGAAGGATTACTGTATTATTTAGTACCTACCATCCGAAGACGACGAGTTTGTTCCCGTGAATAAGAGAGGAAAGTACATAGGTATATATGTATATCTTTAAAAAAAAATGTTTGCTGGAATTTCAATAAGTACCTATTTGAGTCCTTATCAAAGGTGAGTATTCTTGGCATAGTGTTCCAACAATGACAATTTGCTATCCCGTGAAGTTTTTTGTCAAGAGGAAGAATGTGTTATCGAAGATCACACCCAAGGGATAACGCAACATTGTGCACTTATGCCTGTTTACACATCCCAGTGGTTTCCCTGTTATTGTAAGTACATAATTGCTTGTAGGTACACATTTTTAGAAGAAAGTAGAATAGACAGAGACATGTATGCCACTGAATGTGTTTTTGAGGTAACCAGTAAATAGCGAACTGTGGGGCTAGTACGAGTTTTATCGAAAGCTAATTGCACGCAAATAAGCGCTTATCAGCGTGCAAATAGTGTTCTTAAATCAAACGATCGACTCATTCGATCATTTTAGTATGAACATTTTTCGAAACTCTTTCGATGATCGTTTCGATATTCGATCATGGAAAACTTATACTAGGGCTACAGGTCCACTTATGACAGTCATCATACACAACTCTTCTCTGGAAGAAACGGTTACTAAGTATGGAAAATTACACAACTTACCTATACAAATCTCGGTAGCCTTGTGGTATACATAGGTGCTAACTTCTGATCAATAAGTAACGGGTTCCATTCACGGCCCAGTCAGAATTATGAAATTTCTTACAGAGGGTCTGTCTCAAATTGGGTGGGACAGGTTGTCTGGTAGAAATTCGAAGTAGAAATAGGTAGGGTAAGCAGTACAATAACTGGCCATTAACAGTAACTGGCCACCTCGATCATTTTTCTTTAAAAATAAGACTTGGGTGAGAATATCTGTTCCATAACTTCGATACGCTGATAGCTCGTTTATTTCTACATGCACTCTTCAAATTTAATTGAAATCGGACATTCATTTGTGTCAGTTTTGTGCGATTTTTTCATGAGGTAGCTACTTTTGTATAAAATATCACTAATTCGTTGTCCATTTGTTAAGGAGAAGTGGTATACATCAAATGTGTTTACTGTAAATTTTTGGTAGTTTTTTGATGATATTATTATTTTATTTCATAAAGAAGGCTTGCTTCTACAATATTCACAGAAATTAGGGATGAAATAATGGATTTTTAAAATAATACCGAGGGGTGGCCAGTAACAGAATCAAGAATTTGATGATTAGACAGTAACTGGTCAAGGGTGCCAGTTACTATGTTTTTTAATCACGTTCGAAATTATGCAATTTTAAACCATATTCGTAGTATTCATAGTATTTATTTTCGTTTTTTAAAACCCCCATTTCAATAGGAGCATCCGTTACAGTAACTGGCATGGGTGGCCAGTTACTAAATTTGGGTGGCCAGTTACTATAATTATTGTGTTTTTTGATTTTGAAAGGCTGCATCTTAGTTCCTTATATTCAATTGTGTCATGGATTTTCACCTTAATAAGTCCATGGGAGGAGAGGGAAATACCTGAGGTCACAAAGAAATCCTACAGATGGGTCAAAAGAGGAATATGCGATCTGGAATAACCGGAAAATCAAAGTTGTTTAAAATATGAGGAACGTTGGCCACCCCTCAGGGTTTCGTGCACGAGGGAAACACTTTAAAGAAGAACTTATGAATTTTGGCATAAGTGGAAGAGATGGAGCCAGTCTCCTTATCAACATGGTTATAAGACGAGCTGTACGTCGGGACCGAGTCGGTCCGAGAAAGCAGGAGATCTTATCAGGGTAGACGCAAACTTTAGTTAGACCAAAAGTGTTCACAGGGGTGGGAGGATGTGATTATTAATGTACAGGAACGCAGTGAAGCTATCTCGTAGCTTCCTTTTTCGTCTACTTGGGGTCTTCAAAGGAAAATTGATTACACCGGGTTCGTATTCCCGTAGGTGAAGTAGAGAATCTCCTCTCTCTAATTTATTTTTATGTTGATGATTTAAGCTCAGATTTTTCCGGGTCGTCACAGATATTTCCCATGGTTGAAAGTATTTAAATAATCATTATTACTTCTGCTTTCTTTATCAAGACCATGGTGCCATGTTATGCAAAGTTTCTCCTCTTGCGATCCAGATCATAACTATTCCATCCATCTTAAACCCTATTCCAGCGTCTTCTGCGAAGGCAAGTTCTTAAGGGAAACGGGATCTTGCCCTGATACATGTCCTGCACATTGTCTCTTCAATTTTGCCAGCCATTCATGATGTATATAAATCAAGTTTTGTTTCTCATTTCTTCGTAGGAATTTCTTCTTAACATATATCAAGCATTGACTTACCCATGGATCGCAACATGTACTTAATGTAATTTTAAATTTGGATATTTAGAAACCTTAGTCATGGTATTGGGAAGAGGATGGTAAGTTTTTCGGCCATTTCTTCTGAGTTTGATGTCCCCCGGGTGTCTCACGCATCTCTGTACATTAGGAAATCTTTCAGGACTTATTTTATCCAATTATTTTTGTACCATTTTCCATCATTCTACAACACGTGACAATGTTTTGAGCTTCAATTATCTCTCATACTTTCGTTACTTTTTAATTGAAATACTTAATATTGTATTATATTATGTTTAAATCTACATATCTGCAAAAAAGTGCCAAATTATAATGAATTTTCAAAGTATTTTATTTATATTGTTTTTAAATTGTGTTTTTCGTACTGAAACAACATTTTTTATACAAAAATAGTATGATTAAACATTTTTTTGTTTTACTGTATACTTAATTTTACTTTAAAACAAATAATTTGATAGTTTTTCAGGTAATCCTGAAAACATGTATGTTGGCCAGTTACTGTCATATTACCTATGCCAGTTACTGTATCAGGTGGCCAGTTACTGTACTTTTTGACCACTTTTTAGGAATTATTTTTTTTTAAATACAAAACTCAATAAATCTGAAAAATGTAATACTGCAAATTGTAAACAAAACAATTGTTTTGTATAAAATATTTTTTTTGGAAAAATATCTTGATAAATGAGCGAGATATAAATGTTTGAATCCTTAAGTGGCCAGTTACTATACTGCTTACCCTATATCTACTGAAACCTTATCAGTGAAAAAAAAAAATGAAATGAGTGAAGCATGTCATTTGATGTTTGAATTAGGTTTCTGTGATGACATCCCTATATTCACACATACCTACCTACATTTGAGTACGTACCTACCTACGTAAAATATAGGTAAAATATTAAATACCTAGATACAAACAAATAACATTTTTTTAAATATAAGAATAAATCTGTGGTCACCCAAGTGAAAACAAAACACACTTTTCTCATCTTTCACAGAAAGCAAAGCTTGTGTTGTGAAAGAGGAAGATGGTCGGCACCGGACATTGAACCTACGACCTTCACTACGTAAGTCGGCAATTGCTGTACCAGCAACCACTTCTTAAGCATTAGAATACCTTAATGTGGAAAAAAAACAGAAGAATATTTATTATGTTTCACTCGAAGAAAAAATAAATTTAACTACGTATACCTGCTGTGTCGATGGTAGCTTTGTGGTAAGCAAGTTCATTCTATGCCTTTTTAGATTTCTTTAAAGATTCTCCAAGAACTAGGTACCTATCTACTATTATGACATGAATGATGTGCAGATAGTTTCAGACTTCTGACTTGTTACTCCTGTATTCCACTCCCAATGGATCGATGATCGATGATGATTGATCATTCGATTGTATAAATCTATCGACCATTATTTGCAATGGATCAAGTGTTTGTTTGTTGTGTGTGTATAGGGATAACAAACAAATTCCTCTTGTTTGAATAAGAAATAATTGTGACAATAATTCACACTTTACAATAATTTGTGATAGCACTCACCTATTGTATTCTTCGTATAGAAGCGTAGCCCAAGTGCCTACTGGAATGGTCAATAGCTTTGTAACGAGGATGAAGTGGTCTTTGGAGATTTGCAGCTATGCGTATTGTGTTATTGAAGGTAGTATGTACCTACACTCTATCCATATTTTTAAGGATCGTGCTATATACGGTGTATCTTGGTACTTTAAGAACTTGGCATAAAGTGAATAGGTATATATAGGTATCTGGGGTTTTAGTTAGTTTTTCTGAGGGGTTATTTAGGTTTATATCTGATTAGGTGTTTTTAAAAGCAATCAAATGGAATGGATAGGATATGTGATCGTTTTGTTCATAACGTAAAGTGTCTCCTTTTCCTGTGTGACGTAAAATATTTTTATTGTTTGCTGATGGGATGATTAAAAGCCATTCCAAATACATTTATTCATTTTACTTTTATGTAGTCATAGCTTTCCCGACAGACATTGTCCTGTAGTCCTCGTAATGAATATTGATTTCAAATTTGTAATTTATACAAAAATACATTTAAAATATTATGTTTGAATGTTAAAACTGATTCTCGAAAGAAATTTTTGAATATAACGATGGTAAATTAAAATTATGTTGTTTTAGAGTTTATCACAGATGGCGTTGTTGTCAGTAAGTCCGTCCCATACTTTAATATTGTGCCTATATTATACCTATATGATACGAGGCCTATAGCCGAATGCCGGGCTGTTGGCTAAAGCGTTTGGATGTTTGCGGACCCCTTCCATGTGAGAGCTATATAATGTTCCCCTAGCATCAAACGTTTTTTTGGGTAGGATGAACTTTAATAAAAAATAGTTTAGGTAATTTAGGTCATTTTTTGAGTATTTTTTCTCTGGATTTTTCTCGAAACGTTAGTGAAGGTTAATCTTAATAATTATCTGCTAATTGGAATTTTTCTATAATATTCTAGACTTAAAGTAATTTATTTTTAGCGTTACAATGACCCTTAATTTAGTTCGAACTAAACTTTTTCGTGAATATTCATGCAGTTCGAAACAAAAAAGACCTATTCGTATGGCGTGATAGATAAGTTTCATATACCTACCTTCCTACCTACCAATAGGTAGATAATATCTATGTATAATGAAGATAATTTATTTTGTTTGTTTTAACCAATGAGTTATGCGTATAAATATTTGTTTTTCAATCACGTTTTATGATTCCCGTGGAGCCAATCAAACCACTAACAATGCCGGACATTATCTCCTCATGAATGATCTAACTATCTATTTATTACACCACTCGCCCGCTATATTATTATTTATTTATAAACAAACTGAACTCGTAGCTGGAGGCGAACCCTCCTCATGTTTCACATCGACCAATCACGCACAAGAATATTTCATTCATATTATCTGGGCGTTCACTTTACCCCACGTTTTTCCAAAGAGTCACGGCTGTTTAGAACGAGCGACCAAGATAACAATAGTGTTTTTGTGTCTCTTTCGTACAAAAGAGCCGACGTCAAGAGGTTGTTCTTTGATTGTATTTTTAGAACCACTTTAATATTGTGTGGGTGAGATGTGAATGAGCTATTGTTGTTGGTTAGAGGGAGACGGAGATAATTTCCAAGGAGAGGTTTTACCATCTTGAGTCCGTGCGGGGCTAACTTGAGTGACAGACTCAGAACGAACAGTTTTGTGTGGGAAGTCAAGACGGCAACATTCGCCCTCACGTTCATTTATCTAACACAGTCGTACTTGGGTTCACAACCATTATTCATGTCTGTTTCGTGTTTTCCCTAAACTCACCTTACTTTGTGCGTCGGTTAGTTGTGCTTTTTTATAAACTTTAAGGACAAAGTGATTTTTTTTATTTTACCGAACAATTTTTGTTATAAAATTGAAGTGCTCGTTGTTTGATGGCTGTATCAACACTCAACATGACGCCGTACTTCACTGGTTACCCCTTTCAAGGTAGGAAAGTTGTCATATTTTCATTTTATATTATAACTTTTCATTTATCAAGTGGTACCTACACTAATAATACTACGGTAGACCAATGCATCAGCTAGACATAATGAATTTGATGCAAGTAGTTAGTTAGGTACCTACCTGTACCTATGTATCCATATTCTTCACGGAGAGCTTTTTTTTGCTTTGTTCTAATCACAACATACATTTTTCAGTACAGGTACCTACCCTACCCCTCAGGTTTTGACAAACATTTAATTCTATCAAATTGTTACTTAAAATTTTCGATCTTCTCATATAGGTATGTACCTACTATGCAGGATTTAGGTACCACATTGAATTATCGATTTGATACAAATCTATAAGCTATGCACGATATACGTACCTACCTATTTTTCTTAGTTGCAGTAATAGGTTATACTTTTGGTAGGTGACAGGTAGGTAGGTACCTATCCAAGTAAGTAGGTACCTATAATGTATTCAATCTATGGATATGTATTAATAATATATACCTATTAAAATTTGTTAAGGTATAAATCCTATGCTCGCAAAGATTTTATTAGGACAATATACCTACACTATTCTTTAAACATTTTAATTTTTTTATGTTTGTTTCTATATGCGAGGTGTTTTGAAAAAAAAACATAAAAAATAAGCTAGGTAGAGGTACATACCTATAGTCTTATAATTATATATACATATAGGTACCTACCTAACTTTTCTAACTAACACCTAAGTACCTACTACTAGCACAATCCCATTATTGCCAAAACATTCGTACCTACATAATGAATTATTAAAATAAGGTACTTACCTACCTATAATAAATAGGTAATATCTGCCTGTAAGGTTGTACAATTGTACACCTACCTTCCCTCAGTGTCATTTTATTGTTATTTTGATTGACATTTTGTTAATATTTTTTGTTTAGTGGGCGGCATTATAATAATAATTTTGTATAAATAAATTTATATCTCTTCAGGTATACAATAAATCAAATTGTGAAATCATAGCGGTCTTTTGAGTCTTTTTTATGTTGATAAAAAAAAACAGTCGAGATCAACTAGGTACTACCCTTAGGGTTGACATTTAAATAAATTAGCGGTTCTTATAAAATATTCCACTTAATAAGTACCTATTTAAATTTATTGCTTTTTTTATAAAGTTAAAAGTTTTATATCTTGTGAGTACCTATAGGTAGGTACTAGGTATAGGTATCTTCTTCGGTTTATAGGTACCTATATATGTTAATCAATTCATAGAGTAATTGAATGAAATAATTATATTTAAACATAAATAGGTATACGTAGAGGTTAATATCTTTATGGTTAAGGCTATAAATTATAACATGTTGTAATTCCATTAAAAGTAATAATTTAAATAAACTGTCACACCGTAATCTATGGTCAAATGACATCATTTATCGCATCTTCGTAGGTACCTACCTATATTTACCTACATCATAGAACATTACACTACTTTTATAATAGGTACCTAGTACCTACCTACCTAATAGCAACAGACAAAACTATGCAAGCTTCTAACAAAATATTAGATAAAATTTATTTTTATTTTGACTTTTCCTCCTTGGACCCTATTCGGGAACTTGAAAATTTTACTTTTTCTACATAAACAATAAAAATCTGAAAGTTCACTTACCTATACGCATTGCATATCTCTATGCTTCAAACATGTTCTACCTGCTTTATTCTTTTTTTGAATTCTGAGGAATAAGTATCCCTATTCATTTTTCGTTTTCCTAATATTCCTTTTTCAAAGTTTTATCATAGATAAAATGCTTTTTGATCTACTCTTAGAAAGATACACTATGCAATATTCCAAGATGAGTAGGATCTTATTTACCATTGTGGCATAATATATTATAACTGTCTTCATTTACCTATACATAGTCGAAAGCCAACAAGGATAGTTATAGGTATATTATGTAGTTAATATTCGGTACCTATATGCGAAAGAGACAGCAATCACGTAGGTCTCGATAGTAAGTTCATATAAAACGCAATGAAACAAGGTAATATGCACACATTTTTACCGCCAAACATATTGGTTTTAAATGAAGATTAGTTCTATCCAAACCCAATTCAATATTATATTATGATTTTAAGCACCACTCATATTTTGATTACCTTGTTGGTAGTCATTTCAGACTTTCGACCATTTTTCTTCAAAAGTTTAGGTTGTATTTAAAAAAAATCGTCATTATTTTTCTGTTACATTTCATATTTGTAATTTGCTAGTAGGTAGATGATTTCGAAACATGTGCGTGATAAAAGAAACATTGTATAATATATTAGTCTCATTGTTTTTCTTCTAAACTTCGCCAACATTCAACAGGAAGAATTCGAGAAGTCTTATATAATGGGCAGGGAAACAAAGCTACCGAAAACAAAAACGTTCCGTATCACGCTGTGCAACTTTCATTATACTGTTTTGGGGGCAAGAAAAAATAGGTACGATGCGCTATGATCTTTTGAAAAAAAAAACAACAGTTCCGAATTCGTAGATGTAGTAAATATTGTTGAAATAAAACTTTATTGCTCCCGTATTGTGCGGCCATTATTGGATTCAAGGATTCCACTAATGGTAGATAATATAAATAATAATAATAAAGACATTATGTAGACCCAAAACAGAAGTAAAATATGTGTAAAATTGTTTCATTGTTTTTCATAGTTAAATGCGTGTTATGGAATTTAGAAAACGTTGCGTTAAAATTTACAGCCCCCAATAAACGTAATATTGTTCAATTTTTTTTTCACGACGACTGTTGTTGTATTTCCTTTAGAATTTTAATAAGGCTTCTTAGAAATAAAATCATCCAATTATTAGATGAAATGAAAGCCCTAAAGAGGTTGTAAATTAGAAACGTTGTTATTCTATTTCTTTGTTTACGTTATTGATAAAAAAATACTGTTGACTGTGGATTGGATGGATCTTTTGAATTATTATAATTTCTTTTATCTATATAATACATTTTTGAATTTGTCATCGCAATATGATTTCACTTTAAGAATATCGTTAGATTTATTAATTGCACTCTTTTCCATACGGATGAACTATCTGCACCACTACGGCAATAATTATTCATCTTTTGATAATTAATTATTAATGGTATTTGACATCATTGTTTTATGTTTTTTATTCCATTAAATAATATTGGTTAGACTATTAAATACCTACTCTCAGAAATAAAGATTGTAAAGAAACTTCCCACTGAATATTTCAATAAAAAAAAAAATAATAGATCTTTTTTAAGTATATTAACCATTCTTTTGCTAAAATTGACTATTTTGTTGAACCGAAATAAAATTGGCTTTGTCGACTGTAAGGTTCTTAGATAGGCATAGGTAAGTATACTTAAGTAAGATGTTTTAACGATCTCATTCTAATATTGATTATGTTGTCGTTAAACTTATAATAAAATCGAGGATTTCTTTTTATCGTTGAAAGGTTTTCGATTATATTTTATCGCAACATGCCAATAATCCCACAAACCGCATATCATTAGTTACCTCTCCACACACACGAGAGGATCTATCTATAGTGTAGGTGCGCGCGCATACTCCGTCTAATAATGAGTGTCGTATAGATCATCGCTATATGTATGTAGATTCAGTTGAATGATAACACATAAACCACAATCAAGGGCTCTCCAAACAATGGACTCCGTCATACCCACCTTGTCCTTTCTTTCCTAAGACTTATTGTTGGTGGGTACAGACAGGGTACCTATTTACTCACTCACAAAGTAACGGCTCGTGATCAATGGATCCAAAGTAATGCAATGGTTTTCTAGAAAAGCGGATTCGATATTTAACGGCCGTAGTAGGTAGGTATCTCACTTTATTTTTGCGTTTACACTAAGTCTTTCGCGCTTTCATCATTTTGCTGATGCCGGCAGTGAAAGAGATAAAAATAGACCGCTTTGTACTTATCTCAAAGAGTAGGTACTTACCTACTGCATTCGTAATATTTTTTTTAACCAACTCGTCCCTTAAGGGGTAGGGAGAGAGAACGGACCTCCACTCTTTTCTATTCAAACACACTTCTTTCGCTTCTTCCAACGACATACCATTTCTCATACAACCTCTCCTATTCGTCGTACCTATACTTCTTACCTGGCCTCCCTTGATGACGGAATCGATGTTTTCGATCCACGTGTTCTCGGTCGGCTACGCTGTACCTTTACTTTCAGCCTTGTTAATTTTCTTTGTCATTATTCTGTTTACATCCATTCATTCCACATGCCCAAACCATCTCAACTTATTGACTATCATCTTTGTCACAACACTAAATTCCAATATTAAGGCAGTTTTTAATTTCTAGGAAAACAAAGCATAAGCTAACACTTTGAAATAATAAGCTACGAAAAATAATATTATGAACTAAGTAAAGTTATTGATGTAGGACGGTGTGCTTGGACGGGATAACTTCATCCGTTTGTTATCGACCACAAAAATCAGAGTTTGAAAGTCTCTTTCGTTGATGTCTCGTGTATAGTTTTACTGTTAGTATAAGTAATCCGTTTCAGTATAACGGATCAATATTAAATACAGATTGATATTCATCAATTTTTAGACCAGTTCTACATTTTAACATCTGTATCTATCAACTTATCGAAATTATTTAGGTAACATCTAGATAGAATTCTGGCAACACAGTTGCTAACAAATCGTATTCCCACGAAGCAAGTTTAAAAAATGAAAATAACGTGTACCTACCTATGCATAAAATTATGCTATTACTTACTTCGGGAAATCAATTAAGCAAACTTAATATGAAGTTTAACCGTTTCACGTGGAACGAAATGGTCACTAGCACGTGGGTATTGCGGCAGACATGATAAGAAGGAAAATGTCCTTTTTGATCACACTTTTCTAACGGTTTGTTTCACCTTTAAGGATAAAACTGATGGAAGCAGTGGTAACTGGAAAGCCCTTGATAAAGAACCCTTCTCTCTAGAGGAGTAGCCGACGTTGGAGGAACGTAACCTGGTACTTGATGAAGAAGAAACTATATAGATAAGCATGTACTTACTTATTATTTTTAGAGTTATCCAGATTGGGTTCGAAAGTACCCACCGGCCCACCAGGAAACCTTTGACTCTTCCCCAGATTAGTCCCGCATATGAATCTCTGTCGTTTCGCGCAGTGGGCCACGTGTGTGCCTCGCCTACTCTAATCAATATCACACGAGCTCCATTCCAGCGAGACCAATTGCGACAACGCCACACCACACTACACAGAAATAGCCTCCACAAACAAACACACGACGATTAATAACTCAAGTGATTGATGTAGCTTAGCTATGTAGCTATGCGCTATTTAAATATTCAAATATTTTCAAGGTAGGTAGGTACCTAACTAATTATTTAAAACATTACTAGAATCTTCTTTAAACATAGTTCAAGTTATAACTTCTCGATTATAGAGCTATTTATTTAGCATTGGTATTTGCAATGTTCTATACGAAAGCTATTTAGAACTCATGATTTCTCAGTAGCATTTTATCGCTTTAAATAATAATTATTGTAATAGATAATTATAGAAACATTATTAGAAACAAATATCTGTAGATTCACAGGCGCCCTCAGAAAATTATCTAGGGGGGAGGGGCAACAATATTTTTACACACTTTTCACACTTTCTTTATGCAAACCATGCACGAAGTGATTTAAAAGAAGGGTAACATTATTCGACATTTTTCATAAATACAGGGGAGGGGGGGGGGGGGCAGTGATCCCCTTGCAACTAACTACCTGCGGTATGCAGAATCTCGATGAAATGAAAACCTATCTATATCTACATATTAAATTTTTAATGTTTGTATTTTTTTTTCTAAAAAGTACCTAATAATAAACACAAGTTCATTAGTTAGCTAGTTACCAGTTACCACTACGAACTATACAATGCCACAACTAAATCGTTTAATATCTACTGAGTCTGTCTATGACACGATTCACTTTAGGCAGTAAGAGTGCAAATTTTTCTTGGTTAGCGGTCTACAGATCATAGTGATTTATTTATCAAAAATCATAATAAAAATTTAGAAATATCCACTTGTATTTGTCTAAAAATATGTACAAAATTGCTGGCGAACACCAGATGAATGTGTCAGGTATGCGATATAGCTATATATATATAATCCTCTTGACATTCATAATACATAATAACAGATGTATTAAACATTTTTTATATGAAACAAATGAGTTAGTAAATTAATTAAATGGACGAATTCCAACCTCAAAGCAGTCTATAAATCACACTCCAGTCTCATATAGGTACATATTCACTCATAATACACAATTGTATAGGATTGCGCGACGTGTTACCAAAACAGTGACACAAACACAAATTGATAGTCTGAACAATCTGTAGTTTTTTTTATTGAGAATACAAAAGTAGTGGTATGTATTATAAGTTATAAGTATTTAGCAAAATAATAGGTACCTACGTTTGTTACTTACTAGTTATTCTAGCTAGATTTAGATATGATTTGATTATCGCTATTGGGCGTGAATTCCTTGACCAAACATGGGTGGGTTTTGTTGCCTATTTTTTCATATTGTTTTGTTTTTACTACCTAGGAACTTGATGTTCATATTGAGGCTGATTTCAAGATTTTATCGTCTATAATTTTTCCGATTCAATTTGTGTATTAATTTAGAAACGATTCTCACCTGAAATGTCAACTTGATAAATTACAAAATAACATCAAAATGGGCGTTGTACCCATCCAATTTGCTTGTGATACGAATTTAATATTCGTCGCTGTTGGTAGGTCGGTGTGAGATAGGGAGAGACATAATAATATCATTAATGCACACACCTATGTAGGTAGAAATAGCATTCCATTTCATTATGCGTCGGACACCCCAATCCAACACAACAACAGATGTCATTCTCATTTGACGCCTCCGCGGCAGTGCATCGGGTTCTTGTAATATTTTATGTAACACTCAAAGACAAAATGCCGCCGAGGCACAGGTAGGTTCTACATATTATTATTTATAGCTGTTTTCGGTCAAGATTTAATTTCTACCTTTTATTTTTTTCCTCTCGGGACGCTATGAGAAATGACTCGACGCGTATATTGACAACACATACTTTTTTCCAATGCGGATAGATTTATGTGAAATTAATAATCTGATTCAGTGCACGGGATGAAAATTGAGTGAATAACCTTTTCAAAGCATCATTAGAAAGTAAAGTTTTCCCAGATATGATCTTCTAAATCAGGAAAACTTGATATGACACGCAAAAAATAATTGAATGACTAAAGGTACTAAAACAAAAGAATTCCTTTAACAGAAACCCTAGAGCAATCTTGGTGTGTATGACCACCTGGAACTGCAGAGCACTGCGTAAGTCTGAACAGTATAAAGAGAGAGATGAAGAAGTTATGCAGCAAACAAACCGTAGAAGTAGAATGAAGATGAACGCCATAGAAAGACAGATTCCTTATTTTAGAACAAATTTGAATAAAAGGATAAGAATTACTGATAAAGAGCTAGAAAAGGAGTGATTTAAAATGTTGAACGAACAACTGGCAGCAAGTTTTTAAATTTGGGAATGTCCGGCCAGGTTGTTGTTTTGATCGATAGTTATACACGAACTTCCTCGTGCGACGCCCCACTATTACAAAGAAGTCAATGCTGCCTTGACGAGGATGCAGGTCGGACAAGATCATGAGACACCGAAGAGTCTGAAATCCAGCAACGAATGTGTGATGATGATGAATTTGGTATATTTTAATTTAATTTAATTACAGTGTGGGTATAACAGATAAAAACATTTCACTATACATTACAAAACAAACCACAAGCACACTATCCCAATTAGAATTTATTCTGATAGGGAAGATTTTAAGAGGTTTTATATAAGAGCATCAACAATAAAACACGTAGATCATCTTCATAAAATGTTTAACTGACCTATCCAATCTCGAGATAGCCTCGAACATTTTTTATTACTTGTTTCCGAGCAAGTTAATGAAATTAGCGATCCATCGGAATGTTCAAAGAGTCTACTGATTCTACATATATGCACATTACGATACTTGCTTGTATTTTTATGATTGAACCTTTTATAATCCCCGTTCGCTGTCTTGATCCGACATAATGCCCGCGCCGTTCTACCTATCTACCCAGATGGCCTGAGATCTCTCAGAGCTTTCCGTGTGCCCGCCAGACGTGCCTGTGCGGGGAGTTGATTATTTTTTATGATATGTCATTATATTGTTATCACTCATTTTGTGGTTTAAAAATACCTGTTTATTTCATACGATAACTCAAACAACAATCATAATAAAATGTGGAATTTGATAGAAAAATTACAGCTAAGGTGAAGATTTAGCTATCAATTATTTGATGAACTTATTTAGTAAACGGTTTCGGTTAATTATGGGTACGAATACTTACCTATTTGCATAGATATACTTAGGTATATGGTTTCGCAAAAATTAATTCACCTAGGTAGCTTTTCCTAAAATGAGGGATTACAAGGGACGACGGGTATAATTTGCAATATTCAAAGAAAAAAGAAATCATTTTATTAAATTACAGCCACTACATACTAGGGTGGTCCTTTTCTGCTACTTCGAGTGTTGCCTTGGTTTTTCGGCCATTTTCCGTTAGCATATTCTGTGGTCGAGCTTTGCTGAAAAACCTAGGTATCTCAACTTAGAAAAAAATTGTTTAATTACCTACTTAAGAGTAATAATAAATTATGAAACACGCACATATAATGAATTAGTAAATGAATAAAATGTTACAAAAATAAAGTTAACATTTTGTTTCTAAAAATAAGGCGTTAAAATTCTATCAAAATAATATTCCCTTAGTTACTAAAAACATACCTGGATGAGACATCATACATAATATATTTACTTTTCGTGCAGCATTCGGATTGATATTTTTACGCCTATATATGCAGGCTGCATCGTCACAAGCACCTATTATCTCGGCTCCAGCACTGCAAGTCAAGCCAACCGCCTCGGGTTTCCCCTCGTGGATGTCCTGGATGCTCCCAGCGAACTTTCTGGTTTGGCACTCTTCAACCGTTTATTTAACCGATTATTTCGTTGAAAGCAATCAACTCATATAACGCCTCAGTCCCTACCTCTGTCATTATTACTATGCAGCTGTTTTTCAATTGTTTTCTTCGCTTAGTTTTGGAAAATGAGCGATTATCGGTCAAATCTCAAAGATAAATCGTTACGTGTGTATCCAGCTATTACAAGACATGGAAGATCGGAAAACCTCAGAGTACAGATTAAAGAGTTTGTTGTTGTCATCTCCAGATGATGGTGATGATAATAATCATTGGATACGAATCAATACGATCTCTCTTTCGCACTTCGTCAAATCTATACAAATAAAAAATGACAACGTTCGTTTGTTTTAAATACTAAAGCTTCTCACACATTGATTAGAATGTTCACTAATGTCACATTTGAATAGGTATGTACTTCTTTTTTTTTCTTGAAATCACTTATGTCACACTAAAACGAGGTTTCAAACATTAGACATATCGATATTAGGAATGCCCAGAGCACTGTCTGATTCTGACTAACGCCGCCTATCACCAGCGATTTCACGGCATATAAAACGATGGAGCACATAAAAGTGAATCCTGGGTACGATTTTTGAAACCGGATTTTGTTTATGCCTTTCATCAAGTTCGTTGAGCTTCTAATATTTGCTGGGAATGATTTCCATGATTTCAGTTCAGCAACGCTGAAGGCATGTATTTTGGTTAATTTGTATTGTTGATTTCATGGAGTTTATTAGTTTCTTGTGATTGAGATTTAAGCAAAGTATGCCTGTCATTGGGAGAAAATCGGTTGAAAAGTTCCGATACATAATGTTATTTTGGAGCCATAGGAGTAATTTTCTACCCATATTTGATTTTTTTGTAGAAAAGAGACGGTTCGCGTTAAATTGAAATCACAAATGCGTTAAACTTCATTTAAAATAATTATGCATGCCGGTTATCCCCGCTAGTATGTAATAAGAGAAGAGACAGACAGACACACATTATAATAATCGGAATTAGACAATGATACCTACGAGGGGCTTGACTTAAATCTGTATCCATCTCGGATTAAGCACTCAATCGGCCGCAATTAATACGGACAGAAATGTATGACAAAATAGTTTAAACGGATTACTCATTCAATTTACATAATGTCTGTCATACATGTATGTATATATTATTATTATTATTATTATATTCTCACACATCCACGGCGAGTATTTCGGATGGTAAACATTGAATTTTAATATCAAGTCTTTCCGTCTTTGAGAAAAACTTGTTGATGTTTTGATGATAAAAATACAATCGTATTATGTTTATAGAAATATTTTTTTGCTTGCGATTTGACCAATGGCCATTCTGTTTCATATAAGTAGTCTATGAGAATAAAATTTGTATTTATTTATTTATTTTTACCAATATAAAGTATGAAACTAATTACTAGTTAGGTACTTTAAAGTATTGATTTGAATCACATAGTTTTCAATAAGTCCTACTTAGTTTGCTATTTTTTTATCATGAAGATATCACCTAAAGATATTATTTTGTTTGTTTGGTTGCTGTTTGATGTTCGCACTGTATCGAATGAGTCGGCGAATGTTGCAAAAGAGACCGCAAGACCCATCAAGTGACCACCGTATTCTTACGTAAACTGCACAACGTAGGTATATAACTGCGGATGATCCCGTATTCAGTTTTACTATGCATTCATTGTGCCATCACACTTGTAGTAGGTACAAGTTCTTCTGTCACTACATTCATGCACATAATGTACCTATGTGACCCCACTTAAGGACATAGGGAGGTAACTTTTCAAATTCATAGAAAGTTTATATATTATATTTATTATCAGCATCATGAAATCTCAATGCAGGTACTTACTTGTGTATTTTTTTTGAAACCTGATAAGTTCACATGATTTTTAGGTAGGTATATTTCGTATACCATAGCCAAACCATATAATATTTCTTTTTGGTTGTAAGATTTATATAAGTAAAAAATGTCGTCTAAAGATATGGAATTCTCAGAAAGAGTACAGTATTCGCGCTCCATTGCGAAGGGGTGTGGTAGTTTTGCGAATAATCTAAAAAACACCCATGCGTATAATTTATCACTCGTTATATATATATATACCTATATATTTAAAACTATTAACCAAAAACAACAGTAGCAATGGTTCTCAAGTTGTGAGGCAGACGTCTCACGTTCATTTTGATGAAATAATGTCGGCCCATAAAAATATTTTTGAAAACCAGCTATTAAAGTTTCTAAACATTCAAGAAGGCGTTTTATGTGATAATTTCATTTAGAAAGATCCCTCGGCTATGTCCATGGGTTTGAGTGGATATATGTATAGATATCTACCTATTAATAATATATTGTAATAAAATAAGTAGAGATAGTTGATGGTGGTGTGTGAACGAAGGAGGTGTACCTATATATTGTACGCGTGCGTGCCATACCTTTGTAGGATTGGAACCTTTTGCTTTTATAGCCCGCTAGCTGTGGACGGAGTCTTGGTAATAAAACTCAACTCAACTGAACCCAACGCACACAGCTAGGTAGGTAGGACCGCGGCTCTCCCATCATAAGGCTGCGATGAAAGCCGGAACAAGTGGTGGCAGCTCTACGGCCGTCTTCTCGCATTCAAGACGACCATCAACCGAGAAATCCGATTTTTGATCGATTATAAATAACAAAATAACGACACTCAAATTTTGTTCTTCCCCATCTACTTGTATTTTAGGTTTAAACCTAATCATCAATTATATTTTTAGGGGAAGAGGGGGAAAAATCACGAAATATCACATTACCTATAAGAATATCATGTATATTTGTTTTTTCTTAATTAAGGCCATGTGGCCTGTAATAGCCTCCTGTAGGATTAACTCCCAACTCTCCCACTATCTCTATGATGCGGTCTGCCTGCATATTCCATGAAGTTGGACGTATAGGTACCTAATGTCAAATGAGGAAGTCTTGTTTGTACATTTTCCTCAAATGTGCATACCGGAAATTGCCCATCTCACTATGTCTACGACCTCACATGTTTCATACATTTTCTTTGCTCCTGAAAGTTTTCATTCTTGAAACTGTCCTCGTATTTATTTTGTTTTTTATCCTATGTATACTCCTACCCCCCTCTCTCTCTGTTGTCCTAACTTTCACTTCATAGCCACATCATAATATATATACCTAATATATCAAGCAAACTAGTAAGAATATAAGAATATAGTAGGTAACTAAATATTCGTCCTAGCTTCGTCCTTACTTTCACTTAAGTAATTGCCGAATATCTTAACGCAAACTTGTAAGTGGGCATTTTAATAATTAAAACATGACAAACTACAGTAAGAATCACTTTGCTTTTAAAATTGTCTTGTGAAGGTTTTAATATGTTTCAATATAGGAAAGATGCTTTTTTCCCGAGGTGTTTTGCGATAATAACGCATGACATATTATGTACCTATTGAGATTTATCAGATATATTATTCCTCGCCTAATATGTTATGGCTTGGCTAGATGTATCCTAGAGGTGTAACGTATGGCAGAGCGTCTGATTACAAAGATTTCATCGTGGAAGGCAATAATGTACACTACACATGCACGTTAGGCGGCTGCGGCGAGATCAAAGGCCCGCCCCCCTCCCCCGCGACCTTTCACCACCGCATCACAGCGAGCCGCCCGCAAATCTCTATAATGCCCGACCTCATAGTTTAGTATGAAAATGCATCATCTCTCTGGTATAGTGATGTTTCTTACAGGTCCACCTAATACTTTACGACAATCTTTGCCATTTTCATTAACACTTCATATGCGATTTATTGATTTATTCGAGGTTTTAAAAAGACATAGACTTTTATTAAGTCTGACAATATTCTTACAGAATTGTGATCCAATAGTACCTACTTAAGTGAATATATGTAAAAAAAAAAATATGTTACATAGGTACTTACATTATGTTTTAAAATTTTACACTTAAAAAATTGTGACATGAATGTCGAGGTAAAAGTTTGTTATCTAGCTAGACAACAGCAAGAAACAGACGAGCTTAAATGAAAAATTTCAACTGTAAAACTATAGTTTTTATTTTTAAGCTATTTAATTGTCTATACCTACAACATCAATATACCTATAAGTAGATATATCATGTACTCGAGTATATAAACCCTCACCTCAAGAGTTTTTAAAAATACAACAAAAGGTATCATTTACATTTCATTTCATCAGAAACTCATAGAAAATTGTTAAACGTGTTTGAAGAAAATTGTTTCATTAAAGTGATATATTGCTTGTAATTCTGTCGCATGATATCGAATAATTAGATTAAGGTATATGAAGCATATTTTTTTTAAATTGTTGAACCTATATCCAACGGTAAAATTCAAAACCTTGAAATTTAGATAAAATTTAACTATGTATTTATCTTCGAAAATACATATCTGGCTGGTTATGTTCTCAACTATCATAGATAACTTTAAGCATTTTGTATTTAGCTTGCAAATCTTTTTTTTTTTTTTTAAAGACTCGGTTTCTTAAAGCCGAATTAAATAAAAAGGAAATTCAGAATGTTGCAAATGCACAATAATAATGCCATTGTGTTTGAAAATTATTGTTGATATCACGTGCGACCATCAGTGAAAGAATCGTCTAAGAAAAAAAAAACTTCAACATTAGTTTATACCTTTTTTGTTCTCGGGTTGCAAATTACAATTGTGAACATTTTTATAATGCAGAAAATACTATACTATTAAATTGAGAAAATGTTATATTTTATTTGATATTGGTTAATAAAAAAAATAATAATAAAGAAGGCATTTTCCTACGTGATTTTATGGCTCGATATAATAAATTCGATTAAGTTTTACAGAATGTAAAACATCTATGATACCATATCAGAAAGGTAGGATAATTGCTTTTTACTTTTTATTGTTACTGCCTATTGTATGGACGCGTTTGTACATGAACACGTCACTATATTATTCTAGATTCTAGAAAATGCGAATACTCAATCAAATATAGAAATTACAAATAAAATTATTGCAGAATAGTTTATAAATCTTGACATAGTTTAAATAATGCATGTTCTGTCAATATCATCATATATATAAAAATGGAGAGCTATTTCCCGATGTCATCGCATCACGCCTAAACGGCTGGACCGATTTCGCTAATTATTTTTTTGTCGTGTAGGCTTTTATGAGGAGAATGTCCTATTAGAAGAAAAAAAAATGAGAAAAATGCATGGAAAATTAGAAAATTGAAGAAAACTCTACGTAGAAAACCATATTAGTACTTTTTACCATATAATTTTTATTCCAATTTTGAAATTTTGACAGAAATTGTCAATTGGTGCGATTGACAGAATGTGGATGCAATATAAATGGTTTAAAACAGACGCATCGTTCGGAATCACGTTGGTCAAATGATAATTAATTCATCACCATACAAATTCGAATTCAATATTCATATTTAGGAACACAGGACAACGTCTGTTGGGAAAGCTAGTTCTATATAAATATCCCTATCTTAATATGTTGAACATAGATTGAGTGGCATCAAATAAATAAAACTTCATTGCCAAAAAATAATACAAATTTGAAAAAAAAAGAAAGAAAGAGTCAAACGGCAGATTTATCCCGAAGGATATCTTGCAGCCAACCCATCAACTTTTTACAAAGTAGGTAAATGGTAGCCTAGCGCTTAAGTCAAAGACTTTGGAAGTGGAGGTCTCAGGTTTGGTCCACGTTGCTGGCCTTTCTTTCACAACACAAGCCCTGCTTTCTGTGAATGATATCAATGTTAACTTCAAGTGAGCCCAGATTCACATAAAAATGTTATGTTTACACTTTTATTTGCAGACATCTTACAGAATATAATATCTTCTACTGACATCTTTTGATGTTATCAAAGAATTTAAGGCTGTTTGGCTTTCTTTACAATCACTTCATCACAATAATTAATTATTTACTTTTGATTGTCAAAATAGCGATATATATAGCGTTTCATTATATTTTTATTTCTCAAAAAATTTCGTTACAAATGCGTTTGAATAAAAAATTGGCAAACTGACAAAGGCAACCATCGATTTTATTTCAGAGCATGACTAACAACTCGATCATAAGTTTGTTTTTGATTTGCAAACCGCAGGTAATATCGGTTACTACATCGACATAATAGTATTAGGTATTAGCTACGTTTGATTTCATCGTAAGATTTCAGTGTTCGAATGCTGTCGAGTTTGTAGGTTGTTTCAGTGCCATGGAGAGTCATCAGGACGCATTCTATCCTTATGTCGATGGTGACTATATTCTATATTTTCTTACCATGCACTTATCACTATTTTGGTCTTTCTTTTTTTTCTTTTGATTGCTCTGCTAGCAAGTTCTGGTTTTCAAACTTTAGCAGTAAAGATTTTCGATATCTCAAAATCGATCGTTTACTAAGTATGTATCAATAACATGTAAATGATCTTGAGTTAAGTATTTATCATATAAAAAAATGTTTCACGGTGTTTGTTACCAAGCTCCTAAGAAAAGGATCGACCGGTTTTTTATCAATTTTTGTACATTCATGTCCAGAATTTTTTCTATTGTTTTATTTTGTTATTTATTTTTCTCGTTCCCCATATTCCCGTTTTCTAAAATGAATACTTACCAAGGTGTAGGTACTTACGCTGTTTCATATAGTAGATGTCGAAATATTTTCATAACTATATTGAATCTAATTCATCTAATATCCTTAAGTTAATAAGTACAATTATTATTGGTCCTGAGACGGGAAGAACTTCTACGTTTCCGCTAGTTTACCCATAATATTTCCTCTATTTCACTAAATATGGACAAGGTTGATAACTTTAGTGTAGGTATAGGTACTTAAAATGTTAATTTTAATTAAATCTTCAAATTTGTTATCGTGAGTAACGTTGTAGAACATTTTAAAATAATTTTAAAAAAGAAAAACTTTGTATGTTCTACTTTTTATTTTGAATATATAAGGTTAAAACGTTTTCGGACTACCGTCCATCATCAGTAACCTAAACTATACTATGTACTATGTATAGTTTAGGTTACTGATGATGGACGGTAGTCCGAAAACGTTTTAACCTTATATATTCAAAATAAAAAGTAGAACATACAAAGTTTTTCTTTTTTAAAATTAATTTTAATTTTTTACATAACTCATATTTCTTGTAAGTATGCAACGACAATTTGCTCATTTTTTATATCAGTCTTTTGTATTATTTCACCCCCACGACAAAAAAAACAATCTATCACTCAATTAATTGAACTCTCGTGTGGTTTTTTAATACGCTTTTTTTTAATAATATTAACCCAATATGGGGTAATTCTAATACCAGAGCATACAAAGACTAATTTCCTTTACTCAATGGGGAGCTTATTAAGTAAGCAAATATTATTCGATAGACATTTTTTCTGTTCTTACTTATTTTATTTTCATTATTTTTTTGTCTTTACAAGTTTTAAATTGATATTTCAAATAACGATACTCAATCGGTTCATGTCAATTCCTGTCTTCATATTTTATTGTTTTCCCGTCATGCCGTATCTGAAGTTACGCAACCATTCTAAAACAAGTATTATTGATCATATACAATTAAGTATAGGAATTTATACCTACTAACTTTTGTGTCCTGTTTAGGCAGATTTATTTAATCTAATCATTGTAGTAATTTTTCCCTATTACTGTTTTGCAAATAAAACCATCTTCAATTTAAAACCACTCCTTGGTTTCTCAAAATTCACTGCTTTCTTTCTCAAGCATATACCTACATAAGAAATTTTCGACTCCAAAGATTTTCCAAAATATTCTGTTTCAGTGATTTAGATATGGGGCATAATATTGGGCTGTAACAAATTAGTGATGTGACACTACCTACTAAGGATTTGTTTTAAAACGTGTTGAATTATTATAAAAAACACGTGTACAAAGGATACCTTTAGGTGCTAAGGTATTCCGCATATTGTCCGGCTAATATTATAGTTTAATGATCGTCATGTGCGCATTGCACTTACATACAGTACAGGCATGACGCGCACTCCTCAACGCGACCTTATCTCGATGGACCGTGATATTATTCAAGATCTCTTCGCGTTTATCGATTGTGCCCCATTTCCATCATCACCGAACGGAAAACTTGAATACTTATTGTTTTCTGGTTGGCGATTGTTAAATGTCGGTGTGGTCGAGTACTTACTATATATAATACATTATTATTATTCCCGTTGAATCAGCAAACTCCAACCGACCAACAATATTATCATTTATTACCTACGTGATTTTTTATCTAAATTGTTATTTTTCGCAACAAATTCATCGGACGCAATCTTTAACATGTTTCAGCTATTAACGTGAATTAGTTTCTATTGTGTCCAATGTGTAAAGATATCTATACAAACAATGGAAATACCTTCTACTGATAAAGGTTTCTATTTGTGATATTTTTCACATTAACAAGAACTATTTAAATTAAGGCAATATATTATTATAGATTAATATTTGATTCACTGACAAATGTACTTAGATACATCAAATCTTTGAACGTCTCCTTCGACATATACTCGACATTTGCATTCAATTAGAACATAAAATGTTACTAATTCTCTTTTTAGGACAAAATGCATCAGTAACAAAGCATCTATTTTTTATTTATAATTCTGCCACGTTTCTTAAGAGAACTTCATTCGAACACGTCTTTTATCAAAAAAAGTTCGACGAACAACGAATCTCCATTCTTCCAGTGTTTAAAACGAAGCTTTTTGAGACCAGCATTCCTTAAACCCGTAGTTTACACATCCTAAAATTGGTTCCATATACCTAATATGTGAAAATCATTGCAATGAGTTGGGCTAGATTTTTGAACATCTTACCGAAGAATCTTTATATGGAACTAACGATTTTTAAAAAGAGTAGGTACCTTAGTAGTTTTTTTTTCAATTTTAATTGACATAAAAAATATTGTTGACATTTTGGAATATTTGTTCCAACTACAGTTGTTGTAAGACTCGCTGTGGACATTGTTACAAAATCACACATGGGCAATCAATAATAAAATAGTAGGTATACGAGACATGCAAATTTATTCCTGGTATAGCATACAATGGTATTGATAATTATTTTAATAGATGTTTCATAATAGATTTGACAAAATTTATAATATCATGACCTACGACACACAAAGCCCCAAGCCGCCCATAAAAAACCTAATAACATTTGTTTTTTTTTGTGTTAACTTCGGTCATAGCTAATCAAGTCGGATTAGTCATTTTGACCCGCGGCATCGTCTATCTATGGTAATATCTGCCTACCTCACACATATTCAATGTAGAGCTATATTCGGTATGTTTTTTCTTTAATAATTTACGACACCAAAATAGTCATATGAAATATATTTTTATCCATAACGTGTCCATTATTATTTGTTGCCTTCAATTTATTAGGTAAGTATCACAAAATCATAGTTAATTTTATTTCGGCTTATGTAGACTTTCATTAAATACAGCTTAAATATATTTTAAAAATTCCTTATTCTTTAAATTTAGGTACTAGTGAAAAGTCCACTTGAATTATAATTGTGGCATAATATATGCCACTTTTTCAAATGCCTCACAAAATGATATCCTCCTTTTCATATTGTGAATTTTTCCTATGATTCTTAGAATGAAATATCTTTTAACATTTTGAAGTTTTCCGTTGAAATACAAGAGCTGACATTATTATACCTACATACTTATGCAACTATTAGATCACATACATATTTTAATAAAAAATGAATAAGAATGAGAAAAAAATAACGATAAACATATGCACTTTGAACTAGATAAACATAGGAAAAAAGAATACGAATGGATAATAAAATTAGCTCATAGATCTTTTTCCAAAATATACCGCCAGGAATAGCTGATATAGATAGGCACATTGTATTCTTTCCTAGCTTCAATTACAAACAAAAAAAGTATTATATTTCTTCTCATGTTGCATGGTATTAAGTAGTTGAATTCGGGTGTTGTGTGGATTTTCTGCTCAACTGAATGCTCATCGGAGTGATCTGCCATAGATCTATAACAAGATATCCCGAGCACTATTATCAGGTAGCCATTGCGTGGATTGACATGCGCCCACACACTACAAATTGCCCAGTAGAATCGTTTTTTTTACACTCGACCAAATCCTTTCAAAGCATAATTCTCTCACAAACGCTAATTTGAAAAGACCGGAGCTGTAAAATTTTCAACACATGAAAATATTCGAAATGCTTGTAGATTTTTATGCCGTATAACACTACAAGAGCTTGACATAAACAGCCAGTGTTTTTATGCCAAAATTACACTAAAAGTTTTGTTTTGTTTCTGTTGTCAATAAGTTGTGCTATAAGTACCGAATTATTATGGTAAGTTTGTATAAGATAGTTGATTTGGATTGATCGATTGTTAAAGAAACTGAAGCGATATCCTCTGTTGGCTTCAATTGATGGCAGAATTTATTGGGGATTGAGTTTATTTTCATCTCAAGTCGAGGGGCGTAACGCCATTCGTTGAAATGTTTGGATGGGAGTGTCTCAAGTTATTGTATTGTCTGTTCGCTGAGGCAATTAGATATGTAAACTGGCCTGAGGGCAGAACACCACTAAATACCATTAATTTTTCCTAACAGTCGTGTCATCATTAGGTACCATTGTTTCTACACGCACACGCCTTTGATACGTTAAACACTTCACAACAGCCAGCAGATGGAGTGCTGTTTTGTTTGCCAAATTTACTGTTTCAAATCGTATCGACTGATTAATAATTTTCCAATGAAGCTTTTTTGTTCAAAAAGTAAGAAAACTGGAGTCCAACCATAATCTACCAATCCATCTTGATGTAGATAATCCGCATCCAAACCGTCTGAACCACGAACTCCGTACTGGATTACTGCTGATGGACCTCCTCGTCTGTAAGAAACCAGAATGTAGTAGCTGACCTGAATAATTAAGAAATGCCTGGCTCAACACAGTACCTAAAGAAAGGTATGGTGTAGAGTCATCCGAATAAGATGTGTCTCATTCCTTATTGACGAAAACCTCTTCATTGGAGACGCTATTTCCCCATTAGCTTTTAGCATTGTTCGGTATAACTAGAGTTCGAATCACTCTTAGAAAGACTTTAACAAAGTAACAATCCAACCCTCCACTCCATACAGCAGCACTGCTAGAACTTACGCTTATTTACGTTACTGTTAACATTATGATTGTATGCAATAGGATTAATTCTAAGATTGAAATTACATAATAATAAGTAAAGACTACTCAATATTTAGTGATCTGTAGTTTGCATTATTATTTAGATGAATAAAACCGGGTACAAACGTTTATCAAAGGTTAATAGGCTGGAATGAAATTGATCCAAAGTCCCGAACAAAAAATAACACATGAATGTAATTCAATTTACGATAATGTCCATATTGTAAACTTTTGTGTCTATTGAATGATCTGTTGTGTTATATTGTACTAAAGAACATTTTGCAATAATAACAGTTTTTATAGAAATAGTCTAAAAGTCTCCCCATAATAGACGCGTAAGAATGGATACTGTTTGAGTCCCATTGTGATGACATCCACCGCGGCATATCCCCACGCACTCATAGCCTTTTCATTGGTTAACGCTTACTTTAACTTATTGAACACTAATTTTATTATGATATCTTATTCATATCAAATACTACCTAGCTACCTTGGTGGCAATTTTAAACATACAGATCACTTGATCTACCTGATAATGATCCTACATACAAATATACTCAAAGATTTTTTTTTACCAACAGGCCAGGGACGAGTAAACCAACTGGGAGGTGTGTTCATCAATGGCAGACCTCTCCCAAACCACATTCGGCTGCAGATTGTGGAGATGGCTGCAAAAGGAGTAAGACCTTGTGTGATTTCAAGACAACTCAGAGTTTCTCATGGATGTGTCTCCAAAATATTAAACCGATATCAGGTAAACAACGTAATTCATATATACCAATATCACAGAATTTTTAGTTCATTAAGTATTGTGAACTTTTGGCTAATCATTGGAATTATTTTTTCCTCAGGAAACTGGATCCATAAGGCCAGGCGTGATAGGGGGTTCAAAACCGAGAGTCGCTACACCCGAAGTGGAGAACAGGATTGAAGAATTGAAACGCCAGAATCCAGGTATATACTCATGGGAAATTAGAGATAGACTCATCAAGGATGGAATCTGTGACAAACACACAGCTCCTTCTGTCAGTTCCATTTCGAGACTGATCAGAGGCGGAATGAGGGATGACTCCGAAACGAGGAGAAATCATAGCATCGATGGCATCCTTGGTGAGTTCTTTAAGAGAGCCGTCTAGCTCGCACTAAGATAGATCATATTATGTATTTCAGTAGAAATATTAGGTTTTTGATACGGTTAACTTTCTTTTATAGTGACAGGTTTCGTTAGTTTGTTTTGTTTTTGTTTCGTGTCATACAAAGCCTCTCGGATAACATGCATTTATCTAAAGGAAAAAAATCACTCAATCTTCATTTTACTATCATTTCATGGAAAATAGGATTTTGGAGACAGCATCAAATGGATTTATCGAAGAAGTGCCTTTTTGTCAGAAATTATTTTTGACATTATTTCAATAAATTCATCGGTGCTCTATTATTTATCCACCACGACATATCCAAGGAATGAATTTCGAGCTACAGACCCTAAGAAAATGATTATGTAAAATCTCCAATTTCTCTTAAAGTATTCCTCATAGCCAAAACTTACGCTAGAGGGAATTCCGTGATCCGTTTTCCGGTATCAATACCCTGTGTAGCTGCTATCATATTATCTCTCTTAATACCTACAAATAAAATAATTGACGGATCGCAGTCGGTGAACAGAGACGAGTTGAAGTACTTTCCTCTCTCTCTCCCACTTGTGTAGGTGTTAGGCAACAACAGCTTTGTTCAGGCGATTTGTTTACATCGATATGAGAGTATAGGTCCGTACTCGGCCTCTCGATCAAAGGGCGCACATAGCTTTGCATCAAATTGATGGGTATAAAAATGAAATTAGTTCAGAGGTGTTATTATCCCAGCTCGCGCCCGCGGCCGCTAAGAGGCGCTCTGCCTCCCCTGATACCTCCTGCGCAGTTGTGGAAGCCAAGGATGATGTGGCGTTTGAAGATTTGTGACGATGTTTCAAATAATTTCATCGAATCATCACAGTTTTGTTTGTCCTATTTGCTGAAAAGTTCCGATGAACTGTTTGTGTTTCGGAAAAATTATCTAATTTTTACTGAAGAGGAGTTATTAATTTTGTAATAAGTAGCCTAAAGGTTCTTTAGTTCGCTCGATAACTCGATTTTTGATACTGTGAAAGATGTAGAAAGTGTACCGCTTAAGGAAAACCCAGACGTCTTAAAAAACTTATCCTACAATCCTACCATAAGATTCTTATCTCGGACAACTAAGATCAAATACATCTTTCAAAACCGTGCAAAAGCAATACTTAAAAAATTTCAAACGATAATATTATTTGTAATCAATGGTGATCTTCTAGATCGTCTTACAGTTTCTCAAGGCTATTGCTTTAAGAAATGCTTTTGTACTAAATTTGCTTTAATGCGCACTTACAAAGGCGATGCACCCGCAGCATGAATATTCTATAGATCTCCATTTATTGGAAACCTGTATACTTAAGATCTACCTGCACAAACACCTAATATGGTGGGCGCATGCTTAGGTATGCCTTAGTCAGGAACAGGAGTCAAAGAGCACTTTGCGTACCTGCATTGTTTTTCATCATCGCCTGTGTTTATCATAATCTCTCAACAGCAACATCTAGGAAATGAGGTGTTTCTCGATGTATCCTTCATCTTTGCCGCCTCGAATCACTGCATAATATGTGAGTATGTGTCCACATCATCCTCCCAACGCATTTCGAAACCAAATCCAGCCGGAGCAACGTAGGCTATGAAAATATTTTTGGCTTCTAAAATTATGAGATTTCATATAGATTTTTAATTTATTCGTGCGCAAGTAGGAACTTATGCAATGCGTGTGGTCCAAAAGTATGCAGAAAATACGCGTTCCAATCATGAAGGATTGATTTGACGCACGCTGCATAACCAGGTTATGGTTATAATTAATGTCACCGTGTAAAGAGGTGATGAAGTAAGCGTTTTATCTTAATTACTAAGTGAACGAACAACTAAAACCTTTATCTGCTACACGGCCACGTACTAATATGCGGGGACTTCCGATAGTGTGAATAAGACAAATGTTTTGTGGAGATATACGAGGCTGATAGCGGCCTGCCACAAGGAACACCTGTGGGGCTAATGTTGGTGTATGAAGTGCAGGTAATAATATAGCTGATGATGATTTGATAGCGCTACCGGATAAAAAGGGGATCATATCGTGTTGGTATTGGGCATTGATATCTTCATAATATTACCATTTGATGCGTTCTACCATGCTCTGTTTTAATCCGAAATCAAACACATACATTTTACACGATTTTGATTCACTGCGTTCATTCAAACTATAAGATATAATCTTTTATGTTCGATACATTTTTTTCTGCGTCTTCGAAAGTGAGTGATTTAGCTTTGGTGGGTGCTGTGTTGGATAAGGAATTTAATAGAAACCTAAGTAGTTAAGTGTGTTATATTAGTAAGTATGTTCCTGAATGAATAAAAGGTCGGAAGAAGAGCTTGCGTGTTGTGTGAGAGTTGTGGCGATGAATGTTATTTGGAAACAAGTCGATGCCTCTGCCTCATTCATCCCGCAGCTCATTCACTCAAGGTTTTTAATTCACATCCCATGATTCAGCATTTCCACAACAACAGAGCGACGCTATTTTTTATTACGTGCTTGACGATGCGATCAGTTTCGATTACAATGAGGTTTTATTTACTACAGGTATTTTGGTCTATTGGTCACAATAGGGTTTATTTTTATTCCTATATACCTACAAACTTTATTATTTAGGTACCCACATCAGTAGCCATCCAAAAAACATATATTATTATTTATTTTGTATCTATTTCATTAAAATATTAGGTAGATACTTATAGGGCTTTTTGTGTAACAAATTGTGTTTTTTGTCCACAGGAACATCCTCTTGTGACGAGTCTGATACTGAATCGGAACCAGGAATTACATTGAAGAGAAAACAACGCAGATCAAGGACTACTTTCAGTGGGGATCAGTTGGATGCTTTGGAAAAAGCTTTCATCAGGACACAGTACCCGGATGTTTATACCAGAGAGGAGTTGGCGCAAAAAACAAAGCTTACTGAAGCTAGAGTTCAGGTAAATATGTAGACCTTACTGGTTCTTCATGTATTCATTAATCAAATGTATTTTTTATTATATTTTCATGATTGTTTTTTGTTTAGGTATGGTTCTCAAATCGCCGCGCAAGGATGCGAAAACAATTGAACTCTCAACAACTTAGTGCTTTTAATCCAATGACGCTTCCACCAGCCTTCCCAGCTGCTCACTCACAAATGGACAGCGGAAATAGCGCCTTCACCTCGCAGGCTTGTTGGCCTCAGAGCTACGCCTGTCCAGCGCAACCCCAGAGTCAGCCGCAAACACAAATACAGCCGCTAGGACAATCCGCTGGTCTGAGTCCTCAAGGAAGCTACGTTCCAACATCAGGATATGCGGAGCCCACGTTGAGCAGCAGTCCTCCTTCGTACTATGGCCTGGACCACGCGGCAGCAGCTTCCCATTGGCCACCACGCTCCTCAGTTACCACCGCCACTCATAACAAACTTGCTGAAGTTCCTGCCTGGTCGGATAATTACAGGTATAAACTTTAACATTCTCAAATAAATATATACGGAAACAAAAGCCTAGTTCATACTAGGTCAAGTAGTGAGGAATTTAGTAGCTAAATTATACCCAACTTGAGAAGAAATCGTTCACACTTGACCAAAATTAGAGTAGTGCGAAGGGTTCTTTAAAGGGATGGAAAAAATATATGTATATAATAAAATAGATTGAGTCGACTTAACATCCTACTAATCGACTCGAGTAGATTTAGGTGTTCAGACACGTTTAGTTACTCACTCGCTAATCGAAAGGTGTGAACAAGACTTAAAAAGTTTGTTAGAAAAATTTAATGAAGTGGAACATTTTGATATTGTAAAAGATGCTTTCCATTGCAATTAATTCCTTCATTATTTAATATTTTTGCTATAAATATACTAAGTACTTATTAATAAGATACGGTATAGAACTAAAAATGTTTAGATGCACCGCCAGCAATAAAATCACACAAAGCTTCACGTATAGCATGCATGTTTCCATAAATCCAGTAGGTAGATATCTTGGTTTAATCTTCTCAACACCAAATCGACTATAAAATTTTATGTTTTTGAAATTTCCTATAATAACATCCATTTCGCTATTTGGAACGAATGTTTGATTTTACTATGTATTTTAAATCATTATCATTGTTTTGATTTTGCAGGTATTAAAGTTTTTACTATGTGTTTACCGCGGGTATTTTAAATGTGTTTACCGGTAATTGGATTGGAAGAACAGACAACTCTCGTGGAAAAATAAATTTATTTAACGTTAAATATTTTGGTCCTTGTAATTAGGGGTGTTTGCATTGTAAATAATAAATAATTACGGGTATTTCGTATTTAATGAGGTACGTAGCTGCAAGCTGTAAAAAATAAATGAATGCGGTTGATATAAAAAGGGATGTTGATACCAAATATATAGGTATAACCAGTGAGTTTAGCTACCTGTTATTAGTTATGTTCTGTTTAAAGAGTCTTCACTGATTATAATTACCTACTAGGTATATATATTCTAGTCAGTTTAATCGGCAAATACATTGTAGTATCCCAAAATCAATATGCTAACGCAATCTTCTTTTAATTTCAAGTGTTACTCGAATTATTTCGAATCCCCGCGTTATTCTGCCGGATATAATTATTGGGTACTGCCGAACACCCGGCAAGAGAACTCAAAAGGCCGTTTTAATACGTACTAACATTTTATTATTAAAAATTTAAATTGATAACTACAATTATAAAATATCAGGCCCTCTATTATTACAACACTTTTGTACGGAGACGGTCTATCTGTTTTCGTAGTTTTTTTTTGTATTTCATTCAATAATAGTTAGATACATACTTGCCTATCTATTGGCTGCTGGATGGATATATACTTGATTCAAATAAAAAGTCACTTCTCCTTTTGAAAATATGATCTTAAAAAACAAAATATTAACATCATCGGTGTTATTTCCCAACCTACTGTTTATGGAACTAATATGTATCTAGCGGCCAATAAGGCACTTTCTGACTCCACACTTGTTGATTTGATAGTTGATAAATGGTTTTCTGCATTAACATCGTCTGCAACTACAAGTTGTGCATTTTGAGAGTCTTCTTTATGACTCATTGTTAAATGTTTTTCATTTCTTTTAATTAATTTACGCAATTCGATGCTTGCGGATCCGCACTTGCGCTGTTGCGGGATCCCGCAAGCTTTAAAACTACGCGGATCCCGCATTGCGGGATTGCAATCCCTAGGTACTAGGTATATAATTTCTAAAAATCAGATTTTATATCTCTTTCAACGTTGTAGGTTTTTTAAATATAAATCAGGAAAATGCATCTTCAATTTCACAAAAAAATTGTGTTTTTGTATGATCTTATATGAGCTCAGTATTTTTCAATAGCGTTCGATTTTAATTGGTTTGCATTGAAACACTTAGCGCTATCGAGGTTTTTTTTACTGTTTTCAAAGTTCTTTCAATTAACCTAAACTTTTATTAACATTTTGAAAATTTCTTTGCTGATGGAGATTTTATTTAAGTACAAAATTTCCTGTAGTTTATTAGATTTTTATGATATTTTTACACGGAAAGACTATTAATGTTGTAATTCATAGAGTAGGTAGGTATGTAAATATCTTGATATTTGTTAAGTAAAATGCAATGTTCCCTGAAGTCTATAGGCGACCATACAAGTTGGGTGTATCTATAGTGTGCGGTAATACAAGCCACAAGACAAGGAATTAACTGGTAGATCTTTTTGTTTCTAGACAGAATATTACCATACTCCATACTCATGTATGGTGCACACGGTAGGTACTTACATACATGGGTTTAATATGTGAGCGGGCTTAGTAATATGTAATATAATATGTAATCTAGTGATTGAGCAGAGGCGGTCCAAGGCAGAGGAGCGGCGGCGCCCCGAGGCAATCGATAGTTTTGTTTTCCTTTTATTAACTCTCTCAGCCGCTAATCAATTAAATGCTAAACAACACCACCAATAATTTAATAAAGAGACCAAACAAAATCCGGTTGTGTGAGCTCTTTAATATTTATATTTATCCGTGGGTAATTGTCGGGTAGGGGACCGACTTATTACATCGTATATTTGCAAAGGCAATTGATAGGCACTCGTAACAATTGAGAAATTTTTGAACGTTTATTAGATACCTACCTATACTAGCTGCCACCAAAGTAGAGTAGTTTTTAACTTATTCAATGTTTAAGCCTCCCCAGTCACGATCACTCCAAATGGAGCGATGTCATTACAAAAAATGACCGTTAGTGGGGAAAACCAACCCATAGGTTGAGTCGGATATCCATCAGTCCGAAATTTAATCTCGTCCATCACTCCAAAAAGATCGTCAATCGGGAAACTCAAGTGGTCGTGATCCACGTATACGTGTTCCTGGTTACGTGGTGTAAACTTTTATAATTGCAAAATACGTGAATTAACGTAGTGAAGTTTGGTTATAATGAATGAAAATCTAAAAAACCTCAAGTTTCACATCTCTCACAATGGATGACATCAATTTAGAGTGATCGTGGAAGGTAAAAGGGAACACGGTTGTTGCACTTTCACTTAGTAAATTTCATCGAATCTCGAGCGCTTTCGACATGAGTCTCATACAATATGTAATCGAGTTAACTCAAACAGTTCAATTAAACTTCGCGGCACAGCGCAGATATTAACGCATTAAAAAAAACACAGTTTTAGCTTTATATATTAGTATAGATAAATCAAAGATATCTATTAAGAATTATTTATCTAGTAAGCAGTGTGTAGGTATATAATGTGTTCTGCGAGCAGCCTTGGGTCATACTTGCGAAATATCGAAATCGCGAGCACGCGGCAATAGGTAGTTAGGTACTATTGGCGACATCGATACTGCTGTTTTTTGAACCCACGTCTCACCAATTTAAGCCCTCAACTTGGTATCGGAGTAGAAATTATCAATAAAACCTTGCTCTTGTGAGTCTACATACACATAGACGGATTGTAAAAATTTCAAAACTTTCTACGTTTTTAGTTATTTTTGATAGCGAAAACGAAGCTAACACAGTATTAAAATATTTAATTAAAATTAAATTCATTTACAAAAATCATAAAATCGTCATATCCATAATATTATCATGTTAAGTTAAATGTTAATCAACAATGTTTTCTCACTATATACCTAATATGTGTTTTTTGTTTGCTTTACCTACTGATTGAATTCTTCACCACAGCTTTCCTATAGAACATTTTCAGTCGTTCAGCTAATGTTGATTTGGCAATAGGTAAACTAGACGTAGGTACCTTATATTCAAGCGCTGAAAAGAAAGATAATAAACCTATACATTTTTTAAAATAAATATGTAGTTGCAAAAATACAAATATTTCTCAATATGCGTTTCTTGACTTTTTTTATGAAATTAATATAATTGTCATGATATTAAAAATTTAAAACTTCAAATACGTCATAATATGATGAAATTATAATTTGAACAATTCAAAAAGGCGGACTTATCATGAAGGATTTTTCATCTAACTAACCCATGGGGTTTATTCTAGTTTGCCATAAAATTTCGATGTTTTTGATACTTGACTAATGAAGAATTCTTCACTTGTTTAATATTTTTACATTTAACTTAGGTAAATACGTAACTGAAGACTGTGTACTGTAAAATAAAGAAATGTTTTTATCTTTATAAATTCCCCGGCTGTGTAGTGTGTGAAGATAGGAACATACAAAGTAGGCAACCCATTCGTTCGTATAGTGATTCTATACAATTCAGTGATGTTATAATCTTATGATATTAGGATATTACTTGATAGGTGAGCGCAGGTATCTTCTCAGCTGTAGGTGGAGGGTACCTAGGTACTCTCGTGCATGTAGATACAAACATACAAATAACATGTAGGTAGATACCACTAGGAAGCGGCGTATAAACTAATGAATGGTTTTCAAGTCGGTAGCGCGATAATTAACCAAATAATCGCTGTATACAATCATTTATCTGACCGCCGGTTTGTTCTTCCCCGCTTCTATCTATTACACACCTCTGTCTTACTCTTTTGAGATCAATGGAGCTCTCATGTCAGCAGCAAAATATTATTTTTGCCATTTCATACGAAACAATTTCAAACAATGACTAGCCAACTTTATTAATCGTATCGATGAAGGTAAAATCTAGTTCAAAGCACAATTAGGTATTATTTTAATCCAAATCATATGATAGAGTAAATATTAGTTCGTATCAATAACTAGTAAAGGTTGACTGTAAAAAAATCTCTTTGAATAACTAAATAAATACTTTTCATAGCCTATGAAATCTGAATTTCGACCTAAAAACGTCTCTATACAAAATGATAAAAACAAGTTATTTCATTAAAGTTTTGAATTATTACCCTGCCATATTGTTTGGTGTTGCTGTTTTAAATAACCTTAAACGATTATTAAAAAGGTACAAAAACTATTTGATGGTTTATTTAAAACCAAATTCAATCTCCTTATGAGAAAAATCAACGTGCACAAAATACGAAGAAAATTTTTTATGTTCTCCATAGGATTCGCATCTACATGTTGCGGGAAGACGAATAGGTTTTAGACGTATTTCCTAAAATTCAAAATTATTTTTTTCTTGCTTAAATTCAATTTCAATTCAAAATTATGAATGAATTAGAATTGATTTTGTGTATTAAATGATAATGATATTTTTCTTCTTGTTTTGGAACGCCCCTTCAATTATTCTACTTTAAAGATATCGACAGATAAAAGTCGTGTTAATTTTATTCATAATACTAAGTGTTAACAAATGAATATTAATCAATTATTATTGATCAGGCGTGCATTTGAAATGTGTTTATTTATCTTTATTACTGATCAAACAGAAGCTGTACGTATAATAAAGAAATAATACAGTATCATCCTGGGTGTTTTGTGAGGAGATGTGAGATAAGTTGATAGAACAGGCAACGAAGACCAGCATCTTGCGGGGAGTCGAAGAGACGGCTCTTATCTTCAAAGAAATCCATAATATTAAAACAAATGACGTTATACCGGTTCTAAATTGCCTAATCTGTTGGACACACATGTTATTCCAGTAATGGGAGAAAGCTAATTCAGATCAATTGGTATTGCATAAAATATTATTAAAAAACAATTTGCAATAGTTTTTTATAGCTACCGACACTTAATTCCGTTTAAATATTTCTCGTTTGTAAGATACTTCAAGAAAGGCGATTTTGAAGTTGTTAATACGTCAGATTAATATATGAGATTTGTTTTTAAAATATATCACTTTTATTATAATTTACTAGCTGAACCCTCGAACTTAGTCCCGCTTTCGAACCAATAATCGTTGTGTTAACCTATAAGCTGAAACAAATTGCATTTTCAAATAAGTTAACGTATCGGGTGCATCGGCATCTACTGTGCTGATGTGAAACGTGTTCATGTTAGAGATGTAGTCCTTTATTTTTTAACTGAGCAAATCGTAAATATGTTTTAAACTACTTTATACTGTTTAAGGCTCGTACACAAATTAATTTCTATTTTTTCTTGTCCACAGTTCGTTCCTATCCATGAATACCACCCACTATGGTCCACACGCCCACTCTCCCGGAGAGGCCAAGTCCGGATATCCTTACATTGGGCAATTGGGAGGAATGGAGATGAGCAGGGTGCATTGATGAAGAACCCAAAATGCCTCGTAAAAGTATTGAAATTTCAGGCTGCAGGATTTGCCTGGTCTCCTAAATGAAGTAATATTTCTCATTTGATAGAAATTTCAAAATCTTTTATTATATGTTTAACTCTATTCAACTCCTATGTATTAAAGTTTTTAGTCATTAGGACATAATACCTTATTAAAATATATACTTCCTTTATGAGTATTTAATAAATGCACATGTCTTAGAACTATTAATTCATAGATAAAATGTATAGAAAGAAACATATTATCCTTGTATATTTTTTGTTCGTTGTAAGCTTATAAGTCCATTGAAATAATGTTATTTTAAACATTATCAGATTTATCTAACCCAGTGATGTTAATAATAATTATTCTTGTAATTATATTCATGTTTATAATAATTTATTGTATGATTACTTCAAAATAATATATTTCTTTCCCTTTTCATTATTGTAAAAATATGTTTTTTTTTTTAAATATAATCGATATTAAGAAAATGTACAAATCTTTTATTAGGGAGAGAATTAATATTCGTTTTAAGTCTTAAACTACTCGATCCATATTTATAGTTATGTCAATTTATACGTACCTAGCTAAAAAATATTTATTATTGAGCTTAAATAATTTATTGCATACTTTTAAATGTGCTTAAATGAGTGTCTGCTTTATTTATCTCGTGTTGAGGCAAATTTCCAAAACCTTTCGAAATTTTATTCCAAAACCGAAATGAATTGTCGTATGTATAAATATCTCCAAAATTTTAATGTCAAAATCAACAATGTCCATTTGAACCAATGGAGGGCTTTCGTTTTGAATGTACTTTAATCCCTTTTTGCGAGATAATTAATTGTTTAATGAGATAATTGCAGCAGTTGCCAAAGCTAAGATTATATTATGATTTATTGATAACATTGTTTGCAAATAATTACAAAAATACCTGTTTTGTACCTACGTAATTTCAGTTTTGAAAGAGTTTAGTTCATCATTTTGCACTCCAAAATTATATTCCCAATATAGGTACTAATTGTAATTTTGGTATAAAATTATTGAATAAAATTAAAAATATTATGTGCCTTTAAAATACGAGTCCGTTCCTTCGTAAATACGTACAAAATTAAAAATTTGATTTTAATCTAAGTGTAATACTGCCTTGACATAATACAGTTTATCATAAAATTTTTAGGAGGAATAAAAGTGAATTAGTTTGAATTAGTTTGTAACACGCAAGTAACCTAAAATTGTTGATAAAAGTTATAGTTTTTTTTAGATTAAATTTATTGTTGATTATTCATAACAAAGTGTAGTTTTATTGTAAATACACAGCATGCATGTATGTATATGTAACATTATTGTGAATATTGCATTGAGTAATAAAATAAAAATATTTTTTAAATTGCAAAATCAAAATGACTTTTCTTCACAAACTGGCCTTGGTACAAAAGAACAGAAAAAATAAATAGAAAAGCTATTTTTGTAGTACCTACCTAATTACGAGAAAAAGATGAGTGAATAAAAAACAAGGCTAGATTTGATGTAATAAAAAACAATAATATGGAATAGCTGATACCCGCTTTGCTTTACATCTTCAAAAGATGATTTACTTTTTCAAAAACTGGGTATTTCTTTTACTGAAATCTTACTATGAAGATTCTGTTATTTGTGAAATCTATAAAAAAATTGAATATATTCCAGGAAATGGAATAATTTTTATTTATAAAATTACTACAATTACTTCTGTTGGGGTCAACGACGATTAAAATCGAACGTCGAATCTGCAGTTTATGTATGATATGATGACATGGGAAATAAAGGGAAGATGTGAATTGCTATAGGTACCTATAGATACATAATGGAAGAACGCCGGTCGCCTTCAAATAAGATGATGACGAAAAACAGGTTGAAAAAAGGAAACTATACATAGGTCTGATGAAAGAAAGAATATATTGTAAGTATTAGAACGTGTTTTGTCAAAAAGTGGAGTTATTTCGTTTGCGGATTAAGCCGTCAATAAATAATGTTTGACAGGTCGACAGATGGAAATCTTGAAAGTACAATAATTTAGATATGTATTTAAAAAATGGATACGAATTTGGTACTTTTTTGCGCAATTAAAGACGGGTTAAATTACACAACCGCTTATCACATACCCATCACTTACACCTGACTGACCGTCAATCTCTCCAGAAATAGAGAATAGGTAATCCGTTGCAATCGTCTGACTTGGAACAGGAACCTAAGTTCTTTAGGATTCAATCTCGACTAAAGACTTTTCTAAGAGAACGTAAAGAAAATAACTATAAAATAATAAGCTATTGAAATTCGTTTCGAGTCTTGTTTTGGGGGCCGTTCATTAATCACGTGATGTTTTTCTCCCCTCAACTTTTTACCCCTCCCCTTTCCCCCTGAAATCACGTGAACTATTTTAGCAAAAAGTAAAGAAACTTTTTCTTTAAATTAACCAGAAAAAATAAATGCACATGATTTTCTTACTAGACCCCCATCCCCCCCCACCCCCTTTTGAGCTCACGTGATTAATGGACAGCCTCTTAGGACGGCGATCAAAAGGTAATTAAAAATCAAAAGATATGTTGCAATTAGTGTTTCATGTTTAATACGAGGGTGAATCAATAATATAAACAAGCCTTTTGTACGATCTGAAATTTATTTTAAAGGAAACACCTACCTATATTTCTACAAATTATAATGAAATAATCTCCTTATTTTCTCTGAATTATAAAAGAGTGAAAAAAAAACGCTTGCATCCAATGGATCTTGAGGTGTTCAAAAATATATAGTAGGTATGTGAAAATCAAATAATACTTATTGGAATTTGGATGACGAAGTCAATATTCCTCTATTTTGTGCTGTTCCTGTTCTATTCTATGTAGCCTGGCGATATCTCGACAGATGAAAAGATCGTAGATGGTATGATTCAGAGTTTTACACTTGAAATTTCTACTCGGGGATGGAATCCTGTCTCAGATTGAACGGCGAGACCGGTTGACTTGTATGGAATTTATGACTCTTTTTCTGAATGAGTAGACACTGTTCTTTACTTTTCCTTTTACCTTGGTTTATCCCTGTATTTACGTAACCTTTAGGTAAGTATATAAGTACACATCATAATATGCAAAGATGATCAAATATAATAATTAGTTAGTTCGTCCGTATCGTTGAAACCCGAAATATCTTTTCGTAGATTGTTTTCATACATATGACAAAACCAATCATATTATCATCAATGGAAAATATTATTTGTTACTTAGGGTATAACATTTTTTTATCTTTAAGTCGATGGTTTGCCACGAGAAGAAAACTCATATAGACTATAGTCTGCAACAAGGGCGTCGCCAGCCCGAGGCCTAGGGGGGGGGGGGGGGGGGGGCAATTGAATACAGTCATAGGCCGTATATCCTATATTATGGAGGATGAGAAATATATGAATTTTAAGTAGGTATAGTCAAGTGTATGAAGATTTTTTTTAGGATTTAACGGCAAATCACGGTCTTAGAACTTTGGTTGCTCTGCAGTTGCCTACATTTTTTAATCTCTAATGTCTAAAGACTTTGGCGACGCCCTTGGTCTGCAATGTGGTAATATAAAATTTTATTTAGTTTAGTAAGTACTTTTATTAAGGGAAGATACCTAATATAAGATACAATGAAACAATTAATTACACATTTCAAAGACTGACATGCGACAGATTTTGCTGCTAGTAGACACCAAATAGGTATCTTTTCTATACAAATTTTGGGTCAGTTCACAGCTGAGATTAAAAATTATCATGAGAAATATCACAGAATTGCTGACGGTTTTTATAATTTTGACATTGCTATCAATAAGATTAGTTTCACGTATACATTACAGAGAAACTTTGAAGGCAGTTAGATATTAAGTAGGTAAGTACCTATTTAGAAATTAAAGGTTGGAAAGATAATTTCTCTTTATTTGGTTGATTTTATAGTTTTTAAATTTGAGGTATGAAATCAGACGAATTCTACTGTTTTTTACAATTTGTGTGCAATGCTAACCAATAACATGGATCAAATTACAGTTAGAATTAGGCACTTGCTTAAATCAACATGATCATTTTCTCGTGAGAAAATAATGCATTTCACTAATTTGATATCTCATGAGACAATCTGTGTCGTCTCTTCTGCTGAATTGCGCGCTAACTATACTTCGTACTAACATAAAAACACGAATTAATAATAATTTAGCTTGTAATTATCAACTTTCATATTTTTATAAATTTTAAGAGACAACGACACATGCATTGATTTTTTATGATCTTCACTGTTTTGATGGTTAGAAACACTATGATAAGGCAAACCAATTTAAAAGAAATGTTATCAAAACAATTTTATTAGAATTGAAATACGAATATATTCTTTTAGAAATGCATTGATTTAATAAAAAATAACAAAATAAGTCATATTATGTATCTACTTATATCGAAAGTTCTTGGTCCTTCAAGCCGGATCTCTGGATTACTCTACGCTCCCTGTGTCGCTGAGATCAGGAAACGAAAAAGCATTGGTACACAACGAAGCAACCAGAGAGCAGCGGGTCGTCGCAGCAAGTATGTACATACATACGAGATACCAGAGAAAAGGCAAATATTTCAGTGCATCCTGACTCACAGGCCAACGTGGAATGGCGTACATGACAACTTGCTTTGTATTTCCAGTAAATCTTCTCTTCGATATTTCTTTTTCGATGAGGAATGTTTTCTTGAAAAAAATTATGTGGAAATTATTTATATTATTTTTATTATAGACCTCCACCCGGAATCGAGTGATTTTGGGATAGAAATTATATTAGGTACAATCCGTAAGACGCTATTTTTATATCTTTACGATAAATTGTAAAGATAAATTAAAGTTAGTTCGTCAATTATAGTATCAATTTGTATTAACTATGAATTAATATAGCCCAGTGGCGAATATGAATATAAGTATTTGATTAAACTAAATTTAATTGCCTTTTCAATACGTACCTACAACAAGAAATAATAACTACAAGTCCACAATAGATAGAATATAGTCTGTGTGAATTATTATCATAGTTGATTGATACTGGGTCTATCTCCGAGGATCAAAAAATGATCACATAAAATGTGTTTAGTCATTAGAGTCCAGGGGTAGAACACCATCGGCTTACAGAGCAAATTGTATTAATAAAAATAAATTGTTTAGTTTGAAAATTATTTGAGAGATATGTCAATTTTAGACATTTGATAATTACATTGAGAAAGTCTCAACGAGCTACTAGAAGTTATTTTTGGCCAACTCCACAAAAAACTGTATTTTTATAGTAAAATGGCACAAACCTCTAGAGATGATGATTTTCTAATATTTACAAAATGATATTTTAAGCTATGTAACTTAATAGTTTGGTTAAGCTTAAGCTATAATTAGCTAGGTGATATACATTGCGCAAGATCGAGCGCGATGGAGAGCTTTTATGGTCTCCCTATTCCCCTTGGTGAAGTTTGAGAGATAACATACGTATGTAGCCTTCTTCTGATGCAAATTTTTAATACCTATTTTTTAACTATAAGATCGCCACATGACAAAATAGATACCATATGAAATTTTATAACTAACAATATTATAGCTATTGTACATTCTTGAGCGTTTTTTAGAGTTCTAAAATATCGCTTAAATACAACGCACATTTTCAAAGAAAACTTTACAAAATATCACGTCACTTAGTAAAACTACTGTAAACCACGTTGATTTGAAAAGCAGCATTCTTGGTAAAGTTAAAATCTTGCTCATGAGAGGGAAGGGTACTTTTTCTTGCCTTGAGACGTTGATATTATAATAATTTTACATAGCCTGTCCGCTTCAAGGACGTAGCCAGAAATTAGTTTCGGAGGTGATTTAGCTTAGCTGTTAGTTAAAAACATAAAATAGACCCCGTATGTAAATGGAGATTCTGAGGGAGGATCAAACCCCTTTGACCCCCCCCCTTCCTCCAACCTGACTATAATCAAATACTTTTTAAAAAGTAAATAAGTATTAAAAAAGGTTGAGTAGACCTGGCCATCATAATTTCAGTAGCTGATATCGATATCAAAATAAATAAGAAGAGTCTGTTTGGTATGCGCCATCAGCCACCGCACTACGTTCGTGATTCTTCACTTCTTTGTATCGATTGATTATTTTATTTTTATACATAACAGCTCTATCTATTAAAAAATACACCACCGATGAAAATGTTCCCACGAGAATGATCCGATCCGTTCTTTTATAAGATATTCGGATGGTCGTGCGTGGAACGCAGACCTCAGCCACAGTTGGACCTCGCTATGTTCTTTAACTCTGCTAAGTCGATTTCTAGAAATCGTTGAAGGTACCTAATTTTAAAACGCAATTTTGTAACAAAGATTGATTCAACCCAAAATGAACTGATTTCACTGAATTTTCAAATCAAACTTTATTTTGTAAATCAAACATTTATCTAAAACTAGCTTTCCCGACAGACGTTGTCCTGTGTTCCTAACTATGAATATTAAATTTTAATTTGTATGGTGATGAATTAATTATCATTTGACAAATGTGATTCCGAACGATGCGTCTGTTTTAAACCATGTGTATTCCATCCGCATTCTGTCAATCGCACCAATCGACAATTTCTGTTAAAATTTCAAAATTGGAATAAAAATTATAAGGCAAAAAGTACTGGTTGTCTACGTAGGGTTTTCTTTAATTTTCTAATTTTCCATGCATTTTTCTTAATTTTTTTCTTCTAAAAGGACATTCTCCTGATAAAAGCCTACACGAAAAAAAAATTTAGCGAAATCGGTCCAGCCGTGATGCGATGACATCGAAAAGGCGTGATGCGATGACATCGAAAAATAGCTCTCCATTTTTATATATAAGACAAGATATAGAGAATTGCGATTTTCAATCAAAAGCATACATTTGATGTTACTAGAAGTTTTTCTGTAGTCTGCTCCAACATTTTTCACAAAATGTTAGTACACTTTTTTTACTTGTAAAGTGTAAAACTTAATTAAGCTACGGCTACACTATGGCCCATGCTGGTCCAGGATGGCCAAATAGTGGCACTGGCCAAGCATTGGCAAGTAGCAACATTTGGCAAATATACTTGTACACCTGGCTACACTATTGGCCCAACTCTGACAGCTGGCACGAGGCTAGATTGTTACACAATGTTTCTATCACTGATTTATTGATTAATTCTTGCTTTTATACATCATTTTACATTCTAATCTCAAATTATTTGCTGTATACTCCTATCTGAGTGGGGAATTTCAAGAGAGTTTATCTACCTGGGCAAAAACGATATTTTAATATAATATCCAATTCACAAATATACCTACACAATAAAAACATTCATAATTTTATTAAACCTAACCTTCAATTTTTATTGATGTTTATTGTTTTGCAATAGGTATATATTTACCTAGCTCTTACAGGTTGATTTGGACTATAACATAAATGAAAATAAAAGATATTGATAAAAAAAAACAAGAATCATGGGTACATTACATACATACTCGAGTGGTTTAAAGAAAGCATCAACCACCGTCTTTGCCGTTTGCGTTTTTCATTATTTTTAATAACAGAAAAGCAGATGCCGCATGTATCACTGTATAGGACGCTGCAATTAATGGCATAATATGATATTATCATTGTCAACTTTCATTATTTTATCAGGATTATAAAAAAAATGTACAAAACACTTTGAAAATAACAACATGGAAGACATGACAGCTGTCACATTGTTCCAATATTGGTGAATACTTGCGAACTCGATCGACAAGTACCTATACAAGTCAAATATTGGGCGATATTGGTCATTGGTGAAGCGGCCACACTACTTGCCCATGATGGGCCAGCGCCTCTAACAAATTTGTGATTTATTTAAAAATTATATGTTATTTTGCTCTTCTGTGACAAATCTTGTTTTATTTTATTATTTTGTCAACATAAACCAATGGACGCACTATTTGGCAACACAATATTAAACCTACTGTCTTTTTACGTATACTGTTTTATTTATATTGTTGTCTTTTGAATTGATATCGATTGTAATTACTAATTGTTTAAAAATAATGAACAAAACTCTGAAAATAACAACATGGAAGACATGACAGCTGTCAACATTGGCCCAATATTGGTGAATACTTGCGGACTCGATCGACAAGTATACAAGTAACTTCCAATGTCAAATATTGGGCGATATTGGTCATTGGTGAAGCGGCCACACTACTTGCCCATGATGGGCCAGCGCCTCTATTTGGCCAGCATGGCCCATAGTGTAGCCGTAGTTTTACGGCCAATGTCAAATATTTGGCGATATTGGTCATTGGTGGAGCGGTCACACTACTTGCCCATGATGGGCCAGAGCCTCTATTTGGCCAACATGGCCCATAGTCTAGCCGTGGCTTTACTTGGATAAAATACGTTTAGAGATAAAGCTGAAATTTTCTGAAACACTCTTATATGCTATTTTTTGCTAGGTTACATAGATTTTTCAGAAACCCCTAAAAATAATGTTCCCAAGAGTAGCCTCGCCTATCTGAAATGGTGGTGGTATTTTGAGGATTATGGCCATTCATTCTGTTTAAATATTTTTATTTTTATTCATTTATATTATTTTTTTTTCCTTCGTTTGTTTTTTTTTATCTTATATTCTGTTATGATGTGTTTTTAAGAGAATATATTGGATCATTTTCCTTTTGTGGATTTAGAAGAAGGCTGTTTCTCTACGGACACTACTCGACACAGGCTATGCCTAGTGAGGGTGTCCGAGATCGCACTTGAAGGTGTTTATTTGTCTGGAATGATTTTTGATTTTGTTTGTATTGTTTTCATGTCATATTTATTTTGATGTAATAAAGTTAATTCATCATTCGTTTGATTGTGAATGGTGAAAAAATACTAACTTTAGATAATCATGTTTTCTTTTATAGAATCTTAGAAAAATATCAGATTATCATTTGAATTCTGGAGAGCTTATCTTGAAGATCAATCCCAACTTTAATATCGACGGCCAGTACATTCAATACTTACATTAAGTTCTTTTATAAATCCTAATTTATATCTTTCGTATACCCACCACTAATACCGGCTTTAAAGTATATCGACGTGGAACTATTTTTATGCATAGCAAACAAAATCTAAATACCACCACTAACACCTAATGGCGAACGTTTATATCGTAAAGTGATCACACTGATCCAGCCTTCGAAATAACAGCAGAAGACGGTCGTAAACCCGTAGTGGTTTGTTCCATTTAAACATCGAACATCAGTAATGAAATGTTAGAGGCATTAGTTGTTACATATTCTTTAAAATCTAAATGTCGTAATGACAACATAATTAAGATTGAACTTGGATCGGTATTGAGATGGAATTGCAGATAGTAACCCCCCAGGTCAGACATATTATTATATAGATTGAGTCCTACGGTTGCCCTAGATCCCACATCAATTTTTTTATTATCTATATAATATAATAGTTTCTATATCTCGTTTTTGTGGTTCTGAATGACTTGGTATAGATAAAATAGGCTAAAAAGGAAGGTGGAATGAAATCTATTGGGTCAGTTACAGCGGCGTACCGAGGGGGGGCGGGCGGAGGGGCGGACCGCCCCGGGCGCCTCTTTGGAAAGGGCGGCAAAATCTGCTTGTGCTATGTTACACGACCAGATTGATAAAATGAGAATTTATATTTTGACCAAAAATAACATTTGATTTCGGGTTAAGGTCTTAAAAAAACATTTGAGGTGAATCCGCATAAATCGGTATGCAAACATTTTTTTATTTTGAGATATATTTTTCATTTTCGTGTTTTCCAAAATATATAAGGAGGAAAAGGCGCCAAATTATATTGGAGAGGGGAGGGGCGCCAAATTATATAAGGAGGGAAGGGCGCCAAATTATATTAGGGGGGGGGGGGGGGCAAATTTTAATTCCGCCCCGGGCGCCGAAAACCCACGGTACGCCACTGGTTAGTTATAATTATAAAAACAATAAATAGGTAATATTTATAGTGAGTAGACAATATAATATAAGTAGGTAAGTTGTTATTACGTTATTATCACGACATAAGTCAAAATATTATTTTGAAAATATTTTGGGTTCAAAATAAAATGCTAACAATATAAACATCATAAATTCATCAAAGGAATGGCAAAGCATTATGTCGATCATGGCTGCTAACTTAATATTATGAGTCTTTCTTACAATTATACATTAGCCGTCGCATCTTGGCAGGAATCCAAAATCAACAATATAATTTTCTACGTAAGAAGACCTTTAAAAATATCTAACACCGTTACCGTTTGCATCCTTATTGTTTATAAATAATAGCCCAACTAATTTTTTAACAATGAGACCAACGAATTCAGGCAAGAATGAATGTATCAGCATGGTCTAGGATCCTTGTTCGAGTTTCCTGTCAACAGAATGTTAGATAATAGATACTAGCATTGTGTATGGTTTGCATTGTTGTATCGGAGACGTACCTGTAATGTTGTCGCTATTGACACCATTATTTTAATTTTATTGAAGACCGTTCTGTGTTTTACTGATAATATTTATGATGTGTTTTGTTAGAGCTGCTACTTATTAGATCATTGTTATTTTCTGTGAACGCAATAATGTGCCCCAGTCACTATTTCATTTCTATAAGAACAATAATTCTATATTGTAGATAAAGTGCCAACTATTCTGAGCAAACACAAACTCGATAAACTATATATTTATAGGATATTATAGCAAAAACAACTGTTTTGTGCCTAACTAGACCACAGACATGGAGTAGGGTAATTAATTCTTTGATCGTCCTATAAATCAATAATATCGTCCCTCAAAGGGTATCAATGTTACTTTACGACGTGGACTGCGGAAAATTATTATTAGTTTTCATAGAAACTACATTGATTTACAGATGAATAATACAAGTATGAAGAACATATTATAATATCCCGTAGTTGGATTGGTTATGTTATTTGAATTAATGAATGATGTGCACTGAAAAATACTTCGCGTGGGGTTAGAGTGAAAACCCATAGAACGCTGATTCCGACCCATAACGACCGGCGCAAAGAATTTTACTACGCATTTATTTTGAATGGGGATACGCACCATCTTATCCCCAAAATTCTCCCGAGGCACTTCGTTTAGAATACAGATACTTTTTGTGCCTGGGATTTGGTCAGGTGTCAGGACTCACACCCATACAGGAGAATGGGCAACACACACGCATCAAACAGTTTACATTTCGTCTCGACACTAAACGCCGACGCCTTTCATATCTTGGTCATGTTGTTGAAGGCGCCACTTGCCATACCGATACGTATCGGGAGCTCAGCTCCGAGGTCACCAGTGGTGGTAATGGTTGCTCCCAGGTAGGTACTTAAATTTATCCACCCGGGAGACCCGGTGACCATCGATGGTTATCGGTAGCTGTTTATCGGGGTAGGCATTACTCGCCATGAGGTCCGTCTTACTTGTATTGACTCGAAGGCCAAGACGTGCTGTTTCGTCGCAGAGTCTTGAAGCACTGCGCTGTAATTTCTCCGCTGTCCGCGTACTCCAGATCCCACAGTTCGCCCATTAGACCATCTCTCTGTTTTATCGGTATACCTCTTGCTCGCTCCTTGCATTGACTTTCTCAACAGGTATAAGATGGTACCACCGCATCACGAACGACGCTATACGTCGGCGCACCAAGCGCAGGCCCATCACTTCCACCATTACGGAGAAGAGATGGGCATGGCTGGGACATGTGTTGAATGTGGACGAATGATAGTTGGCCGAGGAGAGCGCTGTTTTTCCTACCATCAGGTTCTCGAAGACGTGGAAGACCCTCTCATACCGTGTTCCGTTCCTTCGAGGCAGAGATGAGGGAAATGGACTTGGTGTGGGAGGACGTCATAAGCATTGCGCAAGATCGAGCGCAATGTAGAGCTCTTGTTGCCTCCCTATGCTCCTAAGTGGAGTTCAAAGGGAGTTTTGATTTGATTGATTGATTAGGGATACGCACAGCAAAAGCAGGAGCCGGCTTTCCGGCATGCCCATTTAAATGTATTGAAACCATTCTTTGAGCCGGTCGGCGCGGTTCGGAATCGGCTTTCTGCATGTTTTCACCCTTAGACTGTCTGTTTCAACGAAAATGATGAATTTCGGACGAACTTATCAATTATTGTATAGGAGGATGTGAGAATTTGAATGAAATTACAACAGTCAATCTACTAAAGGGCAATCTACTACTTTAGTAAAGAGAGCTGATGTGGGTCTTTTCGGAGGTCGAGTTCCTCGAGTATGGGATAATAATAATAATCAGTTTTTTTCATTTAGGGTGTAACACCATCTTCAGGGCGACTATATGAATGCGTCTGGGTAAGAATTTTTATATAAATAATGCGTGATCATCTCTGATGGAGGCAGGGAGCTTATTCCACGTTTCTTAGGATACAACAGTAAAAGCTTAGAGAGATAACACGTAGAATTTGAATCCGATCTAACAGTTGGTTTCTTTTTAATAGTTAACATAATATAGGTACACATTTCAGACAGCAATTCTGGGCATGAGATTGAGTGCTTTATAAACCAAAAGATGTCTTTGACTTCTAACCTCTCAGTGGTTTTTAACCAGTGAAGATGACTCTTGAGTGTAGACTTGTAGAGTGTGTGAAATAATATGTTCTGGGCAGTGATAATATGTTAAAAATATTATAACACGTCTTGCTGTCGTATTGAGAATGGATTGCAGCCAGAGATTTTGAAAATGTCATACCTACCTATCTTAATAAATAAATTTTTGCAGAAGTCGAGCTTACTTTTTAGGAAAGGTTTTAGATTTTTGAGATTATTTAAACATATTTTTGAGATATATCAATGTGCTATATCGTGCTTTCCCAAATATGGTGAGTTTTATTAATTTGTCTGTACCCTGAATGTGTATTGAGGGCTTTTTAGATGTTGTCTTTATTGTGGATCTATACAATATATTATGTTGTGCTTCAATGGCTTTGGTTTAGTTCAAATTATCAGCTTCCATAAGAATAATAAGAAGAAAGATGTTCATTATTAAGTTCTCTCTGTGTCGATCATGTTTATTAATCATCTGGATATTTTTAGAATATGGATGTAAAATAGTTAAATCTGTGTATGCAAACATTGATGCAGTGGAGATGCAAAAATCATGTGCGTAATTTGGACATCAATATTTACACTGAATTGTCATACATTCAGGTGGAACGAAATATGTCAATTTTATTATCGAAGTATCAAGCTGTGCTCGGCCGATTCTTAAATAGATTTTGAATTTTGTTTGCTTTGTTTAATATAGAATTAACAGAACCATCATTGACTCGATTATGTTATTCAAAACATCGCTTCCATTTGTTCTAGAAAATAATACAAGTATTATTTTAAATGCATGTTTGAGTAATTATTACAAATAGAGTTCCGAATAATAGAGAATGGCTTCCCAGGGACTCCGTCAGGAAACAATCGCGTAACTGGGTGCAGAAGCCTTCAGGATCCTCCAACTATAGCAGTAGTGCAGAGGACAAAACATCACCCCCTGCGTTCAAGAATATCGATGACAGTCCACCATTGTTCCATTGAAGAATCGTTGATGGCTACAGATTTACTGTGTCTATTGTTATGAGACTCCCCGCGATCTAAAAGATCGATCTATGTGTCCATATAAAATAATGCCTATATTATTTCAGTATATTATTTTGTCGAATTGGCGAAACAATACCCTCATAATACCTCCGTTTAATTCGCATGAAACAAAGAAGGTCTAAAGAAAACATCGATATAATGTTTAGGTACCTACAAAAAAAAAACGTATTCTTACCAACATATTTTCTGTTTCGAGTTGAATTGTTTCTAAACATGTCGTTACCCGTGAAAAATTCACGAAAACTGAGACACTAAACACAAAAATGTATTTTTTTAATGTCTGAATAATATAATAATTTCTATCAAAAAAAGTGCAATTGAAAACACAACGATTGATCTTGTCCAATTGACATTTTTATCAGTTTTTAATATCTCCTGACAATCGCGAAAGGATGTTGTAAAATGCAGCAGTCCCTTTGGGGTAGTGAAGATGGATTGAGTAACCACCCAAGATACGAAGCCACACACGTCACTGAGAGCTCGTTCTGAATGGGAGCATCCAGGACTAATAGTGCAGTAATACTCAGGCTGGGATGTGACAATGTGTGCAGTGCAGGCGTGGCCGCTCCTAAATCCGAGGGCTCAGTCTTCACATCACAAAGGGTCACACAATATTGAATGCACGAAACGTGAAAAAGAGCTGTCTAATTCATCGTCCATACATCATTCGGGCTTTTGTCAACTCGACGAAAGCTCCATAGTAAAACATGTGTATCAACGCCCAGTTCCTATTCAACGTTGCTCGTTTGATGCCGTAGCGCCTTTTATAAAGTTGACCTATCAAAGCCGTGGTATGAATGCCTCAATAATGGTGGCCGATGTTGTGAACAGGACCGCACACGATTTCAGACGCCAGGAGGCCCTGTGTGACGGTCATAATGGATATTACAATATTAGGATCTAATAAAAATATAAATGTGAGCTACACAAAGCATGAATACAATATTAGATACTTCAGTGTATTGTGTGAATAAAAGTCGTGGTAATGTTTTACTGCCTTTAAGTACGACCCGAATTGTTGAGAATTTTATTAGTAACCATTGGCCAATGCTGAGGAATTTTTTGACTGTTTAGGTACATAGGTGTGCCTGTATTGTTTCTAATGACATAATAATGTTGCTTGATTTCAGTTAGTTGTGTTGCTATTGATAAGATACCTGTAGGGGTTCATAACGACACTGCAAGATGATTGATTGCGTTTAAATTATCTCCCACATTACTACTAAATAATTGTTTTGTATTGTTGTATAGGAATGATTGTCCGCAAAGTCCAAAACAAAACTAAGTTAATTATTTGTAGGGATGTACCTAATAATATTGTCAACTGAATGGGATGGATTTACGAATGTCCAATGTTTATTTATATTTTTAGCTACAATTTATTTAATGAGCATGACTCGGAGAGCCGCGCTGATGACAGTAAAGTTGCGTAACGTGATGTGCGCAAGTAATTAATTATAACAATATAAAAATAGGCACTGCCAGTAGCAAACCAACGGACATCAGAAATAATATTCAAGATTATTTTTTGTAAAATTATCTGTTTACCTATAATGTTTTATTGTTTTGAAACTATTTACATGTAGAGATAGCGTGCTATAAAAAGGTCACAGCACGTACTTGCAGAACATTTTATAGGACTTTATAACAGAACGCAAGTTCTATTAAATATTTCTGTAGTATTCGTCTACGTATATTCAGAAAAAAAACCGAGGACTATATATAGCTGGCTGATCCTTGAGAAATCGTTTGATTGATAGTTTTGTGAAGACGTTGTAAGATGAAAGTGAATGTGAAGGAGGAATTGGTATGTAGAAACCCACATTTTTATATATATAAGCCAGATTTATGGGACTTGCCCATGTAGAAGAAGACCTCCTAAAGGGATAAAGACTGTTGGAATTCAACCTTACAAGAGTTCTCTGGAATAACAAGCTGATATGTTTTGTCCAAAGAGAAAGAAGGCAAGTAGGTATAGCGCGTGAATATTATATAGGTACCTATCTATTTATGAAACTGAGAACAAGGTCCTGTATTTAAAAAAATCGTGTTCTTTATAACTAAAATAACCATAAGATGGAGCTTTCAGGCGGAAATAAATAAACCGGATAGGTCGTATCTGTAGCTTCATGAAAGAAAGATACCTACCTCTAGAAAGATAATAATAATAATATAACACTTTTCTGTACAAAGGTGTCAGTATAGCCGGCGGAACTTATTGCCTGAGGCAATTTTTTCCAGTCAACCGGTCCTGTCCAATCTGATAAGATCCAAAGATACGATGAGAAATTGTATCTGAGTAGGTTTTGTCGAAATGTCATCAGCAAGTAGGTATGTCTGAAAAAAAACAACGTAGGTGCGTTTTCATTTCTATTGGTGTGATTTTTTTTATTTTTCAAGCACTCTTCCGAGTGCTTGAAAAATCAAATTAAATCTTATTATTTGATTCTAGCTTTCAGTTGAGCTTCAAAACGTATTGGGTAAAGGTCAAATTTTAATTTTAAGGAATGTTTTATGTACCAACCTTTGTAAGTTTGATCCTTAAAACGTCCAAGAACTTAGTGGTGGGTATACACAATAGAGCACGAAATTCCGTCTCGGAGTTGTTAAAGAAGCTTAATTTGCCAAAGGCCATTGAAACAGAGTGCAATAGGATTATCTACGGCTATTAGGCACGTATCAGGCGTAAGCAGTTAGCCCTTTGTGCGTCCGAGGCTGGGGAAATAAAAATCCTGCGAGAAGTCGTAACTTCCCGAGTGGAGGAAGAAAGTCCCACAGGCCGAGGCACAAACAAAACAATACGTGGAAACAAAACATTAAAACGCACTTAATGGCGGTTCTTTGATATTATTTCTGTAGCGAGGAGCCCCATGCGGCCCTCTGGACGTTGTACGGCGTACCTACCTGTACTTCCATTCCCTGAAATATTAACTCTCAAATTGTTTGATCGAATAAAAATGATTGATGAACAAATTATTTTTACACAATTTGCTAGCTTCCATCCCATAACAGGCAGCGAAAGTTTATAGGTACCTACATAATTTGACTCACTTATTCCCTCTGTATAGTTAGTAAAATTATAAACGAATATAGTAAATAAAAAATAATATAAGTACTTGATCTTGATGAAGTATATAGGTCTTAATGAGAGCAATTAAACGATGCAGGTGTTGCTTATATACATTTAAAATCATCAGTAGAAACAATAGAGACGCAGTTAAGTTAAACAATTCGATCCAAGTCCGACTATTTGTGTAAAAATCAGTAAATCACAAGCAAATTTGAAACGATAATTAATTAATGTATTAGTTGCGAAGGTGCATGAAGGAGACAAGTGGCGGGCGGTGTTTGATTGGAGTCACGGCACTGAGAAGCATGAAGAGAGTGTGTCATTGATTGAATCGTCACATAAAGACACGGGGTATTGAAATGGCGAGCCGCGAACACAGAGGCTGTGGTAATCGTGATTAACTCGGATCTTAGCATGTCGATCACTCGTTAACCCCATGAAATGGATAATTCCTTGTGACGAAGACACGTTAGCCTCGGTGACATACGTGTCTGGTGAGGCTAACTCGGCCTATGCGGTGTTCCATTCACACAACAATCGCCTGTGAAGATATCATAATGAATCATTTTAACACACTGTTATGCCGTAGAATTAATTGATTCGCTTACTTGTCTCGAATACAAATGAGCGCATTGGAGACACTAGTTAGTCATGTAGGGTGGTCAGGAACTAAAGCAACACCAAAAATACGCTATATGTATATTCTATAGAAGTCTATAAAGTATCTAGCTTTATTGAGACATATATTATGACAACTTATATTAATTTTGTATGTTTTATTCTTATTTTAGGCCTAATTGACTATTATTTAAGAGGTGGGGTGAGGATCTTGAGAGCTCAACTGTCTCTATTTGGTGGTCTGGCTGGGAATCGTCTTCCATGCCATGTAATACAATGTGAGAAAATTTGGATGAGTCCATTTTCCTCACATGTGCATACCAGAATCCCGTTCTTTGCCTCTCCCATCTCACTATTATATCTTCAGTCTCGCATATTTGAAGTACCTACCCTCGTTGGACTTATTCTATGTCTGAGGGACCTTCAAGAAAATCTGAAGTGTCATCATTTCAGTGCCCTTATTCTCGTAGCAGTCTTAATACGCTCTTATCTTGATTGACAATCATAAAATGGCGGATTGGTATTCACAAAACAAGATATCTAGTTGATATCTTAAAAATTCGTTATGTTTGAATTATCAGTATGAAAATTATCCAGTTCAAGATAGGATTAACATTAGATTCCGATAGTTTTGTGAATACGACTGCTTGCGATCATGTCTTAGTCTTATCGTTAAGTGATTTTTAAAAGCGATTGATTACGAGAATAGCCCTACTGATTCTACTAAATTTCGGTACATAGGTACCTACTGGCAACTTTAATGTTTCTATCACAGCCATGCCATTGCTCAGAGAGAAACAGAATAATATAAAAGTTTGCCACAGTCTCAGGCAATGTATCTATATTATAGCTTTGAACATGACAACAACTACTGAAGTAAAATTATTTTCAAGATAGTATTTTGTAAACAGCGTGTGATTCTCAACAACAGGGTGAAATAAGGGTATTAATTGAATTTTGCTCACTTTTTATACCTATGTCTATGTGGCAGTATATAATAATTAGAGAGTAGATACAGAATAATGGCGGTGCTGGCGTACCTTTGCTTATAGTCGCAGGATCCATTATTAGAGTTGCAGCAGCGGGCCGTGACGTATTGGAATTTCCACGGACATATCCAACTGCAACGGTTACGTTTGACAAAAGATTAACGCGTTCCCTTCGCATAAAAGTAATTCTAATGTACACATTGTCGCTACACACAAAATATAAGGCATGCGATAATAATTATTTATGCGCACGCCAAATTACACATGTCTCATATTCTGCATGCAACTTGATATGCAAAACATGTACATTGATATAATAATGTCTAAAAATATACTTAGCTATATATTTATAGTGTTAATTTTTATTTTTTTACCGAAACAATCGCACTGATTTCTACAGTTGACAGTTGACTGAGTATGTTTGTTCATCAAAACCGCGTAAGTCGCCTAAGGAGTTTTCTCTTGAGGAGACAGATATGTTATAGGTACATATTTTTTCTTATACAATACGGCTAAAGGACAATAATATCAAAATAATAATATGTGAAGAAATTATTTTTAGACAAAACAAAAACTATCTTAACTAAAAATAAATCAAATAAATTTAAATTTAGAATAGTATTCTGAACCGTTTGTTCTACAGATAAATAGCATAGAGGAAGAAACTCCCGGAACTGTATAGAATATATACAACATCCGATATATGTATAGAGATGATAAGTTTGGAGAGTGCCAGGAAGAAGATTCTGAACAATTTGTTGAACAAAATCCATTTTGTTACAATGTACCTAGGTACACCTACTTAATTTTTCGTGCCCTTAAACCAAAAATAACTCATATTTTGCGTGCAACGTTAACTTAGCTAGCCGTGGGTCCAGGGTGCCTTCATCATTATCCTAACGTGTTTACAAATTTGACTGTTTGTCCTGTCTGTCTCTCTCGCTCTCACTGTGTGTCTATCAGGCATGTCGGACAAGGACAGATGTGATTAAATTTTTATGTAACAATATAATATCTAATATTATAATGTGTGAGGTAAATATGAGCCAACTATAAATTAAGAGGTTTCCAACCATTGGTATATGTTGGTAAATATCCAATCCAAATCCAAACTCCCTTAAGACCCCACTTAGGGGCATAGGGAGGCAACAAGAGCTCTCCATTGCGCTCTATCATGTGCAACGAAAATGACCTCCTCCCACACCATGTCCAGATTCCTCAGCTCTGCTTCGAAGGAGCGGAAAACCGTATGAGAGGGTCTTCCTCGTCCAATCCTTCCTCGGTAAATATATCTTATCAATTTTAACTATTTATTAATATATAGCATTTGACAGAACAATTCATAGCTTAATACGGGAAAAATACATACATATAATATGATTCTCGGACCCTGAAACCCGGAGACCAATTCTCAGCAAACCCGACCCACACGAAACCAACCCCCTAGCTAGACTGATCGAAGCGACCAAACCAAAAAGTCGTATCCACACAAATCAAACCCGCTGCGGACCAAATGCGGGGAGCTTAAGCTCCACTTAGGAGCATAGGGAGGCGTCAAGAGCTCTCCATTACTCTCGGTCATGCGCCTTCATAGGCATCATCACACCATCTTGTCTATTTCGACATGCTGAACATGTCAAGAATTCTCATGATTGGGAGTTTCGGAGACTTAAACATTACCATCTAATGGCGAACGTTGTTAACGTAAAGTGATCACACTAAGCCAACCTTCAAAATAACAGTACAAGACGGTCGTTAGCCCGTAGTGGTTTATTCCATTTAAAATCAAACATCAGTAATGAATAATTGTTAGTCATAAGTTGTTACATATTCGGGACACCATTTGCCTGAACCCCCTCTGATGGGGTCTGTGCCTTACGTACGTGGGTAAGTCAGCAGTGTGAACCCTTAGTATGATGAGAAAGAGGGTCTATTGCTAAAATAAGAAAACAATCGTTGATAAGTTAATGACTAAAAAAAGTAAGTATATAAACTATTATATTAATGTGTAGTTTTATCTAATTAAAATATAGAAAAAAAGAAAAAACTTAATATAAAATGAGTAAGTATTAACTTTGTAATGTTCCTTTGTTTAACAAAAATATGTAGTTAAAACGTTTTCGGCCTTCTCAAAGCATTTTTAGTACCTATATACTGAAGTTACTTGCTTTATAAGTATACAGCTACTGAATATGGTCTGAGAAGGTCGAAGACGTTTTAATGTATTCTATAAAATGGAATTACAAAGTAAATAAGTTGGTACTAATATTATTTCAAGTATTTTTTGTAAATGGCTTTCCACAGCGTCGCTTTTGATAAGAAGTTTGAACAAAATAGATTTTTTTTTTACCCAACACATAAGATATTTAATTCTGCAGAAGAAAATATCACACTTTAATAAATAAAAATATTGACACTATCGAAGAAGAATTTAGGTAAGTCTTTGAAACTACAATAATTTCGTACCTACTTTAGTTAGCCTGAGTGCAAATGCTTCTTACCCTATCTGTCTATAATTTAAAACCAAAGTTTTTTTTTATCAATTTATATACCTATCTGAGCCTTTTAATGTCTGAAAGTGATCGATAAACAAAAAAAAAGCAGGTAAAAGGTTGTCGACACCCGAATATGTTAGGAAGTAACAAGCGTACTCATTTTATTTTCCCCGATTTCCACGGTTCGGAACCCGTCATCTATCATACAAGTTATGGCAAAAATACACACATACATATACCTGCATTAAATAACAACACACATATATATATACCTACACAAAATTATAAAACACACAATAATACTTCATGTCTATAGAAATTTTTAATATAAAAATGTTATATAGTAAATTTGGTCTAATATATTGTTATAAAATTTGTGACGGTGCATTTGGGAGAGACAGATGTGCTTTTTTCGGTGGCATTGTGTCTTCCTATTTCCTAACAACGATCCCTAAGCATCAAACACCTAGTAATAATTACCGTCACACATAAATTACTTTAAAACTATTAGATCCTACGTAGGTTACGTATACCTACTTCCAACGGGTGCCACATTAATGTAGGTATGTATATAGTTTTTTTGTCAATGTAAATAACAAAAAAATATTACATTTGAATATTATCTATAAATTATATTATAATAATCACATGTCTAATAAAATATAAGCCAATTATTTAAATATGAGCTTTTTATAACAGTTGATATTAAATTATAGAGTTTTTTTTTATATTTACCTAAATGTTTTTTTTTTGTTCATTTGTTGTATTTTCATATTAATGTTTTGTTTTCAGGTGGTTTGTATTAAATCTTTAAGTATCATTAAATTATTCACTTATTAGTAAGTGTATTATTTTGTCTATTGATTTTTATCAAAATTATTTATATATGTTTTTATTGATTGTGTGCCTACTTCTACCATTTGTAAAATAACGATTTTATTTTATTTATTTTATTAGTTTAACTGGTTAATGGGTAGTCAAAATATTACTTTAAGGAAATCTGTGAACAATAAATAAATAATATGAAAAATATGTTTTTTCATAAAGATACATACATCCATGTACCTACAATAATAAAATGAAGTTTTTCTAAACAATACAGACGGCCCAAGAGAGTTTTTCTAAATTGACGGCACGTCTATATACGTAGGTAAGTACTTAAAATTATGATTATGTATTCAAATATAACACATAATACAAAAACCAGGCAAGATAGCTTCATAATTAAACTGCTTCAGTAAATAAATTGTAGAACTGTAATACTTAGTAAATTATCTGGTTCGTAAGTTTTACTTTGATGAGTGAACAATTTTTTTAGAGTTGAACTTAACCTTTCAGGAAACTTTTCATACTTGCTTTTGTTCATCATAAATCAGATGAATGAAAAGCCAAGGAGTAATAATTAATTATTCACCTATTGGACTAACTAACAACAACTACACATTACTCTAGTTTTATAGTTCAGTTAATTAAAAGTTAGGTGGTTTATAAACATAATGCCTACAATCACGTAGGAGAATTTATTAGAATTATAATATGGAAACACGCAACTGTAGTTATGTTAATAATAAACAAAAAAGAAAAAACAGTATTACATAGTAAGTATAGGTTCTAAGAGGCGATGATTTTAAATGTAACTACCTCTATTGAATGAATTAGTATTGAAATCTTCAACTAAGAAAAAATCATACGTTTTTTTCACTAAAACATCTATGGATTTTGAAACGTATAAATAAATTAAAACTATGTTTGGTAACATGGAGGTTACGACGCCGACTTTCGTTCTGTTTCGTACAGGAGGTCGTGTTTCGATCTCAGGTGCCGACCATCTTCCTCTTTCACGACTCGAGCTTCTACTAGCTTACTGTGAAATAGTGTATTTGTGTTCACTTTGAGTGAGTACAGATTCATTGAAAAATAAATCGGCAACCGAACCGTTCAATGATTTCTAACCCAGGTGGATTTAGATTACCTGAACATCCTTATATTTGGATAGTATAGAAAAAAAGTATAGGTATGTTCTGAAATGGTTAGGATTCACCAATGGTACTAATAGACATTCGAGCCACAGATTTTCAGGAAGCAAATACCATAGGGTAACAGTAAGTAGGTACTCGAGGACATTCAGGTTATCTTTAAAGGGATGGCTTACACTGCTTACAGTCTGATTCGCATAAGCTCTCCGTAGAAACAACAGCAGGCTACAGGATAAATCAAAGAGAAAGAAGACTAGATGAAATCATTTACTGACATCATGTTAGTAGATGTCAAAACAAATCCAGATGATACTAATACAAAAATTCTTCGAATGGAGTAGGTAGTCATCAGCTTTTAAAAGTTCAAGTTAATGGAAGAACTTAGAGGTTTAAGGAAATTGTGACTGGCGGACAGTATAGCAGCAGAAGGTGGCATGGAGATCCAGAAGATTATTGAGAGAATCAAAAATATGTATATTGAGGAGGATTTACTGATATATTATGTACAAATGCTTATTATATTTATTGGGATTGAATGAATCTCTACAATTGGAGCAAGATGGAGGGGTTTGGAGAAATTTCATGGCGTTTATACACATACTGAAAGCGAATATAAAGAAGCATTTTTGGCGATAGCGAAAATAAATTTTAGAGTTACTAGGTACCACATAAGTACATATTTTAAGAAGTATTGCAAGCTAACATCATTGCTCTATTTACATAATGTAGGTACATAGGTGCCCAGAGTTTCCAAATGGAGTGTCAGGTGGTCTATGCGAGAGAAGATACGGCCGGGGGCAGCTCGACGTAAGAGGCGACATTTGGCTCTCGACGGTATTTAACTGTTTTGTTGGTTACCTACTTCGGGCGATTTGCTAGAATTAATAAAGTGATCGGATTATTAAGACAAATAATAATAATGAACTAAATTAAATTAAAACCTGATGATTAATGTCTGTTACTACAGCACCTACTTACATACATTAGATATCTTAGACAGAAGGAGAATGTCTCGATACTGCAAGAAATAAGCATCACCGTCATTCTGTCCGTCTCGGAAGTCTCAAATACATTGGTCACAAAACTCGTAGGGGTTGGGAAATGTTAAGTCATTTAAGATTCAGAGGCAGATCATCAAAACGTTGGTTCAACAAAAAATAGAACACCGCTCCAACACTAAAAAAAGTGAATAACAAAGTCTAAAACAGTCTTCCAAGCATGATGACCATGAACCCCAAGATTCTTAACATTTTTGTCATCCTTATTAGTTTCATAGGCGTAGGAACCTACGTTTCACAGGACATTTATTTAGAAACTGAAGACTTACTTGAGTACCTACTCACTATTTTAGGCTTGGAGTTAGGATTCTATTTTAAGTCTTTTTATATTTTTATTTTTCTGTATTTATACTAGAATACCTACTTATATTTATATTGATTTTTACTTACATAATACAATGATAAGGTTTTTTCTTTATATAGTTTTAAGCCTTCTGTAATACCCACGAACGGGCACTGCATTGAGAGATTTCTCGTTGCATTTTCTCTGTTGATTTTTATCTAAATTATTATTTGTATGTTTTTTATTGTTTATGTACATAGCTATTTCTATCTAAATATTGTATATTGTTTATGGACTTCTATCACATTCTATTTTTTCGCTTGCTAGAAATAAAGACCGATTTTGCTTATTTAGTCTTTCTTGATGTAATTAAGTATAATTAATTACCAATGAGTCTAATAAAAAATGAGCAATGTTACTTGATAGGAGTGCTTACTGCTTATATCGTTAGTTTTGATATCTCTTCAAGAGATGATTCTAATTATATCATGTGAATGTATGGGATGACGAGATATAGGAACCCAGAGCGAGCATATATTGGCATCGTTAACATAACATAACACATCGGAACAAATTGTTATTGGTAACGGTTCGTTGTGGATTATATTTATCCTCGTCATTACCCGGGTTGTAAACGAAAAATCCGGCAAGTCATTTCGGGTATAGGTGCGCACTAGTGATGCCCCAGCAAGGGTCAGACCTGCTAGTATAATAATTATTATTTTTATTGATCCCATTAACATCTAAGTAGGTAGGTACTAATATAAGTCGTCAATGTTTTCTCGCTAGATTTTCTCAGTTATAGATGGATCAGAATTCGCCCTCATCTGAGATTTTCCTCATTGTATTGTGCACCTTTCCTGCAGTTAGGAATTTGGAGTTGAACATCCAAACTCTTAACTGCGGAGAAGTTGAAAAATAATGCTGAAATACAGTGAACATGTTTAGATTGTTGTTTAGACTGTGGAGGGTTGAATTTTAGATTTTACGTAACCAATTACTACTTCACAATTAATATGTGTAATCAATAATTACTTTATACGTGTAACCAATAACAACTAATTCATAATATTAAATACCTCCATTTTTCTATCTGTCTATACAATTGACATTTTGATCAAACGAATTAAATTGTGCGAATGATAGACAAAAATTTACCGATAAAAACCCGAAAATTTTCTTCTTCTCTTATAGGGGAATTTCAATTTATTGACATAGAAACATTTTTTAGCTCTGTATATACTTGTTTTCGAGTGATTCGGCTATAGAAACATTCGTAATCGGTGTTTTTTATTCATTTTTTCTTCAAGTAAGTTTATTTAGGCCAAATTTATTTGATCTGTGGTTGGATGTTAGAGATTGCTACGGCTATAATCCCGCCATTGCCACTTGTCTATACACTATTTTTTGTACACTATTTTTAATATGCATAAAGTATAAAATAAATAAATAAATAAATAAATTATTAGGCCAAATTTGTTTGAAGTCTTACTTGAAAGTCAGAAAGTCTTCCTATTAAATAAATATATAAAAGTAACGACCTCAAACGGCAATATAGTCAAATAATATTAATAAATAAAACATACTTAGTTAGAAAATATTAGAAGAAAAAAATAAAATTTGAATGTGCACTGTTGACCACTCAAAAGCATCAAGATGGCCCTACTTAATGTTCCACTATACAAGCAATACACGAATACCGCAACTACCGCCTGTTCCCTCCATTTCTCCTATCTTCATAGGGCGTAAGTACAATTAGGTGATTTAACTCGTTCTGCTCCAAGAAACACGTAGGGCTTTTTTGACCAATGGGAAAGAACTCGCCCACGAATTCAATTGGTCATTTCTCAACTATGAACTGTTTTATTTGATAAAATGCACACTACAACATAAACAGCTGATGAATACGAAAACTGGGAAATGACAATAAATGAGGTTAATGTAACGAATATCGATTGAAACACCTGCCTGCCATTCTAGACCAATTCAAATTGGCGTTCGACTACAAATTATTAACAAACGAAGATTTCGTCAATGTATATGTATAATGTGCGAAAAAAATGAACTGTCCACTTGAAATAAACAATTATTTAAACCAAACAAAGATAATAAAATATAAAAAGTGGACACTTAATTTTCTTCCTACTCTACATTGTCGAATAATTCTTTTGTAGTCGTTCGACAATTTCAATATCAGAAGATCGAAAAATTACGATGCTAAAAACTGTGGTGACAAAATTATTCATTACCTACATCAGTGGTCGGCAAACTTATTAGCCAAAGAGCCAAATATGCAAATTAAAATGCTTGAAAAAATTGAGAGTCAAATATGTTTGTAAAAAAGGTATATGTTTCTTGAAATAATACATGTTTTTGACTTCATAGAGCCCCACTTTGCTGACCTCTGACCTACATCAAACATAAACATGTATTTTTAGTGAAAAAAAGTAATTCTTTCTGATTTTGCTTAATGTTGGCGCTGGTTCGTTAGTTTCGTGGACTGTAGATAGGATTTAGGATTGCTCTGGTAGATTGCGATCGATTGGTGAATAGAATTTGCGTGTTCTTCTCTCAATATGAAAAGAGTATGATACGCCTTAATGGCTTCGGTGTGAGATCACAAAGGAGGAGGAAAGATATATGGACTTACCCTTGTTTTTCTTGCTCTCCTCACACTAGTTTGAACTACACTTTTTAGTTTAATTAGTTTAATTTTATGGATTAATCCGGCACGAGCTCGTGTTTATTTTTATTATGATTATTTAAGTTTATTTATTTGATGCGATTGATAATATGATTTAATGATGATGCGTATGCGGTGAGTTATTCAATGGAACTGAATATTGCTCCAATATTGTCACAAGGGTAATTAAGGATTGGAACAATAATCAGGTAGGAAGTTATGACTTGATGGAACTTAAGGAAGGTTCACACCAAGCCACATAAAGGCGCATCCACTTAAGCTAAAGGAATTCGCTTGTATGGAGGCTTCGCAACTAAGTATATTAGCTACATTAAAGAGTTCAATGATATAATTGCATGGGATGTTTGTATTTGCGTATTGACGTTGGGTTCTTAGGATTACGGCGGACAATATAACCAATGGATGGACGATCAACAATGTAAAAACAGCCCTTTTAAGGCATCTGTATAAGTTATATGGAAAATGAAACCATTTATGAGATAAGAAAAGGAAGCAACAGGATTCAACTAAGGTCCGCCTAGAAATATTATGCATGGGATCATAAAAATATATATACACACTTTGTTGATCCCGTGATTCGGTATAAAAACTTCCCTTGGTAAAACAAGAGGATCAACAAAGGTGGGCGATTAAGCAAATTATGTTCAACAAAAAACAAAATGGTTTATTTATATTTCTAATTTAATATTCGTTGTAAAACATATATATTAATGTATAATTAATTATCATTTAACTGATAATAGATCTAGTAGAATAAATAAATTGCTACAGTTTACAACATTCGATCCATTCCCCTTTTTACGAAGCTCAGGTGCACAGGTGGATGGTTTTGAATGAAGGCACTAAGTATAGGCGAGCAACTGAACTTAGTATTTATTTGCATTTACGTAGGACTGAATGGTGGTTGTATTTAGTAATCAATCAAATTATTATTATTGTAGTTGTGTTTTTTTCTTACTTTTAATTCCACTAAATTACACCCAACAACTGGCAATAAAACGTCACGTATTATGATTTACGTGAGCTTTTATTTTTAAAACATCAGAAGCAAAAACACGAACTAACGTTTACCTACGTTGCGCTCCGTCGTCGGCTCAACGCCCAAACAGACAAAGTCAATTAAATCAACTGTTGTTTTTTTTTTCAATTTTAATCTGGCATAATATTACAAAATTCAAAGGCAAGCTTTTTGGCTAATTGGCAGCATGTGTTCCGTGGATTTCAGTTAGACCGTGCTGGAAAATAAATCTTGGATACTCTAGCGGTCCATCGTCTGGCGGCGACAGTTAATCGGAGAAAAGTCCTATCCATGCAGTTATTCTATACATATTCCTGATTATACCTATGCAGTAAATGTGGACCAGTTTTTTTGGGGTAAATCGAATAATTAGGTTCTCGATTATTGGAATATTCCAGAGTGAAAACAAATAACTTATAAGCATAAGCATGCCGCTTTCACATAGCTTTTTATATGCAAGGCAGCATGTAGATTTTCCAATAACTTTATAATAATGTTGTAGATATGCGGATTATAATTCAGGGGACCATAAAATGCCAATTATTTTTATTTTGACGGATACATGTGTCTTTTATTACTTTTTTCTAATATCGTTTGATCACATTCATGATTCCGGTTGATATTCCGATTGTAAACCTTTAATTTTTTCATCAAGTAGCCCTCAACCATTTGCCATCAGGTTGGCTTTAGATATTTTTGATGGGGGTTACTGTTATTGATGGTGACCGGAGATGGCATATTAGATGATTTTTGCGGAGGTGACCGAAGAGCCTATGCAGAAAATGCACATCCTACGCACTCAAAGATAGGATTATATTAAACTGCTCCCTCATGTATGACTACTTTTTCTTTAGCCTTCTCGCGTCCATTTTTGAACATAGGCCTCCCCCAATTCTGGCCATCTCTCTCTCTCGTCTGTGCTTTCCTCATCCAGCCAAAACTAGCGCAAGCCGCGATGTCGTCACCTTATCTCATCATTGGCCTGCCCCTGCTTCTCCTTCCATGGACGCCACTATAAAATGATTTTGGTCCATCTGCCATCTGTCATTCTTGCCACATGCCCAGCCCACGACCACTTCAGCTCCGTAACAATATTTGTGAACTTTGTCACTCCTCTGATCTACTCATTTCTACTTCTGTCTGAGCGAAATTCCTAACATGGCGCTCTCCATAACTCTCTGTGTGACATGCAATTTATTCACAATCTCCATTGTGACGGTCCACGTCTGACATCCGTACGTGAGAACTTGGAGTATGCATTGATCAAACACTTTCGTTTTGAGGTTCTGTGGGATCTTTTTGTTTTTTAGTATGTAGTCCAGTTTTTTTAAAGCTGCCCATCCCAGGCTGACCCTTCTGTGATTTCTGTTGATTGGTTTTCCTTTGTGACCTTTAGTTCTTGTCCAAGATATATACATATATTTATCTACCTTCTGTATAATTCTTCTGTATAGTTCTACTTAAATGATCATATAGTGATTGATAACACCTCTTTTACGTCACCTGTCATTCATATTTTTCTATACCCCAAATATCTTACGTTTATGATTTGAATTATAATAGGTAATTAATATCTATATACGTTCTAGAAGGGGTATCTCGTTCTGAAATATTTCAATGGAAGAGAAGCAGTTTTTTCTGAAGTCTCTAGAAAATACAACTAATAAAAATTTGTTATTTGCTATCTTGCTTGTCACAATTATAAACACATGATGGAAAGAGACAAGAACAGTTCGAATAAACATAGCTCCGTATTATTATTCTATGACATCAATTTTTGACATTTCGGTTCAGAATGCCGCTTTAAGTACGTAGAATTCCAAGTGTTTATGCTGATATATTTATCCATACAGTACCTACAAAGATAATTAATTAGTGAATGGTTTGTCTCCGTGATAACATTAATTGGTTTGTCCACTGAGCCCGGGAGGCTCGGGACGCAGAGGAAATGTTCACGTTTGTGGAATTGAATTACTGAAAAACGTTTGCTTCCTTAAACACAGCTTTATATTAAAATGCGATGAATTATATTTGAAGTCGGTAATTACAGGTTGAGTGGAGAATTTATTGAGAGTTAACCCCACAATTTGACTTCTTCTCTTGATTCACTATTATTAGGCCGCATTGCCGCTATACCATTTATTATCTACACACACCAACCTACCTACCAACTGTTAATCCATATTTAGATTGTTTTTTTTTTAATATTACTTACTTATTATGAGCTTATAGTAGTATTCTTCTTTGCATTGAGCCGAGTCTTGTACGAATAAGATCTTCAATAGACAACCAATAGATGCGTAAGGCTGTTATTGATTATCAAAAGGGGCAACCCGTCACGTTGTCGACAATTCGCAACAACATATTTCATACAAAAAAATTACAAATCTTTAATTCGATAAAATAACTAGTTCATAGCTTAGTGATTTCGTATTGATGCACTGACTCTCGTGAATTCGGACCTCAACAAGGCCGATAATTTCCTCTTTGACGGCACAAGCTTTGCTTAAAGTATGAAATGTGTCAAAAGAGTAGTAGGTATCTACTTATATGGGTTATTTAGGAAATGTCTAAATTATGGGAGCATGATAAATAAAATCAGTTAATTGATATTTTTTGTACGTGAGTTGGTGCTTATTATGATGAATAAATTGGTTCGGCTACTGGTGAAACGTCTTATAGCAACTATCTTACAAAGAATGAACGACCGGACAGTAAAAGAATGCGTACTTTTTTTTTTCAAAGTAGGCACTTACCTGAAATCATCAACTCGATTAGCATCATGTAACCAAATTTCGTTTAATTTCTGAATAGTTAGGTACTTAGTTCGCGTTTCCAACAGCGTTACAGAGCATTGACCTGGACTTTTATATGTAACGTTATTGATTACTATGAGCATCGATCTATCGATGTATGTGCGTATATGTTTGGAGAATTCTTTGATTTATGGCTTACTTTAATTTAAACATAGAATTCGTCCGTCCATACATATTATTATCGAGAGCGTATGTTACCTGTAATGGATGCAATTATGGTTATTTTAAATAAATATTTAAGTATTTACGAATTATTATTTGGTACCTCCACTTGATAGATGCGAGTCTAATTATATGATATATCGATATTCTAAATAATACGATATATTATCTACGTGCAAGTACTTCTATCCATAGATAGACTGGTGTAATATAAAACAATTAGATTACATTTTAATTAATTTATTAAATCATTCTTTGGTATACCAATATGCTTTGATATTGATTTATTTTGCGTTATACGAGTGAGGTTAGGTTTGTTTGTATATAGATTCATCCCCTACTTACATCATCCACATTCGCTCCTTTTGTGGAACATGTGTTCGCCACAAAACATCATCATGTCCTAGTTCCAAGCCTCATTCCAGTTGAGAATCCTGGAAAACCGATAGTTATATTTCCTACCAGCTGAACCATTCGATTACGAATACTGTAACCCTTTGTGAGAGTGGTAATTCTGAATTGTAGGCTGATCTGGTTAGGTTATGTCCTGCTAATACCTCCCAAATATTTGAAAATAAAAGCGTGGTATACGCACATATAGCGAGATAAAAATCTAGGTATAATGTTATATTGAATGTTTTAAAATTATTTTTTTTTATAAAAAAAAAAACTATGTTAACTCAAAGTGAACACAAACACACTTTTAACATCAAGCTGCAATTATTAATTAGTTGTTACATAATCGTTAGGATCTAGTCCTGAAAAATGGTCACAAGAATCTAGACATAATTAGAACGTTGGCGTTGTACACCAACAAAGCCAATATAGGCAATGAAGATGAGACATTAACAAAAATTTATATATTCATATCCTGGCGCCAAATACATGACAGCAGTCGCAGTCTTTAAATTTGGTTGCTCTCTTGTTCTCAATAATTTCCAACATTACCATTCTCTATACCTATTTCATTAATTATTATTAAATATCTTGTATATACATGGGATTTTTTGATATGTTGAACATGTCGAGAATTCTCATGATTGGGAGTTTCGGAGACTTAAACATTACCACCTAATGGCGAACGTTGTTAACGTAAAGTGATCACACTAAGCCAGCCTTCGAAATAACAGTAGAAGACGGTCGTAAGCCCGTAGTGGTTTGTTCCATTTAAAAATCGAAGATCAGTAATGAAGAGGAGGATTATGGTGGGGATGGTCGGGGGCAGGAGGGGAAGAGGACGATTGGCCACGAAATGGTCTGACCTTATTAGGCGGACAACGGGGACCACACTGCATGGGTCCATAAGAATGGCTGAAGACCGGGAGGGATGGAGGGAGTTGGTGGGGATGCATGGCGGTCACGATCCTCGGCATCGAGGGACCGACTGAAGAAGAAGAAGTTGATACATAATTCAATTTTAGAATTTGACTAAGCAAATCTTGTGTCGTGAAAGAGGAAGATGGTCGACACCGGGGACAGAAGTTATGATGGCAAATTGAAAGATGGTGACCGAACCACTAAGATAAAATCACTTAAAAATCTGAAACTCAAAAGCTCTGTCTGTACCATAAAGAATGAAAAAGCCTTTTCTTTACTCACCCAATGTAACAATATATTTTACAAGATATTTTATTTGGTACTTGCTTTCGCGACAGACGTTGTCTTGTGTTCCTAACTATGAATATTTAATTCGAATTTGTATAATGAAGCTTAACCTTTTAACCAATGTAGTTTAGATCGATGCGGCTGTTTTAAACCGTTTATTTTCCATCGACTGTCAATCGCACCAACTATCAAACAACTGACAGTTCCTGTCAAACTTTAATTTAATTTCAATTTTTGAAATTTGGAATAAAAATTATATTGTTACAAGTACTAAGGTTCCCTACTTAATCCACGCAGGTTTCTTATTTTTTTCTTTCATAAGAACCAACCTGGCCAAAACAAACACGCCAAAAAATAATTAGCGAAATCGGTCCAGCCGTTTAGGCGTGATGCGATGACCACGTAAAATAGGTCTTCACTTTTATAATATAGATTAATTTCTTATTCTGATAATTACTTATTCAAGTTTTTCATCTTGTTCTAGGATTCGATTATTTTAGTCTATGGCCCTGACCAAACATAATATGTTTATCAAACAATTTTGTCGGGTCGCTGCCCAACTAGCACAAAATAGTCGTAAAGACATTACAATCATGGAGAGACTATACGTAGATAATATCTACGTATGTCTCCAGCATTTTCCTTCTAATTCAGGTATGACATCGCCCAATTTATAGATCATTGAGTTTTGGAATTACTCTCTTCCAGCCTAAATAGCTCAATAGAAATCATAGCCTACCTATTTATTAAAAATCTATATAATAATTCAGAAATGTTTGTCTGCTTTCTATCGTATATGTGAACATCACGCCTAAACGGCTTAACCGATTTCACTAATTCTTTTTTTGTCGTGTTGGCTTTTATTAGTAGAAGGTTTTTATGAAAGAAAAAAATAAGAAAGTTGCGTGGTAAATTGGAAAATTAAATAAAACTCGCATTAGCCCCTCCTCTATCTAAATAATAATTCAGAAATGTTTTTTTATTTTGCTTTTTACCGTATGTCATAGCATCACGCTCAAAATACAAATGCTACGTCAGATATGAATCTGCACAGAGCCGTGCAAAATGCCGAAGAAGGTTCTTTAATACAATTTGCTGCATTAACTTTAATATATTTAGAGCTAATTAAAAAAACCCATTTATTAGGATCTTCATACAAAATTTTAATAAACATTAAAAGTGTCATTCTTTTTTTTCTGTGCTTATGTCAGTTATAGAGGTCTGTTAAGCAATGGGAAGCTAGACTAGAACCTGTTTAATTACCTACCGATCAAGCCTGACAATCGGAATCAAAAACGTAAAGCAAGACGGGTATAAGCTAGTAAAAAATAAAACGCTAGATGGTTTACACTTTCTTAGAAACATTTTCTATATTGAAAAAAATAAACACTTTAAAGAAAAAATATTGATATGTTTATTTTGTGTTGTTGAAGTCGCGTGTCCGACACCTCAATAGAAAGACAACAAAAGGTAATGTGATTATGAAAGCAAACAAACTCTCATATCCTATTCGTATCAGCTCTAGGCGACGTTTAGTGATTATAATACCCATGCACTCGCACAAAGAGAAATAACAAGAATGGATCGTGTGTTTACTCAGAAAAGAAGAAGGTGTTATTTTTTAGAATAGGTACTCGTAGTTTGTTTGTTATTATGTGGGCCTTCAAACGTAGGTTCAAAACTATTGCCATTGCTGAGATTGGTGTGTGAAACATTAAATAGTGTGGAAGAGAGAATCCTATATGATTATTATTATTAAATGCTATGGTAATAATTACTAAAAATAACAATGTCAAATTGTTTGGTGTTATTGTCCGCAGCTTACAACGTGTTAAAGTTTTTTTCCCCTCATTTATATATCGAACCTGTTGTTAAATGTTAACAGGTCCCAGATCGGATGGACGAACGACTTCACCTTGATTGCGAGCCACAAATGGAAGAGAGAGGCTCAGGCAGGACAGGATGATCGGAAGGATACGGTGGAGGCCTATTTTCGGCAATGGTCGTCACAGGCAGATGAAGAAGAAGAATATATATACATACATAATCTCTTTAAGAGACAAAATGATTTGTGGGACAGTCAAAAACAATTAATGATCCTTTTTTATGCCTGTGGTCCGACAGGTTTTGCTGCATGTGAGGATTTAATTAGTTTATATGTATTTTAATTACTTTCTTGTCATAAATAATGCCTTATTGTCTATTGGTGAAACATCATCAACCATGCATCAACTTAAGGTTTAACTAATTATGTTGGTACTTATACCTACTAAGTAGATACACTACATTACACTATCACTTATTTTAACTTGTACCTTACCAGGCTTCGTTCTTATTACTGAGGGTCGTGACCATCATGAACATCGTGAGGAAGACCTCGAACCATGCTCCAAAATGTCCTGTCTGCTGCCAGATGTACGTCTCTGTAAAGTGTCGTCATGTTGATATTTTTGTTTGACTTGTTCTTTCTGGCATATGGGCGATCTGCCGCACTCTCTTGTAAGCTGCACTCTTCGAAACATTAGCTTTTCAAGGCTCTACGAACTCCATGTCCAAAAAATGAATGTGATAGAGTCAGAGAGACGATAGTCTCACCGTTCTCTCTAACAATAAGTAGGTGTAGGTATCTATATTAATACAATAATTGAAACAGTGCTAAGAAATTATAATGTTATTTTGCATTAAAACCTGTGAGTGAAAAAAAAAACGATCGCGTTTGATTACAAAGCGAGCTAATCTCATTTTGCTAATCGATTTTAAGAATTCGTTCTACAACTTTTGGCAAATTAAAACATTTTCATACAATTTTTATCTCGAATATTTGCTTTAACACATACATAATACGCGACTGAAAGCGTTTAGCACCGAACATTAAAAATGTTTTTTTTTTCTAATTGCCCATCAAATGGCCATGGAGCTAGGTTCCTAAGCAAACAAAGAAAAGATTTTCTCAGATAACAAAAAATATACTTTGAAAATATTGCCTATTTCTAACAAATCAAGGCTTTTTGTTATAAAATTTTTAGATCTCATAATTACACCAGTTTTCATGTTCGATTTTTAAATTATGTTTTCTTTTTCAATTTGACCACTACGCGAGTTTACGACCTTCTTCTACTCCTGTTTGCGAAAGTTGGCTTACAATAAGGGACCGCGCGACTTCGCCAAATTATCTAATCTTATTTTATTTTTCGGGTTAATTACTTAATTTCAGATAAGTGAGCACATATATATTTAATAAAAAATGTATAAAGTTACAAAAAAGTGACAAGAATATAACAACGACGTAAATATTACCCACATTAGATGAGTACTGTGACATCCCTTTACAATAAATTTAATGGAAAATGACAAAATTTGAAATTTTTGACGACATAAATGGTGTTATGGCCGAATAACTACAATGTGTCCGAAACGTCTTATTATTTCTGGCCAAACATTGAAAAATATTTTAGTTTTTGTTGTCATCATAGCATTCACGGCGAAAGGATTATCCTCGAACAATAAAGAGAGTCTGAATGGAGTGTGGCGTCTTTTATACTTCGTGTGAGTTCAAAATAAAGGGATTAACATATTTTTTTAATTACATCACAGTCCCAAGTTTTTATTGTGAAAGTAGGTTCTGGTTTGGGCCCTGGCTAGATCCGATTGCAGATAATGGTGTAGCTACAAAGGTGATGAAGACGCATGCACACGGGAGAGCCGATGAGCTCGTTCAGTTCACAGCTGGTGGGTGACAACTTGCATTGTTACCTCTTAATTAAAACTTTCTTTCGATTGTTCTCTTTATATTATACTTCATAAAATATCAACGGTTCATATGAAAAATTATAATTTTGTGAAATGTAAAATAGCAACACTCGTATACCTAACAGCTTCATAGTTTTTTTTTTATATCCGTACAATTGTTATTAGTTTTTGTATGTTTACTTGAGGGGTAGTAGAAATATGAGGGAAAGTATCAACTCTATAGAGTTATGTCTAGACATAAGTTTGTTTTGAAATCGGTATGGTAATGCTTAGGTATGCTTAAACCATGGATGTACGTAAGTATTATAGGTTTTACACAGCATAGAGCTTCCACTACGGTGAAGAGACGACCTCGTCAAATACGCTGGGGTCAACTGGGTCCAAAAAGCCCAAAACAGAGCGGTGTGGAAGAAGATGGAGGAGGCCCTTGCCTAGCAGTGGACGGGAAAAGACTGAGAAGAAGAAGAGCTTTCTTATAAGTTTATGATGGGCACCTATATTTGTGAAACCCGCATTCCTTTGTTTTTCATGTGTATCTGATCCACTATTCAATCTATTGGACAAAGTCCTCTGCCATAATATCTTTCCATTCGCATCTGTCCTTCTGCATAATCATTCCTCCACTGGACCTTTAAAATGCTGGTCGCTATTTACATAGATCCTTTCGGTGGGAATCCTTCTATTTCTCTCTTTATATCCCTGGATTTGTTTCTGCCTATTTTTCATGTGATGTCGACTGCCAGCTGTCTCTGCACTTCTTCGGGGGTTTTCATGGGAGTCTGCATCCTTCGGGGTTTCCTTGAAGGTATAGGTAAATAAGGGGAATAAGTTTTTTTCTCTGACAGTCTGTTCATGCATGAACGAACAGATTGTCAGAGGTGGGAATCCGACATTAATTAAGTCAGTAACCTTCATGCGGCGTTTGTTTCTTCATTTTGGATTTTATCTCGTAAGCTCACACTAAGCGTCTGTCTTTCTAGGCTCGCATAAGAAATAACTATCCCAAGATATCGGAAAGATGATAAAATTTCGAGGGTTAAATTCAATAACGTCAATGATGACGAATAATAGAGTAGGTACTAAATAGGGCAACGAATTTGAGCTGACGATGGGATTTTTTATTTTACAAAATTACAATATAACACCATCAGCATGACAGCTTTCGCCTTTGCGCTGATGATGTTCAAATGTTATTACAAATGGAAGGATGATAATATGTAGATATGCGGCCGATGAGTCAATGGGACTGACTGTTCGTATCGCAGGAGAAAGATGAATGAGACAAGGAATGTAAAAATAATGAAGCCTATATTAGGTAGATATGTCAAGAAGTTGAAGATTGAGACAAAAAGGCTGAAGTCTAAAAATATCTAATAACTGATGGAGAGAGGCGAAGGAATAAGGCACATTTGAGACCACACAATCATCGTTATTTTTCCTACATATTTTGGTAAACTACGAAACATTCTAAGTCACATGTGACCATGCAGGACATGTTCCTGCGAAACTAGTCAGGTATTAAATTTGTGGAATAACAAACAAATTGTTTTATTTAAATTACCGTAAGTACGAAACATTTTCTTATCATACAAAAACTGAAGATCGAAGCTTGACCAAGTAGTTAGTAGGTGGTTACATCATTGGCAAATCCAGAAGATTTCAGTAATTTTCTATATTTTTTCACTTGAAATTTCTACTCGGGGTTGGACTCCTGTCTCAGATTGGACGGGACCAGTAGGCCTAGACTAGCATTTGGCGATTGACTAGGTACAAACGAATTCTTCGACAATGTAGAATAGGAAGAAAATTAACTGTTCACTTTTAATATTTTTATATACCTAAGTGTCTTTGTTTGGTTTATATAATTGTTTATATGTTCCGGTTGACAGTTAATTTTTTCGCACTATAGGTACATTGACGAAATCTTCGTTTGTAGTCGAACGCCAATTGAAGTTGTCTACGGGGGCTGTTTACTGATAGAGAATGCTAAAAGCATGAAATTCGGCCGGCTATTCTATCACACCTATGTATAGCAGAGTGTTTCCTATATAGAGGTCATCCCGGAAATCACTGTGGGTTTTCCGAGATAAGTATTACGGGGATATACCTATTATGTATATAACTCACATGTAGGTGCATTACAAATACCTATAGGTACAGGTAGGTGCCTATTACGGTGCGAATATTCCGCTATAGGTGTGTGTCGGACAGGTAACAGCACCTCTGGATATCTTTTACCTTTATATTAATTAATGTCTGTTTTAATTAGTTCCAATAACTTTACGAGTAAATATAATTCATATCTGTCTGTTTGTAAAGATGATTCATATAGGACGCAGGCGCATACACGACACTCCTTATATTACACACAGGGTGGTTATTGTTTTGTTGATGTCATTTTAATAAAGTGGAGGTTTTCGTTTCTCCAAATTTGTGGTGCCTATGAGGAAATTCTAAAATTAGGAAAGGTTAACCACTCAAACCAGGGCCATTGCGTCAATGGGGAGATTACGTCTATTGATTTTTTTTTCACTCAAAAATGAACACAAATACACTCTTTGACTCTTTCACAGTAAGCTACTTAAACTTGTGTCGTGAAAGAGGAAGATGTTCATCACCTGGGATTGAGCCCAGACCTCCGCACGAAACAGTGCGAAAGCCGGCGTCGTAACCGCTAGTCTACAAACCACTTCAATTGAATTCTAATAGTATTAAGTTAACTGTTTAGTGTTTATCCCAGAACTACTATTCCCTTCTCTTGATAATGGTTAGCACTATGGCCCAACTTATCAATGTGTAGATAAGTATTCTTGGTCCATCTACAAAATAAAGCTATGTAGTGGATAAAGTGACCAGCAAATTGGTATCTTTTGTCGATCGAAATTGAAGAAAAATATGATTTGTTCGAAGCTTTAAAATGAATATTCATTAAAATATGTATATTTTCTCTGTATATTTAACGAATATGTATATAATTATCATCATTTGGTTTATGGAAAAACAAGTCGAAAGATCGTCTCATTCACGGCGTTGCGGGAGCTTATAAACGTCAGAGTGAACGCTATTTTGACAGCCATCTTAGAGATAAATCGTTATCCAACAGTAGGAAGCTCCTTTTAAAAATGGCGTCGTAAATCCCAAAGATAAGCGATATCTACACATTGATGCGGCAAATATATCAAAGAAATACTTTTCTATAAGATAAATAATTTATCTATCCACTGATTGATGCGTTGGGCCTAAACCTATTAAGCTGAGTTTCCATGCATATTGCATATCTTATAAGGCAGACTACTTTTTGTTTATATCTTAGTTTTAGCACATTTTTCGGCACGTTTGTTAGTGACAAATCTATTTTCAAATACCTAGTTTTAATCTCGGGTTTTTTGCAGAAAAAATATATCTTATGCCTGTGAATATAATACTTGTAGTTTATATAATATTAAATATTTTTTTAAATCATTATCTATGAATGGCTGAATATTTTAAGTCTGCGGTCATATAAAAAATAAACAAATAAATTGATCTCGGGACTATTGCGTCCACCTTATTGGGGCTATTGCGACTTGTGTTGCGACCGTATTCCGCTAGTTTATCTTTTCGTAATTGTAGATTCTTGGCGGAACAACAGTAGGTAATGGAATGATAAAAAAATATTTAGTTTTTTTTTTCAAAATTTTAATTAGGTAGGTACGCTACAAAATCAAAAGTTTGTCAAAACGTACAAAATTTCATAAAAAGTTCAAAAGGTCATTATTTTAATAAATTGCCTAATATTTCAAATCCCTGTAAATGGTTCACACCGGGCTTCAAACTACAAATATATATACCTAATATATTATATTATCTGTCTACATGGATATACCTATGCAAATCACAATATATAGGTAGGTAGGTGAATGTGTTCAGTGCAAGCCGACTGTATGCTACAGGCTCCATAAGGCACCAAACGGGCCTTCAGATACATTATATGAAAGATATTAGGTACCTTCCTTCAGGGCAAAACGGGGAGATTGATGACTCTTAAAAACAAATTTGATTCATCTAGTTTCGACATTGACTTTATTTTTAATTTGTTTTTACTTATCCTTGAGAAAAAACAAACTAACTATTTTGATGCAGGTCCATTCAAGAATTCAAATGAGCCGCAAAATAAATGATTCACTCAGTCCCAATCATCATTATCCCCAATGCATTTTCAATAATTTTAGGTCTGTATACCTATTAAGACAAAAATACTGTTAGATATTTAGTTCAAATCAAATCAAAACTTCCTTTGACCCCACTCAGGGGAGGTAACAAGAGCTCTCCATTGCTCTCGATCTTGCGTAATGCTTATGCCCTACAGTAACTAGATATCTATGTAGTTACCATAGGTAAATGAAATGCTTCATTCATCTAATGAAAATTATTATGAAAGCTACTAATTTTGAATTTTTAACACTATTACTTATGTAGATAGGTATCTTTATTACAATTCTGAATTTTTAAATCTATAGGTACCTAATTCAATTCTTCGTTTCCTCATAATTGACGATGGTAACCCATGGTACATGTGTTGCTGGCCCAGATAACCAAACCCACCCCATCCTCTATGTCCTCCGCAGTTCAGATGGCCAAGTATTAGGTAGAGTAGGTAGGTACCTAGGTATTCTATCTATGATATTTTAATCAGGCCATACCACCTTCGAGGTGATTAAAATATTACCTACAACGAAAGATCACTGTGATTTAATAAAAACAGGATAATATCTGAAGGTTCCCTTCTAGCAATGTGACCGAAAAATTCTTGTTCTCGCTGATTACGGACCGCAGGCAGTCCTCCAGTCGATAGATCTAGAGATGGACATTACAACTATAGCTGAAAAAATATTAGATAAATAGAAATAACGCCTCTAACGTTATTTATATCAAACGATATTTGTTAATATTAGTTGAACAAAAATAATAATCACGCTAATATTAAGAAATCATAATAGCCTACCCCCATTTCATTAACATGAAAGTTAATAGGTATATTATTTGAATTAAAATATTAGACTCGCGCTCACTATACTCAATGACCTTTTCGGTTAGAAATTGTACCTTTTCGGATACCAAATTTTTTACTTTCCAGATACCAAATTGTGGAAATGACCTTTTTTAGGAAAATGTTAACTTTCCAGATATCAAATTTTCGATAATCTTAATTTAGGCTTGTAAAATAAAACAGCTTTAATAATAACGTTAAGTACCTATTTTCAATTGCCCATTCTCCTGTATGGGTGTGAGTCCTGGCACCTGACTCTGGCCCAGGCACAAAAAGTATCTGCATTCGAAACGAAGTGCCTCAGAAGAATTTTGGGTATAAGATGGTACCACCGCATCACGAACGACGCTATACGCCGGCGCACCCAGCGTGAGCCCATCACCTCTACTATTATGTGGAGGATATGGACTTGGCTGGGACATGTGTTAAGGATGCCGAATGACAGTTGGCTGAGAAGAGCGCTGTTCTTTCTCCCATCAGGGTCCCGGAGACGAGGAAGACCCTCTCATACTGTATTCCGCTCCTTCGAGGCAGAGCTGAGGAATCTGGACATGGTGTGGGAGGAGGTCATTAACGTTGCGCAAGATCGAGCGCAATGGAGAGCTCTTGTTGCCTCCCTATGCCCCTAAGTGGGGTTTAAAGGGATTTTGGATTGGATTTTCAATTGATGAAACTGCTATAACGTAAAGAATTATCTAATAACTAATGACTCTAAAAATTCATTACTAATGTTCGATTTTTGAATGGAACAAACCACCACGGGCTTGCGACCGTCTTCTACTGTTGTTTCGAAGGCTGGCTTAGTGCGATCACTTTACGTTAACAACGTTCGCCATTACGTGATAATGTTCATCTCCGAAACTCCTAATCATGAGAATTCTCAACATGTTCAACATGTCGAAAAATCTCATGTATGCAACGAATAGTTGAATTTAAGCCGTTATTCCCACCTCTAGATATATCTCTTGGTAGTGCATGGAATCCTTGACGCTATTACCACATTTCAAAGCATCAATACTTGCTCTTTTGTGGGCTTAAGAGGCATTCACGATTATTTATATGAAAAAGCAAATCATAATTTTTTTAAATAGTAATTTTATTTTAATTGTGTTTTGTAAAGTCTATACTGATTAAAATCATTCTTTTTAACAGCTCACTGACTTCATAATTCCATGCTCCCTACTCGTATGATATAAACTTTGATTGCTTGCAGGTTTCAAGATGAGATAGAAATGAGGTATCTAATAAAGGAAGAGATACATACACCATCTTTGTAGTTCTAGGCTTCAAAAGGAAGATTTGTGTTTTCGAAAACAGCTTTTCTCATAATCTGGAATCGGGATAATTTATTGGATGCCTGTGGAGCGAAATGACTTTTGTTTTCACACTCTTGAAATGAAATAATAAACTGTATTGGTTCATGGAAACGTTGCAGGATGATGCATTGTAAACAATCACGGACTATCTGACGGGACAGCGAGTTTCACGGTAAACCTACTCAATAACTAACGACCCAGGTGTGTTTGAGGAATATTTAAATAACTGCAAAATATAACCCAGAACTCTGAACAACTAACGCTATAACGTGATACACGCATATATTATGTTGTAATGGTGTGTTATTTCTGTCGTTTGAAACGGGTGGATACACCGCCAGTATTTCAGGAACCCGGTAGCAGAAACATTGATTTAAGAGTTTATCATCAGCTATATTCATACCTAATGTATAAAAATGGATCCTTCTATTTCCCTGGTCACGGCTGAAACAATTTCGATTATTATTTTGGTTTCTGTGTTGTTTATTGTCAGGAGAAGGTTCTTTATTAAAGAAAAAAATAACTTCTTCTTAACGTAAGACAACTTCCTTGTGCTTTTGAACATGTGGAGTATACACATTTCAATTTATTACTTCAAATTGGCGTTTGACAGAACTGTCGGATATTTTATAGTTGGTGCAATTGCAGTGTTGACCCGGACAGTCCTGGTTTTGAAACGTGCATCCGGGTGTCCGGGCAAAACCTAAAAATGTCCGGATTGTGCATGGTTTTACTCAATGATCTCATAATTCGTCTTGTAAACATCGTTTAAATCAGATGCTTCGGTCGGAATTAAATTGGTCAAATAGTTAATTACCTAAGTAATTATTATACCAATAATTCCAATCCATTATTCATATAGTTTGGGCACGACAACGTCTGTGAAACTGTAAAAACGAGCGACGAAGTCACATGGTGACGCTGACGGGTAACCCCGAGCATTGAAATAATACAAAAATAACAAGGCAATACGAGGAATATTTTAAGTAGTGTACGTCAAAATACTTTAGGATTTAGCTTACGAGACATCGATGTATTCCTTACAACTCTCTCCCGAGCGTCGGGATTTATTATGTGTTTAAACCTGAGGATGTGGGGCTCGTATTGTTGGCTATAAAAGTTGGCGATACCTTTTGAACGTAAATCCGTAACGAAACGAGATGAAATCAACCACCTGGAACAAAGTTTTTGCAATAAAATAAAATGATTCTTCTGTTTTCATATCGGGAATATTATTTCTGATCCTTATTTTTTATTTTGATGTTCCCAGGGACCCTCTAGGTAGGTAGGAGCCTGTAAATATAATATTTTAGAAGCTTTTGTGGGCATAAAATAATAATTATTAATGGGGAAATCGACACCTTTGTTCGTTAGGTGCAAAAATTCAATGCTTATTCAGATACTGTCTGAACTGCCAAGATAAGTTTCAAGTAGTGGAAAGTATCAGTTTAGTAGGCTGCATCAAAATTGAGTAGGTACCTATGTGAACTGATAAATAATAATACTTACTTTACTTACTTTCCGAGTCCGGATCGTCAGACTTTTTGAAGAATCAAACTTTTCTTGGTCTCTCCGGTGTAATACCTAATAACGTAATAATTCAGGTTATACCTTTTACCTAACCAGGGATCTATGTCTTTGACCAAACCCATGCACTTTTAAACCCATGTCTTTTAGGTAAGTAGGTACGTAGGACGACTTTTTCATGAATCTAAATTGACATTAACTTTTAATATAAAAATACTACTTATTCATAATTTTTAAAATTTTAATTTACCCATAAAGCCGTTTCCCGAAGGGGATAGGCAGAGAGTACGGACTTATATTCTTTCCTATACAAACAAACCTCTTTTGCTTCCTCCAAACGCATAACATTCCGCATACATGCTCATAAATTATTGCTTTTGCTCCTGATTAGGCCCCTTTTAGTCATTCTCTCTTCGTTCATTCTCTCTACATGCCCATCAAACCACCTTAATTTATTCACAATAAACCTACCTATATAAATAGGTACCTACCTAGATAGAACATATACCTAAGAATTTAAAGTTGCAAGAACTTGACGATTCTCTTAGTAGGTTAGGCACTAACAAAGGTGCGTCTCACGCAGAACACACAATACGAAAGCTTAAAATTCCTACATTTTCACAACAAAGTTGCGTTTATTTTTCAGAATATCTTTTAATGAACTTGAGTAGGTACCTATCTACCTATAGGTACGAACTTTCGTTGATATACCTACTTACCTAATGGAATTTGCCGCCCTATGCCTCAAAGCGGTGAGATAAAACCTTTTATAGGTAGGTATGTAAATATCAACATTAATTGGTGGTACAATGGTGTTGGAGGAGGTCATAAACATTGCACAAGATCGAGCGCAATGGAGACATCTTGTTGCCTCCCTATGCCCCTATAAGTGGGGCGTAAAGGGAGTTTGGATTGAAAATATCTACAATAACAAATAAATATAGATGTAGGTACTTACCTATAGTATCAATTGATACGAACAAAAGTTGTTGCCACAAACAGTTTTCCAAATAGCGAAATCATCAATACAATCGATTGGTTTTTGAAACGCAGGATTTTTTCTTCTAGTCCTAATAAATTGCTAGGTAGATTTGTAACTATATTTTGTAAAACTCTTCTAGACTAATCTGATAGAATTTTCCTTTAGCTATGCATCATAACACGTTTAAAAACTAACTTTATAAAGTAATATAGGACTAGACACAGAATAAAAAAAAACATAACTAATCGCAATGCCAATAATTAATTTAAAAAAAAGAGTTTTATATTTTTAGTCATGCAAGCGTCATCTATGGAGCAGTCCAAGAAATAATATTGCATTCAAGTAGATCGAAGTAGATAATATATTATCATCGCTGTTGGATTAGGAATTCAAAATTGTCAAACACCATCTGTTGAATTTACAATATTCTTATATTATAATTATTATCTATTGTCCTTGTCACTACCTCACCGACGATGTCATTAACGCTTCTAATTCCTTTAGTTTACCACAAGATGGCGCTACTAGCATCTACAGAGAAATTTTGTTCTACTTATGTCATTGAGCAGTTTTTAAAGTTCTTGATGTGGAAAAAAAAACAATTTTACACACTCGGGTTATTTAAAGACTCACATGCGAATTCACAATTAAATAAATGCTCATAGCCATTCGAATGCCAAGTTTGTAATAAAAAATGTTTTTAAAGTTTGAAATAAAGAGTTCAAACAACCGATTGCTTTACCAAAGCAAAGTTTGCAAGAAAAAGCCAGAGATGGGCGCCACGGCGCCTTTCTAAAGCTAGTATAAAATGGTATGCAACTCCACTTTATCGCCATCTATGGAGCAGTCTAAGAAATAATGTTGCATCCAAGTAGGTTGGTAGATATTATAATGATCTTTGTAGGAATACGAATTGAAAATTGACAAACACCATCTGTTGAATTTACAATATTATAGAATCGTACGAGTTGAGATTTTTTATAATATTATTATCGTTACTGGCATAGTGATGTTACCCTTCTAAAATGTTAACGATATCTAGCGAATTTATCCGTATACATTTTAATGTACTAGTACACAGGTTCTTACTCGATAATATTAAATGTCTTAATGCTTTGTACATTTCCACACAGATGTCGCACAAGCTAACGATGTTAAAGGGGAATGTGTATTTTCTACTGATCTATAGATGGCGCTTAGTTATTCATTTACCGCGAACTGACAATAATCTTTTGCACTACATAGGAACACAGTCATAATAATAATGGCCAAGCCATCCCCCTTGTGGATGAAATGCCTAAAAAGACGAAATTTTTTTTTATATTCATAATATATGATGAATTTGAAAAAATATATAGGTGCTTATAGGTTCATTTTGATGCCTGAGACGTTCATGCCCGTGTTGATTATTTTTGTGAAAAAAAGCGAATAAAAAAGAAACCAGCGAAATTCCTAAGGTAGGTAGGTATGTACTTACTGGTTACAATGAACTCATCCTGTTTATGTACCTACCTACCTAAATTTAGTTGATAAACATGAATCTGGGCTTATACTCATAGGAAACACAAATACGCATACACTCAGAAAAAAATATTGTTGGGTGTAACAAAAAAACTTTGATCCCACACAGCCGTATATAGCGTATAGTCGATGAAACAATGTTTTTATTGTTAAATTGCTATTGTTAACGTAACAACATTTTCTAAAACAAAGTACAGTTGTTACACTGACAAAATTAATATTGTTACCCTGTCAATTTTATTTTGTATCTGCACCAACTCAACTCTATTCCATCAACAAATTGACTTTGTGCTTGCACCTACATTCTCCTGTTATCCTAACAAAGTAATGTTGTTATTGCAAATATTTGGCTTTTGATCCAGAAACAAGTTTAAGTTATTGCAGTAACAAATTAACTTTGTATCTGCACCAACTCAACTCTATTCCGTCAACAAATTGACTTTGTGCTTGCACCTACATTCTCCTGTTATCCTAACAAAGTAATGTTGTTATTGCAAATATTTGGCTTTTGTTCCAGAAACAAATTAACTTTGTATCTGCAACTACTCTTTATTTTAGGGCTACCCCTTATTCGTCAGCACGGATATGCATTTTCCAGTAAGCCTTTCCCTATCTTCGTAAAATAGGGAAAGACTTACTGGAAAATGCAATCCGTACTGACAAGAGTGTAGCCCTAAAAAAAGAATAGTTAACTTTAAGTCATCAAAGGTTGCTCTTCCGTCAAGATTATTTGGTTATCAAAAATCAGCAATTGACATGCACATTCAGTACGTAGTAATGAATAGAAACGCTTAATAATAACTCCTATCGTAGCACATATACACACTCTGCTGATTTCCAATAACTAAAGAATCCTGAAGGATTAACCAACGTTGATAAATCAATAAAAAAGAACAATAACTTATCAGAATATAAGGGACATATAATAACAATTTAAAACAAAAGAAAATTTTAAGCATATTTATAATCAACAAATTTATTCATTATATAAAACACAAGTTACAAAAATATTATCTTATCTTGAACATAATATGTAATGCAAGTTATATCAAACATTTATTTAAAAGTTACATACTTAAAAAGTACAAGTTAAAGAATCCTGAAGGATGAGTAATGTCAATTAAAAACAAAGGCGGCTCAAATTTAAGACAAAAAAAATTAAATAAAATAAAAATAACATTTTTAAGTAGAGACACAAATTTACTCAATATATTATATAATCACATGACAGGTTACGAGGATATTATCTTATCTTGAACATTTGTAATACAAGTTGTATCAAATATTTATTTAAAAGTAATAAAAAAACATTTATTTTAAATCATTTAAAGAATCATTTGAAGTCTCAGGAGCTATCCCACATTAACGTCTACGAAATACCATGGACGGAATTCAGAACAAATCAGTACATATTAAACGAACTGAAAATTAAGGACCGACTGTCCACAGTGTGTATGAAACGTGTCCTACACTATTGTGGACATATTGCGCGAAGATATGATAATTTTGAAAAACTCTTCATTACTGGCAAAGTAGAGGGCGCTCTAATCTATTCGCATCCAGCGAGGCTGAAATGGAGGAACTGCTCAATAGAGTAGAGGAAGAAAGCCGAAGGCTGGGACTTAAGATTAACAAATCCAAGACGAAACTCATGATCGTAGACCGATTCAACACCCTACAAATGACAGGAGCGCTTTCGGACTTGGAAATGGTTGATAAGTTTATTTATCTGGGGTCCACTATTACCAACCAAGGTGAATGCGAAACCGAGATCAGGAGAAGGATAGGCATGGCTAAAGGTGCGATGACCAGTCTCAACAAAATATGGAGAGACAGAAACATATCCAGAAACCTGAAGGTGAAGATTGTCCGTTCCCTTGTGTTCTCAATTTTCTTTTATGGAGTGGAGTCGTGGCTAGGGACAAAGACAGAATACGCTTTCGAGATGTGGTGCTGGAGGAGAATGCTGAGGATTCCCTGGACAGCAAGAAGAACAAACATCTCAATTCTTCAAGAACTCCGCATCACGGTTCGACTGTCGTCTCTCTGTCTCGAACAAATATTAAAGTTCTTTGGACATATAGCACGTAGAGGGGAGGACAGCCTTGAAAAGCTGATAATGGTTGGAAGAGCGCCAGGTACAAGACCACGGGGTAGATTGCCGATGCGCTGGACCGACCAAATAAAACAAAATATCCACGCGACGACACTTCATAGAGCCGTGCATCTGGCGGCGGACAGAACATCCTGGAGAGCAATGGTGCGAGAGAGAGTTCATGATGGCCACGATACTCAGCAATGAGGACGACGACTGGTAAGTAAGTAAGTAGGTAAGAGGGCGCTAGAGGAAGGGGTCGTGAACCGATGAGATGGAGCGACCAGGTGAAGGGAGAGACAGGATGGCCACTGCACGAGCCGCTGCAGATGACGCAAGACCGAGTGCATCGGAGAGCAAAGTAGCATTCATTGGGTGACGGTCACGATCCTCAGCATTGAGAGACCGACGAAGAGACTAATATTTCTTACTTAAAAAGTATAAGTGCAAACCTATATTTGCATTGAAGTGTGATTTTTTTACAGATGTACACGCAAAATTACATACTGCAATGGTTGTACATCACCATAAATAACGATTTAGGTGACAATGATCTTCTGTGTGTTATTAGTCGATTGTGTAAAAGCCCACTCGCTTGGATCACTTTACCTCCTAATACTTTGTAAGGCACGTAGTACAAGTCGCTACTTTCTCCCTTGAATAATTGCCAAGTGGGCCAATTTTGGTAAGCAGAACTGGCGCTGTGGGATGAACCAAATGTCGAGTTAAGGCGCCCAACGGACGCTCATCGGAGACCATAAAAGGTGTTGGTCGCTCAGGACAGCAGGACGGTGGCCATGGAAGTCGGAATCTGAAAATATTTAACCAACATTTAAAACAAATCTGGGGCAAATGATCTATTCAAATAAAATAATAGGTATATAAATAAATTACCATAAATAACGATTTAGGTGACAATGATCTTCTGTGTGTTATTAGTCGATTGTGTAAAAGCCCACTCGCTTGGATCACTTTACCTCCTAATACTTTGTAAGGCACGTAGTACAAGTCGCTACTTTCTCCCTTGAATAATTGCCAAGTGAGCCAATTTTGGTAAGCAGAACTGGCGCTGTGGGATGAACCAAATGTCGAGTTAAGGCGCCCAACGGACGCTCATCGGAGACCATAAAAGGTGTTGGTCGCTCAGGACAGCAGGACGGTGGCCATGGAAGTCGGAATCTGAAAATATTTAACCAACATTTAAAACAAATCTGGGGCAAATGATCTATTCAAATAAAATAATAGGTATATAAATAAATTACCATAAATAACGATTTAGGTGACAATGATCTTCTGTGTGTTATTAGTCGATTGTGTAAAAGCCCACTCGCTTGGATCACTTTACCTCCTAATACTTTGTAAGGCACGTAGTACAAGTCGCTACTTTCTCCCTTGAATAATTGCCAAGTGGGCCAATTTTGGTAAGCAGAACTGGCGCTGTGGGATGAACCAAATGTCGAGTTAAGGCGCCCAACGGACGCTCATCGGAGACCATAAAAGGTGTTGGTCGCTCAGGACAGCAGGACGGTGGCCATGGAAGTCGGAATCTGAAAATATTTAACCAACATTTAAAACAAATCTGGGGCAAATGATCTATTCAAATAAAATAATAGGTATATAAATAAATTACAACAACAAGTAAAAGTAACCAAGTAATTTTACATATAAGAATATGTGTATAATTATATTATATACATAGTAAGCGAGTTTATAGTAACACAAGTTTAAAATATTTATAGTTAATACACGTTTAAACTAACTTTATCTTCAAATCATATTTATTTATTTATTTAATAAGTTCACGGCACAAATGTGCCTTTAAACAAGATTAACCATATACAGCAACATACAATTATTAACAGCATACAATAAGCAAAAAGAACAATCCCAATGACAATAATAATTTATAAAAATATTAAAAACGGTAAAAACAGTCAAATATACATATACAACGCGATGAATAAAATAAAAAAAAAATAATAAAATCAAATAATAAAAAAAAAATGCAAAACAAAGCCATCGCAATATAGCAAAAGAAAAGAATAAAAATAGGAACCTCGTTAAAATGACTATTTATAGATACAATGATGAACACAATATTAAAAACAACAATGATTCGCAATCAACAAACTTACAATAAATAAAATGGTAAAAAAATAATGATTAGTAATACACTTAAGAGCAACGGAATAAATAAAATAGTAAAAACAACAAATGTCAACAGTCAGTATAATTAAGAGTAACGGAATAGATAAAATAGTAACAAATAACAATGATTAGCAGTCAGTAATTACACTTAAGAGCAACGGAATGAATAAAAATGCAAAACCACCAATTATTAGCAATGAATTAACATGAAAGCAACAGAATAAATAAAATATTAAAACAGTAATGGTTATCAGTCAGCAAACTTAAGAGCAACGGAATAAATAAAATAGTAAAAACAACTCACCACGTCATTTGGAACATTGTGCGTTGTATGAACATCCAGCACGTGGCACAGTCTTTGGGGTAGGCGCAGTCTAGGGCCCAATAAATGTGAAAAGTGTATTTGATTGCAGAACAAAATGTCTTGCACTTGATATCTTAGTCTTTTATGAATGACGATTTCATATTGAAACACACTTGCCCAAGATGATCCTACAGCCAGAATATATGGCAGGCTCGGAATACCCTTTGCAGCAACAAATGCTTCTCTATCACTGCAGTATCCTTCAATATCTGAAGCAGTTGAAACTCGTCCAAGAAAACTGGACCGAACATCTTCTCTTGACAGTTTCCACACTTTTTTACGTGGGACATTGACTGTTGGGATTTGTCGTAGAAGATTAATTATTGTCAAAAACGTAGCAACATTGGCTTGCTCCTCACCCACTGAAAAATAAATAACTTAATTAGATAAGCGAGGAAAACAAATCCATCCAAATAAAACACAACACGCAATTTTATTAAAAACTATGTACAGCTTTTGGGCTGTATAAAGTTAAATAGAAGTACATACATAATAACACAAACTATACTAAATATAAGCACATGAATAGTAAGATGAAAACTCACCAGACGCTAATTGTAACAGATCTAATGTGAATTGGTCGACTCTTGGAAATTCACACTATGCAGCGAGCAGTTTTCCCAGCAGCGTTCCCTGTGCGCCCTGGAATCCTATAGCGGGGAGATAGGGCTCGGGACGCGAAGATCATCGCCGATGCGGCGGTGTCCGGATCGGCCCCTTGGACCTAGAAAATTCAGTGAGGGATACGCGGAGATGTCGCGCCGGCTCGTACCCATGAATTAATTTAAAATGAGATTTCTTAATTTCTTGGAAACATGCGCGCGTTTATTCGCTAGCGCATTCGAACAGTCGCATCCGGTAAAGCGAATGATTAGAGGCATTGGGGCCGAAATGGCCTCAACCTATTCTCAAACTTTAAATGGGTGAGTTCTCCGTCTTGCTCGAAGATGAAGTCGGAGCTCGGATGGGAGTGCCAAGTGGGCCAATTTTGGTAAGCAGAACTGGCGCTGTGGGATGAACCAAACGCCGAGTTAAAGCGCCCAACGGACGCTCATCGGAGACCATAAAAGGCGTTGGTCGCTCAGGACAGCAGGACCGGACGGTGGCCATGGAAGTCGGAATCTGAAAATATTTAACCAACATTTCAAACAAATCTGGGGCAAATGATCTATTCAAATAAAATAATAGGTATATAAATAAATTACAACAACAAGTAAAAGTAACCAAGTAATTTTACATATAAGAATATGTGTATAATTATATTATATACATAGTATGCGAGTTTATAGTAACACAAGTTTAAAATATTTATAGTTAATACACGTTTAAACTAACTTTATCTTCAAATCATATTAACATCAAGTTAGGTATATTAACAATTAAATAAACATTAGAAGCTGAGATTATTTACTAACATTATTTCAAAAGGCAGTCGAGCGATGATCTTGATTTGATTTTGTCAACCACATTCACACACAGCGTTGACAATTCGTTTGCTTTAAGCAAAATATCTATCGATGTGACTCCTTCCACTGAAATAATTGCAAATATAATAATCCCAATTAGGTAAATGTAAAATATTTTAATGGGGTCAATAGGTTTTTTGTTGTCAAAGTATAATTATTATGTGCACATTTTTGAGGTTAAGTTTTTCTAATAAGTTATGAAATTGGTCGTTATGGATATAATATGTTTCGTTAGTTTTTTTTCTTTATGCACGTCATAAAATAAAATTGCACCATCACACAATGAAAAAAATACATTTAATATTGATAGGTGAAAGACTTGATGCAATCAAACGTGCATGCGTATTGGCATGTTCAAAAGCAAAAAAACCATATTATTTAACAATATCTACAGAGAATTATAAATAATTGTACTCACCACTTATGTTATTAATAGATTCTTTCGAAATATTCGATTTTTCCAAAAAATCTAGCACATTTTCCATTTTTATAAAACAACTCACGGCCACCAGTTGAATGAAAATTGAAGGATGACGCCATTTGCAATAAATAAATTAAACGTGTTTTGTCCTGTCAAGCAAAGTGTTGTTAGCACAAAAAAAAAACATTGTCATATATACAAAATAATTAGCATAATAATATTGTTGCAATTAACGTTGATACAGTATTTACGTAAAGTTGTCGGTAATACAACTTTACCATAATATTGTTATAAAAACAAATAGAAAATTGATAACAAAACCATAAACACAGGACAATAAAAAAATTATCGCAGAAACAAAGTTTCCTTTAACATTGAAACAAATCTTAATGTTGCAGAGACAAGAAAAAAATGGCAAAGCTTTTATTGTGACTTTGTTAAGCGTTTTTTCTCTGAGTGTAGGGAGGCAGCCAGAGCTCTCCATTGCGAAATGTTTATATTGTTTATGACCTCCTCCCACAGTCCCACGATATGTCCAGATCGAAGAACAGCGCTCTCCTCGACCAACTGTTATTCGGCATCCTTAACACATGTCCCATCAGCTCCTCTCCATAATGCTAGAAGTGATGGGCCTCGACTGGGTTATGCATGGGGTACAGCGTCGTTTGTGATACGGTGGTACCAATTTATACTCAAAATTCTCCTTAGCGACTTAATTTCAAATACATCAGACTGATACTTTTTGTGCCTAGGATTTGGTCAGGTGCCAGGACTCACACCCTAACACGAGAATGGGCAACACACACGCATTAAATAATAGTGTACGTACACACTAAACACTAACTTATCCAATCCAACTCAAACTCCCTTTACACCCCACACAAGGGCATAGGGAGGTAACAAGAGCTCTCCATTGCGCTCGATCTTATACATACATACCTAATTATTTAATAGTTGTTGATATTATGAAAGCAGACCAAATACCTACCTACCTAAAAAATGGTATGATCTTTAATGGATTTCACTGTCCCATACTAATTAGTAGATATTGCAACATAATTATTGACGTAGGTATAGAATGAATTACCTGTTAGCGGCATTGAAGAGCACAGCTTAGGTTGGATTCGCACATGTGCAGGAATTAATAACTCAATATATCTACCTACCTACTTGGTGATAGTATCACAGACATGGTTAGGTAGGTAGGTACATGTTTGACAGACAAGCTAGGAACACGTGTCCGCTAGGAAGCTCCTCCCATTCTTCGGATCGTGGGAAAACAGCCGCCGTCTGACGCCCCTTAACCTGTTGCGCACCGCTTGCTGCTGCATCACCCATAAATATTATAATCGACATTACCCCCTATTCGGATTTTAGAACGTTCTTATTAAGAACGTTCCAAATGATTTAGAATTAAGTTCACTCGAACTAAAATTCGTATTCGGAATTATACCGTGTTCTAAAAACTAATATTAGTTCACCATAAATATTTTTTTGAATTATAATTGTCTATGGATCGAGCATGCACCTTATTGGTTGATGCTGACAAGCGGACAGCCAATCGGAGAAGACAAATTCAAACGAGCTCCATGTTCCAAGCAAGTTCCAAGTAACATGGTCGCCGGAAACTGCCCAACCAACCCGAAGTGTAACGAAGACGACTGTATGATTGCATTGGTGTTTAATGATAATAATTTTTGATGCTATTATTTGTATTACTTATAATAAATTCGGGGGAAATGCTTAATATTTTTAATAAAAATAAACTTGTTTTATAATTACATATTTGATTGAAAAAAAAAAAGTTTATCATAAAAATATCATCAGATATCTTTTTAGACGCATACAATTAGGTGTGAACTAAGATTAGGAACGTTTTGACAGATAAACGCACTAAAATTGACTTAAATACGAAATCCGAATACCAAAATGAACTAATTTCAAACTAAAGTCTAATTAGGAACAAATATAGCAACGTTCTAAAATTTCTCGAATACCAATCCGGCTAACTAAAATAGGAACGTTCTTATTTTAGTTTAGTGCGCACTTAATTTGAATTGGAATAGGGGGTATTATCTTTTTGTCGATGTCCATTGTCCATATACAAGGTTATTAAAAAAATATAATGTATATCTGCTTAATTAGGTATCTACGACCTATATATATAAGAAAAAATCAATATTTATAACTCTTTTTCATTTGCACACATTTTGGTTGATAGATGTTTTGTGGCGCATAGGATTTGCCTACGAAAATAGTCGTAAAATACTACAGAGGTACGTTAATTAGTTATCATTATTTTTTAACTCCCGTCTATAGGTATGAGTTCTTTAAGAAAACATACGAAATTCATAAAAAAATCTATTAGAAACCCATCGATCGACATTTAGGGTCCAAGTTGGCTAAAAGTATTTAACATAGGTAATTTTTATCACTGCATGTTTTAGGAAATAATTATTGTTCAAATGAATACCTAAGTTGTTTAACACGCCATTTTTCCTTCTTGGTGGAAAGAAATTTAAATAATGTACATTATTTATATCCTGTAAGTCGGGATTAGTAAAAAAAGTAGGTAGGTACCTACCTACTAAAATAATTAGAGCTCGAAAACTATAAGAAATCCCTGAACACATGTTGAGGTGTTTAGATAGCTTTGATGGTGTTATATCTCTGGTCTTCCACTAAGTCGTACTTTCTGGGACATCCTGTATAAATAAAGCACTTTTTTATTTCTCCTAATATAATATTTCGTAACATATTTTGAGACGACGGCCAAGTTTTCAGTTTTTGCAGAGAGACTCATATGAACATGACAATACTCAGTAAGATCGGTAAAGAGACAAGATGACCGGAACCCTTGATACATTTGACAGTTCCTTTTTTAATGAAACTGTGCTCACTCAAAGTGAACACAAATATTGTGAAAGTCGGCGTCGTAACCACTAGTCTACGAACCATTATGAACTAGGTATATATTTCTTTATAAGCGTTTGAACTCGATCGAACACCACCTTACGAATTTTATAAGATGGCCAACGCAACCGTTATGTTTATAACTAACTCACCAATTAATCCAATCCTGGTTATAGAACGGTGGTTGAAAGTATTAAAATCATACATTGTAATCGAGCTTTGAGCCATTCTAAAAGCTTACTTTTAGAATGGCTCAAAGCTCGTACCTATCTATGTATCTCTTGTTAAGTGTTAATGTATTATGCCCACACAGAATTAAAATAAAATAGTAAATAATATTTGTGGTTAAAAACAAGAGTAAATTCAATATCATATTCGAGAATAATTCTCATATTAAATAAGATAAAAAAAAAGTTTTATCATGCGTGTCTGTCTGCATCTGTCAGTCGTGTTGAGGGGGTTAAGGGTACCTAATGCAGGAAGAGCGGCGAATAGACCAGTGGTGTGTCGTCCTCTGACGAGCTAGCATGTGGCGCGGAGAACCCATTCTTGTCGGTTGTTATCTGTTTACTTCGTTACATCGATAGTTTAGTTCGTTATTTAGATTTTATTATTACATCTGTGAACATTTTGATTTGATTGTTTTTGTTAAATGCCAAACTTGTTACTGAATATATAATTAATTAATGTGACTTTTATGTTATAAGTGATCGATTTTATGTAAGTATTTCTAAATATTCTCTTAAAATTTGATGAATCTATATTTTTATTATTAAAAATACCTACCATTTTTTTAATATTATTAAAATTAATAAAAAACACAAATTATGGATATTGTAATCTAAAAGCTTCTTCAAGGCAGTTTTACATCTGTTTGTAGTCTATCAAAATTTGTACAAAGTAAAAAAAAATATGGTTATGGTTTTTGAAATACCAAATGTTTTAATGCCTTTTTATATCGTCAGAAATAGAATTCATGACAGTTGTGAGATTATTATTTCATCGCAAACAAGTCCAATCGAATCTACCACTTTTTTTTGTTTTAACTTTTGAGATATAGTCCCGTAATAGTGTAGGTAGGTACATGCCGCTGAAATTGTTGAGTAGGTAAGTACTAAAAATGTATTTGTTTCATGCATTTTCAGATAACTTACATACAATGAATGATATAAGTGAAGAATATTCCGATGCGAGGGTGTCCCGGACAGCTCGCTACAGGAAGGTGACCAAGCCTCTGCTTGAAAGAAGGAGAAGAGCCAGAATCAACAGGTGTCTGGAAGAACTGAAGGATCTCATGGTTGGAGCTTTAGAGGTGCGTACTGCGTACATGCTTCATCATTCATTGCTCATACGATTTAGTCAAAGATTGAATCATCAGCTGATGACGAATGTTGAATTAACATGATGGGAACGTGCGGTTCCGTGTAGGTCAATTATTCTAAAGGATGTTGACATCTTGATGTTTATGTAGGCAGCACTTAGTTTTTTCCAACGTATTTTGATGTCATCCCACTCGTAATTGATTTATTGCACCTTGGTTTTTCTTTAGTTATTTTTATTGTGATTCTAATTCAAATGTTTATATTGTTTTAGGTTGAACGGGAAAATATCAATAAGTTAGAGAAGGCAGACATTTTGGAGCTGACAGTGAGACATCTTAGTAAGCTGAAAGGTCCCAAAGATATTAAGGCTGAAGCAGAGAGATTCCAAGCTGGATTTGGTTGCTGTGCAGCTGAAGCCTACCACTTTATCCTGTCCACTCCTGGAGTGGATCAAACCATCATTCAACAGTTGGTCAAACATCTTAGTACTCAAATTAATGATAAACCAACCAATCACATCCAACCACCAGAGGCATCTCCGGCACCTTCCTCTTCCTCACTCAGCTCTGGACACATCAGCCCTCATTCGCCATCTTATCCGTTAGACTACCAACAAACCAGCCCCGCATCCTCGCACGAAGATGAGCGGATCAGGTATCAGCATACTATCAAAGAGACCACTCCAAGTATTCCCATCGAGAAATCTCTTACATGTGACGTGTCTTCATATAACACTCACGCTGTTGTTCGACGACCAGGAGAACCAACGACCGGGTTGTTAATGACAGTGAATGATCTTAGAAGAATGTCTAGTTATGTTCCTGATTACCAAGCACAACAAACTTCTACGGAAGTAACAAACTACAAACGTGGAAGTATGGATGTAAGAGAACAACCCGCCGTTGATCCAAATGCCGAAAGGAAGAATAATATCCTTAGGAAAATTCGTGAGCACATAATGGAGCGGCAACACAGAGAACCAGATTCCACGACTTCATCCAAAAGTGAGCCGCAGATTCCGAACCCAAGAGAGACTATGAAACGTTATAGGCTTTCGTCCGAAGAAAAACCCCGTTTTAGTGAACAATTAGACATTTCCCCCGAACAACACAAACCTATATCTTATGCAATAAACCGCAGTGCAAACGTATCTATCTGTGATAATAAATCCGAAGAAGCTGTGAATTTGTCTGGAAATAAACACGAGACGATCAACAACAATAAAGAAGATAGTTCTTACGTCACTAGTTCTCAGGCCACAACCGGTACCAAAAGGCAATATACTGATTATAAAAATATTCACCCTAAAAAACTTCTCATCCGTGCTCCAAATCTATCGAATGAGAATTCTCAAGAAAATAAAGAAGATCACATCGTTGATAGAAATGATGCACTCGGTGGGGTGACTGACGGGGGCCAAGGGTCAAACCACGGCCGAGGTAACATCTTCAAAGAAGGATTTCAGCGCTATAAAGGCCATTTCTTTAATTTAGAAAGAGAAGAGTACTACAGGGACCCAAACATGGAACACGACGATATGTGGAGGCCGTGGTAGTGGGTACCTTCTTGACTCTTGTTTTGTTTCGACAAAGTGATAATTATTTTATATACGTAAACGTGTCTTCCTTTTATAAGCTTTAATTATTATTGATCTTGTAGATAACTCTGTTTGTTTTAAATGATTATTGTTTATTGAGATTTTTTATATTTTCCTAAGTGCCTTATTCTTTTTAGTTTTATATGCTCACTCATCTGAATGTTATTTTTAGTTTAGATAGTGATTTTGTACTTGTGAAATGCAGCTTTAATAAAATAATTGCGCTTAGATTTAGTTAAAAAAAAAACCTTTATTATATAATATGACTGCTATTTAATTTTAAAAAAAATATTGTTTTATTTTGATTTTGTACTCATAAATATATCTAAATTGATGTTTTAAAATTTAGTTTTATAAAAGATTTAATTGGATGAATTTAATAAAAAATGGATTCCTACATACTCACGTGTCTAATTATTGTATGGGAAGAGCCTCAATCCCAATCTAGAAAATTGTAAAGATATTTTCAGGCACAGTATAAGTTTAGTGTCAAAACTTTTTTGGAAAGACCCTGGTAAGTATGTATTTGACTATCCCGTGAAAATCAGAAATGTTCTACCTATGAGATACAAATAAAATTCTGCATAAACACACTTTCATGGTTTGATGACAAATATGAGAGAAGAGATTACAGAGAAGTCTCGGGTTCGATTCCCGGTTTTACTTTACTTGATATGGCTGTGTAATTCCTGGCAAAGTTTTGGCTTCCTAAAAAATGATTCTCCAGGCCGTCGAATGCTGTATCGATTCCCAGTTGGATCAGAGATTTTCTATGTCATGTTTTATCATTTGAAAAATATAACCGGGGTTGGTTTGTCTTAGATTGGACGAGGTTGGTACAGAGAAAAAAATCATTTATCATCTAGATATTGCACACTTTTCACGACTCAATTTACATTATAAGTAATGCCCTATGAAAGGTAGATTCCTATGTAGGTGTGTAGATTAATTTGTCTCCAATTATAAAATCTAAAGATAAAGAAGAATTGATAAAAAAATCAATGCACTAATTTTAAAGAGAACGAGGAAGTCATGTAGGTATGTATATAGGTGGGAACATAAGTATATAGTTAAACAAAAAAGTATTCAGAAGGTATACTTACCTACCTAATAAGATAGGGAATTATTTGGGAGGGCCAAGAGTATCGGATTCTCTGTCCTGTGCCGTTCGGACATAATAATATGAACAGTTACCTCACTAAGAAAATGCCTCTGCAGAAAATACTTATGTACCTAGGTATTATTTTTATAGAAAAAAAACTGGATAGGTATGTATATGGTTACATATTGAATCTTAAATTGATCTCCGAACCAAAGTAAAAAGGGCTTTCCTACATTATGCTCTGCTTTCTTCTTTGATATTTATTTCCTATTTCTGTCTCTTCCACCTGGTTTTCCCCCTTTCCATATTCTTGATTCCCTCCTAATTATTAAGAGCCTGTTTTGTTTTTAAATTTTTATTTGATAAAATTTATTTAAATACATACTTTTAAAATGTGAATGGCATAGAGTCCGCTTAACACTATGTACATCCTTGACTATATTTAAATGTGCGATAATGCATAATATTGTTTTTCCTGTTACTATAAAATAAAATAAATTACAGGTAGGTACTTATATAAAAATTAAATTAGAATGTTCTTAAAACGAAACAAAGGAAATTAATAAAAGATTGGGTATGTTGTTTGATAATATCCCTATACATGGATATCTAATCTAATCCTATAGGTACCAAATATCCAGATAGATCAACGGGTAGGAATAAAATATACGAAATAAATACGAAAGGTAATAATAATATAAAGCCTTTATTGATGTATGTATACACAATTAAATATAAAAAAAACATGCTTACAAATTATTAACAACTAAAAATGAGTTGATACTCGTGCTTCGAGAGGGAGAGGTTCATTGACATTTCGTATCCCGAAAGAAAAAAAAAAAATAAAGAAGTAAATTTAGACCCCAAGATAAAAAAATAATATAAGATTATACTAGATTGACCAATTAAAACTTCATACAGATTCTGGTTTGGTTTGACGTATAAAGATTCAGTGGTGTGAGACAACATTAATTAGTCCTGACACAGAGGTCGGGCCGATGTGTTATATTACACAATCGGAATCTTGATAAGGATTCGTGGTCTCGGAAAATATGCAATCAATTTTATAAAAAGGATGTCAACGATTTAGTTACCGATGTATCGAATCTCCATAAAACCACACGGACCTACTGATGATATTTTTAGCTTTTTAATTTCTCTAGCATGGATAAACATACATAAAATAATCCCTTTGTGACCCCACTTGGAAGCATAGGGAGGCAACAACAGCCATCCACCTAGCAAAACTTTTCGGGGTATGAGATATGGAAATCTGAAGGGAACTATACGAAGTTGAAGAAATTTTCTGATAGGGACAAAAGTCAAGAAGGTTCTGGAATGAACACGTTTCCAGGATGGCGACTGCAGCAAAAGTTGTAAGGGCTTCTAGAAACAGCATTCCCTATCCACAATAAATCATAATTGACGTCCAGAAAAACCACCCAAAAATGGAGGGATGATAATTAAAATGGAAGATTCAAAATTTACAAGTTTTTCGAAATATACCTACCTACGAGATGTTTTTATGAGTCCTCATGCGTGAAGACTTATCAATAAGAAAAATCTGTTGGTTTTTTTGGAAAAACTATATATTAATAATCAGCTGTAATAATTTTCGCCCATCAAAACTACGTTCAATTCATCTAGATAATTGGCAATTTTGACACAAAAAAGTATAAAATTGCGTAAGCCTGGATTAAATAAGGCGAAATAAACACTTGGAAGAATCTTACGCGTTAGATACGCCTCTGCTACGGCCTGGGGTGATGTTTCAATAATAATGTGTGTAAACAGTGCGTGTACCTGGGAGATGCTGCGGACATCACGGCGGCCGCTGGTCCAGCTAATGAACTTCATTATTCAAGGCTTAATTGGATGCCACGCTGTTAGCCTCTTCTTGCAATCACCTACTTCATTATCTTTCAACTTTCCAATTTCCTGCTACTGCTCGCTCTCAGCACTGTGGCCGATGGGCTTCTTGGCTTCCGTTTCGTACACTATATTTTCTCATAACTTATCTACCCACGTAAAAAAATAAAAAAACGATATCCGCTAAAAAATATAAATCATCATATTGAATTAATTCATGAGCAAGAAATTGGGATAATTCATGAGTTTATATAGAACTAGCGGTCTGCCTCAGCTTCGCACGGGTAGATAGGTATTTAAAAAAATAATTCAGTTTTCTTATGATGTTTATAGATCCCTAACTTCAACAAAATATTCTATAGGCTATGTTAATCTGGAATAATGTAGCATTCTAATGCTCTATATATCTGCCACATCTCAATTTTTTTTTTAAATAAAATAACACTTATTGTGGCATAACTACAATAGTTAGACATATGCTGTCGCGATACTTTTTGAAAATAATGATGTTTTTTTAAAATAATTCGAATTCAATATTCATAGTTAGAACCACAGGACAAGGTCTGTCGGGAAAGCTAGTAGGTATATAAAAAACGTGTATTATTCATTCATAATATATTTAGTAGGTACCTACACATCTAAATTTTGTATGAAAATAATAGTGGATATTTAAGTATAGGTAGGTACATTAATTCAGTTTTCTTCCTATTCTGTATGAATTGATTTCCAAACAGTTTTTGGTTTTGGACTTGTCCTTTTCAAAACCGCTCAAAAAGGAAATAAAGAAACGAAATACGTTAGATTATTAGTATTGTTATCATCGTCATCTATATGAATCAACTATAAAGTTGGTCCATTCCGAGAAAAAAAACATTACCTACTATCCTTAAATAAATTTCTCAAGTTTCGTTAAAGAAATTTACCACTCATACACAATAATAATAAATAACAACTTAGTAAATAATATTTTATAACAAACCGTGATAACCTCCCTACTATTATATTGTTATTTCTATTAGGATCAATTGAATTAGTCTTCGGTGTATTGTCCCGGGATCCTTTCAAGCAGAAGGAGATACTCAGTACTAAAGGGACACGTGTGCTCTGACAAAGAATCGAAGGATCTACGGACCTACCCACACCATACATTCATACAATAATGGTCTCTATGAAAGAAGTTGAATATAATTTAAGACTATCTATGGCTACTAGTTGTCGACCAGTGACCGAAATTCGACAATAACTTATTTAAATTATAAGTTTGAACATTATTAAGGTTCCATTGTCAAAGAATGAGCGAGCGCTATTTATTTCAAAATTTTCATTCAAAAACAATGACAAGGATACGTCAAATTTGATATTGTTGATATGTACCTACAAAGTTTTTTTTATTATTATCAAAGACAAACAAACAATATTTGTGGAAGTGTGTGCGAGTATCAAATACATAACATCACATTACCTACTTAGTGTTTGTAATGTTTTTTTTATTGATTTTATCTTTTTTTATGCATAATTTAAAAAAAAAAATACTAGCATTCGATACTTCCTCCTTCTCTATATAAACTATATAAGTGTGCGAAATTTCATAGGTACTACTCCTCCATCCGCGCAATTTTCATAAAAATAGTCATGAAGTTTTTCCTTCACGTATTAATATATAGATTAGAAAATCCCAGAACCCTGACTAACTGATCGACTAACGGCGCTTACCCAGCGATTCCACGCGGGCTACACATACAAATTTCATGTAGTGGTGCGTGAGTTCTGTTTTTTTTTTAAATACACACATGACACTCACACATACCGTGTGAAGAAATACATTTGCAACCACTCTGACTACGAGAGAATGTTATAACAAAGCAAGCTATATAACACTTACGCCCCGCGGTGGTAAAAAAGTGAACTGCCTCATAATTTTTTTTTAAATTTTGAATTAAGAGTTCTTTACAAAAAAATCTCACCATATTTTGTATAGACAAGAATTTTAGGTACCTACCTACCAACAGCTACGACGAATCGAAATTATAATTGCGTGACATGTTGATATGTGACCCCCTGTTTAATATTATAAGTACTTATTAGCATTAAAAATTAAATTCAAATGCAATTATATTGTGAAATCGTAATATCAAAACTAGCTATAATAGATAATTATTATATTAAAATGATATTACGTCTGGGTATGACATGATGCGTCAGTGTCAATCTGCTGATTATTTGATAAGATGTAGGTATAGATTATATTTGGTACCTACATCTAGCTCAGATGCGTCAATGGTAATACATTGATCATGTGCATTTGATTAGCATATCTATACGACCTAGAACTTTGAACTCAAGAATACAAGTCGTAGCTAGACAGGTAGGAACGAAATTGCCACGATCAAGAACATATTTTATTTCATAGGATGTAATTGGCTATTTTTCAAGATTATTTTCTGCCTTTCTGTACCAAAAGCTATGTAGGTATTATTATACCTAATAATTGATTGATTAATAGCCATTTGAAAAACGTATTGAAATTCTAGATGAATATAATATAGTAATTTTTTTGTTGTCCGGTAAAACACCTTCTGCGACATTCTATCTAAAATATGAACCAATTTTGTAATAACGTCACATTATTTCGTATTGTTTGATCAGAAGTGCAAATTTATGTACCTATTGGTTCAAATATGGTCTAGAAAAGTAATTATTTAAATCGTTTTTATTTAGACCGTTTCATGAATACCTTTTTTGGTATTGTTTTTAAATACTTTTTGGGTTTATACTTAGGCGACTTTCGGAGAATCGTTATCCAAAAACTTTTTTATTTCGGTATAGTCGATCTGTCCTGTAGAAGGTATGCACGTAACTATACGTAGGTATAACTTTAATATCCGTCAGTATGTACATAACTATACTTTTTGATATCACCAGCAGGTAGGTAGGTGCTTACGTTATTGAACGGGTATCTGACTTTTAGTCGAAGCCATTTATTTTATTAAGTAAGTAGGTACCTACAAGATATTGATCGCATTTTAAAATGTCAATGGGTTGCACCTCGAGCATACAGCCATGTATCACAGGCAAAATGAGTTATACCTATTTACTCCATCGACTGATGCACGCACACGTTGTACTGTATAGGTAAATCTGTGTGAAAGGGACATTTGCCGAGGGGCTCTAAGATTGTGAGAGAACAATCGCATTTGAAGCGGATAAATATTAGATCAAGATGTACCTACGTGACCTTTCGCAAATAAGTAGGTACTTAGATAAAACGGCAGGTTATTCAATTCATATGGGATTATTTTTAGTTTATCAAGAATCAACAAAATATTGTGATTAAAGAGTAAGAAACTTCAAATTTTCAGTACAAATGCCCACTCCTGGCTCCTCTCCTCCGCAAGAAGTCTTTAATCGTGATTTCCATCAGGATTCCCATCTCCTAGTACTGCTGTGATATGTACCTACTGGTGGGTATATCGTCCACATCATATTGTCTCTGTGGAGGCACCAGATGCATCCTCCATTGCTAAAGCTAGGGAAATAAGAAGCCACCTCTATTTATAGAGCCCATTATCTAGGAGCTAGGCAATAAGCCACCATGAGGTTGCCTGTTATCAGGGAGTCTCCGTTAGTTACCAACTTACCCGTTGGACGCGCATTTGTTAGCAGAGGCTTTTAAATTGCGCATAACGTTTCAAGCCGTGTACCTTCTATACTAACTTATACCTTGTAATGGAAAGGTTAAACTTATGAGAAAAGCTCCTTGCATGGAAATCAGAAGCGCCGTACATCATCTTACATGTCCACATTCTCAGTTTCACAAACGATTTTTGTGAGATGAACTTTCAACAATAGCCAATGGCTTTCAGATGTTTTTAGATCTGGTTGCTGCATCTATGAAAACTGATGCATTTTCAATTTTCAAAGATGTAAACGTCATAATATTATTTTATAAGTTTTATGGGTTCGGTTGGGAACACATCACAGATGAGCGAGGGGACACAGATCAACATAGGTTTCCTGGTGAAAGTGTCTGTGGTCGCGTGTTTATACACATAAAACAATTATGAGCTTTCAGTATTGAATTGGGTAACCTTCCTAAGTGTAATTTTAACAATGTTCATCAAGTCCGTATAGGGTACATATAACTTTAATCCAGCATGCGGTACGATAAATCATGGGCTTATTGAAGGAAACACAGTGATGTATGTAAATGGGAGTAGCCAATGAGTAGTAATGATAGATTTGAGACGATTACCAATTAGAGTAGCGACTAACGACTAGCTTTGGGAGCTGGTGCTGGTAGCTGTCGATATCGTGCGAGCTGCGAGCACGTGGTTCAGTTAGCACGCGCACTCACTATCAACGTACATACGAGTAGGTAAGTACCTACCAGTAGGTAGGTAGGTAGTGTATTGTCTGTCTGTCTGTAGCGGCTGTAGCTCGCCACTTATCATCGCATTCTATCACACGACAAACAACATTATAATACCCACAGCGGTAGATGGCACATCACTACATAACCCATAGGCCGTGTACCTACCTACCCTGAGTATAGCCGTCTCACTTGGTAATCTTATATATAAACTATAATAAATACCTCCGCACACCTATATCTCTCTCCGCAGCACATCGCATTATACATACCATTATGTCCGCTATACCGGATTGTGCCACAATGGTCTTATAACAGCGTTGGTGCCTGTTCGGACAACTCCGTTATTATTTATTCGTTTAATCGAAATCAAACAATCATTGTGCTGAAGTAGAAATTGGACGTGTTTCTTTCCTACTAACTATTTCATGGGTAGACAATGAACTAAATGATCTGGAAACAATTCTATAGCCCGTAGCCCGCAAATAAACAATATTTGGAAATTTCTTTCTTTTTGTTGTATTCTGAATTTTGAAACATGTGCAAACATTTGCTTTCAAAAAACAAAAATTCATCTGAATAAGTATACCTTTTATTAAAAAAATGAACCAAATTCATTAAATACTAAATTATGGGTTTTAAGTATGTTAAAATAAGCATGCCTGATGAAAATGAAGTAACAATGTCGACTGCTTTCTCTTTCACGATAAAATCCTTTCCTTAGTGTGAAAGATGTCAAAATGTACTTTTGCTCACTTTGGGTGAGCCCAGAAGAATAATAAAAAATAGGGAGGCAACGCAAGTTCAGCATTATCCTCGAACTCATGCAGTGCAGTGATGTCGTAGTACTTACTATCCAGAAATTAAGTAAATACTTCACTAGCTACCTCCAAAAAGTCCTTACTACTTCTTTAGTTTTTCTCATAAGTTCAGTGAGTGGTACAAGGTACCTACTGACTGTTTTCTATTAACTGCCCGAATATTTCATTAGGTATAATCTCCATATATAAAAATGAGAAGCCCTACTTCCCTTCGTCTTCACATCACGCGTGAATGGCTGGACCAGTTTCGCTAATTCTTTTTTGTTGTGGAGAAGGTTCTTATGAAAGAAAGAAATATACAAAGTTGCGCGGAATATTGGTAAATTTAAGAAGACTTACCTACAACCTTATTTGTATTTTTGGCAATATATTTTTTCTATTTTTGAAATTTAATTGGCTGTCGGTTGATTGATACCTGTGCGGTTTTCAGAATGTGGCATGTAAACATCGTTTAAAACAGATGCATCGGTCGAATTATATTATTATTATAGATATTCTGAACGTTTGTCGGTAAAGTTTGTTAATGTAAAAAAAATATATGCGAGTGTGAATTAAGAGGTTAGTCGCTGGGGGCACAAGTGGTTAATGTGGCCCGTGTGGGACACGAGCCTGACTCGCGTTCCCACGATCCGGAGGAGCCGAGGGGGGCGAGGTACAGTGGCCAGAGGGCAGAGGGAGGGGAATGAATGAACAAACTACTACTCCATTAAGACAGCCTGTATTGTGTGCCAACAACAAATCAGTTCGACATCTGCCCTCCTTGTCTCGCCGCCTCCTAGCTTATCCATAGACAAGGACGCACAGCGTGACAGGGACGGTTCGTGTTCGCCAAGGAAAAAACTACAAGTAGAGATAATAATATGAGAGAACCTACCTACCAGCTAGATGCTTTTTAAGTCCTTCCTACCCTACCTTATCTACTCGCACACATAAACCTCATTTTATGGGGCTTGCGGTCGTTCGATACTTTTTTTCTTCGATGCTCACTAAATATTAGTCATGTGAAAGTTTCAGCGCATGCAAAATCAGACTTCAGTGCTAATTTTAAAATATATTCACACCAAATTGTTCAAAATGTGTTTAAACCTAACTTTGCGTGGACTAAATCTTATAAATGGCTCATATTTTGTGTGCTATACGATTTTTTTGTTACACGTAGGTAATGACTTTGAGGTATTTTCCTAGGTAGGTACCTACATACAAAAAGACGAACATAACTTCATACCCTTCAATACTTGCGTCATTTTCTTAATCGATTTTGAAATCCATCTACCTATTTCTACGACATAAGTAGGTACCTATCTATCTATCATCACGAAAAAACTTTGACATTTCACGAAAGAAGTAGGCACCTACTTACTTAACATTTTACTATTTTATTTGTTTGGAAAATATCTACCTGTGAATAATTTGTCAGTTATGTTGGCAAATACCTATGTAATTATAGTAACCCAAGCACTAATTCTCTTCAGTATTAAACTTAGGCAAGCTTCGAAGGGTCTTTTCTAAATATCAAACAAATCTCTCTTTGAGGGGTGGGGGGATGTCTAATAATAAAATCTGTATAATTTAGGTAGGGTGTTGGTTCTGATGGAACTTTCCCGCTGAAAATTGACCGATGGTTATTAATAATGTGGTATACATATTGTTTGTAGGTAGGTACCCAGCTCTGTAATTTGCGGGAGACACTTTATTGGAGCACCGCTGATTCTATGTTTTTCTGTTTTGTTCATCAGTGTTCCGTTGTGTGGCTGATTAATACCTTAGATACCTACCTACTTTTTTCTACGAAAAAAGAAAATTAAAAAATATAGGTACTTACCTATTTAAAAGTTCAGCTTTGAAAACAATATTAATATTTTAACATTTTTCTTTATTGACCGAAAAAAACACATTTAGGTAAGTATTTTGATATGAATAAATTTAAGGGATAAATTTATGTTAATCGCAAAAAACACCCGAGTCATAATTAGTAGGCAAAACGCCTACTACCTACCTTTTTGATTTGACAAAAAAAACATCCCTTCTTATAATATAACGTACCTACTTATAATCAATCATATATAATAATTGATTATGTTCGTCCGTAACCCCAAACGAAATATTTATTCATAAGTGTTATAATAGGTAATAATATTAAATAATAATACCTACTCTTTCATACATAGGTGTCCGTATAGCCGGCGGAACATAATGCTTGAAGCATTATCTACCAGTCAACCGGTCCCGTCCAATCTGAGACAAAAACACATTGAAAACTTCTGAGCCGACCAGGAATCGAACCCGGCACCTCATGATCTGAAGTCACCTACCTAGGTCGGTGTCAATTATCATTATTAAACCAATCCAACTACGGTATATTTTTTACATATAGGTACCTAGGTACCTACTTACATTTTCGTCGGTAAGTCGATAGGTGCTATGACAGTTAATAATAACGTAGGTACCTACTTGATTGGACTTTCCTACATAAAACTGTCGCTACGGGTAAAATAACAAATTACTCTCAGTTCTCAACATGGTAAAGAAAATTTGGGGTCCGTTGGGAAGATATAATAGGCCTATCAAAAAATAAATAATCCTTTTCGTCGTCGGATAGGTTTTGCTGCTAGTTTGTTATAAATAGATATTTCTTCCACCTTCCTCAAACAATGTGTTAAAATTGTTGAAAAAGTAGTGCTATTATTTTTGTATGGGTTCACATACCTACCTAAGTGTTTTATGTACATCACGTATATGGGTTCAAATACTTGAGTACATTTTTAGATAAATAAATAACGAAAGGGACACGTGAAGATTTTGTATAAACATGCCTAAGTAGGAGCCAACATTGTTATATAGATATGTATATCAAATGTATATAAGATGTATATTATAATCTACACAACAAATAGAATAAAATAACAATAATGCGCCCTGCTCGATGAAAAAACTATGAGGTTGAAAATCTCCATCTAGTTGCTACAAAATGCATACTTTGAAGATGTTTACAGACGACTCCAATTCGTCTCTTTCACTCGTATCCTTGAAGAAATGTTTAGAAGGAGATGTAATAAATCGATGATATTCCCCTCGAAGAATCTAGTAGGGTGACTCTCCGACACTACGATAAAAACACTTATTTATATTATCGTACAATTTTAACACAAATTGACTAATCTTAAGTTTGTTAATAACTTAAGATAGGTAGATACTGTTTTATAATTATTGTTTAAGTATATATTTTTTATTTAAATAAGCGAGAGAGCGAAAGGGGTGGTTGGTAGTACAGTAAGTAGTCGAATCCCGGTGCCGACCATTTCCACTTTTACGACACAACCCTTTTGTGAGTTTGAAATATGTCACTTCGATCGAACAAAGATTCATTTTAATAAAAAAAGCTTACTAGGAGCATGTTTTGCAATTAGATACGTATAAAAATACACTATTTAATGTAAGCACGGATTAAAAAGAAAAATCCTACGCAGAAGGCATAAACATTTCAATCGAGATCAGACGTGGTGTAGAAGGTAGAACACCGAGATATTATTATTAAAAGACTGCGCTGGCTGGGTTACTTGTACCGTATGGAGAAAATGTAGCTCTCAAAGAAGGTAGAATATTGTCGAAAGATCAAATCTAGGATGGTTGGATGGCGTTGTCTCAGATTCAGCATAACTGGAAGGTGGCGGCCAGTGAAAGGTCAGGATGGAAAAGTTTCTACAGCTTATAATCTACCAACAAGAAGAGGATGACATTCCTTCACTATTTTTAAGCTTTATGTTGACTGAACATTTAAAACTACACAAACTATGTGTGAAAAAGCACACATAGAACATAAGATATTCGTGTACTAATGCATTTTCACATAATATTATGAAGGTAAGGATTTTCACTTCTCTGTACTCTATAAGGTAGCTCTATAAAAATAATTACAATTAACGTATTATTTTGTTCACCTAAAGTGAACGTTGATTTTTGTTAGTAAAATGTTTATTTTTTATATACTTATTGGATAGAAAGTAGTTGGGTAAAGGATGGTGACCCTAGTGTAAGTTGAGTGTCATACGGTTGAGGCCTTTCAATGGTGAGTCCCCCATAATACGTCACATCCGCTCTGAACTGTGGGAAACTAAGGCAGGTGCGCGCTAGTTGAATCTCTTCTCACTTCGGAACGTCTCAAGGCGCACGCACACGCAAGCCTCTTACGACCTTTCACTACCACCACAGTTTAGCACTCATTAAACCTCTCTTATCGCATATCTCAACGTTGATTTTATGGTTATCACTTACCATGGGTCGTGTTGTGTTCTGTTGATCGACAGGGGTGCATCGGGACTGATTGGAAATCGAAGCACAAAGCGCCGGACTCTACAAATCGTTTATGCCCACGCGTGCTTAAAAAACCTTAACGTAACAACCATGCAATATCAAGTACACCGCTATTACTAAGCTTGTTTTTTAGCTCTTTGCTTGACAATTATTATTCTTGTTCTAGTACGAAACTCATCAATGAAATCATTAGTAACGTAATCCATTATATTATTTCTTACAGCAGTAAGGCATTCATTATATTCTTTTATTAATTGAATGCACTCTGTGTTTTCACTTAAGAACGAATAAGTAAGAGAAATGACTGGGCTTGTATAAAATTACTAGCTTTCCCGACAGACGTTGTCCTGTAGTTCTTACTATCAATATTGATTTCAAATTTGTAAATTATGCAAAAATACGTTTAAAATATGTTTGAATGTTAACAAATTATTTCTGAAAGCTTGAAAGAAATTCTATCAAAAATCTGCGTACCAATGTTATACCTAAATAACAATAGATGGTGTTGTTTTCCGTAAATCCGATTTATACAAATTTTAATATTGTATTTTATACCTATTACATATTTTCTATCGCTTTTTTGATGTTTTATTAGTTATTCTGTTATCCCGAGCGGAGAAGAATCCAATAAACTAAACATCATAAAAACTATTCAGCCGTACCTACTCGAGTTATAAGTGTTCGCACTAACCCGACTTTCTTTTATATTATAGATTCATCATACCTTCCTGCATTACCTACCTAATATTCATGCCGGTCAATCAATACATCAAGAAAAAACCTAGTCTTACTAATAGCTTAAGGATATAACAATCTTCTTTGCTTCTATAATATGGTAAATCATTCTCGTGAGAGTGATGTTCCTACCTATGCCAAAATCCAAATTTTTTTACGTAAAAACTGCAAATATCACGGATGACGAATGTTATTATACCTAATTAGTTGCATCGGGGGTGGGTAGGTAGGTAGGTACTTACAGGGCCGTCGCGTGGTTTTCAGGCGCCCAAGGCGAGGCTTTAATCTGCGCCCCCCCCCCCTCATTAAACTCGTAATTTTGTTCACTCCAGTTTTGGTTCGGGATAATCATTTTCAGCGCCCCCCCCCTCCCTATAAATCTCTTAATTTTGTTCATTCCAGTTTTGGTTCAGGATGATCATAATCAGCGCCCCCCCCCCCCCTTTAAAACTCGTATTTATTTTAATACTACATATTTTATACTATCTGATACCCGTCTTGCCTTGCGTCGTTGTTTCCGGTAGTCAGGCTCATTTAAACAGATTCTAGTCTAGCTTCTCTCCGCGATGATTTAGCATATGGGTGTTTATTAAACTTTTTATTGAAAATATTGCATTCGTATGGCTTTTCTCCGCTATGAAGTCGCTCTTTCCCTAGATTGGCGACGTCTCTTAGCCAAAAATTTCCTGTTGCTTGCTCGGTTGCAATGAAAATAAAATATAGTTAGAGTTTTTTTAAGATTTAAATTTAAAAGTTGATTAAACTTTTTATAGCAAATATTGCATGCCTTTGGCTTTTCTCAGCTATGAGTTTGCATGTGAATCCCTGGACTGTACTACAAGCAAAATAGATTTTTTTTGCCCACGGCGGCGCCCCTCGAATCGCGGCGCCCAAGGCGACCGCCTCGGTCGCCCCACCCACGCGACGGCCCTGGGTACTTACTCAAACAACATTACCCACCGACAAAAAAATTATCTTCAATGTATAGATATTTTTGTACGAGTATTTACTACCCTTCGATAGTGAAACTGATCCAAATCCCCCCTTACGGTTATGGGGTTAATTTTAATCCTGAAATATCGTTTTCGGTTTTGTTGAACCAGGAAGCTCTTCTGTCGGGTCAGCTATAATACGTTTTGATTTCTTACTCGCCATGGGGTCCGTAAGCCATCGCCAAACAGAATAATCTACTCCTTCGGCAGCAGTTAGCCACGACAAGTTTTAATAAAAAAAGCTTTATTGCGAAACTAAAATTTATTTTTGATACGTGTAACCATTTAAAAGAGTCAAAGGGCGAATTTCTCCTGAAGGATCTCTTCCAGCTAACTCAAATATATTCGGATTTCAGAAGGCTTGCAGACGTATTATTTATTTATGTACATCAAAGAATATTGATAATATAGTCTAAGGTTTTACTGAATTGTTTTTTTCGCATGTATAAAAGCTTATTCATGGCTGTGCTTTTTCGTAATAACCTACGATGATTAAAGAATAATAATAAAGTTGGTACCATTGATAGGTACCTACCTGTCTGTGTAAACTCTAAAACTTGATCGGAACGCCTTGGTAAAAAAAATGTAGAAGTTTTTTTAAACAAATTAAATATTGGTGCAACATTGTAAGCGTATGAAAATAACGAAATACCTATACCGATTTTTTTCCATTGGTCCTTTCACTTTTTCTCCTTGAATTACCTAGGTATACCTTTCCTGTATCGATGAGTAATGCGATCATTAATCAATAAAATATTCCATCAAAATGTAATAAATACCAATTAATTGATTATAATAATAAGTATGTCATATTATATTCAGAATAAATGTGTTTTTATACAAGATGAAAGAATAATACTCTTACTTGCTCATGAGATTAAATATAGGTATTTCGTGTATAGTACCTATTTTGATCGAGGCAATCATGATAGCTATTATCATTGTTTTCCTTTCAGTATGTGCTACTATATGTAGCTATACGGGGCACGCACGTTGACAATATTTGTCACAGACTTCAGATTTCCCATGATTGAGTTCTCAGATAAAACAGCTGTGTTCTTTGCAGCAGTATTTCAGGGACACCGACAATTATTATTAATTAAAAACAAAAAAATAATTATCAATTTAAAAAAGTATTACATTTTAAATAAAACTTGTCTCTCGGTACTTACGTGAGTTTTTTTTTTAATTTTTCGTACTTAATTCGAAAGTGTGTCATTTTGGACAATCATATTTTTATATCATTTGTTTATTTATATTTTTATATACAGCTCTGAGAAATTATATTTTGGCAGATTGGAAATTAAGCTAAATTAACATTGAGATTAATTTATACACATTGTTCAATCAATATTGAGTGTGAAATTTTACGAATCGACACAATATCCGTGGTATTTTGGAGAGAAATTTCAATAATAATTGATAAGGAAGGTTTGAAAGATTGAAATTATTTGTTGATGTTTCTTAGGATAAATAATACAGTAAGATATAATTTGATATTATCATTTAATGTACCTACTGTATTTACTAAACAGAATCCAGAATAGTCTGATGAGGTTAACATTAACACAGCAATGTGAATAATATAATATGTTGATGTATCTGATGTGAATCAATGGTGCTGGTGACTCGTGTCTCCCGCCAAGATAATGAATAAATGCTCGTCGGGACGGTGGGAAAAGAATTTTTGATGAAAATCGTCGTGGTGTTTTTTCTAACGTATAAATTATGGCAGCAGATGTAGACAATGACGTCCTTTTAATTATTTTTTTTTATGAGTTCAAAAGAAGTTAGATACATTTTAGATAATTTAATCGAATCCCAAAACTGCTTAAGGCAATTAAATAATATGAGAGTTTAAAAAAGATTTTGTTAGTCTTAGGATCTAAATTCATAGTATTCTAACAAATTGTGTGACTACTGTCATTAGAAGAACAGTGTTCTGGAGATGGGGGAACCAGAAGACTGTTCGGACGCAGCTGCTACGGAGAAATCGGCTGACGAGGAGATGGTGACTGCTGGCGCTGGTTGCATGGCAGTGCAGTCGTTGCAGGCTCTGAAGAGGCTGAGGGAGCATAGGCTGTTGTGCGACGCCGTGGTCCGAGCGGATGATGGTACATCGTTTCCTGTGCACCGCGCGATCTTGTCCGCCTCCAGTTCATATTTCCTGTAAATAAACAGAAATTTACTTGTAGATATACAGTTTTTAAACATGCCCTTAAGTGGTTTTGTTATGTTGCAGCGCTCTCTTCACGACATCGTTGCACTCTCGGGAGAAGAGCGATGTGACGATACCGGGAGTCAGCGCGGAGATGTTAAAGCTTTTGATTGAGTACGCCTACGTGAGGAAAGTGACCATCACTCCGGGTAATGTCCACGAGCTTTTAGTGGCAGCTGACCAGCTTTGTTTCTTGGATGTACTGCATTTGTGTTGCGACTATCTCAGAGCGGCGCTAAGACCAGACAATTGCTTGAACACCATGCTATTCGCCAGGTATAGATACATCACAAAGAAAAAACTTGATCTAGATAAACATTTTTCATGGAATATCGTTTTTAGGAAGCACTTTTGTAAAGCACTGGAAAGAGATGCCAGACGACATGCCTTACGCCACTTTGTAGAAGTCGGAACCAGTTGCCAGCAGTTTTTGGAGCTGCCATCCGAGGAAGTTCGTTCGCTTTTGGCTGAAGACGAACTAAATGCTAGAAGCGAAGAAATAGTTTGGGACGCCGCTTTGAGATGGGTGCAACATGACGCCTCAAACAGGAAGCAACATTTAGTAGATTTAATGTCAAACATAAGACTGGGTCTTCTAGATACACAAGTAAGTTAACATTATGCGAAGTTGACATTTTGGTTCCTTTTTGCTTACTTATTGAATTTTCCTTTTAGGTGTTTTTGGAAAAAGTAAAAAATCATCCATACGTGTCCGGCAACGAGGCATCGCGTCCGATTATCATTGAAACTTTGAAGTTCATGTACGATTTAGAAACCATAGGACAGCGGGATGGAGAAGTGGTCACACCACCCTTAGCAAGACCTAGAGTACCACACGAAGTTCTCTTCGCTATAGGCGGCTGGTCTGGAGGCTCGCCCACAGCTTTCATGGAAACATACGACACTCGGGCAGATCGTTGGATAAAGGTGGTAACCCTTGGTTTATTAGAACAAATATTCTGAATGCTGAAACCTAAAGACGTATGTTTATTTCTAATAAGGTAGAACAAGTAGACCCAGCTGGACCTAGGGCATACCACGGAACTGCGGTGATAGGAAACTCGATTTATGTCATCGGAGGCTTTGACGGAAGTGATTACTTCAATTCCTGTAGATGTTTCGATGCAGTGAATAAAACTTGGAAAGAGGTACAGTACAGTAAAAATAAAACAGTTTTCTATTTGAGCACCACGAAAAGTAGGAAATTATCAAACGTCTACGTAATTAGATGAAAACAAAATTTAATTAATTATTAATAGGCTGTTAATTATCTATTAGTAAGTCAATTCATAAACATGATCTTTTTTAAGATAGCTCCCATGAATGCACGTCGCTGCTACGTGTCGGTGGCTGTGGTTGGAGAGGCGCTCTACGCGATGGGCGGCTACGACGGCCACCAGAGGCAGCGCAGTGCGGAGAGGTACTGCAAGAAGACCAACCAGTGGTCATTAGTCGCCAGCATGAATGCTCAGCGATCTGATGCCAGTGCTTGTTCTCTGGATGGTAATTAAATCGATGTTTTCTTCATTTTCTTGACTCCTGTGCCTATGCAAAATCCTGAACATGTTACTTTGATCATCTTTTGTGTTGTTATTCAGGGAAAATATACATAACTGGAGGGTTTAACGGCCAAGATTGCATGAGCAGTGTGGAGACATATGACCCAGCCATCAATCAATGGACCCTGATAGCTCCAATGAACTACAGGCGTTCAGGGGTCTCCTGTATCGCGTATCACGGAAAGGTAATGAACAACTTTTTCAGCCGTAGGTAAGTATCTATTCACTGCAGCACTCGCCCTTCGCAAGTTCAAATATTTCTAAATTGAACGTGATATGCGAGGGGTGAGTCTTTGCTATTACAATGCCAACGCCAAGGTCATTCTTTCAATTGAACCTATAGGTCAGTGTACCGGACGGCGTCATTAAATCGGATCAGCGAAGTAAAAACCAAATAATATTGAAATAAGATTGATTTGTATAAATTCGATTGTAAAGGACATTGATTGAATTGTATAGATAATATTGCATAAAATGATTGATTTATTGATAATATGGATATGATTATGACTCGATCATGTAAGCTAAGCGCCTCGGCCACAGAAATAAAGGGTTCTTAGTTCCCACCGAACGGACCGAGGCGCGAGGCCCGCGAAATAATTATGTAATAGATAATAAAAATGCATTGGCATATTGAGGCAGCCCTGGCTGCGGGAGCTCCTGACAACCCTATCTCCCCGTGTCCAACAATAGAATGACGGCGGCTGCGCGCGACGCGCGCTTAAAAACCCCTTAAACGTGGTATCCCCTCCCCTACTGTTTGAGGGAGGGCCAAGAGGCCTGCGAGCCAGGACACGCGGAGGTAGGGTGCAGCCTCCCAATAATGGTCTACTCCGATGTAAAATCATGTGGCGATCACAATGATACCAAATACATCGGGGTAGGCCAATTAATTAAGATTTTAATCGACCTTTCGCGGATTGATCGGAAAATACCGAAAACCGATATATCAAGGTTAGCGCGATCTGGTGAGCATGTCCCGATTGGAAATCGCGCGGCGATTCCAACGAGACCAAACACATCGGGATATGCCCCAGATCCGCGGAGATAATCCGCGAAAGGTCGATAATTAGAATAATTGAATTTCGGCCGCGACGGCCGCTGGTCCGTCGCACGTCCAGGCCGATTCGGGGCGAGGCTCTGAGCCCGTTCCCGGCGTCCGCTCCGTTCGCCACGGACGGGGGACACTGGGTTTTCCCCAGATACCGTTATGTCGTGAATATAAGCAGACATTTTTGTATGAAATATATCATTCTTCGTTTACTCTTGGCTTTGACTACACCTACCTACCTGCTCTCTCTCTGGACTACTCAACTGGCTGACTTCTACCTTGGACTTCTCTCTGGACTGTTTGGACCCTTCTCTGGCTGGCACATTGGACCGTGGACTCGACCCTTGCAATAGGACCTGGACTCTGGCTGATACCACTGGACCGAGACTTCTCTCGAACGCGCGCTAAGACCCGAATTGAGTACGGTCTTACGTGTCTATTAGGAGATTTCTCGTCGAGGGCGCAGGGCGCAGAAGAAGACGTCGGATCTCACGAACGCATCGCAGGCCCGAACTAAGTACGGCTTGCGTTGTTACTAGGAGTTCCTCCATCCAAGGACGCGGCCGGGCGAACAGAGAGAGCTCTCGAACGCATTGCGGACCCGAAGCTAGTAGGGTCTTGCGTGTTATTAGGAGATCGATCTGAGGCGGGAAGCATTTCTCGAACATACGGGGCCTGAACTGAGTAGGGCCCGCAGTATTATTAGAGAGTTCCCGTCTTCTGCGCAAGCGACGAGCGACATAGTGCATTCCCCTGGTAGCTGGCTAATTCTTTAGAGCCTGCACCTGCAGTCCCTTGTACCGCGCGCGAGTCGTGTGGTACAAATTGGTCCTTCAGAGCCGGGATCAGCTGCTACCAGGATGCCTATGTCGTTGCGTTCCGATGCCGGCGCCGGGAGAAGTGCGGAGCAGGACGCCGAGAGCCACCACGACTCTGACGCTTCTTCGACGGCATCAACCACGAGAACGAGAACGGATGACACTGTCCAGCAGATGCTGCGGCAGATGAACGAGCTGCGGAAGGCGCTGGCTGCCAGTCAAGCCGAGCTAGCAGCCTTCCGCTCCACCGATCGCGGCCAGGCACCGGCGAGTGCCCCCGCAAGCACCGAACCAGCGCCCGCGAGCGCTGCAGAAGTGAATCGCGTAACAGCACCCGCGAGTGCTGCCGTGAACAGTGATGGCGTAAGGGTGCCCGCGAGCGCCCCCGCCAATAGTGCAGTGCATCATGAACTTGGTCGGGCCCCCCTGCCGGGGAGCTCGGCTGTACTGAACAATGACGCGTACCGCGTCACGGCGCCCGCGAGTGATCCATCGTGGCCGTCTGACCACCGAACCGCGCACCCCGCGAGGGTGAGTGCCATCCAAGATTGGATGGAGGCTGGGGGACGTCGCCCCCAGTACGAGGATGTCCCGCGCCTCACATACGGCGACAGGGACCGCGAGTGGCGAGATAACGTCCTGGCCCGCCAGACGGGAGTCAAGGACTTGCCTCCCTTTGACGGGAATGCCGCTGACTGGCAAGGCTTCAAATTAATATTTGAAGAAACGACGAAAACGTTCGGGTGGACGGACGCGGAGAACCGCGCCCGTCTCAACCACGCGCTGCGTGGAGAAGCCCGACGCGTCGTGGGCCCGACCTTGTACTGGTCGGGCTCTGGGGCCGCCGCCCGTGTAATGGCGGCCCTTGACGAGCACTACGGCGGTACGAACAACGCCGAGGCCGTCGTGAAGGACTTGTTGTCCAAATTCAAGCCGCGGTCCACGGACACAGTGTGTCTGGACGAGGTCCACGAGTTTTGTTTGCTCGTGGACAACGCAGTGTCTACATTAGCACCAGTAAAGAACGGTGCCTTGCTGACGGACCAGAGGCTGCTGGGGCAGTTCCTCGCCAAGATGCCGTCGTGGGAATGTGTGGACTGGGCGAAGACCCATCGAAACAGCCGCGGTGATCGCTCCTTGTTGGAGCTTAGTGAATTTTACCACGGCTGGAGAGAGATGTTGAAAAACGCGGGCTTTGTGCGGGAGCTGAAGCTCCCGAAAACACGAGCCCGCCCAGTGCTGGCCGCCTATGCCGAGTCCGGTGAGGGCGTCGATGAGGGGGGGCAACAGCCTCTCCGCCCTGCAATACCGACGACCCGCGCCGAGACTAAGCGACCAGTGACAGTGAAGTGTAATTTGTGCGGGTTACCGAATCACAGAACCCCGAAGTGCCGCGAGTACTTAGCTAAGAACACAAGTGATCGGTGGAACATGGTGAGACTGAAGAAATTGTGCTTCGCCTGTTTAGGCACAGATCATAACAGTACAAAGTGTAAATCGAAGTGCGCAGTGGAAGGGTGCATTAAGTCACACCACCCGACCCTGCACGTGAGTGCCGAAGCGGTTGTTACAAATACCTGGAGGGCCGAACTACCGGTCCTCCTGAAAGTGCTGCCTGTAAAGGTGATGGGGCCCCGCGGGGAGCGCGATATCTACGCGCTCCTGGACGAGGGGTCCACAGTGACGCTGCTGGAAGAAGCTGTGGCCCGAGAAATCGGAGCCAAGGGCCGCAGCTCCCCGCTCAGACTCAGCGGGGTGCAGTCGATGACAACACCAGAGGCGGGCTCCATGCGCATCAAGGCAAGGGTGCGCGGCGACGGCGCTACATACACCGTGCACGCTAACACAGTGCACGGGCTGGGCCTCCCAGCACAGATCGTCGCCGCGACCCGAGAAGAATTGAGGAGCCCGGGGAACCCGGTGGTTCCCCTGATGCTGATAGGGCAGGACAATGCCCACCTGATCGTCTCCCGCGAGCTACGGGAGACCGCTGGCGACCCCACCATCCTGTCCAGGACGGCGCTGGGATGGACAGCACACGGCGGGGCCTGTGAAGCGCCCGGCCTAGCCGTGGCCTTGTGTGTGCGTCGGGACGCCGATCTCGACGCACTAGTGAGGGGCCACTTCGCGGTGGACTCGCTGGGGGTAACAGCGGCCCACCGCACCACGGCCGCCGAAGAGCGGGCCGTCAGATTGATGAGGACGACGTCCCGGCGCACCGAAGATGGGCGCTGGGAGACAGGACTCCTCTGGGAGAGGGACGACAGCTGGCTTCCCGAGAACCGGGAGGCCGCCATGAAGAGGCTGACGTCCCTCGAAAAGAAGTTGAGGGGCGACCCGCAGCTGGCCGCCGCCTACAAGGCGAAGATGCAAGACTACTTCGCCAAGGGCTACGCTAGGCCCATCAGAGAAGGCGAGTACGAGAGGGCGGCGGGACGCAGATGGTTCCTGCCACACTTCGCCGTGACCAGCAAGCCCGGCAAGATCCGAGTCGTATTCGACGCCGCAGCAGAGTGCCGAGGAGCCTCGCTGAACAAGAGGCTCCTGACAGGTCCCGATCTACTCTCCTCCCTGGTCGGCAATATTCTGAGATTCAGGGAGGGGAAAATCGGGATCGCAGCAGACATCGAGGAGATGTTCCTGCGCATCAGAATGAAAGAAGAGGACCAGATGGCGCAGCTATTCCTGTGGAGGGACAATCCAGAAGAGCCTCCACGGACGTGTGTGTTCACAAGTGTCTTGTTTGGAGCGAGGTGCTCCCCTGCCAGCGCGCAGTACATTCGGAACGAGGTGGCGGAGAGTCAACGGGGGGAGCACCCCGCAGCAGCCGACGTCATCCAAAGCCGCTTCTACATGGACGACTACTTAGACGCGGCGCACTCGAGTCAAGAGGCGTCGCGTCGGGTAATAGAGGTACGGCAAGCATTAGCCGCCGGGGGGTTCCGCCTTGTAAATTGGGCCTCGAACCACCCGGCCGTGCTTCAGGCCGTACCTAGAGAGGAGAGGGCGAAGTCCCTCATAGATATAGGCGGTCCCGACCAAGCCCAGGAACGGATCCTGGGCGTGAAATGGGACCCCACCGACGATATGCTAGTATGTGAGTGGAGCCAGCCAAGAAACACGGCCTGGCCCACCAAGAGAAGCCTGCTGGCGTCAGTAATGCGGGTCTTCGACCCGCTGGGCTTCATAACCTGTCTAACAATCAGAGCAAAGATCCTCCTCCAGGATGTATGGAGGAGCAAGGTGGACTGGGACGAGCAGGTCACCGAAGAACACGCGGCGCGTTGGCAAGACTGGCTGACCGCCGTAGAGGCAGCCCGGACCAGAATTCCCCGGTGCTGCCGACTCCACCCAAAAGCCGAGGTCACCCTCCACCTGTTTGCCGACGCGTCAGAAAAGGCGTGTTGCACGGTGGCCTACCTCGCCGAGAAGCCCACAGAAGGTGGGCCGGTGCGGGTCTCCTTCTTGGGAGCGAAGACAAAAGTCGCTCCCTTGAGGCCCGTGTCGGTACCGAGGATGGAGCTGCAAGCCGCCTTGATGGCGGCTAGGTTCGCGGTGTCCATCCGCCAAGAGCTGAGTCTGGCCGTGCAGAAGACATGGTACTGGTCAGACTCCACAACCGTCCTGCAGTGGATCAGGACGGACCCCCGGACCCACACGGCCTTTGTGGCCAACCGTCTGGGGGAGATTGACGAGCTGACCTGCCTCCGGGACTGGAGGTGGGTGCCCACAAAGGAGAATCCTGCAGACGTGGGCACCCGAGATGGAGAGCTGCCGGACACCAGCCAAGAGAGCCTGTGGTTCCGGGGGCCAGAGTTCATCAGAGGGGAGCAGAGTTCCTGGCCGGCAGACAAGGCGGCGGCACCTGAAGAGGATGCGGCCAAGCAGTTCGTCGGGAGGACCCGGAGATCCCCCCCAGCCATCCTGGACGCGGCCAAGTTCTCCAGCTGGACGCGACTCATCCGAACTACTGCGTGGGTGCTGAGGTTCTGCAGCAGGTGCCGCGGCCAAGCCGGCCAGGGGCCATTGACGACCCAGGAGCTGAGGGAGGCGGAGTTCCGGTGGATGCGGGGCGAGCAAGGGCGAGCGTTCGCCCAAGAAATTGCGGCGCTTGCCCGTTCGAAGGAGATAGACCCGGCCAGCAGACTAGCCGGGTTGACTCCCTTCCTCGACGAGAACGGCCTCCTCAGAATGGGGAGCCGCGTGCAGGCCCTCGATCTAGATGAGGGCCTGAAGACGCCCGTCATCCTGGATGGTGACGGGCCCTTCACCAGACTGCTGATCCGCCACCGTCACGAGAGCGCCGGACATGTGAGCAGCGAGAAGACGGTGGCGGAAGTGAGGAGAGACCTGGCCGTCCTCAGACTACGAACGGCGGCCAGGAAGATAGTGGCAGAATGCCTACAGTGCCGCCAGAAAAAGGCGGCACCCAACCAACCACTAATGGGGCCACTGCCAGAAGGGCGGCTGGCCTACCGTCAGCGGCCGTTCACCCACTGTGGGGTGGACTTCTTCGGGCCGATGACGGTAGTGATAGGGCGTCGACATGAAAAAAGATACGGCGCCCTATTCACATGCATGACAACGAGGGCTGTGCACCTAGAACTGGTGCACAGCCTAGAGGCGGACGCCATGATCATGGCGCTCCGCCGGATGTCGGCCAGGCGAGGGAGTCCAAGCATAATGTACTCCGACAACGGTACCAATTTCCACGGTGCCTACAAAGAAATAAAGGGCGCCGTGGAAGAAGTCCTGGCCGACGAAAGATGGAAGAACAAACTGGCGGGGGATCGCATTGAATGGCGATTCATTCCCCCGTCATCCCCCCACATGGGGGGAGCATGGGAGCGCCTTGTGCGCTCCGTGAAAGAGGCTCTCCGGCTGACATTGGGGAGCCAAGCACTGAAGCAAGAAACCTTGCTGACTGCCCTAGCTGAGGCAGAACACACCCTGAACAGCCGACCGCTCACTCACGTGTCGGCTGACCCAGAAGAAGAAGAGCCGCTGACGCCGAACCACTTCCTCATCGGTTCGCCCAGCGGCAGGCCATGCTTGGCCTTCTACGGTCCCGAAGAGGACGAGGTCTGTCTCCGCAAACAATGGAGACTGGCCCAACAGCTAGCGGACAAATTCTGGCGCCGCTGGCTGAGGGAGTACGTGCCGACGATGCAGGAGCGCAGCCGCTGGCGTACCACAGCCACCCCCCTCCAGACCGGTGACATGGTTTGGATTATGGACCCCACGCAACCCAGAAACGTGTGGCCAAAGGGGGTGATCACAAAAGTCAACACCGCTGCTGATGGACAGGTGCGGTCGGCCGAGATCCGGACCACCACAGGGACCTACACCAGACCGGCCTGCAAGCTGATCAGCATCCCCCTGGGAGATACGCCGCCGGAAGCTGAAGGTGGTGAAGCGAAGCTCTCACGGGGGGAGTGTACCGGACGGCGTCATTAAATCGGATCAGCGAAGTAAAAACCAAATAATATTGAAATAAGATTGATTTGTATAAATTCGATTGTAAAGGACATTGATTGAATTGTATAGATAATATTGCATAAAATGATTGATTTATTGATAATATGGATATGATTATGACTCGATCATGTAAGCTAAGCGCCTCGGCCACAGAAATAAAGGGTTCTTAGTTCCCACCGAACGGACCGAGGCGCGAGGCCCGCGAAATAATTATGTAATAGATAATAAAAATGCATTGGCATATTGAGGCAGCCCTGGCTGCGGGAGCTCCTGACAACCCTATCTCCCCGTGTCCAACAATAGAATGACGGCGGCTGCGCGCGACGCGCGCTTAAAAACCCCTTAAACGTGGTATCCCCTCCCCTACTGTTTGAGGGAGGGCCAAGAGGCCTGCGAGCCAGGACACGCGGAGGTAGGGTGCAGCCTCCCAATAATGGTCTACTCCGATGTAAAATCATGTGGCGATCACAATGATACCAAATACATCGGGGTAGGCCAATTAATTAAGATTTTAATCGACCTTTCGCGGATTGATCGGAAAATACCGAAAACCGATATATCAAGGTTAGCGCGATCTGGTGAGCATGTCCCGATTGGAAATCGCGCGGCGATTCCAACGAGACCAAACACATCGGGATATGCCCCAGATCCGCGGAGATAATCCGCGAAAGGTCGATAATTAGAATAATTGAATTTCGGCCGCGACGGCCGCTGGTCCGTCGCACGTCCAGGCCGATTCGGGGCGAGGCTCTGAGCCCGTTCCCGGCGTCCGCTCCGTTCGCCACGGACGGGGGACACTGGGTTTTCCCCAGATACCGTTATGTCGTGAATATAAGCAGACATTTTTGTATGAAATATATCATTCTTCGTTTACTCTTGGCTTTGACTACACCTACCTACCTGCTCTCTCTCTGGACTACTCAACTGGCTGACTTCTACCTTGGACTTCTCTCTGGACTGTTTGGACCCTTCTCTGGCTGGCACATTGGACCGTGGACTCGACCCTTGCAATAGGACCTGGACTCTGGCTGATACCACTGGACCGAGACTTCTCTCGAACGCGCGCTAAGACCCGAATTGAGTACGGTCTTACGTGTCTATTAGGAGATTTCTCGTCGAGGGCGCAGGGCGCAGAAGAAGACGTCGGATCTCACGAACGCATCGCAGGCCCGAACTAAGTACGGCTTGCGTTGTTACTAGGAGTTCCTCCATCCAAGGACGCGGCCGGGCGAACAGAGAGAGCTCTCGAACGCATTGCGGACCCGAAGCTAGTAGGGTCTTGCGTGTTATTAGGAGATCGATCTGAGGCGGGAAGCATTTCTCGAACATACGGGGCCTGAACTGAGTAGGGCCCGCAGTATTATTAGAGAGTTCCCGTCTTCTGCGCAAGCGACGAGCGACATAGTGCATTCCCCTGGTAGCTGGCTAATTCTTTAGAGCCTGCACCTGCAGTCCCTTGTACCGCGCGCGAGTCGTGTGGTACAGTCAGTTTAACTTATTGAGGTGGCCTACTTCCATGGTATCTACGCGTGATTTCAAGGTGACACTAATGTCGAAAAGGTGTATATGGGTACTTGAAATACATCTATATCCGTATTCAGCAATGATAAAACCAAATTGTACACCGATATACCTCATACATTGAATTGAAACAGTATGATCCCTTATATTTTCTCTAAAGTTCATGTTTCTTCGTCATCCCGTCAATTGGAGAGCGAGAAACTATATAATCATGACTTCTCAGCCGCCCAAAACTAATCTAAGACTAAATTTAGCAGTAGAAGCACTGATGGTTAAGGGGTTGTAATATTTTCAACTACTTATTAATAATTTTTTACTGTGAAGGTTTTCGTGGTTGGTGGTTTCAATGGAGTATCTCGTATGGCTTCCGGAGAGGTGTACGATCCCGCGACGGGTATTTGGACCGTGGTGCCGGACATGTACAATCAGAGGAGTAACTTCGCTATTGAAGTCATTGACGACATGATATTTGCCATTGGAGGTTTTAACGGAGTGACGACCACACCTCACGTAGAGTGCTACGACGAGAAAACGAATCAATGGTAAAACACTCAATTCTGAAGCACTCGTATGGTTATTATAGGGGATGGAGTTTGATTGCTTTTGAATTTCAGGTACGAAGCGACCGACATGCTATTGTACCGTTCTGCTTTATCCGCCTCTGTGATGAGTGGCCTGCCTAACGTGAGAGACTACATATATCAGTACAGAGAAGGATTGATGGAAGAAAAGAGACGGCTGTTAGCTACTCAAACTAGACAGGGGGTGAGAAATCAAATTGCAGAAGTAAGCCAAATCTAATTTTGAAAAATGTAATAACTTTTGTTATTCTCTATTCCGGATGAAAGATATTGTCCGTTGTATTTATATTTTGATGCAGTCATGTTGATTCTGTTGTTTCGTATTGTTTTTAGTCGAACGATGAAACGGAAAATTTAACTGCAATTATTTGATGAGAAAAAAACAATAGTCCAAAGTTTAGAAACCAACATTCTAGTCACTTGTGTTTATATTTTTTTACGTCGTTGTAAATTTATATGATTTTATATTTGCCTTGGAATAAACTATTTTAAAATTCGGGTGTTTTTATTCATAACATTCTAGACACCTGTTAGGCTAAAATCAGCGCAAGGGAGATTAGCCCCCATTACACTTGCCGCGACAACAATAGAAGCATTTCTCCCCCATGCGAGGAGTGGAAATTTTAAAATAACAATATGGGATGGTTTAGTTGGTGTAAAGTAATTTATAAATATTCAGGTGGATCCATGCGTATGGTTGTTGAGATTTATTGAGGGTGTAGAATAATACAAACCCTTAGGGGAATAGCACATTATGTACAATGTCTTGTATAGGGGGAGTTGGAACCTGTTGCTTCAACTTGTCTCTATATGCAATGAGAGTGTAGTGCTTATGTATTTGAAGCAACGATACATACATACATGTTTATGTAGGCCTATATTGTACTTTTCATTTCTTTGTTGTTGGTTTGTGAATGCCAAATTTGCCAAGAGAGTTGTAGGTTGTAGGATACTTAGGTACATTGAAAGATTTCCACTGATGTCGGTTATTTTTTATTTTATTTATTTTTATTAAACAAATATACAAACAGTGATATTATAACAAAACAATTACACAAATAGTATGAACAACAAACACAACAGTACTTAAAGTATATACGTAGACATTAACAGCGAGTAGGTTAGAAGTAAGACAAACAATAGAAAAAAAAGAAAAAGAAATGCTTATGTAACAATATGTGCAGGCTCGGATGGGGATAATGGGAAGAAGGCTAAGGGCGAGGGATAGGAATAAGGGGCAAGAAGAAGCAAAAGGATAAAATAAGTTATTGCTCTTACGTCAGGTGTGTTCTCACGTTTTGCCTGAAAACCGTAAGAGAAGAGTTATTCAGGTTTGTATTATAAAAAATGCATTAAAAATGCCCGATATTTGATTTCTTTTATAATATCACATAGTTTTCTGAGAAAAAGAAGCCTATTCAAACCCTGTAAGTAGCTAGCTGTTTATTATGGCGATAGTTTCCATTTAGTTTATGTATCTGTCTGTTTTTGAGTAAGTAGGTACTTCTGTAAACCGTTTACGATTAATAATTGCGCAGTTAGGTGTAAATGTGTATGATTGCGCAGAAGACCACTTGTGACATGTTGATACAGACTTAATAGCCGCGTGAGAAGATAAACTGGAAAAATTAAGATTGAACGTACGTAATTACCAAATTGATATCCACCCAACAGGCAGAGTTTGTAAACAGATGTTTCGCTGTAATGGCCGTGTAATTATTACATTGTTATTAAAATCTGACATGCTGCGGAATAGGCAGCCATGGGAAAAGTTAATGAGTGTTGCTGTGAAGGTTACTGAATACGCCAGCGTCCTGATTTCATCCTAATTTCTTATTCGAAAATTTCTGCCATCATCATTTATTTTAATACAATTTGTTCTTGAAGTACCCAATTAGGTCCCCTTGATCTCATACATGAATCAGTTCCCCGACGGCTTGGAAACCATGTTCACGCCCTTATATTGCGAGGCCATGACCCTGACTTCTAATGAGATCTTACGGATCTTATACATTGTCAAAAATTCTCTGTCAACATTTGCCACACTTAAAACTTCCAAATTGTTGATCATACCCGTCTAATGGTTGCGTAGTATTTTTCGATGAATCCACATCTCAAAAGCTGTTTTGTTGTAATTGACAAGAGGCTTTGAACTCAAATAGCTTTCAAAACAATACTTGAAACCAACCATCATGGAGTGGAAGGTCAATGAAAAAAATTATCATGGACATTCAATCAATCCTATATCATATTGAAATCTCGATCTGATTTTGACTGAATATCGATTCCACTGCCTTCAGAGGTTCATGAACAAGTTAAATCACTGTAAATTCTATTATAGAAACAAATACAAGTACCTATGACAAGTAAATCAATTTCACGAATATGTAACAACTAATGACTCTTACAATTCATTACTGATGTTCGATTTGATACTGTTATTTTAGAAGACTGGCTTAGTGTGATCACTTTACATTAATAACGTTCGCCATTAGGTGGTAATGTTTATGTCTCCGAAACTCCTAATTATGAGAATTCTCGACATGACATGTTCAGTCAAATACCTAACTCGATTTTGCTTACATACCTATATAGTTGTTAAGTTCTCACAAGCTCACTTCTAAAGTGTTAGTGTGAAAGAAGTAAACCAAAGGATAACGGCGCGGTGGTGTAATAATAGGTAGGTACCTATGTTGTAATACGTAAGAGAAATAATATACAATTTGATTTAAAGTGTTTACACGGGCTATCAATACATAAATTGTAAAGAGATATGAGGTGCCTACATAGGCGAGTAGTGTAAATAATTACCAAGAAGAACATCGTATGACTGTAGTGTAGTTGTGCCTTGTGTTGGGGTGTGTAGTGTAGGTATGTGTGGCGTGGTGTAGTGTATGTGGTGGATAGACGGCGTGCGCGGGGTGGTGTGCGTGTCGTGTGTCGGCAGGTGCTGCCGAGTCGGGAGCGTGGGAACCCTCGCGCCGGACGCGCTCCCACGGAGAAAACAACCGATACTTACACATGAAATTATACGCACGCACACAGACAAGACGCGGCGATGCACACACGTGCACATACCGACACAACCCACCTACCTACAGAATCTCTCACCCGCCCTTACAGCCCGCTACATTGTTATCCCTCACTGAGTTTCATGTTGTACCTCTTTTGTTTTTTTCTTCATACATTTGTCACGAATTAAAATATTAGAGATGGACAGACGCAACATGTCGTGAGTGTAATGAAGATATCCCTACAAAGTAGGGACTGTACTTTATTACTATCAAGTTACGGCCTTGTTATGCAGAGGTCACGTCATAGTAAAGAACTTCTTGATCCTGATTAAGTATATGAGTAGAGAACTACAAAATTAGTATTTACTGAGGGAAGTTTATTTACTAAAGTTATAATTGCATTTTCTCAAATCACTCGCTCCTGTGGGTTGGATAGCTCAATAAAAATAATATTAATTGCGTTTTGATACAATGAATAAATCAACTTAATTACATATTATGAACAGGTCATGTACCTATCTTTAGAAGTTTAATAATTAGAAATGCATTCTTCTTGACAAATGTAGGTACCTAATTATTTTAGTTATTAATGAAAAGATTTTTTACGTTATCGTAAGTGATTTATAAGTACCTATTTGTAACTTAAGTCTTTGGGGAGCTATCCAGTATCTCTATATACACCTTGGCCAGTCAGTATATGGGTACTAGGTGGGTATACTAACCTTTTTTAGTATAGTAGGTACCTTATTACGTAGGTAGGTTCATAGTAGAACGCATTATATTTCGCTGAAACACAATGATTCCTTATAGTTACAGTGAATGACCGAATTATTAGACCCATTCTATACAAGAGTTCTGTTTTTGAAAAATAAAATTCTATCGAAAATATTTTTTTAACTTGATTAATCTGGATCAACTCATTCTTATTTTGTTTAAGGTTCTTATAAAATAAATAATGAAGGAAGTTTTGCAGTAGGTACACATATTAGAAAATTCATAAAAACGTAGAAAACCTTCATAATGTTTTTGACAATATAAACATTTTCTATTTTTTAATAAAAATTTGCGTGTGACATAGAATTTCTCAGTTATTTGATAGTTGATTTGATTAACAAAATGCGCTCTGCAAACATCGTTTAAAACAGATGCATCTGCCGGAATGAATATACTGGTAGCCTAGTGGCAAAGGCTCCGACTTCAGGTCAAGAGGTCCCGGGTTCAATTTCCGGGCGGTTCAGAGATTTTCAACGTGTTTTTTTTTCTCTTGAAATTTCTACTCGGGGTTGGAATCCTGTCTCAGATTGGACGGGACCGATTGACTGGTGCTTCAAGCATTGTCTACCAGTCCTCCGGCTATACTGACACCTATGTAGGTATAGAAGAGTGTTATTTATTTATTTATTTATCTACTGGGTAGGTAGGTACTGATAATATGGATCTGACAGTTAATCCTTCCATTCGTGATTATGATGCATGCGCATAACGTGATGCGTGCAAGTAGGTGTCCAGGATCCAAAGGGCCCAGGTGTGGAGTTGTTTTGATAATAACTCCGCATTATTTATTTAGTGCTGCAGAACATTTTGACGTAGTTAAGATGAGTCAGAAGTTTACAACTACCCCTTCTTTGTTCGTGAAAGGATATTTTAAAAACCTTGGTCCTTTTTTCATTTCAATATTTAGGGTTACTTTCATTGTTAGTATTATTATTTATTGAGTTACCTCGCACTTTTCAAGAAAGATAATACGCGATGCGTGATTGTAAATGCTATTCATTTTTATTTATTATATTGAAGTAAGGAATTTCTTTACAATGATCATGTAACATATTTACTTTCGGAATGTGGTAATTTTCATTCAAATAATATTATTTTTCGAGTGAAAATAATTCGTATTATAATAACGTATTTCATGCGTTGTTGCTTTTATAAAAATTACAATGTGAAGGAATGCCATAGAATCTATATGCAAAGTATCTCAATAATCGTTCATTTTTTTATATTTTGTATTTCATACTAAAATGATCGAATGATTCGATCGTTTGAATTAAGAACACTATTTGCACGCTCATAAGCGCTTATTTGCGTGCAATTAGCTTTCGATGAAACTCGTACTAGCCCCACTGTTCACGAAAAAGGTTAGTGCAAACTAAACTTATTCATTATAACGCTCACAAGAAATAATTTTTAGGTAAATGAGACTAATTCCAATAAAGAATGCTCTTCATATAGTTTAAAATTTAATGATAGAAGTGCATTTTTTTTAAGATATAGCAATCTAAACTTAGATTAAAAACACAAAAATCGATAATATAAAACTTTTTTAAATCGCTCAAAAGATTTTGTAATCATCGAGTAGGTATCTAATAAATGAATGATAAACTCAATATCATAAAGTAACTAATTTGGTTGTTTTTTTATTCGGAGTTGAAATGGTAAATTTTTATACGAACACTTTTTATGTAGATTTTTTAATACCGACAAAAAATATTATGCAAACTAAAAAGTACCTGTTTATCAATTATCGAGATAGGCTCAGCGGCGTCAAGTCAAACAACTCAAGTTATCCTGGAACACAGGACGTATAAAAAACCCATACACTGCTGGTTCGTTAAAGAATATTTTTTTTGCACCCCAAAAAAACTGTAAAAGGAATTTGGGGCAAATTTTAAAGTTTGGATGTTGTTCCTTTTACCGTTTGAAATTTTTGCAACATAATATTGATATAAAAAAAACGGAAACCATATTGTGCCTATACAAGGCCTATTGAGCTGAGGAATTTTTCCTTTTTAAATAAACAACATGTGTGCAGAGTATCGGGTTTAAGTGAAAAAAAAAACCCTTCAAAACTTGCGCGCGTCATTAATAATGCGGGTACTTACCGCCTTAAATATTATTTTATGTGTACCTACCTATTAGGTATATTATTTACCAGTTAAGATTTTTAATGGCGCATATTGTCATTATCATAAATGAGTAAGTTTGGCAAAAAGCTATAGAGGATTAAATTCATACCATATTATTATTTTAGGTTACTTTTTTCACTTCTATATATTCATGGTTGCTCAAAATTTGACCTAAAACCATTGGATCGCATTATCTGTCAGTCTTTTTCTTCTTATGGTCGCTCACAATCTGACCTCCAGAGACCGAAGCCATTGGATCGTGTCGTCCGTTAGTGCGTGCAAGTCCTGTATTCCTTCTTTAAATCCGTACATGGGGCACCCGTTTATCAGATGATCGATTGTTTGTGTCATCCCATGTGTGCATGGTGGTCAGTCCATCCATCCCCATTTATGTAAGTTTGAAGCGGTACAGCCTACATAGCATCTTATTCGGTTAACTCTACACCATATATTTCTGGGTTGAGTTGAGCCAGGCAGTTCTTTTGTCGGGTAAGCTATTAGGTTCTGGATTATTCGATCCGTCAGTGTGTGCAAGTCTTGCAATCCGTATTTGAATGCGTACATGCGGCACTTGTTTATGGGATGATCGAATAGGTTTGTCATCCCACATGCGCATGGTAGTAAGTCATCTCTTATAGGTATGTACTTATGAAACTGTACAGCCTACACCACAATATCTTATTCTGTTGACTCTACACCACATCAACCAGCAAGGATGAAGGAATTTCAGACGGCTGGGTCGCGGATTATCTACACCAAGATGGATTGGTAGATTATATTATGGTTGGACATCACTTTTCTTACTTCTTGAAGAAAAACTTTCCTCTCGTCTAAGGTGTGGGGGTGCTATATAAGAAAGCACACATACATAAGGCACAAGAGTTTGTTTAAGAGTTCCGCTAATGAATCTTATCGTATCGTTTGATTGAGTTTCTATGAGATTGGATGTACACTTTACCACCCGACCGGAGTGTTCAGCAACGGAGTAGACTAAACCGATTTTAGCGTCGCAACCCCAAGTTGAAGCGGCGAGCGTAATTGCACTTTGCTTTGTTTATGTTGATGCCGAGACAAACAGGATACCTAGGAAGGAGATTTATACTAGGTATCACTGTCAAATATCAACAATTTATTTAGGCGTTACATAGAAATCCCTCCCTATGTTTAAAACCGGGGTTTGGCTGTGGTACCTGTGGGTAGTAAAGTAGGTACCATTATAATAAGAGTCAATAGACACTTGACATTTAAACACCGATTTTCCATCACCCCCATTAGGGGACTATCTGCTTGTTGCATCTACAGGTGCTGCACCCCGCACTGCTGCCTATATTGACACTCTCACTAATACAGTACCTATACAGGGTGTATGTTAGAACGTCAGATAAACTAGTATAGGATACAGTGAAAAAATATCTTGGAATTCAGAATTTATATTGATGCTCCATTTTCTAAGGATTTTTTTTAATTTAAGCGATTCTTAAAAATTACGCGCTATATCACAGATATCTTCTTTTTTTTCTTCGCCATAAAAGATTAAATAATTATTATTATTTTACTTGCAAATAAGTACGCATTATTTTATAAGAAAAGTGCAAAATATAGAATTAAAGCTGTGTACCAAAAAATCGATTAAAATAATCAATACAAACCTGAAATCCGAAATGGTTGAGGTCAAAAAAATAATTACAACCAACCAACAGTCAAATCAACAGTTATTTTAGGTTATAAACAAGTTAATATAATTATTAGATAGGTATTTGAGCAATTCTATTTTTTTTCATCACATCCAATTAATTATTTTTTATCTAAAATGTTCCTTTATACATATACCTACAGAAAGAAATAAAGAGTTCTTAAAAAATATTACACAACAAACTATAAATACGCATGAAAAATGTTGAGTTCATTAAAATATTCAGAAAAAGTTTGAAATCTTAAAGTGTCGTAAAAGATTCTCTTAAATAATAGGTATTATCTTTCAAACGGAATACAACATCAAGTTGTTCCAAATGGTCTGGTATATGTTATAGTAGGTACCTATACCATATCAGTTTGTCTTACGTTCGACAATACACCCTGTATAAGTAGATAGGGTCAGTAGCCTGAACGTTAGGGGAGTTTACATTAATTATCCGAGTTCACTTTCTCACGATGTATTGGCATTTCAACCATTTGTTCATCCACCGTATCGTACCCCAGAGCCAGTACCTACTTACTGGAATAAAAAAACTCATGTTCCGCTGATTGGGTGCAAACAATAAACAATACAGGGAGGGCACGCAGGGTAATGCTATGTGAGAGCGGCCACCAACGGAACGACCTCATTAGTTCACATTCGATTCACTTTGAACCCCATTAATTATTATTACGGTTAATAAAAGCGTTTTTCACTGATCTTTAGCTTGTTACTAAACTCATGAAACAATCTTCTAGTTATACTTAAAATCGCATTCAAACTTGGAGAAAAATACATAATAGTAATTGCATTCAATATATGTGGATTCATGTGGTTTATTTTCCATATATACCTATATTTTACGTAGGAACCTCTACCAATTATAAAGACTCACAGACTCATTTTTCCCCATGTACTTAAAGGTACTTGATTAACTACTGTCCTTTAACTGATTTAAGAGCTGCCAGAGAATCTGGAATCGGCATATCGAAATATACTTAATAGATAACTCTTTGGTAAAAAAAATCTTGACGGATTTCGATAATGAGTATTTTATTCTGGTTTACCTACTTTACTTTAGCTTGAAATCAATCTTTTTTATTTTCTGGCGCAAAAGCCAGATTCTTTTCTTTTGCTTTTAAGAGTTCATCGATTTTCTTAATTTGATAAACAGTTATTGAACTAATAATGAAATTTTTCTCGAATAACCGAAGCATATTAATTATTGTGAATTAAAGAAAAGGACAACGTGTAAGGTTATAGGTATGTATGTACATTTACTTAATTTGTCAATACACATACTGAAAAAAAATTTCGTGCTGCTAAAGAGATTAGCGGTTTACTCAAGTAAGGAGCATATCATTTTTAGTTGTTAATTTAAATTTAGTTGTAATTCAATATTATATGCGATCCATCCTAGAAGAATGATTACTGTCAACCAGACAAAAAAAAAACATTAAAAAAGAACTTTAATTAGCGGTAGTTCTGCAGCAAATTTTGTTCTCTTTGTAAACTAAAGGGTAGGTAACTACCTACTCGCACAATCTGGAAAAGATTTTCGTAGAAATTTTTCAGCATAGCTTATAGAGAAACTGATGTTTCGTGCTGCATATGCTAATATCCAAACGCTTAAAAGCTAATGTTGACAGAGACAGTTGGCTGAGGAAAGAATTGATTTTTTTTCCTCCCTTTAAACCCCTTTCTTACTTATCCCGTTTCTTAACTAAAGGCATATGGACGTGGTGTAGGAGGTATTTTGTTATGTTTAAAGAGGATTTTTTTTTTCAAAATATATCTACAGTAGGTGAAATAGGAAGGAGATTAGCTACTATGTTAAATATTTAAAAAAAACACCCTGGAATTTTCTGCAGGTAAATGTATGAAGGTGATAGGTAAGAGCTTGATTTTTTCATAATAATTGACTACATGTGGTACTTTCTGTAGTTTTGGAACCAGTTAGGTTTATTCAAGAAATATCTTTTTTTTATCTTTAGGATCCAAAAATTCACTTGAATCAATTTTTCATAAAGGATATCAGTAGGTATGCTTACTTATTTCAAACAATTTCCCTCACATTCTGAGCATCTTACCCATGTCTTTATCATCCATATTCTATGTCTTTCTCTAGCACTCAGAGTCCATCAGCAGTCGTAATATCGTCACACAATTGCATGTGATGTCATCATTTTGGTATAGTTACCATGTTTCTTTTGAATTGGAATATGTCAGTGTAAGTAAGGCTACTGAAGCTTAACATCTCAAAATTAACAAATTTGGGAATCGAACCCAAGATATTGTGATGAGGTATCCAATAAACCATGTTATACCACAATCAGTTTGACAGTTTCAACATAAATAGTGTTAATTTAGTGAGTGCGGGTTAAATTTAAACCATCTATCTAAGGTCAAATTATTCAATTTTATTTTTTAAACATAAAATAATACAAAAGGTACATAATAAACAAAACAAATAATGGATATTTAAATCACACACAAAACTTAAAAAGCTAGGATACAGATAATCTTATGATAGATAATTAAAGCTTTTATTTCAAACCAGAAGAGGGAATGTCACACCTCTCTGGAATGACCTAAACTAAGATTGGCACATACAGCCCCTTTTTTGAAAAATATTTACAATTTAATTTTCAAAGCGATACAAAATAGTACAAAAATGATGTCAAAGTTAAAAAAAATACCTAAAATTAATAAAGCTATCAAAACATATCACAGATATTTAAATTATAATAAAATCATCTATCTTACGACTATATCACAGATATCTTAAAAAATAATTTTATGTTTAAAAAATCGCGATAAAAGATCAAATATTATTATTTTACTTACAAATAAGTGCGTATTATTTTATAAGAAAAGTGCAAAATACAAAATTAAAGCTATGTACCAAAACAATCGATTAAAGAATCAATATTATATCATAAAAAAACGAACCTGAAACCCGAACTTGTTGAGGTCAAAAAAAATAATTACAACACAACAACTGTCAAATCAACAGTTAGGTGAGGTTATAAACAAGATATATTAGATAAGTAAAATTTTGCAATGGAAGACTTTTGATTCATAATAATTGGAATAATTACAAACACTAATTCAAATAATTTAATCTATTAACGTATCTATTATTAAATGTCAGAAGGCACATTTACTTAAATTTAATTATCTTAATTTAATCTTAATTTAATGGAAGACTTGGGACACACTAAACAATAATTAGTAAATCTAAACTTAATAGCAACTACATTTTAAATATCCAACATTATTTGCACTTACTCCGCAAATTTCTTTAAATTCGTTGGCCAAATTGTCTTCTATTTCGCACCCATCTTCTTTTAAAAGTTCGAACCGTTGTTTTTTCAGCTCCTCGATAGCCAGGAGATTGTCTTGAATTTGGATTCCCATAGATGTGATGTTCTCATCTTCGGATTGAAAAAGATTTTTGGCCAACTTGGAAGATCTGACAGTTGTGGATGGTTTGATTTGATTCTTTTTAGGCGACGTCATAATTTCTCCAAACTTTGTCCAATATTTATTAAGATTTAATTTGACAGTTGAAGTGATTTTTCTAGAAAGCTTGGGCTTTGAAACCTGCGGACAAAAAGAAAGAAAAATATAAGTAAATTATCAAAATGGTTTTTAAAAACTGAAAAGAAAAACAGTTTATTAATTCAAGATATTTTGTTGTTGATAGAAAGACAGTAAATGATTTTTACCTGATAAATAGTATGAGATATCCCGTCCATTACTGGTGTTATTGTTGAACACTTCACCGGTGAATCTTTACCAAGACACATGGCAATGTTTTTATCACTCGAAATGAAAATATAAACAGAAACGAATTATTATGACGTAGTCAGTCAGCGCACTTCACCGCGCGCAAGTTAACTTCGGAATGAAAGTGAACCACCGTGATCCATACTATATAACAGGGTGATACCGTAGTCAGATGAAGGCGCATGCGCTGTGTGGCGCGCGAATAGCACGCGTAAGCGTGCGCAACTCGAGCCTCGCCGTAGTAAACTTGCGTAGCTACCTACCCACGTACCTACCACAACAAAAGGTACGTGTTCCGTCGTACTACTCACAACAAAGGATGAGCTACGCCGCTACTATACTCGTACGTAATAATATAGCGTTTGATAGTAGAAATGTATGTACATACATGCATCTAAGGGATTACTTGCTAAATAATTGTAGGTAGGTTTAACGAAGTACAAAGGTTAAATATGTTACTACTAGTGGAAAATTTAGTATTTTAATGGGATTTATTTATTTCCCTAAATTATGCCACAGTCTATCAGACAATAAATATTAAATACACAGACAATAATAAGGGTGGCGTAGCACATTTAATAAAAAAATATACTATCAGTAATTAATGAAAAGCTTTTGTTTTATAGCATCTGCAGTTGTCATTTTAAGCTCATAAAATGATGGTGTTTCGCTCAAAGGCAAATTTAACATTTAAAATTTGTTCTTTATGTATGAAAATATTGTATTAAAACTAGGATATAATATATACCTAAACATTAAAATATTGTTAGTGAATTGAAGTAAAACTAGTATGGTTATTTAGTAAAACATTTTTATTTCATTAAATAAATTATTGAAATATTTGATACCTACCTACATTAAAATAATCTAGGTATAATAAAGTATGATTTCAATTTTATGATTTTTTATTTTCTTACCTATTAAACTGTTTTGTATATCTTCCTAATTGATTATGTTAAACTATCAATCTTCCCGTTTCAAATAGAATTTTCCCGCTAAGATTAAAATGAATAAATAAGTGTACCTACTCGTCTAATTATATTGCGAAACCTTGAAGAAATATGAATGAAATTAAAATATATTGTAGAATTGTGGTCCCCTGGGAACTGCTTCGTACTTTGTGATAATGCATAGGTACAAAATAAATTATCTATCTTTAGATAATACCAATGTTTACACAATAAAGTCAGAATGGCTAGACCAAAAACACCTACGTGGGCTGACACATAGTTCTTATTCTGAGAAGATTTTAACGACTTGGTTGTCGAGTGAGTTGTTTGAGATAATGGCATTATTTGGTTAGCTGTTTGAAAAGTACAACAGCGCTACAGGACACACAAACAAAACTATTCCTTTGTCAACTAGAAACTGTCTAGTAGTTCAATAATTATTGTTTAAGTCTTGGTTAACCAAAGATATCTCACAATTCAACTGACACGTGGCCACACAAAAGAATTGTTTGTATTTTGACAAAGTTGTACCAACAATATAATATAACAAGTAAATTGCAGTCTTGCCAGTGTTATAACAAGATGCATTATTTTGACTTCTTTATTATGAACAGTTTGAGACTGATTCACACACTGTACTTATTTGTATAGCCAATTCTTGGGACTCACGTCTAGGTAATTGAAAAAAAAGTTAGGTAGTTGCCAATGCGGGCGTAAATCAACAGGAATCTTATTAATTTACCTACATCAAGGCTATACACAATTGGTATGTTGGTGGTATTTTTTTTAACCTTGTTTGAATCTCTACATATAAAAATGGAGTCCTATTTTCTTTGGTCGTCGCATCACGCGTGAACTACTGGACCAATTCTGCTATATATTATTTTATCGTGTTTTCATAAGAAAGTTCTTATGACAAAAATACAGTTGCGTGGGACATTAGGCAATGTAATTAATCTGAACTTATGTAGTTGTTTTTTTTTCTTAGTGCTTTTTGAAAATATTAAGTTTTCGAATTTTACTTAGCGTTTGACATCTGTCTGTTGTTTGATAGTTGGTGCAATTGTCAGATAGCTGTACCTACACATTGCTAAAAACAGACAATTGAAATTGTTTCAATAGACAGATAATGACTGGTATTCTCAAATTCACGTTCCAACTCAACGCATGAAGCTCTTGCTTAGAACTTAATCGGTTGCCATTAGTTACGCATCTAATGTATTAGATAAAACATTTTCAGAATAGCGAAATGTCAAAAGTCTCAATAAAAATTGGATACCACGCAACTCAATCGCCTGTCTTTCATTTTAGAATAACCGTCAATTAATAGGATATGATTACACAAATTCGAATTCAATATTCATAGTAATGACAAGACAACGTATGTTGGGAAAGCTAGTTTCTTTATAAACATCGTAAGAGTACCTCTACCATGTCATTTCTAAGTGTTTCTGAAAGGGTTGTATCGATGATCTGATAATAATGAAAATGATCTTTAATACTAAGAAAGATGTCTCAGATATGCTATTCAAAATGTAGTTCAGTCGTCCTTGACTATAATTGCTCAGAAAACTACTTTCTTTGCAGCTCGAAGATCTCTCATGAATATATTACACCGTGATGTATCATGAGATATACCTACGAAAATTTATATTTCGTAGTTTATAGCATTGTAAATACTCACCTAAATCATTTTTGTTTTATAAAACTGTGTGAAGTTTTTGTAATAAAATTGTGAATATTTTTGTGGTGGGGATGTTAGAGATTGCTTCGGCAATAACCCCGCCATTGTCCACTATTTTTATACAGTATACTGTTATTTTTATACATTATTTTGTAATAATATGTGCATAAAGAATTAAATAAATATTTGAACAAACATACGAATAGCACTATCGAATAAATACAAAAGGTAGAAAAGATTATGCAGTCAAAATTTGATTACATTAAGGTATTTTTGGGAGATATATGTAATTGTAAGATATATAATGCAAAAATGGCAGTTTATAAATACATACAAACTTTTATGGGTGATATTTTATCAACAAATTAGTTAAAATAAGATTAAAATTGTATATTTAGTTTTGATGGCCACAAACTTCTTCCAAATACCAAGGTATTATATTTCAAAGATACGCGTACAATTGAAGCATTCTTTTTGCCAATATTTCTGCTATGTATGGTCACACGTGTATGCAATTTGGTGGATGATAATTGCATTATTTGCAGAATTATATGATTGAAATATAACACCGCCTTTTGTTGGGAACAACGCGAGTAAAGATACACAAAATATTTTGAATTAGATTCTTGTTGTGTTGGATAATATTGTTATTGTAAAGCTTCCAAGGATTTGTTGAAGACACGAGTTGCAGATCCTTTGTGCTAATCTTTTGGCAACACAACGCACCGGGGATAAAGGAACGGATGAGTGAGGCTACGGCCGGATTCACAGCCTTAAATTGATCGCTTGTTCGGGAGGCTTTATTCCATTATTATTGGTTTATTTAGTAACAATTCGCCGCATATAATGCAATTGCCTCAACTATAATTACACAAATAATGTAGGAAGCTTTATGTACCTACCTACTTCCTTACCTTTGTTATAAATTGTTATTTTAGTTGTTGTTTCAAAGGTAGAGTTGAAATATTTAAATTTGTTCATCCAGTAATAAATCATCGGTTTGTTCAGTAACAAGTAGTTTGTTATTGGTTCCCTTTTAATTTATAATGTTATTGATAAAACGCAAACATCACTTTTGGTTTTTTACTCAAAAGGACTCTACTGAAAATCCATAAATTTGCTCACATCTAGTCATAATTTTTTTACATCATAGTATTTCATCAAATCTTAAGAAATATTTCACTTAAACTCTATACTGGTGCAAATTTGTAGATTTTTTAATCTGAAAAAAAAAACCAACCTTTTACTGTATCGATTTTTTGTTCACGCGCGTAATTAGTTTAAATGTTTCAAACCAGTGATGTGCTATAATACGTTGTATCTGCCGTATTGAGATAGAGCGTTTGAGATGAGCAAAAGTCATATAACACGGATAAACGATGACAACCCCATAAAGAGCCACAATATCTCAGTGCCACAGAATCGAGGAAGAACAGGAGCACCTAGGATGCGATGGATGGACAGTGTCAGTTCTGATGCAGCTACTATAGCTAATATTAGGAGCTGGAAAACAGCAACTAACCGAAAAGAATTGAAGAAGTTTCCTGGATTCAGTCAAGGGCCAGCATTCTGGTCTGTCGAGCTTGAAGATGATGACTAATTAGTTTCAAAAAATATAAAATAAAGTAGGTATGTATGTATCTATGTTTCTAAGAGCATCGAACAAGCAGGTAGGCTAGCAAAAAATAGGTTATCCGAAGAAGGGGTAAAAACGCCTCACCAACTACTGCGATGTAGTTTATGCGACAGCAAAAAGTTTTGGTAAACACAGGATAGAGGTGGAGGATTACGCTGCCTTGGATCCCCTCTTAATGCTGGACATCCTGAGGGAGGATACACAAGCCTTAAGATTTTAATCGAGTTTTAAAAGCGTTTAATTAATAATAGATATTATTTAGTAAGAGTAGGTAGGTACCTATCTAATTAAGCTAATCAGGCACAGTATTTTTCAAAAATTTTCTGCAAAAGCACTATTTCCATAGATTCAAATAGCAGGAAATATGTTTTATGATGATAGTTTTAGTATTTTTATTGAACTATCCCTAACAATAAAAGGTTAGAAAAAAACCTAACGTCGATTATTTTGTTGCTAAATAATTTCAATAAAACCGAATACAATAAAATACGAATATCTATTGAGTGCGGGAATCGTACGTAGGTACATATTATTGCCCATAGAGCCTGTAATTGTTCCGCGTTGAATAACCTATACGGACAGAACCTTTTGAAATAGGCCCTTTACAAAGGTGACGCGACATATTTATGGAAACCTTTTTAACGATCGTCTCTCTTCCTACCTGTGAAGGATAATAACAAAACCTTAGATGAAAGAAAGCCTTACATTGTATGGTAGGTACTATCTGGGCTGTGAGGCCGTGGATCCGCGCAGAAAACCAAGGATGAGAGAAGTGAAGTGATTAGTTCCAGGTCCTGAGAATCTATACACTCTGGTGTTATAATAGATTTTATATTTTCGGTGTATGTTTAATAAATTATTATTATCTTGAAACGAGTTAGCAAAGGGGTTTCTCAAAGTTTTAGTCTAACCTGCTCACAGAGAAATAATGATGCTTATATATTTTTTTTCAATAAATATCAATACATACTCAAAATGTTTATATTAATTATGTTTTTTTTCTAAAATTTAAAATAAAATATGAACTTGCTTTAAATTTAATTCTTGAGTCAATCAGTCACGTCAACAATTAATCTGAGCAACTTTGCCGAGGTAAAAGAATATTAATATCTATCTGAAAACCAATGTATAGCACTTCTTAAGCCTTTACTGAACTAAGCCACTAGCACAAGCCGTTTCATCAATATTGTTACCCATGACCCATATCGGTGATGTAAGATAACCGTTTAGCAATGATCTTTTTTATAAAGTGGAATTCTAATAATTCATGAATTACCTAAAAAACACGAAAACCTTAAGTACATCTGGAAATGATCACGAGCCATTGCATCAATCAATAGCTGGATGTACGGGTTCCGCTCGCGTTCGATTTTCGAACCACGTAGGTATACAGACTTGAACCTTTTGATATGATTTAAATTCATTTTCGCGCCTCAGATCAATATTCTTTATTCTTTATTCTCACTTATCAACCCGTAGGTCCCTTGCGGGACTCTTGGGATCATCACATGTTACAAAATATCACACATAAGAATTTAAATTTCAAGGAAAAGAAAAAATGTACATAGATCAGCACAATTTGGAGAATACAATTTCAAAAGTCAAAAGGAAAGCACAGTGAAAATAAAAATTATAAATAATTATTGTTTAATGCTAAAAGGGTGTAAAAGGCCCTTTCAGCATCACGTCAGAACAAAAAAAAATCATACTTAAAAAGAGAAACAATATTTTGGCTATGCAGATCTGTGGACAGGAACAACGTCAAGATGATACAAAGCAGTCATCAACACTTACAGAGACATGACAAAACAAATATTACACCGTCACCACGATCAGAAAAAAAAAAAAAACAATGCTAAACTAATTATTTAGCATTTCGTCAATTGAGTAAAAAGCCTTGTCAACAAGAAACTTTTTCACCTCTCTCTGGAAGCTCCCTAGATCTAGTGACCTTATATTTTCAGGCAGCTTATTATGTAGACGCACACTCATACATAAAAAACTTTTTGACATTTTAGTTAGCCTGTGTTTAATAGGTCTTATTATATCTTTGTTACGGGTGTCGTGATTATGTAGCTCAGAATTTAGAGGTGTGTTTTTGATATTTTTTCTGGCATAAATAAGACATTGATATATAAAGGTACTTGGTAAGGTCATTATTTCAAGTTCCTTATATTTTTCTCTGCATGATTCCACAGTTTTCATATTGAGAATTGCTCTTATGGCTCGTTTTTGTAGGAGAAGTACTCTATTTGAACTTGAGCCCATACCCCAGAACATAGCTCCGTATGTCATTATTGAGTGGAAATATGCGAAATAAACCATTTTTGCAGTGACTACCCCACAAATCTCCATAACTTTTTTTATAGCATATATTGCAGAGTTGAGTTTTGAGCATATACTCTCAATATGTGGGTCCCATTGTAGTTTGGTGTCAACTGTGACACCCAGAAACTTACAATGCTCTACAAAATCCACTCCTTTATTCATTAAAGCTATTTCAGTTGGGTCTGGCTCTAGATTTTTCGGACTTGCCAGGGAGAAGTTCAAAGCATTTGTCTTTGTCATATTGAGTATCAACCCATTTTCACAGAACCATTTTTCCAAATTACACACAGACGACAGAGCACAATCTACATTTTCTCTACTATTTTTTCCACCTCTTAAAATTAAAGAGGTGTCGTCAGCAAACATGATTATCTCGGAGTTTTCGTTTGTAATACTTGGCAAGTCATTGACATAAATAATAAATAATAAGGGACCAAGAATAGACCCTTGGGGAACTCCACAGTTTATTTTTACAGTCTTTGATCTAACACCATTTACCTCGACATATTGCTGTCGGTTACGCAGCTTATCAGTAGAAAAGGTCAAAATCCTTAATGTAAGTTTTGTTCAAATTTAGCCTTCGAAAAGTTCTTACATTGAAATCACTATTGTATGTGAATGTATGTAGTATTATTTTGGCATTAAAATGTTGTGACTGAACAGTTTGAGAACGACTGCAGAGCTCTAGGCCCGATCATTTATCCATATAAAACGGCGTGACGGATCGCTGGCGTTACGAATCGCAGAAAAATTTCAGTTTTTCGCTTTTTTCTTTCAAATTTGGACGCCTTTTAGACACGATTTGATATGCGTATCAAGCTGCACAGGACCAACCAATGCTCTGTATTGTTCATTTCGCTATTAAATTTGTTCAATAAAAGATTTCACAAATCTACCGTGCGGTCCCGCTTTTTAAACAGATTTGCTACTTACAATTATTAGATTTTGCGCCAATTCTTATGCCGTATAACCAGGTGTGGAAATTTCTATGAAAATAAATAATAACGAAAACAGTAAGAATACAAAGCAATTCAGGACACATTGCTAGGTGGAACTAATCATTAGTTAAATAAAAGCATCTACCAACTATTTGATAAGCAAACAGGAGAAAAAATACGAATCAACTCCCCAGATGTTCTGAGTCACACTTTGAGTAAAAGATATGAAAGAAAATCATGTAAAATGTATTTTATCTAGACACAAATATCCCTATAAAGAATGTATGTATGTGGGCCATCCCAATCGAACGCAGGAGAGAACATGTTACAAAAAGCCGTCAGAAGCAAGTTCAGACAAGATCAAGTTTCTCTTGTAGGTGCCCATTATTTAGTTGAATAATACGACATCTCCTTTATGTGGATCGGGCCTGATAAGATCAGAGTAACCGTGTACCAATATTTGTATTGAATTCCCTAAGCTGGTGCTGGATACAAAGAACGCTTTGTGCACACGTGTTTGCCAATATTTTGAAGGATTCCAATAAAATCACTCATAAAAAATTGTGCGTACAACATAAGCAAATAAACGGTGGGATAAAGCATTAGTTGTTATTGGTTTTATTTATCCAAACTTAAAAGCAATCGATAGTAAAAAAAGATAGATTTAATCAAGTTGTTTCAAGACTAAAGGATGGTGCGAATGAGAGGTAGACCTATTTTATATCTATTTTCTTCGCACTCTCTATGAAGTTGAATAATGCTATTGCTGCTGTGGCTTGGCTCTTATGAACTCTTCAATTTCCGAATACTGTAGTTGATTAAAGAAATTATGGATACCAACATAATACCTAATACAAAGAGTCACGGAAAAAAACAATCATTTTGAATTTTTTTTTCGAGATTTAAATACGGTTTAGTCCTCTCAACAAGTAGATATCTACTATACTATAGAATGGTGTTTATTAAACTTGCAAAAGTTGTCTCATTCTTTTGTAAATAAATAATGCTCATTGATATGTTTTTTTCTTATGTTTTTTTTTTAGAAAATCAGGCAAATGAAATGAAAATTACCAAGGTAAGCTAAGCAATGATGTATACCGTTGTAAAAAATCGAAAGAACTAAAAATAAGTAGATAGTACTTTTTTTTAAATTAGTTTTGAATAGTAGGTACCTACATAAACTGATTTGCCTCGTTCTCCCTTAACCAAGTCTACGGTTCTATGTTTAGGTATTTTAGGAGTCTACGGTTCTATGTTTAAGTATTTGACAAAAGTATCCACCCTGCTTTGAAACCCCAGCTAAAATTGGCTAACAGAACTCGGATTTAGCTTTTGAAAGCACGATGTCTCTCTACTCAGTATGGTTAAGCATTTGTTTATTTTTTGTGCACATAACTGATTATAAAGTTTAAAAACGTACATACCTACACCTATTAGGTATTATGCAAATTAAAAAACTTTTAAAAAACTAATTTTGCATTTGATAGATGGTTGTTAATAATATTATGTTAAGTATAAAACCCTCTCTCGGGTTGACTCAAACAAAAAAAAATTAAACGTAATGCCATCTATTATCCAAAGATACAAATATTTTAGAAGCATTAGGTACTGAGGTAGGTTAGAACAGCATGTGTGATAATGGCTGAGTGAGGTGAGTATAGGAACACCTATTCCCGCCCATAGTCCCAAGTAGGCACCATTATTAAGTACCTACTTGAGAATTACGACCAGACTAACTGACAAATGATGGGGCTCTCATCAAATAGTGTGGGAGGAAACATGCAGCTTCATATTATAAATGGAACATGCATAGAAATGTCTATGTTTGTAATTAATAAAGCGTCATTATTGTGAACGGGTTCTTTTATCTATGACAGGAGTCAATGAAGAAAATATAGCAACTCTTGACGGTCAATTATTCATATTTTTCTATAAGATAACTGCAGATCGTATAATGTGATGCAGCCAGCTTATCCAAAGAAAAAACAATGTATCTATGTGTACATTTCTCATCCATGTTATTACGCTCTCAATTATATTAATTATAGAAAATATTAATAATAAATCCCATACTTGTAGACAAAAAAGGATAAAAACTCAAATCTGGGCTCAAAAACACCCGATCACACACTGTACTCGAAATCTCCTATTCACGTCTAGTTATAGGATAGTATTTATTAATTTAGCGTATGGCCATTTCATGACAATTTATATATAATTTAATACAATTAATAAGTAATATAAATTCACTTTTATTAGAATAGAATCACAACACTAACATTCACTCCATATTACTAAAAAGCTGCTAACCTAGGGTAGCCCAGAACTCATAGTATATTATAACAGCCTTTTCGTGTAAAACATATTTTTGCATAAAAATTCATAATTTTACGATTAAAATGAATTTATCCTTGGAATTATTATGGAAACTTTAAAATGATATCGACTATTGGAGCTTTTTATTATCTGCTTTAGAACTACATATTCAATATTAATCGGTACTTTAAGGGGGACCCACTGAAGTTACGGACCTCAAATTTTACGTGCTTGTCTAGGAGCATAAAACCAACCCGTATACCAAATTTTATGAAAATCTAAGATTTTTTTTTTCTTTTTTAGCCCTTTTTCTAGAACAAGTGAAATTTTCTTTGGATACTTTAAGAGGGTTCCCCTGAAGGTACAGATCTCAACATTTTACTGACTCATCTACATCGAGGGGCTAACTGTTCTACCAAATTTCAATCAAATCGGATAAGAATTACTATGAATTATGGGTGCGCACACATTTTTGGTGTACGCGTACGGGTACGCGGAAATTAAAAAAAATTTTTTTTTTATTTTTTTGGAATCTACACCCTCGAAAACGTCGAGAAAATTAATTTCAGCGAAATATATTTTTTTTTGAAATCCGATCACAAGAATCCATATACTATGAGTAAAAAAACCCTGTTTATTAGTAATATGGAGTGAATGTTAGTGTTGTGACTAGAATAAAAGTGAATAAATTCAGGTACATACTTGTTATTTTTAGAGAGTTAATAAAGAGAGAACAAAAATGATCTATAAATCTGAAAAAAAAAACAGTAGGCCTAGACAAAATGCATTTGGCGATCGACTACAATGGAAGAGGAAGAAAATTAACTGTCCACTTTTTATATTTTTATAGAAGTGTCATTGTTTGGTTTGAAAAATTGTTTATATTATTATGTTACAGTGGACAGCTAATTTTTTCGCACTATACATTGGCGAAGTCTTGGTTTGTAGTCGAACGCCAATTTGATTTTGTCTACAGGGGCTGTTGCACGAAGACGTGACTGACGTATAGAATGACGTGGCCTGATCATATCATGTCAGGAATAAGGAACGTACATAATTATTTTTAACTCCAATCAAATCAATGAACATAAATAATAATAAACAGTGTTTGTTATAACAACAATTATTGCTTTTAATATGATTTGACAAAACTTAATAACTCGGGTTTCAGTGCATTAATTATTTCAAAGATATACCCCCTCCTACACACGTTTTCGTTTTTATGTAGGTAGGTACACGTAATACATTTTTAGTTTATTTAAAAAAAATAAACCAACTTAGGAATGCCTGTCGGCTTTCAAGGAATAGGTGAGTATGTAATTTATAAATCCAACCTTTATTAAAAATAGATGAGATATTTTGATTACCGATCCTTGTACCAGGACGAAAGGTAATGATTATCTGTTTATTTCAAAAGATACAATATTACGTCTGATAAACGAATGTGTATTCCTTTAATAAAAATATATTACAGCCCGAGTAATAACGATAAATAACGATGCACGCACTGACATTTTGTTTGAGTCCTGATGGTAAATAATAATTTGGGAAGGATTCCACCCGAACCCCATTTAAGTACAACATAAACTCCCCCAAAAATAAAAATAAAAATCAAAATTGAATTGAACCCAAACAATGAAGCCTTGGGGCAAGTACCTACCTGACAGTGTAACAGGTAGCCCACAGGGAGGTATCTATACTAAACACGGTTGAAAGATCTTTATTTTTGTTGATCATTACGTACCCTATAAGTACTTTGTTCATCTAATCAACACTTAGAACTCAAGAAATACCAGTTTGTTATTATCTAAGGATCCTAGTAATAAAAAAGGGTAAGTTGAAGTTTTTTTTAAAGTTTAAATGACGTTCTGGAATCTGGTGTGAAAGAAGTGTTGCGATGGAAAAAACTTCTTCAAAAAAAAAACCTCTTCCCGATTCATTATTTTTCTACATCTTATTAATTGGTTCGGTTTCATTTTATGCCGGCCCCTCCCACTCACGTTGTATCCAGATAATTTATGATGTTCGAGTCCTGGCCGGTCCAGCGATCCAGCTACCCGCTAATCACGATATTATCATATTGGTTTATATACTTGTTCGGGTGCGAGTCGGTTTAATTTAATGGGATCTGTAAGTCACGATTTTGAAGCAATTATTATTTCTTAAAAACACAGGCAGCTCAAGAAGTTATACCCACCACCGAGATATTCATTCTTAAATTTTGGTTTCCATTCAATAGCCGATCATCCACACGTTTTTAATGAACCCTATATATCAAAGAAACTGATTGCCGCTGGTACATGTTGCCTGAGGCAGTTACTCCTAGGCAATCCGTCCCGTTCAACTCGATATTCCAATAGGTATGTTTAGTTAAAATTGGATAGTTAATAATTTGTGTGTTAATAAGTAGCCATAGATAAAGGTTAAAATACTGTATATATCTATTAATTGTATGGTAATTTTATTTGCTTGTCGTCGTGAATGTTAAAAATCAATATTTGGACACAAAAAGAAGATAAAAATAGTAGGGGTTACACAGATTTTTTTTATATAGAACGAGTAAGAGAGTAAATTAATTTGAAACATTCACTTTGTTTTCTTTGTTTCATTTATTTTGTTTTCTTGCATTGCGTTTATTTCAATATTTTTTAATGTTCATGTGGTTGCTTTTCCAGACTGTTACGCAGTACCCAATACCCCAGAAATAGCTGCAAACTTTTGAGATTGCTCAATTAATGGAGTTAATTTCTGCATGAAATGTGTTGTCAGTACCTATAGTCAAATTCGTAATAGATATGAATGTTAAAACACACGACACCGCAGGAATAAACTCATTGTTGAATTGTAATTACACAGAAAAACGAAAACAAAAAAATGCCCATTACTTCTTTACCTTATGCCATGCTTCTCAAACATGATTTATTTACCAGAGAATGAGACAACTTTGTGAGTTTTATTAACACTCTTCGAAAGCACATGCACATAGACAAGAATTAAACGAAATTTTATTCTTAAAAACTTTGAAAAGTCGATAAGCTTGTTTTACCGTGTACCCTTCAAATGAATCCAAATTATAATAATAATAATAATAATGTTAATATAATGTTAATTTAACGATGTGGCTAAAATAGTTCATCAAAAACTTGCGTTGAAATGTGGTTTGCTCGATCTTGAAGTACCATATTATAGGTACACCCCAATTTCGGTAATGCAAAACAGTAATGATACTAAGTTGTATTGGGATATACCAATACAAACTGACCGAACGATTAATGCAAATCGTCCGGACATTGTATTGGTTGATCGTAGGAACGGGATAACGTATCTCGTGGATATCACTATAGGTACCGTATGACGAAAATTTGAGAAAAACCGAGCAAGATAAGATGATTAAATATCTTGATCTTGCTTACGAAATCAAGGATATGTGGCATACACCAACCACCCACATAATACCTATAGTGATATCGACGAATGGAGTTATTCCTAAGTCTCTTAAAGACAATCTAGGGAAACTTGGCATCTGTTGTGGTCTCAAATATGCCATCCAAAAAGCAGTGTTGTTGTCCTCATGTAGGATGTTAAGAAAGTTCCTTTCTCTGTAGTTCGAAGATCTCTCATGATTACATTACATCGTGATGTATCATGAGAGATAATACCGATATTTTTATATTTAGTATATAGCATTGTATTTAATTTTAATTTAATTTATTTTTTATTAATTTTTATACAATGATGTATGCTTTATTATGATATATTGTGATTTAATAAATAAATGTTAATATTATTATGTTAGATTATTGTAATTTGGTTGGATATTATCCAAGAGTAAAGTAATTTTTGTAAGATGCTTAGAAGTATTTGGTTTGTACCTAACTCAAAATCTATAAAGATCAAAATTTATGTTGCTATCGGAATTTAATAAATTATTTATATCAACTATATCGAAATCACTGATAAATAATTATAACTAAATAACAACTAGCACGTTTCAAAAATATAACCTACCTTGCATTGAGTGTATAAACGTTAATGCATAATATTATTATGTTTATCGAAATCAAATACCTACACCTAGGCTAAGTGTCAAAGTGTGTTGTTTGTTTGACAGGTTGTTGCAATGGTGGTAGCGTGGTGAAGCAGGGAATCCTCTTTGTTGACAAGCGCTCGCCACGTGGTTGCCCTCATGCGGTAAATCAACGCTGCTCACTGCCTGTCCTATAGGTAGGTAGCATTGCCTAATGATTGGTGTACAATAAGGAAGTTATAGATAAAAAAAAATCAAATTAAATACATTTCATTGTTGATTATCTCAAAATATTTACATTTTTACCGCACGCTGTATCTCTAAGGGATAGGCATAGAGAGAGAGAGAGGATCTTCACTCTGTACTTTTCAGGCATGCTTCAGTGGATTTTTTCAATTCTCATCAAATTGAGTCATAATTTTCTTTTATTTCTGATCTGGCCTATTTGGATCCCCATCATTTTCTCACACCTTTCCTTTTAGCATTGTCTCTTGATTTCGTTTTTTCAATAACACTCCTATTAATTTCAACACATCCTAATCTTTTCAGCTTTCTAATTTTCATTTTAACAACACTTTCTTGCAAACTAAAATACCTACATTATTTCCATTAGGAATATTAATGCTCATTCCACTCAATGTCCCATTAAAACCAGATTATCACTATACATATAACTCATACATGTTGAATAAAAATTGCAAACTGCTGATCTGTGATAGGTATGTTATATTATTTTTATTGTATTATTTGATAATAACTGTTTGTTTATTGAAATAAAGTAAAATAAAATACTTATCTCTAAAAAATATTTTTCTACAGTAGGTACATGATAATAGCTTGGATTTCGGTGTTATCCCTGTTAATTATTTCTTGTAGATAATCTTAACTTGACATCTAATTATTAATGGGGCTAGATATCTTGAGAACAAACCCTCCTAAAAGGTCTATCTTCATTCCAATTAGAAACACATAAATAACACATTAAGAAGATAAGTTTCCCACGGAAAAACAAGACATTGGGGTGATTAGATCTGATGGGCCTACGACAGGTGTCCATTGTACTCTCCTATTCATTCCACTAATATAGGCGACTACATCTACCCGCTGCGTGTGTAGTTATGTAGGTAAGTGACTCATCCCTTTAAATAATAATAAAAATAATAACTCATCTTTTCCCAAACCTAAATACATAAATTGTGGGTCGCACAAAAAATCCGCTCATCTAACGCTACGTATTGTATTGTGTTACTGTTACGAGTATTAATGCGTGCATGTGTGCGAGGAACATTATCTTGGAGTTAGCGTAAGATTTTACCCTTGATACCACCAATATTGGTTCTCCCTCGCCAGCCATCTGCCGTGTCAATACGCGCCCACTAAAAAACTTTCCTAGCAACCCTGGGAACCGTGTATCCACACTGATTCCCACGATCCAACCCTCTTCTATATTAAAATACACAATACATAAGTTACCCCAGTATCAAGGTAGGTTTTATCGCCGTGTCCCCCTCACTCTCGTGTTGTTTGGTTAATGGGTGTGTGCCGTCTCTCTCGCTCCTGATCGCGGGTCGCACACGTGTGCAGCACACCTGCCTACCACTTGTGGCGAGTTTTTTTTTCTTATACAAAATTATATCGATGTAAGGAGACTACAATATTCTCAATGTTTGGCGAGGATGAGATTGGAGGCTTTTGAAAAAAGACCTTTTAAGGTTGTTCAATATGAACGTAGCCTTACATATTACTCATTTTAAATGTTCAATGTTTAAACATTATTGATAGATATGTACTAACATTTTCACTTATAATTTGCAAACTTTTGTTTGTAAAAGACAAATGAGCATTGGCTAGCGCAGATGTGTTTGTAGGTACTAACTCAATATAAAAATAATGATGCCGGTGATAAAACGATAAGCTGTGGGAAATTTTATGAGTAGGTACCGTTCCCCCAATTAATTTGAACTTTGGCTCGTGCCCAACGCACATGTGCGCTCCGGGGGGAATCGAATGATTGCACACAAAATACTCACTATTGAGTTAACAATGCAATCAGAATGGGGAGGGACAATTATTGGGGGCCGCGACCCCTCCAATAATCCGATTGTTAACTTCAAAGAGTCACTGTTCAACACTTCTCCCCATTAGCCTGCGACCCCTTGCCAGGGCAATGCACTGCAATACCTTACATTGAAAATAATATTATAACTCTTTCTTTTATTTGAAATTCACCTGTTTTGTCAAAGGATTTGAAATAATAGTAAAAAAAATTGAATTTATAATTGAAAAAAGCAAAGTGTATGAAATATCGAAACAAGATAGTATTTATTACCAAAAAATTAAATGAAAGTGGAGGGGGAACAAGTGTCGTAGTGGAGTGGCAGGTACATCGGATCCTCCCTCTCATGGGGTCCTTATAAGGCCGCGCAGGACAGCGTAGCACACATTCAGCCGCCAGCCTTTCGCGCGCAACATACTCTCTTATACTATCGTGATATTTTATTCTGTACTTGTGATCAACATGTCGATCTACTCAAATAACGAGTTTATTATTTCGTCCAACAACTCGATGAACGACAACACATACAACAGTATGAAGGCGAAGAAGTCTCACAGCATCAAGTCCATTCTGAGACCTCTCATGAAGATGTTGAGGAAGAACAAAAACAAATCCAACAAATACATGTCCAACTATCAGGACGATGACATGTACTGCGCCGAGTGCTCCGACAATTCCGTGAACGAAGAATTGGAATCCAACATCATCGAGGATATGCAGTGCTGTTCTCCAGATTCAGCCATCTTCCTCATCGATGATGAAGGTAATTGGAATTTGACTCCAATCACCAAAGGACAAACTACAGTTCCTGTACATTTCGCCAGGACAGCAGATGGGACGTTCTTCTGGACATCAATGCGGATGGCAGATCATGACGTGTCTCCCGCTTACCACTGCTACACCGAGTGCCAACTTCCATCTCAACAGCAACCCATCATGCAGGACAGATGGGTTCAGGCATAAACAATTGTTTCGGTGTTTCTTCAAACTTCGTTGAACAACTCCAGAGCTTCCGATTTGTGATATTAATTTAAGATGTTTTGAAAAAACTTTTTTGTGACGTGATCTTAAAACTAATGCTTTAATTTTTTTTAAATAGTTGATTTTTGTGTAGGTGTAAGCTCTATCTGTGATTTAAATATAGTAATATAGAAATGCCTGAAATTGCTCATAGAATTAATATTAATAATTAGTAAAGTTTTACTAAGATTGCCATATTTTTTTGTAGCTTTTAAAATCATTATTAATCCAATTTGATATTTGGTGATAGTTTTTAATTTCGATTGTAACTTTTTTTGTGATGATTTGCGTAATGTGATATTATTAAAATGCTTTAATTTTTTTTAACATTTAATTAGATTTAAGAATGATTATTTTTTTATCCATGTCTTCCATGTTTATATTATGTTTGTTGGTTTATGTTAAAATACAATTGATAAAATATATTCAAATCTTTCAATGTTACTCCCCTTTATCTTATACTCTAGTTATAGCAAAATTGGATAATATATCAAATTCTTAAGCTATAACTCTTTTAAAAAAAAACTATATACCTAACTAAATGAGCCTAGGTGTCATTGGCTCCTTGACATTTCTTAAAATAACAAACAAGAGATAAAGGATGAAATTCTTACTACAAAGACTGAGAAAATATTATTGAAGGCTTAATAAATATTTAAGTGATTACATTGCATACAACTGCAGCAGGTATCTAGATAGGTAAGTACCTACCTACCTACATATTTGGAACTCAGAGGAAGTTGTTTTGGTAAACATGAAATTATTGATTTTACATACCTACTTAACTGTATGTGTACTCAAAACCCGTTTTTGTGGTTTATGTAGGTACCAATGGGCTGGAGAGTGATTTCTGGAGGTACTAAAGTACCTGCATTTGCACACCATAATATTATGGAACAGGTACCTAGGTAGGTATGTTGAAGAAAAATAAGAAGTATGTAAGTACCTAACTCACACAAGATTTTTTGATAAATAAGTATTATTAAGAGGTAGAAATTCCTGTAAAGGAGAACATATCAATCTATGAATTGATTGGAAGCAGGAACTTTATTTTTCAATCAAAAAGATGTCTTGTGATTAAATAATGTGCTTTTTAAAATTGTTGTGTGCCAGCTTGGTACGTGATTTTATTGGGCAAGTAAAATTGCCGCAAAATATGAAAGAAAAGAAATTACCACAGAAACATGCTCAAGCAACCATAATAATTATAAAAAGGAACTATTTAGTTAAAAGATCGTATTTTTTAAATGCAGGATATCAGCTTTTATAATTCTTCCGATCAATTACAAATTCGACTTCCAGCCATCAAGGAACTTACTAAAGAGCGTATGTATTGAAATTCCTCTTGTACTTGAAATCTCATTAAATCCAGTATATAGGATAATTAATAAGGTGCTGAAATATATTAATCAAAATTTTATAGCTGGGAAGAGGCCTTTATCAAGAAGTTTTAAGATATTTGCGAGAAAAAATACCTGTACTAGATAGGCAGTTTTCATTTTTCCTCTTTTAAATTTAACTTAAATTTATAAACACATCATCCACTACGAATATCGGCGTCTAAACCACTAGGTTACCAATCACATCTCAAAACTCTAGAAAATGTTTTTCCCTTTTACAACACTATAGGTAATAAAATTACAGACTGATTGACTAAACTTGTAGTAGGCACTATTGCCCCATAGGTTAACATGAAAACAAACGTCGTTTTCAACTTGCTCGGTAAGTATGGAACTGAAATATCCTAAACATAATAAATTCAATGACATTTTTTTAATACAGAATCTACGCTAGCATGGACTTTCGGTGTCCACAAAGGACAACAAAATTTTTTTTATAAAATATTTCTAATTTTTAGAGAGCTTGGATGACATTGGTCATCGCCATAACTAAAATCGAAGCCAGTAAAGTGCTCTTATAGTTCCTTCCCGTGAGTCATAAAAGGATCCTAATCACGATCATTATGAGTGTAGCAAACAGTGCAGTAGGTATATGTATGTCATGTAGGTAGATATATGAATGTTTTCAAAAACCACCACAAATAATTGGTCACAAACAAGTGTAAATGATTCAGTGGCGAGACGAGAGCTTTTTTGTGTCCTTCGGAATTGAGTTTTTTTTTCACAAGAAACGAAATTTTACAGAAATAGGGTTTTTATGATGGTTGGTGTAGGTTCCATAATAGCGTGTCGAGTATCGGCTTGATTTACAGGCACTTATCACGGCGTGAGCAGCGAACACGTGAATCGCCTCGGGCTAGAAGCTTCTCTGACAATGTCGGCGCTACACTCGTACGCTCGAGGGAGTTGCACTGCCACCACCTAAGCGACATTATACCTAATAATTAATTATTATAGGTATTGATCTACACTTCATGCACTGCTGCAACATTGTAAGAAACAATTAAGGGTATTTAACCACTCGATACGTTGTTATTTCACAATTATAAGTAACACGCCTTACATTTCTCAAAAAGCTGCATAAGAAAAAGTTGGAATCTACTTGAAAATATTTCAAGTACCTAAATCTTAAATTAAACGATATCCAGTTTACCTACTGTAGTTATACCTATGTTATAAAAAGTTGAAATTGACCCTTGAGATAAAAAAAAGTACGACTTTGCAGCAGTTTGTCAATATCCTTGAAAGTAGCCAATAAATTTGCAGAGTCCATGAAAGGTGTTTATTATAAGACTGTGAAACAATCTCTAAATAGTCCACGCAAAAACTCAACAAAATAATCCCTAGTATAAGTTTTCGACCGAAAGGATCATCAAAAGAGTTTCGGAAAATTTCCATACAAAATGATCGAACGATTCGATCGTTTGATGTTAGGACACGCTAAAAAGCGTTTATTAGCATGCAATTAGCTTTCGATTAAACTCGTAATAGTCCCACAGTACCTACCTTTGTCATAAGGAAAAATTACGTATAGGTATTTCGAAGAAAAGAACACCAATATAATTTTTGCACCTATTTTCATTTGTTAATCCCCCGAGAAGAAAATGCAATTTCCACAATGTTTTTCAGATTTTAATAAGTAACTTTGTTAAAAGTGTTATTATTTGAAAACAAAGTGCTTATTGCCTTTTTATTACTTATATTGGGAGATATTTAAGCATGTTTAAAAATGTTGCTTAAATATTTAAAGTGAGTACAGTTTAGGCAACATCTAAAGCTAAAGGATATCAGGTAGTAATAATAATAAAATGTTATTGTTAAGCGTCCACATTCTATTAGGGACCAGCATCTCCTCACGTGCATCGCACAGGTAGGAGCACATAACTATACCTACATAATATGTGGAGACCACAAGACAATAAGAGGCAAGGATGCGAGATAAGATGGCGGCACCAGCGAGCAGGTAGCGGCCCAATGAATCATCCATCACGCAGCCACGTAAATGAGGCCTATTTATTTTATTATCTGTATGGCCTATTATCTGTATGGCCTATTATCACTCATCCACATTCCACCAACTTACTTACAAACTCATCTACATCACATTGTATTTTAGAGAATATGTTATAAAGCGCTTGGTAGACTAGCGGTTACAACGCCGGCTTTCGAACTGTTTCGTATTGGAGGTCGTGGGTTCGATCCCAGGTGCCGACCATCTTCCTCTTCACTACACAAGCTTTAAGTAGCTTACTGTGAAAGAGTCAAAGAGTGTATTTGTGTTCACTTTGAGTGAGCACAGATTCATTAATTAAAAAAAAAAGCTAGAGATCAGGTTATATTACGCAAATCTACACATTTCAAATAATAAGTCATTTATTTTGAATTAATGCCATTGTTTTTCTACAATATTAGTTTAATAAATAAATTTTACATTGTTTATAAAAGAGGCTGGTGTGACCTTTCTCTGATGACGTACAGATGACTCATGACATCTCATCGAAAACGAATTCCTTTCATAATAATAATAATCCCTAATTCTGTAACAACCTCGTGTCCTATTTATTTATTCCGTATCTATAAGTATAATGTTAAACTACATAGAAACTAACAGCTCTCATTTATTGTTACAGAATTACAACAGTAATGTACGTATTTCTACTGTAAAATTTATAACAATGCTTTCAGACAGAAGTTAAAAAGATTGTGGAACACAGAACAATTCATTCACTAGATTCCCAGGGCATTAGATTAATCTTGAAATTTTATTCCAAAGTTTCCACTCTCATTATTTTGAAATGTCTGCTATGGCCGCGAAGCATAATATGTAAGAAGAGGAATTAGCCAGAAATGATATGGGTAACGTAAGAGACTAACACTTATGTAAGAGCTGAAGAATTTTAATAAGTAAGTAGGTACCAATTAACGCATATTAAATTATACTAGTGGTCGACCAGTGATCGAAATTCGAACATAACTTATTTAAATTAAGTATAAGTTTGAACATTAATAAGGTTCCATTGTCAGACTGAGTGAGCACAAAATTTTCTTTCAAAAACAATGACATAGGTATACGACAAATTTGAAATGTTGATTTGTACAAAGGTTTTTCTATTAGGTAGGTATTATTAAAGACAAACAATATTAATCTATTCTCAATTTAAAATTAAACAAAATAATATATGTGTCTGTGTCAATGTCAAATAGGTAGGTACATCAAAGTGTGTTTGAGTATCAAATACATAGCATTACGTTTGTGTTGTTTTTTTTTATTGAATTAATCTATTTTTGTGCATAATTTAAAAAAAATATTAGCGTTTCCCACTCCTTCTCAATATAAACTATAAGTGTGTGAAATTTCATACTCCTCCGCCAGCGTTATTTTCGTAAAAATAGTCCCAAAGTTTTCCCTTCACGTATTAATATAATATAGATTCCACGATTCTTCATACGAGTTTATTGTAATGGTCACCGATGTAGAGAAACGTAGAGGGACGGCGGGCGGGGTATGAGGCCTCAAGGACGCTATGACTCAAAGGTCGCAGACGATGGTTCGGAATTCCGGATGCCAGGTTACTAATTAAATTGTTTTGATGTTGGCCAACCTCCGTTAGAAGCAGCGGGAGAATTATTTACTCCACAAAACAATACTGTTAGGTAGCTCACAAATAAAAATATATACAGAAGGTATCTACTTGTACTTGTAAATGAATGATGTAATGGAAAATCATGTACGTAAAACTGCGAAAGACTGGATTCCTTAATAAATTTAGCAGTTAGTCCATTCCCAATCATCCAAACAAGTGCAACCAATAATTTTTTTTGTGTTTAAAATAGCGTCACTTATGCGGTGTTCATACGAGGCGATATAAGTCCAGACGATTTCGCTTGCATAAAAAAAAATATCGCTCGGTCGCCCATCGATCGTGTGATGTGTTCACACGAGTTCACCGACATAAATTCTATCTAGTGTCAAGTGCGCTGATTTTGACGTAGTTTTAAAAATGGCGGACGTCGAGGTAAAAGTTACGGAGTGTTTGGGGTCAGTTGAAAATGTTGTTTTAGACGATATAAGGACACTCCTAATTCAGGAAAAATAAAAATAAAACACAGATATTGGGTGCGGAATTGGATTCTAAGGAGAAATAAATTTGGAGCTGTGTTGTCATCTGTCAGGAAACAGAACATACGGACGTCGGAGCATATCTGCGCATGCGTGCATCGTTGAAAAAAAAGTTGAAAGGTGTTCAACTTGAGGCAATATCGCTTTCAATCATTTTTATCGCTTCAGATTTATCGACAATCTGTTCACACGGTTCAATTGGCTGGCGATATTTTAGTGTCCTGGCGATATTCGTTTCGTGCGAACACCGCATTAAGTGGAACTGGGCCGGACATATTGTAAGAAAAACAGATGATAGATGGACCAAGAAAACCCTGGAGAACTGGTCATAGGAACCTAAACTGGTTATAGGTAGGCTACGGCCTAGGTGGTCTGGCGATATTAGGAGAGTGGCCGGCAATCAATGGCATAGAATAGCAAGAGACAGAGAATCGTGAAAGTTGGGAAGGAAATCGTATGAGGGTTGATATTTATGATGATAACATGAAGTGGTCGGTAGCCTAGCGATTCAGGCGCCCACTTTCATACTGAAGGCTATGGGGCTCGATCCCGGTGCTGAACATTTTCCTCTTCACGACACCAGACTTTTATACAGTGTATATCATTTCAAGTGCACCTTGATTCTTTAAAAAAAGATTCTTATGAAAGTTTTACTCCACTTGCAGCGCATATACATTGGGTATTGTTGGTTCGAATATATAATATAAATATTATATACTTAAGATAGTAGGTAAATAGCCTAACGGTTGTACTAGCGTGGACTTCAGATCCGAGGTCCCGGGTTCGATTCCCGGTCAGGTCAGAGTTTTTCTAAGTGTTTTTTCACTTGAAATTTCTACTCGGGGTTGGCCTGTCTCAGATTGGACGTTATATTATTATATTATATTATTATTAAAATAAAATGGATTTCAATTGCAAAGTATAGATATTTCTTGATCCGATGGCCGTTCATGTGTCGCGTTTATTATAACAAATTTTCGTATGAAAGAGTTTATGAAAAACCTTACATCACACTCAGCAATGAGGTTGACCATTATTGTTAATCGTCGAGAGGGATAAGTGGAAATACACTCACGTTGAGACGTGCCTTTTATAAGGTAATGGACACCCGCCCACCTCTCGATGGCTCATGCTGTTGTGTAAGATATCAGTATAAACCTACTAAGATTTATAATAATTTACAAACGGTTCACAACAATATAAAAACAGATTAAAAATATACGATTTGGGTAGATATTTAGCAAAAAAAAATTCAAATACAAACCTATATTATTTTTATAATAAGCACAAAAACCCAGCGGGGAACCTAGGTGTCGGGACACAAAAGGAAAGATATTATAAAAAAAGAATGATTGAAAACGCTGCAAAGATTTGGTGTGGAGATTGAAGGTAGATTTTTAGTTAATGTGGCGAGATATTATTTGTTAAATTTAGTCTGTGAAAGGAATATTATTTTAATGTAGGTTCTAAGGACTATTATAATATAAAAGTGGGCGTCGGGTCAGGACTCTACCTTCTCAATAAGGATGCGACACTTTTATTTGTTAGCACCTACAGGATATGCTAAAAAATCGTTAGCTTATTAAGAAAAATATTTATTAAAGTTGAAGTTCTTATGAAAATTTATATACATTTATGTGGATTTTATTAGATCGTATAAAAATGTATGAAAAAATATTCTCTTAAGTCTTCATGAGGACTGAAAATTGTGTAAAGAGATAGAAAGATTTTCATAGGTGCTTATTTTAAATGACTTTTAAAAGATCTTGGAAACTTGACTGAGGACTATTGATTCTGCAATGATCATTTCGACAGTCAACATTACAGGAACATTTTAATGAAATTCAGTTATAGATTATTTCAACTACATAGTAACAATTTACAAAAAAAATGTTACCTACTTAAATGCTAATAATGTTGTACTTTTATAGCCATTCAAGATCATACATTATACATTAACTAAAGATGAAAAAAAAAAGCTCTAGAATGACTTGAAAGCCTGGATGTTGCTCTTTAGAGAATGTGTCTCCTGTATTCAGCAGATATCATACTTGTCTGTCTTCTGAGATTGTCACTCATTGGTGGCAATAGCCATACGATAAAAATATTAATTACCTATAAACAAAAATATACATTTCAAAAAGGTTCTTATTTTTAATTCGAATATTACCGTGTACAATCTAAGAAACACCATATGTAAAAAAAAGAATATTCATAATGCATTTATATCAAAGGCCAACTTTAAGCTTTGCTTTGTCAAAATAATACAATATTATTCACATCATATTAAATAATAAAATAAATCCTTCAAAATTTCAATAACATTATAAACAATTTCGTATGGATTCAAAGTCATTCGATGTGAAATATTTTTTTTATTACAAATTCAATTTTATAATAGGCAAACTGATAAACTATTATAATTATTGTTATGAAGAAGCAGGGATGAATGGCTGAGAGACACAATGGCATCCTTCTGATGAATATTATTGGCGTATTATTGCACACTTAATGGTTATTAATAGTTTCTTGTATCAGTCATACTTATTGTGTTTCTGGTAAAGCTATTCGTGACTTCCATTCATATTCCAGATGACAAAAGTTTTTCCACTGATCAAAGATGTTCGATATTAACTCCGCATCACTAATTTCAGTACAGCTTCAAAAGATATTATACCTACTGAAAGTCAATCAAATAAAAGACTCGTAAAATACAATGTTATTCTTTGAAAAATTGTTCTTTATTCACAAAATGTTTTAAAGACCGTCGTCGCAAGCTTTATAAATTATCTTCAAATATGTTACAGTTAGTTATAAAGCTGCTTCAAGGCATGCCTGATGCCTGTCTTTTATTGTAGTTTGAACAAATGTCTGATTTGAAAAGAATAGTTCATATAGCACGAGATAAAAAAAAACAGTTGATTAAGTGTATTTTGGTCTCAAAAAAGAGGAATTAAAATTTTATTTTATTCAAAAATAATATACGTTTTAGGGGTGTATTTAGACTACCAAACACACCCCTAAAATCAATATTAGGAAATAATAATAAATATGAATATTTATAACGTGCCGTTTAATGACGACAGTGGTCACCTCAAGGGCGCTTTTAAGTTTGCAGTAATAATAATAAGAAAAAAAAATTACAACTAAACAATTTAAATTAATCTAGATATATACAGTAAGTTATTATGTGTTGGTATATGCTGAAACTATAAATCAACAATATATGCTGATACTATATAATATGATATATATGCTGAAACTATAAATAAACAATAATCCGGTTTCTACTTCGCATTAAAAACCAAAATGAGTACTTAAGAATTACAAATTACAAACATTAATTACAAAAAAATAACATTAAATATTACATGAGTTCTGAATATAATTTTATGTAGGACAATCTGGATACGACTTACGAAATAGATGGGTTTTTAACATCTTCTTAACCCCTTCAGACCCTGCGTGCATAATTATGCACATAACATTTGAATCCTTATAAAATTGTTATTTGAAAATGTTTAGCCTACCGCCATCTCTCTGTGCATGAACCGAATCTTTCTAGTTGTTTTAAAATCATCCAACTAGTGCCATCTATTAGCAACGCTTTCAAACAACATAGTTCATGATCAGTCCTACAGTCATTTTGGTCAACGTCGAGGTAGGGGTATGTTTTAAATATTTTTAAATCATTTAATTGTGATTTCTAACAAAAACAATATTTCGAATGTTGATAAAAATGATTAAATTGTGTGTAAATTATAAGACTGTGGGACAAAGTCTACAAAATACTGTGTAAATTGCGTTTAAAAATAGATGTGCATAATTATGCCCAATCCGTCCTAAGAGTACGAAAGAAAAGACAACTTAGTTACATCTTGCCCCACTTGTGTTACTTATTTATACCCAATATTTCTTATAATTGTTATGTATTTCATCCAAATGTCTATATTTGTAATGAAGTTGATGTAAACATAATCTGTGAAATGTTAGAACCGGATTCTGACTGGGATTTGAGCGACGATGAGAAAGATGAGGGATTATGAAAATTCTTCAGCCCCTCCAAGATGTAATAAAATAATTGGACCTGAGTCAGTCGGTTTTAACACACTTAGAAAAGAAAAATTGTTTGTAGAAGACGTACCTATGCTTCTTTAAAGGAATAACCCAAATGGCGACGAAAAGACTTTGAGATCATAATTTTGATGTAATTTTGTCGATTTGTTGAAAAAACCATTGGAAGACTTCCAAAAGCATATGCCTGATAACGGTTTGGAGGAAATACAGAAAACACAATCATATATGGACTTCAAAACATGAGAACTTCGAATAAACTAATGTATGTGAAATAAAATCATTGTTTGAACTACACATCGGTACTTTATAATTTCCCAAAGAACGATTTCAGCTTATCATCTAGTTCAAGTACTGAAACGAAAAAATATTTTTTGCGGCTGCAACACTCAATAAATTTACAAATCCACCGTTGCTTTCCGATATGGAGATGAAAAAAGGCAGAGGTTCCATTGATAAAATAATTAGTACAATGAAAATGTGGGTGGTGTTGACCTCCAAGATCAGATGTTGTCTTGTTATGGAATATATAAAAGATAAAAAAGTGAACACTTCGTATGTTTTCCACGTTGTAGATTTAGCAGGTATAGTTAATAGTTAGTTGTTTTGAATACCTACAGAAAAGACTGTTGATAATTATTTAACATAGCAAAGAAAATAAACTGGATTTGTTTCACTTTTTCATGAGATTTACTGAGGCGTTGATTGACGCCAAAAAATACCTCAAAAAGAAAATCTGAATGTCCCGGAGATACCAGTTTCTCCGAAGACCCCAAGATACTTGTAAAAGTAAAAAGACCCAACGATGATGTGAGGCCAATTTTATAAATGGAACATAATAGGACGATCATAATGATATTCTTTTTAGGTCATAACAAGTAAGAGGGAAAATGATGAAAAATAATTTTTGTCATCAAAAGATTCATATCTATTTTAATAAATCTAATGTAGATTCGTCTAAAAAGTAACAAAACTGTTTTGTAGCATATCAAAGAAAAAAATAAAGTATAGAACAGTTTAAACGATTCAAAAATGCCTTGTTATCAAATGACTTGTATGGCTCTCAGTTATGACATTTAAGACTCAATGTGCACAATTATGCACATGCTGGAAAACGGGGAAAATTTATGAAAATTTTGAAAAAAATCATAAATTTGTTTAAATGTTGTCCCTATTACCAATATTCAATAATCAAATAATTTTTTATACCGTTAACAATAATTCAGGTCTGAAGGGGTTAAACTCATTTATAGTCTCAGCCGTTTTTATATTCGTTGGAATTAGGGAATCCAATCCCGCATCAAAATCGCGATCCCGCAAGCCTGCGGGATTGGTGACCTCAATCCCGCGGATCCCGCGGGATTTGCGGGATCAGCGGGATTGACATTTCTTTGTTTGAAGTAGGTTATAATTATTAAGAAAACAATGAAATAAAAATAAGTATACATTTTTTTAATTATTAGAAGTGTTAGCAATTAAAAATAATGATATTTTAGAGGTAGGTATAAAAAATCCGCTTCTTTTAAGGAACGTTATAATACAACATTTGAACGTTTAAGCTTTTAGCATTGTGATTCGTAGTGACAAATGAACACATTTATTGATTTAAGAGGCACATAAACTAGTTATTTTTTTCTGATAATACTTCCGAAGAAATCATAAGTGTCTAAACGTTGGCGTAGTAGACGGAATTGACTATACATAATTGTAAGCAGTTTCCAAGTAGAGGTGAGCATTATAACGAAAGCTGATAAAAATATTTGATAAAGAAAAATAACTTATTCTCGTTATTCGTATTAAACGATATTTGTAAATATATCAGAGTTTTGACTTTACTGATTGACTTTTTTAGCGAAATTATACCTTACCGCCAACGGACATCAAATTTTCGGAATGATTTTTTTTTTGTAGGAAAGTCTTTCCGGGTACTAATGAAATAAATAAGCTTTAAGCCTTTAAAAACAACGTTTTTTTTAAATTAATGAAACTACTATAAAATTTATGAATTTAATCCGTTTCCTACGGATACAGGCACAACAGGTCTAGACTCAGCTATCCATTCGGTACGGAGACTACGTTCTCATTAATTATTGTTTAGTGTATGCGAAGGATCATCATTTAACAGATTCTTTAAAGGTGTGCCTTTTTCATCGTCTTTGATGTCGTTGTCATCAACTTGCTGGTGTTCAGTTTCTTGTTGGACACGCGCATCTGACAGAATTCTCTCTATTCAACACACAAATTTCAATTCTGACTTTTCTCAGATAAATGAATGGACCGTTTGTAGATCCTGAAACATTTCTAGATATTTTTACGGCAGTCATTGGTGTACTTATTTACTTAATCCATGATCGCTCCCAGTGTGGAGCATGTGGACGCCACGAAGTTCCTCCAAGCCTCTCTATCTTGCGCCAGTTGCACAGCTTCATCCCAGCTCAACCCAGCATCTCGTAGAACCGCAGTGAACGCCCGCATCATTATTAATTTCGACCTGCCTCGCCTTCTTGTCTCATCCGGAATGTAGTTAAGACTTCCATATTCAAGACTGTCGGGGGACATGTGGAGAACATGGCCAAGTCAGCTCAATTTGCGATCTGGATCACTGAGGTGATTCGCAGTTGTGACATAGTGGTACCATATTATAATCCCCAAAATCTGTCGCACAGATCTATTTTTAACACTAAGGATCTTCTTCTGTTGAGGCTTCGTCAGATGCCAGGATTCACAACCATATAACGGCCATTGATGTACGGCGTTCTTCTATCCGACGAGATAGCGACACTCTAAGTTCCTGGCTTATCCTGGTATTTTGTCGATGAATTTGGTTTCTGCATTAACTAAAATTGCATCACGCAGTAACCTTCTTTGACAATTTACTACGCTCGATACTGAATCTCCTACCGTGGGAGAATCTCTAGCCATAGAGTAATTCAAATGACATTGATTTTGTTCCGTTCCGATACAGGATTCACACAACATAAAATTTAAATTCAAAACTTACTTAGTTGTAACTTAAAAACTGAAAATTTAATTATTTTCCATATGAATTTCAAGGAAAAGTCCCGATTTTCCAGCGAAATTTGATAAATCTTTCATTAATGAGGTTGTCTAGGTTCTAATAAGCAATCAGAACTTCATCTGAGCCCATTCTTTTTGTTTATTATTTTTTCCTTTTCAGTCCCGCAAACGTGCGGGATCCCGCATGAGAAATCCCGCATTTCTGATCCCGCAAAAAAGGTGCGGGATCCCGCATTTGCGGGATCCGCGGTTTGCGGGATTGGATTCCCTAGTTGGAATATGCTTATGCGAATGCTATGAACTTATAATAATTTTTTTTAAAACAATAATTATTGGCAAATAGGTTATATTTTTCAAATGAAAATGTGCACGCAGTTTTGAGATGACCTAAACTTATTGAAAATTGAATATTTTACCATTTTCACTATAGATTAGCCCTAATAAAAAAGTAGGTAGGTATGCACCATTCTACATCGCCGCTGTATCGCAACGATGCGCTTATTATGAAAAAAAAAATGCTTTTCATAGTGAATTTTTAATGGACCGCCAAGTAATGCTTGCACCATTCCGACATAAGTAGCCTAGTTTTCGAGGCGCTAGGTTCGATTCTCTAAGTATTTTTACCAGTTTACAGTTTAAACTTCAATTCGGGGTTGGCATCCCGTTTCGGATCAGCTATACGGACGGAAAAAATTTAAGTAAGTATAGAGAAATGTTAATTTATTTATTTGCAACGGCGTGATGAATATTGTACAAGTAGTTGAAAACCAGTGTTTCTCAATGACCTTCCAAGGCTATTTTGTATACATATGAGAAAAAGTGTAGATAATATCAGCATTCCTGAGATCATATATAGGGAAGCGATACAAATATTTTGAATAAAATCACGTAACATTTTGAAACATTTCTAGATTTTTAAATGCGATATTCCGACTTTGTAATGTGGATTTTATGACATAAAAGTAAATGTAGTCACACAAATATTTTCCGTCATTATAACATTCTAAATGTCAAGTTATTTTTTTTGGGACGCGCAGGGATGTGAGGCGAACACGTGTGTAAATTAGGGACCCTTAATTAATCTCTTGTTTCACCACGGGACCCCCTAAACATTTCTTGGTATTTCCAAATATTCCTTATTTTTTTGTTGTTGTTTCACATCCATTCCGACTGTGTGATCCGTTTCTCTTGAATTCAACTCATCATGTATTCAAAGAAAAATGAGAGACTTTAAATCCAAACAAAAGTATCCAACCTTCTTTTTTTTCGAAAAGTTCTTAACTTTTCAGTTCATTAGGTGGTATTTGGTTTTATGATGTAGGCAAAAAAGCTACACATATTGTAGAAGCACCATATTGCGATGGGTGAAGCGGAGCATGAGATAGATCGGCAAACTTTGCCGAACGAAGGCAAAACCATACTTATGAACCAACCTAAAAATACTCAGTATATATTGTTTGTTTAGTTAGTAAAACGTCTTGATTGAGACCAGCCTTAAAAGAAATGTTAAAAACAACATTCTAGGTTGTTTTTCACATCCTGTCTGACTTCATGTACTTCTTTACATGCCTTGAAACTCGGTTTTGTGCATAAAATAACAGCATAAAAATTCTTCGCGGGCTTTGAGGTTAACCACAAAGAATGCACTAGGGTAGTCAATAATTATTATTGCGAACTCATTGCACAGTTTGTACCTACGTTCATAGCAATGAACATCATTCAAGCATTTGGATCTCCTTATTTGAATCAAAACTCCGAAAAGAATACCTTCATATCTATTACTTACATACTTACTCTCCCTTTTACACCCCACTCAGGCAACAAGAGCCTCTCCATTTATTCACCCTCTCCGTTTATGACCTCCTCCCACACCATGTCCAAATCCCTCCCCACTGCTTCGAATGATGTATTTAAAAAAATTGTTTCAAAAGTCATTCGATATGGTCTAGGTCTAGAAGCATAATAATCTGTCATCTTTGCCATCTTAGTAAGCGTTAAAACAATATTTATGCGTACCTCCCTACAATATTCCCTTAAAATAAATTACATTCACTAAATTATACATTATTATTCTCCCACTAAGTGTGTAGATATACTGCAACAATAATTTCTTAATAATTTCCAATATCTAGGTACTTGTTGTATACATGGGATTTTTTGACATGTTTAACATGTCGAGAATTCTCATGATTAGGAGTTTCGGAGACTTAAACATTACCACCTAATGGCGAAGGTTGTTAACGTAAAGTGATCACACTTAGCCAGTCGAAATAACAGCAGAAGACGGTCGTAAGCCCGTAGTGGTTTGTTCCATTTAAAAATCGAACATCAGTAATGAATTATTGTTAGAGTCATTTGTTGTTACATATTCATACTGCAACATTTGAAAAAGGACTACAGGACTTGCACGCACTGACGGATGACGCGATCCAATGGCTTCGGTCTCTGGAGGTCAGATTGTGAGCGACCATAAGAAGAAGAAGAAGATACTGCAACAATCTTCCTACGTTAAAAGCGGCAACCAATTTTTCCTTTTTCCTCACATTTCCACTTTTTCTAGCTCGATTTGTGACAAGTTTATTAAAATTTTAAATTTTTATGAAAGCGATCTCAATTAAATAAAAAATTTATAAAATATTTTAAAGTTCCTCTTCCATAGTGTTGATGTTGTTCAAAATATTATGAAGGATTGTCACACTTGTGTGGAGCTCGTCTTAGGTTCGAGGGGTGTGTGTGTAAAAAGGTACGCTAAAGCTCGTGGAAGCTGTTTGTTATATAGTTATGATTCCTTCCACATACCACAATATTATAAGACTGCTGATTGGTTTCGTATTTCATTCGGGAACTTCTAACAGGGACTTACCGGGGATCTGGCAACATTCCAAACAAAGAAACAATTCATAGCTTTAATATTTTACGAGGGTTCTGCTGCCACGCCCACCCACTGAAACTTTTAACTTTTAAGGAAATCTTCGAACTGGAGGAAGTCTACCCTAATTAATTTTAAAAATATCCCATTCATAAATTAATATTAATTTGTGAAACTTTATCTAGACAGTTTGTAAAGGGAGGAATGAATTCTTAAAAAAAAATGTTATTATAATGCAATATTCATTAGTGATGAATCATCACCGTCATTATAGATGTCCACAATAATTATTGGACATAGGCTTGATTCAACTACCAGAATTTATCCTATGTTCTTTACTATGTCCAAACCATCCCCCTTGTGGATGAAATGCCAAAAAGAAGAAAAAAATGATACTTACGATCAGAAATCCCAGATGGCCGCTACAGTAATATTACTGACCATTTTCCAAACCCGAACTTTCAGCATTATTATATTATCTCTTACCTATTTCCTAGTCTGACACACCATATCGAGCATTCCGTAGTTATCAGATCTGAAATAATATTTTAGCATTTCACTGAATATACTTCATCAAAGATATCATATAAGTAATACACTATTCGTGTTAATCAGTTAAGTACCTACATAATTAAAAAAAAATAGGTATCTACATTCAACCTGAAAAAAATCTTTTCAATTCTGAAACTGTTTCTTCCTTTGTAGGAAATGTTGGCTTGGTATTATCGGAGTAGCTTCTCCTATGAAATTTGCCACCAACAACTCTTTGAGGAGGCTTTCCGCTGGATGAGTATTTCCTACAGGGGGTGAGTCTGGTATTGTGGTTTCTCCTGTATAAGTTATGGACGAATTTAACATAAAAAAATTTAACCAAGCTATTTTTTCTAGGAACAAAGTAAAAGGTGAACAAGACAAGTGTATGATAGTTGCGAACAATTAATTATTATAATGTAAGCTCGAAGTAAATGTGGCAGGTCGTACTTGAGCGGGCAAAGTCTAAACAACTACCTGTTACGCCACTAACCCACATTAATTAACTTTCAGTGTTTGTGCACTAATCTATGTATATATACATAACCTTTTAGTGTAATATTTGCACACATGTGACAAACTTAAACCATTCGAAATCTATTAGATAAATTCAGATTTTTATGGTTTGTCTGTATGTTACTTGTTTATAACAATCTATAAAAACAATATTTATTTAGTTAATCATAGACTTGACACAGGTTTTAGTGCACAGACTATTTTGCTTCCTTTTAAGTATTTCCAAATGGAAACTTAAGCGAAGTATAATAAGTGCATCGTTTTAAGTTTCTTCTAAATTTATTTGATTGGCGATTTTTTCGTAAGGCACACACGATAGATTCTTTATATAATGCTGTTTAAAAACGTTATAATTATTCGGATTTATGGGCTTCATTCATATATCAAAATATTAAGAAAAAGTTTAATAAAAAAGTTTTCTCAGCACCAGCTCAAATACATAAATGTGAGTATTGGTAGAACGATTTTATTGAGTAAATTTTTTATACATTATTATTTAATGGATCTGTTCTCACCCAAAATGAGCACAAATATAAGTGCACTTTAAAATGAGAATTCACACAAAATTTTGTCCTAAAGCTGTTTGTACCTTACCTTACCTTTTTAAAAGCTTTTTTAGAAAACCTTAATGGGACTTAAGGTCATCTAAAGCTCGTGTTTAAAAAACAGTCAGTGGTAGTGATACCTAAATTTCAAGAGAAACTGAATTTATTAGTGCATAATAATATATTATATGATTAAAATGCAATTATTGTTTTTGATTTTTTTTTTAATTTAGTTTCTTTCAGAATTAACCTGACAAATTGACGACCCAAACATATGTTATAGTGTGTGTGTATATAATTAGGTAGCTACACACAAATGTGTATAGGGAGGTAGATATGGCGGTGCAGAAACCATTAGTGCTGTTGACACCAAATGGTTTCCGTTTCACACCGAACCAATTAAATCTGAGACTCGCAAACGAGATAATTATCTGCTGCCTCTCATATGAGTCTACCCATAATATATTATATTATTACCCATTGCGAAATATTGAAAGATTATAAAATCTTAGTTCATAAATATGCGTGTGATTTTCGCAACTCAAGAACGGCTGAACCGATTTGGCTGGTTTTGGTTTGGAAACATTTGTAAAAGCTCAGGCTATTTTTAAACGGTGAGAAAATCCTATGAAAAAATTGCGAGAAAAATAACTTTTTGTAATTCCCATGCAAAATATTCCTGCCTGTCAGATTTGTCACAACAATGGTTAAATGAAGCGGTTGGTAGAGCCTAGTGATACCGTCGCGACGCGTCATGGAGAAAATAATAGATATATTACTTATTATACCTACACGATATTTTTTTTTATGTAGGATAATTTTTTAATTCTAACTAAAACCATATCTATGTTAGAGAACCCTAGACACAAAAGTGTGTTTTAAATCATCCGAATTAGGTATACCTATAATGAAATTATTATTTTAATGAGCACGTGTTAGAATCGGCGCAGTTATCCGTCATTAGTTAAACCATTCAAAGTACCTACTTAAGTTCCTCTTTTAACATACCTTAGCCTAGGGTTAAACCTAAAAAATCTTATTGTTAGCGAAGATTTACAATGTTTTAAACACAGTTTTTGAGATTTATAAAGTATTAAACTAATATGCTTTTATTTCAAACAATGCCAGGTACTGATTTTTTGGTTGGAAACAAATAAGTTCAATAAATCACGTCATATTGTTTTAGGTAGGTATTGCAATTTTAAGATATCGACATCCCCCTAGGTTTTAATCTTATCTCCTTTCCAAAATTAGGTGACTCAAAAAGGTAGCCATATAATTTAAATAATTCCTCTTTTTGGAAAAATTGGTAATTTCAATTTTGTAGATAGGTACAATCACTCAATTCTCCCTTTTACACCCCACTCAGGGGCATAGGGAGGCAACAAGAGCTCCCATTGCGCTCGATCTAGCATTTTATTAATAAAAGTTTTATCTACGATGCTTGAAAAACTATTTTGCGTTCATAATACGATACTATACCTAATCTAAAATAATAACTATACATACCTATGTAGCTAGGTATTAAAATATCCCACCAGCATCAAACAAAATTCTAGTTGGATTTTCTATGGCGAGATACTCGGTAATATGAAGATAACTAAACCTTCAAGAATGAATCAAGTTAACTACAATTTAATCAGTTTATAACTACGACAACTTTAGGTAGGATTATGTGAGATTCTATGTATATTATATTTTTCTACGTCTAACTATTATAGGAATATTATAATGAATATCGAAATATAAAAAAAAAGACTTATAAGAGCCTGTGCCTATATACCATAGAGAACCTACGGAATGTTATTATATGTAGGTATATATTTTTAAGTACTCTAAAATGTCTCCAAGTTGGTGCTACGGAAGCTGTTGAAAGAAAAAAAGTAAAAACTATAAAACACGTGTTGAAGTCGAACGTGCGGTGTTTTATGCAGCCGTGGAGCACGCCTCAACGCTCCACAGAAATAATGATCATTCCCAACCATTAAAAGTCATCAAGGCAAAAAATGAAATCTGAAACTTTACCATTCAGTCGATGTGCAGTTGATGATTGTGGAAAAAAAATGTAGCTCCCGCCGACTTTTTTGAGCAACAAATTCTCGCAGTTAGGTACCCTTTTGTTTTTAAATTAGCTACCTACATAAAATATAAAAAAATACAGTTTTTTTTTATTTTTAAAATTCATATTTTAGTAAAAAAGAAAAAAAAAACTATATTTCAGCGATTGGGAAACTTACCTGCATGTAAAAAAATATTATTGAGCTTTTTAAAATACCTACTCATATTTTGCTTTAAAAATGTGTCGTCATCATCTATCTTATAATAGATATACATATTATATTTGTGCAAAATCTTTTTATTTTAAAATTGTGTGAGAATGAGGATAAAATTTAAAAAAAAATAACAAAAAATGTGGGCTAATCCAAAGAGAACACAAATAAATGTAAAAAAAAACAAAGCTTGTGTTGTGAAAGTGAAAATGGTCGGGATTCGATCCCTCGACTTTACAAATGCCGTCGACTGATGAGACCACTGGTCAACCAATTACAAAATCCAAGACAACTAAGTAAGAAATCCGCTAACGAATATAATAGTAGGTGAACTGTTAAGACATTTATATTTTTGGTAGGTATTTAGGGAGTCTAAAAATTGTATAATACTTCACCTAAAATACCTAAACACTGAACCGTTGACCTGGCTGGGGGAGAACGGGGCTTAGGTAATACCGCAGAAGTATTATACAAGTTTTCAGCCTGCCTCTAATACCTACCCTAAATTATTGTTTTAAAGCTCTTTTGGATTATGAATTAATGAATATGTTTTAATAAAGTAATGAGATGTATTTAATTGGGCCACATCCCTCGCTAGAAAATCAAAGAGGATTTGGTGCTAATATTGATACCATCCCATCAGCCATTTATTTTCAACTATAGCTGACCCGCCCGTATAAAAAATAATTTTGACTTATTATTACATAAATAAAATGTGATTTACGACATTAAAACTGAATTAAATTTATCTAACAATTTATTGAACTATGTAATAGTTATCGTTGATTCGGATGCGGGATGAAGTTCGATGGGTCATAAGTTTGAAATCAAAACAATTCCTATATAATTGCTTTACTTTAAAAAAATCCAAGAGATGGCGGTGTAGTAGAAAATTAATCACATGTGAAACCTGTTAACTTATTGTATATATTTTTGAAAGAATAGAACCCATTTAAACCAAATTTTTCTGAATTATTATGGTAAGATAATATATACCTATTCGTTGGCTCGAATTCCTTGCGCGCATAAGTGAAATTATTGTATTAAAACCGTCCATTTGTAATGAAAACAAAAGAATCATCCATTCAATCGTATTTCCGGCGCTAACCATCTTTCTCAAAAAGCTCTGTTTATTTGTGTTCACTTTAGGTGAGTTCAGATTCGTGTTTATAAAAAAAGTCAGCAATTTCGTTATCTTTTATTTACCCTATTCAATAATTTCAGCGTAAATACTTGTAAATAATATGCATATGTATATATACCTATTATTGAAAATATCGCTACCATTTTAAAAAAGGTTCTCTTAAAATAGGTAGGTATTCCACTTTATTACATAGCTGCGAATATACATTGTTTAGCTCCTGCGACTATGCAACAATATTGACTCACTATTTTGTGAAATTAGTAACTGATAAATTAATCAATAAAATTAAATAATAGGTACATACACCCAAGTTTTAAATGATAATTATTCATTAATTGATTATGTCAAATATAATTGCCTAAGCTGCATTTGTAGTTGTTGGTGTGTATCCTTTGAATATTGACTATGGTAAAAGATGATAATTTGGATACATAGAATAATTTTTGGAGAAGGGTAGTTGGATTTCAATTGCCGACCATCTTTCTTATTCACGACACAAGCTGTATGTAGATCACTGTGAAAGAGTGGATTTGTGTTCACTTTGAGTGATCACAGATTCATTTTATATGTTAAAAACAATCTGGATATTATATAGATTTTTGGCATTTTGATGATTACTGTTAGATATAATAATATGGATGACTTTGATTCAGATAATAAGTTGAAGTGTTACCTATATTATTTATCATTACTCATTAGTAATCTAACAAGTTTTTTTTAAGGGACCAGATTAGCAATCCTGAAAGTGTCCGAGATCTTTCAGACTCATCTCCTGTCGATGATTTTCATGAAGCATTTATGTACATAGCTGTGAGTTTAATTTGTAATGTCTAAAAATTGTACCTTCTCATTACCCATTCTATGTAGATCGGATTTTTCTTATGTTTAGTAAATATGGCGGTAGTATAGAGGACAGCCTCAATTAGATCCTTACAAGAAATAAAATCAAGTTTGATAAATAATGTTAAGTATATCTATTTGAGGATTTCAAACGTACCTACTGAATTGTATAACGATTCCTATTTGATACAATACAAAAAAGCAAAGTTATTTACACAATTGAATGACCAAATAATAAAATATTTTAGATGTAGGTACGCGTAACCTTAGAAAAGTTAGCAACGACCCGGCAATAAAGGGGATGCGATGAAGGTTGTGAGAAATACAAGAGAAGAATTGAACTATCAATAATAATCAAATCTGATAAACCGTGCCGTACCAAAAATTATATTTCATTCCCGCTCTTATAATAGAATGTCATACGAAATTCACGCTTCACCGGAGATTCTAAAGATCCAACAAACAAATACACACACCTACATCATACAAGACGAAGCAAATCTGAAAGCCAAAATATACCATCTTCGTCCTTTTCTATCACGTTGCGCTACTAACGAAAAAAAAAATAAGCACCACGAATTATGTGGGTACGCGATATTATTATTATCATCATCATCGATAGATGGAAATGATATTCCGCGGAGCGAGACAGATGTATAGGATGAATGAAATAGTTGCGCGCATGTCGAACAACATGTGTGTGCTTTTTTGTGCGCACGACTTGTGTTAATATAATGGGGAGGTAGGTACCTTGGAGCTGGGAACCGTGGGAACGCTAGATGAGGCTCCTGTTGAAAAATCTTTACATAATACATTATATTATATTATTAGACTATAAGATGGTCATTGAAATAAGGGGGAGGAGTCGCTAGGGACCCTTTTGGGTTTGATATATTTTATAAGAATCCTTTATTCCACAAAATAACATCCCTTTTTTATCCCTGGGCTTTATTGCACCACGTGGAAATAGATATTGTTGAATACCCTAAACGTATTATTGTGTTTGATTTCTATTAATGTGTATATTTTTTGTTCGAAATTGAGGTTTGTGAATTCGTGCTTTTATCTAATGAGCTAGAAATATTCATTTAATTTTGCCTCTTTTGAAGGTCTGCGCCTCTTGAATTTTTCATTTTGAAATTAAGAGAATTAAGGTATTTTAGGCCTTTTTAGAATTTCATATGAATGGCGATTAGTCATTCTAAATTGCTTGCTGTTATCATATCATCACTCTTGAAAGTGGTTGGTGGTTTATAAGCAATTCATTCGCCATACTTGGACTTGGGTACCTACTGAAAGTCATGGGTTCCAGTTCCAATACCTTTCAATTTAACATTTTTTTGCACATTGTGAAAGATAGCGAAAGTGTATTTTGTTTCTATGCACAAAGTATGTAAGCTTCAACTTAAAGACATTTTAAATTACCTATTTAAAAAAAAATGTTAGACAATATAGTTAGGTCTGGTAAAAATATAAAGAAAAATGCAAACCTAGTATTTAAGAAGCGGACTTTCAAAATGTTGATCCGGACTGCTAAGGCATGCTTCGATTAGCGCATGGCAATAAGGAATTTAGCGATCGATTGTGCAACCAATAAAGTAAGCTAATTGTCACAAGTATGATTTCGAGAAGTTTAGTTGACCACACGGACCACCTTAGAGAGAAAACATTGATAAGAAAACAGAAATAAAATTGAATTAATTAGTTTCGAATGTCATTTTAAGTCGCACTTCAGAGATTAAGAAGGTAGGTAGGTATATCGTTTACCAGTCAGGTAGGTAGTACGTAGTAATTATATTGGACGTGAATTAAGTTTTTTTTTTAATAAACAAAGTTGACCGTGTGAAAAAAGCCTTCTGTGAACGTAATCATGGACCGGTAATCATTATTTGAATAGATTCAGTGTATGTGTTTGTGTATGGACCGCGCTCGTGAGTCGAGAAATCCTCTGCGGCCCACGCACACATCTCTCGGGAGTTGTAATTAGCGGCTGCTGCATTTTCTTATGCGCGCCTACATACTTACACTGTCCAGCTATTGTCGGCTTTGGAGAAGATGAACTACGAAACGAATAAAAAATCAACTATCGACTCTTTTCTACTACGATACATTTTTCTAACTTCTATATTCTAGGCTACCAAGTAGGTACCAATCACTTCACGTGACATTTTAGAACATATACTAGATGACTTTATCATTAACAAAAAAAACAATCTTTTGGTGTGACACAGTATGTTTCGAGTAGGAAAACTTTGTTTGAGAAACAGATTTATTGTTTTTTTTTCTATTTTCCTAGCAGTTTTGCATATTTTCAAAATCAGCCAAATTACTCCAGCCGTTCTCGGGTTTGAGATGTTTGTTTTTTTGTGAGACTCATGAACAACATTTTTTTATATGATTATAGTTTTAGAAAAAAAAAGTTAAAAACTAAATATTTTTTTTTTTTTTTTAAAACCATTATATAATAGTTTTAGAAAGCTCGAAGAACAAAAAACTCAGATATTTTACTCATTCAAAAATATGTTAGCATAGAAAAACTCAATGTCTGACTATAGAATAATAACAAAAAGTAGGTAGGTATATTTCTTATGAATTTTTAGTATAGGAATAATCAAAAATGGCATTTGATAATAGGGAGAAGGTTGGCATTGCTGCAATATAAAATGATTCTTGAAGGAAGGTTGTCAGTCCTATTTCCTCCTGAACTAATATAAAAGTCGGTGTGCTTCGACTAGACAATCTCTATTCGACAAAGTAGGTACTTGGGTTACCCCGAGGCTTCACTGGTAACCTCACTAGTTAATATATTTATGCTTTTGGATGTGTGAGTGCTAAAGGCGTCCATCAGAGTGCGCGACCGAGATACAAACCTACAGCTCAGCGGGTTTATTTATCTACCACTAGGCGGCTAGCTAGCCACTGACGTGTAGTCATATTATTTTGATAATCTTCTGTGTACGCTACTAAATAATTAAGAGAACAGAGTCGAAACAGAAGGATGGGGATGTTTAAAGAATAGACTTGGAAATGTTTGTTAGAAGAAAAGTCAATTGGAAGGAATTGTATATATTATGTTAAAAGAACAGGCTATGGGATGGAAATGTATCTATGTTAAAATAACAGACTATATATTTGGATGGAAATTATTGCATCTATGTTAAATGAACAGACTATTGGATGTAAATGTATCTATGTTAAAAGAACAGACTATTGGAAATATATTATGTTCGCAAAATAACATCCACAACTGCACGAAAAGAAAAAATGTTGGGACGATAATCAAATCACCCCACGACGAGTGCAAAGGGGTAAAAAAATCAATTCTAACTGTTTCTGTTAGCAGGACTTCATTTGTTTAAGAATGATAGTATATGACGTCAACGTCCTCGTACGTTTTGGAATAGCAGTAAACTAATAGTACCTACTTTCCTACATTTAGGTACCTACTAGGGGTAGAATCCTCTCTGTTCCTCGAAAAAATTAAATCCAAGTTCCTGAAGAGATTTCTGGTAGGTAAATTTCAGACAGCGCTCTATTTGCCGGATTCTACACCACTTTTTTATTAGCCTTCCACTCATCATTGAGTGATTAAGGCGTCTACAGCACTTAATTGAGTAGTTCAGATCTATAAGAGTAGGAAGGTATCTACGAACAATTGATGACTGCCAACATTTATTTGGATAGAGGGCTAAAAAGCAATATTCTTGACTGGTGATATACAGATATCATAATCAACTTTCGTGAGCATAGGTTTCGCGATGAATAAAATAGGTAGGTACCTACTTATTTTAAAAAGAGGTGAAATTTTGATTTCATTTAGTTAGTCAATTTCAAGACCAATAGAACTAAGAAGTCATCTAATATTATGAAATACCTAATAAATATTTTAAGTTTCACTGAATCCTCAAACAACAAAAGACACATGAACCAATTATAAAAAAGAAAGAAAAAAGAATTTCACGTGATGATATTGTAGCACGTTTTCTTATACACAGTAAGAAAAGAATAATACACACTCGCATTCTTTTGTCTCCGCCGCTATTATTCTTCTGGTGAAGGATCTTCATCCCTCGTGGCCCTGGTTGCACGCTCCCAGCACGGTCCGACCCTGGGTGCACTTTGTATGTACATATGCATATACGTAGAGGTATGTAGGTAGGTACTATCTGCTCGTGCCATCTCACTCTAGGCCCGGGCCTGGCTCGCTTCCTGCGCTCCGTGGGAAAAGTGGCAGGTGCGAACGTAGAACCGAGCGCACACTCATCCGATATGTACCTACTAACTATACCACATACCTTCCTACATACACACATATGGGGTCTACCTTTTTTACCAACCTACCATACTAATTTACAGGGTGGCGCAGAAAAGACGTTGTGGATCGTAATGGAAGTAGTTCGTAGCTTAGTGCTTCGGTCCTTAGTTTCTTAGCGGTGTTCGTAGGTACAATCCCGGGTGCCGACCATCTTTCACAACACTTTCATTCTGCGAAAGACCTCAAAGGTGTATTTTTGTTTAATTTAAAAGTTCTTAATAACTTTTATTTGTCTATGCGATAATTATCATCACATTACAGGAATGCTAATGGTAAATAAATTTTTGGTTCAGTTATTAAAACCGATATCTCGCAAGCGGTAGACATTTTCTGCTTCGCAAATTCGGGATTCTCGCCATAATCTTTGCAAATTTTCAGGAGTTACAGCGGTGATTTCATGGCGAATCGGTATGGTTTTAGTTAGAAGCTGTTGAATCCGGTAAACGCAGGGGTCAATTTTTGAAATCGCTTGTTCGGCGCGAAAGTTGCGCTCGCACACTGAGTCAAAACAATAGAACTTTGGTTTAAAATATAAAGTTCGTCAGCTTGGGCTCGTTGTTCCATTAAATATGCAATGCCTTCTTTACAAAATACTAAAAAAATAAAGGTAATTCAAACCATACCGCATATTATGCGCCACCCGGTATTATCATTATTCCCTACAAAATAATATACTTAAGTTTTGTGTTAATTTAAGTGCGCACAATATTAGTCCTATTTTAATTTTAACATAAGACCAATTTCGTGGGCACCTTCATTCACACATGACTCAAATTACGTACCTACTACCGCGATATCTTAGAAATTCCCTTCAAAGTTTTTGTGATGTGATGGGAACAATAATGATCTAAGGTCCGTCTAATCTAATGGTATGAATATACCCCGCTGATAGGTGATTATGAAAACATAATTCAGAACGACGTGATGTTCAACTTTTTTATTATTATTACCATCTTTGATTGAGTTTTTTTTATTATGTATTTAGAACTTACCTAACTCCTTAAACGCGGGTTTTAATTGGTTTTTGTTTCGAATTAATAATATCTTCAATTTTACCTACAGGGTAGCAAACTTCAAGAGATGTTATATTTTATTTATTTTTGTAATTGATTGTATGTATTTAGTTTAAATCTATCCATTGATACATGAATTTCAATAAATTTAATATCTAATTCGTATACTAAACTACCTATAGGTAGGTACTTAAAATAAAAAATGCACATCACGAAGCGCCGTTTTGCGAACAATAAAGGCAACCTCAAGAGCGTCAATTGTGTTATTTATACCATGTAGGTACGTACTGAAATAAACACTATATGACTCATAGGTAGGTATGTGCTACTTATTTGAATTTAAAAAAAATCTTTAATCATCTTTTGAGTCTTGTCTCATGAAAGATATCATGACCAAATTGTTTTTACAAAAATACAACAAGTAGGTATAGAATGTTTATTTATTTACCTATATTCATCTTTTTAACATAGAAATTTGATTAGGTACCTACCTACATGTTTATAACTCAAACTCATTGTAAATTATTCGCATTATTGATTATATTTATTTTTTATATAAACTTCATATCTTATATTTCAACTGGGAAAAACATCATTTTACATAATGTTCTGCAGACGGTTTGTTACTGTTTGTATATTAGGTACGATAATACAAAAATATTTGTCATAAAATGATAAGATTAATGGAGATAAAAATAATAGTGTTGAAAATATTTAAAAGAAGATCACGGTATTTGAAGTATCAAACAACATTCTTTGAATATCTAAACATTTTAACTCCACCAATTCCTTGAATCCACACCACATCAAGGCTGTTTCCGAGATCCTTGGGATCTACCGCCCAGGGATACCTGATGTGTTAGCATCTGAAGAGGCCGCGTGGACATCATTAGCTCGTCCAGTTAGTTGTCTCTTCAGAGAATCGTTAATTTTAAAGAATTTTTCCTCCGCCGGTTTTCTTGAGAAATATCATTTCATGGAATCTTCCAAATGACTGTTTATCACATCATGAGTTAGATAATATTTAACCCACTGCCATTGAGTAACTCACAGGTTTTTTTAGTAGGAAAGTACCTTTATAATATTTCTTTTTCATTATTGTTACTATAGAATAGCCCAGAACATGCACTGAAAATTAAAATTATTATTAAGATTAATCATCACATTTTTCCGCATTTCACGTTTCTATAAAAATATTAAATACAAAAGAGATTGGTCATCTTCAAAAGATAGTACATACTTACATTTCGTAAGAAAGATAGAATTTACCGATTCCATCAATTCATTCAAAACAGAAAACAAACCTCTTCTTCTTCCTAGCTATTTCTAAATATGTAGGTACTACAAATTCAGTAAATTGTGCAAGAAATAATAGTAATTAAGTAGGTATATTGTTGAAGGAAGATATAAGAATAAATTTTAATGAATATGATTTTTTACACTGCGGTAGTTATTTTTTAAGACTTAATAATTTAAATAACTAACCCGTTTTAAAAAAAAAAACTATATGAACTCGTTAGCCTGTACCCAAAATTCCGTTAATTTTCGCAAACGCTTATAACTATTAGGTAGCTACTTGGTAGAACCATCTTAAAAGTCTTTTTACAAAAAAAAAAATATTATTAAAGTAAGTATATAGGTATAGTGGTAGCAATTAATCGTGATTGGTCCGGCATTACCGTCCATTGAGTCACAGAGGTAATTACAGTTTTGAAATCCGGTCGATGAAACATGTGGAAGCTTCTTGTGTTTTGCATTTATTCGCTACTCGTGGGAAATTTTTACATCGTGCAACTGCAGTTGCTGTTGGTGCATCTACTCCGGTTAAACGCCAGTAGGTAGGTACTTATTATATCCGCTTTAATAGCTCGTGAAGGCTAATAATAATTTAGTCCAATCATTGGTACGTTTACCACAAAAAAAAAACATTCCAATTTTAAATCAAAATCATCAATCAAGTGTTTTAAATTTAGAACCTTTGACATTTTTATATAGAACAAATTTCAAAATTGATGGAAAAAGATGAACCATTGGAGTTAGTAGGAAGGTACCTACGCCATATTTTTTTTTGACTAATTTATAATTATTACAGCTTTGTCAATATGGTAAAAATTTATAAAAAGAAATCCATCGTTGTTGTTATTTATATTATTTTTATTCCCAATTATTCAGTGCATTTTCAGATTAATAAGTCAATAACTTAATAACCTTACTAATAGGACCTATTGTTATTCTTAAACATCTAAATTAAGAAGTAGGTTGGTGATTTCTAAGTAGGTACCTACATATATTATGTATTTTTATAGCATCTATGGTCTGAGGCATCTTTTTTAGGACGTATCAGATAAAATAAATATTTTATCTCATATCTATGTAGGATATCAATCTGAACTCCGTTAATCATGCTGACATTAGACGCCAAACAGTCCAGAAGTTACTAAGTATTATCTACATAATAATTCAGTAATGTATGTATATTTATTTATTTATTTATTTATTTATTTGTTTCACTCCAACTGTATGTAAGAGCATCACGCTAAAACCGTAGGTTCTGCGTTGAATATTTTTCTTCGCAGTTTTTCGCAAATACAATTGTGGTAATCTGAGATACAAATATTTACATTTCATTAAATATATTTTAAATTATTTACAAATTTCTAAAAATTTAAAATCTTCATACAAAAATGAGAAAGTCATGTTTTAAAAGTAAAATTATACGTCTAAATTTTGTGTAGAACTGTAGCATTACGGTATGAAAATGTACAAAATCGATCGAAGTTTGATTTGAAATACAAAAAATATAAGTAGAAGTCTTTTAATTCTTATTTTATAAAGATTTTCACCGAAACTTCTTATAAAATATGTACGCCATGACAGATGACTAAAGCCGGTAAAGCAGCGTTCGCTTGCACCCTCTCTCTCCTAAGGTACCTCATTAAATTTATCACTACAGTCATAAGTAGGTCAACTATACATAATATAATACTAGGTAGGTAGGTACCTATATCTACACACAGTATGAAGGACTTGCATTAGGAACAACTACACGTATTATAATACTAGGTAGGTAGGTACCTATGTATAACTACATTCTTCTTTTAATTTTTTCGCGTATTCAACAGTGAGTATTAATTTTTCCTCATCTTCTATTTTTTTATAAATATTGAAAGTGACATTAGTTTTTCAAATTTTTCGCATATTTAGCAGTGACTCTTATTTTTTCCTTTTTTGAAACATTAGCTGGGTACACATTCTAAATCTTGGCGTGAAAAATTTTGAAAATGATAGATTATCAGCTATAACATTTGACCGATAATCGCTCATTTTTAAAATCTTAGCGAAATTTTTTTTTGAAAATGAGCGATTATCGGTCAAATCTTAAAGATAAATCGTTACGTGTGTACTCAGTTATTAAGATAAAATATATACTCCTGCCGTCGTAGACAAATTCAAATTGGCGTTCGACTACAAACAAAGATATCGCTAATGTATAGTGCGAAAAAATTAACTGTCCACTGTAACATATAAACATTTATTCAAACCAAACAATGATCCTTATAATATAAAATATAAAAAGTGGACAGTTAATTTTCTTCCTCTACATTGTCGAAGTCGTTTGTAGTCGATTGCCAAATGCATTTTGTCTAGGCCTACTGGTCCTGAGAAGGGGAAAGCTGCATACAAAACCTGTTCAATAACCTACGGCTCAAGTCTGACTAGCCAAATCAACAACGTAAAGCAAGACGGGTATCAGCTAGTAACAATATAAATGTAGTTACATGCCGTAATACTTATTATAGTTGCGTACATGACATGTCATAAATGGGTAGGTAGGTGCCGTAATGAGTCAACAATGAGCCGGGCGTTTAGCCGTGCCGCGCGTTGTAGTTGCCAGTGAACATTGTCGTGTGAACAATACCCACAACGGCACGAGTTAGCAATGCCCACCTACTCGTACCAACTGACATGGAGTGCCGCGTATGTAGGTGCTCATCTATTGTATTAACACCGTCATACCATCATCACTATGACGGAGATATAGTTGGTGTATCTAGATAAGTACCTACCGCACGTGATAATATGATACATCTCATCAATTGTTTCACAAATCTTGAACATAGTGCCAAGGAGAAAGAAGTCCTAAGTATTCATCCATCTTAATTATGTTATTTATTTATTTAGTTCTTGTCAGTCACATTTATAAAAGAGTAGGACAGGGTTGATATTCCTGCTTGTCAGATGTTTATGTCCAAGTCATCAATAAATGCCTTCGCTCCGTCGGTTAAGGTGAGGAAATCTGAGAAACTGCCTTGATACGCTCTTCTTTCACACTCTAAACTATGTGATTTATGGCCTGTCTCTCAGCTCCACAGTCGATTATGTTAACTTGCTCCAATTATTTTAATTATAAAGGATATGGTCTCCAAAAAGTCTTTCATCCAATGTCAAACAGTAGCCATCAAGCATAAAGCGAAAGGTTGGTTTTATAAAAACGCTTGTAAAATGGCTGATTATGGTAGGTACCTAGTCCCTACCATAATCAGCCATTTTACAAGTTAAAATCTAGGTACAAATTTCTTCAGATTATGAGGTAAATAACTTTTTGGTCCTTATTATGAATACAATATAATTAAAATGACATTCCAGCTTATTAAATACTTACATAAATCAAAATATCAATTAATTTAAAGTAAAAAATATTGGAGCCAATTCTTCTAGTCTGATGGTATTAAGCAGTGAGTTTTAGTAGGTAGGTACCTACTATTGTCATAATTTTTTGTACCTACTGGTAGTAAAAGATCTTTTTTCATTCTTAATAATTAAACCTTTTTTTTTTAAATAAAGATGAACAACCGTTGCACTGAATTATGTCCGAAATTTAATAAGCTTCAAATTAGGCATTCGTGACTCAATACTGTCAATTTCCAAAAAAATACCTCCGTTATATAATGTTAACAGACCGACCATAGGATCTAATGTTAATTGATAACCAAATAATATAACATGTAGTTACTCACTGCTTGTAATAATAGATAGATAACAACTAACATAGATAATAATTAATGTGGTAGTTAAAAAGAGCGCGTGCTATAGCATACCCGCTACTAGCAGAGGTCGTACCGTTTATTACGGACAGTTTGTTTCCATATACGATCAGCAGCACAGCATCTCTCTAGTTACTGACTGGCTGGACCAGTATAGTACTCTATGTGGGTATGGTAATATTGTTACGACTACGAGTATTTCTATTCAGAAGACATCCGTTAGTGTTGAGTTATTGGGTAGGTGTCCGTCTAGACGTGTCTCACCTGAGAAATAGATGGATTATTGCCATATTTAACACTCAAGATGATTTTTTTTTAGTATAAACTGGACTGAACAGAGAGACCTTGATGGTCACAGAACTGAATGGTTTGGAGAAATCATCTGAAGGGGGTCATACAGGGTGATAGATTAGATTTGTGTTTCATTCACTGAACAGCACAAATTGGTAATTAAATTCCGCCAAAAACTCATCATAAACTCTCTTGTTTTAATTATAGCTACTAATTCTTGTTTCATGAAAATATTTTGAGTATAAGTAGGTATCTACATAATAAAAGTTTTTTGTTTTATAGATTTGTCAGTAGTTATGTGGAAATATTTCCCAAAGATTCACGTAGACGTGTAATTAGATGAACATTGTTGAGCGTTGATTTGGAAGAGCCAACTAGGATATGTGAGGGAATGTGCGATGTGAGTACCTAAGTGAGTACAGTACAGTACAATGGATCCTTGAGCGTGCCCCAACTAACAGGAGGTATAGGCAATACGGATTACTCTCACGGATCTTTAATGAAATAATAAGGTAGGTAGGTAGGTAGGTAAGGTAGGCTAGGACGTGGTGTGCGATTGACACCGCGTTACATAAGCGTGCGGGGAGCGTGGGGCAGCTGCGCGCGTCGTGCTCTACTCGCACCAACACAGCACCCGGCGCGCATGTAGTGGTGCGGCAGCTACCATACCACAGGTGGCCCGGCCTGGGAACTCACTGCTCGCTGAGGTTCCCACGGTTCGCTGTCTGGCCCCTATATAACGCCCCACTCTGTCCGCTGCACTTCATTCTGTTAGAGAACCTTGTCAGATACACAACTGCGCCAATACTATACTCGCTCTGTTTGTTTGTTATTATACTTTTCTTATCGTCAATAATATTTTGTTATCATGTCTTACGAAGTCGCGTATGAAACTGCTCCCGTTTACGGGTCGGAAGTGCGTCCTGTGTCCAGGACCTACCAGTACAGGAAGGTCATGAAGCCTATGCTGGAAAGAAAGCGTCGTGCTCGCATCAACAGATGCCTGGATGACCTCAAGGAACTCATGGTTTCTGCTCTGCAAGCCGAAGGAGAAAATGTTGCCAAGTTGGAGAAAGCCGATATTTTGGAACTGACAGTCCGCCATCTCCGTGGACTGAGACGTGCTGACCGCTTCAGAGCTGGGTTCACTCACGCCGCTGCTGAAGTCTCCCGTTGTCTGGCTTCGACCCCCGGCGTGGACGTCGCTTTGGGAACCAAGCTGATGACACACTTGGGACACAGACTCAACAGTTTGGATTCAGACTGCACATCCAGCACCTACTCCGCACCGCCAACACCCACTCCATCAGAACACTTGCCGCCCACACCATCCAGCTCACCCGAGCCATATCCTTTGGATTGTTCAACCGCAACTATGATCAGCTACCGGCCTGAACCCCTGTGGCGTCCTTGGTGAAGTGTTTCACAGTGCTTGTGTTGGTTCTGAATCAGTGGATCGCCCTCCCGGGGCAGCAGCCCGGCTCAGAGGGCCCTGTCTTCACGCTAACACCGTGGTTTCTTCAGTGACATGTGTTTACCGCTGAATTAATCTAGACTGTTTTGAATTGTGTTACGTGATGTTGAATCGATGTCTTCCAGAGATGATTGTAAACAATCTTCTTCACTAAGGATTAATATTGTGTATTTTGATTGACTGTAGTTAGAATAGCTAGTACTAGAGTATATCGTGTCTTCCTTTAGTTTGTTATCGTAATCATTAATGTTTGTGAACCAATTGACGAGTACGCGTAGATCTCAGGTTAAATAACTTTTATTTTTATATCCATTACTATTTTTATTATTAGGTTTGTAAACGATTCGCAGCTTTAATAGGTTTAGGATATCTTTATAATGTGATAATAGATTAGGGTATTATTTGTTATATTATTGTATTATTAATGTATTTACTTGTACCTGTGATTCAGCAAAGAAACCTTATATTGTTATTTCAATATTGATTGAAAATATTTTATATTATTATGTGAAAAAAAAATGCAGAAAAAAATATATCTGCCAAATGCAATACACAAGATAAAAGAAAGAAAATATAATTACTTATCATAAAAGCTATTTCTGTCTTTTCATGCAAATATTTCCCTAATTTGTAATCTTCTATAAGATCTGCCTTAAGTAATAAAGAGTTGACAAGGAAAATCATCAGTAAATTTTCCTGTTCAATTAAGTATTTGAATAATTGCTGACCTACAAACTTCACGAAGAATTTGACACATTAGTCACATATTGGACACCTTATGTCAACAATCACAGAAAGTATGCTGTGATAACAGGCCTTACATTTGAGTTTTTTTTTTCAGTTTTGTTCAAAGTTTTACCATCAGGAATATATAGTCTACAGTAGATTTGTATGAAAGGTAAAAATCGTAGGTATAAAATCAATAATGAATAAGTACCTATACTTATAGGTATTCCCTAATTCTATCACTTTATAGAAAAAAGTAGGTACCTTTATTATCTATTGCTTAATAACTTTCCTAGAAAAAATTCCTGAAAGGATTTCTTTATAATAATTTAGCAGTCTGTGTGTCTACGTGATGTCTACCATGTAAGTAAGTACCCATCTTTCTACGAACGTGTTAGAAGTGTGCGGATTTTTACTATCAATCTAAGATTAATTAAGTACCTGGTAATTAATTATCAATAATTAATTCTTATCTTTGGAGTATTGGCAGACGTGGAAGTCAATATATCAATCATCGTACCTATGCACTTGGACTTATATGGATATTATTTTATTAAACACTTTCTAAGTTAAAACAAGTTTTAATGATTAAAAAATCTAAATATAGATCTATGAATACAAACTTTCTTTCAAGCAGTCCACATAGATAATTCCTTTGGACCAAAGAGGGAAGGAGATTACACAATGACTTTTCAAATAAGATAATCATAATTCACTGATCCATCAGGTAGGTACTCATTGAAAAGATTAAGCATCATGCAGCGTTTATACGGTTAGCTAAATACAAAGGACTTTCTCTCTTTTCTACAAACTATGAATTAAGTAGGTGCCTACGTCTTGTTTCTTTTCAATTTTGAATTGACCTTTCTAATTTATGAGTATGGAATTGTTCCACATCTTTATCAATTGATTATGCTTTTTCGCACTTTTCCTTTCAGCCTCTTTAAAAAAACCTTTTCGTTAGCACTGATTATATTCGAATCATAACCTAGTACCTATTGACAGAATTTCCATAAAAAATCAAAACAACCCTGTAATATATTAGTTAAAAAGTACTTAAGTATAATAGGGTACACCCACTATAATCTCTGACTCCCCTTTGCTTATTGAATAGGGGTAGATTGTTTTTGTATTCACCCTCCAATAACTTGATAGGTAGGCACTAGGCAGGCACCTGTTTTGAATTCTCACGCCGATGTAGGATGTAGGCAATTGGTAGATAGGTAGGTAGATGTCTTCTTTAAATTACTTAACTAGATTGTAGGTAGCTATACTTGTCTTAGGGGTTTCCTGATATAAGAATAGGTATATTTTTTAATGAATTAATATCTTAATAAGGCGGATACTATATTAATAGATCAAATAATACCTAATTAGGCGAAGATGATAGTTAATTTTGAAAATTTGTAAAATTCATTAAAATTTCCCCATCTTAAATGTAGTTTTCCAGAGTTTGAGCAAAAAAACGTTACATATTATTTTGTTCTACTAAATAATGATTTAGATTTAAAGTAGACTCGATCCTTTATAAAGATTCATGAATGCAAATGCAGACGTTCTCCAAAGAATCGTAGAATGAAGGCACCAGTGCTCGAAGCCCGGTCTGAAAAACGTGCAAGATGGATAGGACACGTCATGCGAAATGAAGGTCTCCTAAATACTAACCATCTTTGAGGGGATGACCGAAGGGTCAAACTTGACTTGACGTTGTCTAGTGGGGCAGTAATTTCCAATAATTATATATGTAAACTGTTTGTTAAGTGTAATTGATAATGGAAATAAATAAATAAAATAAACTCTTGTGTCAAAATACCATCAGTAAGACGTAAATTTAAACGTGTACAAAAATTTATTAAAAAATATATAGGTACCTATATAGAAAAACTTTAAAATTTACTAAGTACGCCCGCCAATCTTCTTGTATTCTCTTCGGCAAAAAACGAGTATTTTGCTTCTTAATATTTAGTGGGCGTATGGAATCCTAACCATTGCAATATAATATAGTCAACCATTTTACTAAGTATAGGTATTTTGTATAGAACGTATACGTGCGTATTGGCACGCGACCAAGTGTAGGTACCTACGTACTCAATTTTGCAATTTGTGTTACCATCTAAATAATCTTATCTATACTTGGGTCGATAATATTATTATTAATTAATTAATTGCTTACCTGGTATCGATTTCAATGTGAATCATCCACATAACGTAGTGTTTCTTCTTTTTCAGTCATGCATTAGACGAAGGCCTTACTTCTTCTGAACGAAAGTAAACATTTTTGAAAGGATGTTGGGCATTCTTGTTTCCTGGTGATTGTCAAAGAGGTGTGAATCTAGGTACCTGCCTATACCTTCTTGTGTTCAAATTAATCTCATAGACACCAAATAGCTAGGCAGGTAGGAAGCTACCTAATGGCGCTCTCCGCTGTAGGTACACAGAAATAATAAATACAACACTTGCCTCTTTTGCCCCCTATCTATATCATCAAGTATGTATAATAATTGGGGTTTTTTTTTCAAAACATTCTAATCAAAATTCACAAACGAAATATTTTTCATACAAATTGACAAAACTAATCCAAATACGGAAAATAATTTTATACTTATAATTTTCTTCGGCAAGTTGCTGAAAATAGTCTTGAACGTTCTCTTCGTGTCTGAAGGTCGTGACCCAGTGGCAATCTGGTTTCCGCGTCCCTCCAACCCAACCAGTACTGCAGCAACCTCCTCGTCTATCTTTTATCCCAATTCAGATCTGGTCCAGCCAGGTCCCGTGAAAATATTAGGTACATGGAAGAAATATGTGATAGCTACTTGATGTAAGGCTCCTTCATGCAACTGTTGCTACAGGAAAATGTTTCAAGTTGTCCGGCGCACTCAAAGTGGTAAAGTTAAATTGGGACAATCAAATAATTAATGACCCTTTCATTTGCCTATCGTCCAACAGGTTTTGCTGCTTGTCAGTTTAAAATCATTCAAGTACCTACCTAACTATCTTAAAACCCTTTTACTTAATAATTTTTGAGTTTAGATGACCGGATATAGGTTTTTATCTGAAAATCTTCATATTAAGAAATGTTTATTGTTGTTCTGTCTAATATAGAAAAATATCAGTTTTAGGGATGTTTACCTATATTCAAAATTCGTAAAGTTGTTTATTTAGGTATCTCTTCAGAGTTGACCCAAGTCCATTAGCCAACAAGTTTCTATTTTGATAAGATTTAAAAATTTTACAAAAACACATTTCATTGTAGGTAAACATTGTCACGGCAAATTTTTTGAAAGATTAAGCACAAAACCATTAGTTTCGTATTCCAATATTTACATTAATGTTCAGCGTTTAATCTTTCTTATATTTTTATTTAGTTTGAAACCTTCCGAATCCCATTTGTATAAACATTCAATAAGATATTTGTAAATAAAGCTGCTATCTTGACTTCTTAACTGCATCTTGTGTTAAAATAAATACAAAAAAAAGGTGGTGGTATTTTTCCATCAATTTATTGAAAGCCTTTATAATTTTGATAAAAGCTAACGATAATAATATTCATAATTATTCATAATAGGTATTATTAAAAATATGTCTTGTAGAGTATTTTCTTTAAAAAAGATATAATACAACTACTGAAATAAAGGACTGTTAAGGACGCTGGTGTACTCACCTGAGTTTTCACTTTCTTCACGACACAACTGATGATGGATTTGTTTAAATTTAAGGTTGAAATGTGTACACTTATTATTTGATGAAATTTTGGAAGAATGAACAGAACTTCACTTATTTACTTGAACCTTGGATGAATTTTATGTGGTTGATTAACTGAACTTCACTTTACGTGTTGTCACAATGACAGTTCACAGCAGAAGAGAGTGTAGTCTGTTACAACTTTGATGAGCACAGGATGGGGAAGGGAGGGGGAAGGAAACAAGAAGATCTGAATATTTCTGTGATACCCTTCTCAAATAATTAGATATTTTTGAATATCTAACATCCTCACCACCCGGAAATGAAAAAATGTAAAAATATGTATATAGGTACAGGAGTATCTCCCACCAAAACACTTGCAATTGCTTCAACAGTTTACTACTATACTATGATTATGTATGCTGAATCAAACTTATGTCCTTAAAATTAAGGTGAATTAAAATAATAAAACTATGTGGACGTATGCACATATATACGTATCCTAGAACTTATCTCTAGATGTTGGTCCATCCCAACAATGAAAAAAACGTTATATATAGGATACATAAATGAAGAAACTCTTAAATGTATGATTAGCTGCTAACTTATAACGATCCTATATCTAAAATTGCAATAATGAAGGCTTTATTCCAATGGTAAGGGACATATTTTGACAACTGGCCTTGTCATATAGCCCTTTGAAGTACGAAGTTCCACTACTCTAACTACACCGTCGTTACCTGGATGTAACTTAACTATTCTTGCTAATTTCCACTGAAGTGGAGGTAAATTATCATCTTTTATTAAAACTATATCATTTATCTTAACATTAATACGATCGGTAGTCCACTTAGATCGTAGATGTAACGTGTGTAAATATTCGATATGCCAACGTTTCCAGATTTGTTGACTGAATTTATTAATTAGTTCCCATCTTCCCAATAAATTTAAATTTGTTTTTTCTAAACAATTTTCAGGAATACTCAATAAAGGTTGGCCTACGATGAAATGTCCTGGTGTCAAGACATCAAAATCTTCAGGATTGTCGGACATTTCACAGATTGGTCTAGAATTAAGAACTGCTTCTACCTTTGTCGCTAAGGTGTAGAGTTCTTCAAATGTAAATTTAGTTTCCCCAATTGTTTTCCTCATGTGGGACTTGATAGATGAAATTGTACGTTCCCACAGGCCCCCAAAATGTGCAGCGGAACCTGGGTTTCTGTGGAAGGTTATATGTCTTTCCGTTAAATAAGCTGATATATTCTCCACTGTTGAATTATTTTGTAGAAAAGCATGAACCTCTTTCAAATAGTTTTTTACCCCAACGAAATTCATTCCTCCGTCAGAATAGAAATCTGAACAGAGTCCTCTTCGTGAAACGAACCTATCCAATGCAGCTAAAAACGCTAATGTGGACAAATCCGAAACGATTTCAATATGTACGGCCTTTGTTACCATACAAATGAATAAACATATATAAGCCTTTTGTATTTTAGCATTACGCAACGTAGATGACTTAATATAGAAAGGACCAGCAAAATCACAACCGGTCTTTGAAAATACTCTTGCTTGTTGTACTCTGACTTGTGGTAACGTAGCCATCAATGGCTCTATACCTTTGGGTTTTGCTCGAAAACATCTCATGCACTGATGGATTGTTTTACGAACTATGCTTCGTCCAGAGATTATCCAATATCTCTGACGTAGATTGGACAATGTTAATGATGGCCCTGCATGTAAATAGAGGGTATGATAATATTTGACTATCAACAAAGTAAGACTATGAGATTTCGGCAAAATTATTGGATGTTTTGCCTCATAACACAATGAAGATTTATGCAATCTTCCATCTATTCGTATGATACCATTTGAATCAAGGAAAGGCCTTAACTTATAAAATGTTGTACGATGGCTCATATTATTCTTTATTAATTTAATATCTTTTGAAAATTCTACTGATTGTACGTTCTTAATGAGTTTTAACAAAGCATTATCCCATTCAACGACAGTAATGGATCCCAAATGTTTATTATTCTTGTTACGTATGTTATGAATAAATCTCATACAATAGGTAGTCACCCTTACAAGTTTGGAAAATGAGCTATATTTCTCTATAATATCCCAACTGGTATGATTTTCTACGACGTGAGCTAATCCTACATCTGTTACAATATCTTCCACTGCTCTATTATGCTCTGACGCAACACTATCAACCGGCCATTCAGAAGCCGATTTGAATAACAATGGTGGCTTCCACCAAAGTTTATGATTCACTAGCTGATTAGGTAGTACACCCCTAGACGCACAGTCTGAAGGATTTGAAGATGAAGGTATGTACCTCCAAATGTTTATATCACAGTTAGAATGAATTTGTGATACCCTATTGGCCTCAAATGATTTTAATTTATGAAGTGGTGTACGAATCCATGAAAGTGCGACCTTTGAGTCACACCATGCATATACAGATGAAATGTGAATAGAATCTAAAATGTTTTGAATGTACTTTAATGATTTTGAAAGTAAGTGAACACCGCAGAGTTCCATTCGTGGAATAGATAATTTTTGTTTCACAGGTGCTAACTTGGACTTCCCCATAAGTAAATGAACATCTATATTACCTAATTTATCTTCTGAACGTAAATATATCGCAATCGCGAAACCCTTCTCGGATGCGTCTGAAAATCCATGTAACTGATAGTCAACACCCTTGTCTAATGAAACTACGCACCTGTTGATTTGAATCTTCTGAATTTCATGTAACTGAGAAATGAATTGATTCCATTTATCTGAAATATGATTAGAAATTATGTCGTCCCAGCCTAGCTTTAAGAGCCAGATCTCTTGTAATATTGACTTAGCAAAAAATGTAACAGGCGTCAACCATCCACAGGGATCATAAATTCTAGCAATGTTGGATAAAATTGCGCGTTTGGTTATAGTAGTATTCTGAATATTCACATTATACCTAAAATAATCGCCTGATGGTATCCATTGAATACCTAATACTTTTATTCCCATATTAGATTTTGAATCAAATGATTGAATCTCTTCACAACATTCACTGGGAATGCTGGACAGAAACTCCCTACTATTGCTAGCCCACTTACGAAGTTCGAAGCCGGCTTGAGCTAAAAGATCGATTAACTCTGATTTAAATTCGAGAGCTTGCTGAACGCTATCAGCACCGCAAACGAAATCATCAACATAAATTTCATTTTGAATAATCTTGCTTGCGTTTGGATGAGACAACTGACCAACTTTGGCTAACTCTGCCAAACATCTCATAGCGAGATAAGGTGATGAAGTGATACCGAAAGTGACGGTTGTAAGTCGAAACACTTCTAATGGTTTATCTGGGGAGTCTCTCCAGAAGATTCCATGATAATTACGATCCTCATGATGCAGATCTATTTGTCTAAACATCATACGTGCATCGCAAATAAATGCTACAGAATGTAAACGAAATCTCAATAAAACATCTGATATATTCTTTTGTAATTTGGGCCCTGCCATAATAACATCATTAAGTGACAAGCCATTTGTACTACGCATTGACGCATCAAACACAACACGTACGCGAGTTGTAGTAGAAGAATGTTTTACAACACAGTGATGTGGAAGAAAATATTTAATATCTGAAATCTTGGCCTTTTCCATGTGATGCAACTTCATGTACTCATTCATTACATTTGAATATTCTATTTTAAGAGTGGGGTCCTTTTCAAGTCTATTTTCTAATGAATAAAATCTTCTAAGCGCTAAATTATTAGATTCTCCTAATGTAGGAGGAATCTCCTTAAAAGGCAGTCGTGCTATGAAACGACCTTCTTTTGTTCTTGATATTGTTTGTGTAAAATGTTGCTCACACTTTTCATCTTCTGGGTTGACCTGTGAGGTCTCCGGAACCTGCTCCAGCTCCCAAAAGTTTTGAATTAAATTGTCTAATGTAACTGCATGTGTTACAAGTTGACTATTGTTTGTTGAAGAAATGTCAGGAATTTTCCCTATAACTATCCAACCAAATATAGTGGAATATGCTGATGGTAGCGTGGAGTCAAATGTGAGTTTTCCTCCATCCATGATTTCATTAAAAACATCTCCTCCTAACAAAATGTCTATAGGACGTGAGATATGAAAATGTTTGTCTGCAAGATTGAGACCTGAGAATTTTTTGTAAACCTCTGAACTAATGTTTTGTAATGGCAAATCTTTTGTAATCCTTTTCATACTGCATGTAATAATGTCAAGTTGTGGTTCTTGACCTTGAATTGGTTTGATTGTACACCTGATATGAGAATTAGGATAGTGAGAATTCTCTCCTCCTACCCCTGCTATGGAGACTGCTGCACGTTGTCTCTTTAATTTAAGGCGTTGCACACACGCCTCTGTAATAAGAGAACAAGTGCTTCCAGGGTCCACTAAACCCCGAATTTCGTGAAAATTACCATGTTCATCTTTTATATGTAGCATGGTGGTACCCAAAACAACCCTACCTAATTGATCCGTAGGTTGAAGGTTCGCTTGCAAACAAGTACTTGTCACTGCATGAGTTATCGGTTCTACACATGAAAAAGAAGGAGTGCTACTGCCCGTTGCAGTCACCTGCTGTAAATGTGCGGAAGAAGACGTATCATTGTTCGGCGCAAGGACTCGCCCCACATGCAGTAGACTGTTGTGTTTGCCACCGCACACCCTACATCTCTTGCTGGACGTACATTGCTGCACTCGATGAGGGTGCAAACAATTCCAGCACAAATTAGAATTTTTGATTAGTTTGTTTCTTTCGTGAACTTGCATGTTCCTGAATGTGGTACATGCAAATATGTAATGCTCTCCGTTGCAACAAATACATTTACTAGGTGTTTTAGATATAACTGTTATTTGCTGTTTTGAAAATGTATTCTGTCTACGCTCATTGTACTGATTACAACACGCTTCATTTGCCCTACACTGTGCCTCTAAAAATTCTATCAATTGAGAAAACTTTGGCAATTCCTCCTCAATTGAGTATTGTAACTCAAATTTATTACGCAATTCAATGGGTAACTTCTTTAATGTTAAATGTAATAAAATAAAAGACCATTCATCAACTTTAAACTTCATAGCCTTCAACGCTAAAATGTTTTCATTGATAATATCCAAAAAATTACGCAATGATGTTTTTGTATCAAGCTGTACCAGTAATAATGCATCTAAATGCTTTTCGGCAATAATGCGTGTATTGTAATACCGCTTTTCTAAAATAGCATATGCTACAGAATAATTTTCATCACTTAATGTTAAATGTTTTATTAACTGTAAGGCGTCACCTTTAAGACAACTCACTAAATAATGCAATTTATGTATTGGTTTTAATGTATGATCATCATGAATTATACTTTTGAAAATGTTTCTGAAATTTATATACTCTGTAATTTTACCTGAAAAACTAGGAATTTGAATATTTGGAATATGAAATTTACTATGCGAACTAATGACTTCCGTTTTTATATCGCTTTTGATATTTTGTGCTGGTTTTGGTTTATAAAATGAATTATACACCGATTTTATTGAATATATTTTTTCTTCATATTCATTATAAATATCCAAATGTTCCTCTTTATCAAAACCTACTTTCTTAGCAGCTTCGATTGAAATGTAACACTTAAGAAAATCTTCATAAAATGTATCAACATACTCGTAGCGTGTTAAAAATTCCGATTTTATAGTTGGTTCCTCGTAATTTGTAATATTAATAGTCTTAGATAATTCCAAAAGCTTATCAATAGGTCTTTTGGATAAATTAAATTTGATTTCAGCAGACATTTTGAAGTATGATTGAACAAACAAAGTTATGTCAATGTGACATACAAAAGTAAACAAACAAAATGGCCGCCGCACTAATTCCACAATACTTTGTTGCAAGTTATGATCTTACAAAAATGAATTTATGTATGAAGCGTATATCAATGATATGATATAAATGATATGAACATGAAATACTCAGATCGCTTTGAAAATAACAGAAAATATAGGAATGAATATATCCGGTGAGATGGATCAGAAAAGATGTAGAGTATTTTCTTTAAAAAAGATATAATACAACTACTGAAATAAAGGACTGTTAAGGACGCTGGTGTACTCACCTGAGTTTTCACTTTCTTCACGACACAACTGATGATGGATTTGTTTAAATTTAAGGTTGAAATGTGTACACTTATTATTTGATGAAATTTTGGAAGAATGAACAGAACTTCACTTATTTACTTGAACCTTGGATGAATTTTATGTGGTTGATTAACTGAACTTCACTTTACGTGTTGTCACAATGACAGTTCACAGCAGAAGAGAGTGTAGTCTGTTACAACTTTGATGAGCACAGGATGGGGAAGGGAGGGGGAAGGAAACAAGAAGATCTGAATATTTCTGTGATACCCTTCTCAAATAATTAGATATTTTTGAATATCTAACATGTCTATTCTAATGAAAAATAAAATATAATAAACAAACAAATGACTTGAGCACAGCAATGACATCTATAGAATAATAGCAAAACCTCATGTAAAATTCTATTCTAACAAGCTTCGGCTAATTTTCAACAGAGGGAATTGGTTTTTTATTCGATTATTATTTTAATATTTTAACACTGTTGACTGTAGATAGGAAGCTTATTACTAAATGGGAATATTTTATTTATTTTATTTTCCAATTTACCTAATTAATTTGTAAAAATACATTATTGTGTGCAAATTATTTTATATAATTTTCAAGTAGGTATAATTTTACAAGTAAAACGTCCAATTTGATTAGAAAAATGTCTAGGTTCTATTGAAAAAGTGCAATTTTAGGTATTTGTAAGTAGGTAGGTATCTAAAAAAGCACTCCATTTTGGGGTGGATTGCCAATATTAAAAAAGTAGGTATCTAGCTAACTACCTATATAAAATGTCCGTTCTAATTTGATTTGATTTACGTTCAATTTCAAGCAAGTGCGGATCCAGCCTTGGCACCAGGGGTGGTCACAAAGTAAAAAAAAGGTCATCTTAAAAATTTGGTATCTGGAAAGTACACTTTTCCTAAAAAAAAAGGTCATTTTCAAAATTTGGTATCTGGAAACTACACTTTTCCTAAAAAAAAGGTCATTTTCAAAATTTGGTATCTGGAAAGTACACTTTTCCTTAAAAAAAGGTCATTTTCAAAATTTGGTATCTGGAAACTACACTTTTCCTAAAAAAAAAGGTCATTTTCAAAATTTGGTATCTGGAAACTACACTTTTCCTAAAAAAAAAGGTCTTTTTCAAAATTTGGTATCTGGAAACTACACTTTTCCTAAAAAAAAAGGTCTTTTTCAAAATTTGGTATCTGGAAACTACACTAACCCCCCCCCCCCTGGATCCGCGCTTGATTTCAAGTATCTAACTGTATGCAGGTTTTCCTATTGATATAATATGGGCGTGGACATCAAATCAAGAGGTCCCGGGGCCGATTCCCGGTCGGGTTGAGTTTTTCAAAATGTTTTTTCCACTTGAAATTTCTAGTAGGTACCTACCTACCCGAGATTGAACGGGACCCGTTGACTGGAAAAAATTGCCTCAGGCAATAAGCGCCACCGGGTATATAACACCCTTGTATAGTGCAGAGAAAATTAATTTTATTGTAAAATAAGCAGTAAAATACCTATATATCCTACATGGCAAGGGCGGATCCAGCTGTACTAAACTTTTCCTAAAACATCTCTAGACGTGGTCTAATCGTGGTCATGTCACAAGAAATTATAATTTTATTTTGATCATAATAGAAAAGTAGGTATTTTATTAATAAATGGAAGTACTGTAGGTACTTAAAAATAGACAAAAATATAGGGCCTGGACCCAGCCCAGGGGGGGTCATGACCCCGTGGACCCCCCCCTTCCCCCCACCCGGATCCGTCCTTACAGTAGGTACCTACATGGGAACAACGTTTTACTTTTTTAGACGCTAAAAAATACATAAGTAGGTAGATATGTTGATACTTTCGGCCGAGGGTGCCGAGGAATAACAAAGGAAAGACTCGTTATTTATTTTTACATCAGTAGATATGTAGGTAGGTACCTATTCTTTTTAACGTGTTGGCGTCAAGGCGTAAGTTTCTCTTAAGATTTAGTTTTCTTTAGCGCTTACTCTCCTTCGGATGGTACAACACAACCTAAACATCAAAACATAAAACATATTTAGTTACTGAATACAAAACTAAATATTAAAAAAAGTTGTTAGGTAGGTACTAAAAATAAAAACATACCCAATAAATGAATAATTGTCGAAGGACTCACCTCAGCGAGAAGAAATAGACAATTTCAATAAAACTAAGAAAGGAGAATCCAAGGAAAAGCCCCAGCAGGCCTCCGCAGTTTGCCAAGAAATCAATTTGCCCGTAGAGCTCCGACCTTTTGTGTGTAATAAACTGGTAGTCTTTGAAGAAAATCGCAACTCTAGAATGTTTCGTTCTGCAAACAAAATATAGGGTAAACCAATTAAGTACCTAATTACAGTGTTAGGAATGTAAAAAAATTTAGAGGTTGTTGAATCAGAGATTGTTGTTTCCTTATATCTACACATTAGTAAAGTCGCAGTGGAGTCTGATGACCTGTTTTTATTGTACAGAAATTTCACGGGAAACCGAGCTCCAACTGTCTCGCCATCTCTTGAAGGGTCTTGCTGGTTAGCGATTTCTCATCGGATTGTTGTGGGCTGCTCCTGCTACCTTTGGGAGTGTATCGCCGTTCAATCATTCAACGTGGTCACGCCAAAAGCACGAAATTTTTGTCCTGCCCTACCCTGCCTCAACTGACAATGTGTTCGGTGTTGCGGGACTTATTATACCACTATATCTCTCAATGTCTTATCTAGAATATCATGTAGGGTCTTCATTTTTGCAGTCATTAATAACAAGTGCTTTAGTTCGACCTCGTCATGATTGGCCGACACAGGTTTTGTATAAGTAATTGCACTTTGCTTTCTACCCGCATGTGCTTATTTTTCAAAATAAATCTTTCAAGAATTTGGTTGTTGCTGCTGTTTGGTGGTCCCTTTGCGGACTTCGTTGTCGAGATCTACTTGGGAGGAAAGATCTAATCAAGTTTTAAGTTTTCAAATAACAATTTAGTCACACGTTTGGGACTTTTTTATATTTTTCCGCATTCTGGTCAAAGTGAAGCAGCAGCTTTTATAGACCTAAAATTAACGATTTGAGCGTGAATTATTGGTGGAATTATTTAAATAAAGTAATTTAAATATGTATCGGATTCCGCAATAATGGTGGCGTCATCGGCATAACATATGATGATAACAATATAGTTCCCCCTTTGATATCCTATGTACATATATTGAGCGATGCGACTTATTCTATTACAATTCTCCAGCATGATCCAGATAACACACACATAATATTATAATATGATGACTTACCGATCACCCCCCATTTTGTAAGCATTATAAGTCTTCAGATATGCCTTCCAGTCAAAATATGTTTGGGATATCTCGGCGTCGTAGGAGATGGTGGTGCAGGCTGGCAGACAGCGACATTGGTCAGCAGTTTGCCTTAGAGCCTTCTCTTTGATGTTCCACTGGACATCTTCTTCTTGCTGCTGGGCTGCTCGGTCCTCATCCAAAATTAGATGGCTTGCATTTTGAGGGTTTTTATTCACTTCTTTAGTGAGGAAGAAATCTGAAAACAGAAATATTAGATATATATTTCACATAGGTAAGAAGTAAGCCTCTTTTCCGATAGTGATATCAATCAATAATTTCTCCTTTATTGACCCCACTTAGGGGCATAGGGAGGCAACAAAAGCTCTCGATTGCATGCATTCAATGTCGCGCAGCATCACACCATATCGAGATTCCTCAGCTCTCAATATGAGTGAATATAATTCTTACATATTGATATAAATTATAATTATAATATTATGAATGAAATAACACACAGTTGCACTTTCACAAAATTTATATTGAATCTCGAGCGCTTTCGTCCAACTCACGCAGACATTGTCAAGAGACATGTGTGCAACTGTGTGTTATTTAATTCATAATAATGAACTTTCACTACGTAAATACACAAACCCTCCAAAATTATAATTATAATATTAGGCATTAGGAAGCACCTTAAGGTGTTATATTATCTTCGATGGAAGCAATTTTTTTATCTACAATGGTTAAATTTGATAAATCTTACCATATCGATGTACCTACACTGAGAGAAAAGTAAGGGGGAAAAGCTCGTATTTCTTGAGTTTTTTCTCGTAAGAACTGTTTTTTTTGACTCAGAGTGAAGCATTGGTTTTTTCAATGCTCCGTCATTGAATTTTCATACGAGGTATTTTCCCGTACGGTTTACTGGAAATTAGCACGTATTGGAGAGGAATTGATCTATGCAATGTCATTGAATTTTTAAATGATAGTTCATTGGAAAAAGCAATGCCGTCATTGATATATCTAAGTAAGAGCCTTTATATTTTCTATTAACATACGGGAAAAAATCAATGCCGTACGTGGTATAAACCGTTACATCATTGATATATCTAAGTAAGGGCCTGTATATTTTCTAGTAGCGTACGAGGAAAAACCAATGACGTTCTTGGTACAACCCGTTACTTCATTGATATATCTAAGTAAAGTGCTTTATATTTTCTAGTATAGTACGAGGAAATACCAATGCCGTGCTTGGTACAACCCATTACTTCATTGATATACCTAAGGAAGAGACTTTTTATTTTCTAGTACATTACGAGGAAAAACCAATGCTGTAATTGATTCAACCAGGTAGGAACCCCTTTCTTACCTATTACATCATTGCTATCTAAGCTCTCAATACCTACCTAGATCTAAAAATTCCACACATCCAGGTGATTGAGTTTGTCTTTTTCGTACTTGATACGTTTTCTCCCAGTTGATCAAAGCAAGACACTATGGAGGTATTGATGACTTGATGAAATTTTTGCGTCTCCCTAGATTACATTCAGCTCGTTTTGTGAAGTTTCATCTAAATTATAAACTGATGAGTTGGTGACGCATAGTCTCCTTGAGGAAACTCGCCAAACAGCTGGGAGAATACACCGTCTTCTCAGGCTATCCCTCAGTTGTCTTCCGTAGGTATGGATCACACATGTTTACCTAACATCTACAATGTGTTAATTTCGAAACTTGATCAAACGAATTGTACGAATAAAAAATTAACGATGAAATTGCGGAAGTTTTTTTGGAATATTCTTCGTTATTAAGACTTCAGTTATAAAAGAAAAAGAAGAAAAATTTCCCAAAAAAAAAATCGCAATTTCATAGATATGTTATTTTGTCTTTTATATTTATTTATTATCCTTATACGGCACTTAATTTTTTATGTCCACACTTGATCAAACGAGTTTTATCAACAAAAAAATATAGCAATAAATTGATAATATTATTATTTTCCTTTTGTTAAGTAAAATCACTTGATCTCAATTGAAGGTCTTTAAAATAAAATAGAAAAAAAAATAATTATTTCCCAAAAAATAATTTCCAAATTCATTGAAAAAAAAAATTCTGTAAAGTATACCTACTTATTTATAAGAAAATAGGTTGTTAACCTGAAGAGAAAATAAATATGAACACGAAGTTTGAATTAAGGTATCAATTTCAATTTAAAGTGCCAATTGCAATTTCAACGTAAAATGTTTGTCTTTTGTTCGTACAATTCGTTTGATCAATAATTATCCAGATAACACATTGTATAGAGAAATATAACAACATAAGTACATAGTTTGTAAAATGATTTTAGTATAAACTTTTAAGTAATGAGTAAACAAGTCTTGCATCTACGAGCTCAAGCAAACTAATGGTAGATCTAAGAGGTAGGTCGATTGCGTCTGGTAAAAAAATATCCCTACTCCGTCTGGAAATCACGGGCGTACCTACTTGTGAAAACCCCGTACGAACTTGGTTTTAACAGGTGCCGCACGGGAGAAAGTCAAGGGCCTGGATTTTTTCACGTTGTCCTTGCGAAATTCTCGTATTTACTTGTTTCTGTTGAAATTAATTATTGTCATTGGATTTTTCAAGTTTACTAGCTATTTTCCATTACCTACCAGCTCTTACCTAGTATCCTATTATTTGTAATGGCTTTACTCAAAACCAAAGAAATAATGGAATTTACAACAGAAATATATTTGAATTGCATAGGTTTTTGAAATTGTACGGATGTCCAGGAAAAAACTCCATGCTCCATCATTGAAAATACCAATGATGTTGCGTTTTCATATAAACCATCTCCGTAATAGAAAGAAACAATTCCCGTACGGGATATTTTAAATTATTATAAATTGAATCATTGTTTTATTCCAGTTGCATTAGTTTAATCAATGACATACAGCATTTACATTATTTCTATTCTTACTGGAAAAAAAGTAAAACAAGTAAACTTGTTTCTTTCTATGAATTACTTGAATAATTCCCTGATCCGAGAATTTCGGAAATTCCATTCTTGGGAATGGAAATAAGCAGATAAGGTGAATTGATTATTTCAATGATAATGGTTTTTTTCATAAAAGTTTATGATTTTTTCTTGTATTCTGCGGTTTTTATAAAACCATTTACTGTACGTGCCTTCATCATGACAAAATTTCTCTCAGTGTATATAAATAGTTTGCCTATTTCAAATTTATTGTTGTTGAATGATGTTTGCGCTGTTTTGTAGTCTTTGGGAATGATTGCTTCTGAAAAGGTACCTATGTATTTTTCGGGGATTAGGTACCTACTAGAGAGAAAATCTGTTTATTACACCATTTCCTGAAATACCTACCTATTTATTTTTGTTTCAATATACCTACCTACCTACACCTACCTAATGTAGAGCAAACATATTTGCGTAGTAATAAATAAAATTGATAAATTGAACAATATATGGAAGTTATGAAAACTTCTGAAGTAGGTATTTCAAAGCAATAATAATTTCTAACCTTTTGCAATTTGTAAACACCGAGCCATGGATAAGCCGCAAATGGGTACAGATGAATCCCCTGAAATATTTATATTTTAATATATTAAAATATAACGTTTATAATAATTAAAATAAAAAAGGATGTAAGTAGGTATAAGATAACTTAACTAGCTTTCCCGTCAGACTTTGTCCTGCGGTCCTAAAGCTATGAATATTTTATTCGAATTTGCATAGTAATATTCCTATTCTATTCAACCATATATTTTTGCATTAACACAAGCTATCAAACAACTGACAGTTTCTGTCAAACACTAATTCAATTTCAAAATTAAAATGTATGTAATGCAAAATTGTATTGTAAAAGCACTAAGTAAGAACATTACCTACTTTTACTCATAGTAGGTACCTATATGGAATATACATGAGTCTTGTGATCAGATTTCAAAAAAAAAATAGATTTCGCTGAAATTAATTTTCTCGACGTTTTCGAGGGTGTAGATTCCAAATATGCAAAAATATTTTTTTTTTAAATTTCCCCGTACCGTACAAAAATGTGTGCACACCCATAACTCATAGTAATTTTTATCCGATTTGATTGAAATTTGGTAGAACGGTTAGCCCCTCGATGTAGATGAGTCAGTAAAATCTTGAGATCTGTACCTTCAGGGGAACCCTCTTAAAGTATCCAAAGAAAATTTCACTTGTTCTAGAAAAAGGGCTAAAAAAGAAAAAAAAATCTTCGATTTTCATAAAATTTGGTATAGGGGTTGGTCTTATGCTCCTACACAAGCACGTAAAATTTGTCCGTAACTTCAGTGGGTCCCCCTAAAAGTACCGATTAATATTGAATATGTAGTTTTTTTTTTGTATTATAGACCTCCACCCGGACTCAAGTGATTTTGGAATATGTAGTTCTAAAGCAGATAATAAAAAGCTCCAATAGTCGATATCATTTTAAAGTTTCTATAATAATTCCAAGGATAAATTCATTTTAATCGTAAAATTATGAATTTTTATGCAAAGATATGTTTTACACGAAAATACTGTTATAATATACCTACTATGAGTTCTGGGCTACCCTAGGTTAGCAGCTTTTATGTTTTATTAAATTTTTTAACATTCAACGCAACTTTCTTAACTTTTTCATACCGTATCCTGACAAAACCAAACACGACCAACAAAGAATTATGGAAATTAGTTCAGCCGTTCACCCGTTATGCGATGACCAAAGGAAACAGGGTTAAATTTTTATTTTTAGAGATAAGTTCGACTACACTGAAATCTTTATCTATCGACTATACCTACTTACTGAATTTTTTGAGTAGAAAATTGTCCGTACAGAACATATTTATTTATCTGCAATATCTATAACGTAAAAGTAAGTTAGTGCGAACACTTATAACTCGAGATCGGCTGAACAGATTTTCATGATGCTTAGTTTATTTGATCCTTCTATCGGATAACAGAATAATTATTATTAAAAAATCGAAAAGTGGAAAGCAAATAATATAAAATATAATATTAAATTTAGTATGGAACGGATTTACTGACGACAACGCCATCTGTGAAAAATTCCATAACAACACAATTTATATTTAGGTACCTACTTGACAATCTTTGAGTTTCAAAATACGCAGATTTTTGATAGAATTTCTTTCGAGTTTTCAGAAATAATTTTTAACATTTCATACATATTAGAAACGTATTTTTGTATAAATTACAAATTCTAAGTCAATATTCATAGTGAGGACTAGCTACAGGATAACGTCTGTCAGGAAAGCTAGTGTAAATATAAACAAAAGTATCGTCTCATACTGGGCATGGCAAAAGAGACGCATCCACAGGCCTGCAGAGTGTAGTTGGTCAAGCACTCCCATTCGCATGTTTGTTGTGAGTACACTCTGAAATACTTCAGCTTCTTCTCGTTGGAGAAATAGCACTGCCTTCTAAAAATTTGAAAAAAATATTAAAATGATTAATATTCTATAATATGGTATTAAGACATTCACGAACTATCTGAATGTAAAAACATGATCTCCAATTATTCGATTGGCATATTAATAATTTCCACAAATGTCTGGTAAGAAGTGTGGCAACACTGATCTGACAAGGAAAGGTTTAATGTTTACACTGTCTGTGATTATAATTAAATTAAATTCGATATTTGCATTTAACTAACAGTGAAATATATGAAAGTGAAGTTTACAACCTAAACATCATCAAGAAATAAACCAGTGAGACTATAGGAATCCATTAACATTTAAAAACATAATTTTAAATCACTTGATATTATTGTTGCAACATGCCTACATTTACATGTACTGGATGTAATAAAAACGTCTCTAAAGAAGAACTGATACAGTGCTCAAAGTGCGAAAGTCACTACCACTACTCGTGTGCTGGCTTCACCTTAGATAACTTCAAAAAAATGAGTGCGGCAAGCAGGGACTCCTGGAAGTGTTGCAAGTTGAAAAAAAACAACGAACTTACTGATCTTATGAAGACGTTGAAGGGGGACCTCATAGCAATGCAACGGGAAAGCAACGACCGAATCTTCAAAAAAGTGGAGGAACAAACAGCTATGATGGCATCCCTTCTCAAAGAGAATGAAGAAATAAAGAAGACCATACAATTTCTTACGGAAAAGTATGACACACTCCTCATAAAACTCAATGCACAAGACGAATTGGAAAGGCAGGTGCAAAACCTTAAGCAGGCGAACAGGGACATGGAAAGAAAGATTGAGTATCTGGAGGAGAGAGTGGACAACGAAGACCAACTGAAGAATAAAAAAAAGGTGGAAATCCGTGGAATACCTTATGTCCCGGGTGAAAGACTTGAGGATGCAATTATAAAGATGGGAAGTGTTGCGAATATGGAGATGCGCAGAGAGGACATAGAAAGGGTCAAGAGATTCTCCTATACAAGTAAAGAAAAAAACGTTACTAATGTAGAGCCTCCAAGTATTGATGTGGGACGACAAGGGAACATCACTGCGACTTTTTCATCGGCTACATTAAGAGATAAGTTTTTAGAGGCTATTAAGATTCACAACAAGAGCAAGGGCAACAAGATGCAGAAACTAAACACGGCTGATATTGGTATGAATGTTAACATACCCATTTATGTACAAGAAGCCCTTACGCCTAGAATTAGGCATATGTATCTAACAACCAGGAGATCGGCGAGAGAAAAAAGTTACAAGTACGTGTGGGTCAAGGAAGGAAAAATACTGCTGAGGAAAGAGGACTCCGGAAGAGTTATACACATAAAATCACTGTCCGTTCTCAGTACATTATGAAATATGAAGGCCCGTACCACAGGTGGAACCTTGAACTTTTTGATGTGTGAACTTGCTTGTGTTTCTTCCATTCTTATATTTTGCAAAAAAAAATTAATTTTTTTACTTTTGATTTTTTTAATCTTATATTTTCGTTTTTTACTTTTATTTTTTTATTACAAGATTATCACACTAAAATGTGACATTTGCAGTTTTATAGCAGAGTCTTTAAATCGGAATGTAGAGTTTGAACGCAAACACTTTTTATTATACTTTTTTACTATTGCTAAAACTTTGTCCTATATTGAAATAACATTTTTTTTGCAGTGTGATGTGGGAAGCGGAAAGTATTTGCATGTGGGAAGGCGATGGTGTGCAATTCTCAGTGCACGTTTTGACATAAATGGACTTGCTCTCATGGCGGGTAGATTAGGATTGATAAGTGAGCGCGGTAAACGTCAATTAATTTTCGCTGTGTCAGGTGTGTTGAGTTTGTGTACATCATCACAACAAATTAGTTTTTTATACCGAAATCGTGAAAATGATGCGTGTATCGGTGAATAGTTCCGTGTGCTGCGGACGGCTTGTCGATCCTGCTCAGTGCATCTACTCGAAAACGACTAATTATATTGATAACACTGAAAAGATTTTATGTGTTGACGGGAGATGGACAATGTTTTGTGTTGGATGTTTCATGCTTGAATTTAAAATGAGGCAACTATCGCCTGTGTATCTTTTTTTAATGTGCGGTACTTCGGGGTCGTGTTGTGTCTGTGTGTAGCTAAGAGGCGAGCTGTAGGGAGCGTTTCGCCATTGTTTATGATTTTGTTTACAATCTGCGGTCACCGCCGCCATATTGATAGTTTTTGTTCTCATGGGGACTGTTCTGCTGGTAAATGAGTGATGAAAATTGTTTCAAATGTTTATACAGTGATCGAATGAGTTGTCTTGCTGTAATGTGCGTGTGTGGGGATGAATTCACACACCATTCATTGAGTGGCGGGCTCGGGGTGAGTACATTAATTGATATATCTGTATTGTTCTGGTTACTGTCTGTATTCACGGTGTTGATGTTTTTATTTCATAACATGAGTAGTGATGGGCCGGCGTGTTTTGGTCCGGGGAAAACTGATTACACTGTGTGTTGCATTTTACTACAATTCCAAGAAATAAATTATGGATATACCTAACTGTGTATCATGTGGTAGATTCTCGTATGCCCCGCCGGGTGGACAGAGCTCTCTGTATCAATTGTCATTACTGTGTGACTTTTTCTTTTTTCATGCCATTGTTTGCACTATAGGGTTATTTAATAGTACCTATAATGTTGTTTTTTATATTGTCTTTTTTATAATTATTTATTATAATGATGGTTTGCCGTAATATAGGTAAAAACCTATGTACCTACTCTATACTGCGACAACTAATAAACAGAAGGCGCGAATAATCCATTGGAAGTTATAAATCTTGAACAAATAACCACCCTTATTTTGCCTGCCTGGAAGTGCTCGGATATGGTCAGTGATAAATCATCCCTAAATATACTGCACTGTAATATTCGAAGTATTAATAAGAATTTTGATGGACTTATGGCTTTAATTACAAATATTGGCATTATTTTTGATTTAATTGTATTGAGTGAGTGTTGGTTGAGGGATGGTATTGTTCAACATGTTATCGAAGGTTATGAAATGCATTCCACTACAAGACATTTTAAACAAAATGACGGAGTTGTGATGTTTGTGAGAAAGTCTATGAATGTTACAATCGATGAGCCTATATTGGCCGGTGCAAACTGTCTCAGGTTGAACTTGAATGGGGAAGTCACCATACTAGGTATATACAGATCGCCAGCCAACTCTAATATAGGGCCGTTCATTGAATCGCTTTCGGATCTGTTCGATAGTGACGAGGGTGGGGAGTGTGTTATTTTGGGTGATATCAATATAGACATACACATATCACTCTTATAGGGTGAGTTGCCGTAATAAAAAAAAAAAAAAAAAAAAAAAAAATATAGACATTTTGCGAGCGGACGATGCGCGGGTCAATGATTACCTTGGTCTTCTTGCGGAGCACGGAATGTTGTCGGCTATTAACAAACCAACTAGGCTGGAATCTCTGTTGGACCACATATTTATTAGGACAAAATATGATACTTCCGATGTGAGGGGTATAATATGTGACAGTCTGATAACAGACCACTACCCGACTATACTTTGTTTGAAGCGGGACGAATCGCGGGGCATGAGTGTCGTAGAAAGGACGCGTACAAGGATTAATTACGAGGAAATTGGTAGGGAGGCAAAAGGGGTGGATTGGACCCCCTTGTATGCCATGTCCGACGTAAATGGTGCAACAGAGTTCATTGTCAGCACACTGAACGATATCATACGGGCACACACGTCCACTGTGGCTATACCACACTCCAAACGTATCCTGAAACCGTGGATGACGCCGGGTCTCCTCCGTAGTATTAATGTCAGAGATGCACTGCACACAAAAACAAGAAAGTACCCTCACGATATTGGCATGAGGAATGCCTACATTAAGTTTCGTAATGCATGTAAATCTTTGTTGATAACCGTTAAAAATAAATACTATACTCGGAAATTCAAATCAGTATCCACAGACACTAAGAAAACGTGGGAATTGCTGAACGAGGTTGCCAATAGAAAAAAATCTAAGCACACGCTGGAAATGGTAACCATAAACAATGAGACTTACAAAATAGAGAGTGAAAATAGGGATATAGCAACCAACTTTGTAAATGAATACTACATAAATGTAGGAAGTTCGCTCGCGCAAAACACATTGAATAGCCTAAACAAAACTGAAAGTCAGCTTCAGCGAATGGAATACGAGGCGGGCCCGTCAGATCCGACCCATACGATGTACAAATTCGACCCAATAAGCACCAACGAGGTAGAGACAATTGTTAAAAACCTAAAGGATAAGATTACTGTCGGAACGGACCTTGTTTCAACGAGAATAATAAAAAAGTGCATTGATAGCCTTAAGACGCCAATTCAATATGTCACGAATATCAGTTTGGCAGAAGGTATCTTTCCAGAACATCTAAAGAAGGCCGTAGTTTGTTCGATATACAAAGGGGGGGAAAAAGATGACGTGGGATGTTACAGACCCATCAGTTTATTGAACTCACTATCAAAAATAATAGAAACAGCTGCCAAGAGAAGGTTATTAGATTTTATTGAAAAAAATAATGGATTGTCAGACAATCAGTTTGGCTTTCGTAAAAATAGGGGAACACAGGAAGCCATAGCCTTCCTTACTCAAAAAGTTGTCAATATATTGGACAAAGGCGAGAAGTGCATAGCGGTTTTCCTCGATCTCGCGAAAGCGTTCGACACGGTATCTCATGGTTTGCTCCTGGCCAAACTGTATAGGATGGGTGTCCGAGGATCGGCACATAAATGGTTCTCGGACTATTTAACAGACAGAACGCAGAGAACGAGAATTGGAGGATATTTAAGTGAGGAGGCGCGTATCAGATTTGGGGTCCCACAGGGAAGCGTGCTGGGTCCAATCCTCTTTCTAGTTTATATCAATGATCTGACCGAAATTAGTATGGTTAACGGGGATGTTGTTTCTTTTGCTGATGACACGGCGCTGATTTTTCATGCATGTTCATGGGATGAGGTCTATGGCAGGGCTGAGGATGGTCTGAGGCTTGTTAAGAACTGGCTGGATACAAATTTACTTACTCTCAACGTTACAAAGACCAACTACATGACGATCAATATAACAAACAGAGACGATGACTATGTTAGGGACAAAACAATTGGGATACACAACTGTGACCCTGAAATAACTGTCATCTCACCTTGCAATTGCCCAATCATAAAAAAGGTTAAGAATTCCAAATATCTAGGCGTACTCATTAGTGAAAGACTCGACTGGAAAGACCATATTACAGCCACAGCAGATAGACTTAGAGGAACCATGCACGTGTTCAGGGAGATAAGAAATATGCTACCCCTCAAGACACTTAAAGCAATATATTTTGCTCTAGTGCATAGCATAATATCCTACGGCATTCTAGGTTGGGGAGGAGCCACTGTGACAGCATTGGATCCTTTAGTTAAAGTACAGAAGTCAATTCTGAGGGTTATAAATAAAAAACCATTTAGGTTTCCGTCGGAGGTCCTTTTCACTGAATTTGGCGTGTTGGACATAAGACAGACATATACGAAAACAATAATACTGCACTACATCAAACACAAACACTTACAGACGGAAATAACACATTTACTGACGACAAGATGTAGAAACAAACAATACTTTAAAGTGCCAAAGACGAGGACAAGATTCGCACAAAGACATTTTACATTTCTGGCACCTAGATTATTGAATAAAATACAAGACAACGTACTGACTAAAAGACAAATGACGTATACACCCCTAACTAAAAAACTCTTAAATGACTGGTTACTAAGAATTGGACGACACGAGACGGAGACCATACTAAACTACATACCTACCTGACATGACTATTATACTCCGCCAAAGACTGTTCCTTGAGCTCATCTTGAGCTTTCCTCGCGTCGTTGCTGGGCACTGCTAGACGGGGTGTGTGTGTGAGAGGTGTGTGTGTGTGTGAGGGGGTGTGTGTTGTGAGGGTATGAGGTTTAGATAACTGAGTGTGTGTTGGGGATGATACCGCTTCCTGCATTCATGCATTGCATTATTTTATTTTTTATTTCCTGCATGCATTTGTTATAACCTGCATTCATCTTTTATTCATTTATTTTTATTTATTTATCTTATTATATTTTTATATATTTATTTATTTGTAATGAAATGAAAATGAAATGATTTTTATTCCAAAGATAAATATAAACACTATTATCATCAATACATGACACAATATGGGCATACATAAATATAATTTATTTATTTTGTTATTTTCTTTATTTATTTTCTTTATTTATTTTTTGATTTGTTTTTTGATGTATTTTATTTATTTATTTGTTTAAATTCTTACAGCACAACAAATAAAACAATACCCTATATGATTGAATGTAAATATACATATATATACAATGTTAAAGAAAGAAATAATGGAGTATATTAAGTAGTACATAGTGGATGATGAGGTGTTGTGCTTTGGCGAGATTATCGTTGAGGGTGATCTCTGGCATCCGACCAAAGATTTTGCTTTTGCCTTTTTACTTAAGCATTTTACTTTTTTTCTATTTAAATTTTGTCTATTATCCTTGTTTAGATCCTTTATTTCGCTAATACTTAAATAAATAAAAATAGTTGCTACAGGTCTACCTTGGTACGGGCTTTGCTCAGTTAGGTGGATTCAAATACTTGTAAAAATTATTGTAATGCTATTATCTATGAATAAAGAAAGTTATTATTATTATTATTATTATAATTTGCTGGTTAATTTTGAAACATCTACGATGTTTTGGGCAGAAGATGATAGTCCATTTCAAATTAAAAATAAAAGAGTCTTGTATAGTTCTATAGCGGTTGTATAGTATTGAATTTTATACGACACAATTTATTTCCTATCTGATGCCACGAATGTATAGCGCCACCTATAAGAAGATAAAGAGCCATCTAGCGGAATACGCCGAATACAACTCGTACTTATCAACAACGTAGATTCACCACCGTTTTACCAAATTAACTAGCTTAGATTATTTCGCACCAGAGGGAGCATACATCACCTTTTTGGACAAATTATTTTTGTGCGAATAATTTACCTATATATATACTTTTTCACTGCGCAATTTTTCACTCTTTCCCTTCAGAACCGACAGTGCACAACATTGTAATTAGTTTTTAAGTTAATATAATTTTCTGTGATAATTCTATTCGAATTTATTAATATAGTGTTTGTGTTTTTTATAAGTTAAAATTGAGTTTCATTTCGGTAGTGAGTTGAATTCCTTCTTAACTGTTCAGACTTGTTCATAAAGAAATATTGAGAGCTGGTGAGTACTCCAGATATTCTTAAACCTATCAAACTCATAAGAGAGTTTCTTATCTTCTGGTAAAGATCATTTTTCCCACTATCATTCTACCTTGAGAAAAGAAATCAGCACTCCTTTTTCATCTCAACCTCATCTCATCTTATGGCCCAGATTCAACCAATCTGAACCCCATAAATTGGTGACCCCACGACGTTCGAACACCCTTCAGTTATTTACTTAATCCATAATTTTCCATGATCAGCACACAATCTCCAACAATCCATTAACATTCCAAACATATTTTCTCAACAATCTTAATAAAATTGATACATGCACACCTTCGTCCACTAATCCATCTCGAATATTTAGCACCCTATACATTCATTCCAAATTATCTCTTTCACAAAGCCATCTAAATAATATTGTCCCACAATATAAAATTTTCATCTCACATAATACATTCAAAATTAAGCGCGTCCAACACCCATTTACCATCCGGCGCAACTTCACTCCACTACGAGTACAACTGTCAAAATAGCATTACCAGCCGCTTTTGTTCGCGATAAATATATTCAAATTTTCGACAAAAAAATATGAAATCATAGGGTAAAATCATGTGCAAATTCTAAAATTCAACTAGTTCTGAAGGGATGAGTCATCCGATAGGTTACAGGCAAGTAAAATCTTTAAAAATACTACTGTAAAACGGCATTCAGCCCATAATCTTTTTCTAACAATTTTCAACTTATCGAATTATTAAAAGCCTCTTGTTTTTCTGCCTTGTATTTTTGCTACAGACATTTAATTAATAATGCCCAAACGTTACAAAATCGATATTAAAATCTTCAAAAAAAGAAGAAAAAAACTTAAAATTTGTGAACAATAATTGTAGGTTAAATTTTTTCACGATACAATGTCACATCGAGATTTTTTCATAAAACTTTTCATGTCTTTAAATACTGATAAAACTTAATTTAATACATTAGCTATTTATAATCGCATGCTGAATTGCAAATTTGAATGATTTTTTTACAAAAGAATAACCTTTGATTATCTGATTGCAGATTCACAAGTACATTGTTTTCATGTTGCCAAACTTGGAGGTAACCTTTTTATATTTTACATAAACAACAAGCGAAACAAATACCTACATTTTTATTAGATTTTCATAGCGCATTATTACATTTTAAAGAAAAACAAGAAATTTAAATCGCATTTTTCACATCTTTGTATATTGTCATATTGATCTTTGGTAAACACACAAAAGGACATTCAGACTCCTACAGTTAATATCTTACCAACATTTCAGTCATATTTTACCAATTCTTATTTTATTCTGGTCAATAAACGATTATTTATGTATCAACTTATCTACGATACAATTATTTCAATGGTCTATAAAAATATTCTATCTAAATTGTCAATGTAAAACAATTATATTACCATCTTATATTACCATCTACTAGCCAATTGCTATTAACGTTTTCCGCGACTAGAGAAATTCTATCTCAAGAATCTCAGTCCGAATTCAATTCGAGGTCAACTTACATATGCAAATACGGCCAAATACTTATACACATGTATTCATACACATGTATTCATAAAAGCTCTATGTATTCCACGCCACGTCTAGTACAATGCATCGCGCATTTTCAGACCGAAAACCCCATTTCGTCGGCTAACTACATACACGCAAGAGCAGAGATTTTCATCTCAAAGCTATCTTGTAGTGATTGAGCAAGACATACACACATGATCATAGCATCATACGTATAGTCTAGACAAGACATACACACATGATCATAGCATCATACGTATAGTCTAGACAGGACATACACACATGACCATAGCGTCATACGTATTGTCCATATTATACACACATGACCATAGCGTCATACGTATAATCTATTACCATCAAATATACAACTCAACGAGTTAAGAAAAAGACAATTAATGTATTTACATTCATACAAAAGACCATTGAAAACAAAATCCTAAAAAGTGTCATTTTCCCAAATCAGTAACATTTATTTAACATTATTGACACACATAAATTGACAAAATATAACATTATGAAAAATTTTAATCCAAACACACTATGTACAACTATATTACCATGTCTACCTACAACCCTTTACTTATTTTATTGTAAAAAAATTCTAATATGTATTTTACAAATGATTACAGATCCCAATACAAAACCACCAACTGTATATTGCTAATACCAGATTGGTAACAAATTTTATTATATATAAAGGATCTCACATAGTAACTTCACTCAATAAACAAAAAAAAGTATTTAAACATATACCAATTGGGAATCATAACTACTCAATACCATTTTTAATAAATTTTCCTAATTTTATTTTGAATATTAAACAGAAAACAACATTGAAACACCACATGTAGAAAATTTTTCCTAGAACAATTATCTTAGTAAAATATAACTTGTGAAATTTTTTTCAAAGTCAACATTTGTTTATAATATAGGTACTCAAATAATTTCTTAATTTCAAATTCAAATTTAAAATTTATTTCACAATCTTTTAAATTCAAGAACCACCCTAAAACAAATATACTTATACCAATTCTATTGTAAATTTTTGTTTATTCTATATGTTGCATATTATCTCATCACGACACTACTCAACCAACGCTGGACTTCACCACAATCCAACTGATGGAAGCCTACAGTAGCATTTTCACCTGCTGTACTTATCAGAAGCAGACTACACGAGTTGTCTCACAGACTTCGTAGCTCGGAGGCCAAACTTCTCCAACGAATTTTGCCCCACTACTGTCTCTCTCCAGTGGCAGATGTACATCACACCACGATTACACCCCACTGAAAACAACTGATGCATTTTTCCTTGCTCGTCAACCGACCACATGGATCAACCAGTTACTACAGCACAACCACCATCGCTGCTGCATTAATGGCCGAGCGCAAATCAACATCGCCGCTTCATATGGTAAAACACCTCAACGCTGTTTTAACCTATTTTAGCCATCATATTACCCCAGTGCAACCGCACTAACGTCGTGAACACTCTGTCCAACTTCTATTAAGTTCCAGTCGCTACAGAACCCAGCCAGTCGAGCCATGTCAACATCCAGTACGTACTTTCCTACAAACCGCTCAACCTGAGGACTGCAGAGTTCCACACTCCACCACCAGGTCAGGGAGGAAGATATTTTCTCCACATCAGAATTTATAGCACGCCATAAATTCTTGCGGGAGGCTGTATAGCGGTTGTATAGTATTGAATTTTATACGACACAATTTATTTCCTATCTGATGCCACGAATGTATAGCGCCACCTATAAGAAGATAAAGAGCCATCTAGCAGAATACGCCGAATACAACTCGTACTTATCAACAACGTAGATTCACCACCGTTTTACCAAATTAACTAGCTTAGATTATTTCGCACCAGAGGGAGCATACATCACCTTTTTGGACAAATTATTTTTGTGCGAATAATTTACCTATATATACTATTTCACTGCGCAATTTTTCACTCTTTCCCTTCAGAACCGACAGTGCACAACATTGTAATTAGTTTTTAAGTTAATATAATTTTCTGTGATAATTCTATTCGAATTTATTAATATAGTGTTTGTGTTTTTTATAAGTTAAAATTGAGTTTCATTTCGGTAGTGAGTTGAATTCCTTCTTAACTGTTCAGACTTGTTCATAAAGAAATATTGAGAGCTGGTGAGTACTCCAGATATTCTTAAACCTATCAAACTCATAAGAGAGTTTCTTATCTTCTGGTAAAGATCATTTTTCCCACTATCATTCTACCTTGAGAAAAGAAATCAGCACTCCTTTTTCATCTCAACCTCATCTCATCTTATGGCCCAGATTCAACCAATCTGAACCCCATAGTTCTATCACAAAATTTATAATTCAACATGAACCGGTTTTCGGAGACTATACTTACCGTCTCCATTATCAAATAATGTTCACTGACTATCTTTCATTTTTAATTTTGAATGGTTTTTGAAAATATTGTCTTCGAAAATGGTGTCCAGTATAACGATTGTTTGCGCCGCCGAATGGATCGCGTTCGCGGTGGGCGATAATGGGTTGATTCCTTCACACCGTTTTATACCAACCACACGCTCCGTCTTACCTGCCCCCGCAGACAAATTCAAACTGGCGTTCGACTACAAACGAAGAATTCGCCAATGTATAGTACACTGAGAGAAAAGTAAGGGGGAAAAGCTCGTATTTCTTGAGGTTTTTCTCGTAAGAACTGTTTTTTTTTACTCAGAGTGAAGCATTGGTTTTTTCAATGCTCCGTCATTGAATTTTCATACGAGGTATTTTCCCGTACGGTTTACTGGAAATTAGCAGGTATTGGAGAGGAATTGATCCATGCAATGTCATTGAATTTTTAAATGATAGTTCATTGGAAAAAGCAATGCCGTCATTGATATATCTAAGTAAGAGACTTCATATTTCCTATTAACGTACGGGAAAAAATCAATGCCGTACGCGGTATAAACCGTTACATCATTGAAAAATCTAAGTAAGGGCCTGTATATTTTCTAGTAGCGTACGAGAAAAAACCAATGACGTACTTGGTACAACCCGTTACTTCATTAACATATCTAAGTAAAGTCCTTTATATTTTCTAGTATAGTACGAGGAAATACCAATGCCGTGCTTGGTACAACCCATTACTTCATTGATATACCTAAGGAAGAGACTTTTTATTTTCTAGTACATTACGAGGAAAAACCAATGCTGTAATTGATTCAACCAGGTAGCAACCCCTTTCTTACCTATTACATCATTGCTATCTAAGCTCTCAATACCTACCTAGATCTAAAAATTCCACACATCCAGGTGATTGAGTTTTGATCAAAGCAAGACACTATGGAGGTATTGATGACTTGATGAAATTTTTGAGTCTCTCTAGATTACATTCATCTCGTTTTGTGAAGTTTCATCTAAATTATAAACTGATGAGTTGGTGACGCATAGCCTCCTTGAGGAAACTCGCCAAACAGCTAGGAGAATACACCGTCTTCTCAGGCTATCCCTCAGTTGTCTTCCGTAGGTATGGATCAGACATGTTTACCTAACATCTACAATGTGTTAATTTCGAAACTTGATCAAACGAATTGTACGAATAAAAAATTAACGATGAAATTGCGGAAGTTTTTTTGGAATATTCTTCTTTATTAAGACTTCACTTATAAAAGAAAAAAAAAAAGAAGAATTTCCCAAAAAAAATCGCAATTTCATAGATATTATATTTTGTCTTTTATATTTATTTATTATCCTTATACGGCACTTAATTACAAAAAAAATATAGCAATAAATTGATAATTTTATATATTTTTTTAAGAAAAAACACTTGATCTCAATTGAAGGTCTTTAAAATAAAATAGAAAAAAAAATTATTTCCCAAAAAATAATTTCCAAATTCATTGAAAAAAAAATCTGTTAAGTATACCTACTTATTTATAAGAAAATAGGTTGTTAACCTGAAGAGAAAATAAATATGAACACGAAGTTTGAATTATGGTATCTATTTCAATTTAAAGTGCCAATTGCAATTTCAACGTAAAATATGTTTGTCTTTTGTTCGTACAATTCGTTTGATCAATAATTATCCAGATAACACATTGTATAGAGAAATATAACTAGGTACATAGTTTGTAAAATGATTTTAGTATAAACTTTTAAGTAATGAGTAAACAAGTCTTGCATCTACGAGCTCAAGCAAACTAATGGTAGATCTAAGAGGTAGGTCGATTGCGTCTGGTAAAAAAATATCCCTACTCCGTCTGGAAATCACCGACGTACCTACTTGTGAAAACCCCGTACGAACTTGGTTTTAACAGGTGCCGCACGGGAGAAAGTCAAGGGCCTGGATTTTTTCACGTTGTCCTTGCGAAATTCTCGTATTTACTTGTTTCTGTTGAAATTAATTATTGTCATTGGATTTTTCAAGTTTACTAGCTATTTTCCATTACCTACCAGCTCTTACCTAGTATCCTATATTTGTACTGGCTTTACTCAAAACCAAAGAAATAATGGAATTTACAACAGAAATATATTTGACTTGCATAGGTTTTTGAAATTGTACGGATGTCCAGGAAAAAACTCCATGCTCCATCATTGAAAATACCAATGATGTTGCGTTTTCATATAAACCATCTCCGTAATAGAAAGAAACAATTCCTGTACGGGATATTTTAAATTATTATAAATTGAATCATTGTTTTATTCCAGTTGCATTAGTTTAATCAATGACATAGAGCATTTACATTATTTCTATTCTTACTGAGAAAAACGTAAAACAAGTAAACTTGTTTCTTTCTATGAATTACTTGAATAATTCCCTGATACGAGAATTTCGGAAATTCCATTCTTGGGAATGGAAATAAGCAGATAAGGTGAATTGATCATTTCAATGATAATGGTTTTTTTCATAAAAGTTTATGATTTTTTCTTGTATTCTGCGGTTTTTATAAAACCATTTACTGTACGTGCCTTCATCATGACAAAATTTCTCTCAGTGTACGAAAAAATTATCTGTCCACTGGAACAAGTAAACAATTATCAAAACCAAGCAATGACACTGATATAAATTTATAAAAAGTGGACAATTAATTTTCTTCCTACTCTACATTGTCGAAGAATTCGTTTGTAGTCGATCGCCAACTGTATTTTGTCTAGGCCCACTGACAAGCCAGGCTTGCGCAGGCAAGACCACAGGTAAGACGGAGTGTGTGGTAGGGGCATTTATTGTTGCAATCCTTTACCGAAAAAACTCCTTTTGTGACCCGGGCGCCTCACTTAAAAATTCGTCGCCGAACAAAGATAACGTTTCGAACTACAATTCGTCGCCGTATCAATCGTCGTTTTCGAACTGAATATCAAGATAAGATCTTCGAATATTTCATGTGATTTTGTGTGTGTTGTGTATATTGTTAAACATCATATCTGTGAACATATAGACCTATTTGTAAGGCTTTGGTGAGTTCCGACGAGAAGGAGGATTCAGAATAAGGTAAGTGAGGCCCGCCTCCTTTCATTTCATTTCTCTCCATTCCCTCTCGACTCATTTGTCGCTTCCATAAAGCGTGGTCCGTTCGAGCAAACACTTCGAAAAAATACGCCAGATTTACGCCCTGGCGGAAACAACGATAAAAAAGTATACTCTACTTCCAGCTCTAATGACACTTATTATGAGGTTCGTTTGGTTTAAATTCACCCTTAGAAGAAAGTTTATAGGAAGGTACCTACATATCGGGGTCATAGTTTCGAAGTCCTTCCGACGTTGTCATCATGTCAGGCTTTATGGCGACGTGGACCTCGTGACCCAGCGGGACTTTGAAGTGTTGGTACACTCGCGGCAAATCGGAAGGGGGGTGCAGGATAATCTGAGAAAAGAAACCGTTAAAAAATAATCTAAGAATGCCTGAAAATACATATATGTAAAGTAAAGAGATCTTTTTTTTATATGCTTCTGTGCTCACTCGAAGTGAACACAAATACACTTTTGACATCTTTCACACTAAGCAAATGCATGCTTGTGTCGTGTAAGCGGAAATGATCAGCACGACCTCCAATACGCTGTATACGTACGGAAGCCGCCGATTGATACCACTGGACTACCAACCACCTCATTGATTGGTTGAATGATTTCTAGAGCGCGTATAACTAACAGTATAGCTTCTTGGTAGGTAGGTATTCCATTCTCCATATAATAAATATTATGGTTCTTTTCAGAACTTCAGATGCCAGATCTCTAACCAACAGTTAAAAACACAAGAGGCTTTTCATTAATCTTCATCTTGAATTAGTTTGTTTGAACGAAAGGAGATCGGAGTGAATGTCGCTGTAATCTAATGTGCACCTGCACAGGCACCTGCCTAGTGAGATAATGAATCCCAAAAAATCCATTTAATACCTAGTTTGTAAGTATTATAGTATTATTGCTTTATTCTAAAATATTTAATTTGGGAAATAAAATAAATAAATAAACATAAAGGTAAGAAGTAGATCTAACAAGACGCCCTTGGAGTGACTTTTTAAAGCTATTATTTATTTTTTATTTTTCTTCGATCATCCGGCATTGCAGTATTAACCTATGCGCCGGCGCCGGTTATAATATACTTAGGTACGGTATATTATTTTACTATACGTTATAAGAGATATTTGATGTTCTGTGAATACTGAGTATATATACTAAGAAAATACACTACGTACTAACCTTAAAACCTTGTACCGGACCTCGACACATGTAATCAAAATCGTCCATATCCGATTGAAGCAAAAGTGAAAAACTAGGCTGCGAATCAGGTATCTGAAAACATAATATATAGTGTGGTGATAGAGGCTATTCAATAATAATTGTACTCAGGAAGGTATGTAACTGATTAAAGGCATGTATGTATACATCTGAACACGAGCGGTAGGTAATGCAACGTTGCAATGGTTATATTATTATGTTACCGCTCGTGGTTGTGATGTGTACAGGCCCTAACTTGTCCATAAAGAAATTTACCGTCCCTCTAATAGGATAGGTTGTCAAAGGCAGATTAGGTGGGTATCCCATCTCCATAGTCCATCCTTCTGAAGTTGTATTGCTTACCAAATAGGTAAAATCCTTATGGAGCCTACAATAAAATGGATGAATTAAAAATTAATAATATTGGATCCCATTATTATCTTTCTGTTTGTTCAGCAACCCACCATCGTCCATTGCTGCAACACCAGGTGTCCCCTTTTTCGCGTTTTAGGGACCTATTAGATACGCCACTCCGCCGCGCCGTTCATAATGTTTGATATGGAATTGCTTCATAGTTTACAACACTTGTTTATTTACTTAAACTAGTGGTCGATCAGTGCTCGAAATTTGACCATAACTAATTTTAATTATAAGTTTGAACATTAATGACTGCGTATTCTCAAATTCACGTTCCAACTCATCGCAAGAAGTTCTTGCTTAGAACTTAATCGGTTGCCAGTAGTTACGTAGGTAACTAATGTTTTGGGTAAAACATTTTCAGAATACAGAAATGTCAAAAGTCTCAATAAAAATTGGATAGGACGCAACTCAATCGTCTGTTTTCATTTCAGAATAGCCGTCATAATAAGATTCCATTGTCGAAGACTGAGCGAGCGCTATTTCATAATTTTCTTTCAAAAACAACGACATGGATACGTCAAATTTGAAATGTTGATATGTACAAAGTTTTTTCTATTATTGTCATTAAAGGCAAACAATATCAATCTATTATCGATTTGACCACAGATAAACAAAATAATATATGTGTCAGTGTCAATGTCAAATACATCGAAGTGTGTATGAGTATGAAATATTAGAATATAACAGAATATTACTGTAGTGTTTGTTATGTTTTTTTATTAATTTAATTTATGTTTTTCTTTTAATTAGGCATTCCACCCATAGAGGGTGATTTGTATGTATTTTATATGCATAATTTCAAAAAAAAATATTAGCATTCGTCACTCCTCAATATAAACTATAAGTGTGCGAAATTGCATACTCCCCCGTCTGCACAATTTTCGTAAAGTTTTTGCTTTCACACAGTTTTTGCTTGCTTAGGTACCTATTAATATATTGATAATGGAGACAGTGGCGTTTCGTGGGTTATTGGCGCCCGGGGCGGGAACCACACCCTTTGGCGCCCCCCCCTCTAAGTATATACACTAAAAAAAGCATATTTTGCCGCCCTGCTAATAGAGGCGCCCGGGGCGATCCGCCCCTCCGCCCCCCCCCCCTCGGTACGCCACTGAATGGAGATACATATAGCCTCATTTCACCCCGACGAGGATGATTATCGTATTTGGGGAATTTAAAATAACTAGTTTAAAAATTTGGACAAAAGTCTTGGTTAAAAACATAAGAATTAACTGCGAAAAGTCACATCCTTACACTTCTTGTCGAAAGATTTCGTCTGCGGACAGCATATTGAAGGTGTAGCAAGGCCCGTCTTCCGTCAGCACATATTTGAAATACGTCCTGCAGCCCCTGATTGAGTTTTTTAGCTTACAGAACATCAACGTTTTCTCCAGTGCCGGCGTTACCTATTCAGTTTAAAAGAAAAAAAAACCGCATAAATGGTAGAGGTAGATATTTTTTTTTTTTTTTTTTTTTTTTTTATTAATTAAAAAATATATACAAGTACAAAACATATAGGTACATTAACAAATATATCAAATGAAAAAGTCAATTTTATATGCCCCATTTGAAGTTAGAAACTTGTGTATGGGGCAATTAAAAAATAAACTTAAATGGTTAGAGCAATTATTTACAAACAAATCTACAGCAAATTAGAATAAAATAGGTAAAATCAAACATATGCAATTTACAATTAATTATTCCTTACACACATACCGATAATAAGTAAAAGTTTTTTTTTTTTTTTTTTTTTTTTTTTTTTTTTTTATTAATTTTTTTTTTTTTTTTATTATTATTTTTTATTTTTTTTTTATTTTTTTTTTTTTTTATTATTATTATTATTATTTTTTTTTTTTTATATATATATGGGTGGTAAAAGCCAGTTTTTAAGCTATTTGTGGTACCAACTGTATTATTTGTTCTGATATTTGAATAAAATAAATTATCTATAATAATAAAGGAAAGTGCCTGACTGACTGACTGACTGACTGACTCATCAACGCACAGCCCAAACGGCTAATCGTAGAGAAGTGAAATTTGGAAATCAGGTAGGTCTCAATACAAAACCTTCCACTAAGAAAGGATTTTTGGAAATTCCACCCCTAAGGGGGTGAAAAATAGGGTTGAATGTTTTTCAAAGTATGCGAATATCTCGGAAACTAGACATGGTACGAACTTGAGATTTGGCATATGAATTCTTCTATAGAAATGAGTGTTAGCATATTCGGCAATTTTTCCAAAATTTAACTAAAAGGGACGAAAAAGGGCACATATAAAAAGGGATGATTTTTATGTGCCTCCTAAAAAGTGTAACACAAAAACAAACTTCTAAGCATTGAAAATAAATTTCTTAGACGAATCCTGGGGATAAGATGGTTCGACTTCATAACAAACCAAACCGTCCGATCACGAACGATGCAACCTCCAGTGACAACGGTTATCCTGAATCGTAGACTGAGTTGGCTTGGCCATGTCTTACGTATGTCCCCCGATTCCATAGACTATGGAAGCTTATTATATACACCGGGTGGTAGAAGAAGACGTGGCAGACCAAGACTCACGATCAAGAGAGCCTACGATGAAGACCTTAGGGATACCGGCTTAAGTTGGAATGACGCCCTGGATTTGGCCCAGGATAGAGATGCTTGGCGAGGCTTTGTGGCGACCACATGCTCCACCTAGGGAGCGAAAGTGGATTAAGTAAGTAAGTAAGTAAGTAAAAAGTGTAAAACTGGTTTTATCGAAATTTCAAAAAAATGATTTCTTCAGAAAGAGTCAAATTATACTATTTCGTTTTCAAAAGATATCATTAATTAGAGGGGAGGGGGTGAGGGGCACTTTTCCAACGTGTATGTGTGTGTATCCGTCCCCTCTTTATAACTTTTGATTCGCTTGATACACAGATCCTAAAATTTCAGAAAATATTGAATACTTTAAGCATACAAAATTTGTATACTCAGAATTTTGAATTTTTTTTTCAGTCAGGGGTTATCAACCTTTGAATTTTTATTTAATTTTTCCATATATCTCAAAAACCATAAAATCTAGAACCCTAAAATTGTGTATGTATATAGAAAAATACAATATCTAAAATATAATTTAATGAAGAAGTTCCAGGATTTCTCAAACTTTTTTTATAAAGAAAAATATTTTTTTTATGACAAATTTACGAGTTTCAGTGCCTATATTTCAGAATTTTATAAAAATATCGAAAAACGCCGAAACGCTACAACTAGATATTTTATTTTTCTATAAAAAATACATACATCATAGCAGTACATCTCAAACTTTTCTTAACAATTTTTGTAAAAATTTAATTTATTGACGACATCGTTTCATACAATAAACATACCGACTCAGGCCATCGACAGTTGGATCTTATTCGGCGAGCCGGGCCGGTGTGGTGCCGCGGTGTATGGCTAAGAACACGTAGAAAGCCGATACCGACCCGCGTCGACCAGCGCAAAGAATGTTACTATGCATTTGAATGGGGATACCCACAGAAAAGCAGGAACCCGCTTTCCGGCATGCTCATTTAAATGCAATGAAACCATAGGCAACAATCTATGAGCCGGTCGGCGCGTATCGGAATCCGCTTTCTACGTGTTCCTACCCAATGAATATATACGTAGGTAGGTACCTACCCAGCCCAACCTACTTTCTCCAATACACGTGTCGAAACTATTGCGTAATCTATAATATTAATATAGTTTTGAACTAGCCGACCCGTCAAACTTCGTCCCGTCTTGGAATATAAATAATATGTTCGAGATTTTATGTATAAATTTAAGTTGATTTCAGTTTAAAGTTATTTAACACAGACGACGACGTGGTCCTTATATTATTGAATATGAATTAGTATAATGACACATTCATTAATACCTTTTTAACTAGGTACTGTAACCGATGCATCTGTTATAAAACATATCATTATATTATTTTCTATCAGCATTCCGTGAATCGTATCATTTATCAAACAACTGATTCCTGTTAAACGCCTGATTTAATTTCAAAATTAGAAAAAATGTATAATGGAAGTTTTATTTTTATTCCGTGCAACTTTTTTCTTTCATAAGACCCTTCAGACAAAAGCAAACACGACAAAAAAATGGGCGATATAAGTTCAGCTGTTCTCATAGGGTAAGAAACACGTAGAATGCCGATTCTGACTAGCGCCAACCGGCGCAAAGAATGTTACTATGCATTTGAATGGGGAAACCCACAGAAAAAGCAGGAACCCGCTTTCCGACACGCCCATTTAAATGCATGGAAACCATAGACAACAATCTTTGAGCTGGTTTGCGCGGATCGTAATCGGCTTTCAACGTGTTCTTACCCATACGATGACCGCGCAAATTAGCGTTCCATTTTTATATAAGAGATAATACACTTTCCGTGAATTCAGAGAAACACTTTACGTACCTACCTACTTCAATATATTTTTCGTACCATGCATCCTGTACAGCGATTTTGAATTGTTTTTTTACGATCGACATTAAAATCATTATGTAGGTACCTACCTATTTTAGTAATTTATTATCTCTACTAAAATAATTTACGGTAAGTTCACGAAAAGAATCTGGATTGTATTGCAATTCTTTATGTCTTGATCTGTCAAAATAGTTGAAGCCATTTCATAAAAACACTAGCAACAAAAAAAAACTATGTGAGTAATCTTGCTTTGAATTTATTGCGTAAACCATGAATAGCAAGTTGATATAATATGTTGAAAAAAGGTAAATAGTATTATGAAGTCAATAGGTAAATTATTTTATATCAAATGTAGTCAATGTGCAAAATATTAAATTTTAAAATTATCTACAAAACCTCACATCATTTTAGGACAGATCGTAAATAATTGTTTTGAAAACACTGGCAAGTCAATGACTACATCATTTCGTCACTGTATAGTGCGAAAAAATTAACTGTCCACTGGAACGTATAAAAAATAGAGAAAGGGATAGCAGTTAGCCGGATATTATGACCTCCTCACACACCATTTCCAGATCCCTCAGCTTTGCTTCGAAGGAGCAGAACACGAGGAAGACCCTCTCGGTATGAGAAGATCTTCTTTGTCTTCGAAACCCTTGCGGTAGGAAGAAAAGCGCTCCCCTTAAAATATCGGTGTTTTTATTTTCAAAAATTTATAAAATTCGCAGAATGCTAAAGAAGTCCTTACTAGAGCCCGGCCAGTGCGTAAATTACCATGGGTACAACGCATGAATTACGCTTACGTAGGCGGTATATACCAATTGGACTGACTCCGTTGCCGGAACGTTATTGTTCCAAAAATCGCGGAAACTATCTGCACCTTCAGCCAGGATGATATATGACGAAACGTTGTTTTATTAAACTTCCCTTACTTACGAAGACCACAAAGCTGCTGTTTTCCTCTATATAGTCTAATAGTCTATATAACGAAATATTATATAGAATTACTCTATCAATTTTCTAAGTTGTAGAATTTATTTTGTGATTATAAGGTGTATTTCTTAAGTGATACTTTAATAAACAAATCAATGAGTTATCCAAACATGCCTCTTTTTACTATCCGGTATCCGGCAGGATATTATTTACGCCGCCGGATAGACCGGATATCGGATAGTTGCCGATATCCGTTTCATCTAATAAAAAATATAAACAGTGGACAGTTAATTTTCTTCCTACTCTACATTGTCGAAAATTCGTTTATAGTCGAACGCCAATTACTTATACCATTAGAATACTGAGGTTGACCACCTCACTTCCTTAAACCTCAACCGGTTAGAAAAGGCACAATGAGCCTCGGACGACTTCGAGCGCAATGGAGAGTTCTTTATGCCTAACCTATTCTCCTGAGTGGGTCCAAGGCCTCCCGTATTATGGGGTGGTTTGGGGGGAACCGCCACGGGCTTGATCTGTGTGCGGCTGGCTTTTTGGCAATCGGGCTAGGGTTTGGCTTTGTGCGGATCGGGTTTGCTGCAGTTTAGTTTCCTCCGGGCTGGTTTGCGGTGAGCGGGGGGGCTTAAAAGGGAGAATATTACGTTATTATAAAAATGGAGACCTACTTTACGTGGTCATCGCATCACGCCTGGAGGCCAAGTCGAAATATTAACGACAGCTCCAACGTTAACAATTTGTTGATATTTCCATAGAGATAACGTAAAAACTGTTGTTCAACGTGCGTTATACAATGCTGTTCCAAATTCCGAGTCAAAAAAATAATTCTGTCAGTTATTCAAAATTAACGTTAAACGTTACCTCAAAATCTTTGGAAGTATTACGACGCTGCTATTATATTGAAGACGAAACGCATTTTTTTTTGTTTGGAAACCATTTTCAATTTGGTAAACGTTAACGTTCGGAACGTTAACAGTTTTCACGTTTAACGTTATTTATTTCGACCTGAACGGCTGGACCGATATCGTTTATTCTTTTTATGTCGTGTTTGCTTAGGATAAGATATTTATGAACTAAATTTCGAACCTACGACCAGACAAACAACAACAAATCAAAGTGAAAGATATAAATTGAAATGTTAAAAAAAAACGTCTGTAGCTTTAAAAATGCCCAAAGCAGATAGAAATAAGTGTTTTAAAGATCACTAATTTCATTGCTTTTCGAGACCTGAATATTTTTCTATTCATATCCAGCAATATAAAAATTGATTTAAAATAACGTCATTTGATGGAATAAGTTATTCGAATTCGAATTCGAATATATGGAATTCGAGTTATTTTTTGGGATTCTCATAGAACAATGTCAGTCAAGTTAGCGAAATTTTTAAGTTCGCGGGCTGATTCTATTTGTATAAGAAGCACATATTTTTTAAATACAGATTAATAACGACAAATATAAATAAAAATATAGTAATTTAATGGAAATTTTAGAATATATATTTAAAAAAAGAAATGTTGATGATGTTTCTTATTATTATTAATTTTGATGCGAATATAATTAATTCTGCATTGTTTAGGAAGAGAAAGCAAATACAGTAACACGTGAGCGAAGCCACGGGTAACTAGCTAGTTTATTAAAATAAAGATAAAAAATATTGTTATATACACTCTTAAAACTATTATTAACATTCTTGAACTTTATATACGAGAGTATATAGCTATGTATTAAATTTAAAAAATAACTTACTACACCAAATAAGTACAAATTTTTTGCAATGGGTGCGCATTTGTCCGGCAATGTTGCCTTATTGTGGCACAGCAGAGAGACTGTTTCAAACATTTCTTTTCTAAAATATGAAACACACAATAATTAATTATAGTTTTCCAGTAGATCAAACCTTTACTCGTATTTATACTTGTATGAACTACGTAATCATACTAAAAGTGGCATCTCCTGCATTTTATGAGGACATGTCACTGCTCGCCTTGGCCTTCGAGTCAATGCCTGTAAGACGGAGCTCATGGCAAATAACACGTGCCCCGATAAACAGCTACAGATAACCATCGACGGTCACCAGGTCTCCCGGGTGAATAAATTTAAATACCTGGGAGCAACAATTACCACCTCTGGTGACCTCGGGGCTGAGCTCCCGATACGTATCGGTATGCCAAGTGGCACCTTTAACAACATGACCAAGATTTGGAAAGCGTCGGCGTTTAGTGTCGAGACGAAATGTAAACTGTTCGATGCGTGTGTGTTGCCCATTCTCCTGTATAGGTGTGAGTCCTGGCACCTGAACAAAGCCCAGGCACAAAAAGTATCTGCATTCGAAACGAAGTGCCTCAGGAGAATTTTGGGTATAAGATGGTACCACCGCATCACGAACGACGCAATACGTCGGCGCACCCAGCGTAAGCCCATCACTTCTACCATTATGTAGAGGAGATGGACTTGGCTGGGGCTGGGACATGTGTTAAGGATGTCGAATGACAGTTGGCCTTGAGGAGAGTGCTATTCTTCCTCCCAACAGGGTCCCGAAGACGAGGAAGATCCTATAATACCGTGTTCCGCTCTGGGATTTGGACATAGTGTGGAATGGATTTGGACATGGTGTGGAAGAAGGTCATAAGCATTGCGCAGGATCGAGCGCAATGGAGAGCTCTTGTTACCTCTCTATGCCCCTAGGTAGGGTTTAAAGGGAGTATGTATGTATGAAATGGAATGCATTTCATTTATTCACCTATGCGTTAATAAAATGTCAATGATACATTTTCTGAGGTAGCTATTTTTATTAAACGACGAATAAACAGATTCTTTTTTATAGACGCATTTTATGAGGAGACGTCGCTTCTTTTACGCAATTCCGAGAGCATTGTGTTTGCTGCCTCTCTTTCTTATAATATAATAATATGTATTGGCCTGTAGGCAGGACCATCTGACTTCACGCCCTTTATACGGTGTGGTCACAAAATTTACGCTCATTTTAAAGTTGTTTTATTTATTGTATATTTTTTTCATTTTATTGTTGTAGGTATATTTGATGTAGGTACTTCAATAGCAAGCAACAAACAACAAAAGCTTCAGGGTAATTGACAGGACAGAAAGGGAAGGGGACGCTTTATAAAATGTTATGATAAAATCTGCGTTAGATTAAAGGTGAGTGTTTGACAATTTTACAATATTTTATACATTGTAGGTACCTGTAATTGTGATTCCTAAATATTTCCTAATTGACCACACCGCCAATGTGCGTGACGTCAGCTCCTGCATTCCGGCCTGTCAATGCGAAAGACAGACAGCAATCAGGAGGGTCTCGGTAGTACATTATAATCCAATAACTTTAACAAAAAATAGGTATAATATTGTCTTACATTTCCTTCTCCAACGGTGGCTTAGACGTCCCCCGAATACCGTAGTATCTGCCATAGAACTCGGTAAAGTTAAACACCGATTGCTTTACTTTAGATTCCGGGCAAACCGTCACAGCTGGAAACGGAACCTTGAAATTAATAAAAATCCTTATGAGCTGTTTCTATTTTGGGCCGTTTCCACTTTGTTAAGTAGCAGGTCAAAATTGCAGGTGCGAGTTGCGGGTTAAAAAATGAAGTGTAAGTTGGTGTGAGTGTAAATTTGCTCTGTTCATTTCAATATGTTGTTTATTTTCTTTTTTCACCACCGGGGGCAGCACTGGCAAACAGGGTGCGCACACCTTTATTTGCGGTATGCTGCGCATGTGAGGAAGGAGGGCGGGGTGAGGCTACTTGCAAAAATGGAATCTGTTTTCTGTTTCTATCACCGTTATTTATAAGTTCACTTACAACTCTCAGTTCTCTCACAACTCTCAACCTCACTCACACATAAACTTGCTGCTTAACAATGTGGAAAAGGCCCATTATGCGAAGAAGCAACTGTAAGAGTGAGTTCAACTTCAACATAATAAAATAGTAGTAAACACGTGTGGACAGAACTGGGAGTTTCTTGGTAAGTGCAGGTATCAACTTAACGGTGGTAGAAGCGGGTTCTATATATTGCGAGTAGCCTATCGTCCCTAGCTCCTTCCCTACACGCGTAGAATACCGCATTTTTTTAACGAATCTGTCCTCACTCAAAGTGAACACAAATATAATAATTGAGTTTTTCACAGTAAGTTACTTTAAGTTTGTGTCGTGAGAGAGGAAGATGGTCGGCACCTGGAATCGAACCCACGAAAAAGTACGAAAGCCGGCGTTGTAACCGCTAGTATACCAACCACTTCATTGGCATGCACCGGTGGCGATAAAGAAAATAAACAATACACTGAACTGCACGGAGCAATTTTAGAATCGCACCTAATAGAAGTGGACATTCATATTTGAACTGAAAATTTTACCTGCAACTTGCATTTACAGTTTTGACATCCTACTTCACAAGTAAAAACGGCCCTTTAGATTTTGCAGAGACTCCATTTGTATGAGAAGATAGAAACACAGCTTAAGCACCCACCTGCCAAATCGGAGTGGCGGTTTCTGCAAAACTCACTATCACTGGACTCTGTTGCCATTTGAGCCAAACTTTGTAAATTACATGACTGCAAGCTACTAAACTCAAAATTAACATACAACACCACCAAATTCTGAAAAAAGTTCAGTATAATTATCTAGATTTAGAAAGACAAAAAAAAATTCAGATGGATTTAACTAATGTAATTCCGACCGATGCATCTGTTTTAAACCATATATTTCCATCCGCATTTTTTGCGGATGAATCACACCAACTATCGTACAACTGCCAGTTTCTATAAAATAAAAGGCCAGTTTAATTTAAAAATTTGAATTAAATTTTATAGTAAAAATCACTAAGAAGGTTTCCTCATTTAAGTTTTCTTATTGTTTCTTTCTTATTTAACCTTACATAAGAAAATCTCCTGATACCTACCTAATAGCAAACACAACAAAAAATAATTAGCGATATTGAGATTTATAAATAACAAATTATACAATATTATATGGTAAATGAATGTGATAATCAAGGATTTGTCACAAACTGGAGTAAACCTTACATCTTCATATTGCTTCCTGTGAAAAACTGATGATCTTTTTTGTCTATGTCTATGAGGTGCATGTTGTTTGCATGCAGTTCGTGTCAAATCCTTGATTATCACATTCATTCATGTTATGCGGCACTCCTTGATTATCACATTCATTCATGTTATGCGGCACTCCCCGCTTTCATCGGATTCTACGATGTGTAGGCCATTTTGTGAGATAGTCCTGACGAGACACATGCGCACTAGGTCAAAACACTTTATCTTTTTGACGAATCCAAACGCATATTCTGGTGATGGGTCGAGCCTCGTCCCATATGCAAGTGCAGTAGCAAAGTCTCTGCCTTACTCATCACAGTGAAATGGAGTAAAACTTACATCATAAATGATCTTATATTTTTATATAAAATTGTAAACAATCTATTTGACAGCCCTGAGCTGGTGCAGCATATTATGTTTAGGGTACCTACTCGATGTACAAGAAATCAAGAGTCTTTCTACATAGTAAACCATAATACAAACTACATAAGACACACAGTGGTGAGTCGTATACATTATGGGAAACAAATATCTAACTAATATAGTGTGGCTTTTGATGAATTCAAATCCATTCTTAAAGAGATGTTCACACATAAAATCTAGACCCTTTTATTGTCTTGCACTTGTTTGTCCATTAACCTCTGAGTTTAAGCTTTGATACTTGTGATTAACATTTTATAATTTTTATATTGTATCATGATGGGAAATATGTGTGTATATGTTTTTTAGCAACTATTGTACTCCTTTATATTATTTGTATACACTCACATTTAATTTATAATAATGTAAAAGACATAATCCCGTAAATTGTTGAAATAAATAAATAAATAAATCTTCATTATACGGTAACTTACTTCTCCACAATGGACCTCTTTTTTTCTCCAATGTACTTCAGGCCATGGAGGCTGGTGTTGGCGGCAAATTCCTCAAAATAGCTCCATAACGAATTCTTCAAGACACTTTCTTTCTTCAGAGTTCTGTTTTTCAGAACGCAATTATTTATATTTCTGTTTTTCAGGTTATCATTTTTATGTGATTCCAAATCGTTATCAAAAGTTATTTTAACAGAACCAATATTTTTGCTGAAAATGAAAACTCACTGTAGCACATTGCTAATATAAAAAAGTTATCAAAAGTTATTTTAACAGAACCAATATTTTTGCTGAAAATGAAAACTCACTGTAGCACATTGCTAATATAAAAAAGTTATCAAAAGTTATTTTAACAGAACCAATATTTTTGCTGAAAATGAAAACTCACTGTAGCACATTGCTAATATAAAAAAGTTATCAAAAGTTATTTTAACAGAACCAATAATTTTGCTGAAAATGAAAACTCACTGTAGCACCTTGCTAATATAAAAAAGTTATCAAAAGTTATTTTAACAGAACCAATATTTTTTCTGAAAATGAAAACTCACTGTTGCACATTGCTAATATAAAAAAGTTATTGTAACCACCGAGTAATCAAAGAGAGAAAATAAATTATTTTAAACAATATAGGTTCAAAATGGATGATGATATTTGTTTACAATATTTTGATCTCAAGAGCATCAAGAAATTTTCACAAACTGCCATATTGCATGAGCTTTACTATCTATAATATAAATGAAAGTCGGGTTAGTGCGAACACTTATAACTTGAAATCGGCTGACAGACTCTTCCGATGTTTGATTTATTGGATTCTTCTCCGCTCCGAATAACAGAATCACAAATAAAATGTAGAAAAATCCATAAGGAAATAGGTAATATAAAAATAATATTAAAGTTGTTATGGAACTGATGTTTTTCGACGCCGACGTAATCTATGAAAAAATCTATAAGACACAAAATTATTGTTAACCTGACAACCATTGACATTAAAAATATGGATACGCAGATTTTTTATGGAATTTTTCTCGAGCTTTCAGAAATATTTTTTTAACATTCAAACATTTTAAACGTATTTATTCATAGTAAGAACTACAGGACAACGTAGATATAAAATGAAAATATTATAAAACGAAACATTTGATTAGTAGTTTAGTGGTTCAATCGGCGATTTTCATTCTGGGTTCGATCCCTAGTGCCGACCATCTTCCTCGAAAAAAACAAACTTTGTTTACTATAACTGTATCACTTTGAGTGACGACAGTCACAATAGGTACCTACACGGTCATTATATTTTTTTTATGTATCTGTGAATAAAAAATATACGTTTTTGACAACTTTCACAAAAAGTAAAGCTTGTTTAGTGAAAGATGAAGATAGTCGGCACCAGGAATCAAACACAACTAAACTAAATCGGTGGCTGAACCCCTAGGCTACCAACCACTTCAAACAAATTGAAATTAAAAAAAAAACATCGTAAATATTTTTACTAACTACATTTCAAATAGCACATTAAAAAAACTTACCTAATTAAATATGGGGACTGATCCATAGCAAGAGATCCGTACAGACACTACAGTACCTACTTTGGCTGGGACTAAGTAATGTCTGAATACGAAAGAATTGTGAAACCTAATTTGAGTTTCATTTTGCGTGCTCAATAATTTTATTGTTAGTTTAATATATTTTATTCCACATTCCTCAGCCGTAAGCGACATTTATACTTCATGAATTACAAAATATACGATATTAATTATCCCACAGAGTTCAATAGACTTCTAGGTGCAGTAAGGTAGGTAGGTAATTCGCAAAAAAAGTTTGTTTAAGCTCTAAGCTAGTCAAATATTTGAGACTTAGGGCCTGTACACATCTGAACCACGGTAACGTAACCAATGCAAAGTTGCATGCGACGTTCAGATGTGTACACTGTACAGGCCCTTAAGGATGCTTTGCACAAAAATACCCGTAATTCCGCGAGTCCTTTACATTCGAAACTGAAATTTACTAGTTTTATTTTAGAATGAACTTTGAAAAAAATAGTTTAGCTAGTTTAGAATACTTTTAGAGATATTTTCTTTTTCCTCGAGTCATTCAAATTTTTCTCCAAACATAACCGAAAAAAAAATTATAGAAACGTAAGACGCGGAAAAATGAGAAGATTAATCTTAATAATAGTAGGTTTTATCATTTTGATAATATAAATTTTAAACAAATAAAGGAAATATTGCATTCCCGTAATCATCGAGGTCTTACAACTATGATGCACCAACTATATTTATAAGAAATATAATGACGTTTTGAAGAAAATATTCCAAGAGTACTTTTAAAGTAGGTACAAATATTAAAATTGATGTGATCAAACATGAATTGGTTTCTCAACATGTTCAACATGTCGAAAAATCTCATGTACCTATGCAACAAGTAGATATTTAAAAATTATTAATGAAATATAGAGATAAAAGTTGGAAATTATTGAGAACAAGAGAGCAACCAAATTTAAAGACTGCGACTGCTGTCATGTATTTGGCGCCAGAATATGACTATCCGTGGCGGATTTAACGGTACGCGGACCAAGCGGCCGTGGGGGGCCCCGAGCTCGTGAGGGGCCCCGAAATTAAATAAGACAAAACATTAATTAAAATTGATAAAATAAACAACCTGATATATTTTTTTTCCTTTTAACCAGTTTCGGCGTAAGCTAGTACAAAAAACGGAGTGAGTTAATTCAAGTTCCTTCATTTTGACGTGTCATATTATCAGGTCACCCCGACGTTGGCGATCACTTAGGCAAAAGCTTCCCTGTCTTGCGCTATCCGGAACAACTCTCTACACTTTTATTCCGGTCCTTCTTCTTCTTCTTCAAGTGCCATGTCAGGTCCCCCCGACGTCGGCTACCACTATGGCGTAGGCTTCTCTGTCCTGGGCTAACCGGAACAGTTCCTCCACTCGCTGGATTCCGGTCCACTGTCTGATATTTCTCAGCCAGGACATCTGCCGTCCGGTTTATTCCGGTCCAGTCACTAATAATTATTTTTTATCGCAACTTATAGAACTCTATTTACTGACGAAATTTTCACGAATTATACCTCAAAAATGAAAAAAAGCCGAAGTTTATGCAAAAAACAATTTTGACATTTCATACTTATTGCATACATGAGATTTTTCGACATGTTGAACATGTTGAGAATTCTCATGATTAGGAGTTTCGGAGACATAGACATTACCACCTAATTGCGAACGTTGTTAACGTTAAGTGATCACACTAAGCCAGCCTTCGAAATAACAGTAGAAGACGGTCGTAAGACCGTAGTGGTTTGTTCCATTTAAAAATCGAACATCAGCAATGAATTCTTAGAGTTTTTAGTTGTTACAATATATTCGTTAGAGAATAATCGCTGTTTTTTGTTTTTCTATTCAACAATCGTCCACCTTGCAGCTTTCCCTTTGACCATCTTTCATATTATTAATTTTTTTATTTTAAAGTCTCTGTAATAATATTAGCTTGTTTCCTTCGTATTAACCAAACTATAATATGGACTGTGTCGCCATATAACTCCTTCTAAGTATGTTTAATATGTAATGTACCTACCTAATATAATGATCGGGTGATGTACTGATTCTTTGGTCAAGAACTATCATCATCCTCATCTTTTTTAACCCATCTCAGCGACCTCCACTCATTTCAAGTACAATTCTTTCGCTACTTCCATCGACATACCCTTTGTCAACCTCTCCTACACATTTCTTTTGCCCCTGGGGGCCTTCCTTGCTGAAGAGAACGGAATTCATATGTTTGATTCACGTCGGTCGATCATGGCTTCTTACACCTTTTTTCAGCCTTTAACTTCATTTTGTTTTTCTATTTGCATCCATTATTTTTGTATTTCTATTTGCATCCAATCTTTTTGTATTTATTTTAACATGCCTAAAATATCTCAACTTACAAATTTTTATCATTGCAATAACACAAACTTCCATAACATATTCCTTCCTAATATTTTCATTACTTTTTATGTCCCACAGTCTTTCTACATAACATGTATACTTCGTAAAGCTCTCATCAACATGAAAGTATTAATATTATTAAAGGCAAGGAATGCAATTAAACATGGGAAGTATATTAAAAACAATACTTTAGCCACGATATTATGTTTATTTATGATTTAGGTATGTAGAATTCCCTAGCCTATAATTGCTAGTTATTTATACCTATTACAATTTTTCCCATGTGGGTTAGGTGCGGTTGGGGTGTGAATTTCATGGATCAATATTTCACTTCTATGTCAACGTGAGTGTTTCCCCAATGTGTATTTCAATGTTAAGTGCAGCTGAGAAAATATAGACATTTCATTTTTCCACGAGTTCTTCAATATCGTCATCTTGTGGTTTTTATTCCGCAATTTTAGAATTTTCTTCTTGGTACACGTGTCTTTTAATGGTGCAAAATAACCTGAAAAAATGCATGATCATATCTTTAATTTTTGTAAGGTCAATTATTATATTGCAATCAATTATAGATTTTTTGGAATAAAAAAGTTACCTTAGCGAGAAGAAATAGATGACTTCAATAAAACTTAGGAATGAGAATCCGAGGAATAAGCCTAGTAAACCTCCGCAGTTGGCCAGAAAGTCAGTCTGTCCGTACAGTTCAGACCTTTTGTGTGTTATAAACTGGGATTCTTTGAAGTAAAAGATAATTCTGGCTAAACTTGAGTTTGCGTAGAAGCTTAAAACAAAAGAATATCATTATTAAAACAAAGTTTAAAATGTTGTTAGTTTAACGTCCTTTTTTATGGTGGAAATTTACTCAAATACTTTTAATCAATTTTCTACAACTCTGAATAGGTTGATACCATGAAGTGGTTCAAGTAAGAATCTCACGGGATCTTTGAATGGGCCACAGAGCTTTCCGAAGTATTCAGTGGAACCGCTGTACACGTTTCTATACAAAATTTTGTTAAACAACGCAAGCGTAAATGTCACGGAAATTTAGAATAGGAGTACTGTTAACGTTGGGATGAGTAAACATGATAGTGCGATTGTTCCATATCTAAAGGTTTCAAAATGTATACTATCAAAAACAGGATAATACTTTGTTTTCCTGAAGAAAAAAAAGCGGCCATAACACTATACGAACGCAGTATTCTTTGAGACAAGTATGAAGCATTCTATATGGATCTCTTTCACTGCTTGCAATAAAATAATGAAAGCGGGAAAGAGACAATGTAATCATAACGTTTAGCTTCAATTAGCGTGACTTGGATACCGCAGTACCTGTTAATAATTATAAAATTTTTCGTAAAAAGTTATGCACACAAGAAACAAAATAAAACAACAACTTACTCCTCATCAAATGTCATTTCGTAGGCATTAAGCAAAGCCTTCCAGTTGAAACTGGTTTGAGATATTTCAGATTCATACGTGATAGTGGTGCAAGCAGGGAGGCAATGACACTGCTCAGCTATCTTCTGAAGAATTTCCTCTTGATCTACGTCCATCCTGGATCTTTCAGACTTATTCAGACCTTTCTGTATTTCTTTCGTTAGCAGATCATCTGAAATGACATAATATTAATTGAGAGTTTTGTGGTTCATTTGTTCCTGTATGCGTATAGATTTAATATTACAGTTAACCTACCTTTAGCAAAACGTATACAAGACGATTTAGACAAACCGCACATCGGAGTTGATGAATTTCCTGAAATGAAATGACTGTTTCAAGTTGGTAGAGCAAATATAACTGAAGGTGCTTAAGGATACACGAGTGGTCATACACATTTAGTTACTAAATTACTTGCAACTTGACTAAAATACTAATGTAGCCTAGTTCGCGCTACTTTGGTATTTTAGTCAAGTTGCAAGTTATTTAGTAACTAAACGTGCATGACCACTCAAAACTTAGTTGAGTAGATTAGTTGGCAGTTAAGTAGAGTCGATCTTATTCGTTTTTATTTCGTTTTGCGACTCTGGATACTTAGACCTTAAGTCGAGTAGATTAATCGGCCAAAGCTATCGACATTGATGAGACTCAATAACCTCTTTTTAACGGGATGCCTAGTGGGTCAGTCGCTTTTTATTCTCTGTACGATCCCCGTTAATTCCAACTTTATCTTTCACAAGCTTTTCTTACTGTGGAAAAAATATCAAAAATTCTTTAAGTGAATAATCGATTCATTTACATAAATGTATTCATTTCTCTAACGAGAAATAATGGATATATTAAATGAAAAAGCCCTCAGCTCCGCATCTTTATGAATTTGAATGTTGACAACATTTTGAAGAGTTGGCACCTTAAAATACGCACTTGGCATTACGTATGGAACGCATCCACAGGCTTGCAAGGTGTAATTGGTCAGGCACTCCCATTCACAGTTCTGCTGAGTGTACACCTTGAAGTATTTCAGTCTTCTCTCGTTGGGGAAGTAGCATTGTCTCCTACAAAATCATCAAAATTAAATATATCTATCATGTCTCTGAAATAATAGGTTTTGTGAAATAGTATCATAATTAGAGACCGGATTTTATGCAAATGCATATTTTGGCTATTTTTCAGGACATTGCATATTTCGACTAAAATTTAATGATCTTGCATATTTAGGTATACTTTATTCTAAAATTATAATGAATCTTTGGTATAGGTATCGAGTACACATACGAGTTAACGATAATTATTCCCGAAGACAGTTGCTTTTTTCGTAAACCAAGAGTAAAGGTGCGACGTGTTGCTGAAAGAGCACCGACCATATTGTCGTCGACATTGCGTCATTCTTATCATAGGCTTGGTAGTGGTCGGTCAAAAAGCTGGAAACCCAGGGTTTTTCCTTAGAAAAAGAACGCCAAATCAACCCCGACTTGCCAGGAATATGTCCAATAAAACTGAGAGAAAAGTTTTAAAACATTTTAAACAATAACCCTGGTTATGAATCTTTGTGCCACACCAACAATTTTACTAACGGACCGGGTTCAACTTTACGAGTATACAGAACCTACTAATAAAATACAGAAATTAAAATACTGTCCAGTGACCTCGGTGGATGTAGAAAGATCCTTTTCGTATTATAAAAATATACCTACTAACCTTAGATACTACTGAACATTTGTTACAGCACTTGATTTTTTACGTTTTCTAAAACAAAAATGATAGCATCTAGTTGAAAATGTAGTAAATAGAGAAATTTGTATTAATTTAATGTAGGCTGTTTTTTTTAATAATATTAGTCGTAAATGAGCGGATGATCTTGTGTAACAATCTCTAATATAAATTAAAGTCGGGTTAGTGCGAACACTTATAACTCGAGATCGGCTCAACAGATTCTTCTGATGTTTGATTTATTGGATTCTTCTCCGCTCCGGATAACAGAATAGAGCTTTGAATACGAATGAAATTAATATGTATGTTTCAGAAATATTTTAATGTTATTATTTTATTGGATGAACTCAATCGAATTAATTAATTATTTTATGGGGGCGCAGTGCACATTATGTACATATTACTGGCCACTTCGGGCTAGAACCACAGGACAACGTCTGTCGGGATTATAACAACGTTATTTTCTGATATTTATTTAAATTTGATGTTGCATATTTTGGCGATTTTGGTGCATATTTCGAGCATTTATGATGCATACCTATTTGCATGCATATTTTAATCATTTTAAGTTGCATATAATTCGGTCTCTAATCATAATTAATATATACGTACATGGTCGGCTCATAACCCCTAAGTCCTTGCGATGTCGTCATCATGTTGGGCTTTATGGCAACGTTCATTTCTTGGTTGAGCGGAACTCGAAAGTGCTGATATATTCGAGGCAGTTCTGAAGGTGTATGGAGAATGATCTGACAATAACAACATTTATAACATAATCGCACTTTCTTTTGATTAGCTTTCTTCTATATTCTTAGTCTACTTAATTAATGTAGATCTTGTGGCCTTGCTATGCTTCCAAGAGTAAGATGGACCAATAAGTAATACAGTATACTTAACACAAACGAATTACCTTGAAACCTTGTACAGCTCCTCGACACAAATAATCAAAATCATTATCGTAGGCTCTCAATATAATTATAAAACCTGGCTGGGTCCCAGGAATCTGAAAACAACAAAATTGACAAATGTTTTCTTTTTGGGTGCATTAAATTTAGCAGTAGGTAGGTAGTGTTCTTGGTAAATAATCACCGTTCCTCTAGCAGGGTAGGTCTCCAATGGTAAGTTCTGTGGATATCCTTTTTCCAAGGTCCATCCTTTAGATGTCTCTTTGTTATCCAAATAAGAATACTCTGTGTGGAGTCTAAAAATAAAAGAGATTATTTTTTTTTTGTTATTTTCTTCACAGATTAGGTACGCCATTTCCCTCAAGCTAAAGGTTTGAACAGACAGAACATCAGATCACCTTAAACCTTTCCTATTTTACAGACATTTTTACGTCAATTCTTCCACCAATACATTAATTTTCTTGTCTCTAACATTTCCCTCGCTTTTCTAAAGGTTTAAGACCCCATGTCATTCTCAGTCGATCGAGTCTCTTTACACCTTTTGTTTTAGCTTAAGGTACGAGTTCATTATAAATATTCGCTAGCACTTACTGCCCGTTCCCAATTGTCTTATGTCGGATCCGAAAAAATGCCGTGTACAATTATTGTACATTGGCACCTGAACATTTTATACGGACCTGTCGACATCAATCCGGTAACGATTTTTTGTCGTCCCAACAAGAATTATTGTTCCCAAAAAACACATTGATGGGAGCGACATCGACGACCCAGTGAGAATCGGCAAATGCTCATTCATTTTCTCGAACTCATCTAAGATTCTTTATTTTTTGTTACAATACTCACACCATATTCTTTCATTATTATCCCAATTTTGCCGACAAATTTTCAACTCTACTACATTTACAGCTTCTTTGTCCACGCTGAAATTCCGTACATTATCAATAATAATAATATAACACTTTTCTATACAAAGATGTCAGTATTGCCGGCGGAACTTATTGCCTGAGGCAATTTTTTCCAGTCAACCGGTCCCGTCCAATCTGAGACAGGCCAACCCCGGGTAGAAATTTCAAGTGAAAAAACACTTAGAAAAACTCTGACCCGACCGGGAATCGAACCCGGGACCTCGGATCTGAAGTCCACGCCAGAACAACTAGGCTACCGAGGTCGGTAGCCTAGTTGTATAATGGGGTGAAAATAACTGTAAAAATGGTAAAAGGTTTCCTTACTCTTCTTGTCTGAAGAGCTCCTCAGCACTCAGCATATTGAAGGAGAAACATGGCCCGTCTTCCGTCAGCATACGTCTGAAACTTTTCTCACAGTTCTTTACTTTAGTCTGCCACTTACAGAACCATACCGTTTCTTCAAGAGTTGGATAAACCTTAAAAATTGTAAAAAAAAGGTTATATTGATATTGAAAAATTCGAACAAGATTAGTATGAGGTTATCAACATCAATAAGTTTTTAACCTCCATATATGTAGTCCTGAAAAGGAAACATGAATTTTTAAAATTTCAGAATGATGTGTTCCATCAAGCTATGTAGCTAAGCAAATAAATGAAGCCGCGAAAAAAAGGTTACGTTAAATGGCGCAATAGATGGCGCCTGGATTTGTGACATCAAAATTTGGTTGCTCAAAAAGGTTCTAATCAATTCCATCGGATGTACACCATTTCGCTTGTTAAATTATTATAGCCAACTTCTTGTTAACTGAGTAGGCTGGCAGAGATCTTTTAAGATAAGTCCGCCCTATGAATTGTACAAACATTTTTCCTTATATATTTTTTTTAAATGAATCTGTGCTCACTCGAAGTGAACACAAATACACTTTCGACATCTTTCACAATAAGCAAATGCTTGTGTCGTGAAAGCGGAAAATGTAACCGCTGGCGCTGGTCTATCAACCACATCATTGTTATACAGACATCGATAAAGTTTGATTTATTTATTATTTATTTATTCTTGACAGTTTTGTTCATGGCGTGACATCTTGGCACGCCATAATTAAGGTCTCGGGTTCCAATCCTAGCTAGAGCACGGGATATTTTAATAAACATGATGAATACAATCAATGTGTTTGAAAATAACCTTTTCCAAGAGCTCCAACTCTTTCAAGCTCATCGTGATATTCGCTCCGGGGATCCCCTGGTCGCAAAGTAGCGAAACTCTCTCAAACTCCTCCATTCTGAAAGAATTTTGAAAATTTAGAAAAAGGAGAGAAAAATATTCTCAAATATACCTAATTATATTTTTGAAAAATGGTATTCCTACTCTTTATCCGTCATTGAAGTATTGCTATCAAAAGCCAATAAAGTCATATATTTATGATAGAAATGTGTGAAGTTGTAAACAGATTGTTTCACTTTAGACTCTGTGCAAACTGTTATGGCGGGGAACGGAACCTGCAACATAAATGGTTATTGACATTACTTCTTGGTAGCCACTACGCCATTGAGTCTTTACTTTAATTACATTTTGAAATAAGGCAGGAAAATCCTCTTTCACGCGGTAGGGGTAAAGAAATATTTTTAGTCGCAAATGAAATGACTCCCATCCCATCAGATAGGTTCCTTTTAAGGCAAACTGGTTTGAACACCCTATTATCCTGAAACTACATAGATAGTAAAAGCAACAGAGGTGTTCATTGGTATAGGTTGCTGAAAACTAGAAGAAAAACTACCACAATAGCTCTAATAGCATTCCAAAAACATATGGAAATATGAAAATTTTATCTCGATGATAGATACAAGCAAGTTTTACCGAGTATCCTTGGTAGGTACTTAAAAAAATATTTCCGATAATATGGAAAAAATTAGTAGGTACAGCTACTTATAAGGAATTCGCTTCTATTGGCAATTCGCCACTGCCCGTATTCTTGAAAAACCATCCCCTTTTAAGGTATTTTGACAGTATCACCTGCCATACGGGTGTAGCTGTTTCTGCAAAACTGACAATCACCGGGCTCTGTTGCCATTTGTTCCACACTTTGAAAATTAGAATGCCACAGGCTACCACACTCAGCACGACCATTAGACACCACCAGATCCTGAAAATTGACACATATTTTTTTTAATTTACAAACATTGTTTCAACGTGTAGGTTTACGAGAAGGTACACACTAAATTGAAAATTTTCATCGAAGTATCACTCAAGTGCCTATATTGTGCTAAGCGTTCATCAATAGGGGGACATAAAAGGAGCTTCCACGAAGATTGATTTGATTCTTACAATTAATTCGGGCGTCCTCTGCAAATGGCTGGAAGCCGGCTAATCCTTCTACCATCGGAACATCAAAGAATACAGATTTGATTGTGTTGTGGATACGAAAACAACAACAATATGATAGACTCGATTATGACATATAAAATATATTTCAACCTTTAATCAAGTCGCCATTTCATCAAAACATTCATAAGTTAAAGGATAATTGAAAAAAATTGACAATACTGAGGAATCAGCAAATAATGCAATGGTTAAAAAGAACCAAAGACGTTCAATAATTTCCAACTTTTATCTCTATATTTCATTAATTAATTATTATTAAACATCTATTTGTTGCATACATGAGATTTTTCGATATGTTGAACATGTCGAGAATTCTCATGATTAGGAGTTTCGGAGACTCAAACATTACCACCTAATGGCGAACGTTGTTAACATAAAGTTATCACACTAAGCCAGCCTTCGAAACAACAGTAGAAGACGGTCGTAAGCCCGTGGTGGTTTGTTCCATTCAAAAATCGAACATCAGTAATGAATTTTTAGAGTCCTTAGTTGTTAGATAATTCCAAAGACGTTGCCTCCCTATGCTCTTGTTGGGCAAAAATGAAGAACGGATATGTGAAAAACTATAGGAAACAGAAAAGAAGAAGAAATAAGCATTAGAAACTAATGCTTAAGAAAATCATCATGTCGAGAAATAAAGGCATTTTCAACAATGAGATGATCCGATATGGTGCTCGAAGATGGAGCGGAGATAGTACATACTTTCTAAAAAACAATTTGTTCAACAGCTTTGAAAGATGACAATTTTTTTTTTCATTAAATCAATATCGGGGTCTAAAACGAAAATACGCTTGTGTGAAACGGGGGGAAATAAATTCTGATGAATCCAAATGTACAACAAACGTGTCAACAAAGGATTCACGCCAATATCAGAATAGGTTAAAAGTGGGAGAGACGCCGCGCCGTATGACTAGACACCACTCCTTCGCTAGACAAAACACACATCAGCACCCGTATTCTATGTTTTATCGGAAGGTAGTCACGGAAGTAAAGCGAGTAACACGATACATTTTGTATGGAAAACGTCTATACGTATCGAATGCGAGAATCGCTTTTGTTTTTAGAAATATCCTTGTGGCGGCGCTATACACGTTTTCCATACAAAATGTATCGTGTAATACTCACTAAACTTCTTTGACTACCTTCCGATAAAACTTAGAATACGGGTACAGGTAATAAAAAAATAAAATAATATTCTTCCATAGGTACATAGATTTCAGTAGATATGACTTGGGTTGGCTGGAAGAGATCCTTCGGGATAAGCCCGCCCTTTCACTCTTTAATTGTTTGTATAAAAATTGTTTTTAATTTTCACAATAAAGCTTTATGTATTTATTTATTTATAGCCGGCGGAATTTAATGCTTGAAGCATTATCTACCAGTCAACCGGGCCTGTCCAATCTGAGACAGGAATCCAGGCCCAAGTAGAAATTTCAAGTGAAAATACACATTGAAAATTTCTGGCCCGACCGGGAAAGGAATCAGGGACCTCTTGATCTGAAGTCGGCGCCTTTGCCACTAGGCTACCGCGGTCGGCATACCTACTTAATAAAATTGATGAACGAAAGACTTGCTAGGTATATCATAATAAAAATTTACAAAATATTTATTTAAAGCATAATATTTTTCCCTCAGAAAGGGTAAGAAGAACCTAAATATTATATTCTAGAATCTAGAGGCACAAAGGGAATCTGCCAACCATCCCCATCCATCGGATTCTGTACCCCTATTCTGACGTGAAGTAATAAAATTTTGTTTGGAAACGTGTATAGCGCCCCTACAGAATACTTCGAAAAACTCCGAAGCACATTATAAGATTTCGTGAGTTTTTCACTTATGTTGGTGAGTAATATTCGGAAAAGCCATAGAGAAATTTTATTTTTATAATATTATTATGATACACTAGCTTATACCCGTCTTGCTTTACGTTTTTGATTCCGATTGTCAGGCTTGATCGGTAGGTAATTAAACAGGTTCTAGTCTAGCTTCCCATTGCTTTGTAGACCTCTATAACTGACATAAGCACAGGAAAAGAAGAATGACACTTTTAAAATTTTTGTTTCACCGACCTCATAATATTATACGAACCTACCGACATAATTTGCAAGTTTTCATAGAGAGAGAGAGAGATAGCTCTGTGGTTTGAATCTTAGCTACATTCCCTAATGTGTGATAATTAATTAGGCTCTTCACCCATAGAGGGTGATTTGCGCTATCTGTCAAACTTCAAAATTGAGGAATCATTTTGCAAATTTTTTCATTAAATCTTTATTTATTGAGAATAATAAGATTTGAATAACATTTATATGTATAACAAATCAATCTACAATTATTTTATTACATTTTCATACCGTAATACCAAGATTCCATTCAACGTTTACATGAGTAATTTTGTTTCCAAAAGATGGCTTACTGTCTTTTTGAGAAATTTGTATGAAGATCCTAAAAATAGAGTTTTTTAAATAGCTCTTAATATATTACAGTTAATGCAGCAAATTGTATTTAAGAACCTTCTCAAGCAAATTGCACCGCTCTGCGCAGATTCATATCTGACGTAGCATTTGTATTTTAAGCGTGATGTTCACATATACGATAGAAAGCAGACAAACATTTCTGAATTATTATGTAGATTGTCTTACCTTTCTACTATGGACCTGTTTCCTTCTCCAATGTACTTCAAACCGTGAAGACTCGTATTGGCCGTGAACTCTTTAAAATAACTCCACCATCTCTTTTTGATGTTTTTCTTTTTACGCAATCGAGGCTTGTTGCAGAAGAGAACATTCGTTGCTGCTACATCTTGATTGGATTGTGTAATTTCGTCGGCTGGATCAGTCTGTTTCCTTGAATCAAAACAGTTCACATACTCAATTTAGACTTTTTATTATTCAAAATACTGTAATACTTCAAGAGCATTGCATTATTATGTATTAAGTAGGTACTAGAAGCGGAATATCTTCACAAAACGGAGCAATAAAACAAAGTTGATAAGTCATCACCTTTACCATGGTCTTCATTCGATAAAAGGTGGAAGTATTTTTGAACAACAAGACGAAAAGAAGAAGATGAAAGATAAAGAGAGCATACAAATAAATTTAACTCTGCCCCGAATAATATATAATCTAGTACTACTCTATTTCGAGAGAGAATTGTCAAAAAGTACACGAAATCGAAACTTTTTGAGCAAAGCAAGGTGGATCACACCCGCTTAACACGCATCCATCATTGACATCTGACTGACAAGAATTTTTATTGTACGAAAGTGCAACGAAAAGTTGCAATATCGTGTATTTTTTGGATATTCTCTCCAGAAATAGAGAATAGTACATATTCACAACGAAGCACAGTCGTTGTTTCTTTGTAATTGAAACTATCTGCGATGTTTTTTTTGTCGTTGTCACTGCTTGTCCTTCCCCTCAACCCGTACCACACAAACAAAAGTGTGACATAATATCTTGATACCTATTTTGTTCCGAATGCCGTACATTGAAATCAATGTTTGTAAACTTGTAAAAAATATTTTAAATAATAACGTTCACAATTTTTATAAAAGAAAATTAAACATACCACGCTACCGCCCGTTTCATTCTGTTTTGGGTCTAGCTGTTTCAAAAATCTAGCGAGGACTGAAATTTAATATTAAAAAAATGTTTCATAACACTTCCGTGTATGCACAATAATTAATATGATTAGCTGTAATGTGATAGCGTACAGTGTGACACCTACATATTATACTAGCCAACATTAAATTTCCCCAAACGATGCTAACATAATAATAAGCATCAAGCTGGTTGCTACTTGCGTGAGTTCTGTGTAAAGTTTGGCTTATAAAAAGTAGAGCATGTTATGGTTATTTATAAGTATTTGAGATAAAAATGGTAGACATGTATAACTAGTGACTGTTTGACCTTTCACCTGTTAGGTTTAAGTTTTTGCAATTCTGTTTCATTTGAGAGAACAGATTCTCAGAAAAAAATTCACGATCGTGAAAATCAATGGTTTGGCCACAGTTCTGTATTTTAGTCTGAAATCCGGACCTTATTCAAAACTAGCTTTCCCGACAGACTTTGTCCTGTATAGTCCTTACTATGAATATTGATTCCAAATTTGTACCTAATTTATACAAAAATACGAATATGTTTGAATGTTAAAAAAAAATTCTGAAAGCTTGAAAAAAGTACCATGAAAAATCTTCGTACGTATCTTTATTTTTTATTTTAACGGTTGTCAGGTAAACAATATTTTTTTTGTTATATAATTTTCCATAGATGGCGGTGGCGTGGCAGAAAAAAAGTTCCAAGATTATATTTTATATCATTACCTCAAAAAACGGGAAAGGACCCGGAATAGATGACGTTCAGGCCGAACTAATTAAGTCAGCAGGAAAAGGAACCACATATGTCCTATTCATAATGATACAGACAATGTATAAGACTGGAAAGATATAAGAGGACTTCGAGAAATGCCTAATTGTCACACTACCAAAGAAAGTAGGTACGACGAAATTTGAGCAACACAGAACTCTTATCTTAATATCACATGCCTCAAAAACATTGACTAATATCATTCTAAAAAGAATTGATCCAAAAGTAGAGAAAACCCTTTCCAGAGACCTGTATGGCTTCAGAAGAGGTGCAGGAACCAGAGAAGCAATATTGTCGTTACGAATACTATCTATTAGAAAATAGAATAAAAAGAACCCAAAACACGTACATCGCATTCATAGACCTAGAGAAGGCTTTCGACAAAGTAGAATGGAACAATGGACAAAGAACCATTGGCTCGCAGTGGATGCAGGTTGCACAAGATCGGGGGACGTGGAGGAGTCTGGAGGAGGCCTATGTCCAGGAGTGGACTGATACAGGCTGAGAAGAATATGAAGAAGAAGAAGAAAAATGGAAAGGACTCTTCGAGAATTTGAAGAGAATTGATATCAAATATAGAGATAGACGAATAATCCAGGCACTATACAAGAATTAGCCCGCTATAATCAGATGTGACGATGATACAAAGGAAGCCAGTATAAGACAGGGGGTAAGACAGGGATGCTCTTTGTCACCTGTTCTTTTTAACTCTTATATTATACAGTGTGCGATTGACGACTTGAGAGAGAGAATGAGTCATAGAGAAGGCGTAAAGATACACGGACAAAAGATGGATATGATAAGATTTGCTCACGATATTGCTATGGTTGCTGAAAGTGAAAAAGAATTGCAAGAGGTCTTAACAACTATACACAGCATTCTTCAAAATAATTACAACATGAAGATAAACAAATACAAAACAAAGCTGATGACTGTAGCCCGAACGCAACATCAGATGAGAGTAATGATGTCAGGAGTTCTACTAAAGAACACCAATGACTTTGTCTACCTCGGGATCAAGATAACATGGGACGGTCGGTCTAAGAGCGAGGTCGACAGCCGTATACATCAGGCTAGGCTTGCCTTTAGTAAAAGGTCGAAAATAATAGGATCGAACAATACCTATTGATCTGAAAATGAGAATACTCCTCATCAAGACCTATGTATGGAGTATCTTGATGTACGGCTGCGAGACATGGTGCCTATCTGAAAGAGATTATAAAGTATATAGAAATAATAAACTATATAAAGTAAACATAGTGGATGATGAGGTGTTGTGCTTTGGCGGGATTATCGTTGAGGGTGATCTCTGGCATCCGACCAAAGATTTTACTTTTGCTTTTTTTTTCTATTTAAGCATTTTACTTTTTTTCTATTTAAATTTTGTCTATTATCCTTGTTTAGATCCTTTATTTCGCTAATACTTAAATAAATAAAAATAGTTGCTATAGGTCTACCTTGGTACGGGCTTTGCTCAGTTAGGTGGATTCAAATACTTGTAAAAATTATTGTAATGCTATTATCTATGAATAAAGAAAGTTATTATTAAAAAAAAAAGATAAACGGAGACTAGAGGCTTTTGAGATGTGGTCCTACAGAAGATTATTGGGAATTTCCTGGAGAGACCGCATTACAAACGAAGAGGTTCTCCAAAGAACCGAAGGAGGAAGGCACCTGCTCAGGGCCTTATCCGAAAGGCGTGCAAGATGGATCGGCCATATAATAAGACAAGAAGGCCTCTTGCATGGAGGATTGAAACCAGAGAAGAGAAGAAGATAATTTCTTATCCATTTCTTCCAACATTTTATTAGTTATTATATTATCCGAAGCGGAAAAGAATCCAATAAATTAAACATCTGAAGAATCTGTTCAGCCGATCTCGAGTTATAAGTGTTCGCACTAACCCGACTTTCATTATTATAAGATAAATAACTTTTTTTTAAAGATAAATAACAAAAACATAAATAACTTTTGAACCACCCAATATCGCTGAACATACATGGGGGATAAATCGATGGGTATTGAGGTCCTCTACCTCCCTGCTTGGGGTTATCCACTATAGCTATGTAGTGAGAATGTTTGAGAACCGATGTGATCTAGGTTGTGTATTACCCTTGGGTGAAGAAACAGTGTCCTTTTTAAGAAAAGCTGCTAACCTAAGGTAGCCCAGAACTCATAGTATATTATAACAGCCTTTTCGTGTAAAACATATCTTTGCATAAAAATTCATAATTTTACGATTAAAATCAATTTATCCTTGGAATTATTATAGAAACTTTAAAATGATATCGACTATTGGAGCTTTTTATTATCTGCTTTAGAACTACATATTCAATATTAATCGGTACTTTAAGGGGGACCCACTGAAGTTACGGACCTCAAATTTTACGTGCTTGTGTAGGAGCATAAGACCAACCCGTATACCAAATTTTATGAAAATCGAAAAAAAAATTCTTTTTTAGCCCTTTTTCTAGAACAAGTGAAATTTTCTTTGGATACTTTAAGAGGGTTCCCCTGAAGGTACAGATCTCAACATTTTACTGACTCATCTACATCGAGGGGCTAACCGTTCTACCAAATTTCAATCAAATCGGATAAGAATTACTATGAGTTATGGGTGCGCACACATTTTTTTTGCATTTTTGGAATCTACACCCTCGAAAACGTCGAGAAAATTAATTTCAGCGAAATCTATTTTTTTTTTGAAATCCGATCACAAGACTCATGTATATTCCATATGAGTAAAATGGATTAAAATAAGAGATTAGTTACGTGTACCTATATGTATACCAAAGTTGTCATAATAATATCCGGGATATCATCGGGAATTTTCACAAGGTAGCAAGAGACACCTTGTGAAAATTCCCGATGCCTTTTTTCAATTGAAAAATGTAAATTTCTAATAGGTACTGTGCTTTTGAGTATAATGAATAATTGTCACATTCAATTTCCAATGCGTTTAGTATTTGATGAAAAAGCTTTACAAGTTTTCCAAAAGAGGGAGATAATAATATGTATTTTGACGAATTTTTACCATTCCCTGTATTACGCAGTCATCATTAAACTAATTATAATAATTAAGTTTGCAGTATTTATGAAACTTAATGATGATGAGTCTATCTTTACATATTTTTATTGAAGCAATACTCAAATTATTTATGTTATAAGAATATGGGATGCGGACGACCAGCTTTCTCACAATTTATTTCATCGTCGCTGATTGAAATTACTAGGGATCAGGGCTCGAGCCCTGGGGGCTTACTCCGCATTTCAATCACAATACTGTACCCGTATTCTAAGTTTTAGATTTTTGCATTCGATACGTATACACGTTTTCCACACAAAATGTGTCGTGTAATACTCACTTTACTTCCGTGACTAACTTCCGATAAAACTTAGAATACGGGTACTGATCCAATTTCAATCTTTATAACGATTTCATTATCAGATTTAGATTTACATAGTACCACGTAGGTCTATTTTAAATCCGGTATTGCTTAACAAAAAAAAAATGGTATAAATAGGGATGTGTACAAGTATTTATAGCATAAAATGTACAAATGAGGTCGTCAAATGCAGTGGGTTTGGGGTTTTCGACACGTTTAACCTATGGAAGATGCATATAATTTGGAATTTCGGTGATTTTGATGAATTTGTCCACCTAATGGCGAACTTTGTTTACGTAAAGTGATCAAACTAAGCTAGCCTTCGAAACAGTAGTAGAAGATAGTCGTTAGACCTTTGCGGTTCTAAGTGGTAACAAAAATTTACCTCATAAAATGGAAAACTTTTTTTTAAATAAACTGCGCTCACTCAAAGTGAACACACATAATACAATCTTTGACTCTTTAAGCTTGTGTCGTGAAAGAGGACGATAGTCGGGACCTGGGATCAAACCCACGACCGGCCGGCCTCGTAACCACTAGTAGGTATACCAACCACTTATTGGATATAATGATTACATCTAATAGTTGATTCCGTAATGATCTACATAATAATTATGTAAGACCTATATAATAGTCGACCTTGGAAAACGGCGCAAGAATTAATCCATAAATGTTTCGCACGTTGTGTCCCTCTGGTAGTTCGGTCCTTGCATATTTGATAGTCTCTCTGATGAACTCATTCTGCCAATCTCTAGTGACCTTCCTCTTAAAACAGTTATGTCACTAAACACTAACACCTGCACTTAGCTTTTCACATGTAGTGCCAACTTTGGCTTTAGCCCTCTAGGAGAAAATCTAAAAACCCCATTGTATATGTATATTCGATGGTTAACTTGTATTATAGCGATTGTGAAATATAATCACGTTAATCGAGTAAGTACAATAACTTAATTGTGGATGATAGAGGTTTTTGTGTATTGCCTGTTTGAATGAAATAGACAATAGTTTATCTCTAGAGGTACCTACTTTCTGTTATTTACGCAGGCTGACGTATATAGGAGTAGCTATACTAACTACTGAACATCCCTTCTATGCTGGAATGCCGCTAATTTTTTATTTAGCTTCCCATTATATTTTGGAAATTATTGGAGAATAGTCGTTCGTGCGAGAAGAAAAAGCTTGCTATCATGAAGCGAACTATAGCGTGGTACGTAACATATATGTTACTTGTTTAGAAAACTCGCAGATATTTTTGAAAGTTATGCTGGTTAAATTAATTTATACCTACGAAGAAGCTGCATAGCTTATTGTAGCAAGTCATTTATAAAATAAGTTTTTGAAATTCTGATTATTAAAATCATGACGATATCAGACTTAAATATCCTTTCTTTCCGAGACAGTAGGCCATTTTTCTGTTAAAAAAAAACAATTTAGTTCATATTCAGCTAATTGAAATAAGATTTAGTGATAACTTACCGGCTTTATAATTTTAACAAGTGCGTCGTAGATGTTAATTGTTAATTGGGATATATCCCACCTCTATTGTGAACACTTACCTTCGTACCTTTCTTTATCTTCATGATCATGAAGATAAAGAAAGGTACGAAGGTAAAGGTAATCATGATCCATCTTCCTAGGGCTTCTTTAAAACCTTTCAACGGATTCATATCCTTATTTCTACCTGGATTATTTTACTCCATCATTTTTTCTACTACCCTACGATTTTTCTGCTAAGGTCTCCGTTTCGATTCACAATAATTCGAATCCATCCCTATCTTACTACGTGACGTCTCCATTGCAACTAAGCGATGAGCTTTCCGTCAATTCTTGCTCTCTTTGAGTCTGACTGTTTAGTTGGACTATAAAAATTAAGATGTTGATTGTAGACGAACATACTCAGTGCAACGACATAGATCAGCTTTATTAGTCTCTATTCAAGATAAGAAATATTGAGTTATTTTCGTTATGCTTCACAGTTATTTTTTTTTAATTTAGTTACATTATTACTTGGTTTATTGGTGTTACTTTTTTTATTTATTTACAAATATCTGTGTTTGGTCTCTGTGATGAGAATATTTGAATTAGAGTATATTTTATCCGTTTCATTATTTTTTAACTTACTTATAATTAATTTTGTTGTATAATTTTGCAGGAACGATGATGGATTTCCCAATAACCCACAAAAACCAAAATCGAACCTCGACGTCGAACCTGGGAACATTCTGTTCATCAATAACAATAATATCAAACCTGATAAAAAGATTTCAAAGACTTGGTTGAGTTATTTCAAGGAGTTCACAGCCAACACGAGCCTCCACGGCTTGAAGTACATCGGAGAAGAGAAGAGGTCTATAGTTGAGAAGTGAGTAGGTTCCTATATACGTACATATTCTATCTTTGCTTAGACTAGATTATCTCTTCAAAAATGCCCGTTACTTCACAGATCAAAATGATTAAAATATGACGCAAATGATTAATTTAAACTAATTGATATTTCGGGCAGCTTCCAATTTATTATTGCGGTTACTTACAAACTTTGTTTTCGTCTTATTACCGTATGTTATCAGTCGAGCGTTGTTCGTATAAACAATGCATATTTTTAGCCATAAACATTAATTTGTTTTCTGAATATTTCTTTCTCTCGATTTCCTTGGTGAGCTCATCAGTATATAAACCAACGCGTTTGCTCATACAGTTAGTGAACAAATACCTAGGTTTTCGAAGTTGTGCGAAAATGAAGAAAGAAACCCTTTTTAGGATCTGGTGGGGAATGATGTTCGTGTTGAGTGTGGCTGCTTGCGGCCATCTGATTTACAAAGTGTGGACCAAATGGCAACAGAGTCCAGTGATTGTGAGTTTTGCAGAGTCGACTACTCCCGTTTGGCAGGTAAGATCATCTGAATAACACTTACTAGGTATATTGCGTAAATTATGTGCCTAATTTTCATATCATCCCTCCTTGAATAATCGAGATAGACACTTCCAATTTTACTTATAACTAGTGGTTCGACCATAACTAATTTAAATCATAAGTTTGAACATTACCTATTGAGGTTCCATTGTCAAAGAATGAGCGAGCGCTTTTTTTTATAATTTATTTTCTAAATCAATGACATGGATACGTCAAATTTGAAATGTTGATACTATGTATAAAGTTAATTTTATTATTATTAAAAAAACAATATTAATCTATTCTCAATTTGAAGCAATGAGTTTGAATATCCCGCTATTTCCAGCTCCACCTTCCATTTGAATATACCGCCTCCTAAAAACTTTCAGCGCCAATTATGAGGCGCTTTTCGTTTTACATTTTTTTCTATAAAGTTGATGTTATTTATAAGTAGTCTGTGGAAGTGTGTGTGAGTATCAAATAGGTAGGTACATAACATTACAGTAGTGTTCGTAGTGTTTTTTTAATGATTTAATGTACAGGGTGACTGGTAATTCGATACATTCCTTGAAAGGGGTAATACTAGAGCAAATTTGCAACAATTTTGTTCCCATTAACCAGGGGTCAAATGCCAGTGGTTTTCAAATTATTTCACTTTTTAGAGTTTTTTTTTTAATTTTACACCTTTTGAATTGGAACTGAACATAGTAAACAAAGTAGGTATTCCATTTTGAAACCTTGTGATTTTAAAATGTTATATTTCTGAGAATTTTTAAAGTTTCTTACTGATTTTTTTTCAACCATTCATTTATTTTTCAGCTATTAGAAAAATGTAATTTAAGTTTCCAAAATGGAATACTTTGTTCACAATTTTCAGTTTTAGGTCAAAAGGTGGAAAATTAAAAAAACCCTAAAAAGCGTTTAAACCTTAAGGTCGAGCATTCGCCTTAAGGTTTAGACGCAGCGAGTACTCGGCCGAGTGCACTGTCTCGCCCGTTTATTCGGTACGTGTGACATCCAGGGGGAAAATATTGAGCAATTGCGTATCAAAATTTGAAATTTATACCAACTTTCAGTTTTTTGTCGATGTCCAAGTTTCAAAGCTTTACCTACACCATTGATTCTATTAGGATTGCATTGTGCATTAAGATTTATTATTTTGAATTCAAATGTTTGCATAATGTAGATTATGCTATGCGTTATTTCTTATTGTGTTAAAATACCTAAAAAGTGATTTTAATAAATTGTTTAGTTGCAATATCCCAACCTAAGACAATTAAAATATATAGATGTTCTGAAACATATAGGGGAAAAATATTTTATAAATATTATAAAAATATTTTTATTACAAAAAAAAAAAAAACATAAAAAAAGAAAATGATTTGTCACTGGTATGGGAAATGAAACACTTATTGATAATATATTTTCATACTTAAGTTACCTCTCCAAAACACAAGTTCTTACTCACATTGGAGAGCAATCATTTAATGATTAGTATTACCTTATTTTTGTAAATTGTAAATTGCCTTATATTGTAAACTTTTTTCTGTGAAATAAAGAATTTTTATTATTATTAAATTGATCACCTAAAATTACCGAAAAGTAGGGGTTTTCCATTGCATTACTTAACTAAAATAAATAAATAAATAAATAAATTACTTACCTATGCATTTTTACGGAGTACAATAGTAAAAGGTACCTACTGAAGAGAAACATTTTATGTAGGTAACTAACAAAATTATTATCAATCAAATTATTACTATTAATAAATCATTCTTTTTTTGGTATCCTGAAAGTCACCAATAATCTATTTTATTGACTTCGAAGTTAATAATATAAAAATAATCATTTATTTACCTGAATAAATGCCAGCCTATAATATAAAACAAAAGTTATCAGCTGTTAATTTGATAAAACGCGTATTATAATGAAAAACATTCCCTGAAATCATTAATTGCTTACAGGGGATAGTATAGAAACAGGGCTGTTTCTAGATATATAATATTTCAATTTTTATACCTACATCATTTTTTATGTAAATTCTCTACATTAAAAGATAAATTTTAAATTTTGATATTGTTGTTTGTCTTTTTTATCAAGGTCCCGTTTCCGGCTATAACAGTGTGCTCGGAAACAAAATCTAGACAAACTGCTTTCAATTTTACGGAATATTATCATCAATATTTACTACCAAATAACAACATGACAGAAGACGAGTGAGTACCTACATATGTATATACCAACAATTAAGTATGTATGCATTATAATTTATGTAGTTCTATTTTTGTCTTAACTTTTGTCCAAATATTAAATGCTCGAATATAATAATTCATTGCTTATTTGCAGTATAGAACCTTAAAAAGTGTTGAAAAGAACAGGTGTGTTCGTAATTAAGTGACTGCCAACTGAGTCACCATAAATCAATGATAATTATTGTTTTCTGTTCTTGTTTCTATTTTATTATCCACTATTCCGCGTTATTGATTTTCAATAGGGTACACTCTGAAGGACGAAGAGATTTTTATCATTAAATTTATGTTTATTCTTTGTGTATGTCTGAATTCTATAATCAATGTTCGTATTGCAGAAAGAGAGATTTTCAGACCGTTTCCTTATTGTGTGACAATCATATGGTTACAACGGGCAACACTACAACTAGTGCTGAAAATTTGAAGTTATTACCTCAGGTTAGTTTCTACATTTTTCATATTATTATTATGATCAGTCAGCCTAATACTCTCTTTGATAATCCACAAGAAAATATTAAGAAGCAAAAATCAACCTCCACAATGCGATTCAACCAAATTGAAGGTAATTGGGAGGCTAACTGCTTAAATCCACACAACTAGTTATTCAAAAGAAATACATATTTTGTGGAATTCCATTGTAGTTTTTTCTATTTTTCATTGGCAATAGGGCAACTTACAGTAATAATAATTTATCTAACATAAGCTAGAATAATAAATTAACCTAAATCTCTTGCATGGACAAAAAAGAGCTTAAGTTTTACAAAAAAAAAAGTGGTTATTTCGTTTAACGAGCTGTCATTTTTTGTGGCGAAAATCGTCCTATGACTGATAAATTAAAAAATTAAAAATAACCCAAGTCGTTGGTAGACCAGTAGGCCTTGACAAATAGCATTTGGCGATCGACTACAAACGAATTCTTCGACAATGTAGAGTAGGAAGAAAATCAACTGTCCACTTTTTATATTTTTATACAGTTAATTTTTTCATTCATTGGCGAAATCTTCGTTTGTAGTCGAACGCCAATTTGAATTTTTCTACGGGGGCAGTGGTATCAGTCGGCGGCTTTCGTATACGTATAGGTCGAGGGTTCGAGATCCGGTGCCGACCATTTCCACTTTCACAACACAAGCTTTGCTTTATGTAAAATATGTCGAAAATGTATTTGTGTTCACTTTGACCGAGCCCAGATTCATTAATATAATATAATAAAAAAAACTCCCACCTTCCTTTCCCACATTAAATGTTTTTGCGCGCTGGATGCGTTAGTAAGCAAACCCAAAATAAAATAAACTCACGATCAGTAACTTTTGGCGTGAAATGTCAAAATGTGGTGGGAATTTGTAAGACCTTCGATATTTTGCCATTGAATTTTATATGATATATTTAATAATATTATATAAACATTATCCTTACATTACCTACCGCGTAAATGCAAAAAAGGGAAAAGAAAATACCTATAGGTAGGTACTTATCCAAAGATTATGAATGATTCCAGGGTGTTAGTGAGTTTTACCCACATATACCCCTTCTTTGTTCGTTTTCTGGGCAATATTTGGTGTGAAGCCTTTTCCCACCAATTTAGTTTAAGGTATTTAAGTGAAAGAAATACAGAATGGGTATGTACAAATGTACATAATATATTAAAAAAAACATTCATAACTTAAGGACATAAATAAATTAATATTTTCCCATATTCAGGTTTCAGTACATACTTACGTAGGTAGATATTATAACGTAGGTAAGGAATTTTTGTACCTACGGCAGTTTCTAAGAACCCAAATTGAAAATTTAGGTAGGTATACAGAATACAAAAATAACTTACCTACCTACTTAATATTCTGACCCTAATGGGTCAATCTCAGAAGCCTGAATTTTAAGAATTCAAGGTGGATACAATAACCCTCTCCTCATAATAAAAATATAACACGCCTTTCAAAAGCAAAATAATACGAATATTCCCATTAAGTTTTGTACATATGCCGATAGTTGTTCCAATATTTGTCTGGACAGGGCGCAGTAGCTAAACTGTTTCCAGTCTCCAGAGATTGTGACGCCTAGAAAATGAGTGTGCAAAAACATCCAACCGCTATTTGTATTGTTGATATAAAATAAAGGGTGCTACCTGTTCCAATAAATTCTAATTAGAAAAATATTAGACATCACACACATATATTTTTTTATGTATCGGTACACCATGACGTAACTTTTAATAAAAAATGAAATAAAACAGTTCCTCCTCCTGTTCTGTTACCATCGATGATGTATGGTTGTGAAACGTGGACAAGGACAAAAAAAGAAGAATGTAGTATAAATGCAGTAGACATGAAATCTCTACGAAGAATATGTGGAAAAACTTTATGGGATATGGAAAGGAATGAAAATATTAGGAAGGAATGTGGTATGGAAGTACCTAAGTGTTGGGACAAAGATGAAAAGTAATAAGTTGAGATGGTTTGGGCATGTGGAAAGAATGGATGCAGACAGAATGACAAAGAGAATTCATAAGGCTGAAAGGAAAGATGTAAGAAAGCGTGGCCGACCGCTGAGAATGACGTGGATCGAACACATTGATTCCGTTATCAAGGAAGGCCAGGTAAGAAGTAAGAGAAATAGGAGAGGGTGTATGATAAATGTTATATCGCTGGAAGAAGCGAAAGAAGTATGCTTGGATAGAAAAGAGTGGAGGTCCGTTCTCTCTACCTACCCCTTACGGGACACGGCGTGATGGGTAAAAAGAAAAAAAAAGAAAACTATCCGAAGAGTTTATATGAAAAATAATTAAATGTTAGGTACAACAGTTGTAGCTATTCAGATTTTTGCCACCGAAGTACCTACCTATTGTGACGTCCAAACAACAGAAATATAAAAATAGACAAACAACAGAAATAATGCACCACTACATAGATGTGTGTATGTGTGGCTTGCGGATATAATCTCACAGCGTAAGTCGGACTAAGTTCAGGACTACATTTACATTCTTCTAATAATATTTTGTAACAGGTCGCCCCAATATTCAACGAGACCATGTGGTTCTGCAAGTGGAAGACTTCCATCGGAGATTGTGAAGACCATTTCAAGCCTTTTCTAACCGAGGATGGCCACTGTTACACATTCAACATGCTCAGTTTTGAAGAACTTTTCAGGAAAGAGGAGTAAGTCGTTTAAACTTTTGATAACTGGATGTTTTCTTCAATAATCTAAAAACTAAATAGAGTTTTTAAATATTGTAGGTTACACGATGAATATACTTATTTAGAAAATGAAAAGATGTCCCAGGGGTGGACCTTAGAGGGCGGATACCCGAAAAATTTATCTTTGGAAACTTACCCTGTCCGAGGAACGGTAAATAAACTAATTTATACTGTATGACGAATACATAGGTATTTCAACAACCTGATGACTAATATTCTGTTCGATTTTTAAATTAAAAAAACACTACGGGCTTTTAAGACCGTAGTAACCTTAAATATACACAGTGTATACCTAATGTGGGGGAGTAGTCATGCACTCTTCCTTGATTATCCAGTATCTTCCTACAGTCACCGGTGTCTTCCATTATAGATACCGCTTTATAGAAGAAGTTCGACTGCGTGGTATTAATCCTCGAACGCTGTACAAAATCGGTTAGTATCGCCTGGCGGTTACGATGCCGGCTTTCGTACTATTTCGAATTGGAGGTCGTGGGTTCGATCCCAGGTGCCGCGAAAATCTTTCTCTTTCACGAAACAAGCTTTTAATAGCTCACTGTGAAAGAGTCAAAGAGTGTATTTGCGTTCACTTTGAGTGAGCACAGATTCATTTCAATTTATTTATTTAGCGTATGGCCATTTCATCACAATTCATATATAATCCAATTAATAAGTATATTTTTGTTTTTCTTGTTAAATAGTCAATATAATAAAAAATGGTTAGGGCGCAGGGGAAATTTTCCTGCTTGTCAGATGGTCAAATCCAGATCTCGAATGTAGTCTTTAGCCCTGTCTGTCAGTATTACAATATAATTACAACAAATATTGTATATCAAAGTAAAATTTGAGTCCATTTTGTAAAAAAAATTAAGTTTTTTTTAAGCTTTAAGTAGCTTGCTTACTGTGAAAGAGTCAAATAGTCGCTTTTTCTTCACTTTGAGCGAGAACATAGGTATTAAATTTTGCTGAAAAAATGGGCCATATAAATATCAATCAGAAAATTTTCTTCTTAATGAGTCAACATTGTCAATATTTCCCATATACGATGTAGCAAAAGTTATTTATTTAACTTTACTTGACTTGAGTTGCTTTTTATGTAAGCATAGTTTTATACCTATGCATTTTTTTTTTCAGAGAGCAGGTACAAAAGCAGGCCTCACCATTCTTTTAAAAGCTGAGAATGTAGACTTGGATTATCTATGCCGAGGCCCAGTTCAAGGTTTTAAGGTAGGCATATCAAGAGTTCGAAATAAGCAGTAGGCACTAGGAATTTTTTGTTAAACCAGCGATTGTCGACTAAATGTGTGTGATCTTGTGAAACAGAATGTTATTATAGGTATGTATGTAGCTTTAACATTTTTAAAACTTTGTTTATGTGACTATTCTTTTATTCAAACTATATCTTATGTTTCATCAGATAATCCTACACAATCCATCGGAAATACCGCGAGTCTCTCAGCAATACTTCAGACTTCCATTCAATCAAGAAGTCATTGCTGCAGTCAATCCAAACATGATGACTACATCAGAGGGACTCAGGAACTATGATCCAAAGAGGTGAGAATTTTAATAATCATAAGATTAATAATTTCTAACACATTATAGTTAACTCTTAAGATTAATAATAATTTCTAACACGGTAGTTACCTATACCCTTGTAAACTACGTACCTCCTATACAAAAATACTATGTTTTGTTTCTAAATGTAATCGTGTGTTTTCCAACTGTTCAAATTCAAGTAAATTGATATTGAATTTTAAAATTTACTTAATTATTTTAGGAGACAGTGTTTTTTCCCCAATGAAAGAAGACTGAAATACTTCAAGGTGTACACCCAGCAGAACTGCGAGTGGGAGTGCCTGACCAACTACACAATGCAGGCGTGTGGATGCGTCTCTTTTGCCATGCCCAGTAAGTCCCCATTATAAAAAGATGGGCATACAGTAATAATTATTATTAACATGAATAGCTTAATTTGGGCTATGAAGATCTAATTAATTTCAATCGAGTTGTTAATAATTAAACTGATATGCATTCATCTTGTTTTTATAAAGCAATTTAGACGAATTCATATACTTATGTACCTACATTGTTCAGTCACTTGAAAACGAGTGCAGGCCTTAAAAAATCATCTCTATAACATGTTTTGTAGTTTGACATTTTGATTTGTCACACATTCTGATGTTTTAATATATGTGAATAGTAATAGGTAGTATTTTTTTATTTCAGGAAATTCATCAATGCCAATATGCGCTTCAGGGAATGCTGAATGCATGGGAAAAGCCCAAGGTTACTTGACTACAATTCAGTATTACATACACCAAAAACGTTTTTTCCAATGTTCTTGGCTTACCCCTTTACTAACGATTTTTTTGTTTTTAGACGATCTGCTCACCAAAGAGATAACCAAGGGCTTGAAGGAAACAGGACAGGTGGAGGAAAACGAGAAGAAAACAGAGATCCTCCAGGAAATAGCTGACCAGTGCAACTGCCTGCCAGCTTGTACAACCATCTCCTATGACGCAGAGATATCTCAAGCCGATTTCAACTGGAGAGCATTATTCAATGCGTACAAATTGCCGTCAGAGAATTATACAGAGTAAAAGACTTGGCATACTGTCTTAATTTACACAGTGTTACATAAATTAACTATTTAAGCTATTAAAAAATATGTAATTTTAAATCAAGAAAGTACAATGTAAAACGTATTTCTTATCGGCCTTTGCCCGTCCACTCCTGGACAAGAAGAACGCCTTAAACCACATTAATGTAATTTTTGTTTTATTTTCAGTCTTAGTGTGGCGAGAGCGGTAATTTTCTTCAAAGAATCTCAATTTATAACCCATAAAAGATCAGAACTATACGGACAGACTGATTTCCTGGCCAACTGCGGTGGTCTACTGGGCCTGTTCCTTGGATTCTCTTTTCTCAGTTTTGTTGAGATTGTCTACTTCTTTTCCCTAAGGTAGGAATTTCAAACAGTTTGTAGGTAAGTACCGCAATTAAAATATATTGAAAAAAGTCGATAACTATTTAAAGCATTATTGAAATTTCAGGTTGTTCTGCATCATCAAGGACGACGTTGCCAAAGAAAAAAAGTTGAAAATAGCAGAATAAAAGTTTTGAGTTAATCCGAAAAATTAATTTAATTAATTGGGGAAACCGAAGCAGTTTATGACGATGACATTAAACAATGTTTAACACTATTAAATTGATTCAATTGTTTTTTTTTATAACATGTCACTCAAATGACATTTCTATTAGTTTAATTGCTTAAAAAAGAGTATATTTTTGGAAAAATATCCCCCACCTCATAGTGTCGGATATAAGATAAAAAGTTATATAGAATTAGCTACTACTAAATATGGGAATGACCGAACCCTGTCCCCGGGGAAATAATTAATATTAATTATTATTAGGACAGACCAAAAATTATAGAGACGTTATGCGTTTTAATTAACTATATTATTATTGTATTTGCTTCAAAGTCTATTTTGTCGTTAATGACCTTTACTTTTTTTTATTAATTAGAACCTCACAAATATACCAACCCCCTTCTCATTATTTTAACTATAAGGTATGTAATTATCATATGTGCACTAAAACCATGTGTTGGTCTAGTTATACTTCATATCACGAATGTAATAACATGTAAGTTGCTACGAACTTGTTTAAAAATCTCGGGTTCGGATCCTGGCCGAGTCAAATTTATTCTGTTTTATTTAAAGTGGTCGATTATAAACTTAAAACATTTTCAAAGCAGTTTCTTTAGCATAATGTTCTTAAAACCACATAAAATTTGTATTCCAAATCCAAAATCCAAACTCCCTTAAGACCCCACTCAGGGGCATAGGGAGGCAACAAGAGCTCTCCATTGCGCTCGATCTTGCGCAACGTTAATGACCTCCTCCCACACCATGTTCAGATTCCTCAGCTCTGCTTCAAAGGAGCGGAACACAGTATGAGAGGTCTTCCTCGTCCTCGGACCCTGATGGGAGGAAGAACAGCGCTCCCCTCGGCCAACTGTCATTCGGCATCCTTAACACATGTCCCAGCCAAGTCCATCTCTTCCTCATAATAGTAGAGGTGATGAGCTCACGCTGGGTGCGCCGGCGTATAGCGTCGTTCGTGATGCGTTGGTACCATCTTATACCCAAAATTCTCCCGAGGCACTTCGTTTCGAATGCAGATACTTTTTGTGCCTGGGGCAAAGTCAGGTGCCAGGACTCACACCTATACAGGAGAATGGGCAACACACACGCATCAAACAGATTACATTTCGTCTCGACACTAAACGCCGACGCCTTCCATATCTTGGTCATGTTGTTGAAGGCGCCACTTGCCATACCGATACGTATCGGGAGCTCAGCCCCGAGGTCACCAGTGGTGGTAATAGGTTGCTCCCAGGTACTTAAATTTATCCACCCGGGAGATTTGGTGACCATCGATGGTTATCGGTAGCTGTTTATCGGGGCAGGCATTATTCGCCATGAGCTCCGTCTTACTGGCATTGACTCGAAGGCCGAGGCGTGCTGTTTCGTCGCAGAGTCTTGAAACACTGCGCTGTAATTCCTCCACTGTCGTACTGAACAACGCTAGGTCGTCCGCGTACTCCAGATCGCACAGTTCGCCCATTAGACCATCTCTCTGTGTTATCGGTATACCTCTTGCTCCTTGCATGGACTTTCTCAACAGGAAGTCCATGACTATTATGAATATAAAAGGAGCTAGTACGCAGCCCTTTCTGACTCCCGTGGTGATCCTGAAAGCTTCAGTAGGACCACCTGGCGTTTTCACGCTACACTGGAGTCTTCATACAGGGACTGCACCATTTTAACTATTTTCGGAGGTATACCATACAGAGCAAGTATTTCCCATATTGATGGCCTATGTGGGCTGTCGAAGGCCTTTTCAAAATCTATGAAGCAACAAGCGACTGGAGTCCTTGCACTGCTGAAAGATGCACCTGGCTCAAAAAATTGGGTCCGTGCAGGACCTTCCAGGTAAAGCCGCATTGTTGCGCTCTCAGGACAGCCATGACAGGCCCCCGAATGCGGTGTAGTAATATCTGAGATAATACCTTACCGGGAACACTCAGTAGAGTAATTCTGGATCCATTCCGCCAATCTTTTGGGCACGTCTCCTCTTCCCAAGCCATTTTAAATACATCTAATAGTGGTTGGCCAAGGGTGTCTATGCCTTGTTTGAGGAACTCTGCGTGAATTCCATCGTCTCCTGGCGCTTTGTTGTTCTTAAGTCTCATCACGGCCAGCACCATCTCACTGTATGTCGGCGGGTCCTCGCATATTATTTATCACTCCCATGCCATGCCTACCCATGACGCCTGGTCCATACTGGGGGTCACTGCCAACCTTGGCATTAAAATCCCCTTGTACAATTAAGCGGTGGCGCCTTGGGACATGGGACACAACTGCATCCAGACTGTCATAAAAACAGTCATTGGCAGCCGCATCCCCATCCTCAGTGGGAGCATAGCATAGGAGGACCGTCAGTGTTTCGCCTGTCATCTTGAAGGACGCACTCATCAGGCGGTCAGAAACAGGTTTGCAACGAAGAAGGCGAGAGAAGGCATATTTACTTAAAAGTAGAGCGACGCCACGCATCCGTGCAGTTCGGTGACCAGAGTGCAGCATGACATAGTTGCCAGCGTCACTCTGTCCCATCAGGATATCCAGTCCATAATCTCCCGCCAACTTGGCAGCAACAAGCTCCCCGCCCGCCCTCAAATTGCGGACATTCAGGGTCCCGATTTTCAAGCTCTTCAAGTGGTCAACACAGGGGGGACACTAGCTGCCTGGACCCCCCCTGGTTGGGCCCAGGCGTCCGAGGCTCAATTTTGTTGCCTTTTCTGACCGCTGGAGTTTAAGGGTGTGAGGTGGTCAACCCCACGACCCCGTTCAGATTTTTCGATTACCTCTGCCTCTTACAGGATGCTCGAAAAACCAGCAAAAAGAACAGAGGTGCTTTTATAAGCCGACAGCCCCACGGCTAATTTGTAACACAGAAAATTTGTATATAAGTACCGTTATATTAATTCTAACATTAAGAAAATTATTGGTATCTCAAACAACCCTTACATTTAGGTATTGTAAGTTATGTTTGTGAACAATACTTAATTCTTTGTTAACATTTATTTTAAAACTATAGTTCATAAGATAAAACTTTTTTCAAATGGTTTAAATTTTCATGCAGGTATGTAATTGAGTGTCCTATGAAGCAGGGACATAACAGGACAACAAGCCTTAAGAAAAAAAAATGAAAATGTATCAATTTACATTATTTAAATCATTTTGATTGTATCGATTTAAAATATTACCTACAAAGTAAAAAAAACTAACAATAGACGTTTATAAAAGTTTAAGTGTAAAGTGGGTTCGATCTTCGATCCCATCAGGTGCCGACCATCTTCCTCTTTCACGACACAAGCTTTAAGTAGCTTACTGTAAAAGAGTCACAGAGTGTATTTTCACTCAAAGTGAACACAGATTCATTTTATTAAAAAAATGCTAAAATAATAATTAATAAAATGCTGATAACAATATCTTTTTTTTTATTTTAGACCTCCACCCGGACTCGAGTGATTTTGAACAACATCTTAATTCTTTTTATTTTTTTTCATGGATTTTTTCTTTCACAAGAAGATGAATATTCTTTAAAGATCTATATAATAATATGAAGAATATTCATCTTCTTGCATTGGCACTACTATGGGAGGTATAATAAATAGGCAACCATCAATGTGATCTCTCCTTGATCGAGATATTATCTTCTTTTCTTTATCCATGTCCGCCCCCCCCCCCCCCCCTTCCCTATAAAACTTGTTATTTTGTTTAATTCAGCAGCCCTATTCACAGAAAAGTTTAAGTCTAAGATTAGTTCGAAGTTCGAACGAAGTTCGATTCAAACTTTTCCGTGAATAGGTACATAGACTGTAGATAGTCGCCGCCTACAATTATTATTACCAGCAGCCTATTCACGGAAAGGTTTGAATCGAACTTCGTTCGAACTTCGAACTAAACTTAGACTTAAACTTTTCCGTGAATAGGGCTGCAGTTTTGGTTCGGAAGAATGATACCCTAGCTCTTTAGAGCCACGCCATTATCCACCACCTATGGCCGTGTTTCGGGTTGGTACATTATTTATAAAATAACTCGTTTTTGAAAGTCGCCCATGGCGCCCACTTACTGCTTTTAAATCAAATGAATTATGTCAAGAAATCAGAGGTGGTTGATAGACCAGCGGTTACGACGCCGCCTTTCGCACTGTTTCGTGAGGAGGTCGTGGGTTCGAATCCCGGCCGTGTCGACCATTTTCCGCTTTCACGACACAAGCATTTGCTTACTGTGAAAGATGTCAAAAGTGTATTTGTGTTCACTTCGAGTGAGCACAGATTCATTTTTATTAAAAAAAAATAATGATTTGAAAAAAAAAACATTTTTTTTTTACAAACTTGGCATTCGAATGGCTCTCCGCGATGATTTACCATATGGGTGTTTATTAAATTTTTTTTTGTTAACACAAATCACCCTCTATGGGTGGAATTCCTAATTAATTATAAAAAAAAAATGTTGAAAATGGGAGGAGGTCATAAACATTGCGCAAGATCGAGCGCAATGGAGAGCTCTTGTTGCCTCACTATGCCCCTGAGTGGGGTGTTAAAGGGAGTGTTGTTGTTGAAAATATTGCATTCGTATATGGATTTTCTCCGCTATGAGTCGCTCGTTCCCTGGATTGGCGACGTCTCTTAGCCAAAATTTCCTGTTGCCCGATCGAATGCAATGAAAATCAAGGATACAATGAAAATAAAATTTGGTTAGAGTTTTTTAAAGATTTGAATTTATAAATTGATTAAACTTTTTATTGCAAATATTGCATTCCTTTGGCTTTCTCAGCTATGAGTTCGCATATCCCTGGTCTGTACTACAAACAAAATATAATTAATTTTGTTTTACCCACGGCGGCGCCCCTCGTATAGCGGCGCCCAAGGCGACCGCCTCGGTCGCCCCACCCAAACTACGGCCCTGGCCATGCGGTCCTGTCCCCTGCGATTCCAGCAGCCGCACCCCAGTCAACACCAACGGCCTGAAGGTCGTCCTTTTCATCCTTTTCTTCGATTGTCTTCTGGATGGTAGTTGAGACTAAAAACAGGTTATGTCCTCTGTAGGCTTCCTGAGTACGTGACCTAGCCAGGTCAGTCGGCGGAATCTTATAGTGGTAGTGACCAGTGGTTGGCCTGTTAGGTCTCTGACAACTGTGTTCGGCACAAAATCATTCCAGCGTATGCCCAGCATTCTTCTGAGGCACTTGCTCTCGAATCCTGCTATGCTGGTGTTTTGAGCGCAGGTTGGGTGCCAAGATTGACAGCCATAGGGACCGGTAGGACAGAGGCATTGTATAGTCGGACCTTAGTTTTGATGCTGAAGGCATTAGACCTCCAGACCTTTCCAAGTTTGCTGAACGCCGCTCCAGCCAGTGCTAAACGCACAGAGAGTTCTCAGAGAGTGATCGAGATATCATCTAAGTAATGCTAAAACAATTCGGATCTGAAAAGTCTGAAAGATTGAAAAATATACACAATAACCTAAATTCTAGTCAATAACCTCAGAGATAGGCACAAAGAACCCTCAATAAAGAAAGCCATTTCACTTACAACATGTAAGATATTTTAAGGATGTGTTGTTTTTTTTTCTGTTAGTTCCCACTGGGGGCAGCAAAAAGGTTTATTCACACGCGGCATGCTGTGCGGGATGGGTCTACTCGCAAAAATATAGAACTCGCGGATGGTACGTATATATTTTTTAACCTTTTAGTTATCACTTCGCACTCAATTCCTGTTAGTAATACCCACTGATCACTTAAAACCTGCTCTTCACAAGTGCAGGTGTTAATGCCTTGTTCACACGTGCCGAGTAAACGGGCGAGACAGTAAAATGTTACTCGCCCGACCGTGTTCTTACCCTAAGACCATGACTGTTATTAACAGCTGCCAATAATGCTGAAACTAATGATTCCCCATAAGAGAAGTTTAATAACAATTAATTAATTGAAAAAATTAGAGCGACTATTGAACGGTACCACGGTGTGCTAGAGATGCGATTCCGTTGCACGTTGCACACATAAAATGTTTTAAGGTATTGTTACTTTTATATTTTACTAGCTTTGGGGGCGTTCAAGTATTACGTAACGCAATTTGGGGGAGGGGGAGGGTCTTGCAAAACGTTACTGTGCGTTACAAGGGCGGGAGGGGGGTTCGAACAACGCGTCACGTAACGGTTTTTATTTCGTAAATAAAAAAAAATTGGGAAATAAATCTTCCAAGTTGGGGAACCCTTTTCGTTTATGTTTTGCGGGGAATCCCTCGATTGTACTATACGTCATTTTTTGTTTTTTTTTCTCCGAATTTGACACCCTTTTCGTTTATGTTTTAGGTACGGGTAGTCCCTCTCGACTGCATTGTATAATTTTTATTTCGCTCTCCTTAGCAAACCTTTTCTTTTATTTTTTGTACGGGGAATCTCTCGACTGTATTATACTTACGTCATTTTTATTTTATTTTCGTTGTCAGTATTCGTTAGTGCTTTAAACACGCAGTACGCATAACACAAATTGCTTGTAGTGAGTGTTGTTAAAGTGAGTTTGTAGATACTCTAATGTCCTCAAAAGCGGGGGATTTACATCATCAACTGTTCTTAGCCATGCTGACTTGCCAACGCAGCTATGCCAAAAAACTACACGCGAAATTTGGAAAACAGCAAAAGAAAAAATAAAAAATAAAGAAAATTTTATGGAACATAATATAAATAGTATTATTGGAGAGTTCAGTAAAAAATATGTATATTGGATGTTACGTAACATTTAGGGGGGGTACAGAAAAACGTTACGGCACGTTACATGGGGGGGGAGGGAGGGTATAAAATCTTCAAAACTTGCGTTACGTAATACTTGAACGCTTCCTTCCCGACAGACGTTGTCCTGTGTTACTAACTATGAATATTGAATTCGAATTTGTATGGTGATGAATTAATTATCATTTGGCCAATGTGATTCCGAACGATGCGTCTGTTTTAAACCATGTATATTCAATCCGCATTTTGTCAATCGCACCAAATGACAATTTCTGTCAAAATTTCAAAATTGGAATAAAAATTATAAGGTAAAAAGTACTCATAAGGTTATCTACATAGAGTTTTCTTTAATTTTCATATTTCCATGCATTTTTCTTATTTTTTTTCTTCTAAAAGGACATTCTCCTGGCAAAAGTCTACACAACAAAATAAGAATTAGCGAAATCGGTCCAGCCGTTTAGGCGTGATGCGATGACATCGTGAAATAGCTCTCCGTTTATATATATATAAGATTTTCATAGGCTAAGAACACGTAGAAAGCCGATTCCGACCCGCGCCGACCTGCGCAAGAATGTTTCTATGCATTTGAATAATGGGGATACGCACAGAAAAAGCAGGAACCCGCTTTCCGGCATGCCCATTTAAATGCATTGAAACCATGGACAACAATCTATGAACCGGTCGGCGCGGGTCGGAATCCGCTTTCTACGTGTTCTTACCCATTTCTTACCCATAGATAGGTAGATACTTACTTATTATATTTTCTGTCTTTCGAATAAAATAAAGTGACCGCAAACGTGAAAAGAAAGTAAAAAAAATAAAAATATTATCGTTGGTTGTTTTTGTCTATGACATTTTAAAAATGACAGTTTCAATTTTCAATTTGACATCTAAAGTTTTTTATAGTTTGGCGCGTTAATGTTTTGGTAAACAATTTTGGTTGATATTCATCGATTTTGGATTAATCTTCATTGCATACAACCGGATAATTATATTAACATGGATTTTTCAACGATTCAAGCAGATATCCAAAATGAAATTCAAAGCATCGTCAATATAATGGAAAAAATGTATGTACCAATAACTTTTCTAACAAGATTTGATTAAGCTGAATAAAACTATAAAAAGTCTTTATCGCTTACATTTCAGACAAAGTGAAATAAAGGACTTAAATAATTTTACAAAAGCAAAAGGACCTTTGGATTCTGCAGTAAAAGAAGTAAGTTCTTACAAAAATTCTATACAACTATTATTATTAACATCATTCTTATGTTTACAAATTAAATCATTGTCATCATTTTATTTGGATATAAACTGATGAATACATTTTATTTTAATTTATATAATCAAAATACAGAGAGTGAGCTCACCACAACAAAGTTGCTGTCCACAACTAACGTTTATATTATATCCTAAAGTGGACATAACACACTCTTTGGCTCTTTCACAGTAAGCTACTTAAAGCTTGTGTTGTGAAAGAGGAAGATGGTCAGTGCCTGGGATCAAACCCTCGACCTCCAGTACGAAAGTCAGCATCCTAACTGCCAGGTTACCAAACACAGCTACAACCATTTTATTTCCATGTTGTAAATTTTTCTGGTGAAATACTCTAATAGCATAAATGCATATTATTATTTTGACTTGAACTTCATGGACGAATTTTGACATTTCCACTAGTAATCCATGCTTATTTTTCATCTTCTTTCAAAATGGTTTGATTTCACTGATAGGCTAATATAATTAATAATTATAGGTAATTATATTATAATTATAGGTAATAATTCTTATGACCATTCAAATAAAAAATTATAAGTTGTGAAATTTGAATAGACAAATTATATTTTTTTTTTTTTGATAAATAGGTATTTTTTTTATCAAAATCTGAACATACACTATTCAGGAATTTGATTGTAAAATTGTTTGCTCTAGCATAAGTATAGATGAATTTGATAACTGATAAAATTTTGAACTTTTTAGGGGTTAGAGTCTTCAGAAAGATTTTTCAAAATGTCAGGGTGTGCACTAACAGACAAAGACATGGAAACCACAGAACTACACACAATTGCCATGAGCACTGTTTTAGAAGGAACTCAAAATAGAACCAATGATCAATCTTCACAAAACAACACTACGCAATAGGAGTTTTGAGTAAAGTGAGTGAAATAAGACAGCATTTCGGTTATAGGGGTGTTCCGAGAGCATCTTGTGCCCTGGGAAGAATTTTTTTACAATATTTTGTGACAGGTTGTTGAGAGAAATTTGGACCACCCCAATCTCTATTCTGCCATTTCTTCGGTACGCCCCTATGATAGCTTATTATAATATTCTCTAGGATTACATTATATTGCAGAACTATTTATTACTGTTTCTACTTTAAAAAATTAATTAAATAAGTACATGTTTTTGTATCATTAAATCTCTTCTCATCCACATGATCTTTGAACTTGTCTCCCAACATCATGTTACAATACCTACCATCTTCAGAGAATATTCCAGATTATACGGTGGTTTGCTTGGGCAATATTGCAGCGCATGTGTTCTACTTTGCTAATCTTCAGCAGCCATACTCATAGAACATTATTCATTAAATAAGCGCAGAATAAGCAAATCTTCCACAACAGCATTCCAAATGGAATGTCCAAACCTAGGTATAAGAAAGTACTATGAGTAAATTTGGCTACATTTCATGTGACACAATGTGGTAGAAGTTCTATTAAGGTATCCCCTGAATTAACTGGCAACCGGGTAATAAACCAATACAAAGAGGCATAATCGACTTTTATTATTTACATCCATTGAAAAGGGATTAGGATACCTAAATTATTACAACCCCGTTTGCCTTCGAATTATTGCGGAACCCATGGACTTTTGTAAAAGTTTATCTCTTAAAATTGAACACTAACTGATTTAATGATTGTATTAAATGGTTGGTTCTATTTGTAAAATCCAGTCCGGAAAAGCAGCGCAAGAATCTATCAATATTATTTGTATATCTCTTAAGTTTTCTTCATAGATTATAAAAAATAAATTTCATTAGAATTATACCGCTTTACAACAAAATTAAAATGACAAAAAAGGATATTCATAAAAAATACTTCTTACATAAAAATATTTTATATTTATTAGTCATAAATATCAACTATTATAACCCATTTAACGACTTGATTTATACAGAGAGTTGTTTGTAAAATATGTTAAACATAAAAAAAAACAATATTTATTTTAAAGCTTGGATTCTGTCAGCCAGCTGAATGTCTGAGGTTTCCTGTCAGCTGAAGGATTAATGAGCACATTTATAATGCTGGGTTTATCTTTCAGACTCAAACTTTGCTTTACGGCATTAGTTAATTCCGGTATTGTTCTCACATAGTGCCCTCTTTCTCCAAACATTTCCATCAATTTTTCGTAATGAGCTTCTACACTCAAAGCTTGAGGTGGTGTCCTGAAAATAAATGTTCATATTTTTGATATGCAAGCCTTTTTTACAATCCGGATGGGACAAGAAGGGGAGGCAGACCAAAACTAACAATCAAGCGGGCATTCACTATGGTTTTATAAGAGGCTGGGATAAAGCAGTGCAACTGGCGCAAGATAGAGGTTTGAAAAAACTTTGTGGCATCCACATGCTCACTGGAAGCAAACATGGATTAATTAAGCTACTTGATAAAGTCAATAGTACAATAATAATTTACATAATGTAAAATATTTTTAAACTGATAGGAATAAACATAAACGACAAAAATAGGCCTTTAAAAGTTTTTTTTTTTTTTTATAATGGCCTTCACCTTGAAGGTGTTCCTGACCAGTCTCAAGTAACTAGCCTTTAAAAGTTGGAAATCCATTAAAAAATGTAGGTACCTATTTAAATTAAATTCAGTTATGCAAAAAAAAATGTAATGAATTCTATTGATTTATGTTTACTAAGTATTAAATGCAAGATTAATAACAATTTTTCTTTAATTTCTTCTATTGTTTTTTAGTTTACGAGGTACCTACATTTGTAAAAAAATGTTGATGAAAAAGAGAAATAGTGGAAAAAATTATCACAGATAGACTTAATTAATAATTACTATGTAAGTGCTTTTTTGCCCAGAATACAATAATTAGAAGCTATATTTATTTGAACGGTTTCCTGTCACATTCTTTCAACAAAGAGTGACCTCTTATCATTGCAGAAGAGAAGAAATGTGTTTTTATATTACGGAATTTTCAATCAATGATGAAAGATTTGAACTTACACATTAGCAATATGACCGGAACCTTGAATTTCAGTCATGGATTCCTTATCTAGTCCTCCGTAAATACCATTGTTATTTATAATTATTATAATCACTGGTAGTCTGTATCTAAACATTGTCTCTATTTCCATGCCTGTAAATTAATTCATGGGATTATTGTATTTAGTTTTTTTTAACTCCCCGTATATCTTAATTACACCCAATCAAAGACTACTGTGTATTATATTGATATATTTTCAAATCTAGAGTATATTTTTATTTATAATTTACTAAATTTACAAACAAACTTGTATTCCAAAACAATAAAATTGCAAGTTTATTATTCAAGCACAACATTAACAATCAACATACAGAGGGTGAGCTTACCGCAACGTTGCAGTCTGTAAACAATTAACCCAAAAAGGGCTTCTTTGCAACTATATCAGCAACCTTTTGGTTAATATTAAAGTAGATCATAATATATCATTATACAAACTCCAAAGTTGTGTTTTATTTATTTCTTTCAAATTGTATAAAGACAATAATTACAAAGTTTCTAATGATGTTTTTGAAGATTTATAAATGAATTTTTACCTGAGAAACCAAATGCAGAATCACCTTCAACACATATTACTCTTTTGGAAGGCGAATATTCTTTGCACCAAAATGCAGAAGCAATCGCAAATCCTAATCCAACCTAAAATAATTAAATGGATGCAATATTAATATTTAATAATAATACTACAATAATATTTATTCAAAAGAAACTTACACCCATAGTTCCAAAGGTCCCAGCATCTAACCTATGCCTTGGAGAATTATTTAGAAGAAGCGTTCTGCCAATGTCCATTGTATTTGCTCCTTCACTGACAATTATAGAGTCATTTGGAATCAATTTTTGAATGTTGCTTAGAGCCGCATAGTAGTTCAGGGGAGGCTCCGTTAATGACGATTGGGTCTATGGACATAAATAAGCATATTATTATGGATATGCAAATTACATAAATATAATGCAGAAAAATATGCAAGCAATATAACCTCAATGAACTTTATGTTTTGCAACTTTTTCTCATTCAATGTAATCCACCATGGATGAGTTGCCATGTTTATTTTTGCAAATCTTCTTTTACCTAACTCTTGATTAAGTTGTTCCACAAACGGCAAAATCTCAGAATGAACTGGAACTTGGCATAAAATGCTGTTGTTCAATTCTTCAGGGCACAAATCCACCTAAATATAAAATATTTTATTAGGTACATACACGAAATAATTTGTCAAGTGGGATTCCATAGACTGTAAAAGAAGTGAATGTGTATACAAATATTAATGTTTTACACAAAGATAGCTTATAAATAGAAAAAAAATACTCATGAAAGAATTCAAAGAATGTACAATGGGGAACATGCATGCGTGAGGGATATAAATAATAATTATTGATTTAAAATAAAGAAAATGTGCTGATTACGAATATCTAAATAAAAATTGCTAAAAGAAAGCCCTTGATATCAATTTTTCACTTTGAAAATGCATTATTTACTTAAAATATTTAAACGCCCGTGATTGGTTCGTGAGTTTCGTGACGTCAGAATGCGTTAGTGGTTACCACCCCTTTACATTCATCTCGGTCCATCTCTGTCTCACTCATCTATTGTAGGTATACCCGTGCAAGTGAGATTTGAAAAGAGCAATGTGATTTTGTTATTTTATCTATTTTAAATAGGTATTATGTAATATTACATCGATTTTTTAACTTTTTTAGTCTGTTTATTTTATTGTATTTTTATATTATTAGGTATGTAATAGTTTCAACATATTCATTTATTTGTTGGATTCAACAGATTGCTAAATTTATCTACCTTTTATGCAATGTTAGCGACCTATTTCATGACTATTTTTATTAAATATTCTTATAAAATTTTAAAATACTTGAAAATCACAAAATACATGGGTATATTTATTTATTTTATTTCCCAAATTAAATCTTTTCCAATAAGTAGGTACTAATACTAAAATACTTGTAAACAATTATTTACTATAAAAATATCCTACATGTGTTAATATTTTTAAAAATTACTATGCCCCGCCTAAATATAATCTGAAAAGATCGAAATAGGTAGGTATATCCAACACTCTAAAAGTATAACTTGTTATACTAAATACTAAAGTATTATCCATTTTTCTTTATGAAGTGGAATCCTGGACTCTGTGAGTGTGAGACAAAGGAAGAGGGTAGACGCCTTCGAGATGTGGTGCTGGAGACGAATGATAAAAAAACCTTTTCTCAATACCACAGAAATTAAGCATCACAGTCAGACTATCTTCTGTCTGTCTCGCGCCTATTCTCAAATACCTACTTTGGTCAAGTATCTCTCAGGGGAGAGGAGAGATAGTAGAAAAGCTGATATTTTTTTTTTTTTTTTTTTTTTTATTTTATTATTCCAACAACATAATATACATTTCAATTACAAATCAACACAATACATAATGGAATTTATTGCCTCACTAGACGCAGGTCTGTTCTGAGGCAATACTATAAATTAATTTTATTCTGTCTCATGCGCTTCGCGGAATATAATATGTTAAAATAGGACATGGCATAGGCTATTGTTTAACTAGGTGGATGCAGGCTGTGAGATGAGGTAGACGATATAGACGTATATTGATCGGGAATAAGACCCGAGGCAGTCGCCAATACGTTATTTCGACGAAATAAAGAAGAACATCGCTCCAACATCCCATCGCGCCATACTTCTGGCTGCGGACAGACAAGCGTGGAGAACAATAGGTTACGATAGAGTACACCAAGCATGATGATCACGACCCTCAAGAGTGAAGATGACGCTGGTAAGGAAAGGTATAACACTTTTTGTATTCTGGCCTTGTCTGGCTTGCTCGAGTGGATCTGATGGTTTTTCAATTTGATTCTCCAAACAAACCACAACGGTTTGTAAGCAGGTGCATACCATATTTCTGACATCATCGGTTTTTATCCATTTTTTAGTATAATCCAGATTTCACCGAAATTTTGTATTTAGAAAAATCTCGTTTCATTTTTATAAACCATATTCGCCCTTTATGTATGGAAAAAACTTTTTTCCTGGTGTACCAACAGTAAGTAACATCACATATCTTGTAACCGAGCAAGGCGTTATATTATTTGAATTTACATTATTCTTATACCATATTAAAAAAATATAAATCTAAATAAAATAATATAGATAAAAAAAACTCTGTTAACAAAATAATTGTGTAACTGTCCTATGCAAGTTAAGTAGCTATGTACGTGCCGCGATGACGAATAGCGCATTGTGACGTCACAGGCTCACTTTGGGTTGTTTTCGCGCGAAGTTTAAAAATCACATTTTCAAATAGCCATAAAAAGCTTAAACAAGCGAATTTAAAAAAGAAAATCATATAAGATTTTTTCTAATTTTTGGTATAATTTTTTGAATAAATAAAAAAAAATTGTGCATGTTCCCCATTCAGGTTACCTATATATTAATACGTAAAACTTTGGGACTATTTACGAAAATTGCACAGACAGAGGAGTATGAAATTTTGCACACCTATAGTTTATATAGTGAATAAGTGGCGAATGCTAATATTTTTTTTAAATAATGCATAAAAAATACATTAAATCAATAAAAAAACATCACAAACACTGCTGTAATGTTATGTATTTGATACACACACTTCCACAGACTACTTATAAAGATCATCAACTTCGTAAAAACAAATGTAAAATGAAAAGCGCCTAATAATGGGCTCAGAAAGCTTTTTGAAGGTGAAATATTTAAATGGAAGGTGGAGCTGGAAATGGCGGGATATAAATTGAGAATAGATCAATATTGTTTGTCTTTAATATCAATAGAAAAAAAAAATTTTATATCAACATTTCAAATATCACGTATCCGTGTCATTATTTTTGAAAGAAAATTTTGAAATAGCGCTCGCTCAGTCTTTGACAATGGAAGCTTAATAATGTTCAAACCTATAATTTAAATAAGTTATGGTCGAATAACGAGCACTGGTCGACCACTAGTTATAAGAAAAAACACAGGTTCCATTCGTTTCAACATTAATGTCTTGTGTAATGAAACAAAAAAATTGGGCAAGAGGAAACATGGGTACTTAGCTGTTACAGTATAGACTTGCAATATGCCTGGAATTTAACGCAAGTCGATTTTTTAACAGAAATTAAATGGTCCAAAAATATCGCATTATATTTGGGCTCTACGGTAGTTATGATAAACAGTGGAAAAACTTGCCTGTATAACTTTGACATCTTTAGCATACCTAGGTGGTCTACCAAAGTGTAAGATCCAATTGAGTCTAGCACCCAATAAGAGAATGACATCTGCTTGCAGTAGTGCAACTGTACGAGAAGATGACGCACACTGCACACTTGTATCTGGCACTACACCCTTCCCTACAATGCCATAAAAAAATTAGAACTATCTAGTTTATATTGCCCACGTCGTACAAAGAAATAAATACTTACCCATTGGAGTTGGCAAAAATGGTAAGTTGGTGTTTTCAATCAATTGACGTATTGCATTTTCAGCCCTGCCATACGCTGCTCCTTTCCCTACGATCACCAGAGGTCTTTGAGCATTTAACAATAAGTTAGCTGCCTCTTGAACAAGTTTGGGTGACGGCAAACATCTTTCTAAAGGAGGAGCGTAGTAACTTGAGACAACTTCCGATTTCTTCACTACACTCTAAAATAAACGAAAAAGTCTTGTTATAAAAGGTAAATTCAATTTTCTTTAACTGAGATTTAACTTCAGTTGAACAAGATTTGAGATATATTTAAACCCACCTTCAATAGCGAGCCAGGAAAATCTAAGTACGATACACCAGGACGTCCATATTTAGCTAACCTTACAGCTTTTTCGACATGTTGGGGAATCAGTGATGCACTTGGCGGTCTAGCAGTATATTTACAATATAATCTGCAAGCTTCAACCTATAGAATCAATACAGAAAGAATGGTGATTTAGATTTTTTTTTTGCAAAAATATGCAAGTTTTCTTTTTATTTAGTTGTTTTTTCTACCTGTGGACATTCCTGAAAACCTCCAATACCTTCATGATCTGCAGGAACTGAACCTCCAATGACTAAAAGCGGCCAACAGTTGGTCTGAGCGTTTGCCATTCCTCCAATACAATGCAACAATCCTGGACCAGACACTACTAAACATGCCGCAGGATTGCCTAAAGAAAATTTGGCACAATTTATTCATCACTCTTCATTTTTGGTCAATAAAAATTGACTAAAGCTAATGTTTTTTACCAGTAAGATAGCCCATGGCTTGTGCTGCGTAACATGCTGCTTGCTCATTTCTCATGCCAACATATTTCAGTCCAGCATTCTGCATAGCCATAGACAGCTCAATCACTGGATGGCCGATAATGCCAAACACATACTCCACCTTCTGTAATAGTCATAACACAGCATCTAATTTATTTATTTATTTCTCTAGATTATCTATGCAACAAAAGTTGTTTTTACATCAAGAATACATTTTATAATATAATGCTTTGGTATGTATTAAAAAACACGATAGAATATGTACAAAACAGCAAACCAATAAAAAAAAATTAACCAAACTGGAACCATGTCAGAGGAGTTAATAATATATAAGTATAAATGAACTCTTAGTACGTAGATAATAACAAAAGCACTAAAAATTACCTGGTCAACCAAAGATTGTGCGAGAATATCATCACCATTAATTTCTTCATCCATCTTCGTTAATAGGAGAGCAACAAAACTGCGAAAAACCACAATAAGCAGATAAAATAAGGTCAGTTTTCCTAAACTCTTACTTCTAAACTGATCTCACTTATCTTAATAAGATAATATTCTATTGTATAATTAAATACACGAATCAATTATCTAATAAGAAGGGCTTAACACGAAGCCACTACTTGTCAGAATCATTATCATCATCGCCAATTTAGTATTAACATGGCGATAAAATTGAACTTTAAACTTGTTTACATCCAGTTGTAATCTCAAACACACCTAACCTGAAACTTGTTGTGACACTCTTCTTCCTCTTTTTATGTTTGACAATTCGTTGATAAGATTTTTTCTGTGCATTTGTAAATTAATCCAGTGGAGTGGAAATCAAAGACTTGGAGGCGTGGTGGAAATCTTGAGATTTGAAATTAAATGAAATTCATAATGCACATGTAAAATCTTCGTATTTTCATAATAATTAATATCTAATGTTTCTAGAAAGACATTAAGTATTACAAAGAAGTATGATAAATCCATGTCTCTGGATACATGATACATCTCGAACTACTTATCTCATTAGGTACTGAATTATAATATGTAAAGGTTTTCTTTCGCTTGAATTTACAAAAAAATAATATTTTTCCCACCGTGAGTTATATAAGGCGGAAAAATTGCTCCTAAGATTATGCAAAGCACAGCACATCTATGTATTCTCGTTCTTATGTAATTGCCAATACCCAGATAAGGCGTACGTATAGTTTTCAATAATGTTGAATGGAATAAGGATTAAAGTAATTTGTAACTGTGTATGCTATTTAAGAGCGTTACAGCTTTGACTTCAAAGTCAATTTCGGGCGGGGCATAAAAATTAGGGCGGACTCTCTCCATTACTTAACTCTCACAATATTTGTACGTATGCAAGTGTAGAGTTAGGGGTCGGAAACCAGTGGAATGCGTCGAAATATTCAAAACCTCAATGTTCTTTTGACTGCAATGTGTTTGGAATTTTTGAACAACGGTGGATGATAGTGATGATAACGATAATACTGATAATGATGATAAACATGTATTTGGTTAAAGCGACATTATTAAATTTACGTTACATTCAGGTATGCATTGCTTTTACCAGATTTTTTTAAACATGAGTTCTCAACATTAATTAATTTTTTCTAACACTCGCATACTATTCATTCTAATTGCCACCATTTCAGATTATATGATTATAAAATGGGAACGGGAAAAATAAACTTTTTTAAAATTTGATCAATGGCATATTAAAAAAATGAAATTACAAAATTCCTACAAAAAGAATTGTTATATCTTATGTATATATTGCATGTGTGCAGATTCATTGCCGTCAAACTCCTCCTTTAAAACTGGACGGTCAAGATTATATGTCATTGTATCAAAAGGATGTGAAGATAATGTGAGTAAGGTTTTTTCGCATGTATTTTATTAACAAAATCTCTACATATAATAATGGAGTCCTATTTTCCGTGATCCATCTACGGTCACCAAGTCTCCCGGGAGGATAAATTAAAATACCTGGGATCAACCATTACCACCTCTGGTGACCTCAGGGCTGAGCTCTCGTACATATATCGGTATGGTAAGTGGCGCCTTTAACAACATGACCAAAATATGGAAAGCCGCTCGGCGTTTAGTATCGAGTCGAAATGTAAACTGTTTGATGCGTGTGTGTTGCCTATTCTCCTATATGGGTGTGAGTCCTGGCACCTGACCAAAGCCCAGGCACAAAAAGGTTCATATACATAGTAAGGAATAAAAGACAACGTCTGTGGGGAAAACTAGTTATATAATATAAATAATTCCAACAACAAAACATATAATACTACCTACTCGTAGTAATACTAAATTATAATAATTTAGAAGAAAAAATTAATAACAGGTATGCAATATAAACCTATACCTAATTCAACAATAAAAACTTTAAAATCACCAAACAGCGATGATAGAATTAATTGCTGAATATAAATAATAAATTAAAAAACCAATGTTTGCCGTCCTCTGTAATATACGCAATTTCGTCAAAATATTAAAATACAAAACGTCAATTGAAACTGGCGCAGACCATGCGTCATCTCAGCCGAAAAGATTTCGGCAGACTGAACATTGACACAGCGAAAACCAGCGCGTTCTTTGTAATTCCCGTGCTTTTAAGTGTCATTATCGCATGCACCTTAAAGCCGATAGAATATTTCGACATAGAGCGTTTTTGTGAAATAGAGGTTTTTTGGGATTATACGCTAAGCAGGAAATAAATATTAGCATTTCGTTCTATAATCTTGTAGATTTTTTAATGCTCTTTAAGACAAAAAAAGAATCATTTCATTCCGACGTATATATCAGTTGGAATATTAAAAAAACGATGAAAAACGACATTTACTATTTTTATTTTTTACAAGAAACTATACTATATATCAAAAAACGGCTCTGAGGCCGCCTTCATTAAAGTCTAATTTATGTTATATATTTTTTTCATCGAAATCCAACAATAGATTACGCCGGAAAATGGATTGAAAAATTACTAAAATCAGCATTTTTGCGACTCTCACAGCCTTAATAGATATTTGTGTCTCACTATGATTGATTTATTACGATATTTATTTATTCAAGATTTACGGCTTTAGAGCCTTTTACATTAGATAATTTTTAAACATACAAAAGTTTAAACATATTAAACATACAGAATTAAACGACATGCTCAACGAGCTGGATAAAGTCCCACAAAAGATTGGCCTAAAAATGAATAAAGCCAAAACCAAATACATGAGCAACTCATTCCGACAACACGATATCAAAGTGGAATGGTATCAAACTTATTGAAAAGGTCGATAGTTATGTGTACCTAGGCCACCTGGCCACAAGATAAAGTTAGGCAGGGAAAATCAAGAGGCAGAGATAGAAAGAATAAGACGTGGTCTTGCTTGGGCGGCGTTTGGCAATCTCTCACCTATCCTGAAGACTCCGAAATACTCACGGACGACAGATGGTCCAAAAGAGTAGTAGAGTGGCAGCCTAGACAAGGCAGAAGAAATGTCGGCAGGCCCCAGGCCAGATGGGTGGACGACATCGCGAAGATTGCAGGCCGCACATGGATGAGAGAGGCTCAGGACAGGAATGATTGGAAGGAGAGGGGGGAGGCCTATGTTCAGCAATGGACGGAGACGGGCTGATGAAGAAGAAGTTGATTGTATATTAAAAATATAAGCAATTTGTACTAAAATGATAATTTATGTGTTGCCCATTTTCCTGTATGTGTGTGAGTCCTAGCATCTGACGAAAGCCCAGGCACAAAAAGTCTCAGCTTTCGAAATTAAGTGCCTCAGGAGAATTTTGGGTGTAAGATGGTACCACCGCATCACGAATGACGCTATATGTCGGCGCAACCAATTATGGAGAGTAGATGGACTTGGCTGGGACATGTGTTAAGGATGCCGAATGACAGTTGGCCGAGGAGAGCGCTGCTCTACCTCCCATCAGGGTTCCGAAGGCGAGGAAGACCCTGTCATACTGTGTTCCGCTCCTTCGAAGCAGAGCTGAGGATCTATACATGGTGTGGAAGGAGATCATAAACATTGCGCAAGATCGAGCGTAATGGAGAGCTTTTATTACCTCCATATGCCCTTAAGTAGGGCGTAAAGGGAATTTGGATTTGGATTGGATTTATGGTAATGTGTCAAAAAGCCTATTTTAGTGTTATTTATTCCAATATCGCCTAGGTATCTATTGTAAAACTGTCCTAAATGCCTTCTTTATTTTTTCGTTATATATTTTTTAAATGATTTAACCTGAAAAACTGAATTGTCGAATATGGTATCTAACGACATTTTAGTGCAAAGTGTCAATCCGTCCTATGCGCCCATTTAGACGCTTACGAATTTTTAAACTAAAAATATTGACAAAATCGAAATATCAAGTATCACCTCAGCACGGGCTCTTGCCTAGTGGGGTGATAAATTCCAATAATTTTATTCTCATTCTCATGTACTTCATATTTAATTGTATTATTTTTTTGGAAATAAAATTAAATAAGAAAATAAAAAATAAACGAAAGAAACCAATATTGAATTAAAACATGAAATATACACTTGAAAATGAAAAACGGTGAATATTGTTTCCTGTCTGGGCTATGAGCAAAATAAAAATGAAAAACAAAAACTCAAAAGTGCTCTGCAGTAAAATTGTGTCTTTGGCGCATAGCACAGATTTACATTATAATATAGATAGAGAGACGATGGTTATGTCGATAGGTGTACCTATTCGACTCAGTGATACCTCTATGATAAGCGAAAGTGCAGCAGCGTCCAAATCAACTCACAATTATTATTTTGCAGATGTGATAGGTGAAACACTCTGACAGTGCGAATTGTAACAAACTAACAAGCGCACATACTTTAGGTCCGCTATGCGCTTCATTATATTTCGATGATACAACCAACAGTGTATAATAATTATAGATTAAATATAAAATTAATAATAAAACAACAATTCAATGCATGATCTGATATATTATCAATACCGAAGATGAAAAGAACAAGTTTATAGTTTTGTTGTTTATTTTTTAAACATAAGTGACATTTGTGTAAATTAGCAAATAAACCGATTGAGTGCGTATATTTTTTCGTGAATAAATAAATAAAAAACAGACTGAAAATGAAGATCAATTTTAAACGCTTTACATTTTTCACAAGTAAGTACCTACACAATTATATTTATTTTTTTTATTTTTTTAGATACCTAGTATGAATTAGTTAAGTACATTTTTTTAATAATATTTTTATTTTCAAAAACTAAATATGTACAAAATTTCAAATAATTATACATAGTTTAAAGTTTTCGAACAATATGCATTTTCCTCATAGTGGATATTTTCCCTTTTTTATTAATATAATATTCAAAATGCTGAATGTTTACCCTTATAATCTATTTAGCTTACCTAACTAAACCTTTTGATTAGGTACTGCAAGTATAAAAGCTAGGTAATATATATATCTATCATTTTTCCATTTATTTTGGCGGGCTGTATTTTCGAAATTATTATTTTTTTCAATCAGAGATAACTGACTGAAAATTTTCATAAACTTTTTACCAATAAAATTATAATGGATAAGCAAAATGATCTGTATGTTGGTGTGATATTTTTTTTGTTCGTTCATTATAGTTAAAGGTAGGGAAATAATAATTAATTTAGTGTTGAAACAAGAAAAAATAATACAAAGACGACAATGTTGTAATATTGTCAGTTTGAATTGTTTAGATTGACGACGAGGAAAAAGTTTGCAAACACTATGTAAGAAAATTTGGAAATTTTCATTATACCTAATGAACGATTTTAATAAAAATTATAGGTAATTACCTAAGTAGAATATAATATAAACAATATGAAAGGGGGACCTACATAAACATAAAAATATAATGCAATAAAAAAATAAGGGAGTAACGACTCAGACTTTGTATAAAACACTGGGTTTCTATGCATATTATATTGCTCCTACATACACCGTTGCAAAGGGAGTAAAATATTTCAAATCGTTCGCAGCTCTTAACGTGGTAAAGTGAAATTGGAACCCAAGTTTTGCTCCTAGTTATAATAATAATAATATTCGTTAATAAAATATAGTATGCAACAGACAATAATGGAAGTGTACATTCGTCATAATTTTAATAAGAATATAAAAACAAATTAGCATAGGTAAAAGCCTGTAGGTAACGGGGAGTGCCATAATTAAAATAATCAATATTAAAAAGTATCAAAACAGCATTAAAAAAATTAAAATTAATATAATGAATAAATTCTTCTATATTATATTCCAAACAATAAAAAATATATATATTTAGAAAAGATCTCAAAATACAATCAAATACAAAATACGATTTAAAATTGAACAATACCTACAACTCGTAAATTCGTCGAATGAATGTTTAAATAAGAGTAAAATAATGTCAGATACAGTTACCTTACAATTATTTCTTTATCGTTCGATTTCTGTGTATTTTGAATTCATCAAATCATAAAATAAAGATTAGTGGGTTTAGTTCTCAACTTGATGACCTTATCAACATTAATTACTAGTTTAGATGGATTTTGGAATGGATGGAAGAAATGTTGAGATTAACAGAAATATTAACAAAATAGCGCGTGTTCGTAATAAATTTAATAAAAGGAAACAGGTTTACAGTACGGAATTCCCATATTCTTCATATTTTGTTTAATTGAATCTAGCTAGAAGTATAAATTCCTTTCTATCTAGGACCTGTTTAAAAGGCTCTTGGAATGTCGAAGATTAACACATCTTGACTCCTGCGTATTTCTTCATTGGGGATTCTATCTCTAAGGGATTTTCCTAGGATTTTTTTTTTTTTTTTTTTTTACCCATCACGCCGTGTCCCGTAAGGGGTAGGCAGAGAGAACGGACCTCCACTCTTTTCTATCCAAGCATACTTCTTTCGCTTCATCCACCGACATAATATTTCTCATACACCCTCTCCTATTTCTCTTACTTCTTACATGGCCTTCCTTGAGGACGGAATCGATGTGTTCGATCCACGTCATTCTCGGTCGGCCACGCTTTCTTACATCTTTCCTTTCAGCCTTATGAATTCTCTTTGTCATTCTGTCTGCATCCATTCTTTCCACATGTCCAAACCATCTCAACTTATTAACTTTCATCTTTGTCACAACACTTACTTCCATACCACATTCCTTCCTAATATTTTCATTCCTTTCCATATCCCATAAAGTTTTTCCACATATTCTTCGTAGAGATTTCATCTCTACTGCATTAATACTACATTCTTCTTTTTTCGTCCATGTCCACGTTTCACAACCATACATCATCGATGGTAACAGGATTGCGTTATGCACTAGTTTCTTTGCTTGTAGTGAGACGTTGTTGTTTCTCATTATAGGTCTTAGTGCACCGCCCACCCTGCAACCAGCATTTTCCTAGGATAGATGAGGGTTTTCTTTTACGAATCAGTTGATTAATTGTAGGTATGTAGGTACCTGCCTATTAATATTTCACCAAAGAGTACCTACTTTGTATTTTTTTTAAGTGATGGAAACCCATTCCTCATTTACGAGGGAAAATGTTGAATATTTTATAACGTGCCTCAATTGGAAAATTAGCGAAATTTTCCAAAACTTCCTATGAAGACAATTAATCTATCTAATCAAAGTAATGTTTCTTGCAAGAATTTGTAAAACAATCAATATGTCTAATTAGGCATGTCGAACGTTAGGGATGTGAAAAAAAAATCTCTACTTTGAATTAGGTAGATACCTATCGAAAAATTCGTAACGTCATAATTTTGAGTAGGTTAAAAAGGTTTTTGACATTCTGATATTCCTCATGCTTAGGGAGGAGAAAGAAAACTCCAGTTATTCCAACATTGAGTAGGTAATAGGCACTTATCCAGCTGTTTATGCGGCCAACTTTTGAATTCGATATATCCAGTCAGGTGAGAATTATTTTAGAATTTAAACATACAAGTTTATAAAGCTGTTAATGAGTTAATTTATTTTGATTTTACAGTGAGTAACCAGAGTAACCTTATATTGATTTTTTAAGCCTTCACTCGTTTGCGAGATACCTATTTATTTCAGCACGTTCAAATTCAAATGAATTCAAATGTCCAATATGTCGCGTACTTGAACAAATTAAGTCATACCTAATAATTGTGATAATTGATTTGAGGTTGCGAGCATGTATGTAATTAAGTTTGTAAGTTATTAGTTACCATTCCTAATATCCGTATATTCACGTTTTCAGTGTTCTCAGGTAATCAAGTACAGTAATACCTCAAGATACGAATTTAACATCTAGTTTTTGTATCTTTGCTCTTACATGTCTTAAAACATTTTTTTCTCCTTTTTGACATTTCATCCTCAAAGGTTTAGTCATTAAAACAATTTTCCTGATCGAAAATATAAATATACCTACTCACCCAGTCCCCAAAATGTCACCTTAACTTTGTAATTTGTTTTTAAACAGGGAAAGTGGAAATGGAAAATAATATGGGTAGGTACACAAATGATAATTCAAAGAAACAAACTTGGTTATAAAACATGATGTAGACCTTGAAAATCAGTCGACTTTAGCTTTAGAAAAAACTATAATGAAAGAACAAGTCGGTAACTTAATTTCACTAAATTTAATTGCTGCCTACATATATACTATGCATTTTTCATTTCGCTTAATTTTTGTTACCCTCTTTCTCTTTACCTTAAACGACACATCGCACGCTCAATCGCTTATGTAACTCAAAAATCTCGTGTGTCAAAGCTCCTCATTGTCAAGGTATTACTGTACTATGGAAACATGTTGTAACCATATACTAGCACTCTAGCAGTACATACAGTACCTACTCTAGTTTGAGTCACAATACCTGCCATCGTGTGGCTAATTGATTTGTCGCTATTTTGATGAGATCTATACGTCCATAATAATAAAGTTACTTAATATACATAAATAGTCGTAGATACAATATATCTGAATATTGCTCCGGACAATAATAGGCTGCTATATCTAAACGTTTTGATTACGGTTTTAAAACAAAGTTATGTCTATTCAAACACTGGTTTATTCATTGAATTGTTTTTTGACACGAATCAAAGTTGATACTTCTCAAATGTTCTCTTTTGGATGAAATTCTCTATATTGCCAAGCCAGGTCTCCCGTTTATCAGCATTCTTTTCTGTCTCTAGATGTAATTTTACATATCTACCTATATTCAGCAATATTGCATTAACTATTTTATTACATACCTACCTGTCATTGTATGCAGTGTAGTGAAATATGTAGTTGGAATTAAGTAGGTATATAGATCTGTAAATAAAAACATCGATACATATCAATACTGTTAAAGATCAATCTGCTTATGTACCTCTACCTAATAATTTCTAAATATGATAGACAATTTGTGTCATCAGATACGCGCGAGTCCTTGATCTTTTCCAATGGTATTATCCTCAAATCCATCCCTTTTTATGTAATGGAGGCATCCTAAACCACTAAGGTATTTCTCTCAGTTGTTACACCAGGAAGTGTATTTGTCGCTTTTGGGTTTTAGCTCCTCACTGAGAGTGGGATCTATTCATTTCTCTTCATTTTTTTTTTACTAAAAATGAATCTGTGTTCACTCAAAGTGAACACAAATACACTCTTTGACTCTTTCACAGTAAGCTACTAAAATCTTGTGTCGTGTAAGAGGAAGATGGTCGGCACCTGGAATCGAACACACGACCTCCGCACGAAACAGCGCGAAAGCCGGCGTCGTAACCGCTAGTCTACCAAACACTTCATTACAATCAAATATCACAAGCAGGCTACTATAGCTAGTCCATTCTAACATTGCTAGAATTGTAAGTAGGTACCTACGTACTGATAACCACAATTTTATAATTTTTTTAGTTGATGATAGAAAAAGTTTTGGCTGGATGAGAAGGACACAGACGAGAGAGAGATGGCGACAATTGGGGGAGGCCTATGTTCAAAAATGGACGCGAGAAGGCTAAAGAAGAAGAGATAGAAACTGCAGGTTTATTCATGAAAAACTCTAGTTCGAGGGGGATTATACCGCTCTTTTTATAACTCCACCCAAGCCGTAATTACTTACCTATATTCGGATTTACAGAGGACCAGATGGATCTTGAAGTTAAAATATACGGAATAAAATGGCGTTATTCACATCATCCAAATAATTATAATAGAAATCGCCTGCCTGCCTCGCTAAACTATTTCAGTTCGTTCTACAATAAAACCTAAATTTCAAATTCGTGCATTTAGGACTCGCGGAGTTATCACTTTAGTAAAAGTGCCTAACATGGGTTTTTCAATCTCAAATGTTTGACTTGTTCTATATTTCTCAGAATATTTTATCAATGGAAACTGAATTTGATACATCAACAATGTACCTAACTAAAAAAATCGAACATGTCGATCGATCGGGTTGAAAGAATTTCAAAGTGTTAGGGGCTAGCCTTCTGCTTCGATAGCAATATCTTGCATTGCTCATATCGAACTTGACCTCATGGGTATTATTTAGCCTCCACAACTATTGTTCATAGAGAAGAAGAAACCTACCTTGTATCTTGGTCTTCCAACCTTCAATTTATCTTGGTATCTCGGTTTTATCTTGATCTTCCAACCATCACTTTATCTTGGTCTTCCAACGCTCTGGACGACCATGAAAATTAATTAAGCTAAGGGGTTTGCATTCTTTGAACATCCACCACCCACCTGAATATTTTTTTTTAAAAGAATTGGGATTTTCGGATCCTTCACCTTTTCACGATGTGTCTCAATAAAAAAAATATCTAGTGGAAAAAACTAAAAATCTTTTATTTATAATATTTTACGGAATATTATTTAAAAACAAAAAACATCAGGTAGAGGTACCTACTCATTATAACTTGTATCATTCCTTAGTCCATTTGTGCAAACACAAAAATAAAATGTCGCGCTGTCTGTTGTGATAGTAATTTAATGATCATGTGTTGCAAAAAAATATATAATGAGTTTCATACATCATAGTGATATTATAACAGCTAACATAACGGAAATCTCATTTTTAGATAAAAAAATACCCAAGTATTTATATATTATCTAGTGTTTGTAAATACAATTTAAACATTTTGGTGTGCTTTTCTCGTGATTTCATTCTTCTTCTTCTCTAAGTGCCACTCCTATCGGAGGTTGGCGACCATCTGCGAATAAGTCTCACGGTCCTGGGCCATCTCACCAACTCTGCAGCCTCTGGCGCACCAAACCACCTGTCGTAGATTCTTAAGCCAAGAGGCTCTATTAAGGCCCATACCTCGCCTGCCCTCTATCTTCCCTTCCACAATCAGTTGAAGGAGAGCATATTTGTCATTGCGGAAGATTTGGCCAAAGTATGCGGCTTTTCGTCTTTTGACATGTGGTCAGCAGCTCTCTCTCTCTCATTAAGAGTCAAGACCTCCTCGTTTGTTTCCCGATCCCTCCAAGAGATGCGGAGCATTTTTGGGTAGAGCCAGAGTTCGAATGCTTCAATCTTATTCATTTTGAGGGTCCAACCCTCCACTCCATGCATACAGTAATTTCATTCAATGAGGAAATTAATTTTTGCAGAAACTTTCTTATTAACTGTAAGTAGATAAGTTTGACCGGACAGTCCGGGTTTCGCGCCGAGCGTTTGGGCCAAACTAAAAATGTACAGGTCATAAGTTTATTTAATTACCTTTTTTAGCGAATTTTCACCTTTCAGTTTGTGTCTGGGTTTGCGTCTTTCATAAGTACCTATCCAATTTTTGTTTCACCCTGAAACAAAAATTGGATACTTTTTGCCTTTGAAACAAAGCGCCTCAGAAGAATTAGGGATATTAGAAGGTTTCATCGCATCACGAACGGCGCTATATGGCGACGCATTCAGCGCAGGTTCATCACTCTACCATTATGGAGAGAATATGGACTTACCGAGACGTATTTTATTTAATTTTTCAAATCTTCACAAATATACAGTTTTCTTAAATGACAAATCTATATTATATGAATACGTAAAGCAAAAACTTTGTGACCATTTTTACAAAAATTGCGCGGACAGAAGAGTGTGAAAGTTCGCACACTTATAGTTTTTATAGAGAAGAAGTGGCAAATGCTAATATTTTTTTTTAATTATGCATAAAAAATAGATTAAATCAATAAAAAAAGCATTACGCACACTACTTCAATGTTATGTATTTGATACTCACACACACTGCGATGTATTTGAAATTGACACAGACACATATATTCTTTTGTTTATTTGTGGTCAAATTGATAATATATTAATATTGTTTGTCTATAGAACAGAAAATTTTGTACATATCAATATTTCAAATTTGACGCATCCACGTCACTTTTTTGGAAAGAAAATTGTGAAATAGCGCTCGCTCAGTCTTTGACCATGACAATGTTCATACCTATAATTTAAATTAGTTATGGTCGAATTTCGAGCAGTGATGGACCACTAGTACATACAAATATATGACACATAAGTCAGCAAAGTTTGCCTACATATTACAATTTCAAGTAGGTATGTTCAGGATGTCGAATGACAGTTGGCTGAGGAGAGCACTGTTCTTCTTGCAATCAGGGTCCCGAAAACGATGTAAACGTCATGTTCCGTTCATTCTAAGCAAAGAGTAGATATTTGGACAAAGTTTGGTAGGAGGTCATTGAGGCCGCGCAAGTTCGAGGGCGGTGAAAGGCTCTTGTTGCTGTTTCGCAATAATACGAATTATTCACAACACTGTTGACAGGGGCTTTAACTACTAGTCATATAACTGTTTCTAACCGTATCGATATAATGGCGAACTATTAACAACTAGTTTAGATTAAAATGATGGCATTGTGTGACACAATGGAGGTAGTTTTTTTTATGAAATTCCATTTTCATTGCATGATATTGTTATGTTACCTGCGTGACAATTCTAACTGTTCCTATGTGTATATTTTTCCTTGACTGTCAATGGTACACTTATCACAATATGTGAGTAAATTATCTCACTAATGCGGATACCAACTGAATTGTGGAAACTGTAAGGCCTCGTTCACAAGTGCGTTAAAAAAGCGTTGAGTTAAAACCCGGTGTTAGCGTTTTTGAAGCTTCCTTGAAATAAGCGATAGCGGTTTGTTATAACAAAAACTCGAAACAGAAGAAAAAGGTTCTTTGGGTGGATCCACTAAACGAAAAGCGATATTTTAAAGATGAATTCATGACGCACTTTACGATGATGAATAAATTTTTCAACTTTTTTCCGATGTCCCTTCGTACATTCTATCGGCTGTTAGAAAAAGTGGGGCCTCGAATAACGTTTTAATACCTCCTTATTATGGTTTTGGTTCGAACTAAAATAAGAACATTCCAAAATTCTATAAGTCAGAGGTGAGGTGTGTTAAGTCCAATATTTAAAAAAATTCAAACATTATAAACTTATTTTTGAAAATTTTGGACTTAACACACCTTACTTCTGACTTATAGAATTTTGGAACGTTCTTATTTTAGTTCAAACCAAAACCAGAATAGGGGGTATTATACCAAAATGCGACTTGCAATAATACCTTGAAGAACGATGAACTGTGACACTGATTTAAGTAAAAGCATGTTAAATAAATACAATAGGGTGTTTGACACTATGAAAAATAAGCTACAGATTGTGGTCATTCTGTTTGAAAATGGCCCAAGAAAGCTTATTTCTTTTATTTTACAACTTAAATAGGCTTATTTTTTATAAAAACACGTAATAAAAATCCAAATATTTCTACGCAACTAGTCACCGATGAAAACGCCTTGTGATTAGTTGTGTTGTCTGTGACGTCACACCACAGTAAATGACAGTCATCAACAAGTTAACAAACTCATACCAATACTATGGTGTGACGTAAAACACACCACGTGATCAGCGCCTTTATACAAGACAGCGTTTTACGCGCGTTTTTGGATATCTATTTAAACTTTAAACATGATTTTCATATAAAATATGGCATATCTTCAGAGATCATATAGATGGCATATCTAAAGAGAATGTGCTTATAATGTATCGTAGAAAAATTTAAAACGGTTTCTGGAAATTAGTCAAATACCCTATTAATCTTGTGAAGACCCCAAAACGCTTAACAGACATTGAAAGTTGCGAACAAGGCATTATAATGATGACCCTCTCGTGCAGATGGATGTAAAATTATTAGATAAAATGATATAATGTTGATAACAATGTTATTATTATGATATTAAATATTTAAGATAAAACAAAAGAAGTAGGGAACTGAAATGAGCTAGCTATAAATATTTCATGAATTCTTCTAGACTCAAATATATCGGTCTAGTTAGGTAAACTCTAGATAAAAAAAAAGAACAACAGATATATAGGGGTCTCAAAATTTACTCGCCCATAAATAATTAAAAAAATATCTAAGACAATATTATTGTCATAAAAATCATAAAAAGGTAGGTACTGAACTTTTTCAAGCTCTATAGCAGGACTAAAAGAAACATCGTGTACATGCACTGTGCAATATTACTAGAGCTAGACCTCTCTCTACCCAGAGTTTGGGCCATTCCTGCTAGAGCATTCTAGAATGGATCGCTCTAGCTAGATTAAGTCTACATATATAAAAAGTATACATTCTATTTTATGTCTAAGGATCCTATATCTATATACTAATACGTGAAGGAAAAACTTTCTGACTATTTTTACGGAAAATGCGCGGACGGAGGAGTATGAAATTTTTCACACATATAGTTTATATAGAGTATGGGTAGCAAATGCTAATATTATCTAAAAATTATGCATAAAAATAGATCAAATCAATAAAATAAAAACATTACAAACACTACTGTAGGTAATGTTATGTATTTGATACTCACGCACACTTCCACAGACTACTACTTATAAAGAATATCAACTTCATAGGAAAAATGTAAAAAAGTAAAGCGCCTCATTAATACATCGTTATTTTCATTCCTCTTTCTACGGCCTAAGGGGGCGTCCATTAATCACGTGAGCTCAAAAAGGGGAGGGGGGGGGGCTGGAAAAAAATCACTAAAGATCACGTAGGGGGAGGGGGGTCTAGTGAGAAAATTACATGCATTTATTTTTCCTGATGAATTTAAAGAAACACAGTTGCACTTTCAGAAATTTTAATAATTGACGAAAATTAAAATCATAAGTTTTCAAATTCTTTGTACTAAAAAAGTACACGTGATTTTTGGGAGGGAGGGGGGGTTATTCTGAAACATCACCAAACATCACCAGGGGGGAGGGGGGGTCTAAAAGTTGCAAAAAAACATCACGTGATTAATGGACGTCCCCTAAGGCTTTTGAGATGTGGTCCTACAGAAGACTATTGAGAATTTCCTGGAGAGACCACATTACAAACGAGGAGGTTCTCCAAAGAATCGAAGGAGGAAGGCGCCTGCTCAGGACCTTGTCCGAAAGGCGTGCAAGATGGATCGGCCATATAATAAGACAAGAAGGCCTCTTGCAAGCCATAATGGAGGGTATGACCGAGGGGACAAAATCCAGGGGACGCCCACGCCGAGAGTACCTGGAGGCTGGAGGACCTGTTGGTAGATGTGCGATGCCAGTCATATGTAGATCTTAAAAGAGCCGCACAAGACAGGGAAGAATGGAGGAGAAGAATTGAGGGAATTGATTAATTTCATAATTTAAGTGTTGTTAATGTTTTATATGTTTACTAAACTATCTAATGTAAAAGGCTTTAAAAGCCGTAGGAATGTTGAATAAATGTTGTACTTTTTTATGCATTTTCCACAAAAACTATTTTAACCTATTTGACTGTACAGAATTCGGTTCTATGCTATTTCTCAATATTGGAAATATCCATAACCTCACTCGTCTTTTTATTTTAACGAAAAACAAAACGACTAATTAATTCAGCAGACATTTAAAATACTTTTGTTCTGCAAAGAACCTATGGTAGGCAATTTGTTATGCTTGTGTTTAAAAAAATATTTTTTTCCATATTACGTACAGCATCTTTTCAAATATTCACCGCAACGCAGTTGAGTTACCTTTCATAAGATTTGGTCAACAAAGCAGTGTGTAAATGTCATTGTTATATTATTATCCAGGACTGATGGGTACCTACCTGTTTACGAACATAATGTTTTCTGAATTTTACAGCGGATATACATGAAAAACCTCGAAGTTGAAAAACCAACAAACATAATATTATTTAATTAGTAGTAAAACTCTGATTATATTTCAAAGGTTCAACGATTCAGTCATTTACAGTATCTTATTAACGCAATGTTAATTGTTAGTTCTTGTTTATGATGTTTGAGTATAACATCCCAGTGTAAACATCACAAGGGAGTCTTGCAAAACGTGCGTTAAACTGAAACCTCTTGACAAACAATACATATTAAATTTAATATCATATGTTCTTACGTAGGTATCTCTTTTTCGTTGATACAAATGCTTGCTTCAAGAATATATTTCATTGTGAAAAATATTTCGTGCTTCTTTTCAATTTATGAATAACTAGATGACTTTAGAGAACGTCTAATCAGTCTAGGGACCTGAATTTTTCGTATTTGCGATAAAACCTACTTTATTCGCGAATTTCGCGACTTTTCCGAGTATGAAATTTCGCACACTTACGGCTCGCTTACACTAAATCCGATATTTGCCCGTACGGCAACGTACGATTGATCGAACACTTTTAAATAAAGTTACCGCGAACACAAACACGTCAGTCATTGTCCGGCATCGTACGAGTGGGTAAAAGGAGAGCGGCTACACTCTCCGGACGTTCAATCCGAATTTGTTCGGATTTATCGGAAGTCGCACGTACGGGCGTAACTAAAAATAGAATAAAATTAGAGCGTACCTACATGTTTTGAAACTCAATATTGGTTGCTTGGTGAGTAGGTAAATAAAACTGAGGTGTCAAATTATTAATTTGCCGTATAATTATTATGTACAACATAATAATAGATTAAATCAATGAAAAACAACGTGTTTGTCATTATTTTTGACACAGATCTTTTGTTTATCTGTGGTCACATTGAGAATAAATTAATATTTTTTTTTTGTATTAAAAATATCCATATCATTATTTTTTTAAAGAAAATTGGGTTCGCTCAGTTTTTGTCAAAGCAATGTTCAAACTTACCTGTAATCTAAATTAGTTATTTATTTATTAACGTTTAAAAAGGGTAGGTACCTACTTACCTAATCAAAATTAGATGCCAATTTTCTGCGGCTGGAGGTGACATGGCAGTTGACAGGCAGGAATGTTGTGAAGTTACCAGGGAAAGAATTTGCCGAAGATGTTAGCATCAGAGTATGGATGTCTTCTGCTAATATCCATTCAGAAGACAATTATCATCTTACATCACGCTATTGTCTAAGCTTTTTTAGCACTGGACCCCTATTCTGTAGCAAGTGTAAGCTAGTCACTTTTTTTCAAGTGACTACCCTACACTTGCTACAGAATTAATAGGGGTACTGTACTCGTTTTAGAGTTATTCGGTTATCTAAACTTAGGATACATTGAAAACAAAAACATAAGCAACCCTAATATGTTTTAAAAATAATGATATTTTGGAAAATGAATAATTCTATTTACCTAGCATTCTCATTTTCTTTTGTTATTCTAAAATATCCACAGGAATCTTACTTTTAATACTTTCATATCTTTTAAAACTGTACTGAAATTTGTAAAAGATTAATCCCAATCTTTGATTTTACCATGAATAACCGTTTTACGGAATAATAACACAACTCTTATAAAAATAGCACCCCTTTTATAGAAAAAAATAATAACGATCGTTTAAGTTTGGGAAAAATCTGATAAGCAGGAATACTTTATAGGCAAAACTGAATTATTAAATCTCGATTTTCTTCGCATTTTTACATATTTTCTTACCATATAAAAATACCCTGAGCTTATACAAATATTTCGAAACCAAAAATAAACCAAATCCGTCCACGTTCTAAAGTTTTAGCGAGACACATTTTTATATTATGTAAGTTGAGATAATCTTGGTAAGTAAACATAAACATACGCATAGGTTTAGGTGATCATTTGAAGTGATTGGTACTTGGTAGCCTCGCTGTTCATTCAGCGACTTTCGTTCTAAAGGTCATATGGGGCTGATCCCGGTGATCTTCCTCTTTCACGACATAAGCCTATGCTGTTTTAATTGTATTTTATTTTGTGATATTTGTTTTAAGTGCAATTTTCGTTTTTATATGATAGCGAATTTACCTATATATTTTATGTACTTATATTTTTGTTAGATTTGAACAAAACACGCAAAGGCGAAAGCTGTCACACTGATTGATGTTAATATTGTAATCCAATAAACTAAAATAATTATTAATGCTCAGTGTGATAGATGTCAAAAGTGTATTTGTGTTCACTTTGGGTGAGTCCAGATTCAGGTTTAAAGCATTATCTACCAGTCAACCGGTCCCGTCTAATTTGTGACAAAATTCTAACCCTCAACAATTTAAATGAAAAAAATAAATTACAAACACAAAATTACAGAATAAAAATAGATAATAATTTAGAACGTTGTGCACAATATTATTTGCCACCAGTCAGACGTCGCCGCCTAAGTATAGGCTACCAAATCCAGATTTTTTTTCACTAATACTTACCATGCACGCGCCTTAGGTAAATTTGTACAACTCCATTAAATATAGGTATTTATAGCATAATAAACAACTAGTTTTCAGAAGCGGTTTTGTTATAAATAGATTCCTAAGTACCTACATAGTACCAATTTAACACTTCTGTTGTTATTTTTAAATCCTGTGAGCTATACAATAATATACTAAGCTGATGCCTGATGTAACACAATGTAGAACCTTTTGATAATAATTGCACGATATGTCGTAAATAGGTAGAAACAGATAGAAGGAGTTCGAGTTCGGAGTTCGTTCAAACCGTGTATGGCGCCAGTAGTGAAAATGTATGTAATAACTAAATTTCCGGACTCAATTTTTTTATTTATGGATAGCAAATGTCGAGAAAATTTTTGTAGAGAAAAAATTTCAACTTTTAGGGTAGGAAATTTTGAGAATGACCTTTTTTGGGGAATTATTTCTTCTTTTCGGATACCAAGTGGAACACTGCTTCGGTATTTTTTTGGAAAAAAAACCTGGCAACCCTGGTTGCAGTGCTCGTAATGACATAAAATTTTAGCTGTTTTAGGGTCAATAACAAAATTATTAGGACCTATACATTTTAAAATAAAAACTTAATGAAAAAATAAGGGACACCCACAGACATCATCTGTATTGTCCGTATACCACAATAATTCTCTTTCGACCTGTCTTATTTGTTTGAATGATCTTTTGCGAATTGGCATTGAACCACGCACTGTTTGCGTTAAAAGTAAAAGCGATGATTTGTTAAGTGTTATAAGTGAAAGCAATACCAAAATTTCGCACAAAATAATTTAATCTTGTAAATTGCTATCATTCGTACAATTTAGTAGGTATCTTTATAGTGTTGTACCATGCAGCCATCCGAATTAATCTTATTCTTCTTTGAGATCCTTAAACACCTACTCGCTACCATCAGATGATGGCCTACCTCGCATATTACATTATGTCGAGACATTGCATGTCGTACTGGCGTCCTTTCACGTTGGTCCATGGGTCAACACCACCCACCTAGGTTGGTTACTCGACGTATAATATTTTGCATGGTTTCCAATGTCGAAGAGGTGTATTTATTTAATCATAGTAAAAACATGGCAATTTAATGATGCTGCCCAAATAGGCAAAGCCTTCGCTAGGGCAAACATCTTAATGATTACAAAAACATATGTTTCATTAAAAATCTAACATTATTGGTAGATTGGTTCTTGCAATTACCTAAATCTAGGGGGTGAAAACGGGGGTACATATTATTAATTCTTTGTGCGGAGCATTATTAATTTGGTGTCAATAATGTAAGCGGGGATGGATTTTATCTCATGAACCCCCTATTCCAATTCAAATTAAGTACGCACTAAACTCAAATAAGAACGTTCCAATTTTAATTAGCCGGATTGGTATTCGAGAAATTTTAGAACGTTCCAATTTGTTCTTAATTATAGACTTTAGTTTGAAATTAGTTCATTTTGGTATTCGAATTTCGTATTTAAGTCAATTTTAGTGCGTTTATCTGTCAAAACGTTCCTTCTTAGTTCACACCTAATTGTATGCGTCTAAAAAGATATCTGATGATATTTATTTTGATCAAAGTTTTTTTTTAACCAAATAATTATAAAACAAGTTTATTTTTATTAAAAATATTTAAAAAGAAACTAGGTAATTAAGTATAATCTACATAATAATGCAGTTATGTATGCATATTTATTTAAAAACAGCAGACTCTAGGTTTGATATTAATCGTCGTGGATCCTTGCAGGTATATTTATGGTAATCATAGATATATTTTTCCAATTTCTCAAATAAATTTAATGATATTAACAAATATCTAAAAACTTCTTCGTACAAAAAGTTCAATTATTGAGACAGTCACAATATAAAGTACGCAATGAAAAGATGGTAAAACTGGAATCTTTTTTATGTAGTATTCTTGTCTATGGCTCGCTCGGAGAGAACTCCAGCTAAGTATGTCACACTACATAACTATAAGTAGGTAGGTAGGTACCTATATTTTACATTCATACAGTAGGTATTGTGAAAAATGTTCGATCCATAGAAAATTATAATTCAAAAAAATATTTATGGTGTACTAATTTTAGATTTTAGAACACGGCATAACGTTCTTAATAAGAACGTTCCAAAATCCGAATAGGGAGTAATATATTATATCCGATTTGGTTTGGTTTGTATCAATCTTAAGTTATTTTGTATAAAAGTGCACGTTGACTGTACAACAGATTAGGATGGTCGTTAAAAGAATAAAATAAATCTGGTTTTGGTAGTGTAGAATATCATTTTTAGTAGTTCAACCGGTCTTTTATACTGCATGCAGACACTCGCAATAAATATTTTATTGATCTTCACGACGCAATCCGGGATCGTACCTATATTTGAAATTGCTAGTCCATGCGTAAGTAAGATATATAAGAAAAATAAACTTTAAAACACTCTTTGGATTTTTAAATAGACATGGGCAATGAACATGAAGAGATGGCATCGATAAAGATTAGACAATGGCCACATGCGAACGCATAATTAAAGATCTTGGCTAACAACAGCAAGACGCGCAGAAGGATAAGCTACCAACTGTCTCGACGACTGTCATCTACTATGATCTATGATTTCGAAAGCTGGCTTAAAGTGGATACCTACCTTACTATGCAATGCTGTCCTAGAAAAGAAAGAAACAAGTACAAAGCATTCTATGTTTATCTTTATTACATACACATGCATACATTCTCCCTTTAAGGCATCTCGCACACCGCAAGCCAGCCCGGTGGAGACCAATCCGCAGCAAACCCGACCCGCACGAAACCGACCTCCTAGCTCGATCGAAGCAATCAAACCAGAAAGCCGGCCCCGGACAAATCAAGCCCGCCGCGAACTACCCCCAAACCAACCAGCAATGCGGGGGCCTAAGCCCCACTCGGGGCCATAGGGAGGCATCAAGAGCTCTCCATTGCGCTTGAAGGCGTCCGATGCTCATTGTGCCTTTTCTGACCAGTTGAGATTTAAGGACGTGAAGTGGTCAACCTCACGGTCCCGATCTGACTTTTCTATTTCCTGTCTCTTACAGGATGCTCAAAAAATCAGCAAAAAGAGCAGAGGTGCTATTCCTCGCCGGCAACCTCACGGCAGTGAGCTCTGTCTGTCTGAGTCTCAGCGGCACGGGTATCTTTATTACCGGCAATAAAATAAGGAGAGCGCATAAAAGACGGATTCACCGATTTATTAAAGAATGAATTTTGTACCTTGTATCTTGATGAATTTATTGATAGACATACGTTCAAAATGTTGGGTACTTAACGACTCGAGTGTACAAAGTTGTCATCAGTTTGTTGTTTATTGAATGAGTGTACCCAAACAATATTATGTACATTGATGACTCGGTTTATGATGAGGCGTAAGCGGTGAATGCTAATTATTTTGCGGCCTCAAATTTTTAAAAGGAAAGTCTCATTTGAGCCGCCACAATAGATTACACAACTTGACCATAATACGAGGCAAGTGTGGGAGTCCATGGTATTTACGAACATTACGAAACATTGTTTATTGACTACTAGATTTCCCGACAGACGTTGTCCTGTATTCCTAAATATGAATATTGAATTCGAATTTGTATGGTGATGAATTGATTACCATTTGACCAATGTGATTCCGAACGATGTGTCTGTTTTAAACCATGTATATTCCAGCCACATTCTATCAATCGCACCAATTGACAATTTTTGTCAAAATTTCAAAATTGTAATAAAAATTATAAGGTAAAAAGTAGGTACTAATAAGGTTGTCTACGTAGAGTTTTCTTTGATTTTCTAATTTTCCATGCATTTTCCTTAATTTTTTTAGCCTACACGACAAAAAAAGAATTAGTGAAATCGGTCCAGCCGTTTAGGCGTGATGCGATGACATCGGGAAATAGCTCTCCATTGTTATATATATAACTAGCTAGTTACCCGTGGCTTCGCTCACGTGTTACTGTATTTTTGCTTTCTCTTCCTAAACAATGCAGAATTAATTATATTCGCATCAAAATTAATAATAATAAGAAACATCATCAACATTTCTTTTTTTAAATATATATTCTAAAATTTCCATTAAATTACTATATTTTTATTTATATTTGTCGTTATTAATCTGTATTTAAAAAATATGTGCTTCTTATACAAATAGAATCAGCCCGCGAACTTAAAAATTTCGCTAACTTGACTGACATTGTTCTATGAGAATCCCAAAAAATAACTCGAATAACTTTTATTCCATCAAATGACGTTATTTGAAATCAATTTTTATATTGCTGGATATGAATAAAAAAATATTCAGGTCTCGAAAAGCAATGAAATTAGTGATGTTTAAAACACTTATTTCTATCTGCTTTGGGCATTTTTCAAGCTACAGACGTTTTTTTTAACATTTCAATTTATATCTTTCACGTTGATTTGTTGTTGTTTGTCTGGTCGTAGGTTCGAAATTTAGTTCATAAATATCTTATCCGAGCAAACACGACATAAAAAGAATAAACGATATCGGTCCAGCCGTTCAGGTCGAAATAAATAACGTTAAACGTGAAAACTGTTAACGTTCCGAACGTTAACGTTTACCAAATTGAAAATGGTTTCCAAACAAAAAAAAATGCGTTTCGTCTTCAATATAATAGCAGCGTCGTAATACTTCCAAAGATTTTGAGGTAACGTTTAACGTTAATTTTGAATAACTGACAGAATTATTTTTTTGACTCGGAATTTGGAACAGCATTGTTTAACGCACGTTGAACAACAGTTTTTACGTTATCTCTATGGAAATAACAACAAATTGTTAACGTTGGAGCTGTCGTTAATATTTCGACTTGGCCTCCAGGCTTGATGCGATGACCACGTAAAGTAGGTCTCCATTTTTATAATAACGTAATATTCTCCCTTTTAAGCCCCCCCGCTCACCGCAAGCCAGCCCGGAGGAAACTAAACCGCAGCAAACCCGATCCGCACAAAGCCAAACCCTAGCCCGATTGCCAAAAAGCCAGCCGCACACAAATCAAGCCCGTGGCGGTTCCCCCCAAACCACCCCATAATACGGGAGGCCTTGGACCCACTCAGGAGAATAGGTTAGGCATAAAGAACTCTCCATTACGCTCGAAGTCGTCCGAGGCTCATTGTGCCTTTTCTAACCGGTTGAGTTTTAAGGAAGTGAGGTGGTCAACCTCAGTATTCTAATGGTATAAGTAATTGGCGTTCGACTATAAACGAATTTTCGACAATGTAGAGTAGGAAGAAAATTAACTGTTCACTGTTTATATTTTTTATTAGATGAAACGGATATCGGCAACTATCCGATATCCGGTCTGTCCGGCGGCGTAAATAATATCCTGCCGGATACCGAATAGTAAAAAGAGACATGTTTGGATAACTCATTGATTTGTTTATTAAAGTATCACTTAAGAAATACACCTTATAATCACAAAATAAATTCTACAACTTAGAAAATTGATTATCAAGCATAAGGTAAATTATGGAGAGTAATTCTATATAATATTTCGTTATATAGACTATTAGACTATATAGAGGAAAACAGCAGCTTTGCTGGTCTTCGTAAGTAAGGGAAGTTTAATAAAACAAAGTTTCGTCATATATCATCCTGGCTGAAGATGCAGATAGTTTCCGCGATTTTTGGAACAATAACGTTCCGGCAACGGAGTCAGTCCAATTTGTTTATACCGCCTACGTAAGCATAATTCATGCGTTGTACCCATGGTAATTTACGCACTGGCCGGGCTCTAGTAAGGACTTCTTTAGCATTCTACGAATTTTATAAATTATTGAAAATTAAAACACCGATATTTTAAGGGGAGCGCTTTTCTTCCTCCCGCAAGGGTTCCGAAGATAAAGAAGATCTTCTCATACCGAGAGGGTCTTCCTCGTGTTCTGCTCCTTCGAAGCAGAGCTGAGGGATCTGGAAATGGTGTGTGAGGAGGTCATAATATCCGGCTAACTGCTATCCCTTTCGTCTCTATTTTTTATACGTTCCAGTGGACAGTTAATTTTTTCGCACTATACAGTGACGAAATGATATGGTCATTGACTTGCCAGTGTTTTCAAAACAATTATTTACGATCTATCCTAAAATGATGTGAGGATTTTGTAGATAATTTTAAAATTTAATATTTTGCACTTTTACTACATTTGATATAAAATAATTTACCTATTGACTTCATAATACTATTTACCTTTTTTCAACATAATATTATATCAACTTGCTATTCATGGTTTACGCAATAAATTCAAAGCAAGATTACTCACATAGTTTTTTTTTTGCTAGTGTTTTTATGAAATGGCTTCAAATATTTTGACAGATCAAGACATAAAGAATTGCAATACAATCCAGATTCTTTTCGTGAACTTACCGTAAATTATTTTAGTAGAGATAATAAATTACTAAAATAGGTAGGTACCTACATAATGATTTTAATGTCGATCGTAAAAAAAAACAATTCAGAATCGCTGTACAGGATGCATGGTACGAAAAATATATTGAAGTAGGTAGGTACGTAAAGTGTTTGTCTGAATTCACGGAAAGTGTATTATTTATCTCTTATATAAAAATGGAACGCTAATTTGCGCGGTCATCGTATGGGTAAGAACACGTTGAAAGCCGATTACGATCCGCGCCGACCAGCTCAAAGATTGTTGTCTATGGTTTCCATGCATTTAAATGGGCATCTCGGGAAGCGGGTTCCTGCTTTTTCTGTGGGTTTCCCCATTCAAATGCATAGTAACATTCTTTGCGCCGGTTGGTGCTAGTCAGAATCGGCATTCTACGTGTTTCTTACCCTATGAGAACAGCTGAACTTATATCGCCCATTTTTTTGTCGTGTTTGCTTTTGTCTGAAGGGTCTTATGAAAGAAAAAAGTTGCACGGAATAAAAATAAAACTTCCATATATATTATTATTAGATTTTTTCTAATTTTGAAATTAAATCAGGCGTTTGACAGGAATCAGTTGTTTGATGAATGATACGATTCACGGAATGCTTATCTACTATATAAATGAAAGTCGGGTTAGTGCGAACACTTATAACTCGAGATCGGCCGAACAGATTCTTCCGACGACTGATTTATTGGATTCTTCTCCGCTCCGGATAACAGAATAACTAATAAAAAGTTTAATAAATGAATAAGATAGATATAAATTATACATTTGAAGTTAGTATTGAAAGGATTATCAAACAGAACTGCCACCGCCATCTATTGTAATAGTAGTGATATTTTGGTAGAAAGATTTCATGGATGGCGGTTATGATTTATTTTTGAACCGACATCTACTATATAAATGAAAGTCGGGTTAGTGCGAACACTTATAACTCGAGATCGGCCGAACAAATTCTTCCCACGATTGATTTATTGGATTCTTCTCCGCTCCGGATAACAGAATAACTAATAAAAAGTTGAATAAATGAATAAGATAGATATAAATTATACATTTTTAATTAATTAGTATTGAAAGCATTATCAGATAGAACTACCACCGCCATCTATCGTAATAGTAGTGAAATTTCGGTAGAAAGACTCAATAGATGACGATAATGATTTATTTTTGAACCGACATCTACTATATAAATGAAAGTCGGGTTAGTGCGAACACTTATAACTCGAGATCGGCCGAACAGATTCTTCCGACGACTGATTTATTGGATTCTTCTCCGCTCCGGATAACAGAATAACTAATAAAAAGTTTAATAAATGAATAAGATAGATATAAATTATACATTTGAAGTTAGTATTGAAAGGATTATCAAACAGAACTGCCACCGCCATCTATTGTAATAGTAGTGATATTTTGGTAGAAAGATTTCATGGATGGCGGTTATGATTTATTTTTGAACCGACATCTACTATATAAATGAAAGTCGGGTTAGTGCGAACACTTATAACTCGAGATCGGCCGAACAAATTCTTCCCACGATTGATTTATTGGATTCTTCTCCGCTCCGGATAACAGAATAACTAATAAAAAGTTGAATAAATGAATAAGATAGATAAAAATTATACATTTTTAATTAGTATTGAAAGCATTATCAGATAGAACTGCCACCGCCATCTATCGTAATAGTAGTGAAATTTCGGTAGAAAGACTCAATAGATGACGATAATGATTTATTTCTTAACCGACATCTACTATATAAATGAATGTCGGGTTAGTGCGAACACTTATAACTCGAGATCGGCCGAACAAATTCTTCCCACGATTGATTTATTGGATTCTTCTCCGCTCCGGATAACAGAATAACTAATAAAAAGTTGAATAAATGAATAAGAAATATATGAAATAGACATTATATGTTAGTATTGAAAGGATTTTTAGACAGAACTGCCACCGCCATCTATTGTAATAGTAGTGATATTTTGGTAGAAAGATTCAATAGATGGCGGTAATGATTTATTTTTTAACCGACATTTTATGTGTGTCTTCTACTTTATATATGAGATCGGCTGAACAGATTCTTCCGATGTTTGATTTATTGGATTCTTCTCCGTTCCGGAAAAAAGAATAATTACAAAATAAAAAAATGGATGGAAAATAGTATGAAAATATGTAATACTGTTTTTAAGTGAGTATGGAACGGGCTTCCTCACAACAACCGCGCCATCTGTGAAAAATCCCATTAAAACATAATTTTTATTTACCTGATAACCATCGAGTTTCCAAACATTCCGCATTGGTACGCAGATTTTATTGATAAATTTTCTTTCATGCTTCAGAAATACTTTTTTTTAACATTCACACATAATTTAAGCATTTTAAACCAATTAATGAACCTTTTTCTGGTGTTTTGGTTGTGCAATTAATTTAGTATCATCTGACTTATAAAAAAGTCTGTATTACCTATATGACTATTTATGACTTTTTATAAGTAAGATGATGAAAATTCAATATAGATATCTAATATAGAAATGGGTGAGTTTTGGTGCTTTTGAAATAACTGATTCATAATATTATAACCACATAACTTTTGGTTTTTTCACAATGAGTTGGCTATGTTATGTTACCCAGCAATATTTTATTGATCGGGACGAAGTTCGATGGGTCAGCTAGTAGTAAATAATATAATGATATGTTTTATAACAGATGCAGCGGTTACAGTAGTTAAAAAGGTAATAATGAATTGTATCATTATACTAATTCAAATTCAATAATATAAGGACCACGTCGTCGTCTGTGTTAAATAACTTTAAACTGAAATCAACTTAAAGTTATACATAAAATCTCGAACATATTATTTATATTCCAAGGCGGGACGAAGTTTGACGGGTCGGCTAGTTCAAAACTATATTATTATTATTATAGATTACGCAATAGTTTCGTCACGTGTATTGGAGAAAGTAGGTTGGGTTGGGTATACCTACCTACGTACATATATATTCATACACGCTGCACCGGACCAGCTCGCGGTGTATGTATGTTTATTGTATGAAACGATGTCGTCAATAAATTAAATTTTTACAAAAATTGATAAGAAAAGTTTGAGATTTACTGCTATGATGTATATATTTTTTATAGAAAAATAAATTATCTAGTTGTAGCGTTTCGGCGTTTTTCGATATTTTTAGAAAATTCTGAAATATAGGCACTGAAACTCGTAAATTTGTCATAAAAAAAATATTTTTCTTTATAAAAAAAGTTTGAGAAATCCTGGAACTTCTTCATTAAATTATATTTTAGATATTGTATTTTTCTATATACATACACAATTTTAGGGTTCTAGATTTTATGGTTTTTGAGATATATGGAAAAATTAAATAAAAATTCAAAGGTTGATAACCCCTGACTGAAAAAAAAATCAAAATTCTGAGTATACAAATTTTGTATGCTTGAAGTATTCAATAGTTTCTGAAATTTTAGGATCTGTGTATCAAGCGAATCAAAAGTTATAAAGAGGGGACGGATACACACACATACACGTTGGAAAAGTGCCCCTCACCCCCTACCCTCTAATTAATGATATCTTTTGAAAACGAAATAGTATAATTTGACTCTTTCTGAAGAAATCTTTTTTTTGAAATTTTGATAAAACCAGTTTTAAACTTTTTAGGAGGCACTTAAAAATCATCCCTTTTTATATGTGCCCTTTTTCGTCCCTTTTATTTAAATTTTGGAAAAATTGCCAAATACGCTAACACTCATTTCTATAGAAGAATTCATATGCCAAATCTCAAGTTCGTACCATGTCTAGTTTCCGAGATATTCGCATACTTTGAAAAACATTCAACCCTTATTTTCACCCCCTTAGGGGTGGAATTTCCAAAAATCCTTTCTTAGTGGAAGGTTTTGTATTGAGACCTACCTGATTTCCAAATTTCACATCTCTACGATTAGCCGTTTGGGCTGTGCGTTGATGAGTCAGTCAGTCAGTCAATCAGTCAGTCAATCAGTCAGTCAGTCAGGCACTTTCCTTTATTATTATAGATTAATAATAGTTTAATTTGCAAATAAAATAGGTATAGGATGGAAAAAGAAACACTCTTGTCTTTTGTATAAGAATAAGAATATCTTTTTATTAATCAGAATATTTACAACAACATAAAAACATGATTGATACAATACTTATCACACTGAATTTTGTCACCTCACTAGACCTTAGGTCTGTATCGAGGTTGGCAATAGGTGATCATGAATGAATATATACCTGAATAAAATAGAGTCAAATATTACCAAACTAAGCAAACAAAATAAAGGTTAAAAGAAACACTCTTGTAAGGTTGTAAGACACACAGTACGCCGGGCTGCAAATACTGTAAGCTGCGCGTTGCCGCGTCGCCTACTTGCCGCCGTGGACAGTAGGCCTTTTTTTCTACTCATGTTCTTACGTTTGATGCAAAACAAAAAAAAATATTAAGCTTTATCATCCATTAAACTGAATTTTTGACAAAACAACGAAACATGAATGTAAAATTTTTTAATAAAATTTATAAGTTGTTGAACATGCATTTTTCTTGGTGGAAGTAATTGAAATAATCAAATTTAAATAAAAAACTTTTTAACTATTCCACAAATTTATTGTACCTGACATGTTTGGAAGGGGCACACCCTTCATGGTCACAGGTTATTTGAAACTCGTCGAAGGAGTTTCAAATAACCTGTGACCATGAAGGGCGTGCCCTTTCGAAACATGTCAGGTACAATAAATTTGTGGAATAGTTAAAAAGTTTTTTATTTAAACATAATGTATGTTTTAATTTTAAAGGAAGAATCTATATATTAATTTACAGCTGTCTAACTTCATTTATCTAAGAGATATGATTTTTCAATAAAAATAGCCCCTCACCCTTTCATCCTTCAATAATTTTGTCTTTTGAAAACAGAATAATACAATTATTCGATTACTAAACAGTAATATTCATAAACAAGAAGAAACCTTTTTTTTTAAACTTCGATATTATCAGTTTTAAACTTATTAGGAGCCACTTAAAAATCATCCCTTTTAGTAAAATTTTGGAAAAATGGCCGGACACCCTATTACTCATTTCTATGGAAGAATTCATATGCCAAATCTCAAGTTCGTACCATATCTAGTTTCCGAGATAGGTATTCGTATACTTTAAAAACATTCAACCCTATTTTTCAAATTTTCAATTTCAAAAAATCCTTTGTTAGTGGAAGGTTTTGTATTAAAACCTACCTGCTTTCCAAATTTCACATCTCTACAATTAGCCGTTTGGGTTGTGCGTTGATGTCAGTATATCAGTCAGTCAGGACACTTTCCTTTTTATATTTAGATGTAGGTATTTTTATTGATTTCTGTTTTTATTTTTTTTATATTTCTGAACAAAACAATATCTACTGAAAAGCTCTAGAATCACTTCATATGATTGAGCTCTTACGAACCACCGCGAATCTCGTACTATAGAGTTTTGATACGTTGCATGCAACGCGACGTTGGTTACGTTACCGCGCGTGTTTAGATGTGTACAGGTTATTAGTGATAGTTTATCGCAGAGTTTCCTTTTTTGTTTTATCAATTTTAAGAATTTTAGTGATTTTTTTTTTCATTTATTTTCCCTTCACAAGTTCGGGGCCCCGATTTTTTTCTCATTTATTTTCCCTTCACAAACTCGGGCCCCCGATTTTTTTCTCATTTATTTTCCCTTCACAAACTCGGGGCCATATTTTTTGTCTCATTTATTGTCCCTTCACAAGCTCAGGGCCCCGATTTTTTTTTCTCTTTTAATTTCGGTCCCCGATTTTTTATCTCATTTTATTTCGGGGCCCCTCACGAGCTCGAGGCCCCCCGCGGCCGCTTAGTCCGCGTACTTCGATGTTGATGTTAGGTGATTCAAATATTTTTGATTAACCACAGAGGTCGCCCTAGGAAGAGCTACATAGATCAGGTGATCGGCGACATGCGATGTAGCGGCTATCAGGATATGAAGAGGATGGCGTGTGACAGAGATGGGTGGAGACAGGGAATTAAAATGCTTGGGACAGACCAATCTTTGGATTGAAACCCAAAAGAAGAATAAATGCAGTGTCGATGGTCACTTTTCATGTTTTCTTGCATAAAGCATGTAGGTATGCAAATTTCTCGTGATACCTCTACACTTTATACATTGTTTTATGTTTTGAAAACACTTACCATGTATTGTGTTATCATTTTTTTTCTTTATGTTTTTTTTTTAAACCATAATTATAATGATAAAACAAATATTGTTTATGAATAAATAAATAAACAAATAAAATGACTAATCAACAGCTGATATCATTTTACAGCTCTTATAACTACTGAGTACTTAAATGCTCCTTAAAATCCAGAAACGTCACCTAGTTCTATCCCATTTATACCCAACATCCTCGATATCACAGAAACTCTTTGTTTTGGAGTTTCTTACAGTCTAGCTGCTTTATTTAAAAACTACGATCAGTGGGAAAAATAGATCAGCGATAGAAAATATTACGATCAAGCTGTCATCGAGATAGTTTAACTCATATCGCTTGATTATGAGCTGATCTCTGTAGATTTTGACATGTCCATATTGGATTTAACGTTAACTGACAGTTGTTTCGAGTATACAAGAACGTTTTTTGTAATAAATACACTGTATTTAAGTTTTTTCCCCGTCTAAATATATGCTCCCTTCATATTTTGGTTCATTGTATTTTGATTTATCATTTTTATAATAGGAAATTTAAACAAATAAAGCAAATATGCATTCTCTTTATCATTCGAGGGCTTACAACCATGATGCACCAACTAAATTTATAAGAAATATAATAACGTTTTGATGAATATATTCAAAGAATACTTTTAAAGTAGGTACAAATATTAAAATTGGAGTGATCAAACATAAATTAGTTTATTTTGGCTAAAACATAAAAGTATCGTATGATTTTATAAGGAGTTAACTATATTTTGATAATATAAAACAAATAATTAAAAAATGAGGTCTGGTACCTATTCTGCACCTACTCGAAATCATTCAAATCTGACATAACATGCACATCTTGGGTCTAAGCACTCGCATTGCCGGGATACTATTTTGTTTGTTTACAAAATTTTGTATGAAATGTCATCTTCATACATAACAAACGCGGATTAAATATTTTTTTATAAATTAAGTAAAAAGTTATCGGTGAGTTATACGTAATCCTACGATTAACGAATTTTTACAAGTATACAAGACGGTAGGAGTCTAGGGAGCAGTTCTCGTGCCTTTAGGGGTCAAACAATCTTAATTTCGGGGAAAATTCCAGACTTACATGCTGGATTTTTTTAATAAATTATTACAGTAGAATACCTACGTTCTAAAATATTATGTTCCGCCATCAAGTAGTTATACGAACGAAAATAGTAGGTAATAATTATCTCAGTTATAATTTCATTCTTGTTGTAATGAAGGCATTAACGTCATTGATGAAAAATCGCTGGTTTGTATAATATATCATCCTCATCACGTGAATATTATCTTTTTACGGCCCATATAGCCATGACAGACCTGTTAACGGTCGTACACCCCGGCATCCGTGTTTCTAGCTAATAATTGCGAAGAACGCATATGGGTATACTTACTATAAACACAATAAAATTGGATATCACCTTAGTTTGAACCAACACCACCTATATAAGAAGGCCTTAGCGCTACGTCACAGCGTGAGGCCCAGCATTCACTCTTCTATATCTGTATGTACTTACCTGTACGCTATGATATCTGTCTACACGCAGGCAGCCGTGACGCGAGAGGCCAAAAATGGCCGCCAGCACTAAGGCCTTCTTATATAGGTGGTGTTGGTTTGAACTGTAAATTTCTATCAAGTGTGACAGGGATGACGTCAAACAATCGCGTGTAAACCCACATACCTATATAAGGACATAAAATGTTGACGTTTTTCTTTTCTATTTGATGAGTAGGAATTATTAATATTCTTGTGATAATATTTAAATCCATGAATTACATACATAAGAAAAAACTTTCTGCTTGGTAATTTTTATAAATTATGAGGAATGCACAAAACTATCAACACCTAATACTCTTTTTTGAAGACAGACCCAGCGCAACTGTTGATGCAGGTGGATAATTGGAGAGGGGCGGCTGGGGAAAGGAAGCTAGGAAGGCGAAATTTACAGGAGGCCAAAGCTCGATTTGGGCTGTAGCACTATTGAAGAAGAAGAAGAAGAATACTCATTTTTTGTTGAAAATACTTCAAAATTATGTAATCCACTTCATATTCAATGTTAACATATATTGACTGTTATTCTGAAATGAAGAACAGTCGATTGAGTTGCGTCGTATCATATTTTTATTGAGACTCGACATTCCACGATTCTAAAAATAACAGTGTAGATGCGTAACTACTGGCAACCGATTATGTTCTAAGCAAGAGCTTCTTGCGTTGAGTTGGAACGTGAATTAGAGAATACCAGTCATCTGACTTCTTTAACGCTCTCGGATCTCTGACTATACGCAAAAGCCGTGACCTTCAATTTCACATTCTGTCCCAGGTTGCTTCACATTACATATCTCAGAGAAGAACAAGAATACTTGGCCAAGCACGGCCACTTTCAACAGAACGACTTTCAACAGCCACTCATTTTCGATTTATGATGCTCGTTACTGGAACAACCTCCCATCACAAATTAGACTTAGGAATTGCTGCACTCCTTCAAGAGATTAGTTAAAAAGCACTTGCTGTCTTCAAGGCTCAAATGCAACGTGAATCCTTAATATCACATTTTCACTTATACCATTTCGTCCTTCCCTGAGAAGGATGAATGTGTGTATTTTTAAACTGTGTTTTTTTTTATTGCGTGTATTTTTAATTTATTATTTAGATGTCTGATAATGGTTGAATTCCATACAAAAGTGTGAGTACAGCCGGCGGAACTTACAATGTAACCGTTACTTGTTTGTTTTATATTGTGCATTCAGAATATATTAAATCAATAAACCTTTTAGTAGACTCGATCTTTTCTAATCAATCAGGTTCTTACAATCATTTCAATCTGCTTAAGAGACACTCTTCTATATTTGCGGCAAATGACGAATCGTGACGATATTATGCTGGAATACTGCTAGTTTGAGTTATATTGACTTTCAAATCACTACTTGTCTTCTACGCCAATTTTTATTTTTGGATAAGTTATCTAATGGTCCAGCAAGGTGAATGGAAACGAACGTTAATAAACATCGGTATCTATGAACAATATTGTTGTTTTGCAAAGAAAAAAAAACAACCAAAGCCAACGAAATATCGGGTACAAGGATATTTTTTACATACGTGTCGAGGTTCTCAACCACTGTATAATATATCTATATTGCGTGGGTGATGTAGATATCGCAGATTACGGTCAAGAATTTTCTTCGTTACGAAGTGGATTTAGCAATAGACATTTTATTGTTTTCTAATTAAAAATTTCTCCAACTTCTACGTAATCGATTGGCTTTACACATATTTAATCGTTATTCCTTCATGCAATGTGACTACAATCAAAGACAATAATTATTAGTATCTACAGTTTTAAGGACATCTTATGTACCTAGATAGGTATAGGTACGTACTATTATGGGACATACGACGATGTTAACATCTTTTTTTGTTTTCCAACTAAGATCCCACAATCTTTCGCGTTCTGTGAATATTCCAAAACTACTAGAGTGAAAGATTTAATAACAATAATACTTTGTTAAAATAACCTTATTTGAAGTACCTACATACCTAAATAAAGGAGATTATTCTAGACTTCTAGATTATTCTTTTTTTTCAATTTAGGTATTCATCAAATATAAAGTACAGAATATAATAAAATAAACACTAACAAGCACAAATGCACACTTAAATGCCCCCAGACAACATATTATACCGCTGGTATGAGGGGCTTAATCACTTAGTATAATATTAGATATACGAGTATTAACACAGTATAAAGGCATTCAACACAAAAATAACAGCTCATTTAACTTGTCAATCCAAATAAAACTTTGATAAGCATCAGAAATTTGGATCAATATTTTAAAATTATTATTATCTATATTCATGTTTTAAATACTCGCTCGAACTTAAGCAATGTCTTCCTCTTGACTGGGAAAGATATCTTATATTTGAATTTCAGAAACTGTTTGACAGTTATGCATAAGATTTCATCGGCATAGCCCTGCCAAGTCAACTCTATAAACCTTCATAATATTTATCAATAATAATTAAAAGTTATGATGTCAAGGTTCTGACTTGCCAACAGTGTGAATGAAACAAAAGGCCTTTATAGTTCGTGGTGAAAATTTTAATACGAAGATATCACACGGATGTATTGCAACACTTTGTGCACCAAGTGATAGATTTAGTGTACCTACTTGGAAATGTTACATGCAATACAGGAGCATTGCATGTAACATTGCCAGGCTATCAAACTCTTCGAATTGTAGCTATCGCTTATATTATGTTATTCTATAGTTAGACTAACAAAATAACTGTTTTATAACCAGGTAAATCAACTTGCCTTTATCACCAAGAAGTCATTCAGTAATAAACTGCTGGTTTATTTATACGAGACTATAATGATCTACAAAATACGCAACTTACGTTTCCTCACACGAAGCTATTGATAGACCGTATTATTATAATTATTATGAAACTTCCAAGTAAATAAGTAAAAGTACCCAAGATACGGGGTGGATATATTATAGCGACGTTCAAACTTATCTCCAAACAAAAAAAAGTGTTTCAAACCTAAGCCAATGAAAAGAAAAATTGTCTTTCAGTTTTAGACGTCGGTACCTGCGACCGAACTCACGACTTTCAGTACGAAAATCGGCGAAAGAACTGCCAGGCTGCCAATAGCTTTATTTTTTTTTTAAATTGGATAGGCATACGTACACATGCACAGGGTTCTAACAATTTTATTGGATAAGTAGGTAACGTTTGACCACCACTGTTTGTTGATTTCCCGACCGCTGACTTTCCCAAAAATTTATAAAAGAAAGCGAAAGAGACACACAGTCACACACCTTTCTAGCGAAATAATGGTCATTATTACAAACATGGCAATTTCATGAAATAGCCTGTATCTTCTAGCCTGTGTAGTACAACCGTCTTGATGGCGCCTCGTAGAGGATCTAGCTTGACGCCAGCCGTGTACTTACATGGAATCTCCGAGAATGTGATTGCTACATGGAGCTGCTGCATTTCCCGAAGTACTTGCGTCGTACCTACTGTAAATTGAGTGTTATAGCTGGTCATTGTAATTAGCCAATAATTCTAATGGCTACATTGGGCGCCAAGATTGTTAGTACATAAGTTGTCTCATCATAGGTTCCTAATAGTGGCCGGTTTTATATCAAATAAGAACTAGCTGAAATAGTTGCACTTTTGGAAAAAAGAAGCTTATACCTTTCCTGTCTTAGTATCACGGTCTAAAATTAATTTGTAAGTGACCGTCAGGAGTATGTACCTCGTACCTGCAGACCTCGCTGCAAGCCAATCAGTAGGATTGAGAACAAAGAAGAAGATCAGATTCTTTTATCTCATTGATTTGGTCAGTTGGGATGTTGTTACAGTGACCTCCTACGAAGCTGTCTGTCAGCTTTCCCTCCAACACTTAGGAGGTAGTTTTGGATGTCTGTTCCCCAATGACAATATAATATTAAGTGATGAATGCTTATGTGACATCTCCTCTCTAAGACAGGCTATGCCTAGTGGAGGGAGATATGAAAATGTATCTAATGTGATTTTATTCCAATGAATAAAGAACTTATTATTATTATTATTATTAAGTCTCTGAGGGTCTTTGCGTCTCTCGTCTCTTGTATTTACATGATCGTTGCACAAACTGTGGGGCTAGTACGAGTTTTATCGAAAGCTAATTGCACGCAAATAAGCGCTAATTAGCGTGCAATTAGTGTTCTTAAATTAAACGATCGAATCATTCGATCATTTTAGTATGAAAATTTTCTGAAACTCTTTCGATGATCGTTTCGATATTCGATCATCGAAAACTTATAAGTACTAGGGCTAATGTCCTCTCAAAATATCCTTACATTGAGATTGTGTTTTGTGCTCGATCTCGGAGAGATTTATAAATTCGGAACTTACTTTCCATTCCATCACAGCATTTCCCATGCCTAGAATATGTATAATCACTCAGCATCCCCAGCATGTTGAGAAATTATTCCCTTACAATAAGATGTTTGTATATTTATGAGTTTATTGATGTATTTTTTTGTCGCTGTCATAGATAATAATCTACTACGTTAGATTTAACGGGCTTCTGATAGCTGCCAGTGGTAATGCCTGTACAAATATGATGTGCCGAGATATTGTCGTGTTAGTTGTGGCTCACTTATGAAAACAATTTCTTATCACACCGATCTCCGCAGCCTAATAATTGTTTAAGCGCTGACTTCTGGCCAAGAGGTCCCACATGACATTGAGATTGGCAAAAACGAGGCATTGGGCATCAGAGGAGGGCGATTGTTGCCTCGATAGCTCATTGAAAAAGCTAAATTGCATTCGACTTACGAACACGAATGTTGAAATTGTAGTTACTACATAAATTCAATGGAGGAAATCTAAAAACTCACCCACCAAAAACAAATTATGAATACGATTTACTAAATTACGAGTAATATTTCAGATCTCAACCGGCTAAGACACAAGAGTTTGTTAAAGTTCATAAATTCCCTTCAGTTCTACTGCAACGAAAAAAAGTACAATGCGGGTGGGTATTTTTCCACTTCTTCGTCTTCATCAGAAAACGTTCTAATCAACCAATGCTCATTTTGCAACTCCACATCTTCAAAATTTTACAAAGGTATAGGCACCTCCTTTTTTTCTCATTATGGCAGAGATTATGTAAAAGGCTTTTAGGATTCACCAACGAAAATAATTCCTTACCCTAGGCTCTAGCCTAGATATTTACATATTATACTCCTAATTTTAATAAATAGACATTCTGATGCTCATAATATAGGGAGATTCTTTGTACCCATTTTATCATTATTATGAATCTTTAAATAAAACCATAACCATATTATTTTAATTTCCAATTTCAGTTCCCACCAGATTCAACATAGGAGTAATGATGTTCACAGCCTGCATGCTGTCCTATATGCTGCGAGTCAATATGAGCATCAACATTTTGGACATGGTCAGGCATAATTCTTCTTCAGGTGGAACAAGGTATCTAACCAAGTAAATAGCAAAGGGAAGCACGTTTCAAAAGTTTAATAAGAATAGATAGATATTTAAAAAGTAGGTACCTACCTAAAACGATTGAAATTTTAAACAGTAAAATTTAAAATGAAATGGTTGGTAGCCCAGTGGTATCAGTCGAAGGCTTTCGTACAGTACAGTTACGTACAGCGTTCCTACTGAAGGTCGTGGGTTCGAATCTCGGTGACGACCATTTCCATTTTCACAACACAGCCTTTATGTGAAAGATGTCGAAGGTGTATTTGTGAGCCCAGATTCGTTAAAAAAATAGACGTTATCCGGACAGTTATTTTTTTTTAAGATAATCAAGTATAAGTAAGAGGCTGGAGATAACGCAGTCATTTAACTAACCATTAATGTTTTATTGAGCAGTAAATCAGAATGCCTAGTCCAACAATTGCAGCAGACCTCCAACAAAACTGAAGACGAGGATAACATGGTGCACGCAGACAAGCTCATGGATGTTCATGAGGTAAGGGTTGTCCTTCTTATAATCGTTTGAAGGTATACAGTAGCACCTCTCATAATTAGTGCAATTTGCTCCAGATTCTTAATTTTTTGTGAAATAATCGATGTGTTTCCCTCTCCTGCGCAGTCTGCATCCATAGCACCCCAGCGTGTCGCTCCAGGTCATCCCTCCATCTCATCTGTGGTCTTCCTACACTTCTTCTCGTGTCTCTCAGTCTCCAATTCATCAGTATTTTGGTCCATCTTTCGTCAGTAGCTCTAGCGACATGTCCTGCCCATTTCCATTTTAGAGTCATCACGTCTGTGACTCTAGTTTTATCCCTCACCATTTCGTTCCTGACTCTATCTCTAAAGGGACAGTCCAAGCATGGCTCTTTCCATCGCTCGTTGCGTGACTCTTAGTCTCTCTGCGCTGTGCTTTGTCAGAGTGACAGTTTCAAGACCATATGTACTTACTGGCAGAACACAAGCTTCAAATAAGTAAAATAAAATACTATTTCTACTGACTTGTTAACGTTTTGGAAGCCTTTAAAACCTGTGGGGCTAGTACGAGTTTTATCGAAAGCTTATTGCACGCTAATAAGCGCTTATAAACGTGCAAATAGTGTTCTAAAATCAAACGATCGAACCGTTCGATCATTTTTGTATGGAAAATTTTCGAAATCGTTTCGATATTCTATCATCGAAAACCTACTAGGGCTACAGCAACTCTATTTAAATCTACCACGTTGAAATATCTTTGTCAATTTTCAATGATTTTACACTTTTACATTTATGTAAAGGTATTAATTATCTTAATTACTTCTGTCTTTTTGTGGTTTTGTTCAAGAAAAAAAAGGCTTTAAAATTTTTCATTACTATCCGAGCATGAATCTGAAAAAAATACGTTATCACGTTGATAGCAAACAACAACTACCAAAAATCAGCGCCAAGTACCTACCTACTAATTAATGGGCCATGACAGATTAAGCGCCAGAGTTGTAGATCTTGCTTGATGTCAATATCAACGATTAAGAAAGAATGGTCTATTTCTAGATCTGGCTCTATGTTCGTTTAGTACCTGTAAGTGCACCCTAATACGAACTATAGTTGATACCTTTTTTGGACGAATATGTCCATTGTCCATCATTGAATTGTTACATCGCACGTCACTGAAGAAAACATTATCCGTTTCACAAAATGATTTATTGCCATCTTCGAAAATCCATATGGTACTATAAATCGTAATAGCGTTGAAGTCCCAGTTTTCAAGTTGGTGACGTGAAAATGTGAACTCTTGCGAAAAGTTGTATAATAAGGAGTATTTCACAAACTATTTTGCATGTTAAGCTTAAACTTAAAATAAACTTAAAATAAGTGCTCGTTTTAAGAGGTTGTTGTATTTTTAAAGCAGTGACATATCCTTTTAAAAATATATTATATCATCAATTGACTAATTTTATGTTTTTTTTTTTATGTAGGACTTTGACAAGTTTGACTGGAGTGGCAACATTCAAGGCATCATTCTAGGTGCATACTTCTGGGGTTACATGGTGACGTCGTTACCTGGAGGACTGATGGCGGAACGTTGGGGTCCCCGCAAGGTCGTGGGAATAAGCAGTGGCATAGCTGGAGTCCTGACTATTCTGTCTCCAATGGCTGCCAGCTGGCATTCCAGTGCTCTGATAACCTGTCGGTTCTTTATTGGAACTCTTGGAGTGAGTAATAATGACATTAGAATTTAACAGATCTCTATCTTTTGAGACCCTAATCAGGTGCTGAAGACATGCAGGATAAATTTTCATCCTAGTTTATGTTTTATTAAATCTAGGTACAATTTCGACGCTTGATCAAACGAAATGTGCGAATGTAATATTTAAAATAATGTGAAAGATTTTTTGAAAATATTCTACATTTTAAAATAGGGACGCTTTACTAATTTGTTATTATCTCTGCATTTAAGCGGCCTATAATAATACCTTTTGTCTTCAAATTGGACAATCTCTGAAAGCCAGAATGTCGACCCAACCCACAATATGGAAAAAAAGGCTTGTAAGATTCTGTGTTCTTCTGTATTTTTTCCCGTAGGTAAATAAGTACCTATAGTTTATAAAAAAAATATATATGCTCTGTGCTTTTAAAATGGGTCGTTAAGTTAGACTTTTTGTTTATAAAATTGTATTACATTTTATTAAATCTATGTACAAGATAGCCCGTCACTTCTACCATTATGGGGAGGAGATTGACTTGGCTGGGACATATTGTAGAGGAAGACCCTCTCATACTGTGTTCAACTCCTTCGAAGCAGAGCTGAGGAATTTAGACATGGTGCGAGAGGAGGTCATAAACATTGCGCAAGATCGAGCGCAATGGAGAGCTCTTGTTGCCTCCCTATGCCCCTAAGTGGGGCGTAAAGGGAGTTTGGATTGGATTTTGGATGCAAGATTTATTCCAAAGTAGATACGAATTTAATTTGGTGCAGAAGAGAATTTGTGACTATTTTAGATATAATATTTTATGAAATTTAATGAGACGTACAAAAAGTCTGGCTGTACCCCTATTCAGGTAGACTTTTTGTAGGTAAGTCTCACTTTTTCTATAAGTACGTGAAATAACAAAATGTTGTATGAAAACGCATAGCGCCCCTATAGAAGACTCAACGTTCCACAGCCCATAAAATATTCCCGTGAGTTTCTCACAGCCCATAAAATATTCAGTGAGTAATATTCGGAATAGGGGTACTGGACACAGGGTGCAGTAGTTTTGTTGCCTCCTCTCATTGTTACATACTCTGTGATTTTAATTTTAGATAGTGTGTATATTATTTAGACAGAATTGTGATTTCAGGGCATATTGTACCCTTCGCTGCACTCTTTGGTCGCTAACTGGGCTCCTCCAGATGAAAAAGGAAAGTTTATTGGCGCTTTGATGGGAGGGACTTTTGGAACAGTATTCACTTGGTCTTTGTGTGGATTTTTGATATCGGCACTGGGCTGGAGATGGGCTTTTTATATTCCAGGAGCTATCGTGATTATCTGGACAGCACTTTGGTTTTTAATAGTAGCTGACAGTCCTCATGATCATAGTAGAATCTCAACGAAAGAGAAGAATTATATCATAGACAAAATAGGGGAAAGTGTTCAAAAAGAAAAGGTACGAATTATTTAATATCGCCTATAAACCTATGGCAGGTGCTGAAATAATCAAAGTTTTCACTTCTGCACGCCACTGCCATAATCTAACTCTATTGCGCGTTAATGTACTGTCCAAGTTATCAAGGACCTTGTTTTTCTTTTTGCAGCCTACTGTACCAATAAACAAAATAATATTGTCCATTCCATTTTGGGCTTTTACTGTGTTGCATTTTGGTAATTTGTGGGGACTTTACTTCCTCCTAACTGCTGGACCCAAGTTCATCGCACAAGTCCTGGGATTCAATTTGTCACAAGCAGGCGTGCTGTCCGGACTCCCTTACATCACTAGAATGTTAATGGGATTCTTCTTTGGGGCTATTGGAGACATCATCAGGCGCAAAAGTTTACTCTCAGTGACAGCTATGAGGAAACTTTTCTGTATATTTTGTGAGTAAATGTCTGTTAATTTGAAATGTTTTCCCCTTAGTAATGCTTTAATGTTTCTAAATAAAATTTATTAAATATTTTCGAAATTTTAGCTCACGTCATCCCAGGTATACTTCTCGTCGGCCTGTCATACATAGGATGCGATGCCATTTTGAGTGTGGTCGTGATAACCATGTCTTTGGGCATCAACGGAGCAGCAACATTGACTAATCTTCAAAACCACCAAGACTTGGCGCCCAACTATGCAGGAACCCTTTATGGAATAGCCAACTGCATAGGAAGTGCCCCTGGGTTTATTACTCCGCTTATAACCAGCTATTTCACCAAAGAAAATGTAAGACTTTTAAAACCGAAATTACTCAAACTTATTGTTAAAATATGTTTACCTTACACGGTTGTCCAATGTGCATTGCTTATAATAGACTAAAGAAAGTGTAATATTACCATAATCTTCTTCTTCTTCAATGGCGCTACAGCCCAAATCGAGCCTTGGCCATCTGTGACTTTCGCCTCCACAACTCCCTTTCACCAGCCGCCCCTCCTCAATTGTCCACCTGCAAGAGTTGCGCAACGTCTCTCTTCACGTCGTCCTCCCACCTCATTCTCGGTCTGCACACCCTTCTTCTCCCCCCTGGATGTCCTGTCAGGATTCTCTCTTACCACAATAATTCGTTGAAATTTGTGTTTAATGGAGTCTATTCATCCTATAACATATACAATAGGGTGTCCCGTCAATGTATGGAGAAATTTTTTTTCCGGAGTATCGTAACGTAAGAGGTGTCAAAATTTGGGTATTGACGAGTACTTTCATGCCCCATATTTTGTTTTTCATTACAGTACTACTTTTAGACCTCTACCGGGCCTTGAAGTTTTGAAAAAATACAAATTTTCTTTATATGGTTACCGTCGTTTATTCCACATAATAAAATAAAATTTATGTGTAAAATATGACTCAAAATTTTGGAATTGAAGGGCTTATTGAGAAAAACATAGTTTTAAAAATTATGAAGACTAATTATAGAACTCTACTAGCCTTTGAAATTTGGAAAAAAAAACACAAATATTCATTAAAACTGCATCTTCATTCTTTGATTTGAAGTCCTAAAATATTTAACTGTAGGTACTTATAAGACGTCTAAACCATAATATTTTAAAATTTTGTGTGTTTCGTGTCAAATATTAGTCACACAAAAAGCAAGCTTTGACAAGAAAACTACAAAGCCAATGCGTGATGCGTCCTTCTTGTTTTAACATGCTTTCTTTGTGATATTATACTTCATTTCGCATATTGCAGGCTAATAAAGCTGACTTTTTTTTAACTGTGCACAGAGACAGTAATTTTGTCCCGAATAAACTATTTTATTGTAAAGATTATCGCTAAAATTAGTATTCTACCTTATATTATTAGTGAAGTGTGCCTTAAAAACAATTAAAATGAGTTGTGGAGCTCGACGTAGTGATACAACCTTTTCTATCTTTGGAAATATATTGATCCTGGCTCTGACAAGATGGAAACATGTTCTTCATTAACTTACTTACGGTGAAACGACCAACTTTCTTCTCATTTATAAGTGTTTTATATTTCCGTCCATCGAAGTAAACTCTCTTCACAGAAATATTTTCTATGTTATTCTGCATATTATGCTCCCTTGATTTTGATACAGCTCTATGTATTTTATTTTTATCAATCAGTAACCGATTATCTGCAGAAGTGATGATACCTGCATCTAAAAGAGCCGTCGAAGCAACTGCTGCCGCAGAACGGCTTGATAAACCATACCGATCACAAACTTTTGCAACAGAAGGTAGGTATAAGATGTTGCGACTGCTTGACGTTGATGAAGGCTCCAAAGAAATATCTGCCGGTTGTATGAGTTCTTCTATCTCACGAATACTATCTCCATTTTCTGGCACAGCCACTGATGAACTTGGGATTGATTGAAGTATAACATCCATTGGGTGTATTAGTGTAGATTCCAGTATCTTTTTTTCCATGCAATCGTCTTTCAATTTCCATTGTTTCTTTTTTATCTATGATACCTATAACCATTTTAATATCGGTTCTTTGATCTAATAAAAATGGTCTTTCTTTGAAACGTACTTTATTTATTTTTGCTCATGAACAACACTCCAAAGAAATGCACTTACCTGATGCAATGTCGAACAACGTCTTTGTACTGGTCGTGAAAAATTCATGTAATCTAGTTTCAAACTTTTCATTTATTTTGGTTTTAGGATATCTTTTTATCGTCAAGTATTTATCAAAATGGTATGGAATTAATTGTATGATTCTTATACGAGAGACACTTGAAATCGAAGCATTTATCCAAATTAATTAAATTTTTTGGCTAACAATAGCAAAAGCTTCAGAATTTGAGGGATGTTTTCCGTTACATTTAACTTTGAGGTCATTTTTAGTATAAATTACACACTTAATAACGTCACATATAGTAGGCAACTGATTGCAACTGAATTCACAAAAAGATCCAAAAATAGGAAAGGTTGTCTCACTACGTCGAGCTCCACAACTCATTTTAATTGTTTTTAAGGCATACTTCACTAATAATATAAGGTAGAATACTAATTTTAGCGAAAATCTTTACAATGAAATAGTTTATTCGGGACAAAATTACTGTCTCTGTGCACAGTTAAAAAAAAAAGTCAGCTTTATTAGCCTGCAATATGCGAAATGAAGTATAATATCACAAAGAAAGCATGTTAAAACAAGAAGGACGCATCACGCATTGGCTTTGTAGTTTTCTTGTCAAAGCTTGCTTTTTGTGTGACTAATATTTGACACGAAACACACAAAATATTAAAATACTATGGTTTAGACGTCTTATAAGTACCTACAGTTAAATATTTTAGGACTTCAAATCAATGAATGAAGATGGAGTTTTAATGAAAATTTGTGTTTTTTTTTCCAAATTTCAAAGACTAGTAGAGTTCTATAATTAGTCTTCATAATTTTTGAAACTATGTTTTTCTTAATAAGCCCTTCAATTCTAAAATTTTGAGTCATATTTTACATATAAATTTTATTTTATTATGTGGAATAAAAGACGGTAACCATATAAAGAAAATTTGTATTTTTTCACAACTTCAAGGCCCGGTAGAGGTCTAAAAGTAGTCTCTAGGATTTTTTTTATTATTTTTCCCGTAATCAGGTTATCCATCCCCAAGTTTTCCGTGCTATTACGTTTCCGAATTCCAAAAAAAAATTTAACGGGACACCCTAATATACAATGATGTAACATGCTTCACATGTGACTTATTTCCTACTTCACCGCTATCTCTTGTTTTTTTTTTTAAGTTATGCAACTATACAGGAATTGTTTTTATTAAAAAGTTATGGCCAGTCGAACTTCATCCCGCATCCGAGTCAACAATAATTATAACATAGTTAAATTTAATTAAGTTTTTATGTCATAAACTGTATTTAATTAATGTACCTGTAAGTAAAATAAAAAAAATATTCTGGGTTAGGTCGAAGTTTGACGGGCGCCGCACAGTGGTCCCGAGAAATTTAGGGCGCCAAAATTTGAAAAAACGAAATGTACCAGAGAGACAAACTAGCTATGATCTGATGTACTGAGACCTTGAAGGCTTCTAGTACCGCATATGACAACTCGCTCGAGGTACGTCTCGTTGCTATGGAGACGCTATAAGATGGTGGTTATCTACAGCAACTGGTATTGTCAATTTGTGTGTGTTTTTCAAGCGCGTTTTACAGTGACTTGTTCCGGTATTTTAAAATTAATAAACATGGTGTTTTATTGAATTTTTCTCGCTGAATACGAATCTGTGCTCGTTCATTACTGTAATTTTATCGGTAGAGTGTAAATTTGCATTTGAAGAAAGTACTTTTTAGTCACTTTTAACTGGCTATATGCAGGGTTACAAAATTTTCCCATCCTTTCCCATAAAAACTTTTCAAATAAAAGTTTTTCCTTAAAGCCAGTACTATCACCTACATCACGTACATTTCCCCCGTTTTCCCCCTAAATTCTTAAAATGTGATTTACATATACCACTAAGTTAGTGATTACTATTTTTAGTTCTTCAAGCAATCATGTTTTTTATTATTGAAATTTGATTTGAATGCTCAAAGAGACGTTGGTTGTACCTACCTCACTATGCACAATAGCCATATGTTTTTGTTTCATAATTTCTTTTTTTTGTGTTGTTCAGTGCTCTGTTGTGTGTCTCTTATATAAATAAATAAATTCAGTTGCTAAAAGAATAATTTGATCCTTTTTTGTATTTTGATTTTATCTCTCAGGAAAACTGTCCATCATAAATAGGGGTGCTATCCTTTCAAATTTGTCACCTGATAACAGAATACAACAGTTTACTCTCCATCTCTTTTACTTGAATGTGTCTTATACTATTTGTCTTTTCCGCTTAGGAATAACATGAACAATAGAATAGTCTAACTGTATCATTCACCCCAAAAACAATAATACGTATGCATTTATTAGATAAATCAATACTACTCAAAGATCTTATTTCTACATGGACGAAATTAAATGACCCTTTTTAGTAGTGGACTTCATTTAACAAATTTTGTCCCGTAAAGTCTTGATGTTATGGTAGGGCAAAACCGACAACAACGAAGGTTCGTCATAATGATTCACGACGAGTTCATCGAAAATCAATTCATCGAATGATCAATTCATCGAAAATCAATTGATCGAAAATCAATTCATCGAAAATCAATTCATCGAAAATCAATTCATCGAAAACGAGTTCATCGAAAATCAATTCATCGAATGATCAATTCATCGAATGATCAATTCATCGAAAACCATTATTATGAAGATATTTTAAAGAAATTGTTTATGAACTAATAATAAGGTAAAGCTTCAGTTTGGTCACTCCTATAAATTAAAGATGGCGGCGATTTTGACATACGTTGGAGTATTTTTTTTTAATATCTTTTTTAGTGCCTCATATAATGGCCGAAAACAGCGTCTGTACCCTTCGCCCCCCCTCGAAGATGTTGGCAGATCTTGTCACGTTCGTCCGTCCGTCTGTCTGTGTGTCTGTCTCGTCCGTTTGTGAGTTTCTTTATTTATTTGTTTGTTTATTTATTTATTTATATATATTATTTATTTATTTATATATTTAGTTATTTATATATTTAGTTATTTATCTATCTGTCCGTCTGTCCGTCCGTCCGTCTGTCTGTCCGTCCGTCTGTCTGTCTGTCCGTCCGTCTGTCCGTCTGTCCGTCCGTCCGTCCGTCTGTCTATCCGCCCGTCTGTCTGTCTGTCCGTCCGTCTGTCTCTCTGTCTGTCCGTCCGTCTGTCTATCCGTCCGTTTTTGTCCGTCCGTCTGTCTGTCCGTCCGTCTTGTCTGTCTGTCCGCCCGTCTGGTGTCTGTCCGTCCATCCGTCTGTCTGTCCGTCCGTCTGTCTGTCTGTCCGTCTATCTATTTATCTATTTATTTCACATTTCTCTGTTATCTACTACAAATATCGACGACAAATACTAAAATACGCTTTTCGATACAAAAAAACAAAGAAAAGTGATATATAAAAATAAATATCGCATACTTTGAAAGCGTGTGATATTATTTTATCGCACGATATGAAAATAGGCCCATTTTCTAAATTCAAGTCCAAATATTTCAACACATGAGTTTGGTTGTCAAAAAGGCTAGTCTCTCAAATATCTTCAAAATATTTATTTTCGATGAATTGGTCATTCGATGATTTGATCATTCGATGAATTGATTTTCGATGAATTGATTTTCGATGAATTGATTTTCGATGAATTGATTTTCGATGAATTGATTTTCGATCAATTGATTTTCGATCAATTGATTTTCGATCAATTGATTTTCGATCAATTGATTTTCGATGAATTGATTTTCGATGAACTCGTCGGTTACCCGTCATAATATTTCGCCATAGACTACATAACGTAATACAGAGACCTACCCGCTAGTCCAAAAATGGACTCGGCAGCGATTCAAAAAATGGATACCCCATACGAAAAATTTTGAATTTGCCCCCCTCCCCCTGTCACCCCATTTGGTTTTTCGCAAAAATAAGGCCAAAAATGGACTCAGCGACACAAAAAACATATATTTTGATACCCCACACGAAAAATTCCAAAAATATTAAGATTTGCCCCCCTCCCCCTGGCACCTCATTTGGTTTTTCGCAAAAATAAGGCCAAAAATGGATTCAGCGACTCAAAAAACATATATTTTGATACCCCACACGCAAAATTCCAAAATATAAAGATTTTCCCCCCTCCCCCTGGCACCCCATTTGGTTTTTTCGCAAAAATAAGTCCAAAAATGGACTCAGCGCCTCGAAAAACCCCCCATACACCAAAAATCTGAATTTTGGCGCCCTAAATTTCTTTGTGGGACCACTGTGCGCCGGGCGGGTCAACTAGTGAAGTATAAAATCAGTAAGACAATTCAGTGGCTCTCAACCCATTGTACGAGGGAGGTCGTGGAAAAATATATAAATTTGTATTTAGGTTCAGGTTCACTTTTTAAATTATTGTATGTTTTTTTAGAATGGCTTTGAGCAATGGAGAATCATATTCATCATTGGAGCAGCTGCCTACTTCATTAGTGCATTGTTCTTTTTGGTATTTGGCACCGGAGAAACACAGTCGTGGAATAAGAAGACAGTAGAAAACGTAAAAGAAACAGAAAAAGAACGCAGTGCTACAGCGATGGATAATCCAGCGTTTGAATTGGATTCTGGAAAAGTTGTTTGACGCTCCTACTGGGCATTTCCTTATGATATCATTAAATCTATCAGTTATCTTACATTGAGAAAATAACAGTAAGATAGCACTGTTTAGTTGTTATTGAACGTGAACAGGAAACAGCAAACAGTGCATAACTATCTATAATATAAATGAAAGTCGGTTTAGTGCGAACACTTATAACTCGAGATCGGCTCAACAGATTCTTCCAATATTTGATTTATTGGATTCTTCTCTGCACCGGATAACAGAATAACTATTAAAAAGTTGAAAAATGAATAAGAAATACTATAAAATATAATATCAAAGTTAAAATGGAACGGAATTCCTGAGACGCCAACGCTGTCTATGAAAAATTTAATAACAACAAAATGATTGTTTACGTCAAGTAAACCATTGACATTAAAAATATTGGTACGCAGATTTTTATACAATTTTTTCGACCATTCCGAACATTGCAAACATATTTTAAACGTATTTTTTTATAAATTACGAATATGAAATGAATAACCATATTAAGGACTACTTACAGTAAGTACAACGTCTGTCGGGAATGTTAGTTGTAAATATAAGAAACAGGTTAAGAATATGAAACTCAACCGCTCAAACGCGTCAATTTCAACGAAATATAAAAAAAGATGTTAACATTAAATTGCATTGGTAGTTTTATTTTTCCATACCATCAGACCTTAGCATCTCTAAAGATTTCGCAGCACTTTTCACTGTACCTATGTCATTATGTAAAAGAGTACCTAATACAGTAAAACCGCGAGAACAGACTTCTAGTAGGTACTTACTACTTAAGGGAAATTAAAATTTCCTGTAAAATATTATGTATATTATACATGTATGTATTATATTTTATTAACGGAATAACACACTTTAAACAAATAAAATAGTGGATGCAACAAACATATAGCACAAGAATAAAATCTTTAAGGATAACCGTTTAAAGATTGTCTTGATTGAAAAAGACGAGATAATTAGAAGAAGTAGGTACCTACATTATTATAATATGTGTAATTATCTACCTAAATAACACGTAATTTTATGTTGAGCTATCAATAATGTATCTAAGTATATATGTAGGTATACTTATCAGAGTTTATTTTTAAAATGGATTTAAGAGTACACCACAATGAACGTCTTTAACAGAAAATGAGCAGTAGGTATTATGAAAGTAGACGTAGGTGGAATCTACTTTAAAATAAGAGATGATTCAGCCAGCCATTCTAATGACATAATAATCTTAGGTATCTAAATATAAATTCCTCTTCATAATTTCATACGACCTAATATCACATATTAACCTATAGGTACTTAAATATCAGCAAAAAATGAGAGGATGCCATAGACAGTCTGGAGGCTGCTAGTTCTCAGGTTATATACTCTCTTCTATTCCTTATGACATTCTCGTCTAGGCCGTTTCTCTGCAGGATCTTGTCGCACTGTTGCATCCATGTATTTTTCGGTCTCCCTCTTGATGGAGGTCGATATGATTTATAGATACCTATTTACTATGTTAAAAGTATTTAAACTGGAATTTTGCTCTCCTGATTTGTTAGTTTTTTTTTATTAAAAGTCGCCAAGAAGATAATATATTATCGTATTTCGGTACTTCTTAATAACGTGATATTTTACACAGGGGATGAGTTCGCCTATCTTTTCTTTTTAGCTAGCATTACAGAGGAATCCACGCTCCATCATAGTAATTTCCGTGGAAAATGAGACGGGTGTGAGATAGATCTCGTGGATAGATCAATCTTGAACACCGCGTCTCTATAATATCTGACATAAGGCCATAAGGCTTATAACAGCATAAATTCTACGAATAAAGCTCTCTCAGATGATGTTTTTTTCCTTTCGTCTGATGTTTCACATGCCGTCTTCTAATTTATACGTCCCACGTTGTCCCATTTCAATATCGTAATCAATCATGGACAATGATATTTTTTCCTTGAATACCTACCTACTATCAAAAAAGAAAAATTGAAAAATGTTACAAAGACTATTTTATCCCTTATCCGTTGAAACGGGAGCAAAAAACGCAAAAACTTTAATTAAAACAGAAATATAGTATCTAGAAAGCTGAGATTAGATCTAAACCATCCTTGGGTAACTCTCAACATTCCCAATTATTTTCATTGAAATCCGTCCAGTAATAAAGGAGGAGTTTGGTAACAAAGAAAATGCCTAGACTTTTATAGATAAGATAAAAAATCTTGAAAAGTCGAATCATCCCGCGAACTTAACAATTACTGAATCTTATTTAAAATAATAAATATGATTATTATTACGCATTTACCTTCAAAAGTGATTAATTCTTTTTTAACTTTGTCTTAGACAACGCCATGATGATTTTCGATATGGTGTTCAAGTAAAACAAGAGTGGTAAATGTTTATTTACACTCACCACATAAGATTCTAGGTGTATTTTTTCCACACCAGTGGCGTACCGATGGAGGGGGGGGGGGCGGGCCGCCCCGGGCGCCTCTATTGAGAGGTCGGCAAAATCTGCTTGTGGTACATTATACCTACATGACTAGATTGATATAACGCCATGATGATTTTCGATATGGTGTTCAAGTAAAACAAGAGTGGTAAATGTTTATTTACACTCACCACATAAGATTCTAGGTGTATTTTTTCCACACCAGTGGCGTACCGAGGGAGGGGGGGGGGCGGACCGCCCCGGGCGCCTCTATTGAGAGGGCGGCAAAATCTGCTTGTGGTACATTATACATGACTAGATTGATAAAATCAAAAATTTTATTTTTACAAAAAATAACATTTAAGGTCTTAAAAAAATATTTGCGGTGATCCGCAGGTAGAAAAATCTGTCAGAAGTTAGCTATGTCCCCCTTTATCTTAAAATTGAATTTTTGTACTATATTGTTGTGCTGTAAGTAGGTATGTAAATTAAAATAAATAAATATGCTAACTTTTTTATTATGAAATATATTTTTTTCAATTTATATAGGGGGGGGGGGTGGGGGATTTTAAAGCTTATATTAGTGGGGGGAGGGCGCCAAATTTTAATCCCGCCCCGGGAGGCGAAAACCCACGGTACGCCACTGTTCTACACTTAAGTTTTTGGCTTACCAAACTTACCAAAAGAAAATTCTCGTTCACAAACGTCGCATTTATTCATGTTGATAATTTCATACTAAAAAGCAAACTTCACTCGGATAAGTCGAAAAGTCACAGAGGAAGGTAGTGAAAAGGATTACAGTCATGAAAGTTCGTCGAAGCACAATTCATCGAAAACTCAGTTCGACGAATTACAATTGATCGAAAGATCAATTTTACGAATCACAATTGGTCGAAAAATCAATTTTACGAATCACAATTGATCGAAATATCAATTTTACGAATACCATATTCTGCGAATATACGTATATTTTAGAGTTTAATATTTTTAATTAGTTTTATAAAAAGGTATAAAAGGTAAAAGTAATCATATTTTTTTTCGAAATTACCGGCAATTGCATCATACAAGGAATGATTTGTGCCTGAGTTTAAAATCGAATGAAAATCATATAAACCAATCATATTTATTGTTTACATACCTATAAGTAGTCTGTGGTTTACCGTTTACATCAATATTATTTTGTTATGTCATTTCGCCTGCTAACTTATATGGATTTGGACAAAAGTACTAATGTAATTTTTTGGTCTACCTAGAAAGTGGCAGTGTCTTTCTTTATCGTTATTGATTTGTCAAAATTTAAACATGGCCATGTTTATTTTTGTTTTTTTTTTTGCGTATTTTCATACGTTAGACATTGTTATTACAACTTATAATGTTTAACCCAATGTTGTAACGATAACTTTTATTTGAGCGTTTTTTTTATTATTGAGATAATTTTCCTGGGGGCCTAGACAAAATGCAGTTGGCGATCGACTACAAACGAATTCTTCGACAATGTAGAGTAGGAAGAAAATTAGCTGTCCACTTTTTATAATTTTATATCAGTGTCATTGCTTAGTTCAAATAATTGTTTACTTGTTCCAGTGGACAGATAATTTTTTCGCACTATACATTGGCGAAATCTTCGTTTGTAGTCGAACGCCAGTTTGAATTTGTCTACGGGGGCTGTTTACATTTTATTTTAGAATATCTCCCGTAGGTCCTTTACAGGACGCTTGGGTTCATCATTCTGAATAACAATAATATAAAAACTATATGAAGGAAGTTATGAACACACAGTAGGTAATAATAACAAAAACAAAAAATCCGTAACAAAACAATCCAAATTTTTGGAAATTATGATACAGTGGAGAATATAGTAGTATTAATTAATTTTGTGCAGTACTAAAAGGATGTAAAGGGTCCCTTTAGTACCACGTCAAAGTGTGAAAAATTACATACATACATAATAAAATAAAGTATTGCAATGAGAGCATCAGAACAAGACCATTTCACAAAAACTAAGTTAGGGTTAGACTAGACAAATTCGTGTTATACTATTTCTTCCTTTGTGTTTGTTATTCAAGTAAAATAACGTTTAAACTGTCATTTTTAGATTCATTGCAAAAAAAAAAGATTTTGTAAACCAGAAGGGATTTTTTAATTTTTTATCAAAAAATAACATTTTAGTCCTTGTAGAGCTGCGTTCATCATCTGTCGGATTTTGGAGTGGGTAATGCCTGCCACACACGCTCCGGTCTACCGTAAGGTAGACCTGCGCAGGCGACCGGAGTGCCGCCACACGCTCCGGTATACCTGTGCAGGCGGCCTGCGCAGTTACTTGGAAAGCTATTAATTTGTAGGTACTATATTTGATCGACCTCGGTACGGTACCGCAGTGGTTATAGGCGTGGACTTCAGATCACGAGGTCCCGGGTTCGAATCCCGATCGGGACGGAATTTCTCTGTGTTTTTTTACTTGAATTTTTTTGTTTTCTTTTATAAATTTCAATATTAAAAAAAATTCAAAACTCCGAACTCGGTAGCCTAGTGGCAAAGGCTCCAAATTCAGATCAAGAGGTCCCGGGTTCGATTCCCGGCCGGGTTAGAAATTTTCAATGTGTTTTTTCACTTGAAATTTCTACTCGGGGTTGGAATCCTGTCTCAGATTGGACGGGACCGGTTGACTGGTAGAGAATGCTTCAAGCATTGAGTTCCGCCGGCTATACTGACACCTATGTATAGAAGAACCAACATTCCTCAGGAGAATTTTGGGTGTAACAATATGGTACCACCGCATCACGAACGACGCTATACGTCGGCGCACCCAGCGTGAGCCCATCACTTTTACCATTATGTGGAAGAGATGGACTTGGCTGGAACATGTATTAAGGATGCAGAATGACAGTTGGCCGAGGAGAGCGCTGTTCTTCCTGCCATCAGGGTCCCGAAGAAGAGGAAGACCCTCTCATACTGTGTTCCGCTTCTTCGAAGCAGAGCTGAGGAATCTGGACATGGTGTGGGAGGAGGTCATAAACAAGATCGAGCGCAATGCAGAGCTCTTGTTGCCTCCATATGTCCCTAAGTAAGGCGTTAAGGGAGTTTGGATTGGATGTATAGAAGAGTGTTATTTACCTATTATTATTTAAAATATTTATTTATTAAATAATAATATATCATAATATATGAAGTATACATCATTGTATAACTATAATAAAAAAAAAGAATTAAATACAATGCTATATACTAAATATAAAAATATTATTATTATTAAAAAACTCATCTAGTTCTACTCCCGAGTCCCGACTGAGCCATATGCAATTAAAGGAATGCACAACCACTCCACGCAAACGCTGGAAAACTACTGAAAGACCTGCGCAGGCGACCGGAGTGCCGCCACACACGCTCCGGTGAACCTGTGAAAGAATTGATTTTCGATTCTTCTCCGGTCGCCTGCGCAGGTCTAAAAAACTGCACAGGTCTACCCCCACACACGCTCCGGTATACCTGAACAGGCCGCCTGCGCAGGCGACCTGTGCAGGTATACCGGAGCGTGTGTGGCCTACATAAGTCACAGATGTATTCATACATTATACAATGCTACCAACATAACGCCGCTATTTTCGACGAATTGTGAATTTAATGGTTAATTCGAAATTTTCGACGAATTGTGATTTCGTAAAATTGCCATTCGGTGAATTGTCACTTCGACTAATTGCCATTCGTAAAATTGTAATTCGACCAATTTACGTGTCACCAGTGAAAAGTCAACACCACCTATATAAGAAGGCCTTAGTGCTGCGTCACATCGGGAGGCCCAACATTCACTCACCTATATCTGTATGTACTTACCTGTGCACTATGATATCTGTCTACACACAGGCAGTCGTGACGCGGGAGGCCAAAAATGGCCGCCTGCACTAAGGCCTTCTTATATAGGTGGTGTTGTGAAAAGTAGTCTGTGGTAGTGAAAAACGAACAAAGGATTTTTTTTTTGAACATATCCCTCCCCGCCAAATGTTGACATTTTGATACACCCTATGCGCATGCGCATTATAATGGAATCCTATTGGTGGCATTACAGTCTCAATCCGCTCGTCTCGTGTCTGTGGTCTATTCGAGAATCCATTATTTATTCTATGGTCTATTCTATGGAATTTGATGTTGTCAGTTTATTGTCAAATTTCTATTTATTTTCATAGAATAAGTACTATTTTATTTTTCTTTCGCTCCTTTGCGAGTGTCGGATTATATTTTTGCGCAAAATGTAAACTGCAAATAGTTGAGACAAATATAAGAACTATCGTCCCATCGGAGTTATTAAGCAATCTGTTGTGTAATATTTTTTCTTTACAATATGATTGATTAATATCTAGCCATCATGGGTAAGAGTATAGTAGAATATTATCCAGAACGAGAAAAGCATAAATGTGGGTATTGCAAACAACGGGACACTAGTGTCGTTAAAGGTATGTATTTTAATTATTTAATATCCGCAGCGGTGGTGAGTAATTCACAGCAATTAACCCTAGATCACAAACCTTATTTTATACCCCTAAACAAAAACCTTCGTCATTTTGACTATGCTACTTTCGAAAGAGTATTCAAAGGGTTTAATTGCATAAAATATATATTATAATATTTTTTTAATTAATTTATCTTAACAAATGTTTTTTAAATATTTATTGTGTTTTATTACACAAATTTAGTTTTTTTTTATTTTAAATTTGCCTTTCAAACGAGAACCCACATATAAAAATTTGTGTTTTTGTTCTCTTTAAATAAGTCTTAAATTATCATGCAATATTTAAAAAAAACTCTTTAGATTAAAAGATAATAAAACAAGCAATATAATAATAAAAACGGTTTAGGAATATATGAACAATTAATACATTTGTGACACACATCAAGTTTGTGATCGTCACACAACCAAAATAGCACCTCCTATTAGCCATTTTTTCCTATGAGCAGAGGTGTGAGACATATAATTTCCTTTTTTTTTCATCAGAAACTCTACCTAAAATTGTTGTAAAGATGAAATATATGTTTTTTCATAATGAACATCTTCCCTGGGTTACATTTGTGAGGTCAAAGAGGACACATCTTCAATACTGTCCTTTGCAAGCGGGATCAACCTCAAGATGATCTTTCAGCTCATTTCCAGAAGAATTTACCTCTTAGTTATCTTCTCTTTATTAAAACTTGACATTTTGTATCAATCAAAAGAAAAAATAAAAAAAAAATTAAAGGTTTTACAATTCAAAAATACTTTATGTATGAGAGTAAAAGTGTCGTTATCACAAACCTTCGTCATTTTGACGAGTCACTGTTTCACAAATGGTACATAGAGAGCAATGGTACAGAGATTTTAAGAGATCCCGGGTTCGAATTCCCGCTGTACTAATTTCATCAATTTTGTTTTTTTTTTAATTTTGAATGGAAAAATTAATTTTGTAAGTCTCATTTAGTATTCAATATGTAGAAGGCTTTAGAAGAGTGACTCCATATTATCTGTATAAAATGAATCGCACCAACACGTGATCGAGAACTGTTGGGTTCGATTCCCTGTCGTCCTCAGTGTCTCGAATATTTGTTTCAATTTTAAAGCTCTTTTGGAGCACTCTTCCAAAACGTCCCACACATATTTAATAGGTACTGAATGAAATTTAGAAAATTGATTTTTCCAAAATTATTTTAGCAGGAATTCGAACCCAAGATCTCTCAACCAGGTGTCGGTGCGATGCTTATTATAGCAATATTACGGATACATTACGAAATAAAAAAAAAGGGATACAAAATTTGGGACGCTATTGCGGAGGATTTCCCAAGCTATGACTAATTCTAGATTAAACAAAAGCATTCAAACTGATAAGAAACAGCATGTGCGATCAGTGAAATTTTACCATTATTTGTTAAAATATTGTAAACTGTTATCTTTTTTTTAAATTAAATTTAACTTGATAACTTTCGATATTAGGTAGTTAATCAATTTAGCTAACACAATAACACTCAGATGAATAAGTAGTATACAAAATATTATCTTTGCCATGTTTGAATGGAGAAAATGTCTGTAGCTGTTTTTTTGCATTCACCCACCTTTATAATATATATCCGGTGTGTGTTAAAGAGATCACGAAATCGTAGTTGCATAATTAAAATGATGCATGTGGCATTTTTATTCAAAATTGAATGAAGTGAACATTAAAAAGTGAAACTGAAACTTCATTAAATTTTAATAAAACAATGCCACAAAGATCACTTCTAATATGCAAAGATGAAATATTTTATGATTTGGTATATGTATGTATAAAAATATCTTACAGGTATGTGGGCGTACACATTAACCATAAATGATTATCAGGCACTTATAGATAGAGGCTGGAGGCGTTCAGGACAATACTGCTATAAGCCAACAATGGACCAGACATGTTGTCCTTGCTATACCATCAAGTATAACAATTTGTATTCTGAATTAATTTTTTAGCCTTATACGAGGGTGGTCCGATAAGTACTTAGCCTCACCGCTTTAAAGCGCTATTATCGCAACAAATAATTCCTATCGTATAGTACGTTCTTTTAGACGACTACTGTCAAAATTTCAGCCGATTTGAACACGTAGTTTTGTTTTTACCGCTTGTGGAAGCCGGTGTGTCCGCAGATTTTTGAAAAATGGAAAAAGAGCAATATGCCCTTGGATGCTGCATACGGCAAGTCTTCTCCTTCGATAACAACTGTAAAAAATTGGTTTTACGAGTTTTAACGTTGTCGCACGTCAGTTTTTGATGAGCCACGCCCAGGTGCCCCGAAAATGGCTACCACGGAGGAAAACATGACAAAAGTCCACGATCTGGTATAGGCAGACCGCCGATTGAAGGTGCGCGAGATAGCTGAGATAGTACGCATCTCCAAAGACCGCGTGGATCATATCTTACTTGAAATTTTGGGCATGAGAAGGCTGTCGGCGCGATGGGTGCCGCATTTGCTCTCTCTGGATAACAAGTGCAACCGTGAGACCACTTCAGAGCAATGTTTGACGCTGTTTAAGCGCAATCCTAAAGAGTTTTTGCATTGTTTTGTGACCGTCAACGAAACAGTGATCTACTGGTACACACCAGTGACCAAGAATAGTGGAAATAGTGGACTTTACCCGGCGAATGTGCTCCGAAAAAGGCGAAGACTGTTCTATCGACCGAAAAGGTGACGGCCGACGTTTTCTAGGATTCACATGGTGTGATCCACATTGACTACCTGGAGAAGGGCAAAAGGGTTACAAGGCTGTACTATGCTGAATTATTGGGTCGATTCGATGCCGAATTGCAGAAAAAACGGCCCCATTTGGCGAAGAAAAAAGTTATCCTCCACCATGACAACGCACCGGCTCACACTTCCGGTGTCGCCACGGCTAAATTGGTCGAATTGGGCTACGAACTGCTGCCCAATCCACCGTATTCTCCAGATTTGGGCCCATGAGACTTCTTTTTGTTTCCAAACTTGAAAAAGTCTATCGCCGGGCAGAAATTTTAGTCAAACGAGGAGGTCATCGCCGCCACGGAGGCATACTCTGCAGACCTCAAGAAAACTCATTTTTCAGACGGGTTCAAGAAGTTGGAGCATCACTAGATCAAGTGTATAGAGCTAAAAGGAGACTATGTTGACAAATAAATCATAAATTTTCCATAATTTTCGTTTTTCTTTTGTAGGCTAACTACTTATCGGACCACCCTCGTATAAGGCCACATTTCGAAATTATTACAATTTTAAACAAGGGGTAACAACATTAATTTTTTTTGTTCATTCAGTTCTAAGATTCACATGTTGAATTTGTTTATTTTAGATGCGATGTGGTCAATTTTAAATTGAACAAATCCCATAAGAAGTTGTTGAAAAGGATAAGCAAATTTGTCACCAATATTGGGGTTGAAGATTTGAAAGCTCATAAATCAGGTGATAAATCTCTTGATAAAAGCGAAGAGTGCTCCACATCTAGTCAAGAATGTGCAGAAACTAACACTGATTTTTTAATGGAAATGAGTGGCAAAAAACATAAAACTATCGATATCAATTCTATTCAAAGTTCTTCTCCACCCCAACATGTTTCATTGAGTAGAAATAGAAACGAGAGAAAAGTGGAAGGTAAGATACCATTGGAAACTTTTTTTATGTCTTTTTTTTTTTTGACTATTGGAGTTCTTGGTCAAGTTAATAACTTATAAATTATGCATATCTATTTAAATAATTTTTGTTATTTTATTATGTTTTGACAAACCTAATTGGTGATTATTACTCTTTTCTTTTTATGTGAGGCGCCCTTGAGGTGAAGATGTTTCACTAAACGGCGCCATAAAAGTTGACCAAGTATTATTATTATTATTAAAAACCCAAAAATGAAGAAGTAGGTGGTTACGCGATTTTTAATGTAATATAAACTAATACGAACATTTACAGGAAATGTTAGTAATGATAGCCAGAGCAAAATACCTTGCAAAAAAGCCAAACAGTTGAGAATTGAAAGGAAAAAGGATAAGATGTTAAAAAAGGGAATCGAATGGAACCCTCAAGATGAGAAGAGAATGCCGAAGAATCCTGAAAAAACATTGGAAGATTTCCTTGATTCTATAAATACATCTACAACTAATTTTAAGGTTTTTTTTGCGTACTGTTTCCTTTTTTAAATAATATACGTATATTATACACCAGTAGTATTTGTATCTGCACTTTTTTGTTGTGATCCATGCTATTTATCACTTTTGTGAAAATTACACAATCTTAAATAATTTCCATATAAATCTGTGTATTATATATTTAATCTAAATGATTAATATTTTGTAGATAAAGTTGGTAAGGACATCGCCAATAAGTCCGGAATGGCTCTCAACATCATCCAAAACCCATGAGTTGTATACTAAATATCAAACCACTATCCACAACGAACCTGTACATAAATGTACTGAAAATCAGTATAAAAGATTTTTAGTGAACAGTCCTCTTTTGGTATAATTTTTTGTTTTTATCTGAATTACAGTATGTAAGTATTATATCTTAAAAGATTTTGGTCATTTATGGGATTCAATGTTGTTGCAGGCATATTGTCCCCAGGAAGACATACCCATGGGTTATGGATCTTTCCATCAACAATATTGGCTAGGGGAAGAATTGATTGCTGTGGGGGTTATGGATATTTTACCGCATTGCGTTTCTTCTGTGTATTTTTATTATGACCCTAAATATGCCCACCTCTCTCTGGGAACATTTGGGACCTTGCAGTAAGTTTGTCATTTTTTCTGTCATTTTCATTTTTGCTTCAATTGCTACCTCCCCCTTAAGCACAGGTCACACTAGACTGGTGTCAGCTGCAAATTAAAAGAAGTCACCACTATTAACTTGAAGTGACCACAAAATTCACAAATGGTACCACCAGCCGGCTAGTATTTGTCAGTGTCTAGCAGGACGAACTGGTTCAAGTTTAGTAGCGAGGTAATAGGGACTAGCAGGTCACATGATCATTCACACATAAATATGATATGGATGTTAGCAGTTGCTTGCTGATGTTACTGCCAATCTAGTGTACCTAAGCCGTGCTTTAGTGTTCCAAATCTCTGAACCTACCATCAGTTTCAGTTATATGACTAACTTGGTAAAATTAATTATCGCTTCGGATTGAATTTTCAGGGAAATAGCATTAACGAGAAAGTTGCAGAAAATCAACAACAATATAAAATCTTACTACCTAGGATTTTACATTCACTCATGTCCAAAAATGAAATACAAAGGAAATTATTCACCCTCATTTTTACTTTGTCCAGAAACATATAAATGGTTTCCAATACAAGACTGTTTTCCAAAAATTGATTCTTCTCCATACAGCAGGTTGAATCCCAATTTGGATGACATTGACGAAGATAATTGTGAAGAAAAGGATTTGGGGGAAGTGGGGATTTTTTTGGAAAACATGGACTTAAAATTCAAGCAATGCAAAGCATTATTGACTCAGAACACTTCTTCAAATTCCAGTGAAATTATGAAAGAATTACTAGAGTATGGAAATCTAGTGGGAAAAAATTGTTCTCAGAAAATGCTATATGTATTGCAATAGAAAACTTTTGTTTTTTTTTTTTAGTATATTTCACTTAATTTTATCACTTTAATAAGTAATATATTTTCAATCACATTTTGATTTTGTAGATTTGTGCTTACAAATTAAGCTAAAAAATATTAGTTTGTTCAAATAAAATTTATTGTAAGGCAATTTTTTTTTTATTTAGGAATTTACTTACAATCTCGGTAAACTTAACATAATAAATTTTTAGATGCTTTTATTTTCACTAAGTGCATAATAATTTCAAAGATTATAATATTATGATACATAATATATTCTCTGTGTATGATATTTTTACTCCACCTCACTTACTAAAATCAAGTAATATCTTTTTTCCAACAAACCCTTGTATGTTCAAAGCATTTGACAGTGCTTGTTTATAATTTGAAAACGGAACAAATTCATGCAATGGTGCTTTCAATTCTTTATTCATTATGAGCTTAACTAATGTATCAAACATAAGTTGCCTTGATGGACTGCTGTAATTGTCAATGTTCCATTGTGTCATCCAAAATCCGCACGCTTTTATATTTTTGAAAATCAGAGCTGATGTTGGAATAGTGACAGGCTCTCTAGACATTCCTCCGTAAGTGACAATGACACCGCTGTGATCTAAATATCTTATTAATTCTAAGCTACTTTTACCACCGACACAATTCAAAGCTAACTTAGGTTTCTGAATCTGGTTAGTTTTAAAAATATCAGTTTTTCTTAATTCTTCCTCTGTCAAGACATAAGTAGCTCCCAAATTTTTCAAATAACTTTTAAGTTCTTCAATTTCAGGACGATTTCTTACAATATTTACTGTTTTAATACCCCAAGCTTTACATAATTGAATAGCATTTTGTCCACAAGCGCTATTAGCCCCATTCTGTATTAATGTATCGCCTTCTTTCAAATTTTGAAAGTCTTTAATCATTCTGTAAGCTGTGCACGGGTTTACAGTCAATGTGGCTGCCTCTGCTAAATTTATTTCGTTAGATACTTTTATTAATTCATCTTGTACAAATATTCCACCTGTTCTCCATGTTCCCAATGCATTCTTTCCTGGAACTACTTTATCTCCAGGGTTTAATAATTCTACATTTGCGCCTATTTTAACAACTTCAGCAACCCCTTCATTACCAGGAATTGAAGGCAGTTTGGGCTTGACTGGATATTTCCCTGAAATGTACACAATAATATAGATAACAGGAAAAAACTAAGGTAACCAAAAAAAAATACAGCAAAATGATGCCTTGTATTGTGTTGATATCTGCTGGATTAACAGGAGCTGCAAGCATTTTCACAAGAACTTCATGGCCTTTCGGATCTGCTAAATCTTCATCGATTGCTGAAATAACATCTATGGGTTCTCCATACTCTTTATAAACGAGACTTGTTACTTTATTGCTATAAAAACGTGGAAACTGCTTCAAGCACCTGTTAAGCATGATTACAGTAAAAACGCACGTTATTCAAGTTAAAATAATTATTTCAATAAATCAATGGTCTAATGAATTGAATTTATTTTAAGAAAACACGAAGTAACATCCAAATAGTTTCAGTGTGATTGTATTATTATCCGTGATCAATTACTGTTTTTGATTATTTCATGTAATTTGACATAAAATTTTGAAGTCTAAAAATTCATAGATACATGAAGTCGTTTGACTTTTGACAACTAAATTTGAATATAAGAAAAACATCACTACTATAAAAATGCAAAAAACATGAAACTGGATAAAAATATCAAGATTATTACTTAAATTCGTATTTAGATAGCGGATCTATAAAAATTAACTTAAATCTTTATGAGGGATATATCGGAAATTTCAAACAGGTAGACTTTTAAGAGGTTTGTACAGGGTTTGGAGATCAATTTGCGTTAAAAGTTTAATTAATCATTACTTATTCAAGTTGCAACATCACTTCTTTTATTTTATTGGAACAAAACAAAAACACACATAAATTATTTTAGAAATTGGCTACTTACAAAATATATTAGCCGTCTTAAAATTAAGATCATGATTGGCAATATTATTGGTTATGGTTTTCTGGTGACAGTCCAAGATTATATGAAGATTATTTTTTGGTATCGCCCTGGAGAAACTATGCTCATAGAATAATGAAATAGGATGTACAAAGCTTGCTAAAGTAATGAAATGTGATCATTTTGTTGTGAAAATAAGAAAATATTGGATGGTTAGTGTATAAACGTCATTCTAAACTGGAACCCTCATAAGATTGTCTCATTTTACTTCTGTGGACATCGAAAGTTTTATTGAATAATTGTTTATTATTTGACTTGTGAAATTTTGCTTTGTCTTGCTAAAAGTAATTTTATAACATGGAAGACAATACAGCTTTAGGTCTTACTAACGATCAAACGGACAAAATTCTTCAATTTCAAGATCTTACTGGTATCGAAGATATGAGTGTATGTAGGGAATTTCTACAAAGACATCAATGGAATCTAGAGGTAAATAATAATATTATGAATCTGTTATAAGTTAGATACACATCTCATTTTGAAGTAACCTATTTGGTAGTAATACTTATTATAACATAGCATGATTTGAGAAAAAGCGTAAATATTTAGTTTAAATTTGAATACTCAAATTCAAGCTTAAATGAAAATGCATCCTATTGTATGTACTTTGATTTTAATGTAATATTTATTTCTTTTGTTTCTAATGAACTACTTTTCAATAAATAGGCTATTGAATGACCGTGTTTAAAGTCTATTTTATTAACATGGATTGAAATTTGTTTAATTTTTCAAGCAGTACATTTGTTGGTTGTTTTTTATAATTGCAGGTAGCAATTCAAGAACAATTAAATATCAGAGAAGGTCGACCCTCTTTATTTGCCACTGAAGCCAGACCGCCACAGGTTGTCAGGGATCATATAGCCCAACACGTTTTTTCTAGTGCAGATAATACGGATGGTGACCACCCTGCCGGCGTTCGAGGAATATTCTCTTTCTTTTTTAATTTAGCTTTTTCCTTATGTTATAACATTGTGACATTTATATCAAGTTTATTTAGAGGAGATGAAAGAAGAAGTGAGTTATCGTATTTTACACTTTACACATGTCTAAACTTTTGCTTAACTCTATATTATTTTTTTCACATCAATTTATTGACTTATGTCTTATTGAAATAATGTTGGTGTCATTTTAGTTGTCACGGACCCTTTAGGAGATGTAATGGGTTTTATTACAAATTATTCATCCAAATATACGCCACATCCAGTATTTTATCAAGGAACATATTCCCAAGCACTGAACGATGCTAAACAAGAATTGAAGTTCCTTCTCATTTATCTACATTCTGAGACTGCGTCAGAAACACAAAATTTTTGTAGGTGAGTACACCAGCAAGATGCCTGTTTGTACCTATACTTACTTATTTAGTTTCTTTTCGAGTCCCGACTTCAGACTTTGCCACTCCAGTATGCAGCGATGGATAATTTGTACCTCAGTGTTAATTACCAGGGGTCAGCCGTCACTATGTGACGTTCTTGGTTACCTGTTTTTACAGACTCAACATTTGGTGTAGGTACCTACCTAAAGTTTTATCAACTGATGTAGTATGGGGTATGTGTGTATCCATCCTTTCAAACTACAGAAATCATGAACCATCATATAGATAGTGCTGCCTAATCAAACTAAGCGATATCGCAGGCGTTACTTTATCAGAAAGAGAAAGTGAGTGATACTAGGACGACAAAAAGAATTTATTAACCTGTAGATAGGCATGAGAAGACAATTTCAAAGATCCACACTGTAAATTTTGCCCTTATTGAAGGACAGGTTAAAAGTAAAAAATATAAACACAGTAAGAAGGGGTCACTGAAACTGCGCTAGATCGAACACAATGGAGAGCTCATACAGCCTCCTTGTAGCTCTAAGTTGGTACACAAAGCTAATTATGTCGGAGAATAAAATAATATAGATCCATTAAGAAACGCAGTGTGATTTTCGTATCCAAAAAGAGTTAGTTTTCAACTTTATAATATATAGTGTGGAATGGATTAACCCAATTTCATAAACAAGTTTGTTTATCTGCTAATGACTATTATTCTGAAATGTCAAACAGACGATTGAGTTGCGTCATATCCAATGGTTATTGAGACTTTTGACATTTCTATATTCTGATTGCGTCATTTCTATATTGCGTAATTAGTGGCAACCAATTAAGTTCTAAGCAAGAGCTTTTATTCTGCAATGACAAAAAGACGATTGATTGTCTCGTATCCAATAGTTGTTACGACTTTTGACAGTTCTCTATTCTTAGTGCATTTTATCCAACACAACAATTGTGTAACTACTGGCAATTGAGTTCTACGCAAGAGCTTTTTTGGTGTTATTTCAATTAAAGGGTCATTCATACATTGTTAAGTAGCAAGTGTGAGTGCGAGTTGCGCAGTAAAAATTGCAGGTGGTGATAAGTGAGTGTCCAGTTCTGTGAAGTGCGAGTCCAAAGTTGATCCGCCCATTTCGATGTGTTGTTTATTATCTTTTTTCGCCGCCGGAACCAAAACCACTGCGAACAGGGAACACGCACGTATGTGCGCCACCCTTGTGATCCGTTGTTTATGTTGACATTGTGATATTTTGTAGACAGCACCATTCTATTTGTCATGGTGCAGTGATCTATTTTACATAGATAACGTTATAGTTCCGAAATTGGCCACTGTGATTAAAAAGTATAGCGTGGGCTATACACTTTTTGACAGCGCATTTGACAGGACTGTTGTGTTTTGACCATAGAAATAAAATAACAAATCATTAGCTCGTTCATAATAAACATTTTATCAACTATTGGATTGTGATTGGCATGGAATCAATTGCAATCATTGATTGCGTGGAGTTGAAAGGTGAATTTGAGAACAGCAGTCAATGACTAGGGGTGTTTGTATTTGATTGTATTCTAGATTATAGTTACCATAGTTTATGATTTTCTTATGAACTTTTTCAGGTATACACTAGCAGATGAACAAGTAATAAGGTTTATCAATGAGAGGATGCTCATGTGGGGGTGCAATGTAGAGGCTCCAGAAGGCTGGAGAGTCAGCCAAGTGTTAGGGAGCGGCAGAAAATTCCCTCTGATGTGTATCATAGCCTTGAGGGAAAACAAGATGGTGGTGATGGGGCGTATTGAAGGTGCTTGTTCGGCAGATCTCTTACTAAGCCGCTTACGTCGTGTTATTGATGATAATGAAGTACATTTATCCAGAGCAAGAGCTGAAAGGTTAGCTATCTCGTGTGTCGTAATTTTTACAAATTAAGGACAGTTTCAATAATAGTTATCTGTTATGCTGTACGATAATTAACCTCACTTACTACTCTACCCTTGCTTGCGTTTCAATGAACGAACCTGTACCCCGGTGAACTGTCATAGAAACTCTATTTTCTATGAATATACATTGGAGATCTGTGGTATATTATTTTATGAGTTATGTACCAATAAGGTATATAGATAGGTTATTGGAACCAGCTGTTAATTTCGATTGTCAGTCCCTTAAAACTTTCATGTATTTTGCAGAATTGAGCGTAGTCTCACAGCAAGCTTACGCGCCCAGCAAGATGCCGCATACGAGCAATCACTGAAAGCTGATCAAGAAAAAGAAAGACTCAAAATGGAATCTAAGCAAAGAGAATTGGAAAAACAGTTAATGGAAAGTGACAGAATTGCAAATGATGAAAAACGAAAAAAGGTAATTAATAAAAAAAAAACAGTTTAATTTTAATTATTCTCATAAAATAGATAACTTGTGTAATTCATATTTTTATCATATCACAAAAAAAAAGTTGTAGGTATTTTCAATGCACAAAATTGCAATATTTTTTCAACTTAGATTAGGTTCAATTGAACTTTTATTAAAGAATGGATTTCAGAGATCAGATTCCTCATCAGAAATTTTATTAAAATAATGGTATAATTTCAGGAAGTTGAAAATGCAAAAGTACAAATGGCTGCTCAGTTACCACCTGAACCCAATAGTAGCGATCCAGAATCTATTTTAATCCTCATAAAATTACCTTGCGGAGCTCGCTTAGAAAGGCGATTTACTTCTTCCGATAACCTCAAGGTAATTATTTCGTTTTAGATATATTTATTAGTATATTTTACTTTATATCATAACTCATGTGTAAATTTTACGTTCATAGACATTTCTTTGGCTCTGTAACCCTTAGGTCTTAATCTCTTACAGCAAACTACTCCAAGCCACCCTATTGTCCAGTCTCTAATTCTCTTTCAGCGGCATGAAGGGCATGGGCAAGGGCATTTCCATGGCCTTCAGTTTTTCAATGCCCTTGCTTCATTCAGATCTCATTGTTCTTTTCCCTATGAAATATGGCCCAACCCTTTTGGAGTCGGCCTAACTTGTGAATTTGGACTTTTTATGTCATTACAGGATGAGGTTGTAGCTGATTCTCTATTGACATCCGTCTCTCATTTGCCCTTATACTCGACAAGGGATCTTCCTTTCAACCACATTGAGTCAATTTAAGTGCTCACAAAATTAGTCTTAACACTTTCACTGCCGTATAATTAACCGGTTTTACTAAACAATGCCAAAAATAATACAATTAATGCTATTGTATAAGAAGTATAAAAAGTAAGGTATAAAAAAGAGGTATTTTAGATACTTTTATAGAATTTGTTGAAAATAATCGACATACAAATATAGTGCCTTTGTCAATATCTCGAAAATATATTTTGAAACGAACATCACGGACCCATTTATTAGGCACTGCGGACTAGATGCTTGATCTGTGTATTCTGCAATGAATGTGTTAAGTGCAGGTTTTAGCAAAAATTACACATGCTTCATTCTTTGTGCGCAATGACTTAATGTTTGATATTTTTAGGACGTTTACAATTATGTGTTTAGTCATCCACTTTCACCAGAAGAATTTGAAATAACAACAAATTTTCCAAAAAGAGTGCTGGAATGTTCCAATGAAGATATTACACTGTCCTCGGCTGGACTAAAGAATAGAGATGTGTTGTTTGTTAGTGATTGTAACGCTTAGTTTTAATATTTATTTATTCAACACAGCATTTTTTCCATTGTCAATTGTTTCCTACAATGCCATTTTTCACCCCTAGCTTAGAGACGTGAAGATTTTTTTTATAATATTGATTGTGATGTTAATTTTAGTGAATAAATATCTTGTGTAATGTGTATAATATGATGGTTTAGGTTGAACTCCATTGAATCTGTTATATCATAAACAACCAAACTCCAGGCAAAGAGAGGCGACAAGACCTCTCCACTCTGCTCGATCCTGCAATTTATTTGATTTGTATTGAATACTACAAATGCTTCACTTTTGTCGTTTACGATATAACCGATTCAACGTGTGTAAATATCTTGAGAGTCATCGTTAATATGACCCAATGCAAGGTTTTTGTGAAAGGACAGTTGCGATATTTTATTGACGCATTATCTTGTGCAGTTGCATTCTCAGAAAGAGATCATAGTGTACATTATTTGTGGTCATCAAAACATTTAATTTCTCCATTTACTTCTCGCATATAGACTTGCTTTATAGCCACCAGTTGTTATTTTGTTTTGAATCATTTAATTTAAAATGATTTGCTTAAGTCAGTGAACCTCTGATATATAAATCTATTTGTTTCTGTTTTTTTTTAAATAAATACTTAATGATACATCATTGTTTTTTATTATTACAATGTATAAAAAATGCAAACATTTGCTTCAAATTCCACACATTGCCAGTACTGCTTGGACAGTGGTCATCCTATGGCAAAATAGTTATTTAATAGAGTTTAAATTTCTATTATAATTTTATCTCTATATAGACAAGTTATACTATATTTAGACTCGGTCTGTGATGCAGATGCCCTCTGTCGAGAGAAAATATACAATTTAAAAACCTACTGGTAATTTTAAAAGGAGGGTATTTTATTCAAGAGAAATACAGTAAATTTTTAACATACTGGTAATTTTTTTTTATTGTGAGAATTTTTCAACCACCACATTTTTACTTCAGGATTCTTAATGTCGAGATGTCATTGGGAATTTTTTTTTTATAATCTGATAGGAATTTGACTATTTGATAAGTAAAACAACAAAGTAACCCACCTAAGTCCACTAAAAAATCCCCTACAAAAAACTTTATATATTCAACAAAAATCTTGTAAAAAATTAGCAAGTGACGAAAGGTTCTCGGTCCATACGAACAGCGAATGGAGATCTTTAAAAATGGCAAGCATACGGTATCCCAGAATGGATATAAAATGAGACTCATTTAGGCTTTTGAAATGTAGAGGGGTGAAGACGCCTTGTACAAAATTTGGATCAATGTCACACGAACGTTAGTAACATAATATGTGTTCAAGCTATATGCTACAAAGCATTTTTCAAGTGGCATGTGATTGCTTTTCTAAATTTATTTGTTTTTAATGTGTGACTAATCCTTGTTTCAAATATTAAAATGCATTCCAATCAATAAAATTCCTTTATTAAACCATGTGTTGACCAAAAAGCGACTAAATGCTAGTATTTTCTTTTATTTTGCACCGAAATGGACTACCACCAAGGGCCTTCTAATCAAAATATCCTTGATTTTTTTTTATTTGTTATAATTTGAATAACATTTATTAAGTGACATTTTGCATGTTACACTGTTATGTTTTTAGAACCAAATGTCTGATGTATTTGTTTAATTCTAAAACTTTATACTTTTATAACTATAATGCACTCTCTAATGTAAACATGGTTGCAAGTTTTTCTAACTTAGTTGTTTTGTTATTAGTTATGCATTTATGTAAGTTTTATTTTATGAACCGAAATAAAGAAATGTCTCTTTGTATTTTTTGATCTTTTTTTTTAACCTTACAATAATAAATATTTTTTATTTTTCTATTTTCAATCATTTATTTTATGCAGTAATAAAATTCTGAATCTAACAACTTCCTGGCAGACAGAATCAAAGTTAATGTTTAGGGAGCAAGGGCGTCGCCAGCCCGGGGCCCAAGGAGGGCAATTTGAACCATTCATAGGGTATTCTCCGTACACCCTATATTATGGAGGATGAGAAAAATATGAATTGACTACATTGTATTTTTAAAATCTCTAGGGGAGGGCAGCTGCCCCCCCTTGGCGACGCCCTTGTTAGGGAGGGACATTATGTTTACTGTTCAACATTGCAACACAATTCCAGAGTGTCCAAAAATATAAGAATTTTTTAAAAATGATAGGTAATTTAATTGAGTTATGTTTTGCTTTGAAATTTGACAGACCCCTATGGTATAAATGAGGTACCAGATTAGTAATTTTGTCGGCTGCACATAGGCTATGTTCAGAAGAGCTTGACGACCACTTGTGCCAAAAAACAGCGGCAACTAGGCAAGTGGTCTTCAAGTTATAGAAGGGACTCAGCCTGCAGATATAGAAGTTATAGAAAGGGAATCTGAAAAGAACTGAAGGTGAACAGTCCTATTACTACCTTCAGGATTAAGAGCAGCTTTTGAATGAATTCCTCGGGATGTTCCATGAATTTATATGTGGGGGGGGGGCTCTCGACCCCTCCCCCGAAATTAATTCCTGGCTACGGCCCTGGTTGTCTCTACCTACCTACATAAAATCTATCAGTGGTACGCTTTGACCTGCACTGATTAAATCCGATTCCGTACTTACATATATAAATTCATTGCTACGAGGAAATGATAGAGATCTTAGGTATATTTCATTCAAATTTTTTTTAAATTCACATATGCATTTTGAATCAGTTTTCAATATGCAACGAAGTAGATGATGGATTTTGACGTTTGCTGACTTTGCATGTAAAATTCTTCGATCCAGGCGACCAGTTTTAATGATAAAATTATTTCATATGCACTTGAAATAAAATTATCTGTCTCACATATAATAACGTCATTGTTCTAAATATTTTTTTCTACGCCGACTTCATTTAAATTTAAACAGTTCCTTCCAGAATATTGACGAATACTTGCGCATTGTTAATTGTTATAATATTATTATCTTTGACTTGCGCGCCACTGACAAGATAAGAAGGTATATCCTATCAGGGTCTCCCAAACTTTTCCGTTCTCAGATTCCTGAATTCAACAGAATTTTTTCACAACGCCACAAGTAAGAAATTAATTGATTTTTAGAATTTTGCGGTACACAAAAGATAAAATATAAGTAGGTAGGTACACAAATTCTTAGGGGGAAGTCCTATAGTACCGTCACCTTAAGGTTTAATTATAATAAAATAAAAATCCTCGGTTAAATGCAAAATATCTAGTGATATGTGTAGAGGAACTATTTTACTATAAATAAAAATATTAAAATATCGATATACTTAGAAAAATACAACTCTATTAATAAAATTACAAGACACAGAAAAATCAACTTCTCAAAAATTGGCCTCCACTACCGGCCAGCAAAAATTACAACATTTGTACAAGGCAATATCCGCAGATATATGGATTTGACAGCTCTGATATGTTTGTACAAGCCTTACGGATCCAAGTCTTACAGTTTCCACATTTTACCCAATCAGATTCAAGACACAAAGTACAGTGGTGGTCTCTTCTCACTATCTGCGGCCAGACGCGCCCTCATTTTATTACTCAGTACCTTTTTCACGGCATTTCGCATATTTTCAGGATCCCATGTGCCCATTTTTTGCCTAGCATATTGGTGTATTTATAAACAGAATAAATTAAACAAATGTTAGTGGAAAATAGTGGCCGGTACTGGGGGACAATTTTGTGGCTGGTACTGCAGGGAACGGAGTAAAATATTATTTCGACACAGCATAAAACTGTGCGGATAAAGATTGATTATGAACATGTTTTATAATAAACAAATAACACTTTTATATACAAAGGTGTCAGTATGGCCGGCGGAACTTATTGCCTGAGGCAATTTTTTCCAGTCAACCGGTCCCGTCCAATCTGAGACAGGCCAACCCCGGGTAGAAATTTCAAGTGAAATAACATTTAGAAAAACTCTGACCCGACCGGGAATCGAACCCGGAACCTCGGATCTGAAGTCCACGCTAGTACAACTAGGCTACCGAGGTCGGTTTTATAATAGGTATATAAACAAACAATAGATACCAAGTTTGACTTCTTTAGAAATCCTCCTCAAACTATAGCAATCACTCACAGAACTTAAATCGCGTGCCGAAAGTCCACTACATTCAACACAAATCTTGGCACTGCCAGGAAGCTTGTCGACACAATCATGTCGCCGCTGAGCGAGACATATTATGCTTGTGAGAACGTATTATGTACTTGAATTCTATTAACCGTCTTAACCGTATCAGTTTGTTGTAGAATTTCAGGAATTGCAACTGGCCGGCACTGAATGCCGGCCGGTACTATTTGTAGGACATCCCCCTATACCTACCAGGAGTGGTCAAACTTACATACTTCGGGAGCTAATTTTTTCACGTAGGTACCTACATAATAAAGAATGTTCCAACACGTACTTTGAACTGCAATTCACCTGTGGCCGGCTCATGGAATAGCGGTTGCGGAGCACTGGTCTGCATAGAAGTAAAATACTGCGCAAGTTACCGATGATTAGAGTTTGTTATTTAGGTATGTTTATTTATAATATTTTATTTTTAGGACCTTACTTAGGCATGTTTCTATAGCCGTAACTTTGTGGAATCCCATCTGAATGAGGTTTCGGAAAATTTTCACGGCGCCCCATAAAACGACCGGCGCACATTTTGGGAAATCCTGCTCTATCCTTTTTTATAAGAAGCGGCGTGCAGGGTACCTACATTTTCTCGTCGGATTGGCATTTTTTAAACATCTTAACCACTTGGAGGAATTTTGAGACCACAGACACTGCGACAGATCATACCTACATCATACGCAGAGAAGGGCTTGTTCTAACTGAAAAGTGATCACGCGACCATGCGACGAGCGATCATAATGTACAATGTTCTCAATTTGAATGATCCGTCCGCGCTTGAGTATATGAAATTCGTCACGTGGACAAGCGAACGCTTTCCAGTTATAAGGAGGACACACGGTAATTTGGTTGGATGCTTTGTGTTCTATCAATTATTGCGATCCCACAAAGACATGGCATTCGGTTTAACTTTTCGAAAAAATGCGGGGAGGGATTTTGGGAACCTCTTTTAAAGAGCTATTCACTTCTAAAACTACGGTTAAAAAATTCACATAAAATAATGCACCAAAATTGCATGAATGCATTCCCAGAAAAGCAGTGTTTTTTAGGTTTTAGTTTTACATTCGGCTGATGATTAGATAATAATTTATTTAGTCTTCAGTTCAAAAATGTCAAAAGCCTTTACGTTACGGTTACAGTAGGTACCAATATTCCTTAACGTATTATTAGGCATTTACTTACGTAGATATATTATTATGATGAAAAGGCTAGCAATCGTAGAGCTTTACTAATTTACGAGTACAATCATATAATATAATATTACACTGTAAGTATATAAATTAATTTTACCTGGATGGAGGTGGAAGTAAGATGCAGTCGAATAGGACCTTCAAGGGCCCTGGTAATTTAACAGGAATTCGCTTTTTAATACCCCACTTCTTTACCTGCGTTTAAACAGTTTTTTTAAACGATATAAATTAAAATTTTAAGGCAATGCGGCACCAAATATTTTGGTTTGGCTGATGAAACATTACACTATTTTACATTTGTGTACATGTATTTCGTATATTCGCTTAACGTTACAAAAGCAAGAGATGTTATTCTGTAATCAGGGTTGAATTCTACGAATGATGAGGTATCTTCTGACCTGAGTGGAGCAGGGGAAACAAGGCAACTCCCAAAAAGTGGTCCGACAGCGGGCTAAATAAATATAGGCCATAATATCAGACACACTGGTTTGCCCGTCGAAAGAATCATTGAGGGCAAAAACAATGCACAGAGGCTGTACCAGAGATTAAAAAAAACAACTAATGACTCTAACAATTCATTACTAATGTTCGATTTTTAAATGGAACAAACCACTACGGGCTTACGACCGTCTTCTACTGTTATTTCGAAAGCTGGCTTAGTGTGGTCACTTTACGTTAACAACGTTAACCATTAGGTGGTGTACCAGAGATAACTATACCTACTATAAACCAGGTGATCGGGGACGTGCGCTGTAGCCTTTATCAGAACCGATGAGGCTCGGCCACGCTGGTCACTGACCAGTGATAGGGAGGAGTGAAGGAACTATATAAGAAGTTTTTGGACGGAACGGAGTTATCATGCTTTGTGCAGGCCATAATCTTAGGATTGTAACCAGAGATAACTACAATAAACCAGGTGATCAGGGACGTGCGCTGTAGCCTTTATCAGAACCGATGAGGCTCGGCCACGCTGGTCACTGACCAGTGATAGGGAGGAGTGAAGGAACTATATAAGAAGTTTGTGGACGGAACGGAATTATCATGTTTTGTGCATGCCATAATCTTATGATTGTAACCAGAGATAACTACAATAAACCAGGTGATCGGGGACGTGCGCTGTAGCCTTTATCAGAACCGGTGAGGCTCGGCCACGCTGGTCACTGACCAGTGATAGGGAGGAGTGAAGGAACTATATAAGAAGTTTTTGGACGGAACGGAGTTATCATGCTTTGTGCAGGCCATAATCTTAGGATTGTAACCAGAGATAACTACAATAAACCAGGTGATCAGGGACGTGCGCTGTAGCCTTTATCAGAACCGATGAGGCTCGGCCACGCTGGTCACTGACCAGTGATAGGGAGGAGTGAAGGAACTATATAAGAAGTTTGTGGACGGAACGGAATTATCATGTTTTGTGCATGCCATAATCTTATGATTGTAACCAGAGATAACTACAATAAACCAGGTGATCGGGGACGTGCGCTGTAGCCTTTATCAGAACCGATGAGGCTCGGCCACGCTGGTCACTGACCAGTGATAGGGAGGAGTGAAGGAACTATATAAGAAGTTTGTGGACGGAACGGAATTATCATGTTTTGTGCAGGCCATAATCTTATGATTGTAACCAGAGATAACTACAATAAACCAGGTGATCGGGGACGTGCGCTGTAGCCTTTATCAGAACCGATGAGGCTCGGCCACGCTGGTCACTGACCAGTGATAGGGAGGAGTGAAGGAACTATATAAGAAGTTTGTGGACGGAACGGAATTATCATGTTTTGTGCATGCCATAATCTTATGATTGTAACCAGAGAGAAGCTGAATCTGGTTTATTTTAAAAATACCAATACAAAACTAAAAAAAAAATACCACGCATAGAAGTTATAATTAAGTAGGTACTGAGCAGTATGGGTTTTGGACTTCTAAGAAATCCTATAGCCATTCCATCGTATGAATCTACAATGCAAATATTGCAGACGCAAGTCTTTCAGAATATATTCCAACCATTTCAACATCTGTCCACCAATAACTCACTTTTCATTTGAGCTATCATCCATTTTAGACTTTATGAATGTTCAGTCTATCAATTTTTTTACAATCCCGATCAGATGAACTACTTGGTATAAACCTTGTGACTCTTGTGAGATAGAAGACTGTAGACTCCTGCAGATATAACTGGGACTATGCGATAAAACTGCAGTAAACATGGCCTTTATTACTTAGAACTTGCGGAGTTTATGTGCTTCACTTAGGAGTCAGAAATGGAAAATATGTACCAACTTAAAAAAGAAATGGTAATAGCGATTCAAGCCTTCAAATGTGCATGTAGCTGTAGATAAATCATTATCAGCCCTCTCCAGTCTTTTCCAGTAAGATTATTTATTTCATTAAATCAATATAGGTAGAGCCCGTTTCTAAAGCGAAAAGACGCTTGTGTGAAACGGGGATATAACAATCACAATAATACATTTAGCTACAATGCATTTTGACATTAAGTTGTTTATCTATGTCTTGTATATAATTCATTATGCATTTAAGCAAATAATAAAAGCTTGTATCTAAGTATTCTAAGCAGTGGCGTAACGTGGGTTTTCGCCGCCCGGGGCGGGATTAACATTTGGCGCCCCCCCCCCCCCACCTACCTAATAAAGTTTGGCGCCCCACCCCTATATAAATGGAAAAAAAATAAAAAAGTTCGCATATTTTTTATAACTAGTGGTTCAGTTCATTGGTCGAAATTTGACCATAATTAATTTAAACTAGGTATAATATACCTATTACAATAGTGTGCGTAGAGTTTTTTTTATTGATTTAATCTATTTTTATGTACGATTTTAAAAAAAATATTAGCATTTGCCACCCCTTCTCTATAAAAACTGTAAGTGTGCGAAATTTCATACTCCTCCGTCCGCTCAATTTTCGTAAAAAGGGGTACAAAGTTTTCCCTTCACCTATTAATATATAGATACTTACAACACTACAATATAGTACAAAAATTCAATTTTTGGATAATGGGATAGAGCTTACCTCTGACACAGATTTTTGTACCTGCGGAATCACCGCAAAAGTTTTTTTTAAGACCTTAACCCGAAATTACTTAAAGAAGAAAAAAAGGAACTTGAATTAACTCACTCCGGTGTACACTTTTTGTACTAGCTTACGCTGAGACAGGGTAAAAGGAAAAAAAATATTTTATCAATTTTAAGAATTTTAGTGATTTTTTTTTCTCATTTATTTTCCCTTCATAAACTCGGGGCCCCGATTTTTTTTCTCATTTATTTTCCCTTCACAAGCTCGGGGCCCCGATTTTTTTTCTCATTTATTTTCCCTTCACAAGCTCGGGGCCCCGATTTTTTTCTCATTTATTTTCCCATCACAAACTCGGGGACCCGATTTTTTTCTCATTTATTTTTCCTTCACAAATTCTCGTACCTATACTATTTCAGTTTTGTGTTTTTTACAAAGTTTTCTTTTATTTGTCGGCTCATTTTGCCGCCCCCTGAAAAGTGCCGCCCGGGGCGGACGGCAGAGGTGGGAACAACGCAACGGCTTAAATTCAAAAACGTTATAGCAGTTTCGTTAATTGAAAATAACATAAATATTATAAGTTTAAAGTGTTTTATTTTACAAACCTATAAATGAAGATTTGATATCTGGAAAGTTAACTTTTCCTAAAAAAAGGTGGTTTCCAAAATTTGGTATCCGAAAAGGTACGCAAACTAATATATTAGCTGTCATGTAAATAGAGGTAGGCTCTTATTATTGCTTAATATTAGCTGACTATTATTTTTGTCCAACTAATATTTACAAATATCGTTTAATATAAATAACGTTAGAGGCGTTATTTTTATTTGTCTAATATTTTATCAGCTATCGTTATAGTGCCCATCTCTAGTGGCATTCTATGGCGCTGCAAAAATAATAATAAGTATGTACTTACCTCTATTAAACTGGTCAACTGTAATAATTGTATGTCATGTGCATAGTTGTTATTCTATAGAAGAAATTGATAAAAAGTCATACCTATTCAAACGATAAAACGTATACAAGTACAGAGTTTCTATTATAATTATTATACCTATATAATTTTGAATGTTATGTGAGAGCCTGTGACGTAATATATAAAATGCAATAAACGCGATAAGGGCCTTCGAGTATAATAAAGTTATTACAATTGTGATTTTGTTTGCTCAATGCACAGGTGATCGGGCAGTCACCTATTTCCTGTTGCCTTTGACAATGTGAGTCTTTTTATTGCTAATCTTACCTTATATCAAATCTATTTCTACGAAAGCAGTGATTAATAAATCGGTTTACTTATGTAATACAGCTATAATATTTCCATAGTGCATATGGTTTATCTTTTTAAAAGCATCTGCGCTAACGAATGTACGCGCGGTACACGGTACGAAAATCGGAATCGAGCCACAATAAGGCATTCAAAATCGTAAATTTACAGTATTTAAAGATATTACATACCTATAAATACTAGTTCTTAAACATTTGTCTTAAATTATGTACGTGATGGCAATCTAAAAGGGTCGTTTCTACTTTGTTACGTCCCGAAAAACTGTGTAAAAAGTTGCGATAATATGCATAAAATAATTTTGACCGTTTTTTTATAGCTTTAACTCTATAGCGTGGCGTCCTGTCCAAATCCATACTTACCATTTGGAAAGATAGTAACTAACGACAGAATAATACTAGTAACGAATATTTTGGTCTCTGGGTGGAAACACGTAGAAAGCCGATTCCGACCCGCGCCGACCGACGCAAAGAGTGTTGTCTATGGTTTCAATGCATTTAAAAGGGGCATGCCGGAAAGCGAGTTCCTGCTTTTGCTGTGCGTAACCCCATTCAAATGCATTAGAAACATTCTTTGCGCCGGTCAGCGCGGGTTGGAATCGGCATTCTACGTGTTCATACCCTATCTCTGGCGACAACAGCTTTGTTAGGTATATCGCCTATCAAAAATCGATCAAAACTCCAAAATTTATCAGATTAGTTAGTCGCGGTACGAAACCGCGTAAAGCGAGGCCCGTGTCAGCTAATAGGATGTAGAGCATTTTCTTTTCCGATATATTTATAGTCGGGTGTCCACACCGTGTGGACGCCGGGGCGCACTTGACACAGTGTTCTATTCCTCGTGGTTCTTTTCGAGAAACTTCATCATTCAAACTCTTCTATTATGATTCGTTAATTATTTTTTTATTTTTTTTTTTTCATTCGGTTCCATGTGTTTTGTGTGATTATTTTACCTCGTGGAATACCTGGAGAGGACCTTCTGCGAACTATATCAGCATTGTGAGTACCTGCCTCATTATCTTTGACGATCTGTTTCATTGATTACAGAACTTCTCTCTTTCTTTCCCCAGCGTGTTTTGCACTGGTGTGGTGCACGTGCATTTCTGTCAACGTGCTCATATTTTAACCAACTGTTTTTTAACCAATAGACATTTAAAATTATAAATGGGAGTAACATTAAGAGTGTTTTTATATTTAAACGATAATCATTATTGTGTTAATACTTATCTAATGTTTAATGCTAGTTGCCATCCTTATTACTGGTAAGTTTCTTCCATTCGTAACCTGGTTACGGCAGTTTTTGGTACATTAAGAAACATTTTTACATATTGTAGTATTTTCCCAATAGAACAATATTTTCTAAATACTTGGTTGCGGTTATCCTATTAATATTTATCGGTGGAAAAACTACAAGATTTTTTAAATAAAATAATATAAGTAGGTATATAAAGTAACTTTTAAGTAATTAAACAATATCAATTTACTTAGAAAATAATATATTATTTTCTACCTATTAATATGTATTATAAAAACAGCTACCTATTTGTGCTGTGGTGGATATAATACATAATTCATTATAACATAACTATCATGCCTAATATGTAATTAGACCCAATTCGTTAATTCGATCCGACTAATAAGTAATAATACCATTTGAGAAAAAACTTAACTATAGGTATTAGAAACTATAAGACCACTTTCAATTTCTTCGCAACAATATACAATGTGTTTTTGTGACACTCGATCAAACGCAATGCATGTGCAAATAAAAGACAAAAATTTATCATTTTTGGAAAGTTTTTCTTTGTTTACTTATGGTTGAAATTTTTTTAAATATTTCATCATACTTTGTGTCATTATTATTTTTTTCTTCAAGAAAGTTGTATTTTTATTAATCAATCTCACCTGAAAACCAGAAACTCTTTACCTTTCTAAGAACATAAATAAAAGTAACGATATTTTACAAGCTCTTTTGTATGTATTATTAAATTTCATAAAATAATTACTAGCTGATCCGTCCGTCGACCTTCGACCTAACCCATAGTAAAAAAATGATTTCATTAAAACGCAATTTACCTACGATATAAAAACTTTATTAAATTCAGCTAATAATTTATTGCATTATGTAATATAGTTATCGTTGAATCGGATGCGGGATGAAGTTTGATAGCTCATAAGTTTGTGATCAAAATAATTCCTTTATAATTTCCCATAAGTGAAGAAAGTTTCCCATACGTAATAGAAAATAAAAAAGACAAAAAAAGTTTTCGATTTACTTAGAAAATACAGTCACATTGAAAACAAATTGATCACAATGTAACATTACGCAATAATAAAATACAAAAGCGTCATGTAGTAATATCATTGTCAGCACTATTAATACAACGACCACACACAAATTGACACTAAATCAAAACAGAAAAAGTCATCATATCTAAAGGTAGGTAGGTACCTACCATCCATTCGTTGGATACGTCCCAGGGAAACATTCATTATGTTGGGATTGTTGAACATGTCATTGTTTTCTAACTCATGGGTATAACCTATTCTCCATATAGGTACCACTTTTTACGTATTTTAAGTGTCTTGACCGTTTTCCGACCTCGGTAGCCTAGTGGTATAGGCACTGACTTCAAATCAAGAGGTCCTGGGCACTATTTCCATGCACGGTTGGACCTGAATTTTCCTGGAAATTTACGAGAGGTTGTCTGTCTCAAATGGGACGGAATCGGGTGATCAGGTCCGCCGACAATACTGACATCTATGTATATAAAAGTGTTGATTGATTGATTTATTTAAGATAATTAGGCTACCGTTTTTCATATTTTCTGGAAGTTGTTTATGTTTTCAGTACATTTAGAGTTAAATCTGTAAAGTAACTCACCAGTCGATGGTTCCCACAATTGATAAGATAGATACCTAGGATGATATTTAAAAATGAAGTAGAAGTATAATAATACTACATAATTATTCACATTATATACTCCTTGATTTACCATTTGAACAAACAAATCTATTCGATCAATTTCTTCACCGAATAATAATCAAAATCGTAGGACAAAGCTGCAAAACTTTAACCAAAATGGAATCCTTCTCCAGAAGTCTTTCAGTCACCAATTTACATCCAACTTTATTTCATAAAACAAACAATAGGTAAAATATACAGTAATTTTATTATAAGTCTGTGATACTTACTCACTTTGCGTGTCCGTGCAAAAGCCAAGCCTTTCCCATCCAATGTGTAGCAGCGGCAATCGCCTTGCCATTTGCTTCATAAAATGAATGTCATTCAGATCACAACTCTGTTCCAAATATTGGCACACGATCATATATTCATTATCCTGGACCTCTCCACAGTTACATCTTACATCCTCCTCTGAACTTATACTCCACCTGTGCAGGTTCTTCTTGCACCTTATGACACCAACTCGTAATCTGTGCCGTAGGGTAGAAGATGTCCCGCCCCCATAGTCTCCAACAACAACACGACCTGTCTCCCCCTATACTGATTAGTACAGCATTTTGCATTAAACTAATCTGTGATAAAAGGCGATTTTTAATGCTCGTAAGGGTGCGTTTACACCCGACGAACATAGTGCCAGAGCTGGAGATGGAGCATTCCTTATTCTTTATCGTTGACACCGAACGTGAATACTCTATTTCTGGTTCTATGTTCGTTTAGTGTAAATGCACACTATTTATAATATCTACACGTTGCGCCCAACATTTGATTTATCAATGTAAAATAATTATTGCGTTCTTGGAACTCTTGTAATAAGATCAAAAATATGTAGGTAGGTCGATAGGTATGGAATGCCAAGGGCAGTGGCGTACCGAGGGGGGGGGCGGAGGGGCGGACCGGGCGCCTCTATTAGCAGGGCGGCAAAAATTATAGAAATGATTTTTTTTTTTAGGAAATGACATGTTTCCAGATATCAAATTACAGAAATGACCTTTTTTTTTTTTTTAGGAAATGACATGTTTCCAGATACCAAATTTTAGAAATGATCTTTTTTTTAGGAAAAGTTATGTGGGGGCGCCAAAGGGTGTGGTTCCCGCCCCGGGCGCCAATAACCCACGGAACGCCACTGGCCAAGGGTTCTGCGAATTCTATTAAATTTCTTACCTACTATTTTAGATATGTAGGTAGGTATATTACAAATTTTGCTGAAACATAATTAATTATTGAGGCACATAGTAACATTGTTTGAAACCTGACCTCTTCTTCTGTGGATGTGGTTTTCTACGATTTGTTACGGTTTGTGCCAGTCGAAGGTAATATGAAGCCTTTTATTTATTTAGTACAGGAATGTCGATAAATGGATTTTCTAATTGAAATTTCGTGACTCGTATGTTTTCTTAAAGAACTCATACGAAAGTCACTTTCTTAAAGAACTCATACGAAAGTCACTGAAATTCTATTAGAAAACCTATCGATCTTAAACTCATACGAAAGTCACTTTCTTAAAGAACTCATACGAAAGTCACTGAAATTCTATTAGAAAACCTATCGATACATCCGGGAATAGGGTTCCATGCGATTCTTTATTTTATGCTCATTTTTTTTAACGAATCTGTGCTTACTCAAAGTGAATTTTTTTTCACAGATATCAATGCTTGTGTAATGCATAATAACAATGACGGAGTCAGAAATCAAAGATTATGTAATGGCCCTGGGGATCCTATGATGCCCCCACTACGAAAGTCGGCGTCTGAACCGCTAGACTACCAACCAGTACGATTGACTTTTTTACCATTAAATTTGGTTCAGTCCCATTAAATTTTACTTATCTGCAAAGAGTAAAAAGATTAGTAGCTTCAGAGTTAGGTGCATGCTCACTAAGTTGTTTTTGCTCCGCCCTCCTCCACCAGAGCGACGGTTCTGTGTTAAGGTAATTTAGGACAAATTCTCAGCCTGCTTCAAATACCTACCTTAAATAAATTGTCTTATAGCTCTCGGACTAACTTAATTCAGCAATACACAAAATAGACAAGTAAAACCATTGCATTACACAATAATACCTATTACATTGATGGCACCCATCAGTGGCATAGTAACACCTAAATTCTATAATCTCTCTTAAGTATTTCATTTCTTAAGCCCGGCTCTCGCCTTGACCTTGATCAGATATCAGGAGTCAGGACCCACGCCCAACCACACATCAATATTCCTTGCAATTTTCGAGGAGCGGTGCCATATTGTCGCCTGCTTGTGTCATTTCTTATCTTGTATCAATTTGTTCTGCACTTCTACTAACGTACTTTGCATTCATATTTTGTTTATTTTAAACTTGAAACTTTTTTGGATCAAAAAGATAATCTTACAGGAAGTGGTCCACTTTAATCTTGATTAGATAGATATATGTATAGATATAAGTCCCGTATTTTACTTACATAAGTTAATTTATGACTAAGTTTAAAAATGGTTTGTAAATAGCAAAAAAGTTTTTTTGTATCTATTGCTTTTTGTTTCTCCGTGTCTTTTTTTTAATCTATATAGTTAATGGCTTTATCCTACATCTTGCTTTTTTATTTATTCTTTGTTGTAAAACCATTTATTTCTGTTACTTTCTTTTTAATTTGTACTTAATGGGCCTACGCCTATTGCTTTTGTATTTAATTTGTTATCTGTAACTCATTTTGTTTTTTTTTTTATTATTATCTTTATACTTACTTAGGTATATCTTTTTGATGTTTTGTAAAATGCACATGTGCCGTATATTTATGAAAACAATTAGGTAAATAAATAAAATATTGCCTAATCTAGATTACAATACCATTTTTTTTTATCAAAAATGAATCCGTGCTCACTCGAAGTGAACATTTCTTGACTTTCATAGTTACTCCTTCATAGCATATTATGTAAACAAATAAGCGCGTAAAGAAGAAGATAATCGACACCTGAGATTGGAATCCTCGATCCCCAGTACGAAAGTCGGCGACGGAACCGCCTGATTACATAAAAACAATCGGTCCCATTCACGATCACTCCAATGGGATGTCATTAACTGTTTTGCATTTTTTTTTCAATCATAACGAAATTTCACTACGTTAATACCTACCTGTATTTTGCTATCATTAAATTTAAAACAGCAACATTTTTGTACCCTGGTGGAAAGATGATGACAAAATTCAGACAAATTCAGTTCAGGTTTTTTACACTGACAATCAAGTTTAGTGACGTGACGACTTGGACCACGTCCCACGTCCACTAGAGTTTCCCCATTGACGATCCGTTTGGAGTGATGGACGAATGACTTGACTCGATTGAATTGTGGACTGATGGATATCCGACTCTCCTTATCACTCTACACCATGGGTCGGCAACCTGCGGCCCGCGAGACATCTTGGTGCGGCCCGCAAGATTCTCGCCGCAACGCACATGACGGACGATATTATGCACAATCTTATATATAAAAATGGAGAGCTATTACGCGTTGTCATCGGATGGCGCCTAAACGGCTGGACCGATTTCGCTAATTCTTTTTTTGTCGTGTAGGCTTTTATCAGGAGAGTGTCCTAATTCTTTTTTTGTCGTGTAGGCTTTTATCAGGAGAGTGTCCTTTTAGAACAAAAAAATTAAGAAAAATGCATAGGAAATTAGAAAATTTAAGAAAACTATAAAAATGGAGATTTATTTCCCGATATCATCGCATCACGCCTAAACGGCTGGACCGATTTCGCTAATTCTTTTTTTGTCGTGTAGGCTTTTATCGGGAGAAGGTTGATTTAGAAGAAATAAATTTAAAAAATGCGTGGAAAATTAGAAAATGTAAGAACACTATAAAAATGGAGATTTATTTCCCGATGTCATCGCATCACGCCTAAACGGCTGGAACGATTAAGCTAATTATTTTTTGGTCATGTAGGCTTTTATCAGGATATAGTTGTTTAAGAAGAAAAAAATAAGAAAAATGCGTGGAAAATTAGAAAATTAAAGAAAACAAAGAAAGTAGGTAATCTTTTTAGTACTTTTTACAATATAATTTATTTAAAAAAACCACCGGCAAACTGAATCATAAGTATACATAACATTGCTATTAAGCAATTATACTTAATTGAAGATCATTTTTTAAGGAGTTTTGATAAGTTTTAACACAAGGAATACATGATTATATTGAAGAACAAGTAGAATATTTTTTTTGTTTGTTTGAAAATCAATTCTTCGTTTATGGGCTGATTTTTAGAGGATGAGTACATACCTAACGTAAATATAATCTGCATCGTTAATATGTAAAAAAAGCTGGATATTATTTGCTAATGACCTAGCATTTGTTTCTTTATCGAAAATAAAAATTACTACACGTTGTAATAGAAGTTAGAAAAAAAATCACAGATACTGCATTAAATATGCTTTTTATTTATTTCCACTGTTTTGAAAGAGAAGATTTAAGAACGCAATGTTGTGTGAAAGTGTATGTCGACAACTTGGAAGTATGTCTATTGAGGTAATTTATTTAGAAGAGATGCAAGGTGTGAAAAAGAGATTGAAAGAAGGAAATTGGTTGGGAGAAGGGTCGGCGGTGCACTTAGACCTCTAAGAAGATATCTCTGAAATCGACAGTTGATGCACAATGCAATCCTGATACCATCCCTGATTTATGGGAGTGAAACTTGGACATGGACGAAAAATTTTGGAATAAATGCTGTGGAAATGAGATCACTGCGTAGGATATACGGAAAGAGACTTATTGATAAGGTGAGGAATGATAATATAAGAAAGTAATGTGGAGTGGATGATAGTGTAGTGACTAGAATGAAAGTGAATAAAGAAAGAAGGTTTGGGCATGTAAAGAAAATGAACGAAGAGAGTATGACTAAAAGGATATATAAATCTGAAAGAATAGGTGCACGCAGACGAGGCCGACCTGGAATGACATAGACCGACCATATCTGTGCCGTCTTACGGGAGGGCCAAGTCAGGAGCAAGTAGGTTATAAGTTTTTAATGTAAAAATAAACTCAGACCCAATGAATGCAGCATGGTATGCAGGTTTTGCTAATGCCAGTAAATAGTCATTCGTGTTAAATAACTAAAAAAAAAACGAATTTGAGCTCTGTTGCATAAACCCTAGAGTACCCATATTATTTATTTCGATACGAAGTTCGACGGGTCAGCTAGTTGCTTATAAAAATAATAATATCCATAGTGCTATGCATTTAAAACTACAATAAATGTCGTTAAAATATACACTTAGCGTTTTATTTTTAAAACTAAAATATTTGTACATAAATTGTAGGTATACCTACTGCAAGTGCTGCCCGCACTGATCCTCGTGAAAAATATTTGGCCCTTTTACAACAAAAGGTTGCCGACCCATGCTCTACACCATCCATTAGGTTTTCCCCATGGTCATTTTTTGGAGTGACATCGCTTAATTTAAACGGATGCAGTGATCTTGAATGGCGGTCTTTCTCAATATAATTATTGATTTTAACTCTGATATGCGTACCTATACCATCTGAAAAATTCATTGTATTTGGTCATGATTATTGAGTTTTCTCTTACAGTAATGCCTATACCCTTCTGCCATAAGACCATTATTTTATAGAACACTTATAGTCAATCTTATTCCACTCTTTTCGAATATTAAATACTTGGTGATAAATAAACAGAAGGTAATAGATTTATGAACGAGATCGGAATCGCTGTTATCACTGACATCCTTGCAAGAACATTCTAACATTGATATGCCAACATGCGAACCATCCCATACAGCCAATTCCGGTCGCAGAATTTTCAAAGTAGTCACAAGTAGTCGCAGTTACTAAAAGTGTGGTAACAGTTCCTACACATTGCGACCGAAAAAAATTCGGTAACTTTTGCGTCGACACGGTGTAGACACAAAGTCTACACATTTGTGTAGACTTTTATTGTATACACTTTGCGACTAGTTTGTGACTAGTGTACACTTTGGGAAAAAGTGTAGTAACTGTGTGGTAACAGTGTGGAAACATTGTTACCAGAATATTTAAATCTGCACACAATGTGTGGAAACTTTTACCACATTGTTACCACACTAGTCGCGAACATTACAATGCTAAATGTAGACAAAATGTCATAACTTCTCAAATTGTTTTTTAATAAAAAATAAATTTATAAAAAAAATAATCGGAAGAAATATAAAAAACAAAAGTAATTTTTTTGAGCGACCATTCAATTCTTCTTACATCAATATTTATGCTACATCGCTCACTTATGAATCAGAAGAATCGAAAGAATACAATTTACAAGATGTCAAATGTAAACTTACATGTATGGTTTGCAACAATCAAATGGTGATTATTCCAGTATTAACAACTTTGGGTATAATAGTCAATACTTACTTACTTACTTTCCGAGTCCGGAAACTTTTTCTTTGTCTCTCCGGTGGTGGAAGGATTGGCCGACATGGTGTCGTTTCCAGGGACGCCCGATCGCTCTATTATAATAGCTCAATCTACGTGGAGGCAATATAGTCAATTAAACATCAATATTTTTAACATTTTTTTTTATTTTCAATACAATAAAATATAATAAACCAAAAATAAACCAAATAAATTAATAATCAATCTATTCAAGACAATTTGAACATAGAAACGGAAAATTTAACAAAACACAAATTAAAAACATTTCTTTTCACATAAAAACATACCTTACACTAATATGTTAGAACAAAATTTCAATATTATACAACTTATGTGTTCAAAATTTGAGTGTAGTCCATACTATCCTTTTGTATAATCACGTCAGACAGGATTGTTATAGTTTTCGACGCGTCGATGTACTCATATCTTTTTTTTATGTCTGGCGTATAATCTGTTAATTAAAGATAAATGACTGTATTATTTTATATTTTATTTATTTTTATTTTATTAATTTTCAAAATCAACAGTTTACATTGTGTTTAAATAATGAATATCTTGATTTACATAGGTATGTGATATATGAAAACCTACTAAATGTTCTTATAAATGACATTGAATGCTGGGGAAAAATACAAATAAATATAGTTATTCCGTAAATTACGTACCAAATTTATTGCTCCTGTTATCCGCTGTTTCGTTTTCATTTTCTCCATCATTTTCTTTTTCATTTTCTCCATCAGCTGTTTCATTTTCATGATCTAGAGATATAGTGGACATATCTTTGGGTTCTTTTTTTTTCACAACTAAAAATAAAAAAATTAATTATGAAGTAAGTAGTATACTTTTGTAACATATTGTATAGATAGAAAACATGTTTTTTTACTTACTATTTCCGTTTAAAGCGCTGACCACTGTGCTTTATCGCACTGTTTTTTAGGAAGATATCGCATTCTTTAGATGAACACGAATAATCAGCTAACTTGATAACCTTATAGAACAGAGCTCTTGTTCTTATGTACTTAAAAAATGATAGTTTTTTGCATCCTTTTATTCCTTTCCAACTCAACATGCTCAGAAGTTCGTCTGTTAGAATTTCTTTTACAAGAATTAAACCAATTTTAGATATTTTTTCCGCTCCCGATGTTCCGCATGTAGTTGACAATTTTTCTATCTGCAATACAAAGTAAAAAGCAATAATTATAACCCAGCAGTTAGTAATCCAGTGGTTGCTAGTTCGAATTCTGCTACAACTGATTTCTTTCACCTATAGCACGAGCATTTATGTTTAATATAGGAAACGTATGAGGATGTACATGTATGTTACAAGGACATAACTATTTATTATCTTACAAATAATGTTCCGAATACATATCTACCTAATGTTATCCTGGAATACGTATCTCCTGTCTGGTCTCCCCATCACGCAATACACATAAATCGTATCGAGAGTATACAAAATATATTTAATACACACCTTAATCGTAAAGCATTTCTTGATTTTCCGTCGTGTCGTGAGGCAAGGATCTACCACTGCATTGATTCACTTGACAACAGACGTACAGTATCTGATATGATGCTTCTCTACAATATTCTTAACAACAAAATTGGTTCTGCTCTTTTAAATTCAATATTTTTCAACATCCCTACCCGTAGAACTAGACACTCCTCTTATCCACCTAACCTCTCAACACACTAACTACGCTAAATGCTCAACATGCAACAATCTACAGAATCTGTAATACACACAATAGGCATTTTCAAGAGTTCGACATATTCTTACTAAGCGCCCCCACATTTAAGCAAATATATCAGACTTAAAATTTCATAATCTTCCTCAACACTTAATGTACTGCACATTCACACATTATCTCACACTAATATGTATGTAACTATTCCTTACTTATCTTTATATACTGCAATAACTCCAGTGACAACCTGTAATTGGCTTTAATATTTACTCAAATTATCTTTATTTTATATCATTTATTATACGCTGTATGTTGTACTCTAAATAAATAAATAAATAAATAGTTTAGATTATTTTAATTATCAGGATACAAAACATTTTTTTTTTCTAGCACTGGGTCAGCAAGTTCATTTTCAAATATGTCTAATTCTTCTATCGACCGTATCGGAAATGCAAGATTTTTTTGTGCAATTTCCTGGTTGATTTGGGTATGTTTATTTGAATTTTCATCGTCCATTGTATTAATTCCATTATTTTTTCGTTGAAGAAGATCAAACAAATTATCCAACTGCACTTGCATTATTGAAAAATTCCTTTGAGTTTCTTGTTCAACTAAAAAAAAGTTTGAGAATAACTGTAAACGAGTAAAATATTTGAATCCATTTTGTTAATTCGGTAAATGTCAGATGAAAATATTTTTATTCATTATTCACCAATATTATGGTTATTTTTGCTCATATAACTATATTATTAGAATTATAATTGATTATTCTATCAAACAGAAATATATTACGTTTAGAAGTGTATGACTTATTACATAAAAATAATTTTGTACATTTCAATATTATTGTTTAAATTACGATAATATGATGGCGCGTTGGTTTTATTCAACATATTTGAACGAATTACACAGTAAATTTCTTTTTCCACTAAAAATCTAGTTACATATGTCATGGAAATCAATATTAATAATATATACTTACATTGACAAACTGTAATGGCGGTGTTATATTGTTTTTTAATATTTTATCCATAGATTTTATCACTCACGAAAATATGTCAAACTAACTAGTGAACGAGGAGGGGCGGAGCTAAAAGTAGTCGCAAAGTGGTAACAATGTGTCCACACGGTTACGGAACATTGTGACCGAAATGTTACTGTGTCTACTGTTCCCCATTTTCGGTCGTAGTGTAGGAACAGTGTCTACTTTGCGACCAGAATATGTTACTAGAATACATCGTGTCTACACATTTGTGTCGACTTTGTGTAGGAACGGCGACCGAAAATGGTTATATGGGATGTTTTATGAATGTCTCTTCTCATTGTGTTTAAATCAAACTATATAGTGTATTGTTGGAATGTAGTCAATATGATGGAATCAGACGTGTCTTGGTTGAAGTCAGATTGTTGGACAATACGTACTGACACTGGGATCTATCAGTGACACCATATTATTATTGTGAATTCAATCGTATGCTATGCAACGCACGTACTGGCAATATAAAAATGTATCACGGGTAATTTAAAAATTATCCGCATCATATCTTATGTCATTGTGATATGTCCTAGCGTGTTCAAGGTTTTTTACTTTAGCTAATAATAAATTATAGGTTTTGGGAACAATTAAGACAAATGTGGGCGAATGCTTTGCAAAATTCAAGTGCGCTCAGCATTGAAACCTTAAACAATGCACTTATCAAGGTGTCGAAGACGAGGAAGGTCCTCTCATAAAGGGGTTCGTTGCTGAACTGTGGGATTTGGGCCTGGCGTGAGAGACGGTTATCAAAACAGCGAAAACATCGAGCGATTGATTGAGGATAGAGATCTTGTTGCTTCCGTATGCCCTAAGTGGGATCAAAAAGGTAGAATAAATAATTTATGATATACATTCACAATGACATAAATAATAATGCATGTCACTAGCCCTTCATCTGATTTTAAAATCAGGTGTCGACTTCACAGTGGATCAACCTCTTCAGAGGATACTATTTCTGCTGAAATAGGTAGAACTAACTACGTAAAATACTTGGGATTGCAGGTCGATGAGAATCTAAATTGGGGGGAGCACATTTCCTACGTTGCGGGTCGAATTAGAAAGCTAACCTACTTCTTTAGGGAGCTTAGGGGCTTGTTGGATTCCATCCGAATGAAATCCGTATATTATGCTCTTTGCTATTCGATAGTTAATTATGGTATATTGGCATGGGGAGGTGCTTCAAAGTCCAGTCTTGAACAGCTAAATGTATAGCCCACCGATTGATACTTAAGGTGATGTTTGGGCTCGATTATCGGCACCCAACAATAGACTTATATAGAGAGTCTGGACTCCTGAATATAAGACAGATTTATATGCTAAGACTCGTCGAAAACATCAATCGCAATTTAGTAAACAGACCCAGAGTGGATCACTTACACGAGACAAGGCAATTGGGCAACCTCATCCCAGTGAGCGCGACTAAAAAATTCACTCAAAGATTCTCAAGTTTTCTGGGTCCTCGGTTCTACAATAATATTAGCAGAGTTCTAAATGCAGGGCTAAATAAAGCAAACATAATGGCATACTTGGTTGATATTGGGGTGCATGAGTCTGAGAGACTTTTGATGGGTATCCTGGTATAGAATGCACTGTTCCCGTTCCTTTTTAGCATTGAAGTATCATGCCTACTCTTTTTCAGTTTTTTATTTGATTGTCCTTTCGTTTCTCATCTATTTTGTTTTGTTTAATATATTATTACACAAGACGGATACATACATATAACTGTTACAATGGATTGTGCATTGTTTTGTGCAATGGACAGATTTGCATCCTAATTCGTTTGTGGTACTGTTTGACTTGGTTCCTGCATTTGTCTGTATCTGACATAATTTTACCCTTACTTAAACATTCATTCGACGAATTTACATATAAGATGAAGATATTACTCAATTTTAAACCGCTAATTGTATTTGATTGTACCTACTTTGAGATATTTTATAAATAGGTATGTGTTTTTTTTATTGTTTTGAACATATTATTATTGACACAATATCGAAAAATTTATTAATTATATAAATTTTAAATTTTTATTTATGCTGTTTTGGTACTTTTTATATGACTTATTTATTGCATCCCGCTACCCACTATGATTTGATTAAATATTTAACTTCATTTTGTTTATTTGATCGCTAAAATTAGAATTTACACGGTAATGACTTTTAATATAATTCTTACATTTGACTGTATCTGACATTATTTTACCCTTATTTAAACATTCATTCGACGAAATTACGAGTTGTGGGTATTGTTCAATTTAAAATCGTATTTTGTATTTGGTTGTATTTTGAGATCTTTTATAAGTATATGTATGTATGTGTGTGTGTATGTATATGTATGTGTGTGTATGTATGTATATGTATATATTTTATTGTTTGGAATATATAGAAGAATTTATTCATTACATTAATTTTAATTTTTTTAATGCTGTTTTGATACTTTTTATATTGATTATTTTTTTATGATAGCACTCCCCGTTACAGGCTTTTGCCTAGTGGGGATGCTAATTTGTTTTTAAATTCTTACTAAAATTATGACGAATGTACACTTCCATTATTGTCTGTTATATCATATTATACACGAATAAAGAAAGTTATTATTATAGGTATATTGTGAATTTATATTTCAAATTTGATGACGAAAGTCTTGAAAAATTCGGGCCCGAGCTATAGAGACTATCACAATATGATCTAGATTCCAGAAGGTTACTTTACAATGACATAGACTATCGAGGTCGTTAGCATCAAGACAAGCATTAAGCTCACATAATAATAATTATAAAATACCTTTTAAGAAATTCAGTGTCAGTTATCAGTCGGACTGCATGCAAATTGAAACCAATAGTCAATTAGGTGTACCTACTTAATGCAATTTTTATAAGAGCGTTATCACCTATAACAAACTGTTTGGCGATGTTTGGTTCAATGCACGTGACAGGCAAACATCTTACCAGTTGGACAAACTTCTGCATCATCGATTTTATGACCCACTGAACTAATAGGCGGATCCAAGATCATGCTAATGAATTCGGTTTATTTCAATGTTATGTATGAAAAAAATATCTACGATGAAACGACTTCGAACACTTGTTCAAACTAATAGCTTCATGGTTAAATATACAATGGTAAACGGGACTTCGATTAATTCGCTTTAGAGGCATCAAAAATTTGCAAAAAATAATATGTTGGTTGGAGTGCTATCCTAAAAGCATCAGAGCACTGCAATTTTTTTCAGTTAGAGTTGATCTATAGCTATACCGATCAATTTTTAAGTAAACTGTTGTTTATGCGCCCTAGCAGAAACCGCTCAAACTCTACGTATAGAGATGCCTTCTAGCTCTAGAAATATTTTAGTGTAGGTACACCATGTAAACATTTTTCTTTCACTCACGCTCTACATACGTGTGATTTGTAGATAATCAGTTTCATAATATTATTCAAAACGGTTGCTCTGGTTCCTTCCCACTTCTTGATAAGATCTTCAATAATTGGTGGGGATTTGTCGAAAGGGCAGAAATAAATGGTTCTCAAATTCGAAATATAACATACATAAACATTTACAGTTGTACCTATATTTTTTATTGTTTCACATTATTGACATACGTTGTCCTGTGTGTGTCCAACTATGAAAATTCAATTGTAGTTTGTATAATGATAAATTAATTGCCTTTTACCTGATATCAACTGATGCATCTATTCTAAGTCATATATTTTCCATCCACATTCTGTCAATCGCACCAACTATCAAAAACATTTTTTTTTTCAAAATTAGATTGTAAAAAGTAGTAAAAAGGGTTACCTACTTAGAGTTTCTTTAATTTTCTAATTTTCCACGTAGATTTCTTAATTTTTTCTTTCATAAGACCCTTCTCCTGATAAAAGCCGATACGACAAAAAAAGAATTGGCTAAATCGGTTCAGCCGTTTAGGCGTCATGCGATGAACACGGAAAATAAAAGCATATAGAAGATAAAAGGTTCAGGAAAATACCGTCTACGTCAATTCAGAAGGTCTGAAACTCATCATTAGCGTACATAGAAATCTCGGTGAAAACTACAGATGCAGAATTCGATCACGACGTATGTTGCACACTCTGAAGAGAGACGTTTGTCATATAAAGGTGCGTTTATACTAAACGAACAAACACCCAGAGCTTGAAAATAGAGTATATATATTTTCCTAATCGTTGATATGGTCACCAAGGAAATAATAACCAGAAAGAACACTGTCATCGCCTACTAATAAGTTGTTTCCATGGTGTCCAGTATCAACGATTAGGAAAATATACTCTATTTTCAAGCTCTTGGTCTTTGTTCGTTTGGTATATATGCCAACATTGTGCTCTTATTATCCGAACGCAATAATAACCTTTCATGAAATTATAGTTCTTATAGTTGTACTTATAGTTCGCAGTCCGAATTTTCGTAATCCGATCACCCACTGTATTTCAAGTAACAGAGAGAGACGCTCTTCGGTCTATTAGTTATATTTTGATGAATGAATTGTTCCGAGCTTAATGGTGCATATTATCAGATCCAGTTTTTTATCTGCAAATAATCGATCGACAAAGCCGGTTTTATGGCCTTTGGTTAGAGAGTTTAATCATAAAGGGAGCACTGAATTATTCACCCCGAACCCATTATCGTGATTATTTATATATCGTTATAATCTTTATATTAATACGCGATGGAAACACTTTGTGACCATTTATACGAAATTTACCCGGACCGAGGAGAATGAAAATTCGCACAATCACATTCATGAGAAGAAGTGGCGAATGCATAAAAAATAGATTAAATCAATGAAAAAAAACATTACAAACACTACTGTAATGTTATGTATTTGATACACACACACACTTCGATGTATTTGACATTGACACAGACGCATATATTATTTTGTTTATCTGTAGTCAAATTGAGAATAGATTAATATTATTTGTCTTTAATAATTATAGAAAAAAACTTTGTACTTATCAACATTTCAAATTTGACGTATCCGTGTCACTGTTTTTGAAAGGAAGTTTTGAAATAGCGCTCTTTGATAATGGAACCTTAATAATGTTCAAACTTATAATTTAAATATGTTATGGTCGAATCTCGAGCACTGGTCGACCACTAGTTAATTATTATTATTCATGTCCGATTTTGAATTTTTCTCTAATTAATTTGAACTACATATTACGGGCTTAAGTCGGTATTCTACTACGTTGAAATGGTTGGTAGCCCAGTGGTATAAGTCGACGGCTTACGTACGTAAAGCGTATTGAGGGTCCTGGGTTCGAGTCTCGCTGCTGACATTTCCTCTTTCACAATAAAACCCTTTGGTTAGTGTAAAAGACGCCAAAAAGTGTATTTGTGTTCACTTTGAGTAAGCCCAGGTTCATTTTTTATATAAAAAAAAACTATTCGGTGCCTGGCTTATAAGTGATACTTATACTTTAAGTAAACTACTTTTTCATTATTCAGGTAGTCAAATTTGTTGAATGGTCATCTTCGATATGTACGTATGCGTCCTTATTTCATCTTCCCCGTTTAGACAACATGATATATCTAAATAATTTGGTCGGATTCTTTGATTGTTTTCGGAAAATAGATTCTGAGAAATAAGTATTCCCACTTCAATATAAATTGTAAAAATAATATAAATTTCGATTGTCCTACGGATTCAAATTTTTCTTATCTGCAATAAACATCATTAATTATCAAGATACAAGATAGATTATACTTTAATTGTCTGATTTGTAAACAGATAAGAAAATATTGTCTATAATCCCATATTTATTATTAGCTCCTGTACGCTATAATAACAAGATTAATTTTATAAGTTGAGCTGTCGTCACCTTTTTCAGAACAAAAATTTCCAACAATTTTTGTTCCATGCACTTAAATATTTATCGTCTATTATAGGAACGTTACAATAATGATGATCAATCATGTTTTCTTAAGAAGGGACAATAATTTTAAATCTTATGTAAAATGGATTGTCTAGATTTAGTTATAGCAATTAATTAAGAAAATATTTCTTCCTCCAAAATTTTAATATGTAGGTACATATAGTACATAAGTTGGTAAGTAAGTGAGTAAGTAACTAACTACATACATTTTGTTAGAAAAACATATGTGAATTCATTCATTTAAAAAAGCTAGGTTATTGTAAAAAAAATATTATTAAGTAGTAAAGTAAGTACCTATATGTATCTCATTTATTAAATTGTATTTTCTTCTTACATTAATATGTCTTCCTTTTACGTAGTAAGTATACCAGACCTATGTATATAAAATCAATCGGAGACTGAATTTGAATTGATGTGAAACTAGTGATTTGAAGCAAGGACACGTAGATGCAGTAGACTCCAATATTGTCGTTGCATTTTTGCTATTGCATCATTGCTACCACGAGTACATACCTATATCATGTTGTCCAATTTAACTTTTAAATTAATAGATTCGATATCAATATAGGTACTCTCTTCACGTACAACCAATAATTTTTAAGTTTTAATTTTATAATGTATATTTTTATATTTTTAGGTATATTTTTATATCTGTATATTTTTTATGTAAAAGGCTTTTTTAGGCCGTTGAAGAATGAATGGGAATAAATAAATAAATAAAATTCCATATTTTAAAACAGGCAGGTCTTTATATCAGTGAGTAAAAAATAACACATCAGGGGAAAAAATAGACAAAGTTAATTTTTACCCCTTATGTTAATACCTGCCCCACACCTGTTAATTCTAACCCCAAACGTGAGGTAACAATTAACAACTGCCATTTTTAAGAAAAAGCGTTCTATCTTAAGCATCGTTTCTATTATGGTTGTTTTGAGATAAGAACATAATAGCTGAATGATTAAAGCATATGTATCTCAAAAATCAAGTCTTAATGTTGAATAATTTCTAAGATACAACTAAAAATATTTTTTTTGTTAATTGTCGCCCCGGTCTCCCCTACTCATACTAGGTACCTAATTGATGGGCCGGAGAATTGGAAAGTCGACAGAAATTAATTTTATTTTTGATAAATCATGGGTAGGATATTATGGTCGTAGTGGATTATGGATAAACCAGTTTTTAGAGAAAAATAAAAAAAAATAAAACAAATTTAAATCAAACGAGCCCTCAAGACTTTGTTGAAGGAGAGGCGATTGATATTTTTCTTTTTTGAAAAGGGACAGTAAACATAAAAGGTTTGCAACCTCTATATTATATGGACCGATTTTTGTTAAATTTCTTCTCATCATGATAATATTATTCGCATCCAGGATAAGGTCATTTGAAACATCTCTGTTGCATCAGTCGCATGCATTGCGTAACATTGATCAATCAATTATTTATTTGTCGTCTTCAATATCGATTTGTCTATGAATAATAATTATAGTACCTAACTATTAAGTAGGTACGTCGACCTAAATTGTTATGGAGCTACTTTGCGATGTGATACATTAAACGCATGTCTTATATCCAGGCTTTGGACTATTTAAAATCTTAAAAGAACTATATTTCTTTGTAATAAAATTTCGAAAAAGTAATCTATTCCATATTTTATTTTGCACTTGCATCGTCGACCTAAATTGTTATGGAGCTACTTTGCGATGTGATACATTAAATGCATGTCTTATATCCAGGCTTTGGACTATTTAAAATCTTAAATGAACTATATTTCTTTGTAATAAAATTTCGAAAAAGTAATCTATTCCATATTTTATTTTGCACTTGCATTCCCTGAACTTGCGATGCAAGTGTAATGTGCTGGAAAAAAGGCAAATAAGAATAACTTAATCGATAACTTTTACTCATATCAGTTTATCGTCAATAATAAATTAATAATCCTGTTACTAAGATAAGTATATCGTTGAAGAGTAAAGAATGATTTTATTTTGTAAAAGAAACTTGTCAAAAAGTTGCATATAAAATCACCAAACTGTAATCACAAAATAAATACTTGGTAAGTATAGATATAATATTTACACATAGGTACATCTTTTTTATTTATACCCACTTATTCCACCTTTTATTCCAACTTCGATAAAAAAAAATCTCAAAAAAGCAAATGAACAAAAGGTGTGACTTATAGTAACGAGATAATCATCTTCAAGACTGGATTTCAGAGGTCATTTTGACTATCCACAGTTCGAAATTTATGGATCCATCAACAAATTAACACTTCAATTTATTAACCACTAAAATATAGTCAATAAATTATATATAACTTCCAAAATAATATGACAGCATCAATTTATTATAATAAGTTTATTTTTTATTTGGTCTGAAATTATAAATGATATAAATAATATGGATTGGTGACGATTTGCGGCTGAATTGAAATAATAATTATCATTACAACCATGATAAATTATAACCATGCATTATAGATTTGAGCGCGTGTATCAATACGATACGTTAATATTATTTATTAATTTTTATGTTATCCGATGCATAAATTAAAAAAAATGATACCTAGTCGATATTTACATAAATGCACCTATTGCTACACCATTCAACGGACACTCATAAAACACATGGTCAGTTAACCCATATTGTTTGCACATCCGCGAAGGTTCTAAGAATCTCGGAGAAGAATAAGAAAAAAGAAAGACAGCAAACATTTTAAGTAGGTACTTAGTTTTCCTTCCATTCCTAATGTTGATATGATTACTCTTTTTGTAAAACTTATTTCGTTAAATAAGAATAACTCACATAAAATTGCAAAAGATGTTTCTTGAAGAATTTATTTTCTTCTGAACATAATGCTATTTTCCCTTGTAAGAACAAAAATAACAATTTTAGTCTCTTTTTCACAATCTTGAATGAAGTATGAAGTCCAAAAAAATTTCAAAATTAATGTGATTTTTAGGAAAACCTATCCAATTTTTGTTGGGGATCCTCTCTCTGTTTTGCAACATTAGTCCGACATATTTTTTTTTTGGATATTTTAACTACCTACATCTCAGAAAGTTTTCCTCTAGCTTACTCAAGTATAGGGCATTAAAAATATCTTTAGAGAAAGAGTAAAGACACTTTTGTTTATATAGAATGTCCGATATCTGGCAGAACATTCTCATGTTCAAATTTTCAAGATCTTTATCCAGATTATTAAGCTCATCAAATCGTCCACGTTTTTGATCATACATATTATTTTTATGCATAGCTTAGGTACATATAAAAAATATGTGGGTATCAGTGGCGTACGTTTGGCGGTGGGGTACGCATTTTGAGGCACTTTTGGTGTAGAAATTCGCTCATTTTTTTTACAAATTATGACGTCTATTGCTTATATGGAATATCTATTTTAAATATTTTCCCCGTTGAAAGATAGAAGGTAAGGTATAAGAAGGTGTGGCCAATCGAGAATGGCGTAGGTTGAATACATCGATTTCGTCCTCAAGGAAGGCCAGGAGGTAGCTCTTGAAACTCAAATCCGATCTCAATAGCGGCCGTCAATACTTTTAGTACATGATATAATATATAAATGTATAGTGGAAATAAAATACGCACTAAGTGCCAAAATATTCATTTTGAGATAATCTAATAAAACTGATTTTCCCCCATATAGACATAATAGTACTACGATGATTTTTGGATCTGTTTTTTTACACCTTTAGATCATCGATATGGACTTAGTGCAATATTTAGGCTATGGAAAATGGTTTATAGAACATTTCCTCATACTCAACTCATTTTTTTCATTTTTGACGCTTAGTGCGTATTTTATTTCCACTATACAAATACTTGTATAAATCCTTATTTACTCCATTTTTTATATGTCGGTGGAAGAAGCGAGATAAGTTTGCTTGGATACAAAGGAGTGGAGATTCGTACTTTCTGCCTACCCTTTAAATACGGGACATAACAGGATTGGTAAAGATAGAAAAAACACATAGGTATATAATTTTTTTTCGTATGCATAGACACATATTGTTTATGATGATCTCGATGTAAAGCAGAAGTTCTCTCTATTTCTCCGTGATTGATATTGTGAAAGAGTATTCAAAATACCGGTGTTACTATTGTAATTTTCTTAAGGCCCTTAAAAAATTTATCGTAAAAAATACGTACGAGTTGTTTTTGTATTTGTACCTATAAAAAATCAGTATATTCGTCCTTCTTTATTACAAGTTTCTCCATAAAGTCTATATAGTTAGTCCAATTCTTTTTCCCCTTTGTGTTGGCCTTCTGGTCTGTTCTCGTAGTTTCCTCTTTGGAAAATGACTGCCATCAGCCATCCCCTTTTTAGCGTTTAGATGGTCGTCCAGGAAGTTTATTTCTCTGTTGTATCTTGTAGTTGTGTCTTCCATTCAAAAGACATGGTTTTCATAGAGCTTCTCTTTCTTCACATTCTTCGGATTTCCGTATTTCAGATTTGATCTCGAACGGGTTTACCGGAGATTTTTCTTTGTAATTTCATTCCATTGGTTTGAAGAAGGTTCTTGGTTTGGATGGTTTGTTTTGGGTTGATGATTTAATGATTTAATGTATGTACTGCAGTCCACCCGACAGGTAAAATTTCTAGGTACGCTACTGGTATGTATAAGTAATTCTATGTTCCATTGAAATTAATAAGGTGGCAATACAAGTTTCGGGTGGACGGTGGATCCAATAATAATAAATTTGTGACGGATGTTGGTAGATGGATTAATTTGACGGATGGTTTCTGACGGGTATAAACATCTACAAAGTATAGAGCAAACGTAGTAAGTATCATATTATATGCTTACTTATTATTTTGTTTATTCATGTTTATTATTACAGTCATATACAGGGGATGCCATATATAAATTTCGTATTTTTTCAAGAGATAACTATTTTTACCCACTTGAGTTGGTATGTCTATATTCTCTATAGTTTGCAGAATAAAGTGCTAACAGCCAGTTTCATAAAAATTAAAGGAGACTTTAATGATGACGCTTTAACCATTTACCAAAATGACACATTAAAGCCCCGTTATTGGGACTTATGTAAAGTCAACATTAGCGTAGTTCAATCTTTTACCACCGGAGTTCATAGAAATATCGTGGCGCTCCCTTTGAACATTTGTACACGGTGGACAAAATGACTAAAATAGGGTGGAAAACATGGCAAAACAGGAAGAATATTATTTTTTACAGGTTTCGTTTACTAATTCAAAAATCGTAATAATAAATTAACACAAATAACGGCACTTTGATGCAGTGGCGTACCGAGAGGGGGGGGCGGAGGGGCGGACCGCCCCGGGCGCCTCTATTAGCAGGGCGGCAAAATATGCTCGCGCTATACTATACGTCCGGTTTTCGAAATAGGCATGTACCAAATTTTGGAAATGACCTTTTTTTTAGGAAATGACATGTTTCCAGATACCAAATTTTAGAAATGACCTTTTTTTTTTAGGAAAAGTTATGTGGGGGCGCCAAAGGGTGTGGTTCCCGCCCCGGGCGCCAATAACCCACAGAACGCCACTGCTTTGATGTTCTATTGAGAAATGAAATTGACACAAATTCCGCAAAAATATTCGTAAACAACCTAAGTTTTCCATAAATTTTCATGGCAACACTATATCAACTGCAACCAACTTTCATATTATATTTCTTTGACATATTCAAACTTTAGCTAAAGTAAGCGGGAACATTTTTTATGAAACACGTCTACCTAAAGGAGACATTGAAATTTAAAGTTTCCTTTAGCTAAAGTGTTCATTAGCCGCTTTTTTGAAACCGGCTGTTAGTGTAGGTATAGGTACGTACATACATAGGTTTTAATTAAAAATCATTCATAGATGTCAGCTTGGAATTTGAAAAAAAAAATAGAAATCACTAACAATTATTGTTTTTTTCTTCTTTATACAAAGTTGGGTACCTATTATATATCTAATATTATAATTGGCAAGTTCGTCCGTAATCCGGTATTTTCGTTGAATCATTAAATGTCTTGATTTTTAGGAAAAGCAAATATTGTAGGTACTTTCTTTCGATAACTCCTGTTGTATAAAATAGCAATTGAACATATTTTTCATTTCTTTTTTTTATTTATATTAAATAATATTCCCCCCCCCTTCAAAAATTCATAGGCATTTGTATGAAGGTGAGGATAGATACATATCTCTAAGTAATACATAGCATTTTCAAACATTACCTACCCTATATAACCTAACACAATATTATCAACTTTTCAAACCAAAATAGAAATACAATATTTTTTTTGAAAACTATTAAAATTATTGTAACTTCAGTGTAAAATAATATAAAGAAGAAAAGAATAAAATTGCTAATTGTAATGTGTGAAAATCTGTGGTTTGGAATATGGTAAGCAGTGAGAAATACATATTATGTATGACATAAAAAAGTTAGATGGTTATTCTAACATTTCGTTTTTTTTTAAATAATAAATCGTTGTATGGTAGATTCTAAATAAAATCTGAATAAAAAAAATGCAGCAAGTTCTCTAGCCTTCTCGGCACAGGCATTGTGCATGCTAGTGACGAAAAATCCCAATTATAATAACATCGATTAAACATGCCTATATGTGAAAAGGCTTAATATAGTAAATAAAAAAATATACTTTAACCCAAATTGATTTTTGTATCATCCTAAGTATAGAAGAGGCCACCCGGTAAATGTACGGTACGCTCTATTTGAACGGATTAATGTTTTATGAATGGGTATAAAATAATTAGACGATACGTCGGCATTGTTTAATGAGTATTTTGTATTACTTATTTAGTTCTTTAGTATCTGATGCCTGCATCATGTTACACTGTTCTAAATAGGTATGTATGTACCTACCTATTTTTTTTTTACAAATTCACGTGTTTTGACGCTAATACTTGGAAAAGATCTAAAATAAACCGAGACAAAGTTTTTGTATTCAAGTTATTCACGATCACTCCATTGGATGACATCCAAAAAAAATGGTCCCATTCACGAACACTCCAAATGGATGCAATCAATTTTTGACATAATATGTATTATGTGAAACATGAGTGTTTTGTTTCAACCATTGTACGAAATTTCACTACGTTAATACATACTCATATTGCTATTGTTAAATTAAAAACAGCAACACGTATATCCTGGTGGAAGGATTATAGCAAAATAAAACAAATTTGGATCAAATTTTTAACACTGACAATCAAGTGACGTAACGACTTGGACCACGCCCACTCAAGTTACCCTATTGACGATCCATTTGGAGTGATGGACGAACTTTAAACCTATTATTTATAGGTATCTAAAAATATTTAAAAATCGAACATCACTAATGAACCAATACTCCACCTATGTACCAACCCCAGCTACCTTAATCCTCCCTCTTTTCGGATTTCAATGACGTCATTCAACCATCTTTAAAGTACCTAGATCGACCATCCGGTTCCTTCATATATGAAAATATATTTTAGTGAGTAGCGAGTAATTTAGTAACCAAGCGTGTCTCACCTAAAATTTGACGAGTAGATCAGTCGATCCATTTTGTCAAAAAAAAATTGGATTCCACCACACGACCCTAGCCACTGATTCACTTCCTAAACGTGTGTGAACCTACATTATAGTTTGTTTTAATCGTGTCGAATGCATTAGATGTAACAAAAATGACGTTTTGCTAGAACAAAACTACTTATTGTGTTGCGGGATGTTCATTTTGAAAACTCTTCTCACTAATGAAAAATTTGCTCGAATATGGTGTGAACGATTTTTAGTCAGTAAGTACCTACATAGCGAGAAATTTAATAGCTACGAAATTCCTCGCTATTCGATATAGTGCGAACTAGGCTTTTGACTCGCTCATCTCCTGTACCATTTGTATTTATTGACCTGATTATGATTTTTTTCCATCACGCCGTATCTCGTAAAGGGTAGGCAGAGAGAATAGACCTCACACTTCTTCCACCGACATATCTTTTCTCAGACAACCACTCATATTTCTCTTACTTGTAAGTTGTAACCTGGCCTTCCTCGAAGACGGAATCGGTGCATGTGTTCGGTTTATGTCATTCGCGGTCGGCTGCGCCTTTCTTTACACCTTTCCTTTCAGCCCTATAAAATTTACTTTGTCATTCTGTTTGCATCCAACACTGGTGATGATGATGAAAGTAACGTCCCTACTATAACTAAGTACGTTTGATGTGATAGGTATTAGAGATAGGATGTAGGCAAAAGAAACTTAACTCAGATTTATAGAAGTTGTAAGGTGTTGAAAAAGAAAGAGGAGAGGTGGTCGTCGTCACATCTATTGGTCGTCTCCTTCTCCTCCACTAGTATTCATCTTCTTCGTCCTTCTACTTGTGGCTAGCTCTCGGCAGTATAGAGACAGGACTCTTGAGTCTCATATGGGAGAAAGGATTCATGAGAAGAATCAGAAGTCATCTGGTATTTTTAATTGAGAGTTTGTTTTATTCACTTTTTATCATTTAAAAACAATTTACATTTATATTTTACAAATTGCGATGGTGTTAGCACAAAACACTTTCTTATTTAAATTTTATATTATAACATAAATAAATCTGTATTTTATTTTGTAATCTTAATTATCTTTGTGACTTTAAATTTATTATTATAGAAAATTATAAATTGGCGGGTCCTCGCGCTGGAGGCGCGGGGACCGCTAGTTTTATCGACTATCTTCCAAGTAGGCAAATTTGCAAGTGCACGCAGAGAGGAAAGCTTGTAGCTAACCTACCTCGCCATCCCCTCCCCAGCGACAGCATACCTCAATGTTATTGGTTAAGGCGGCCGCCGCCATCTTTGATTAACTATAGCCACTTAGATGTATCTTTATTTTCTAGATAGTACTCTTAAATAACATGCATCCACGGCGTGGGCTCTGCATGATCCCGTACAAGGGTCAAAGAAATACTTGCGTGATAGGTGCATGATATGTGAATGATCAAATGGTACTTTCATAATGAGGTCACGCGTGATCTGTATTTGGTACCTAACCCGGCAATGCACCTACCTACTAATACTCTGATGAAGATTATATGAATTTATTATTTTATTACAATTGAAAACTTTTCCCAAATTTTAACTCCTTACAAAGTGTCTGTAAGTTTTATTAATTATTTACTCATGGACAGTTATAGAGATACTTACATGTAATTAGGTCTGTCTGTAAACTAAAACAAACTAATTTATATATTTACCTACGTCGTTAGTCGTCACATAAAGAGCGGGTGATTATTTTTGTTACATTTGAAGTAGGTAAATATTATAAGTAGTGTAGCTGGGTAGTAGACAAAAATATACTTAGTTGATGTCTGTCTATCAGGTAGATACACAATAAGCCACTCATCTTTCTATTTTTATGTACCTAATTACAAGCCATATCCGCTAGAGAAACAATTTTCCCGCTGTTTCAAATAACATGTGTTTTGGTTACACCCGTACCTATCTATTAATGTGCTAATGTGTCTAAGTACTATAATTATTCATTATTTCGTAGTTTTAACTGGTCTAAAGGATCGACATAATATGGAACTCTTCGTATGAAACTAGTAGGTATCAATTATTACTTTTCTCAAATGACAAGTTATCAACTTGTTGATTCTACATAACTTGAAACTTATAGGTACCTAATGTTCGAATTTTGAAAAGTACGTTAAAAACACTATTACGTCTTCCACTGTTCTTTCGAGACTGGCTTATACACTGGGTTCAGTATTGACAGTGTTCTAAACTGACACATCACCGCTGTTTACCGTATTCTTGGGAAAACAGACCATTAGTGCGATCACATTCGCTATTAGGTGGTCAAATGTAAAATATCAATCCCATTATGAGTGTTTTCAACGGGTCGAACATGTTAAAAACATATTATTTCGGTAGGATTCGAACCTGTGACACCTGTAGTGCTATTCTCGTAATCAATCGCTTTTAAAAATCACTTATGCGGTGTTCAGACGGGGCGAATATCGCCAGGACACCAAAATATCGCCAGCTAATTGAACCGTGTGAACAGATTGGCGATAAATCTGAAACGATAAAAATGATTGAAAGCGATATCGCCTCAAGTTGAACGCCTTTCAACTTTTTTATCTGGTGGAACGATTCACGCATGCGCAGATATGCGCGGAGTCCGTACGTTCTGTTTCTTGACAGTTGACAGCACTGCTCTAAATTTATTTCTCCTTATAATCCAATTCCGCACCCAATATCTGCGTTTTTTTTATTTTTCCTCAATTAGGAGTCTTTTTATATCGTCTTAAACAATATTTTCAACTAACTCCAATTACTCCGCGACTTCTACCTCGACGTCCGCCATTTTTAAAACAATCAGCGCACCTGACAGATTGAATGTATGTCGGTGGACTCGTGTGAACACATCAGACGATCAATGGGCGACCGAACGATATTTTTTTTTTATGCAAGCGATATCGTCTGGCCTTATATCGCCCCGTCTGAACACCGCATTAACGATAAGATTAAGACACGATCGCAAGCAGTCGTATTCACAAAACTATCGGAATCTAATCTTAATCCTATCTTGAACTGGATCATTTTCATACTGATATTTCAAACATAACGAATTTTTAAGATATCTACTAGATAACTTGTTTTGTGAATACCAATCCGCCATTTTATGATTGTCAATCAAGATAAGAGCGTATTAAGACCGCTACGAGAATAAGGGCCCTGTTCCACTTCACTCGTAGTTCTGTCCACACTTTACTATATTATGTACTTACTTATTACTTCGCATTCTCACACATGCCTACATATTCTTGCTACTTCGCAAGAATCGCAAGGTAGAACTGGCCCATAATATCGTACAAAATAGCTACATACAACTACATACATACTACAAGACATAAATTGATATGAATCTGAAAATAATTGTCATGTTCCGAATAATTTGATATATCCGTTTGATGTTGTGAATAATTGTAATTTTTTATGTCTTTTGTGCGAAATAAAAATCAAGTACAAAATGACGAGGCCGATTATTTAATTTTATTACAAATCAATCAGATCAAACGCATTCTAAGGCGATGCATTTACTTTATAGACCAACATAATAATATGGTATCTAGGTACTCATTTCTTTTTCTACCAGTGCACATAAAGTAGGTAATGTTGGTAACACTCTTCTATACATGCATATAATAATTATTAGTGGTAAGTATTGCCCATGGAATGGAAATAAATGCATATGCATTCTATACCATTCTACCGGTCTCTTCTAATCTAGATGTCGTCGAAACGTCGCCGTCGCGTCGCCCATCGGTCCCGTTGAGTATTGACACCATTTCAGAATTATTGTATTAGGTATACATTTGAATTTCATTGATGAATGTGCCTCAGATAATCACTATGTAGGTACATATATATAAAAACAGAGCCCTATATTCCGTGGTCATCGCAACACGCGTGAACTACTGGACCAATTTCGCTTATTCTTTTATTGTTGTGTTTGCTATTGTCAGTAGAAGATTCTTATGAAAGAAATACATTTAACAACGGAACGAGAAAATTTAAGAAAATAAATAACACTCTTATACACATAGGTGTCAGCATAGCCGGTGGAACTTAATGCTTGAAGCATTCTCTACCAGTCAACCGGTTCCGTCCAATATGAGACAGGATTCCAACCCCGAGTAGAAATTTAAAGTGAAAAACTACATTCAAATTTTCTGACCCGACCGGGAATCGAACCCGGAACCTCTTGATCTGAAGTCGAAACCTTTGCGACTAGGCTACCGAGGTCGGTAACTGCGTGCTTTTTACAATATAGTTTAATTCTAATTTTGAAATTAAATTGGCGCTTGACAGAACTTGTCAGTTGTTTGATAGTTGGTGCGATTGACAGAATGCTGATGGAAAGTATATGGTTTAAAATAGGTGCATTATGGTCGGAATTAGATTGGTTAAAAGGTAAATTTTTCATCAAAAAAATCGATTTCTACCTATACATTCATATATGTAGTTAGGGCCACAGGACAATGTCTGTCGGGAATGCTAGTATAAGAATTGCTGGATCATAACAAGATAACTTTTTCTATGTTGGCTCGCAAATCACTTTACGACTTGTATGATAGGAAGAAATCTTCGCGGACAGCTCTTGACACACGTTATACCTAATTAGATTCCTACGCCCTCTAAACCCTATTTATCGTTTTTGAAGATTTAAACATTTGACAGTCAAAAAACTGAAGAAATATTCTGAAAAAAAAACAAATAGGTAGGTACGAAGTTCATCAAAGTATCGAATGTGTTATTTAGGTAGGTTTTGTGTCAAATGAATCTATGATAAAAGCGTTGTGGCAGTTCAAATATGTACACAAAATGATAATAATCGATGGTCATCAAGTACCTACCTAACTAAAATTACGGTAGGTAATGTAAATTACTATAATCTGATTTATTGGCAACGCTGATGGCGATTAGGTATTCGCAAATGGTCTACGTACTAAAATCGTTGTTGGTAAATAGGTAGGTAGATATAATTTTTATTACTATATTTTTTTTTTAAATGAATCTGTGGTCACTCGAAGTGAACACAAATACACTTTCGACATCTTTCACAGTAAGCAAATGCTTGTGTCGTGAAAGCGGAAAATGGTCGACACGGCCGGGATTCGAACCCACGACCTCCGCACGAAATAGTGCGAAAGCCGGCGTCGTAACCGCTGGTCTATCAACCACCTCTATATTGCGATAAATTTTGTTTTTTTTTACAATTTTTTGAGTCATGACAATTCTTACATAAAAATCAATAAATAAAGAAACAGATTATGGACCAGTGAAGACCCCAACATTACCCACAATATATAGAACATCTCAAGCAATAAGTACAGAACATCAAAATAGTAAAAAGTTAAAAATTCTAATTAGATAAAAATATAACATTAAAATAGAAAAAAGTCAAGAAGTTAAATTAGATAAATAATAAGCCATCAGAATTGTATCCGCTATTATTTCTCATAATACAATAAACGCCCCAAATAATAATATACATAACATCAAAAAAGTAAAAAATTAAAAAGTTAAATTAGATAAAAATAAAACATTAAATTATTAAAAAGTCAAAAAGTTAAATTAAATAAATAATAAGCCATCAGAATTTTATCCGCTATTTCTCATAATACAATAAACGCCCCAAATAATAAAATATATAATATAACATCAAAAAAGACATCACTTGATTACTATAGATACTTGTTATCAATGTAAATACCTATATCATTACCCCAAGGAATAGTCGGCGACTTCCAAATTAAATGCGTGATTATCATAAAAAAATATCACTTTTCTACACAAAATTTTCAATTCAACAGTTGAAACTTTTCCATGGAGGGGAAGTCTCGAATTTCAAGATGCACGTTGACACAAAAACAGCATAACACTCTTCATTCTTTGTACTAAAAAGGTACACGTGATTTCAGGGGGAGGGGGGGGGGTATTCTGAAACATCACCAGGGGTAGGAGGGCGGGGATCTAAAAAGCTGCAAAAAAACATCACGCGATTAATGGATGGCACCTTAGGTAGTAAGCTCTTTTTAAGATTGAGAAATGAAAATGAGAAATACAAAAAAACATAAACCATAAGTACTTACCTACTTATGGTAGCGAAGGTTCGAAAAGTTCTTATTACAAATAATACCTACCTACTTAATTATTATTTTTGAAATTTTTCCTCGGGGTTGGAATCCTGTTTCAGACTGGACGGAACCGGTTAACTGTTAGAGAATGCTTGAATCATTAAGTTCCGCCGGCTATACTGACACCCATGGGCGGGAGGGGCAAAATATTTATTCTCTTTATGCTAACACAAAGTGATTTATAATAAAAGTAACATTATTTGACTATTTTCAACCAATCCAGGGGGGGGGGCAATTTCCCCATGCTGAAACCTTTGTATTATAGAAGAGTGTTATTTATTTATTTGTGACATTAGGTAGGTATCTCCTATTATATATCGAGTTACTGAATGTTAGGTATTAAACGTACGACCATCCACCAGACTTATATAATAACACGTTTATATTGTAAGTACATATACCTACGTATTCCAAATCAGAGATTCAGTTTAATTTATTTCAGTTGAAAAATAACAAAATTAACTTTAATGACCAGTTGATTTGGGAGCAATTCTTTAAATCACTCATAATGATTGCACATTCATATAGGTAGTTTTTTTTCTGTAATTCCACTCACAATTGAATGATTTATGATACATATAATAAAAATATTGGTGCTCATCTATCCCTATAAAATTATAATGTCGCCGGATGACAAATTGATTTGTGAATTAAATAACACACAGTTGCACTTTCACAAAATTTATATTGAATCTCGAGCGCTTTCGTCCAACTCACGCAGACATTGTCAAGAGACTAAATTACAATAACAAAAAATCAAAGAGAAGACAATCATGGTACCACGGTTGTGGGAGAGGATATTTACAGATGACAAACATTATTATTATTATATATATATACATACATTGGTACATATTATTGTTGGGTGGGATCATTAGAAAGTAAACATTGGAAATGTGTGACCGAAATATTATGAATTTTGAAGTTGGTTAATTATAGGGTAAACATAAATTGATTAAACTTAACTATGAACATATTATTTCTAAGATAATAGAGGAGATGGTGTAGGGACTTGAATATTAACAATAGTGTCGCGATTTTTATGTATTTCGAGGGTTTCCAGGCCTAATCTACGGTACTTGTGTTCCTCCGAGTGTAATACCTTGACATTGTTCATACCAAATGCATGGTCATGTTCAATGCAATGGTCTGCCATCTCGGAGTAACCAGTTAGACCTCGAAACGCTCTATGATGTTCTTTTAGTCTAGTGGTTATGGGTCTGCCAGTTTCACCAACGTATGTAGCTGGACAGTCACTACACCATAGCATATATACACCACCTTCATCCATGCTATCTTTTTTATCTTTATTGTTAAACAGTAATTTATTAAGATTGTTTTGCGTGTAAAAAGCACTTTTATAATATTTTTTTGTGAAGTTACTAGTTGTATCAGAGACTTTCCCGGTATATAATATTTTTCTCCATGGTACATCTTTGATACTGTGTTGTGGGACATGTGGGTATATATATTGGGTGGTTATGTCCCACAACACAGTATCAAAGATGTACCATGGAGAAAAATATTATATACCGGGAAAGTCTCTGATACAACTAGTAACTTCACAAAAAAATATTATAAAAGTGCTTTTTACACGCAAAACAATCTTAATAAATTACTGTTTAACAATAAAGATAAAAAAGATAGCATGGATGAAGGTGGTGTATATATGCTATGGTGTAGTGACTGTCCAGCTACATACGTTGGTGAAACTGGCAGACCCATAACCACTAGACTAAAAGAACATCATAGAGCGTTTCGAGGTCTAACTGGTTACTCCGAGATGGCAGACCATTGCATTGAACATGACCATGCATTTGGTATGAACAATGTCAAGGTATTACACTCGGAGGAACACAAGTACCGTAGATTAGGCCTGGAAACCCTCGAAATACATAAAAATCGCGACACTATTGTTAATATTCAAGTCCCTACACCATCTCCTCTATTATCTTAGAAATAATATGTTCATAGTTAAGTTTAATCAATTTATGTTTACCCTATAATTAACCAACTTCAAAATTCATAATATTTCGGTCACACATTTCCAATGTTTACTTTCTAATGATCCCACCCAACAATAATATGTACCAATGTATGTATATATTATATATAATAATAATAATGTTTGTCATCTGTAAATATCCTCTCCCACAACCGTGGTACCATGATTGTCTTCTCTTTGATTTTTTGTTATTGTAATTTAGTCTCTTGACAATGTCTGCGTGAGTTGGACGAAAGCGCTCGAGATTCAATATAAATTTTGTGAAAGTGCAACTGTGTGTTATTTAATTCATAATAATGAACTTTCACTACGTAAATACACAAACCCTCCAAATATTAAATTGATTTGTTTTTGTTAACTTTGTGGGCATATACCATAGATTTTTATAAGTATTGTATTGAATTATGTGGTGTGGTATAAACAATGGGCCTCTTGGAATTATTGGTTTGTGTAATGATGAGTGTTTACACAACTTTAACACCTATTGTTTGTTTTGCTTATTTAGCGAATTATTTCAAAATGCAGCTGACAATATAATTTGCATTGAATTTAAACACCGAATAAACATTTTGAGAAACACGTGGATAATGTGAGTCATTTCAACTAAACACAACTAGTAAATCGTAAAAATGAGATCATTTCAAATTAAATCTAGATTAATTTCTGATTATTTGCATGTACGTAACTGTTTGATTATTATCGATTAAGTTGTGACCTCGAGACTCTGAGCTCTTGAAATTTAAGAATCGGAGTATGTTAGCTTTTCAGGGTATTATCAATTATTATCTTCAGGTAGGCACCTATGTATATTATCCCAGTGGTGGCTCGTGGAACTGTAGCATTCCCAATCATTTATATTATTATTATTTTAAGCACTAACTCGTTAGGTACCTATCTAAAATTGAAAAGTTTCTAAGGCCAGATATTCACTTGATCAGCGAGCGCGAGCTGTTGCATCAAATCGAACGCGAGCGGAACGTTTGTGTCATTTTAATATTATTGTTATTGATGCAGCGGCTCACGGCTAAATAATTGAATACCTACTCGGCCTAACGTATCAAAGATGAGTTTTTTTATGTGAAATTATTCTAACATCAGCTATAGAATCATTGTTAAAAATGACAGCTAGACTGAACCTGTTCAGTGTAAGTTAACGATATTTTATTTCTTAAATTTTTGTTACGTTAGTTTGAATAGATTTGCTAAATATCCAAAATGTTCGGGTGCTGACTGGGTATCTTATTTTAGGAAAGTAAGTGAAAATCGGTTACAGGATTTATACACAACACGTAAAAGTTCAATTCAATCCAGCCACCACTGATTCATTAATATGGATATCAGAAACCTCTTCATAAAATGCAATAATTTGTATCAGTTTCTGCCATCTAAAAGATAAAGTCAAATGACCTCGAACATTTTAAAGAGACGCACATTTCTGCTTTCAGCAAAATCCGTAACCTCGATATTGATACATTATCATGATGTTACTAAATTATTTATTATGTATGTCATCTATGAGATTAAGGACTCGAAAGACTCGTTAAGCTCTGGATTTTACTATCGGGCGAACAAATATAAATAAAATAAATAACACTTTTCTATATATATCTAGGTGTCAGTACAGTCTGTGAAACTTAATGCTTCAAGCATTCTCTACCAGTCGACCGGTCCCGTCCAAAATCAGATAGAATTCCAACCCCGAGTAAAAGAGTTCTGAAGCCTCTGAGCTACTGAGGTCGATGGACCGTCTTCATCTCATCAGCTCCTGTGCGATCGCCATCCACTGGGGTCCAGCGAACCTTTCTATGTCATCCATCCATCTCGTTGGTGGCCGCCCTTGTGGTCTCTTATCGCCTCGCTGTCTCCACTCCAGCAGTCTCCTCGTCCACCCGTTGTCATTCATTCGAGCAATGTGCCCCGCCCATCTCCACTTCTGCATAGCTATCGTCTCAACCACATCAGTTACTTTAGTCTGGCTGCGAATCCAGTCAGTTCTCTTCCTGTCTTGCAGTTTAATGCCCAACATTATCCTTTTCATTTTTCTTTGAGTTATTCGCAGTTTATTGCAAGACAGTTTGGTCAAGGTCATAGTTTCCGTGCCGTATGTGAGAACCGGCAAGACACACTGCTCAAATACCTTAATAGTCTTCAGTGTGTTTGTGTTTGGGGTGGAGTTACGAAAGGTAGTCCTAGGTCCTCAGTCTTACATAATAGAAAATTTAATACATTAAAATTCATTCAAGAATTAACAGTTTAAAGTTAGTACATAAAACTATTTTTTTTTTGTTTTCAGAAGTAATTCCAAAATCAAATCAATATGAATATTCAACGGAAGCTGCCTTGTTGCATAGCTGTGATCCTATTGGTGACACTGATGAGAGAGAGTGTGTGTTCCGTGGTGAATGTGCCAAGAGACAACAACATGGAGTTACTCATCCTGCATAATAACGACATGCACGCCAGGTTCGAGCAGACATCGCAGTATTCCTCCAGTTGCAGTGAGGAAGATCAGAAACACAATTTGTGCTATGGAGGTTTTGCAAGAGTTGCAGACAGGTTTGTTCATCTTTTAAATCAATATAAAACTTGTCTGAGAGTGTTTCAACTTCCCATCAGAAAATAAATTTATTAAAAAAAGGAAAGGCATGAAAAGTACACGTTTGAGTAATGTTAAAATGTGTAGGCAGTTACCTTAATCTTCAATGTTTGAGTACCTAATGTTAAAATGTGTAGTTACCTTAATCCTCAATGTTTGATTTTAGAAGATGCCAGAATTACTATTTGTCTCTGCCTTTCCATTTCATTTCTTTTAAAGCGAGTTTTTTGGGCATGTGGGATGAGTAGACTATGATGTTGAGTATCTTGATGATTTTGATTAACCTGTTATGTACCTACATCGCTGCTGCCCGATATACCTACTCCCTTAAATTCTGGCGTTTGGACATGTCATCCCTTTGCAAACAAGTGTAGTGACAAAAGCAGGAGCCCCATGCATACTTCGACAAGGTACTTCCCTGTTGCCATCCCAATATCCTCACTCCATACCCATCCATCAATAGTCCAGCACCGACCCAGGAAAAAGTGACAGAGCGGGTAAAAACGAACATAGAGACATTAAAATAAATTAAGGAGGAAGATGCAAAAATAAAACATTGAATAACATTTGATGAAACTGATGAATGTTTTGTTTTAGGGTTAAAGATGCTAGACATAAAGCTAATACTGGAGCTGGCCCTCCAGTGCTTTATTTGAATGCTGGCGACACATACACTGGAACTGTTTGGTTCACTCTTTATAAGTGGAGGATCGCTGCCGACTTTTTGAATTTACTTCGACCGGATGCTGTGGTAAGAAATTTATCTCATATACCTCTATATGTATTTTGAATTTTTACATAAAGTATCTAAATTAATAATCATTCATCATTTGTTCATTACAGTCACTTGGGAACCATGAGTTTGACAATGGAGTCAAGGGATTGTCACCATTCATCAGGAATTTGTCATGCCCGGTTCTGTGCGCAAACATTGATTATGAGAATGAACCGGAATTAAAAGCAGAGAAAAATTTAAAAAAATCAACCGTAATTAATGTGAAGGGTAGGAAAGTTGGAATAATTGGCTACTTAACTCCTGAAACAAAATACTTGGTCTCGCCAAATAATGTTGAATATTCGTATGAAATTGAGGCTATTCAAACAGAAGTCAATAATCTCTTAAAGCAAGGAGTCAATATTCTCATAGCTCTCGGACATTCCGGATTCCAGATTGACAAAAAGATTGCCGAAGAAGTGGAAGGTATCGATTTAGTGATAGGTGGACATACCAACACATTCTTGTGGAATGGGCGTACACCCGACATAGAACTCCCTGTTGGACCATACCCTACGATGGTGAAACAAAAATCAGGTAAAAAAGTGCCCGTTGTACAAGCATTTGCATACACTAAATATTTGGGAAAACTACATTTAACTATAAACCCTGAAGGCGAAATCGTCAAGTATGATGGCCAGCCTATACTCTTAGATGGCAAGGTCGACAGAGACCCTGAAGTCCTCAAATTGTTATCAGCTTATCGTCCAAAAGTAGTGGAATATGTTGAAACTCTTGTAGGCAGTTCAAGAGTGTTACTTGATGGCTCTACTGATAATTGCCGACAAAGGGAATGTAACATGGGAAATTTAATAACGGATGCCATGATAGATGCATACATTCAGCTGTTTCCTTCTGCGAATGGCTGGACTGATGCTCCCATAGCGATTATACAAGGAGGTGGAATCAGGGGTTCCATTAAATATGGCAATATTACTAGAGCTGACATAATGTCCACATTACCTTTTGAAAATGAAATAGTTTCCGCGAACGTAAAAGGTGATGTTCTCAAAAGTGTTTTAGAGTGGTCGGTTAGCACCTACAGAGAAGTCACTGGTGGCTTTTTACAGTACTCTGGAATTCGTATAGTTTACAACTTATCAGAGCCTATCGGGCAAAGAGTAGTGTCTGCAGCAGTCCGATGTGGGCAATGCTTAGTCCCTAATTACACACAAATATCAGATGAAAAAGAATATAAAGTGATCATGCCAGATTTTCTGTTAAATGGCGGAGACAGGTTCACGATGCTTCAAGACGGTGCAACATTAGCAGAAAGATTTAATAAGACCGATATGATGGTGGTGGAGGAGTATATCTCCAAAAAAAGCCCCGTTTATCCAGAACTTCGAGAAAGAATAGTTCTGTATGGCGAGGACAAGTCTAGTGGTTCTATAGTCAAGTCAGGAATTTTAGGAATAATCTTATGTTTAAATTTGTTTGTTTCGGTAGTATTATGATTGTAGTTGTACCTACCTATTGTGAACCTAAAAGTGTACACAACCCATCTAGTAAATTTACCTGCAATAATAATATATCATCTGAGAGATTACCCAGCTATCCATCTTTCACGATGTGTACCTAAAATGGGTTGCACAATTTAAAAATTAGGTAGGCATACTTCACATCTAGACCCACTTTGTGATTATTCTTAGTTAGGTACGTGTATATAAGAACAATGATTGTCTGTGAAATTAATTAAATACATACCAGATGTTTTTTTTTAATATGATTTGTTTAAATTACATACCTTGAGTATCTAAGTATTTGTGAAAATTTTTAAATTTGTACAAGTTAATTCAGAAAAAATGAACCTATAATAGGCAAAAAATGAATTCACTTTAACTATATTATAAAGGTGTCAATAGTTGGTGGAACTTTCTTCTAGTCAATCAGTTACGCTAATATAAGACAGGATACTAACCTCCAGGGGCGGATTTGCAGACCATATTATATTATGTAGCCGCCCCTTCTGCAGCACTCATCATTAGAATACAATTTATTTACACACTACTGTACCCCTATTTAGTATAAGTTTTCGATGATCGAATATCGAAACGATCATCGAAAGAGTTTCGAAAATTTTCCATACAAAAATGATCGAACGATTCGATCGTTTGATTTTAGAACACTATTTGCACGCTTATTAGCGTGCAATAAGCTTTCGATGAAACTCGTACTAGCCCCACTTTGTTATGAAAATCTATTCAAAATAATTTTAGTTACATAACTATACCTAATAGCCGTAAAAGTTTGTAATATTAGGTCACATTTTCAGCCCCTCGGCAAAAATCAAGTGAGTTTGGCTGGGAGGTGGTATAGCATCCGCCCTATATAGTCCTGAAATTTTATCTTTAGATTTCTTACTGTTTTCGTCTTTACAGAATTATTTTGACAGTGTCAGGCTAACTTTAAAAGAGGTCTTCCAGAACTACGTCTTGTTGCTGTTTTTTTTTTTTTTTTTTTATCAGAAATCCCAAAATGTCTACACCAACGAGATGATGTCTTGTCTAAATGGTGCCCAAAAAGTCATATGACACAATAATACTTCAGTTAAATAAGTAGGTAAATAAACTTTGAAAAAAAAGTTTTTGTATTTCATGAGAAATACCAAAAAAAAACTTTCTCCGCCACCTTTTATTTTCTGAGGTTTCAGGGATATTTTCACGTAATGTTTAGTCACAATTGGCAGCCCCCAAAAATCTGGCCGCCCTAGGGTGGCCGCCTGGCGGGCCTAGGCCCGCGAGCCTACTGGGCCTTAGGGCAAATCCGCCACTGCTAACGTCAGATGAAGGAAAAGATTTAAGTGAAAAACACATGGAAAAATTCTGACCCGTACATGGAATCGAACTTGGAGCTTCTTAAGAAGTCAGGTGCATAAGATAACAAGGATAGGCAGTTATGCACGATGTGTGTCCAAAAACGAGATATTTTACTACTGTATTTTATTTACTCAAGAAAATTTCTATAAATCTATCTAAAAGTATTTAGGTATTCCTTTTAAACACATATTCACAGCCTATCATTCTATAGTCCGTTTCTGAATAGAGCTGAGGAATTTGGAACTGTTGTGGGAGGGAGAGCACTGGCATTGCAGACGATATCCAGCACAGTGGAAAATAATACAGTTCCCCTATTCTGTAGCAAGTGTAGGGTAGTCACTTGAAAAAAAGTTACTATTAGGCGATACATTTTGTATGAAAAACGTCTATACGTATCGAATGCGAGAATCGCATATATACGTTTTTCATACAAAATGTATCGCCTAATAGTCACTTTTTTCAAATGACTACCCTATACTTGCTACAGAATAGGGGTACTGTATTTTGTTGCCTCCCGACCCCCTCTCGGCTGGGTCCAGGCCCTATATTTTTGTCCATTTTTAAGTCCAGAGTACTTTAAATGTTGCGTAGAATTTATCAAAATAAAATAAAATATTCAAAGAATATGGATCTCTGGATATGAGTAAGTACAAACGGTCATTCTATTCAATTTGGGTACAAAACATGGACCTACTAACAGGCACCCTATTCTCGAATGTCGATCCATGGGTTTTCTAATAGATTTTTTCTTTAAGCAAATATACGAAAACCATAAAAATTCTATTATAAAACCCATCAATCGATATTCGAGAATATAACGGTCCTAGATCGTTACGTATTAACTCGTAAGATCTATAGATTCACGGCACGGTTTGGAACGATTCAAATCCTTGACCCGATAAACACAATCTTAACCACCTCTAAACTCTTTTTTGACCATCAAGCAAATGTCAAAATGACCATACATGGCCGTTAATGGTCTATAGAAGCAAGGGCGGGTCCAGCTTTGGCGCCAGGGGGGGGTCACATAATAAAAAAAGGTCGTTTCCAAAATTTGGTTTCTAGAAACTAAACTTTTCCTAAAAAAAATCTCTAGACTCGTGATCGTGTCACAAGAAATTAGGTATTTTATTAATAAATATAGGTAAGTAATTTTACAATAGGTACAGAGTCGAACAAAATAGGAAGAGAAAAATCTTTCAAGACATGCACGAGAACAAATCACAGTCCAATAAAGGACCAGAGCCCCAATTCTCTGTTTTATCGGAAGGTAGTCACGGTAGTAAAGTGAGTATTACACGATACATTTTGTATGGGAAACGTGTAAAGCGCCGCCACAGAAATATTTCTAGAAACAAATGCGATTCTCGCATTGGATACGTATTTATAGATGTTTTTCATACAAAATGTATCGTGTAATACTCACTTTACACCGTGACTACCTTCCAATAAAACAGAGAATAGGGGTACCAGTACCCGAATATTACTCACTAACGTATGTGAGAAAACCAAATTTTGTATCGAAACGTGTACAGCGTCCTCTACAGAATACTTCGAAAAGCTCCGCAGCCCATACAAAATTATTAGTGAGTGAAATTCGGAATAGGGGTACATTTAGTCGGGGGACATGCGCCGCAGCACCGTAACAGTATATTATTATATTATTATCTAGGGCAGCACCTACCAAAATATGAAGAAGCTGGCCTGTGACAGGGAAGAGTGCATGGAGAAATGGGGTTTACATGCTTGGTGCGGACCAATCCTAGGATTGCAACCATAAAGAAGAAATAACTGAAGAAATATCAAATTTATCACTTTCAAGTATTTTTTTACTATAGGTAATGAGCCCAAACTATGGTCTTGACCCATAGTTTGGGAAACATTGATCCATATAATTAATTTTGAAAAAAAGTTATTCCTTAAACAGCAGATCACCTGATTGGCATTAAGAAAACTGTTTTTATAAGCTTTATAATTATAGCGAATTTTTTTGAAAATTTATGGCAAAAATCATCAGACCAAATATTCCAGTTACTTTATGGGTATTATTTTTAACTATTTTTGTATTTTTTTTTATCACAATCAAAGAAGACGAGTCTTTCTAAATCACTCAATAAGCACTCAACACCACCTATATAAGAAGGCCTTAGTGCAGCGTCACATCGGGAGGCCCACCGTTCGCTTGTCTATATCTGTACGTACTTACCTGAACACTATGATATCTGTCTACACGCCGGCGGCCGTGACGCGAGATGCCAAAAATGGCCACCAGCACCAACACCACCTATATAAGAAGGCCTTAATGCTGCACAGAAAAAGCAGGAACCCGCTTTCCGGCATGCCCATTTAAATGCATTGAAACCATAGACAACAATCTATGAACCGGTCGGCGCGGGTCGGAACAAGTCGGAATCCGCTTTCTACGTGTTCTTACCCATAGAAGAGTGAATGCTGGGCCTCACGCTGTGACGTAGCGCTAAGGCCTTCTTATATAGGTGGTGTTGGCTAGCACTAAGGCCTTCTTATATAGGTGGTGTTTGGTGTGGTGTTGATAAGCACTCAATAATAAATGAGTGGAAGACCAATAAATAAAAAAAAGACGAGTCTTTGATTTTAATTATTTTTAACATGTTTTTAACTAGACTCTATGTACATATCCATAGATAATGTGCTGTGAGAGAGTATATGTGTTCTGTGACATGCGTCTCGCTGCAGAAATCTTTAAAAGCGGTCGGCTTCGTTCGGGTCCCGTCGGTTCAGCTCGGGTCTATCTAATAGTACTAACTTGACTTTGACAGTTTGATGTCATTGTGATGATTCACAATTCACATTTCACAGCTAGAATAATTACTATAAATTCACAAAACACAGAATGATTGTGATCACAGACTACCTACTGTGATACCGGGAACAGATATAAATATGCTGTGACTGGGGTATAAGTGGTGGCGGCGATGGTGATACTTATATGCTGTTTAATTTGCATCCACCACACTGCTTCCGTCAATCACCTGTTCAGTGCTCAGCAAGAACGATACCTTAATATTAATCATTATTTTTGCGGTCATAATTTGGCGACGTTTCTTGCTTTTCGGGTAAATCGTGTGCTCGTTTATTATGTCGCATTTTCTTAGATTCTTCGTGCAGTAATGCTCACTCCAAATATAATTTAAAAGCATGCATTTTACCTGTAAAACAAGAATTATTCTAAAGTAGTAGTTGATGTTTTTTTTTTTTTTTTTTGTAATGAAGGTCAAAGGACCATATGCCCTTTGAGTCACCGCGACCAATAAGATCTATTGTGACATCCTTCAATGAATTCGTGGAGCGCTGCCTCTTATTGTGCCACGTCTCCAGAGGCCTCTTGCAGAGTGACAGTGCCTCTTCCCGGCTCCTGCCCTCCGCAAAAGGTCTCCTTAATCTTCTTTTTGAAAGATAGGTCCCAACAGGATTCCCATCTCTCTGTTGCAACAAATTATTTTGATCATGTGAACTTATGTCCACTTTGACCACTGATGTGGAAGTACCTATTATATCCATCACACCAGGTCGGCTCTACAAAGGTGCCATGTACATCCTCCATAGCCAGAACTAGGGAAATAAAAGTCCGCCCCTACAGATCCCTGCATGTAGGGGTAAGGCAAAAAGTCACCCTGAGGTTGCCTGGTATCAGGGAGCCTCCGTTAGTTACTAACCTACCCGTTAGTCACGCATCCCTCGGCACGGGTCGAATGACACCTTGGATTGGGGATTTTTGGGCAGAAAGGTTTACTCCTTCCGGAATGATAGGGTGAATATGGATGGGAGGGCTCATAGAAGGCAGGAGGAAAGGAATCAGGTGTAGGAAATGCCCTGCATGTTGGACAGCCATGCAAGGCACCCCGTACTCTCTTCGGCTTGTTGACCCTAGCATCCACAGGGACCGAATGTAACCGCCGTTTCAGCCTGGGCCAACGTAACAGGGTCCTCCACTTGTAGGTGAGAGTCGAGTTGAAATGCAGTGGCTGAGAGGCATTAAATGCTCTTTTATTGCGCGTAACATTTCCTTGGACCCCAGTAGTTGATGTTTGTAATCTTATAAATATATATATATACCCACACACCACAAACACATCTCCAATCAAATACCACAACCTCCAACTCAACTACAGGCCACTGACTCAAATCCATCTATACCTACCCAACTTCACAGGAAACGCATTTCAACAGCAATAATCCTACAACCACATCTATATCGGCCGCATATAACCAACACCTTGGGTGTTGATATTCTAGATAACTTATTATTATTGTCTTCTGTGAGGGAAAAGGGCATTATATATTATGTGTTTACAGAGCACATAGACGAAGTACTGATACAAATAAACTTCCTATAAAATTGAGCATTGCTTTGGCAGGATATAATAATGAAATTCTTTTAAACCTCTTTATTCATTCACAGCTCTGTTAATTTACACTATTTGTTCAGGAACTCCTAACGCTTGGTTTGAATCCCGGTGCTGGCAACTTCCACTAAACAAGCTTTGTTTAGTGTGAAATATGTTAATTCACTTTGAGTGAGCCCAGATTCATTAAAAAAAGTTTGCCAGTTTTTTTTTTTTTTAATAAATCTGTGCTCACTCGAAGTGAACACAAATACACTTTTGACATCTTTCACAGTAAGCAAATGCTTGTGTCGTGAAAGCGGAAAATGGTTGACACGGTCGGGATTCGAACCCACGACCTCCGCACGAAGCAGTGCGACAGCCGGCGTCGTAACCGCTGGTCTATCAACCACCTCATAATTATTCTACTAACTTTGTTCCTATCTATAAAACATTTTGGAACAACTGTCCACCTTCAGCAACATTAATTTAACTGAAATTAGTAGAATTTACATTTTTGTGTATTTGAAAATGAAATAATTTGATATTAACCTCGTAACAAAATAACATAGAATCACATAAAAGTTTGGAATTTGGGTTGGAATTTTGTATGGTGATGAATTGTTTAAAATTAAAAACTCTTTATAATTATTTTAACTTAACAAATTTAATACACGACAGGTTGACAAAATAAAGTAGATTTAAAATATTACACATTATTTAGATATGTCAAAAAGTATTAGGGTTTGTTCAAGAGCTCAGATTCTATAAAAAAAACTTGTTACTTCATAGTATGTATATAAAGATTAGTAAACCATGAATCTGTTTCACTTGGTCAAGACTGTTTCACCTGGTCAAAAGTAGTAGTATGTACTTGAATATTGGTGCACAATGCCATTTTTTCTTCCAAGAATCCTTTAGGTATGATCAACATACAAATCTGGTACAAAATGTTTTGCCAAAATAAAATTAACGAAGAAGAAATGAGCTGTTACATAATTGTTATGAGCAAAATGTCCTATGACAAAATTGAATGTTAATACGGATAATGACAGGAAGTCAAGTAACTCTGGCATTCAAGTTATAAAAGAGAAATGCAATCATGGTTTCACTGATTTTAAACTCAGGCCCACGAGCACAGATGATTAGAGCATCAATCAGAACAGGCGAGTCACACGGGCTTGCGACCATGTATGCGGGTTTAAGGGGCACCTGTATGACTGAAGTCACACTCACCACTCACCCACCAATCTCCGACTGATCCTCCACTCCTCTGCGCAACCAAATCCAATAAGATGCGGACAATGTAGTTTTTGATATCCTATCCAGAAATTCTTTTATTTTAATTCTAGGAAGACCTAAATCTTTAAAATAGCCATATAAAGATTTTGCGGGTAGTCCTCTCGCTCCCACCTCTACAGCATATATATATATATATATATATATATATGTACTAAAGCCATTTTGAACTGTTTTATCTACCAGTTCTTTGTATTGGTGGTCATTTAGGATATTCGTGTCCCATGGGAGAGTTAGCTCCACATAAATAACTCTTTTTAATGAAAGTGAGTATATAATTAAATCAGGTCTAAGAGATGAGATGCAGATTTCTTTTGTAAGAGCATATCTTTCATTTCTTGTATCCATTAGGATAATCCAATCGTTTGATTTTTTTATTATTGATATTGTTTTTTTTGTAGGTCTGGCTTTTTGTCCTGGTTTTATAAATGTTATAGTTGATTTTATCGTGGTTATTCCTTTGATACTTCTTGCCACCGCAAGGCTGGAAGCTTCTCTCACAATTTCTAGTATTTTATCATGTCTGTATGAGTATTTTCCCTCTTGTAAAGCTACTTTACAGCCTGCTAAGATATGCCTAGCCGTGCATGCTGATGTTCCACAATGGTGGCAATTGTCATCTCTGGATATATTCCATCGTTTTAAATTGCTTGGGTCTGGGAGTGTATTCTGAAGAGTTTAAATAGAATTTTAACATTTTCGATGACCACCCATGTATTTTTTGCTTCCATCCTAGAGCTGGAGGAATACAAAAATCACCCAAAGATAGCCAATCGTTTTGAATTTGTAAATTTAGTGCCTGAAGTTCAAATTTGTTGTTTGCTTCTTGTGTAACAAAGTCTTTCATTGATTCTTTTTCTGTTTTATTTTTCTCAATTCCTAGACCTGTGTGGTTTTTTGCTGCAACCCGCAATGAATTTATTATGAAAATCAACTCTATTTTTCAGATTGTTTACATCTTTTTCTTCTTGGGTAATTTCTACTATGGTTTGGTATGAGTTTTTCAGGATGGTATGTCTAGTAATTCTTAGTTTTTCATATACTGTTGAGGGTTTTTTAATATTCATGCCATAATTATTTTTTGTTCTAAATAGGGTGCTAGTGTCACAAGGCCTAGCCAGAGATAGCCATTTTTTAGTTTACTTGTAACTCTGGCATCCATTGTCAATAAAATTCCTTTCTGGAATTCATAGATCATAAATGGCCATGTCAGCTGCGTTATAATATAATTATCATATATCCATGCTTTTCTTGTTCCTGATATTACTAAGGCGTCCACTTTGTTCAGCATTTTTTCTAGTTGGTTGACTAACCAATCTATTGGATGTGATCCTTTAAATTCCCCAATGCCTCAAAAACTTGTTTGAAAAAACCTGGCTCCGCATCGATTCCTGAAACCCAATTTGCAATGCTCTTCTCGTGGGGGAGCCTGAGATATTTTCTGAAAAGGAAATAGAAATAAATATGATTACATACGTTTTATATGAAGATATTTCCTGGTGTAGACTTTTGTATTACATATTATGTATAATTTAATTGGTTCACACTTACCTAACAAACCAATAAGTTTTTGGAGAGTGATAATGCAAAGTTATTGCAAATTTTTTCACTTCTTCACTGAACCTTGCACCATTTGACTTCCTAGTGCCATTGATGTACTGATTTTTAAACAACTCCAATGAAAAGCCATCAAATTGTTGAATAAGATGATTAAATGCATTAGTCTCTAATAATCCCTTGCTTTTGCAACCTTCCTAACTGTCAAACGTCGAAATATTTCGGCTTCACTTTTGTACGCGAGTCGGGCTTCTAGACCCGAGCTGAACCGACGGGACCCGAACGAAGCCGACCGCTTTTAAAGATTTCTGCAGCGAGACGCATGTGTTCTGTGGGCGAGATTTTAAAATGTAAAAAAATACTCACAGTTCAAAAAGTGGCTACTCGCGGCGCTAGTAGTTACAGCTTTACATTGAAAAAATATCTTATAGGTAAGTACGGATATGACCAGGTATGACATCCAGATGTCATAATATCTTGCATTTGTCTATAAAATTTTGTATTTGTTCTAAATGAATGAAAATTATAATTACACAGTTACAATTTCAGGGGATGGAGTTAATTTGGATTTATGGAAATAATTTGATTCTGATTTCCTATGACCAGTGTTTATTTTGTAAATAGAGTTTGATATTTTTATTCTACGATTTGAAAGGTCCTATTCTTAATTCATCCAGCCTTTTCCTATTCAGTTTATTTCCTTTCTCCACGAAAACAGAACCACCAACTTCTAAGTCCACATCTTTTCGATTTTTATCCTAAATTATATTGTTGTAATTATGTGATTTGATTGTATTTTCAAATGCTTTTTGCCCGTTTTTACTATATTGGGCTTGGTATTCTTAAGTTTCAGCTCATCTGGCAAAATCGTAACATCTGTTCCATCTAGTAGATACTTTGGTGCAAATCCAGTGACAGTGTGCTCGGTTTCATTATAGCTTTTTACACAGTTTTGTGCTATAGTTGTCCATGCAATATTTTTATTATTCTCGTTTATCTTACATCTGATCTTATTCACCAATGTTTGGCTTAGTCTTTCGTTTAACCCATTTGAGAAGGGTGAGTTCACTGCTGTAAAAACTATTGGTACCTATATGCCTTTCATCCAAAAACTGTTTAAAATATCTAGAATTGATACCTGGGTATTGATCTGAGAGGATCATGCCAATGTCCTCATGCTCATCACATCTTTTTTTATCAATTTTATAAAATAGTTTGCATTTTGAGTGCTTGAAGTTAAAATATATGCATATTTAGTAATGTCTGATAACAGATGCAGGTATTTTTTTGTTGACCTCGAGCCTCCAATGGCATATCAATAGAACATATCTCGTAAGGTTTTGTTGCGGGACATCAATCTATATTTATTTTGACGTCTTGATTTGTTCTTTATACATACTATAGCTGACCACCTTACGGCATGCTTCAACTCCCTATGGGAAACACATGTGGTACCTGAAGACTTCCGAAGAGCGATAATAGTAAATCTCTTCAAGAATAAAGGGAATATCTCCGACTGCAATAACTATAGAGGAACTATCAGTGGCGGGAAAGGTTCCCTTCAAAAATTATGGTCAACCGACTGGTTCCAGTGTTGGAATTATTGCTGCCTGACACACAATACGGGTTCAGACCCGGAAGAGGCACAACGGATCTTATTTTTACATTAAGACAGCTCCAAGAAAAAGTAGTCGAACAACAGACTACAATGCATGTAGCGTTTCTGGATCTTACTAAGGCATTTGATATGGTGAATCGCACAGCACTATGGAAGATCATGTGAAAGCTTGGCATTCCCCCAAATTTTGTGGACGTTTGTAAGGCAATACACATTGAAAATTATGTGCAAGTTGTCTGTAGCGACTCCATGACTGATCTCTTTCCCACAAACACTAAAGTTAGACAGGGGTGTGCAATGGCGCCGATATTGTTCAATGTTTTCGTGGTGGCTCTGTCTATGATTGTTGACAGAAAATTAGTTACAAGAGGTATGGTCATTAGATATAGATATGAGGGTGGCCTTTTTAACATAAACCGTCTTAAAGCTAAGTCCACTAAGGAGAGATGTGTTACTGACTTACAATATGCTGATGATTGTGCTCTTGTCTCGCATTCTGCAAAAGATTTACAGGAGATCCTGGATACCTATACATGGGCGTACACTGCTCTGGGCCTAAAGCTCAATGAAGCGAAAACTAAAATTCTGTCTATGCCCCCAGGGTCACCAAATTACGATTTTAAAGCCAATGACAAAGATATCGAGCAGGTTAAGCACTTCAATTACCTAGGCAGCATCGTAAATGATAAAGCAAACATGGATGAAGAGATTAAAAATAGGCTAAGTGCAGCATCTCGTGCATTCTGGAAGCTGAGGGCTAGGGTCTTCAATAACCACGATCTCTCAATAAATACCAAGGTAGCAGTATATAGAGCGGTGATCCATTCCAACACTTACATATGGTTGTGAAACTTGGGTGAACTATAGGCGCCACACAAAATCCTTGGAAAGGCTTCAGCAACGTCATCTACTCCGTATACGTTGGTTCCATAGAGTATCAAATACAGAGGTCCTAAGAAGAACCAACTGCTGCACGATTGACACTCTGATGACGCGTGCTCTCTTGCGATGGACCGGTCACGTGCTACGAATGTATGACCGTAGACTTCCCAGAAATATGCTATACGGCGAACTGGAAACAGGAAAAAGAAAGCATGGTGGCCAACGTAAGAGGTTTAAGGATAATCTACATATCGCCTTGAAGAGTGTTAGTAGGCAGTCAGACTGGGAACAGACAGCGACAAACAGGCCTGAGTGGAGGAAGATCGTTGCCGCAAGTCAGGGAACCGTGATGCAGAGAAGAAGAGGTCCAGACTAGGGAGCAGAATACCCGTGCTCGGAATGCAGCAGGATCTGTCTTTCGAGAATAGGCCTCTACAGTCACACAAGATGGCATAGAAGACAGAACTAGTCCTTTTTGTGCTCCTTATGCTCGACTCACGGGCAATGGGCATTATTATCATTATATACATACAATTCTCACAGATTATTTTTCGTCATATTTTCTGCAGTATTGAGCTGATCATTTTTGCATTGGTGTGACTCTATTATGACCTAGTTCTTTCTTCCTTTAAAAAATGAATCTGTGCTCACTCGAAGTGAACACAAATACACTTTTTGACATTTTTCACACTAAGCAAAGGCTTCCTTAACTTCTCCGATAGTATAATTTTATTACTGAAGGTAAAATAAAACAACAAAAATGTCTTTATAAGCTTAACCCCAGATAGCTAACATTCTGAAGTACCCCGTTTAAGCTAACCAAACGCCTAACCTTAGCTAAACGATGGGTATCAGAAAAACTTTTTTTTAATAATATGCAATTCTTAGGGCATCTGTTTCTTTATATTACAGTAATTGAATAGGTTTGTCAATAAAAAACATTTTATGAACTAACCTTTTTATTTACTTTTTAAATTAAAACTATTTTTTAGACCTATAATATAAAATGAACATTTTTCAATTATTATATTTATCATTTTTAAGTTATAAAATGAAAAAAAAAACAAGTAATCAGCTGTCTGGCATTGCATATGCCACATAGGAACATAATCGTTGTGGTAATACATGGAAGCATCTATTTTTACTTAGCACAATTAGAATGTGTAATTTAATTATATACATATTTAGAAAACAATACTGTACAATATTAAAAGAAAATCATTTAATCGTACAGAGTTGTACCTCTAAAACAAAATTTATATGATCAACAAACACAAAGCAGTAATAACGATTATGAACATCCCATCCACTTCTAATGAGAATTAAACTATGGCCCTTCTGAAAAAATAATAAAACTAAATGATGAAAAAATATTACTTAAACAAAAATAATTTTATGGAAAACACCTACATGAACTCGAACAGTTCAATATCAAATTATCATAACGAGAAATTTATATCAAAGGTAACATTGGAAATGATAACTGTAGATTATTTAACCAAACAAATGAATCAATAACACATAATTGGAGGCAATTAGGTTTAACAAGTAGGACTAGATTCGAAAACATGACATCTAAATCATATTCATGATCATTTTGCGATTAAATTTCAATAATTGTTAACAAGACTAAATTATACCATTAAAATAATTACTAACTGAATAACATCAATCCACAAAGTTTATGGCAAAAACAACAAGACAAAATTACAAAAATTTGGTAAAAGACATTAGAGACATGTGACATCAAAAAGATATATACAAATCGGTCTATACAGAAGGGTAAGGTGTCCAGAGACAATAATAAAAACTAGGGTTTGTTAAAATTGTTCTCTACACAATAACTTAGACTATGAGGTGCAATGTTTCTATTTTTCTTTTTGGGCAAAAGTCCAGGTATTCTTTTTTGCACACTGTACCCGTGTTCAGGGGTATTGCTCCAACCTGCTGGACGTCCACTGCATAGAGCACGTCGTCCACCACATGCTGTCTTTCTACGAGCAATTGCAGTGGATTGAACTCCAATTTTAGATGAACTAGCGTTCCTCCTTTTAGCTGAAAAACCATTAAATTTTCCAAAACAATGCAATGCTGATACTAATGCTGCATCCGTGTGCATTTTTGTATATTGTTTTTTAAATGCCTCTATTGCATTTTGAAATGCCGGTAGATTATTCTCCATACGCTGCGTAATGTTTGAAAAAATTTCTTTAGCTTCATTTAACAGATTATCGTTCTGTTTTGTTTCTGTTCTCGCTTCCTTCTCTTCGATTGATACTGATGGTATTTTTTGAGACACAGAGTTAAATAGTTCTGGTGATGTTCTCTCCATGTTTGAGGGTTCTGATAAACCAGTTAAACTACCATACCATCCACTATCTATTTCTTTTGAGCCAGTAGCTATATAATGAAGTAGCTCCTTCTCACTTTGTGTCTCTGGAAAACCCAGAATATGCGAAAAACCAAAAGTATTTTTAACGATGTCGTAGTGCTTGCACATGTTTCCCGTCTCCCCAACTTTACATGTGCAATAACAAATATCAGTGTTTATAAAGTACTCATTTCCATTTGTCAAATTATTTATTTTATACAAAGAGTTTGTAATTTTTTGTGGTTGGTAGTGTGCTACATCATATTCAAATTTGTTTTTTTTTTTTAAATAATTCAATGTTGTCCCTGTAGCAATTTTTAAGAGCTTCCTCTGATAGTACAAAGGTACATCTTTCACCAGAAAATCTACTAGCTGAACTGGTGAAAAAGCCCTATTTCGATTCAAGATTTTTTCTTTTAAAATTCTTATATTCGCTTCTGATATGTTATTTGTGTTTTGCCCTCTAGTGAGATGTTTTTGCCTTAAGCAGAGGGCCCATTCATTTCTTCTCTCATACCAAATGTTAAAATATTTAACGAAGTTTGAATAATTTGGCAATGAATTTATTTGTTGCATTATTGTGTGCATTTCACTTTCATCTTTGGCGTACATGATTTTTTTTGTCATTTTAAACAATGAGGATCGATCTTCTAATTGTATTTTATTGCTACCGCTAGAAAGCCATCGCCAAATTGCTTGCAAGACATGAAATGTACACAGAAGAAATGTGCACTCTGGGAATACTTTTTTCAAACTATTCCTCTCTGCGTCACTGCAGTCGGTCATAAATATTTGTGGTCCCTGGCTACCCCTACCACCAAAAGAATCATCCTCCAACAATGACACAAATGATTGTAATCCATCAGTGATAGCTTCTTCTGATTCTGTGGTGGTTATTATTATTCCTAAAAAAATATATGTTTTATAAATGACAATAAATGAGTTAATGAAATTAAAAATCTTGAGAAATATATTGAAAGAGACATCTTTCGTTTCTCTTATTTCATTATGTAGCTAGGTACTACCTAAACATCAACATAGTGAATAAAAAATTAATAATAATATAGTAATATTACCAATTGGCAAGCCTCCAGCGGAACTTAAACAGGACATCAAGAAAACTCGGCAGCCAAATCTATCTAAACCACCTGTTGAGTCTAGAAAACAAATATTTCCGGCCAGAGGTGTGCTGGATACTCTCTTCATCAGAGGAGTAGCAATACACACGGTAAATGTGCTATTTTCATTTACAACCACTCTACCACATTTAGGATTATTTGCTTCCGTGCACAAATTCTCTATTGCATTGCGTAGTGAGGTAAGCATTCCTTCTCCAATTGCTTCTCCATAGACTTTTTTAAATATTTTATAATAATAATTAAATGCCCATTGTTGTGGAGGACACAGTCTTCTATTCGCTAAAACTTTGTAAAATTCTGCTCCATATTGTAGCTGTAGGTCTTCTTCATGTTTGAAAGCAGCCATAGATGGAGATAAGCCACTTTCAAACATCTTTTCAAATTTTTCAACAACTTCTGGACTCGGGTCTAAACTCTTAACAGCTGAAGCAATATTTGTCTCATGATTGTGCTCATTACATATTTTCACATTACACACAAGTCTGCAATCAGAATAATTTTATACAGTGATGGGATATAATTAGCGGAATATATTAGCTGGGTTAGTTGAAAGGAATCATGATACGCTCACCCTGGTGAACATTTCATCAATCAATGAACAGTGAAGTGTCGTGTGGAATCTTTAAATATTATTACCCTAAATATTCCTCAAATTTTAACAGTAACAGTTTAATGTCAACATCTGTTGTAATTTAGTAATACCTCAAAATCAAAACTCCCTTTGAACTCCACTTAGGAGCATAGGGAGGCAACAAGAGTACCCAATCTCCAATTAATACCTATTTTATGTAATTAAAATTGATGATACTACTTATTGGGAGTTTACGTTAAATTAATAAAAATAAAACACTTCTTCCACATTGTCAATGCTTATTGATTAACAGTGTCTACTTTTGTCTGCACATTATTACAATTTTACAGTAAGTATCTACCAAGTGATTGATTGGAAGATATTGCCTATGGAACATTCTGGTTTTCAGGTGATACTCAAAAAAAAAACATCTTTTACAACATTTAGAAAATTGTTTGAAAATATTGTACCCTGAATGAGATAGTGAATGAATGAATATACTTACTTATTTTCCAACGTTCCTTTTTTTACAACCATAAGTAATTTTGCGGGACAATTTGTGTTCTTTTTGCTAGGACAATTTTTTCGTGAACGATGGTGGCAATTAAATCTTTTCTGAAAAATAAAAACAAATATATGGTAAAATGTACAAAGATCTCATATGTATAATAATAAATAAAACTTTATTGTGAAATTAATTATAAAACAATTATTATACAAACACTTAAAAGGGCGGACTTATCCCGAAGGATCTCTCAGTATAGCGGGTGGAACTTATTGCCTGAGGCAATTTTTTCCAGTCAACCTTACCCGTCCAATCTGAGACGGCCCAACCCCAGGTAGAAATTTCAAGTGAAAAAACACTTAAGACAAAATCTGACCCGACCGGGAATCGAACCCGGGACCTCGGATCTGAAGCCCATACTAGTACAACTAGTCTACCGAGGCTTATATTATTTTGTTGTTTAAATGTTTATGGAATTTACCATATGCAGATTGATGCCAGGAAGTCTGCATATGTAAATAAAAGAAAAACTTTTGAAGGCATTACCCTAAAAATCCAACACAAAAATCAAAACATATTACTGGTCACCTACTTCTAACAATATATCTGCTGTACTCCTGCTTCCTGCTGCCAGGTATCTTGTACTGTTTATTAGCTTAAATTCTTCTAAAAACTTGCTTGACTCTTCTATTGTATCAATACCAAAATTAATATTACATTTGAAGCCCTTTTGCAGATTATTAAACTCCAAGATTTCATAATTGTACCCCTTTGGCAAATGATCCTAAAAAATGAAAACAGTGATACAGTAATATATTAGAAATAACATATGAAATTATTCAATAAACTTCAGTATTCAAATAATTAATCAATTAATTTAATAATTAACCCCCCAAAGCACGAGCTCTGCTCAATTTTGGGGGTAAAATATATATAAAAAAAATATGTACAAATTTATTATTGCGTATATGTGTTTTTAATGTTCTTTTATTTCTTAATAAAAAAAAATTGAATTTGAATTTAGAAAATGGGTAACAGGCTACAGCTATAATAAAATTGTTGCTGCCCTCATAGATTATGTTAATGTGGTATATCTCGACCTTAATTTTTTTGGTCTATATAGCAATTTTTCATATTGTTTGTATTTTTTTTTGCTATATCACTAAATGTAAAGATAATTGAATACTTCCACATATAAGTTTAAAAATGTTTTATAATGATTACAACTATGGTCACAGGGCCATCATCAGGCTATTTCTTTTTAACAAATTACATGATTGCAGTTATTTTAAAAAATGGCATGTACCTGTAAAATGGAAAATTTCTGTGTGCTATTTTTGCTTTCCACCTCTATTTCCCCACCATGAACAAATTCCTGGTGACGTTTTAAATTGTATTTTCTGGTGAAGGATGCAGAACAAGGGCAAGTAAACAGTTTTTCAGACATTTTACCACAAAGTAAAATTAAATTTCAGTATCTGCAATAAAAAAATATTAACTTGTTTATGTAACACTTCTTTTTTGGTAATACTCCAGTTTAGTCACTCCTGCTGATTACGAGTTTTTTTTACAGTAAAGTTTAAAAAGTACGCCGTCATTAAACTGAGTTACTAAACTGGAGTTTTACCCTTTTTCACCACAAAGAAATATTTTAAAACATAAAAATTGTATTTGATGTTTACTATCACAAAAAAATATCAATATTAAGTCTCCAAGCTAAGGAGATTAGCACATGTATAGTGAGCAAGTTCTACCTCAGGATGGAGTAACATCAGTAGTAATTAATAACCATATAGGTACCTAGTTAGATAATAGAAGTTTATTTTAAGAATAGCTCACAAGAACAATGATTGGTGGTGGTATTCTACCTAACTCGGTTTTAATGCACATATTATATAGATTTTTAAGGAATAAATGGATGAATAACATATTTTAATTCACTTTGTTTGCTACTATTTATGCCTAATACACATGTTCTTAAAAAATACTGATTGTCATTATTTTGATGATACAAGTTCACATCATAATGTTCTTTTACATTTTTTATGTTCAATTGTTTAAGTAGTTTTTAATGTGAATTTGACATTAACTATTGAAATGTAACACTCACCTGATGTAACGAATTAAGTTCTTTAATAAAGTGCAACTATTCAGTTCGCATGTATAAATATTTAAGAAAAACTTCACAATTGCGCGTTATAAATTGAAATCCACGTGCGATATTATAAACCTCGTGTAGATGTCACCGACTCACGACAAACAAGGAAGAGTGATTGAGGTGTTTGTGTATCTTGGTCAGAGATATGAAAGAACTACTAGCGCCGCGAGTAGCCACTTTTTGAACTGTGAGTATTTTTTTACATTTTAAAATCTCGCGTTCTGTGGTACTGTGCGTGCAATAGTCATAGACGATAGAAATTCAAAGGAATGGCGTCTACCGACATTTCGAAGGGAGAGAGTATATTGTGTTCTGTGAAGGGAAGTGTCAAGTTTGTTGAAAGATACTCGTAAAATAATCCGGTGTGATTCGTCAATAATTGAAGCATTTGAACAAACTTTTAAACGGTAAGTTGGTTTCTTCAAATATATTTTCATGAATTACATAGTTTCATTTGGACGTTTTACTCTCGAATGAAATGACAAAATATGGAGTCAACATTTTTAAATGTCGCTATTTTTGGTGTAGATCCCTGCTGGACCAATATTTTCAATTGACTATTAAAATATTTGCGAAAACTATTTCGCTGTTCGTCGTTATGTGGCGTTTGTAAATTAACGAACACGTTCTGTAATGAGATAATTCATTTTAACACGCGCAAAATTTGTAGTAAAATTCCTCTAAATATTCAACAACATATTCCTACGATTCGATTGATTAATATTTCTATGAATTTACCAAAGTATTTATGCGTAAATGCATACATTTCTATTGGTAGTTTGTGAAGAGCAATTTCCGCACTTAATTTGTTGAATACATCTATACTTAAGTGATTGTTTTCTGCCTGCTTAGTTTAGGCACTGTCAATAAATTGGTAGAATTTAGTCATCAACATTCATAAGACAAATATCATGAAGAATTCATGATGAAGTTTACAAGTTATTTCCACTGAGTACAAATATTATTAGAGAACTTTTTTTGGATGCGCAGAACCGAAAATTGGTTCCTTTATTCAACAGTCACGTGACTGAAGATAAATTATCAATAATAATTCATTTTATTTTCATACACACCACAAGACCACACAGTAAAACCCATAGGCGCTTCCATTAACTAATCGTATGATTAAAACATAAAATTCCTCTGTGTTAACGCTAAAAAATAAAAAATCGTATGTCACACACCACTACCGAAAAACGTCACAGTTTGTATGAGTTTAACAGCAGTCACGTGGTACTTGTTGGGACCATGCGCAGTAGCACATTATTTATATATTTTATAATTTCATACAATTATATTACTTGCATAATTAAAGTAAGTATGCACATAAGTCTATGGTGCATAGTTAAAACCTAATGAATATTATTGTGTTAAGTTTTTCCTTGGATTTTTAAAGTGAAAGACAATAGAACGTTGTACAATATTCAAACTAGGTGAAAAAATGGACGAATTCTTGCAACTAGAACAGTACCCCTATTCTGTAGCAAGTGTAGGGTGGTCACTTGAAAAAAGTGACTATTAGGCGATACATTTTGTATGAAAAACGTCTAAACGTATCGAATGCGAGAATCGCATTCGTTTCTAGAAATATTTCTGTTACGGCGCTATACACGTTTCCCATACAAAATGTATCGTGTAATACTCACTTGACTACCTTCCGATAAAACAGAGAATTGGGGCTCAGACAGGTCAAATTGTATTTAAATTTTAGACTTAAAATTTTTTTTTCGTACATAATATTGACCTTTTGAAGTCTGCTTATTGAAAATTTGAAAATACCGTTTGTGTTACATATGCCTCGAAATCTACATTTTGTCCAAATAAGACTGCATAGTATAAGTTGTTTTAATATGAATTTTTGTTTATATTTTCAACCAAAAATCTGGTTTTCATTACGCACTATACTAGAGGTTGAAAAAAATTATACATTATTCATTACGAAATGAATTGTTTATATGCCTACGTTTTTTGCATAAGGATAAGTACAATTTGCAGTAATATGCATACAATGAACTCACATTTGGTGTACTCTACGTCAGGTCTTAGAAAAGATATTCGAGTTGGGTAGGTGTCTATATACATTACGTGAATCTTCTTGTATGCCAGTTGGAGAAATACTGTCGTTGATCAAAAATTACTAGCTGCCATATTAGCCCAACTTTTACGTGACTCCGAAGATTTCATAAAGATTTTAGAAAAAAGTAAAATATAAAACATTTCAAAGAATATAACATTCTATCATCTATGATTTTATTCAGGTTATCATACAGTTAAAATTTTTGCAATATGAGCATCTCACCCAGTATATATAAGAAAAGTACACGGAGTACCCAAAACTTTTCACACACAACTTTTCGTACATTAATCTCCGTAAACACAAAAAATGCCATATATAAATATATATACATATGCATATGGTCAAATGGCGCTTTCAAATAAAATCAAATTAAAAAAATTACGTGTCATATTATTATGATTATAAAATATCCTAATTTCATTTTACCCAATGAAACAAAACAACATGCGCAAGAGATGTATATGGACCAGCCAGTATTGACTCGTGCTAAACCCTGAATGCCGCGATGAATTTTTTTTACCACTTAATGATCGAATAGCGCATATTTTTATTTTGCTATCTAGCAACAACGTTGCTTTTACATTTCAAATATAATAGGTATACATGTCATAATATAACGCGTTGGTAAGAAAACAACATAATATGAGATGACGGAAAAAAAAAACAAGATTAACCAAAATTAAACTGTGTCAGAGGAGCAATCACATAGACCACAAATTGATAGAAATAGCAAACAACATAATTGGAATATTTCCGTAATTTTTTTCAACTTGAAAATGTTAACCTAAAAGTGCAGTGCTACTAATGACATCCTACACACTGGCGCAGTAAACAGCATTCATTACACATGCACATATTACACACACATAAACACTGCATTCTCCCAAACAAGATCCTGCCAATGAATTTACGAACTAGTATATACCGTCGTGACCCCGAACTTCGCCTGGTTTTCAGAAGTTTTTTTTAATAGCTCCAAAATAGAATAGTACTGGACGAATTGGTATTGAAAATAATATTCAATAAGAAGAATTCTAAAGGAATGTCATGATAAATACCTGTATTTTATAATAATTACCATTTTATTAGCATTTAAAGATGGCAGGCGAAGTTAGGGAACTTTTACCTAACTTCGCCTACCACGTGTAAGTATTAAAGTGTGCACCACAGACACATAAAAATAATACGGTTGTGTTGTGAACATCATACAAAGCAATATGAACCATAACGAGAATACAATAAGGTCTTTTTTAGCAATATATTTCCACTAGGCGATGTTAGGTACACATTTAAATCTGTTTGCATACATTTGACAAACTTTAGTCAAGGTTGTCAAAAAAAAACTAGAATTCATGTTACATTTTACCTACAACGCAAATTGTAAGAACCGTTATTCTTAAAAATTTAAGAATAAAAAAACAGTTTTGTTATCATGAGGCTATCATATACATTTTATTAGGACATTTTATTACAACTTAACCAAATTTTTGTTTCCATGTTCCAAAAAAAAGTGTGTTGTGACAACCCTATAGGTAGGCGAAGATTGGATCATTTTTGGAGGTAACCCGCCTCAGTGAATATTTATTTAAATAAATTATAAACTATAATAGATAGTGTTCTACCGATTTTTATTATAAACATTAGATTCTTTTTGTAATCTATTAAATTCCAATACAGGAACCTATCTTTGACAGATTTTTGTTAAAGTGAAAGTTTCGCACAACAATACAATGAACCCTGCCTTCGCGCCAACTTGAAACCAACCATCTGACGTATTCGCATGAAGTTAGCACCAAATTTAAGGAAAAGTATTGCCATTATGAATAAAACTTTCATTCAAATATTAAATGAAGATCGTATTATAGATAAAAATACAAAAATATTGAATTTTACCAAAACAGGCGAAGTTAGGTACCACAGGCGAAGTTAGGGGTCACGACGGTAGTTCAGTTCAGTGGTATTTTTCAAATTATAATTTTATAAAATAATTTAGATTTGTAGCAAATATATCTATACCTTCCGGAGCATTTGAATGTCTAAGCAGGCGCCGCATAGGTGCGTGATATTTGAAATTCAAATATACAAGCTGATTGGAGAAATTGAACAATAAACCATTTTGGTGAAAATGAGCGGGTTTATCGCCATAAGTAAATCAGATCACTGTTTTGTCATGTTTTATAGTTGTTTCAATTAAACAAAATATTCATTAATAGAAATGTTGAATTTGTAACATCTGAGATTTGCAATAAAATAAGCACCATTTAAAAATGTCATATCTGGTACATCCAACACTTCTGAAAGTAGTGACAAAGATGAGAGTTGATAAATTGAGATGGTTTGGGCATGTGGAAAGAATGGATGCAAACAAAATGACAGAGAGAATTCATAAGGCTGTAGAAAAGGTGTAAGAAAGCGTGGCCGACCCAGAATGTCGTGGATCGAACACATCGATTTCGTCCTAGGGCAAGGAGCGAAAGTTGGAAGAAGTGAAAGAAGTATGCTTGGATAGAAAAGAGTGGGGGTTCGTTCTCTCTGCCTAAATGTTTGAATGGTATGATACATCTATGTGGGATTTGTATTGTGCCAAATAAAATACTGGAATACTCTTAATTCGTTTATTCGTCTTTCACAAAGTTAATAATCTTAAATGACGTCTGGGCACAGAACACATATACTCTCTAACGAGAGCGTCTGGGTCTCCGCGCAACGCGCCGTTGACTGTCTTCTGTATCCGCTTGTAGCCTCAAGCTGTCATATGCAGCGGCCCCTATAGATCCCACATCTCTGCCCTCCTGCAGATCTTCCGCCTCGGAAGACTTGTCACTTTCAGCGTCAAGCGTGGGTTTCCTGTAGTCAGTAAACGTCCTCTTCACACCTATTCTTCCAAGCCACTTTCTTGCTTTTCTCTCAACCTGCACCTTAGCAATCTCTTTTTCAGCTTCCTTTTGTTGTGGTTGTTGGTACGTCATTGTTCCATTGTGGTCTCTTCTCGTCTTCTTCTCTTGTAAGGCTCCTTTAGATCCATCGGTCAAGCTCACAAGGCATGCTTCATTATCTTCTGTGGTCACAGCGTTGATTAAATACATCTTCTTTACTTTCTTCTCCACTACACCACGTTTAGAAGCCACAACACCTTCCATCGTCATCAATAGATTCACATGTTGGAGGATTGTCCTCTCCAGTATAACACTCATGGGCATTGCAGCATCTCTGAGTACATGAAATGTGGTCATAAACCGTATATCATCAATCTCAACTTCTCCTTCAAATCTTCCAATGGTCTGTACCTTGCTACCACCCAGTCCCTGCAGCTCAATATTGTCATCGACAAAAGTGATTCCACCCATTTTAAGGAGTTGGGAGATGGAGATCAGATTAATATCACTCCCACTGTCTATGAAAGCTTTTACATTTTTGCCTCCAATGCCGATATGCTTGAACAGCCCAGTCTTATCATTGCTTACTTTAGCTGTAAGCGTTGTTTTAGGTTTTGAGCATTTCGCTGCAATGTGCCCGAACTCGTTGCAGGAGAAACACCTAGCACCTTTCTCTTTAAATCGGCACTCTGCCGATCGGTGTCCAACACCTCCGCAATTAAAACACCTGATACCACTTGTAACATCACTGAGCGTGTTGGTGTCCGCTCTCCCCCTAGTTGTCGTGTTCTTCGCCCTGGCTTTCATGCTCAAGTAAACTTCAAGGTTCTCTTTGAAGGTTTTGAGGCTACTGGCACCGTACAGAACTGCTTTGCAGCCCTCTGAATCCCTTATGCCATCGATTATGTACTCGATCAAGGCCGCATCATCAACCCCACCTCGTGCCGCCATCTCCTTCATCCTGTAAAAATATTGGATGCAAGTTTCACCGGACAACTTCAATGATGCGGCCAGCATCTTATGCGTGACCGCCGAATTCACTTTCGGAGCAAACTCCTCCTCTAATTTTTTCTTGAGCTGGGTCCAACTTCGAATAATACCCTCTGACTTCATAAATAGTTGCGCCGTCCCCTTTATGAGTTTTTTGGAATATATCAACATTTCGATCTCACGCCACCCTGCCATCTGCGCGACATCTTCGAACTCTGCTATCCACTCACCCACCAGTTGTCCGTCATCTCCTGTGAAGATCGATAGCGAGTCTTCAAGGTCCCTGAATGAGAACCTCATGGTGTCAGCATGGGTCGTAGCGCCCCCAGTTTCTCCATCGGCTATCATTGCGGTCGCACTTCGCGTGTTGATACTCATTTTAGCATATATTTCCACGCACACGGGTCACGAAAAGTACCTCCGTCTACGCAAAAAGCGTCTGTATCCGCGGGCACATACAACAAGGTGTCTCTTTCACAAATTACAAACACATAACAAGGCGTCTCTATCACAAATAAAATAACAAGGTGTCTCTATCACAATTTAAAACAATAACAAAAGGTGTCTCTATCACAAGTAAAACAAAATAACAAGGGTGTCTCTATCACAGTTTATAAAGCGTCTAATCCTGCGCACACATGTCGTAACAAAAAAGTGTCTATATCACAATGAATATTTTCACAGCTAAAACTGGGCGCTTGACTTCAAATACACAAGATAATAAAATAAATACTTAAATCTTGCACTTTTATAACATAAAATATTCAAATAGTAACGTCTTTTCACATGTCCCTGAACAAACAACAAAACCAAGATGGCGTCTTCTCGAATGCGTCTTTTCTAATATAACGGCGGCGATTTTTGGCTACAAACGATGTTATTTCGATCCCGGACGAGCCCCCAAAGTTGTGGAATTTGTATTGTGCCAAATAAAATACTGGAATACTCTTAATTCGTTTATTCGTCTTTCACAAAGTTAATAATCTTAAATGACGTCTGGGCACAGAACACATATACTCTCTAACGAGAGCGTCTGGGTCTCCGCGCAACGCGCCGTTGACTGTCTTCTGTATCCGCTTGTAGCCTCAAGCTGTCATATGCAGCGCCCCCTATAGATCCCACATCTATTAAGAAACAGGGTTGTGCAAAATATCAAATTTATCTGTTTAAAGTAAAAAAGTGTGTATTTATACGGTAGGCGCCAGTTATTGTGAGAGAACCTGCCGCTTTATATAATCAGTCGTTCAAAATTTACAATACTTTCTTGTATTTTTACCATGTGGCATGCATGTTTGTGTATTTATTTTACGAATCTTGACTCCATAGAACACTTGTACATTAGAATTTTTTGAACTGTGTCAAGCTGTTAACGCGTGCATGCGTTTATTGTATGGTAGTAAAGAACTCAAAATCTGCACAAAGTTAGAACAACATGATTATAATATTCGCCGTATATGATGCATAAATAAATAAATATCCCGTGCCTACTGTATCTGCTTTTTGTTCTCTTGTATAAATACGTTTTAGTAGACCCAACATTCCTGCTAGAACCAAGTAAAATATTATAAAAAAACTACAATTCAAAGGGTTCTCAACGTTCTAATTATGTCTAGATTCTTGTGACCTTTTCAGGACTAGATCTTAAAAAAAAAAAACAACTAATGACTCTAACAATTCATTACTAATGTGGATTTAAAAATTTGTAATGAATTGTTAGAGTCATTAGTTTTTACATATTCTTTAAGATCTAGTCCTGAAAAGGTCACAAGAATCTAGACATAATTAGAACGTTGTGCACCACAAAGCCAATAATGTGGATTTAAAAATTTGTAATGAATTGTTAGAGTCATTAGTTTTTACATACTCTTTAAGATCTAGTCCTGAAAAGGTCACAAGAATCTAGACATAATTAGAACGTTGTGCACCACAAAGCCAATAGGCAATAAATATGAGACATTAACAAAAATGGATATAGTCATATCCTTGCGCCAAATACATGACAGCAGTTGCAGTCTTTAAATTTGGTTGCTCTCTTGTTCTCAATAATTTCCAACTTTTATCTCTATTTTTCATTTTATTATTAAATTTCTACTTGTTGCATACATGAGATTTTTCGACATGTTGAGAATTCTCATGATTAAGAGTTTCGGAGACAAACATTACCACCTAATGGCGAACGTTGTTAACTTAAAGTGATCACACTAAGCCAGCCTTCGAAATAACAGTAGAAGACGGTCGTAAGCCCATAGTGGTTTGTTCCATTTAAAAATCGAACATTAGTAATGAATTGTTAGTGTCATTAGTTGTTATTTTTTCTTTCAAAGGGTTCTGTTTTTCGATAACGATTAATGCGTTTCAAGAATATATTCGTAAAAGCAGCTTGGTTTGTATACCATTCTAATACCATTGCTTTGACATCTTCCTAATTTGTGAAAAGATCTTCAATAACAGATATCCTCTTCTTCAGTAGGACAAAAACCAGCAAGTGTAACTAATGGTCATGGTATGTATAGACGAAGAGTGTGCAAAATTTAATTTGCACACTCTTCAATCTTACGCTAGGCAAGGATTTGTAAAACTACTGACTTACCTTCTTCTTTCTTGCCTCTTGTTGGTTCATCTGGGGCTGATTCTTCTGATACGCACTCACCAGGTCTTTTGGCTATTTACCTCTCCCGCCTTAAGTCGTTAAATGTTTCCACTTGGTATCAAGTGGACTACCTTCATTTTCGGAAGGAATTGGTGTTTATATCAGAAACTAGTTTCTTCACAAGTTTTCCTTATTTGGTAATTTCTGAATGTCTCGGAGTGCCAATCCTGTGATGGGGCAGTGACTTTTCACCCTTGTTGTGGGTTGCAGGCTCTTCATCCTTGCTGTGTCAGCTCTTTCTTTGGCACCGTATATCATGAGAGGCCTAGTGCAGGTCTAATATATTCTTATCTTGCTTTCAGCTATAGGGGCAGCTTTGCCTGAAGTTTGACATCTTCGAAACCTTATTCTATTGTTTCATTATCTTCTGCAATTACTTGCATTGTACTGACTGTTTCAAAAGTAAAAAATCTTTCCCATGTTGAACCTTTGGAACAATGTGTGGAATCCCAAATGTTTTTTTTTTTTGACAATGCAGTGAAAAAGATGGGTTGGTTAATAGATTAAATCAAAATACAATATAAATAGGTATAATCTCATTCTGGTAATAGTATTTGTGCCTTTTAATTATTCAACGCCTTTTTGCGCTATGTTCTATACAGCTGTGCTGCAGTAAAACTCAGTATAAATAAAAATGTATGAAAATATATTATATCTTTTACAAAATGCAACCGAAACTGGTAAGTATAAATAAAGTGCACACAGTTATCAAATATGGAGAGAGAGAGAAAAAAACAACACTGAAGCTGTGTTGTTTTTTTATGTGTTTATATATTTCATAAAATACTATTTTTGATTGCACTTTTGAGTTATGAGAAATTAATTGTTTTTTCAGTTTGCATATGGTTTATGTGCACCGAATACAAATAGTGAAGAATACCATCGTTTGAACAAAGCGGTAAGAATTTATTTGATTTATTCTCATGGTATATATTCCAATTAATGACTATTAATTTTGTAAATTTTTTCGTTGGTTTCCAATCAAGTGAGAAAATGTTGTCGGACTTACCTCCGGGTACGGAAGATTACGATGGAGAAGATTCAGTCATTCCCAAGGTAAGTAATGTTACGAATTTAATTTAGGATTAAGTAAATTATATGGTTTTGTGTTGAAAATATCTTGTATTTTGATTTTATGAGAGTAATTTGAACTTGTGCAGTACATCATAATATAAAGGAAATCATTTTTATTACTTATTTGTTTTTACTTATCGCGTAATAACTACGTTTTACAGCTGTCAAATTCCAATGGCATTTTTTTTCCTGTCATAATTTAACACAATTTGGCTTATGCATTAAAGTGACGCCTTAAGGACCAGACATTGTAAAAGAAAATATAACCATTTTTAAATTACTTTAAAAATTCACATGGTTGTAGAAAAGAAACAGGTTGACTGGAAGAGATTGCCTTGGGCAATAAGTTCTACCGGCTATACTGACACCTTTGTAAAGGAAGTATAAAAATTAAAAATAATAAATTATAGTTTTTTGACTGAGGGTAGTAAATCGTATTATTGGATAACTTACATCAGAAAAAAAATTAGATTCTGCCGGCTAATCCAATTTTGAGGTAATTAAGATTCTTTCAGACATATTTTTGTCTAAACTAAATTCGTCAGAATATCTACCGCACATATTCAGAATAGATATTCCAATACTGTTACCATGAGCAGGATCCATGTTGTGGAAATCATAAAAGTTCACAATGTTGAGAATTTCCAGAGAAGAGGAGGAATTAAAGTATTTTCAAACCGCTTAGTTTGACACACCTGGACAATATAAAAACGCCTGTTATTCTCAATTTATTTACATTCCATGATGACCTTTCATGGCAATAAATAATGGCTTTCTACTAATAACTTTGGCACACTGTTCTTATTGAATTTCTTTAAGAACAATATCCAATCGATCAACACTCCCTTTAAAACCCACTTAGGGGCATAGGGAGACAACAAGGGCTCTCCTTTGTGCTCCATCTTACAAACTTGCAATGACTTCCTCCCTCACCATGTCCAAATCACTCATCTCTGCTTCGAGCAACAGAAAACAATATTAAAAGGTCTTTTTAGTCTTTGGGACCCTGATAGGAGGAAGAATAGCGCTCTCATCTCTCCATAATGGACCTGTGCCGTAATATAGCATCTTTTGTGATGTGTTGGTACCATTATTCTTCTGAAGCACTTAGGCAGGTGCCCAGACTCACATCCTTAAAGATGAATGGGCAACACAAACGCATCAAACGGTTTACATTTCGATTCTAAACTTGAACGCCGACGTTTTACATAGCTTGATCGTGCTGTTAAAGGCACCACTTGCCGGGTCGATACGTATCAGAAGCTCAGCCCAGAGTACCATTGATGATTATGGTTGCGCAATATATAACACAGATTTATGAAAATACTAGCTTACCCAACTGTCGGAACACCCCAGAATCAAAAAAGTTGCGTTAACTTCCATTCCGTTTTACGACATCTAATAAAGTAAGGAAATTACAAAAATAATAAATCACCATGGATCACTATTTCTGGTAAATGACATAAACTAATCGATATTATAAAAATGGGGAGAGGATTTAGGGTGGTCATCGCATCATGCCCAAACAACTGGAACGATTTCGCTGATTCTTTTTTTGTCATGTTTGCTATTGCCAGGAGAAGGTTATTAAGAAAGAAAAAATTAAGAAAGTTGCACGGATTATTAGGAAATTCAAAGTAGGTAACCTTTTTAGTGCTTTTAACACTATATTTTTTCCAATTTTGAAATTAAATGTGGATGAAAAGTATACGTTTTAAAACAGATACATAGGTCAGGGTTTTTTAATCTAGGTATCACTAAGCAAATTCGAAATTCCATATATTCATAGTTAGGACTACACGACAACATCTGTCAGGAAAGCTAGTCTCTGATAAATATGATTATGAAATTGAATGCTGGTTCCGATTACCCCAGTAGATGATGATTTATTATGTTAAATAAAAAAAAAACACCTAATTTAATTCAGCTATTAACATGTTCACTGCCTTAAAAAAAATGCCATTTCTTTTCACAGCCTTAAAAAAAATGCGATTTCTTTAAAGAATGCCGGATATTTTTTTTCTTTTGTTTCTAGTCCAATTAAATTAATTTGGAACCAAGTGCAACATTGCTCGCTATTACAGGAGCCAAGTGCAAAAACAACGCTCGATAGACTGGCGCGTTTGTATGTTGATGTACGTGATCACGGATCCGTGTAGTGGGCACCGTGCGCTAGACGCATGATACACGGATCCGTGTAGTGGGCACCGTGCGCTAGACGCATGATACACGGATCCTTGTAGTGGGCAGTGAAAGTGTTAAGTTAACACAATAATTTTTGATTCTGGGAAGAAGTTCGACGGATTAGCTACAATGTATAACTTCAAAAATTTCAAAAGATGGCTGTGTAGTATGTTAACTTATCTTAAATTATTTAAGTTAGATCGTTCCGAATTTATTATGGGGATTTGTTTTAGAGATTTCAATTATTAATAATGAAAGTGTGATGGTATAAATTGTTGTTGATGATTAGTTTGACTCGCAACTAAAACTAACATAAATCGTGCAATTTGATGTTTTGTGTCGTGAGGTGCTTTCGTAAAGCGTGGCTCATTTTGACTTAAATATGAAATTCATAGTGATAAAGTTACACCAATTTAAACAAATTCCGAGTATACAATGTGATTAGAGTGTATCATCTTAAAAATAAAACACATATTCAACAGTTGAGGAATAATCTTATGGCAATGCTGATAGACATTGAGCTGTGGTAAGTGGTGAAACATTTCCCATGTTTTTATGTCATGAAGTGCCGGACCCTCGATCAGGTCTTCATGATCATACAAACATCACCTGTTCTCATTTTAGTTATTTTTCTATTCTTTTATTATAATAATTAACAGTTTGAAATATTATTAAAAATAAATATTTCTGGTCAAGAATATGGTATGGGTACTTACAGACTATAATGAAGTACCTACCCGTGTTTGTTTTATTTTCAGGTGTTTCAAAAAATACCTACTATTCAAATTGCGCAAAGAAAATATGATAACAATGTTTCGTAAAATATTTTCCGACGTATACCTACTTTACTTTACTTCCTTTTTTTAAATAATTTTTTTAAGTCTGTGGTGACAAGAAGTGATTCTGTTAATTATCAGTATATCTAGAAAGGTAACTTTTACTTTAATGCGTCTTGAGTGTTGTAATGTGCGCTGAGTTCTCGCAAAATTTTCATGTGATAATTTTCTTCGAGCGAAACGTTGAGATAAAATTGCGGCCTTACTAGACAAGCAAACAAATAATAACTTCCAATTAAGACGAGTGCACAAAGTAGAGCTTAACCTTATGCAGAAAAGCTTGTCATGTTAAAGCTCGAGTATGGCGGACGTTAATTTTCTTTGTTGTTATTTAATAAATTAACTTTGTGCTTTCTTATCTATGACGTGTTTTGATGATATTATGTGATTGCAGGTTGAAAATGCCCCCTCAAAAGAACACAGGGATCCAAACATCGACAAGTTCATTGAGAGCCGGCAAATCTCTTTCACAGATGGGACCAGTGGACCAATGTTTGGATTTGTGGATGATGAAGATCAAGCGGCATTTCTGTGCTATCCCTGCGGAGCCACATGTTACAGTGAAATATCCTTACAGGTATGTGTACCATCAAACATTCCTCTGTTACAGACCAAGTCGTGTTCCACACTATTACCTAGCAAAACTTTTTGTTAGTCTCTTGTTGATCTGGACACATGATAGAAGAATATGCTTAATATCCTTTTATGGATAAGTCTTATATTATAATCAAACTAAAGTATGGTGTTTAGTAGTAAATAATCCATAGATATCTCTTCTAATGTTCAAATAAAACAATGTTTAACTTATCCACAAATTTTTATTTTCCCGACTAGTTTCGTAGGTACACGTCCTACATGGTCACGGGAGACTAAGAAACTTTCTTAGTCTCCCGTTTCTTAGTCTCCCGTGACCATGTAGGACGTGTACCTAGTCGGGAAAATAAAAATTTGTGGATAAGTTAAACATTGTTTTATTTGAACATTATTTTCAAATATATCCATCAAGAAATGCATGTTCACGAGTTGGTTAATTTTATTTATATCTCTTCTACACAATATTACACAGATTCATTTAAAAAAAAAAACATTGGAAATTTAAAATAAAAAAAAACTTATTAAAAAATATTTTAAATTTGTGAAAAAAAATTACTTATTATTTTTGATTTGGTTGTCAATGCAGGTTTTTTTAAGTGTGAAATATTTCCGGTTGCATTATAGAAACAAGTTCCAAAAGATTTGCGTTTGACAGTAGAGGAACAGTGAATGTTGTTGCAGCGTAGAAAAGTCTTTTAAATTTAGGCCAAGGAGGTTATAGGCCCACAGCCCTACTCTCCCAGATATGTTAGACTTATTATTGTTTAGATTATATCCCAATACTTAAGAATATTTAGGTAGTTTTTTTTTTGGAATCTTCTATATGATCTTTACTGTGTTTTGTTACAGGATCACTTGAATGGAAGGAAGCACAGTAACAAGATATTGTCTAAGAAGGTGTGGCTTAAAAGTATAGTTAATGACCACCCATATAAAATCGCCCACAATGGTGAAAAACGTAAGTATATATAATAATAATAATAATAATAATAATAAAGTTTATTTTCGATAAGTAATGAAAAAAACAATACAGTAAGAAAATCACAAACAATTACAAAACTTGAAATATACAAATTTGAAATAAAATCGAAAATCCCACGAGGCAGGGCCTGTAAGTGGGGTAACACATAGAAGTAAAACATCGATGTCAAAGTGAATAATTTAACAAATGATTTAATATAAAATAAAATGTTCAAATAAGAAACTGTCAAAAATATAGATGATCAAAAATATAAAAGAAATCATATATAAATAAGCTCAAAGGCACTAGAAAAAGTTAGCAATAGATGAGTTATAAAAAAAGTACATAAATAAATAAAAACAATATATAAAAAAATACAAATAAATAGGAGATTTAATAACAATACAAGAATAATAATTTATGTATATTAAGAAAGACATGAATGAATGGTGAGTTAATTAAGCATGTCAATGAGTTAGTTAAGCATGTCGGTAAGCTAGTCAAAACATAAAAAAGATAAAATCATTCCACATTATACCGAGTCAATAATAATTCCTCTTGATTGTCATTTAATGTCTATGTAACAAAATACGAATAAAATAGTCAATAAAAATACAAAAATGAACAACGAGAAAAAAGAAAAAAGGAAAAAAAATTAAAAAAATTAGAAATAAAAAATAAATAATATATAATATAAAAAAGCACAAAAATCAAATCATTTTTCATTAGGTAAAGTAAAAAATGGTACTTCCAAATCATTCCAAATGGCATGCGACCAAAATATCACAACAGGCAATCAGAGCACCACACACACAAAACAAAAAAAAAGAGCATTAATCATCATACCGGTTCAATTATTATCATTCTTCATTATACAGGTTCAGTCACATTCAACCAATATCAAACACTTTGCAAAAGGAAAGGGAAAGAAAAAAAGCATACCCGAATTATTTTAAACTAGATGTAAATGAATAGGGGGGCTACAACAGAAAAGAGGAAGCATCTACACCAGTAAGCCATAATTTAATATATCTCAAGAATGTCGCCATACTTCCAGTATTCCTGATTTCATCTGGTACTTTGTTGAACAATTTTGGTGCCACATACTCTGGGTGTCTTTGCCTCTGTCTTGTTCTACAATTGGGTAATGTAAAAACATTCCCTAGCCTTGTACTCCTTCTGCAATTCGATGAACGTACAAATAATTCTGGCTTTTTATAGATGAATTTTAGATTTTGCAGTAGATATAGCTTACGCTGTTCGAAGAAGCCACTCAAGTCATACAATTTGATAGTATCATATCTTATAGGCTTCCTATAAATTATCTTTATAATAATCCTTTGAACAATATTCAACGTAGATATGTGGTTGTCAAAAGCTCCTCCCCATACCAAGACACCATAAGTTATTATGGACTGGGTAAGGCTATAGTATACCATTTTGACAACATCCAGCCCCACCACGTCTATCAGTCTTTTATAAATATACTGCTGTCCTCTTAACCTTCTTGTCACGTAATCTACATGCTTGGACCACTTTAAATGCGAGTCGATATAAATACCCAGGTATTTTACGTGTTGGACCCTTTTCACCTCTGGGCAATTCATGCAATGATTGCCACATAGTTCATCGTGTATCCTTATAGCAACGGACTCTCTTGGAGATTTGCGTTTGTCCAAAGAGTAGGGCACATATACAGTTTTTTCACAATTTAGTGATAGCAAGTTCTTCTTCAACCACGAATTCACTCTTTTAAGGCATTCTGAGGCTTTTTCATACACCTCCGTCCAGTCCTGGCCACAGACCGTAATAGACGTGTCGTCCGCGAAGGTGACGATCTGTCCCGGTATATCCAATCCACACAGGTCGTTTATATATAAGAGGAACAATACTGGTCCCAGAACGGTCCCCTGAGGGACACCGTGCTCTACCGTCAATACTGGACTATGTTCACCATTGACTCTGGTCCGCTGTGTTCTGTCGGTCAAGTAATCGGCCAATAGTGCAATGCATTTTCCCCCGATTCCGTGCTGTTTTATTTTCCTCAGAAGTATATCATGGTTGACCGTGTCAAAGGCTTTACGCAGGTCTAGAAACACTGTCAACACGTTGTCTCCCTGGTCCAGTCGTTCACTCACCAAAGACGTTAGTTTATATAGGGCATCTTCCGTTCCCATCCCCGTTCTAAACCCATACTGATTTTCTTCCAAGATGTCTCTATCAGTAATAAAGCCCAGTAACCTACGCTTTATGGCTTTCTCGAACACCTTAGCCAGCTGGGACACGAGTGAAATAGGTCTATAGTTGTTCATCAGTAGTGGAGTGCCTCCCTTATGTACAGGTACAACTATCGAGTCTTTCAAGCTTGAAGGGAATACTCCAGTCTTCATCGCAAGGTTAATTATATGACATAACGGCTTAATAACAAACTGTTTAATTGATTTAAGTGTTTCCGCCTTGATTCCGTCAGGGCCCACTGCTGATGAGTTTTTAAGTTCATCTATCAATAAGCCGACCTCAGAATCTGTGACATTGTCCCACTCTCCCATATCAACAAGCGTTGTGCCTCCTATCTCTCCATGGGGATGAATGGATGAAGGATTTCCCATTTGGTCTATTAAGCTGTTTGCGATGCCGACAAAATATTCATTAAGTATAGTGGGAATCCTCGATTTATCGGTTACCATCTCTCCATTCTCCTCCAATCTACCAATTTCTGTATACTTGGGCTCCTTTCTTGATGTTATCTGGTTAACCACATTCCATAATTTCTTAACGCATCCACTTGAAAGCTTTACCTGATTCTCATAATACTCTCTTTTGCACCTCTTGATTAAAGAGTTCAGCATGTTTCTGTAAGTAATGTAGTTAGTCTTAAGTCCATCGCATACACTCAGCCCAGTCCTCCTACACCGATCCTCATATTTCCTCCAATGATGATAAAGCGTGTTTCGTTTATGAATCGACACAATTATACCATGGGTGATCCACGGTTTTATCTTCTGATATCTCTTCCTTTTTACTCGCCTCAACACCCTACATTCGTCAATATATCGATTCAATATATCATAAAATACCTGCATCGCTTGGTTTGGGTCGGATGATAAAAATACATCCGCCCAACTTTCCTGCGACAACCGATTCCTGAGCGCTTCCATATCAACAATTGTAGTATTCATCTCATTCTGTCCAGTTTTATTACTAGACGTCATCTGGTCAGTAGGTGGAATGATTATTTTGACATAAGTTGGGAAATGATCAGTTATATCAGTAGTGAACGACGCAGCGCGAATCTGTACTGGTAATATCGATTTAAACATTGTGTGATCCAAACAACTGTTATTGCCACTTGGATTCACTCTCGTAACTCCGTTTATCAGTGAAGTAAATCCCTTCAAATATAGTGTATTGAGGTAACAATTTGCATTAAAATCAAGTATCGACTCATCCCAAACATTAATATTGATGTCCCCGACCAGATAATAAAAATCGCTTTGGCTAGACTCAACAGCAGATGACAATAAGTTGTCTATTTCGTTTATAAACTCACCAACGCATAGAGAGGGGGAACGGTAATTTGCCAAAAGGAAGTGTTTCTTTCCATTATTTGAAAAATTTAAAATAACGCCATTAGAATAATTAAGACTCGGGAACTCATAACGGACATCATTAATAGTATCATTTTTATAAAATATTGCCAAACCATCATGTGTTGTATGCCTGCCACTGCGGGAAACAAATGTGTAACCTGGTATATGAAATGGCACTTCGCAACATAGCTGGATTTCTGTCAAGATAATCACATCACATTTAAACTCTAAACTACTTAGAAGCAAGCATAAATTATCGAAATGTTTCATTATACTTCTTATATTAAAATTCATGATAACAATTCCATCATCGTCATCGACAAAAACACCATTCAGCTCGTTTATGGATGTAAGTGAGAAGTCCCTATTCCGGTCGATGTCGTCACTGTCAAAATCCATCTTTGCTAAGGCAATCCACTACCGACACGGAATGTCGTCGACATCTCTTATAACAATAGGCTTGGCCCCATCCTCCTTTCTCAAATAGATTCGACCGTTCTTTGTCCAAACGTATTTATATCCCTGCGGCTTCGCCGTTTTGGTTAACCACAGCAGATGTCCATTATATGTCGTTAGCTTCTCATTAATATAGACCCTCTCTCCCTGGCAGTTCAACTCCGTAGCACGAATCTCACCTACTCTCTTCTTACTCATAAGAACCCTATCTCTGGCGGCTTTTGTTGAAAATTTAACCGTGATTTCCTGTCTCTTTGCATATGGATTTCGGGTGATTTCCACAATTTCCTTAGTCATGTCACCGCAATCGATTTTTGTAAGTAACGAGTCTATCACGGGCTGCAGTTCACCCTCAGCGGGCAAGTTTATTCCCTGTATCCCTACACTGGTCTCCAGCAAAGACTGCTCGAATCTGTTAATGTCGCTCCTCAGCCTCCTATTCTCCTCCTGTAAAGCGTTCATCCTAGATACAACCTTTTCTCCATCATCGTCCATTTTATTGAGTCTTTCCGAGATATTGTTGACCGAGCTCTTAAGCTCAGCCAGCTCAAGGTTTTGTCTCTCAAATATACTCTCCATTGAGGTACGCATCTCTGTCATCTCCCTTTTCAGGGCATTTAAAGTCTTCAGCACCTCTTCTAGGGTAGGCGAACATGTTTTTTTTAATGGGGGAGACCCGTTCCTACAACCTAAACACTTCCATTTAAGCTTATTCATCTTTAGCATGTTTTTGAAATTACTCTCTGTATACCCGGCACATTCATAGTCAAAGCCAGTGTGACACCTGGAGCAGACAATACAATCATCACAGGTCACTGTGCGCTTACACTTACCACAATCCATTGCAAAAGATTAAGTATATCCAAATGCTAAATGCTCCAATTTAAAGAGCGAAGAAAAGACAACGACCAGAGGACAAATCAGTCAATAATAAAAGATCTCATGTACTCAATATTATGTCCCAAGAAAATCCAGAGTTTATGCCATATAAGAGCAATAAATATAAAAAAAGTAGAAAAAGAAAAAAAAAAAAAAAGGCAATCACATAGAACAATCTCACTCAAACAAAATGCGAAACTGACTGGTAGTTATAGTAATGTGACTAAATATAAATAAAAAATAAATAAATTGAATTATAATACACATATATATAAAGAGCATATAAAATTAAATAAATAAAAAAATACATACAAAATAAAGAATATGTTAATACCTAGTATTAAAAAACAACAAACAATTTCTTCAGATGTGTAACTAATTGAAGAAAATGAAGTATAATTTATATGATTAAATAAATAAATTAAATAAAAAATAAATTTAGCTTATCATGTGGAGATCAAATAAGTCCAATAGAATCGCCCAGCAGGTTGGTATACTCGGTAAAAAAAAAAACAGTTGATATGGTGTTCCGTATGTGTGTGTGTGTGCGTGCGTCGGTGTTCATAGGCTATGATTCCCCCATGTACCCTATGTGATTTCAGCATTAGAATGTACTTGGAAGTCAAGGGTGTTGCATACGCACAGGAGTATCCGTATTTTTGCTCTTTTGGATAGTTTCTAGTTCTTGCATCGAACACCAGATGTCACCATATGTACCGTTTCAAAAAATACGCAATCATCAGCCATCTATCGGTAGAGTCCTTAATGATTTCTATGATAATGGTGTTAGTTTATGACAATAAGTATAAGGCTCCCGTGTTATTGTTGTGTGAGTTTTGCATGCAATTGACAGCTATTAGATGTGATATTTCAATTCAATATCCAAAATGTATGATATAATAGGCCAAGCTGGTAGTTACCATTCATAAGTGTTTGCTTCTTCTGAACTACTTCAACAATTTACACAGCAATTCCTTCAGTATATCCCTCAAAAAACAATTTTCAATGCACCACAAATTTTTTGACTCTTTTCACTTTGACGTCTATTTGACAGATCAATTTAGTTAAAATTTTCTATTAAGCCTAACTTTTTTTTAATAACTCTGCACTCGTTTTCGAGTGATTCAACTAAGCCTAACTTTGCGTATACTAAAATGAACACATCAGCGTTTATTATAACTAGCTTTCCAGACAGACGTTGTCTTGTGGACCCTTTGGTCCTGACCAGAGGCGGCCCGTTCATATTATGTGCATAATGTGCACTGCGCCTCCAGAAACAAAAATAAACTAACTAAATAATAACTTTAAAATAGTAATTCTAAAACTCCATATTTCATTTGTATTCAAAGCTCAGACGGGATCAACGCGAGAATATAATTATATGCGCGCAATTTGGTCGACTTTGTATGAAAAATTTCTAAAACGCCCAGTAGAGTAAGTGAAATGGGCTACTGTAAGAGTGGCAACTACGTATGCGAGAATGAGAGGGCACAGGTGCAGAAGACAATACTTTTGTTGTTAGATTTTTTCAAAGATGGCGTCGCATGAAATTCGTACCATACTAACTTTAATATCATATTTTATATTATTTCTTATCCATTTTTCAACTTTTTATTAGTTATTCTGTTATCCAGAGTGGAGAAGAATCCAATTAATCACACATCGGAAGAATCCGTTGAGCCAATCTCGAGTTATAAGTGTTCGCACTAACCCGACTTTAATTTATATTAGAGATAATTATTAATTATCAAATATGGCTGTTTGATTAGAATTGTTTTTATTTTTCCAGCAACTGCAACCGCGGAACAAATTGTTGAGAGTAATGTTGTTACATATTTCAATAACATCAAGAGGTAAATATTACTATTATTTTTAAATGCTTCTGTTCTCACTACAGTGAGACACAAATACAGTCTTTGACTCTTTCACAGTAAGCTTCTTGAAGCTTGGTGAAAAACGTGAAAGAGGAATATGGTTGGCACCTGGGATCGAACCTACGACCTCCGCGTGAAACGGTGCGGAAGCTGGCGTCGTAACCGCTATGCTATCAACAACTTCAAAATGTACGTAAGACATTAAACTATTACATCTTACGCAGATGATGTGATTGGTTGCTTAGCGGTTCAGTCAAAGATTTTTGTTCTGAACGTAGCGGGTTTATTTATTTATCAAATCAACGGCCAAAGCCTTTTACAGAAATATTTATAAATATTGTTAACAATTAGTATCAGGTTCACATTAAAAAACAATTATTAACATTAACATCCATCCTTCAAACAATAACAATAAACAAATGGATTTCAAAATAGGTACATAACAGTTGGGAAATAAAATCATAAAAATTATAAGTGCAATAGGCATCACAATAAAAATGATAAAGAAAAAGTCCTGGGTTATTAATCCTGGGTTTATTATGAGATTAATTATGGGTTTTAATCCTGGGTTTTCACCATCTTCCCCTTTCAAGACACTTGCTTTGCATTCTGTGAAAGATTGTACTGGGGCTCACTTGAAGTGAGACCAGATAAAAAAGTAAAATATTCGCACTATGAAGCATATAATGAAAAAAAAAACAGCCTTCTACACTTCGTTACAAAACTAATTAAACAAAAATGGCTGGATTCAATATTTTATATTCATTGATTTTAATAGTATTAGAAAAATTCTATGTTCTTTACAAGTTTGTGATCTCTCTGGGTTTCTGAAATCTAGTCCTAGGCACCACTCCAGGGTCGCCCTTCGCCCATTGGTCATTGATAATTCTTCCTATACTGCCAACCCATGCTACGTTAGAGAGGCTATTTTGTAGACTATATTGCTTTCGAAGTATTCAAATTTCTTAACACTGTTTAACATCAAGAATAACCATAGATACACAGATGTTAATTTTTCAAGTAGATATTTTTTTCTCACATTGGCGTTGCACCTGTAAGGCATGTAATGCAGCCATTTAAATGTATTGAAACACCCTATAATGTAGATTTTTTATACCCCTTTGCACTCGTCGAGTGATTTGGCTTATGATGTAGATTTCAAAAACTGGAAATGATCGTAGTCTGAACAAAATTTTATTTTTATTTTTAGCTCGCTGATTGGGCTGGAGTATGTTGTGGAGGTGATCGACACTCAGAATGACAGTTTGGTGTGCACGCTGTGTGATAAGAAAGGCTTGCTGAGTGTCATCTCAAACCACTTGACGAGCACCAAACACAAGTTGAAATATTTTGTAAGTTTATATTCATTCATCTATTTTCACATAACAAACTAATGATTGGATGATACCCTTTTTCTCATTATTATATACACAAAAATACAACAGCAATCAACCAATCCTATTGAAATAATTCAAAATTTTATAAAAATAATCTGTGCTCACTCAAATTGAACACAAATACACACTTTGACTCTTTCACAGTAAGCTAAAAAGCTTGTGTAGTGAAATAGGAAGATGGTCGGCACCTGGGATCAAACCCCACGAACTCCAGTACGAAACGGTACAAAAGTTGGCGACAGAACCACTAGGCAACCAACCACTTGACTAAATTAAATATGCTAATTGCAATTACCAAATGACAGTTGGCCGAGGAGAGCGCTGTTCTTCCTCCTATCAGAGTCCCAAAGACGAGAAAGACTCTCACAATGTGTTCCGCTCCTCGAAGCAGAGGTGAGGGATTTGGACATGGTGTGGGATGAGGTTATAAGCTTTGCGCAAGATCGAGTGCAATGGAGAGCTCTTGTTGCCTCCCTATGCCCCTGAGTGGGGCGTAAAAGGGGGAGTTAGTTAGTTAATTTCAAAGCTTCATCCCAACATCCTAATTGTAAAAAAAAAACTTGCATATAAGTTGATACAACAATTTTTTAACTTAGTATTTGGCGATCTGTTTCAGAATATCCATTTCCCAAGTGTCTATAGATTGTTGGAGAAATATAGAGGCCACAACCAATACTTTCAAACATCAATGGAAATACTCAACTCTATTTGTGACAAAATTGAGACAGATCATGGGCGACAGAAACCAGTCACCGTTTTAGAAGGAGACTTTGAAGCCGATAAGTAGGAATAGCTTTAAGTTTTCTTTTTTTATTTTTACTCTTATAGATTTATAATTTTAATATCTGAATATGGCACTTTTCTAGGGCAAAATACATAAAAATGGCAACAAGCGCCCGTCACATATCTGAACGAGATGGACGGTCTTATGTTGAAATGGTGGATGACGCCCTAATAACTGCTATGGTTAGAAGTAAGTGAATTCAACTGAATAGTTTCCATGTTGGCACAAACATTAATTTGCATAAAAAAGAACAATGTAGTATAAAATACAGTAGAGATGAGATTTCATCAAAGAGTCTGTGGAACATGAAAAGGAATGAGAATATTAGGAGGGATTGTGCTGTGGAAGATTGTGTTGATACGAAGATGAAAGTTAATAAGTTGGACCTTACGGACAAGTATTATAAGTTCGAAAAATGTTTCGTGTAGTTGAAGTTATGGACGAACTTACCAATTATTATATAGGACAAGTTTTCCCGACAGACGTTGTCCTGTGGTCTTGACGATGAATGTTGAATTACAATTTGAATAATGATACATTAATGACCTTTTAAACAATTTAATTCCGACCGATGCATCTATTTTAATCCATACATTTTCCATCCGCATTCTGTCAATCACACCAACTATCAAACAACTGACAGCTTCTGTCAAACTCTAATTTAATTTCAAAATTAGAATTTTGCACACTACTTACTTTATTTTTTCTTTTATAAGAACTTTCTTTTACTGTGAAAGAGTCGGAGGTGTATTTGTATTCACTTTGAGTGAGTACAGATTCATTAAAAAAAATGAAAACAAAATAAAATGTAATAATTGTTATATTCATGTTGATTTTTGCAGAAGATCCACCTTCAACATCTGCCAATGCTGCCAGTGATACAACCACAAAACCCATGTAAGTAAAATCATTTAATGTACTTACAGGTTCATTTACTTACATTACAAACTACATTCTCATAGTTATATTATTTATATATTTAATCATGTTTGAATCCATTCACAATTTTCAGTGTGGAAAAACCAGAACCACCGAAAGAAGTTTCTAATCCACATAAAATTGTGAGAGATGACAAGGAGCGTAGCATCAAAATCACACTCAGCACCAAAACTTTGCCCAAAGAAGAAGTGAGTTTCATTCATGAATAGATAACTCATAGGACATGAAATGTTTTTTCAAAAGTTGTCTTACTAACACAGCTGTTTTTTTTTTTTTTCAGGTGAAAGACTTACGTGAAGACTTAAATGAAAGAAGGGCTCGAAAAGATCTTAGAGGTAAACAAACCTTTTTGAGACACACAATATGTATGTAAGTAGAGTGTGTTGATGCTATTTAACTGTTTTCAGATGAGATTGAAAGAATTTCTTCAAACAAGCACAGAGGTGAATACGTAAGTGGAAGAGAATCTCCGTTTACCAAGAGCAGGTCACCGTATTCCAATAGATCACCATCACGATTATATTACAAAGACCCGGAATATATGTACTCATCGCGAAGAGGAAGAAGTCGATCTCCGGGAAGGTTGCACCAGTCAGAATTAGAAGCCATTTACTCGTTGCATAGAAGAGAAAGGTCTCCATACAGAAGAATGTCTCCAAGATCAAGATCTCCTGTACGATATCGTAGATCTCCCCCATTCTACGGAGGACCTGGACCTCGTAAAGAAAGATCTCCGCCACTCAGGAGAATTTCTCCTCGTAGATCTAGATCTCCGTATCGTCGTGGGTCTCCTCACATGCGTATGGAAAGATCGCCAAGGAAATATTTCTCTCCTCCGCGTAGAGAAGCATCGCCTTCTAAATACAGAAACAAATCTCCGGATTTATCACCACTTTCTACAGAAAGTCCTCCTATATCACGCGAAATTTCCCCTAAAGTAGAAAAGGTTGCCAGTAAATCTAGTCCTATCATCATTGAAGATTTTTGCAAAATGCCATTTCAAGAGTAAGTTCATTTCGATCTGTGATTTCCGTAGATTTGTATTAGAAATATGTCGTCAACATTATTTTACTGTATTACAGATTCAGAAATATGGATTTACGAGAACTTGGAATATTAACAGTAAGTCTAGATACTATATTATAGATCTACATAATCATTTATAACTTAGTTTCCACAAAAAATGTCTTATATTTTTTGTTTTAGAAAAAAAACCTACAAAAGGCAACTCTTTTTCACGAGAGGTATTTGAAAGTTGTTAACACTTTACGAAGTGCCCTGGAATTTCATGAGAAGAATCCGGAAAGACATCCCTTGTACCAAGAGGAATGGAAAAAGTTCTGGAATAAACGATACAAGGAATTAAAAAATGGTAAATTTTCAATATATTTTGTTTGATGTGTGTGTGTTCGAATTCAGTGTTATGTAGATTTGTCAGAACCAGTTAATTAGTAAAAAAATCACGATTTTAAGTGTTGCTGGTTAAACTAAACTGACTCCGAAGTAGAGAAGCTTTGTACCATTTATTCAGGTGCTCAATGGAGACCCTAATGATGAAGATTGTTTGGTATCTAACATGAAGTTTTTTTTGTAGAAAAAGTTGATGTGAACACATACAATTTCAAACCGGAATGGATTGTCTATTGGAGTGGTAAAATCAAAGAGATGCATAAGAAGGAGCTGGATGTGAAGAAGGATGAAATATGCCGGAGGCTCAACTTGACAAGTAATGATAAGGAACTCATGGAATTATTCCAGGTGACCCTGGATCATCTTGTGCAGTTTGCCAAGAAAAGGTACGCTTAAATCTTTGATTATTTTTTTTTTTACTAGCTTTCCCGACAGACCTTGTCCTGTGTTCCTTCCTAACTATGAATATTGATTTCGAATTTGTATGTTGATAAACTTATTACCTTTTAACCAATGTAATTTAGATCGATGCATCTGTTTCAAATCACATATTTTCCATCGACATTCTGACAGTTCCTGTCAAACTTTAATTTAATTTAAATTTTTTTAAATTTGGAATAAGAATTATATTGTTAAAAGTACTAAGAAGGTTACCTACTTAGAGTTTTCTTTGATTTTCTAATTATCCACAAAACTTTCTAAATTTTTTCTTTCCTCCTGATAAAAACCAACATTACAAAAAACGAATTAGCTTAATCGGTCCAGCCGTTCAGGCGTGATGCTATGACCACAGAAAATAGCTCTCCTCTCCATTTTTATATAATTGAAGATAAAGAAAAAATAGTTTTTTCTATTGCAACATCCTTCAATTCATTCATGAAGGGTTGCTTCTTGTAGTGACTCTTCCCGCCTCCTGCCCTCCCTATTAAGTCTCATTAATTGTCATTTCAGTGCTTAGGAAAGATAGATCCTAAAAGGTTCCTATTTCCTGGTTGGAACATATGTTTTTGGTCCTTATGTAAAAGAAATCTGGATACTAAACTAAGAAAAAATGTAAACAGTCAAAAATCAAACCCTGAGATATTTTAATTAGAAGACACCTTCTTTGCTCCTTATGCGGTGTTCAGACGAGGCGAATATCGCCAGGACACTAAAATATCGCCAGCCAATTGAACCGTGTGAACAGATTGTCGATAAAAATGGTTGAAAGCGATATCGTCTCAAGTTGAACGCCTTTCAACTTTTGTATCTGGTGGAACGATTCACGCATGCGCAGATATGCGCGGCGTCCGTATGTTCTGTTTCTTGACAGTTGACAGCTCTGCTCTAAATTTATTTCTCCTTAGAATCCAATTCCGCACCCAATATCTGCGTTTTTTTTTATTTTTCCTCAATTAGGAGTCTTTTTATATCGTCTAAAACAATATTTTCAACTAACTCCAATTACTCCGCGACTTCTACCTCGACGTCCGCCATTTTTAAAACAATCAGCGCACCTGACAGATTGAATGTATGTCGGTGGACTCGTGTGAACACATCAGACGATCTATGGGCGACCGAGCGATATTTTTTTTATGCAAGCGAAATCGTCTGGCCTTACATCGCCCCGTCTGAACACCGCATTATGTCCCCATATCCTCTCCACAAGATTTTCTCTACTTTTGAATTAACTCTTCCAATCACTATGTACATGTAAAAGGAATCTGGATAAGAAAAAATGTTAACAAAAAAATGTAAACAGTCATAAATCAAACCCTGAGATATTTTAATTAGAAGACACCTTCTCCCGACACTTGTAGGTTTATTAACATCATCTTCTATTGAAAGGCTTTAAAAAAATGTTTTTTCTGCAGCTATATTAAAATCATGATATTATTTATAGTAAAAATCCTCCACCAGTAATTCAAGAGCTGTTGAAGAATGAAGAAAAAGAATGGAAGGAAACCGAGTTGAAAATAGAAGCAGAAAAGAGAAAGTTTGTAGAGATCAAGAAACGTCAAAAATTGGTGGACTACCCCTCGGAGAGGTCCCGTTCCGGGTCTGTCAAAGAATACCGCCAGGAGTTGAGCAGAGCATCTCCTATATCTGAGGAAGGGTGAGTTGAACAAAGAATAATTACTCACTTGTTTCCTAATGTGGACAGTTGAAATAAAACCAAACCTTCCATGGTGTCCAATATCAACGATCATAAAAATACACTCTATTTTCCAGTTCTGACTCTTTGTTTGGTATAAACGCACTCTTATGCGTATTTAAGAATTCTCACAACCTACCCGCTCTTTTCACTGTTGGTACCCAACCACTTCATCACGCATGAATTACATTTTATAGCATTTTTTTTTAACTTGATTAATTTCTTTTTTTTTTGCAGCTGGTCGGATGAATCTGAGAGTTCTATTCTGGTGAGAGAGAGGGTGGGATCCAAAAAACCAAGAATGATCATGGCCAAAGAAAGGTTGGTATACATACATCAACGGGAATTAAGACGAACCAAGCATTTTTCACACTTTTAAGACTTTTTTTCTTTCAAAATTGGCTAATGTTATAAAATTCTGTGAAGCAGTAAATATTTTGTCTCTTAATATATGTAAAAAAAGATAAATTTCATAGACTACATAATTAGTTCTATATTAAGCCATGTATAATTTTACCATTCCCAGAATTCAAGATAAGGCTGTTTCGGGTTACTCCGATGCAATCAAGACCGCCGAAGAAGATGTCAATGTTATATCTGTGCTGCGTTTATTGACGGCTCTGGAAAACTATTTGGGCAGCTTAGGAAGTAAAGTTTTGAACCTCTTAGCATTGGCTTTGAAAATGGAAAAGGTAATATTTATGAAGTTAATCATTCCCTTAGAACCTAAGATACGTCATTATTTTGAGCACACTTTTATCCATCTATACCATTCTTTATGCTGATTCCTTTATTTCTTTAACTTCTTACCTGGCCAGTCTCAAGGATGGAATTGATGTTGCCCATCCACTACATTTCCAAGCCCTGTCAATTTGTTTACTTCCACACCACATTCTTTCCCACTAGTTGGTAACATGATTATTCCGAGTAGGTACTCGTATTGCCCAAGAATTTAAACTGTTTGGTTGATTCCATAACTAAAGTAAGATGGTATTTTGACTTGAAAAAGATCCGCATGGAAATTCAAGCATTAACTTAATTTTGAAGCCGTTATTTCAGACAACATGGACCCTTTACATCTGGTATCACATGGCTGTTATTATGTACCTATTGTATTTAAAATGATTTTAATATTTTATTTTTTGCATAACAATGTGATGCTCTGATGTATGGTTTTGACAAGTTTGAGTGCCCAAATTTGGGCCTAGAAACGAGAATAAACACAAAGTACAAATTTAGGTTAATCTTTTGATAACTACAATTTTAGATGTTTATTTGTTTCTTTCCCTTTTTAGGAACAGGCAAATTCCTCTGAAAAAATTTTGACAAATGAAGAGCACTGTATGCTGTTTGAAACCGTTAAGGAAAAGCTAAAAGGGCTTCTCTTGGCTGGTTTGATCGACAGTCCCGCCGTGCAAGCCACAAAGAAAGCAATACAGTATACAGCCTCGCTCGTTCACATCGCCTCCAAGCTGGTGGAAGAAGAAAAGAAGAAAGAGGAGACGCAGAGCATCCCTCAGAAGGTATTTTCTGTTTTGTCAGGAAAAGTGGTGAGCCGACAACAACTATATATTCAGCTTTTTTACTCTATTTATTTGCATTAACTCTTTTATTTATTCAATTTTTACAAGGCAACTTTGTTAGATTACTCCTACAGCTATGTCACTTTATTCCTCAAAGTTTTCAGGTAGAATTTATCTGCTGGCATCTTTTTTATTTCTTTTGTCAATTGTTAGAACCAATATTTGAATTTTCTACTTATTTTTTAATGCTTTTCTGCATGCCATTTGTTTTGAAAATAAAATGAATTGAGTGCACATTTTTCTTGCATACTTATGTTATGATGAACATTTCAGGCAGTCCCCGTAGAAGGTATTGGTGCAGTGGAAAAAGCAGCTATAGCCCATCAGATAGCCAGCGCACTGATTGCCCAGGGTAGAACAAATGTCACTACAGAAGAGCTAGAATCTCTAGTCAATGCTGTTGTTGGGATGGTGGATAAAGATGAAGCTAGTATGTTCAATTAATTTATTTCTTAGTCCTCTTGAAATTTTGCTAATTTATATGATCCTAAATGCGTAGGCAACAATTCTTTTAAACATCATATACTTGGCGCATTCTAAGGATGTCCAAGCCGAATAGAAAGGGAAATAAGGTAGAGTATCAACCAATGAAGCCTTGACTACATTTTTACTGTTGCTCAATCTGTATCCATTAGAAAGAATGAGAGAATCATCATTAACCAATGAAGCTATACCCCTACTTTGACATAATGTTAAATATTGTAATGAATTTTTATTTATAAGCTTACATTTCTTTTTTTTTTTGTTAGGTTTGTGTAATGACGTAGTGAAAGTTTATTATTATATATTTAAACAAACACAGTTGCACTTTCATGATATTTTATTGAGGCTCGAGCGCTTTCGTCTAACTCACATAGGCATTATCAAGAGACTAAGGGCCGGTATTTCGAATGAGCATTATACAGCCTAATAGTAAATGGACATATAACTTTAAAGGATCCACTAACTCAAAACGGGTCTTTCATGAGAAATTTAATGGACCATTGGTTAATTGACAATTATCTTGTTTTTTTTTTGCGACTGGCAATATTGAACTTGTTGCTATCTTTCACTCTATACATGTCTGAGAGCGAGACGCGCGGTAAACACCATTCGTTAGAAAGAGATGACAGACAAGGTCTTATGTGTTTGTTTTACTGCAACTGTCAAGTCAAGTTTTATTTTATTTCTGTTATTTAAATATTTTTAAAAGGGAACCCAAACAAATATATAAAATAATTCATATATATTATTTTCTGTATTAAAAATAAGTATTTCGAGATTATTCCCATTGGTTTATAATAATATTATGTACTACGTGCGTCATCTTGTGATTTTGACATTTCACTTAGCATTACTAAAAAAGTGAGATAGGGTAAACCATATAGTAACGGCCCACCTTATAGTGATTGCCCACTTAAAAAATTATCTTCAAAAATAAGGAAACCTGCCATATGTTTATTATTTTGAACATTAGAACAAATAGCTGGGACCCTAATCTACCTACTAAGTTCATCAATTCATTACTATGTGTCGATATAGAATTTTTTTGGTGATGTATTTGTTCAAATTTGGCGCGTTTTAGAAATTTCACCAAATTTCTTACGTTTTTCTTAAGGAAATTGCTAATTTGAAATGCTAATATTTCTACAATTTTTATGTTAAATAATCATTTTAATCCCTTATTTGAGTTGTTAAATATTCAAAGTTTGTATTTTAACTTGAAAATTATGATTATATGAATTATTTTACGTGTTAGGCGGGGTGGGCAACCACTGTAATGTTTAAGTGCACACATTCTGTGATTGCCCGGGGTGGACCATGACTATACTTTTTTGAAATTGTAAAATTTCGTAATTTTTTTACATAAACGCATAAATTATGCTTTCTTTTTACTGCAGTTTTTTTTTATTTTTTTTTTCTGATGACTCTAAACAATAGTTGCCCGGGTGGGCCACCACTAAATATTTGATGGGCCACGACTGTCTGATGCTTCAATTAATATTTAATGGCAGTCAATATTTTAAAAATGAATTGATCAATACAGCAGGATTAATGTTTTCACATATTTATATTGCTTGCTTTCTGAACTTGGTGGTTCTATAGGACATATTTTCAAAAAAAGTTAAAGCTTCCCCACTACACATCGGTCAATTATAAAAATACATAAGAAACCCAGCAACAATCTTGGGCGATTTCCAACCAATAACAACAAATGAAGAAGAGGAGGATTGTTAATGCCTAGAACATCCAGCGAATGGGATCAAAAATTCAAGTTTACGAAAAAAAGCGAAGTCTTCTACATAATTCACCTAAAAAATTTTTTAATTAGGCCAAAAATATCAAAAGCAAGGGAAACAGTTGTAAAAGAATAGGTAGTACTTGCAACATCATTGGACATACCTACAGGGAAATTAGGAAGAATGTGTGTGAAAGCTAGAAACAATACCATACCAGGCGTTGAAAAGAAAAAAAAACAGAAAAAGATGGATTTCTTTATTATTCACCAGAGCTGTGCGGTACTCGAGTACAAGTACTCGTGGATTGTACTCTGAGTACTTTTGGTGTACTCGGTACTCAGTCCACGAGTACATTTCTCAAACCTGTACTTGTACTTGTATTTGGTGCGTTTTTGAGCCTAAAATGTACTCGAGTACTTTGAATGTACTCGAGTACATTTGAATGTACTCAAGTACATTTAAAGTACTCGAGTACATTAAAGGTACTCGAGTACATTTTAAGTTCTCGAGTACATCTTTGGATTTATTGGAATACGTTAAACCTACTATGATGCGTAATTTGTATTTCTTTTTGCAAGTTGAGACTTGTTAGGTGTCGTAATTATTGGTAGTGACAAAGTGTGGATGTATTATTCTTGTTTTTAATTCGAGAGTGACGAAATTATTGCTTTTAAAACCCGTGTATTATGATTGAATTGGTCATTTCAAAAACTTAATAAGGCTTTACTTTTAAAAAGATGTGTTATTGAGGGATTCATCATTTTATGGAGTATGGTCGGAAATCCTACTCTGCTATTGCTCCTTCACGTAAAAACTGAAGTAGGTAAGTATATTATGAAAAAATTATGATCTAATCTGTTGAATAGAATAGTATAATAAAAATATATAGGTACCTACTATAAAACACAACGAGCTATAGAGACGAGGATGCTAGGTATCTCATTGCATGATAGGAAGACTAACAAATGGATAAGACAGAAAACAGGAGTCAACGATGTGGTTCAGAAGGTCGCTAAACAAAAGTGGAGTTGGGCTGGTCATGTGGCCAGAGTAACCGACACCAGATGGACCAAGAAAGTTCTTGAGTGGCGTCCGAGAACCGGGAGGAGAAGTGTTGGCAGGCCTCAGGCGAGGTGGTCTGATGACATTAGACAGATTGCCGGGAATGGGTGGATGCGGCTGGCGCAAGACAGAGGGCGGTGGAAGTCACAGGGGGAGGCCTATGTCCAACAATGGACGCGAGAGGACTGAAAAAAAAAATACTATAATGAGAAAACAAAAATTCAGGACTTAGATACTGAATATCCCATAAGTGAATAAATATAGCATTTGTAGGATTTAGACAAAACAAAAAGAAGACGTTGAGAATGATATGTTCAAGCAACTTGTAGCAGACGCTAAAAGCGATATGGGGCGGTAACTGTTTGGTCTATCAGGGATTTTTCAGGCTTTTACAAGACCAGCACTTTAGATCTCTTAAATTCTTGGGGGTGTCCATTAATCACGTGAGCTCTAAAGGAGAGAGGGGGAGGGGTCAGAAAAAAATCACGAAAATCACCAGGGGGGAGGGGGGGGGGTCTATTTGGAAAATCACGTGCATTTGTTTTTTTTATCAATGTGCTATCAATACAATAACATAGATAAACTTTAAAGCAAACCAAATAATAGCCGTTTGTAGATTACCTTTTGGGAAAAAGTCGAACTTATTAATTATTAAAAAAAATAAATTAATTATGTCATAAGTAGGTAGGTACCTACCGACCTAAATTTTTGCATTGGCCCAGCCACGGACATGAGGCGTGCTCGTGGACTTGTGTGGAATAATATCCTGTTGTATAGAGGGTAAAGAAAAAATACATCGATACAAGGTACTTAAGCCTAGTTCACAGTAGCGTGGTTTACATTGAGTGTTTTTTGTCGAGTGACGAGTAATTAAGTTCTAATGATTGTCTTTTTAATAAAAAAAATATAATAGGAAGTTTATTTTTCGAAAATAATCTATACTAATATATGAAGAGGAAAGATTAGATTTTTTGTTTGTTTGCATCGAATAGGCTCTAAAAATACTGAACCGATTTGAAAAATTCTTTCACTTTTAGGAAGCTACACTATCTCCGGCTATATTGAATTTCCAAAAAAAAAAATGGGTAAACAACGAAAACTCCAATAATGTAACCCAAGGTGTAAAAAAATTACCTAAAATATTATTTTTGTCGCGAACGCTGTGAAAACTAATGATGATAGAATAAAATAATGTACTACAATTTTGTAGAAGACATCATTATTTACAAAAAGTATCGCGACAACATATGTCTAACTATTATAGTTATGCCACAATAAGTGTTTTTTTATTTTAAAAAAATCAATAAAATGTCACCTCTAGAAAAGGCTCTTTATTGGTATCTTGGTATTACTCCTTATTAAATAAAATTAGTTCATATTCAAGTCTGCTTCAACATGTTTGTATAACTTTTTGAATTATTCAATTCGGACATTCCATTCGAAAGTTATCACGAGTTTAAAAATGTGAGTATTGGAAAAAAAAAGCATAGCCTCTATCATCTCAACTTATCCGATGTAGAGTGCGTACGGGAGCGGGGAGGGGACTGAGGAGAGTCATGTCAAGTTTAGTAGAAATACCGCGCGACTCAGTTCATTAGCTCGCTCAGTACCCCTATTCTCTGTTTTATCGTAAAGTAGTCACGGTGGTAAAGTGACGTGACACGATACATTGCAATGCAATTATTCCAGATTAACATAATATGCTATAAAATCGGACGGAAAGCCGGTAATCAAGAAAAAAAAAATAATATGCTAGGTATAAAATATTTTGAAAAAGTTAGGGATCTGTATGAAAACTAAATTATTTTTAAGTATCTATCTACCCGTGCGAAGCTGGGGCGGACCTCTAGTATAAAATATATACATTACATTAACAATTAAATAAATCGAAAAAAGGCAAAGCCTGTGTGTGGGTGTAACAATGAATCAACAATTTTTGTAAAACTAAAAATTAGTCGAGCTGAATAGCCGGCAGCAGTGTTGCCAACTATTAGTAAATTGCGACTTGCGTCCGGGAGTCCGGGCGAATCGTAAAATTTCCGGGTCATTACTTTTCCAGAAGACCTTTTTTTAGTTTAATTATACCTACCTTTCCGGATACAAAACTTTTTTAGCGAACTTTCAACTTTCAGGATACCAAATGTTTGAATTGATCATTTTTAAGTTTGTGTCCGGGTCCAAACATTTTATAAAGATGGCAGCACTGGCCGGCAGCTTAGTCGAGTCAATTAATTTTTATTGTGTTCGTTTGAGCGAATAGCGCCTCCGACCAGTGGGCACTGCCTGCTGAGTTTCGCACTAATGAACTGTACTTGAATATAGTGTGAATGATTTTTGGTCGAGCAGCGTGTAATTTAGATATTAAAGTTCACGATACTCGACCTAGTGTGAACTTGGCTTTAGTAAATAATCATAAGTGAGACTATTCTGCTCACGCCCATGAGGGCTACTCATGATCGCTGTATCCTTGTTGATAAAAAAAAAAAACACGTTGACATGTTAATTTAAAAATGCTCATGGTTGACCTTATTTTGGATACCCTAGTAGACTTTCATGCACACGAGGAATGGTCATGTCATGATAGAGAGTGTTCTAATGGTATGATTTCGGAATTAAGTACCTATAGCTGTATTGGCGCGCGTAAAGTTCTATAGTTACTTGACATATAAGTACGTACACTTTGGTTGTCGAGAAAATATGGCATTAGTAACTTGCCAAAAGAAAATTGTAGGTAGGTAGGTACCTACTAAAAAAATACACGTGATTTGGGGGGGGGGGGTATTTTAAAAACCTCACCAAAAATCACCACGAGGGAAGGGGGGGGTTCAAAAAGATCCAAAAAAACATCACGTGATCAATGGACGCCACCCTTTCGGCAGGTGGCCCGCGGCAAGGATATTCGCAGTGTATTCTTATTAGTCATTATTGTGTTAATTGACTTGGTAGCCTAGTTGTACTGGCGTGGACTTCAGATCCGAGGTCCCTAGTTCGATTCCCGGTCGGCTTAGAGTTTTCGTAAGTGTTTTTTCACTTGAAAATTCTACCTGGGGTTGGCATGTCTCGGATTGGACGGGACCGGTTGACTGAAAAAAATTGCCTCAAGCAATAAGTTCCGCCGGCTATACTGACACCTTTGTATAGAAAAGTGTTATGTTTTATTATGCTAATTGTGTTTTTTTTTAATCTTTTTTATGTATCCTTGTACTGCTGTGCACTACAACTCTATATTAAAATATAAATTTTATTGTAAAAGGCCGGCTGGTTGTAGAACCAAATAAAAAAATAATTGTTACATTATGTTTTGGCCCCATGATAGAATCATGTGCATAGAGGGTGCCCGTGATATTTTCATGTAGCGCAAAGCAGATCAAACAATCAATCAATCAATTCTCCCTTTTACACCCCACTCAGGGGCATAGGGAGGCAACAAGAGCTCTCTATTGCGCTCGATCTTGCGCAATGTTTATGACCAGGTTAAGCAAAGCAGATAGAGGTTTGTAAAAGATTTGCGTTTAATAAATCACTCATGTACTCGGTACTTGTACTCGGAATTTTGTACTCGAGTACTTCGAACTGAGTACTTGTACTTGTACTCGAGTACATTTTGTGTGTAGTACTTGTACTCAGTACTCGAGTATTTTTTGCCTGTACTCGGAACAGCTCTGTTATTCACCCACGAAAGGGTTAACATTAAAAAAGTAGGTACTAACCTACTTATTGTATGTCTAAAAACCTCCGCCTTTAAGTGCATTTTAGCCTCTCACCACTTCTCCAATTCAATAGAAGCTGAGCATGAGCACATTTTTAATTTACCTGCCATATTTTACCATAGAACATTTTGCGAATGATATATTTTCAATGAATCTGGACTCAACAAAAACATACAAAAATAACATTTAAACATATTTCATTGAAAACAAAGCTATTAAGATGAAAGAGAGAGATGTTCAGCATTGTAGATCGAATCCAAAACTTCCAGTACTTATAAAAGTCAACCGTTGAACCACGAGGCAGCCAAAATTTAACTTCAAAATTAATAAAAGTATGTATTACAATTTATAAATGGCGGAGAAATGGTTATTTCGGGTATAAAGAGTAATAATTGATGTGATTGTATCGTTTTTCATATATTTTTATAACAATCTTTTTGTTTTTCAATATGATTTTGTTAAAAATTTCAAGTGGGCCATGACTGTAATGTGACATGGGCCATCTCTGAATAGAGGTGGGCCATGACTATATATTTTTGAACATTCGAGTTTAGTATTTTTTTATAAATTTTGATGAATAGTTTTTTTGATTTTGATATCAAATTTAAAATCCTCAAACTTCATAGAATGCAGGAAAAAATAAAGTATTCGCTAATTTAAATAATTAAAATATTTATAGCAATTTGTTGGAGAGCGTATCCTTAAGTGGGCAATCACTATATCGTTTACCCTATTTTTTATAAAATAGACGATATTTTAGTACCGCATAGTTCCTATTTTGATGCTTTATAGAAAGCATTGTAATCCGATTTATAAATTGGTCAAAAAAATGGGCTCTCTCATAATAAGAATCATCAACAATTTCGAAAAACGGTATGAAAACAGACAAAATTGGCAACCATTTGACAGTTCTAAATTGTCCATTAGTGTGCTATTGGCTGTTGGAGCAGGCCACTAAATTTAATCTTTCATTAAGGTGTTTAATGCCCCAATCGCCGCTATTTGACAGTTGAAAGATCCGTTTTTTTCTCTTATGGGACATTAATGAGTTAATCCTCCATTAAAACTTATTTGACTGTATAATGCTTGTTCAAAAGATCCACCCTAAAACTAAAATTTAAAACAAAATTGAAGACATTGTACAATATTGGTAGGAGAAGACACAATTACTAACACATGACAAAACCATTATTATTACGTTTACATGCAGTTGGGCAAGACATTATGATAACAAATACAATGTGTTTGAGGGTGACAATAGGATGGGTGTGCGTAGGTTGGGAATTTAATGGAAACATATGTATTATTTTAAAGTAAATATGACTACCTATTGGATTTGAAATAGTGGAGATGGTGCTGGGATTTGTATATTCACAATATGTTCGCGGGCGGTTTTTATGAATTTCTAATGTTTCTTACTTATATTTAAGCTTATATTTCGTCCATAGCTTTATCTTTTACATGGTCCGTTAACTTCCCTATGCGTTTTATGTTTTTGTCTCATCCATAGCATAGCTAACTCTCACCAAATGTGGAAACCAGATACAACATTGTTCATTACTTTTTTGGGTTTGAATGTTGTGTGTGGGTCCATGAGATCATTAGATCCAAAGTCTGAATTTTCCCAGCTAAGTCTAGATTTGCCTTCTCTTTTATTTATTTAAGTTCACGGCACAAATGTGCCTTTAAACAAGATAAATCATATACAGCAACATAAATAACAGCATACAATAAGCAAAAAGAACAATTCCAATGACAATAATAATTTATAAAAATATTAGAAACGGTAAAAACAGTCAAATATACATATACAACGTGATGAATAAAATAAAAAAAATAATAACAAAATCAAATCACAATAAAAAAGCAAAACAAAGCCATTGTAATGTAGCAAAAGAAAAGAAAAAAAATAGGAACCTCGTTAAAATAACCATTTACAGATACAATGATGAAAACAATATTAAAAACAACAATGATTCGCAATCAACAAACTTAAAAGCAATGGAATAAATGAAATAGTAAAAATAATGATTAGCAGTCAATATACTTAAGAGCAACGGAATAAATAAAATAGTAAAAACAATAAATGTCAACAGTCAGTATACTTAAGAGTAGCGGAATAAATAAAATAGCAACAAATAACAATGATTAGCAGTCAGTAATTACACTTAAGAGCAACGGAATAAATAAAAATGTAAAACCACCAATTATTAGCAATGAATTAACATGAAAGCAACAGAGTAAATAAAATAGTAAAAACAGCAATGGTCAGCAGTCAGTATACTTAAGAGCAACGGAATAAATAAAATAGTAAAACAGTAATGGTTAGCAGTCAGCAAACTTAAGAGCAACGGAATAAACAAAATACTAAAAACAATAATTATTAGCAAGTTCTTCATGATTCGATTTTTTATTATTGTTAACCAGTACAAAGGGAATCTATTTGAAATATCATTTGAAAAATAATAATCAATTTGCTTGTTAGTTGATTAAAATATTCAATGTATAATTATAAATATGATTGGTAACTTTTAGAGAAAGCAAAGCTAAAGAACGCAGCTGCTGTTAAAGAAACTGCCAGCGACATGACCACTGCCAATGCTTTACAAATGCTGCAATCTGCCTATGCTTCTCAGTGAGTAACAGAATAAATATGTAATCTCCTATATAAAATTTATAATATTATATGCACTGAAAATATAATATGTTTGTCAATATTTCAGATCTGCAGCACCGAAAAAACCAGTCGTGGAGGAAGAATCTCTTCCCGCCATAGAGGTGTTGAGCGATTCTGATTTGCAAACGTTGTTGCAAAATTTTGAAGATCTTTCTGCCGATGAACAGAATGGTTTGATTGCTTATTTGAAAAACTTGGAGAAAAAGGACCCCAATAGAGTTGAAAAATTGCAAAAGTTCATATCTCATAAGGTGTCACTTGAAGATACCGGTAAGTGTTTCACATTTGACTAAATGTAGTTAGTAAAATTGAGAAAAATTGTTGGCACTGGGGCTTAAACCCACCGCAAGAAAACTGAATCTCGTTGATAGCAACACCAGAGTTTGTTTGCTACACCTCAAAACTTTCAACAACCTTTTATCCAATCTGTCATGAAGTTGTTGCATGCTGCTTTTGTGAGAGGTGGTTCATATTAATAATTATGCTTTTACAGTGAGAGAGAAGAGTCCTCTTCTGATGAGGGAGAAGAAAGGAGAGAGTAACGAGAAGAATCCAGTTGTAAGAATAAACAAAGAAGTGAAGAAATCTAATGATAGTGAAGAAGAAGATGATGACTACAATTTTGATGATGTATGTTTGTCTAACATTGTAATCTCTTTGAACTTTCTATGTCTTTTTATTGAAAATTATTTTTAGTCAATTTAGATTCTTTTCTTTCATTATTTATTTTGTTGTTTAGTTGGATTCATTTTTTTTTAATATTGCCGAACTATTACAAATTTGATTTTAATTCATTTATATTTGTTTGTTTTTTTTAAACTCAGTACATTCTTTACTATGTTGAATTCACCCTCTACTTACTTTATCAAAATATATATAGGGATAGCCTATTTCTTTTCAATCTCTTAATTTAGATTTTGTAGTAGGTACATGTAGTAGGTATGTCCACTCTCCAGGTAACATTATTGAATTGTATTAATGTGCTGTATAATTGTAGGTGTTGAAATCTGCTTCAGCTAAAGTCAAAGAATCTCAGTTGAAAGAGGCGTTGGAAGTTGTACAAAAATCATTGAGTGAATCAAAGAGTAACCAAGAGAAATCATCAGTCAATGTGAATTTAATAATGTCCAAACTGTTAAGCGCTCAACAAGAACAAAGTAGCAATCAGAACACTAGTTCCGGTACAAGCAAGCCTGATTTGTCATATGAAAACATTTCAAACGTTTTGGGCCTGGTTGCCACTTTATCCAATCCAACCAATTCAGTGTCAACTAAAACAGATGTTGTGGCTTCTTCTTTACAAAATTCTAATATTCAATCTGCTGGAGCAAGTTTACCATCGGGCTCAAATATGAATCAATGGGATGCTCAAAATAAAATGCAAAATCCTAACCAATTTCCTAGAAATGTCAATAATGATCAGGAGGCATGGGAGAGACCTGGATTACCAACCAACACTTTTGAAAGGGAAGAAGGTGGAAATATGCCTATGTATGATGTTGACAGAAGTAGGAGACCATATGAGGAAAATGACAGACCAATGTACGATGTCAACAGCCGGAATAGGATGCCATTTGATCCCAATAATAGAAGTAGAATGCCTCTCGATATGAACAGAGAAAGAATGATGCATGGAGATAGAGATGTAATACCTTTTGAAGGTAATGACGGAATGATGGCGGGAGATGGAGATGTAATGCCTTTTGAGGGTAATGACAGAATGGGTGAAATGGACAGAGGTATGATGCCTTTCAATGGGGGGCAAAGGGGTAGAGCAGGTAATATGCCCAACAGAGGTGGCATGGCCTTTAATCAAAATGATAGAATAAATTTGGATGGACCAATGGATAGTGGCGTTCCGTACGATAGAGACCCAAGAGGGGGTATGGGGGAAGATAAAAGAGGGATGATGCCATTCGATGGTGCAGCTAGAGGGAGAAATGATGGGAGAATGATGATGAATAGAAATATGTACGGAAACAATAATTACAATAACATGGATCCCAATTATGATAGAGGTTTGATGTATTCGGATGCTCCCTATAGAAATCAAGGGATGAATGATCAGAGGATGGGCTGGCAAAATCCCAGTTATGACATGAACCAAGGAGAGATGTATAGCCAAGATGGCTATGCCGGGAATGCTATGGGGATGGAGGGAGGCCAGGGATTTGGGCAGATGAGGGGTGCTAGGGGCGGTAGAGGAAGAGGCGGAGGCTTCAATAGGAGGGGGAACTTCCCCAGATTTTAAACTGGGATACTGCACAGCTACATCTCACAAGATGGGTCTGCCCAACTGCCTCTGCTGTGTACTTTCACTGGCTGCTAGTAGGAGAGCAAATGGATGAGAAGGTGTTATTGAAGGAAGTCATGCAACATAGAGTTTCATGTTACTACTTGTGTGTAAGTAGGTATAACGTTTTAATCTAATCCTAAATTAATAATGATCATGTTAGCTGTTGAAGCTATTGAACCATTTAGAAATATACAAATTTGAATTAGATACCTATACTTAATATGAATTGTAATTTAAGAAATAAAGAAATTTTGAAATATTTCTGCCCATTTATCCCTTGTATTTCTTGCATTTTTTTTTTACTTTTACTAACATTAGCATTGATTTTGTATAATGAATTAAAATCAAATGAAAAATATGCCATTATTTTTTTTTTAAATTAACACCTATTCAAAGTTATATCTAAAAATATGTGTGTCTTAACTATTGGAAAAATCACCAATAATTTATAAGATATGGAAAGCATTTGTAAAAGTCATATTGATAAACTTCAAAGGTTTGGAGTGGATGGTGGCTTAGCGATACAGTCAACGATGTTGAAATTGAAGGTCGTGGGTTCCATCCCCAGGATGGACCATTTCCTTTGTTCACAGAACAAGCTGGGAGCCTAGTGGTATAGGCGCTTACTTTTGATCAAAAGTTCTCAAGTTCCATTCCCGGTTATGTCAGAATATTACACCCTTTTTTGTCACTTGAAGTTCTACTTGGGATTGGCCTATATCAGATTGCACAGGACCGGTTGACTAGAAAAAATTGCCTCGGGCAATAAGTTCTTCCAGAAGCACTAACACCTTTGTATAGAAAAGTGTTGATTAATTTATTTAAGCTTTGCTGAGTGTGAAAGATGTCAAGAGTGTATTTGTGTTCCTTTTAGATGAGCCCAGAGTCATTAAAAAAAACACAGAATATTGCTATGAGATAAAGTAAAGAGTAAAAGAACTAGTGAGAACCGTAGAAGAATTAAATATATGAATTATCCTCTTAGGAAAATCACAAAATTGTTCATTTCATAAACTGACAACAAACCTCTTTACAACCTGGATAAAACGGAATAGACTAAACGGAAAGTCAGTAGACGACTGTGGTAAGCCCATAGTGGGTACAAATCAACATTCGAAAATTAAAATGTGATGGTTGCACAAAATACTTGATGCTGGTACATTCTGACAAGATTTTCAGGAATAAATTTGAAGGAGAATTTCTTGACTTGTATTGGTCCAACCTCTATAAAAGCAATTTATTACCTTTATAGTCCAAATTGTTTACACTTAAATGAGAAATCAAATAGCTACTACTAAGGCACACATTATACCAGTTTTAACCAGATCCTAACATCATTTTATGTTGAACTAAACTGGTTTATGCTCAATGATATAAAATTATATTCCAGTTATAAAAGTGATTTCACACAAGTCCAAAGAAATGAACTCATGCACATTAGTATTCGGCCATAGAACAAAATCTATTTTTTTTATAACTTTCTTTCTGATTAACCCATAATTTTTTCATCTATTCTTACACAAAATACTTTCAAAATGTTTCACACCATCCGAGCATCAAATAAAAGAAGATGGACATTGATTAAATAAATAATGCCATGGTTTACTCTAATTTGTCATCAGTTTGTGTGTTCCAATAACCATCCATGATGTATGGGAGTGAATCTTGGACATGGACAATAATCTGTTAGTCTGTATAAATTGCTGTAGAAATGAGATCACTACGCAGGAAAAAACGGATTGATAAGATGTTATAATTTTAATTTTAGAAAGAAATGTGTAGTGAATCTTCCGGCAGTGACAAGGAATTGAGGTGGTTTGGGCATGTAAGGATGATAAAGAATGATATTTGTTTTGAATGAAGCAAAAGAGGTTTGCCTGGAAAGGAAATAATAGAAGTTCGTACCCTCTGCCTACCCGCTCCGGGAAATGGGTAAAAAAATGCTTTTAACAAGTGTGAAGCTGTAAAGAGGAGTAAAAAAATGGTCATTTATTCAGCACAAAACTCTGCGTGTTGAATTGCTGTCGAAATTTCATACCACACCTCAGTGGACCAAGGATCTTTTTCTTTGCAATAATAATTATTGATGCCATCTGCTGCTATGCTTGTATTATAGAATCAAATGCGAAGAGTTAGATCCATCCACGTGTTATAATTAATTCTCTTCAGCGAAGGTTCTAAGCAAATGCAAAGGGTCTATTTATGTATAATAGAAAAAGACTTGGAATATTTTTTATAATATTTTTTTTATTCATATATGTTTTTTCTTAGTAGAATTTTTAAGGATATACTTCCAATTGGAAAATCACATTTTTTTTGATATTTTAGTTTTTAAATAATTTTTTATTTTGTTTTTTTTTTTTAAATATATTATTTTTTTATAAAACAAAGTAGTATTAGACAATCTAAGAAGACAGACGACTTATCAAATGAGAAAAGTACAAAAAGTGAAATATGTTCCACTTAAAAATAATTATAATCTTACAACAGACATTTATATATAATATATATATATTTATATAATCAATATATTTGTACCTCTTGTATAGTAATATCTACATATCATAATATATAATCAAATTAGTTAGATACCTAGTTTTCTAAACAATTACTTGACACCTACTATCACACGATGCACAACGAGCCACTGTGATTCCAACGGTCACTCTATTGTGACTATCACATCACACTTAGTAAATCAAAGCACATTTTACCACCATTCATCCAATCACAGTGACTCGCAGAACTTAAAATTATAAACATGTTATGACTACTTTTATTTTGACTCTGTGAGTGTCCCACAAGGCTTAAAGCAAATGAAAATTTCATGAAAACTTCACATACATCAAGTAAAATACCGCAAGTGAATTAAGCTCATTGAAATTATGAAATCTCATATCGATTTTTATTAACTTGAGGTTGAGATCAGTACTTGCATATATGTCTGTCTGTATAACATTTCTTTGGGAATCTTAATTTATAACAATTTATGAGGTGCTCGAAGTGAATAATGGTTGGATATGAGAGCTGTTGTAAATTAAAAGATAACAAATAAAAAAAAGTAAGAAAACCCAGAAACCATAATGAAACAATACCAACTAAAAAACAAAATGTATTGTACCACATTCAAGATATAAAGGACTTACATTTAAATATTGTCTATGTCTACATACATAAGACATATTAACTATGTACAATGGTTGAGATCAAAATGGCGTCATTATGAGTCTGTAAATAATTACAACTCACACTTCTAATTTATTGAGGATGCTCCAGTCAATCTTGTGAAACGATAATACTATTCACATACACACCTTACTCACAGCACACTATATACTTATCTAATTATATAAAATATTCATGACATATCACACCAAGATTTATTATAATTTTTATTTTCACATTCCTATCTGTTTTCATAAAAAAAATTCTTGTTACAACACATGAAGGTCCCGATGTTCCCTACCAAATGAGGCGGACGCATCAACTCCCCCAAACACAACCCAGCCTGAAGGGCCTTACTACCTTTAAAGAGGGACCACCGATGATACCCTATCTGGTACAAAGATTCCAAGACTTTTTATCAATCATCACAGAGTGAGTTTCAAGAGCAATGTTAAAATATATAAAAAGTTATTAGAAATATAATAACTAATAAAGAATATGACAATGCTGATTACAAAGTAAGTGTTAAAATATTATTATACTAAATGATTTAAATGGTTAAAATGCAGACATGTGAATAACAACATTTGGAAGAGATCAGTTAATTAAATTTGATGACATGTTTATATAAATATAAAAAATTAATGATACGAATAATAATTAACAAATAATAATAATGAAACACAGTAGCAGCATGACCTACACAAATTACATCACAGTTTCATAAATTGTATCTTATGTGCGGGGAGCATGGGCCTAGAGCCGCCCATACCACCACCAGCACATAGGTATATCAAAAAATATTTTCAAAAATAATTTGAAATGGCGAGATTATATATTCCCATCCAATCACGTGGAGCTTGCCGGACAAGGCAACGCCTGATGGGATTACAGGATATAAGACATGGCCCCTCCTCAGATGCTGAAGAGCCAAGGAATACTGATTCTGATATACTTCCCTCCTCTCCTCTCCACTTCACTCCTGCTGATACGTTCTGTACAGTTTCTTTTTGGTTAAAGTGAATTCCGGACTTATCACCATGGTGCTACTTCCTGCCAAGTTTCTGTGAACAATCAAAAACAACTTCATTAGCATTTTACTAAATTCAACAAATATTCCAAATTGCTTTGAAATGAGCATTAAGAATGAATAAAAAGCCGTAGAGAAACTTACTTGAGGAAATGTGGCAGGATTTGCGTCCAAGCTGGAGCTGCGTGGTGTAGAGTGAGGTGAAGTTCAAAAGTTGAAACAGTACAAGGATCAAAATGTAAAGTGGCTAGAGGTCTGATGTGCTGAGGAGATCTTCCATGGTGGCCATGTTCTTGTATTGAAAGATAGAGTGTAGCCCCACGGAGTCCACAGGGTTCTGATTCGGCTTGAGCCTCGCAAGCCCTGGCCACTGCTGGTAATAAGCCTGCGGGAACTACCACTTCTCCCACTTCTAAACGACCCTTTGCTGCTCTTAGTTCAGCTTCTAAACGTTTCCTTAAAGCATCACTACCAGCTCCTTCATTGCCTGTGAACAAGTAAAACGCCGTTTTGAGTAAATGAGATTCATAATAAAATAGTAGGGAAAGTTAAACTCTTTGTTTGGTCACCCCATACTCCTACCGCTCCTACCTATCGCCCGATACAATATTTAGCTATTGTGTAGGTACCTACAGCCTACCCAGTACTTATTATGCAAGTACCTCCTGTATTACACACACATACTAGTGTAGCGTAGCGTAGTTACAGCCCCGATACTACCGGCAGAGGATTGTGGACCTACATTATGCCGGCCGGCGATGTATTTTGGGAACAAAATAGCGTGCGCGCACAGGAGTAATGAAAAGGGCTTGAAAAGCTACGCTTTTACAGGACAAAGAAAACTCCTCACAATAAAAAAGATTTATAACACAGACCTATGTAAATTTTTCTAAAAAAACACATCACCATGAATCATAAAACTAAACCACAATTAGAATAAAAAAAATGCAATATGAAATTAGTACTACATCGATGTACCATTATTTACTTGCTAGTAGGTATTATTCAATAGCGCCAGCTGATTGCATTGTCAAGACTAGCGTTCTTTGATCAGCGACCCAACAAACAAAGTAATGCAAAAATTAAAGAATCTATTAACTTTTAAATATAATTGTCTAATTTGAAACACATAATGTAGAAATTTCTATCACTAAGTAGAAAAAAGTAATAGGTAATATTGGTTAAGTTTTGCGAAAAAAATCTACAAATTAATTAAAATAAATAGTTTACTTACATCTTTCAATGCCAAATGCAAAGTTGAATTGATCTGGAGACGGAAGAATTTCCATTTTCTTGATTTGTTGTTTGCAAGATCAGAAACTTCAAATTTATTTTTTATGTATCGCCTATAAAATTCAGGTTCTACAATATCACAATAATGTTTTATTTGCACAAGTAATATTTTAACAGTCTTAGTTTAATTTAAAAATAAAACGAATATATTGCGGAGATTTTAAATTCCCTGAAGTAAAAAGACGGACTTTAATTTATAACTCTTGTACACGAACGAAAATTTCTTTGTTTTTAACGTGGAAGTTGCCACTTTTCACTCTGAACGTTCACCACTTCTCGACTTCAGGGACTAACGCAAACTTGCTCCCTACATTCGATTAAATAGTGCCCCACTACAATACCGGCTTTCAAACCGGCTGCGTGCGCGGACTTGTCGCGCTAGTGATTTCACCAACACGTCAAAAGGTTCGAGTATGTTCTACCGCCACGATACAACATAGACAAGCTTTGTACAAAATCACCGCGGTTTTTGCGTTACTGTTTTCTTCGATTCTGTGATGAATAGGGACGCTACAGCTGTAGAGACAGTGGTGGGGAGGAAGCGTGTTGCGATGTTGCCGCTTGCTTCGATAGGTTTTCTTTGTTCTCGTTGCCAGGGAGCGAGGCATCGTTGCAAAACTTGTTTAACCCATTACGCGGACAAAGGATTTTGCATTTTGCGATTTTTCTTTTTTTTAAAATACTGTAAAGTGATATTATTTAGAGTAGAAAATCTTTTATATTTTATAAGAAGTATTAGACCCGTATGAGTGGTTCTTGTTTCAAATTATTGAACACGAATGAACTGTGTTTTGTGTGTGTGTGCCTACGTGATTATTGTTGCGTCCCTACGCCTTCCTTAATTGCAACTTGTCGGATGACTTCTTTGTTGGTTTTTGATACAATTCAATCATACAAAGTTTTATTTATTGAAATACTCGTATTTTTATAAGTTGTAGAGAAATAATGCAGTTAAATATCAAAAATTAGTTCATATAAAGTGTCATAACAGAATTAATGGATACAAGCATAGGTAGAGAAGTATCACAGCTGATGCATTGTTGTGGAAAGATGCACACACACACATGTACGCACAGCTGTGTAGTAGGTACGCCAGATAGGTGGAACTGGCATTTACTTATTACTCCCCTTTTGAGTTTGGAACTCACAAAGGACTTTGTTGTTTTGGGTTTTCTTTGTGTTTAGGATATTTTGTTCAAATCATGCGTTGACAATTTATTTAACACTAATAATGTATTGACAGTTCCAAACATTCAACTTTTTTTTGGTCTATTAATCACAAGATAATTTTTTTTTCATTCCGAATCTATTATTTCGTGTACCTACCTACCTATTTGCTTTTGGATGACGTTCGTATTTTTACATTATAGTGTATTTTGAAAGTAATGTGTTTATGTCTCTAAATTGAACATGATTTTCTTGAAACAAAGATTAAAATGTAGTCACAATTTCATGTTTGATTTTAAAGAACTTCGGAGCTTTTGTCATTCTCTCATTGAAATTATCAAGAGAAGAATATCGTGATAGACGAAAACGTTTATAATACGATTCTATAACAAAGGGAATCTGCAACATTGTTTTGAAATTATTCAGCAAAAATGATTTTTCGCGACTAATGGAAATACAAAAACATTATTTTTCAATATTATTGAGTATTATATAATATACGGTTCTTCAATAATGTTGATAATCGACATTTAAGTAGGTTTTTTCGAAGTTCTTTGTCTAATATTCCAAAGAAGATGAAAGAAGCTTTCAGAAAAAAAATCAACTCGAATGAGGCCAATGGATGTTTTTAATTATTTTAAGGTACTTTTATCTACATATACCTAAGCTGAGGAAAAACAAACGACTTTTCAACTGAATGGAATAATGAGATATAAATAGGTAGGTATGTGTTTTAATTCTGATCGTTCCAAGAGGGTTTAGGAGAAAACGTCTAAATTCGGCTAATATTGTGTACCGGCTATACTTGTATTATATTTTATATCATAAGCCGGGAAGGTGTAAGAATTGATCTATAAATATTTATATTCTTGCAAGATAGAAAAATACTCATCTCTAGCCATTTATATTCCGATGGCTTCTTCATACATTTTCATTTGTTGATTTGTATTTCTTTAACTTTAGGAATATCTGTCGCATCTATAGGCAACTAGGCCTGCAAATATAAACAGGTATAGGTACTTTAAATATTATTGAAGGTCTTCGAAATCAAATAAACTATATTAATCGTTGTATCATATCGGATTAGAAACTGGCTTTTTCCTGATAAATTAGGCAATCAAATCAAGGTATTGGGAGACAATGAGTCTGTCAGATCTTTGACATCGGGGCTAAGAACTCTCCAAAATAAAAGGTCCTTTCTAAGTTCTGCTCTTTCATCAATTTTTTTCTGTGAAATTAAATAGATTCATAGTTAAAATTGAAGTCACATATTCTATACCTACATGCAAAACCTCGACTCGCATTCAAAAGTAAAGCCCAAAATATTTTAATATCGATTGAGTAGGTATGTGATTGTTCATGATTGCTTTTTAAGTATAATTTGAAATAAATGTACCTAACCCATTTTTATATATGTTAATAAGAATAAGCAGATCTATGTTTATACTAACGAATTTATTTCTATATGTCTAATGATATTATTATAGTTACTTCTTTTTAATATTTCGACTTATGTTCTTCGATGAATTTGTTTGTCGTCTAAATACATATTACCTATTTTGTTTGCTGAAGGTATGCTTTATCTATATAGAACACAGCTCGTTATAGGCCCTGTATGACTTCATACTATTATGCACGTCGACCATACAAAAATGACACTAAAAAATGATTCACGAAAGGCTTTACATACCTGCATCTATGAGTCAGCAAGCACGTTATAAAAATATAAACCTAAGTCAAACAAAAAACAATACCTAATAATTGAACACCAAGATTTTTTTCAAAATTCTGAGGACGCTAAGTCTCAGAACATTAAGTGAAATTTTCATTATCTATTATCAATGATGTATTTTCCCTAATACGAATTTTTGACAATTATTCTTTTACCCTTTAGAAAATTTTATATTTTTTTTCAAAGATGGGATTTTGATGTGAAAAAGTTCTAACTGAAGTTAGTAAAAATCACGGTGACATTAAAACTGACGTAAAATAACTCATGTGATAGGTAAGTATTATTATACACACTAATAAGAAAATTCATTTCATTATTTTTGTTATTGATAATTTTTATGAATAATTTTAAATGATGAAATGTCTGTATAATCCACATTCGGGCTAATCATTCGACGAGACACGTATCTACATATCATAATGTGTAGAAATATTATGCCGTTTTTATCTTGTGAACTTCGATTCTTTATAATTTCCTTCATGACGTGAAAATATCTCATTTAAAATTTAATTGCCAACATCCGTATAGCAGTACCAAACCAGTATTTTCTACATATAAATTCCAGATTTTTAATGCCAAAAATTACGCAAAACTACTGTAAGGGCTAAATAAGTCTTAATTCTTTCACTGCCATCTTAATTTTATTTAAAAAAGTTATTGTTTTTTTATCATAAAAAAAGTTAGGCATGCAGCTGGTATTTCAGAAGTTTTTAACGAATGTTATTCTTTTTAAAACATCCACGGACAAACATGCTCCAAGTGCCTTTCTCCAAATCATGCACAAATTTATATTTTGAAGCAATGAGGACGGATTCGTGTAGAAGCATCAGTGATGTGTCAAAAATCAGTGATGTTTATTAGCCACTAGCTTTCCCGACAGACGTTGTCCTGTAGTACTTACTATGAATATTGATTTCAAATTTGTAATTTATACAAAAATACGTTTAAAATATGTTTGTATGTTAAACAAATTTCTGAAAGCTTGAAAGAAATTCTATCAAAAATCTGCATACCATCGTTATGAAACGTAATGGTAAATAAACATTGTGCTAAGGGATTTTTCACAGATGGTGTTGTTGTAAGTAAATCCATTCCATACTAACTTTAATATTATATTTTATATTATTTGCTATCATTTTTTTCGTGTTTTTAATTATTATTCTGTTATCCAGAGCGGAGAAGAATCCAATAAACCAAGCATCATAAAAATCTGCTCAGCCGATCTCGAGTTATAAGTGTTCACTAACCCGACTTTATTTTATATTATAGATTTATAGCAGATAGGTATCTATTAGTAACAATTTGATATTGTAGTTTTTTTTTTCTTATTAATGAATCTGGGCTCATCCAATGTGACATCTTTCACAGAAAGCAAAGCTTGTTTTGTGAAAGAGAAAGATGGTGGCACCGGAGCAGAATGAATGACTTTGGTCAAACATTTTAGACATATATTTTCTATATTACCCATTCCTAATATCATACTTGTCTTCATACATACCTACGTATATCTAGCTGGTACACACAAAATTTGACTAATGTGTGAGTACTTAAGTACCTGGTTAAAATTCGTACTGAAGTCTAATTTCGTGAACGTCGATTATAATATTATGCTTCTTGAAGAAAGATACAATTACGATATGTAGATGCGCGTAACCCAGTTTCGAATTGACAGCATTACTATTAGGTATAATAATTCGCTTATAAATTAATGACTCATTATGATAAGTAGTGTCATATTTTTCCGTACATATGGACACAATAATTTCGTGCGGTATTTAATTCCTGTATTGGCGTGTTCATACCTGCCAAGGCGATATTATTATATCGTACGATACAGAATACGATCGCTGATCTGGAAGAAAAACGTCACAAGTCTAAAGTTACCATTTTCCAGCTATATTTACACCAAATATTGTAATTGCTATAATATTATTTGTCCTTGTCATAAGTATAATTCACGTGTAGGTATGTAGACAGATGGATAAGTTAAGTTTTTCTACTGTGCTTATTAAGGTCTAGGTACCTACTTAATTTTCGAAAAGACAGACACAAGTCGTGAGGGTGAACTAATGATGTCGCAAAAAGGCACAACTCGGTAAAAATTATCAAGTTCATATTATTTTTAACTAGCTTTACGTACTTGTCTTATTTACAACCAAGTCATAATTCGAAACATCAAGTTTTACTTACCTATATATAAAAAGTTCAAAAACAAAAAAATAATAATTTAATTTAGTTTTTCAGAAACTGTACCAAAAGCAATGATATTTTTTAGTCTATTGTAATAATTATTTCTTACTCTCAGAATTTTCAACGTAGGTACTTTTTAGACTTTCATATTACTTACCTATACAGGTTTAGAATAAAAAAAATGGTTCTCCTGAAAAAAAAAAAAAAAAACGTTTTTTGAACTGTGACGTTTTACTTCCGGATCTGCGATACATCTACATACCTACGAACAACCATAAAAACCCAGTGAATCACTGCCACTGTATGATGCAACAATCCGCGTTCATGAAAATCTTTTCAACGTCGGCCCACCCTCTTGTGCATAGTTGCTATAGGGGGGATGGCTGATGAAATGCCGGCCGCTGTGGTGATAAGCACCACACTTCACTTTAAACTCTTCCGCGAAATACACTTTGCGGAACATGATGCAACTTTACTTTAAAACACCGCATGCTTTAAGTCAGCGAAGATTAGGGAAAATAATCTACGATGTCATTACTTTGTCGTTATACTGAGGACATTTATGTTTCATATTGTAATTAGCAGTAAATTTTGACGTATAAGAGGCTTATAAAATGGTCAGTAATTATTTGAAAGTCCAATAAATCAATTATACCTATCTATCATTTCTTAATAAAGGATCCCAAATTTAAATTACCATCAGGGGGACAATTTATCATTTTTTCCCGTTGTGTATATATATAGCTAACTCTGATCAAGTATCACAATAAGGTATATCGACGAAATATTATTTTCGGCTGCCTATTATTTTTGCTTATTATTTTTGACATAGCAACCAATATCGAATAACAGATCGAACAATCAGTAGAGGAATCTTATTCGAAGATTTCCTCAATCGTTGCTGGATGGATTCATTCAAACCTTGGAAACTTTGGATATTGATTATATTCCACTGACCTTCCATCAGAAAACCATAGTCAAATGAAATGATGTCTTGGGTTTGTTGTAAAATATAATTTATAAAAATAATGATCACTATCAAAAATAAGTGCATTAGTTATAACTACATTATTTGCAAAATATTTGATACCTTTCTAATTTTTATTTACGTGCATGCATAGGTATTAATCTATCTGGACCGGAAGATAAATAACTGCATAATGAATAGGTAGGTACTTATACCTATTCTGATTCCCTATAGCTCTTTCTTTACTTTACCTAGATCTTTCTAGAAAATCTGATGCAATAATATAACTACTGTATGGTTTTGAAGTATTTAATACAGTTTTCCTTTGATACATACTCATGATGCAATTTTATTAAAACTTAGTATACCTACCATTCGTTTTTGTTAAGTTTAATAATTATTATCAATTAGAAAAAAATTTGCTCAAAACTGATTTGAATTAGAAAGCGACCAACTAGAAAATTATAGGAGTTCGTAGCCCCGCAAGATGCTACGAACATAATAATTATCTTCCTACGTTTGCTACAAATATGAACTGACAATAATTAGACCGCTTCAAAGTGCGACGGTCTCGGATAAATCGCAAACTTGTTAGGATTTGAACTATATTATATTTAAGTAATTAATTATAAATTGGTCATTTAAGATGACTGGGGCTGCCAATTAACTAGAACTAGATTCTGTTCACAGCTTTCTGACTTTATATTTTGACTAAATTGACTTAGGACAGCTGTTATCTTCTTCTTCTTCCTTGTAACGCGGCAATCCACGATGGCTGTCAGCTGTTACCATGTTTGATAAATTATGGAAGATGTGCTAATATACATTTATAATTTTTTAACCAGCAATGATGATTGATTGCATTTTCATTTAAAAAAATGCGAAATTTCTAGAATTAAAATTTGAACTTGTTCATTAGTGTTCAATTCACTTGATCATTAAAAAAAAAACTTCACTTTTGTTTATTTTGAATTCCAAGGAACAAGTCCAAATTTTCATATAAGAAATTTCGTTTTTTATTTGAATGGATAGGTAAAGGTAATACGCAAATTAAGCTATTTCCAACCACTCACTAAGGCACGCGTGCATACGGTATGACGGATATTTAACGTTTTTTGACGAATGACCGTTAAAATTATTAGCGTGATTAGCTGGAAGACCTAACAACCAGCTGGAAGACCTAATAACGTCCACAAGACCATAAACCACAGAAAATTAGGACCTTTATGTTTTTGGATCAAAGATGTTGAAAGCTAAAAAAGTTATAGGCCTGCATACAGCAAGATAGAAGTATGGTGTATCAAAAATAACACTACATATTGGTTGAATTTCTATTCTTCTTCTTCATCCAGCTTCTTTTATCTGTATCCTACGTCAGATGTGAGGGAGATTTAATATCATTATATACAACAAAGAGCATCAATGTTTTAGTAAAACTGACTTAGGAGGATATGACTTTTTTTCTTATAAAATTGAAAAAATAAAAAATAATAAAATAATAATGTTGGCATTGGATATTATTTCAAAGAACATCTCTGGCAGCAACGCCGATCTACCCACATGGCTCTCAAGCTTGTAAAAATACAGCGCCGAGCCGTCTAGCGACTCAACTCGTGTTAGGTACCTGGGTACTCTCTCATTACATTGGTGGGTAGGTAGGTACTTGTATTTACTTATCTGTACATACACATACTATGAGAGTTCGCAATCTACACGCCATTTACACCTAAGTACTAGGTACGTTATGTAACTAAATACAGCCATGTACCAGCCTGGTATAATACCCATACCTACAGACAAAGTGTCGGGAATTATAATACTCAGCACAGGTAAGACTATCTGCATATGCAGATAGTCTTACCTGTGCTATGAACAGCTAATATGACCGTCAACTCTACGCTTGCATACTCTTTCTATTCTATACACAGTCCTATGTACAAATACATCACTCATTCCCGCAGGGCATTCATCAAACATTACCTACTACTTACTACAATACACAAAGTTTCCAGTCCAATAAGACATACTTTAAGCAAATAAACCAGAAAACTAATGTAGATCAGAAAGTATTAATCTCAGTTTTGTTTATAGACTTGGATTTAGCAGCAATATAGAACAAAACAAGAATCTTGAGAATCGAACAATCTGCGTTTTAAAATCAAACTGAAAAACATTAAAATCTTTAACAAAGCAGGATTTAAAAACCTTATTGACAATAAAATATTTTTGAGCAAAACTTCACTAGAGTGCCAACTTTTCCAAAGGATCGCTTCAAAGTCAATCTCGCATAATACTCTTCGAATCTTTAGTAGCGTGACAAAAATTTAGTTTTTTCAGACCTGTGGGGCTAGTACCTACGAGTTTCATCGAAAGCTAATTGCACGCTAATAAGCGCTTATTAGTGTGCACTAGTGTTCGAAAATCAAACGATCGAATCGTTCGATCATTTTTGTATGGAAATTTTTCGAAACTCTTTCGATGATCGTTTCGATATTCGATAATCGAAAACATATACTAGTGCTACAGATCACTAAATAATTAGTCTAGTGATTTTTTTGGACATTATAAGTGAATGTCTGATAGAACAGACTGGGAGTATGCTCAGGGCTGAAGCTGAATCAGAGAAAGTATAATCGAATACTTTTAGAAAGAGAGGATCTTTTTACTTGTAATTTAATTTTAGATTTTACTGTACCTACTATTAGAAAAATAAAAACCTTCCTTTCGGCAAGTTTTTAGAATATAAATCGGAGGTAAAGTTTTCTTTATCACGAATTTCTTTCACCGGGAATGAAGTTCATCCTTATAGAAACCAGATTACGCTCGAATATTGGACTCTTTATCTTTCATAACTAGAAATAAGCGCTAATGATTACACACACACACACCCTCACACACACACACACACCTACACAAGAAATTTCCATTTATTATTTATGTGAATTCTGATTCAATATAATGGCAACACATTGACTGATTATTGTCATGAATAATTTATTTAGATAATTATATATCTTATCGTGGTTGATTTGATAATGATCTGTTGAGCGTTGTAAATAGAAAAAATACACGTTTCGAGAGATGTCTGGAGTTTTCCATCAGATAATGACAAGATAAGAGGCGCGCTGTTGTCAGGCTGAAAGTGCCAGACCAGCTAGCTGCCAGAGTGAGTAATTCTTCTGAATATGGTGCAATAATTGGGAGATACCAGCCCTCATGAACTTTGTAATTGATTGATTGATGTACGATGTCGTGTGATGTATACCTACCTAAAGTAAAACATCTTTTATTTAACACAGTCCATTTCAAAAATTCGTTAAAACAGCTGATTTTGTAATAACCCATGTCAGAGACAAGGATAGAAGTTCACGAATGAGATTTGACACCCTAATAATATGGACAGTTATGTTAAGGAATCGAGCACATACGACCACAAAAGGATAAGATATTCTGTCTTCCACGCCATCTTGTTGCCATTTTTCTTCTATCCAGGATGCTGTAACTGATGTCAGTTATGGAATCTTTGGAGTTTTATTAGCAGGTAGGTTTCTACAATCTTCCTCTTTTGTCAAAACCTATGCATGAGTTGAAGACAAAATAATATGCTAATTAATCAGCATTCATATGTGAACCCTCATCTTAAATACATCTAGTTGATTATATTTAGTGAACATCTTGTGATGTTGCTGGGATCATTCAAAATGAAAATATGAATATTATGTATCAACTTATTTTTTAAGCAAAAAACACAACTTCAATTTGTCTTTATAACCGTGATAGAGTAGAGTATGCGACATAGAGTATTTAAAATATGTATCCCAAGTCGTCACCCAAAAAATGGACATGATGGCTCTCAGTTACAGAAACCTTGTTAAAGAAATGATGAAGATGGTCGAAACTGGAGTTCGAACTCACTGCTTGTAAAGACGGCGAGCTAATCGCTAATCTACCAAGTATCTACCTACATGGTAGGTAAGGTACATCAAACTTTTTAAAAGTATATATAAAGTATTAAAACCATAATAAATCGTATCTAACATCGTTTCAATTGCGAGTATTAAAACCAACACACACACCTACTGTTAAAACGCTGTTTTCTATTGCAATAAATCATTGATCCGAATCGTAGCATGTTTTTTTTGGAGTTGTTAATGTTTGACTCTGCGAAACTCAAAGAACCGGTCTTACTTCCTCATCGATTGTCTTCCTCCGAAGAGCGAGTCCGGAGAGGCACATGGACCCAAACAGGTATGAATAGCCACACTAAGTAGTATGATAGGTACACTTACAGGCACTCTTTGTGCAGATAAGATCTGACATGACCGAGTTAATGGGATGCTGCACTCTGTATTAGAGATCTTCCTCTTTGTCGACTCGTTCATTTTATCTTAATTGTTTCACCTTTTCTTTTATATACCTACTTCCTACACGGGAAAGTTTTTTATTTTATTTTAGTAAGTGTGCAAAAGGGCACTGTCGTTTAAAGTAATAATGTCCATATCCATATAATATACTCTTACTAGGTAAGTAGGTAGGTACTAATATTTTTCAATATCCCGTACGAGGTGTAATCATTTGTCAAAATAACTTGTCACATTGTCACAATTTGTCAAAATACCTACTTTTTCTACGTTTGTTATTCTAAATTAGTTTTCTCGACAGACATTGTCCTGTAGTCGTAAACATTTGAATATTGGATTAGCATTCTGTCAATCGCTCCAACTATCGAACAACTTACTGTTTCAGTTAAACGCTAATTTTATGTCAAAATAAGAATTAAAATATATTGTGAAAAGCATTAAGAAGGTTAGGTATGTACCTACCTACATACTTTAAGTTTTCTTAAATTTTCTAATGTTCTATGTATGTATCATACTTAATTTTTCTTTCATAAGAACCTTCTCCTGACAATTGCAAACATGACAAAAAAGAATTAGCGAAATTGGTCCAGACGTTCACAGGTGATGCCATGACCAAGTAAAATAGGGTTCTGTACCCCTATTCCGAATCTCCGTGACATTTACGCTGGCGTGAATTAACAAAATTTTGTATGGGCTGCGGAGCTTTCCGAAGCATTCTGTAGTGGCGTTATACACATTTCCATACAAAATTTTGTTAATTATTTATTAATTTGATATTTAAAAAAAAAATTATAGGTATTTCATCCAAAAAGGATGATGATACTCGTACAGCCACATGATATACCTAATATATTTACTTAATTGAACATCTTTTCCCAATTAGGTTTTGTTGAGATCTCTATTATTTGACTCCATACTCAATTATTAAGGATTATTTTTATTTATTTATTTCAAGGTTGACATTAATTTAGGTATTTATTTTATGTATTTTTTTTTTGTTTTGGTAAACTGATTATGTTATTTAATATTTAGTGTGTTAGGAGATTAAATATTATTATTAATATTATGATTATTATTTTTGTTTAGGTACATATAAAAGGCGTTTAAATAAACATATAGGTAAGTAAATCGGCTTCCTAACGGTTCAGTTAATGACTTTACTGATGGTTGTGCTCGCTGCCGATGCATTTATTAAACAGGGTAGTGTGGAAGTTGACAAAAGTGTAGGTATTTGTAATCACTCAAGTGAGCTCAGATTTTTTAGATGCGTGTACCTACTGACTGTGTAGATGTTCAACCTCCGTCTATACGAAAAAAATACAACTCATGACTCTAACAATTCAGTAGGTACTAATGTTCGATTTTTAAATGGAACAAACCACTACGGGCTTACGACCGTCTTCTACTGTGACCTTTCGAAGGCTGGCTTAGTGTGATCACTTTACGTTAACAACGTTCGCCATTAAGTGGTAATGTTTGAGTCTTCGAAACTCTAATCATGAGAATTCTCAACATGTTCAACATGTCGAAAAATCTCATGTATGCAACAAGTAGAGATTTAATAATAAATGAAATACAGAGATAAAAGCTGGAAATTATTGAGAACAAGAGAGCAACCAAATTTAATATCTATCTATACAATTGCGATATTTTTTTGTACGTAACCTTGGTAAATTTTTTTACCAAGTGAAAATAGTTCAAAAGAAAAACGAAATTCAGCTACATAATACGATAGGTAGTACTATTTATTCTGAGACGGTACGAAGTTCGAAGAACGGGTTAGCTAGTTATTCAATATCTTTGTTCTTCAAATATCCATCCTGTTTTAGAGTTCCAAGTTATAGATTAACACCGGGCATATTATTCTACCCTTGTATTTGAAAGTGTTATTTCATTTATTTATTGGAAAGAAACTCTGAAAATATCTGGGATAAAACAATGGTAGCCAGTATACTTGTCAGACAGTTCCGTCCAATTTAATCAAACAGATAAAAAAATAGAAAAATATTAGAAAGTTGGTAAGATTATGCTATAAGTATAAATTAAAAGTTCAACTAAAGTACCTAGTAGGGTTAAAACTCATCCATTTTTTGTTGGTTTAACACCATATTGTGGGAGAACCGTAATAATGGAGTAGGTCCACTTTTTTCTATAAACAAGTCTATAACATCATGGTAGGTATATGATTCGTTCATAAAACTGTGTGACAACGATGCTCAATATCGTCTTTAAGTGCGTGCATGCCTACTGGTATATTTAGTGATCCATACTGTGTGCGTGTGTCTGTAAAGAAATCGGCACTCCATCCGTAAGCCTAGTTCACACTAAGTTGAGTAGCGAGTAATTTAGTAGCAAAATTACAAAATTAGAAAAAAATCTTTCACACTCTATTCGAGTACAGTTCAATAGTGAGGAGGGTTTTTGAAACAAACAGGCCTCAACACAATGTAGGGGTTTGTTTTAAATTACTATAAACAGTTACCCACTTAGATCATTGTGTTGTATTGATGCAATACCCGATGTACAATACGAAGTATAAAATAATAACTACTGATATAATAATATGAGAGAGATGCCAACCGAACACTGAACAACACAAAAAAAATGTTGACAAAAAACATAGAATCTCAAGTGCTCCAATAACAGATACTACCGCAAAACTATTTATATATTGTGTTAGTTAGTAACAATATACGTCTCCTGAGCGTTCAAGTTAAGCCAAAAAAACATTAGGTGAATTTTGTTTCATTTACACAGTAGTGTAAATGAAACAAAATTCAATAGAGCTAAAAAGATAGAAATAAGAAAAAAATATGTATCTAATAATATAGTTTTACTCTAGCGAAACGCCATTTTTTTGCATCTTATGAACTGAACTAAAACTATATAGTTTCCCACGTTTAGCATCCCCTACGGTGAATCACTGGTCGCTGGTGGGGCAAAAAATTTAACAAAATGTAACGGGTTCAGACATGTTTTGTTACTAAATTACTCGTTACTCGACTGTGTGAACTATGCTTTAGTGCTGCTTTTGTATAGGCACACTGTGTTGGTCAGCGAGCCAATATATATCGTAGGTGATAGAGATTCGTTGTTAACCGGTTTGAACTGCAACCTCGAGCAGCTAATCTATAAACACACTATATACAGTAGGTATAATCATTATCTATGTAGGCACAACAAGACGACAGCGGTATACTGTAATGAGGTGGCGTACTGTACTGTACTGGGACGGGAGATGATAATTCGTCCACACAGTACAGTAGAAGTTCAGTAGCGTATAATAAATACTGGGTAGCAAACTCAATACTTGATTAGGGTCACTTTGTACTACACTCAATATCATTTTATTCAGTTCAGTCACACGAGTACGAGCTCTTTTCTCCACTTTTTCGGTGTAGGTACTGTCTTGTTAAAATGATGAGCAGGAGGTTGTCATAACATCTCGCTGTTAGGATCAGGTGTTATGCACTGGGTTATGCTCTGGTAGGTAGGTATAGGGAGCGGTCCGTCATCTGACAAGACGGCAGTCTTTCAAAATATATGAAAATGTTTTTTGTTACTACGTCAACAATATTGACCATGTTCTAAACTGACATACCTACTCACCGCTGATTATAGTAGCGCCGTATCCGTAGGAAAACCGATAGAGGGAACGTTTTTCTACGTTGGATACTGGTTCAAAATATCCTTGTAGATTGGTTACTCGATCTCTTACCTACATAGACACGGATAATCGCCGACTTAAAACAAATAGGTAATGCCATTTGCACTTTTTCGTACAAATATACAAATTTCATCAAATTAAAGAAAGCTTAAAATTATGTAGAAATAAAACAGCAAACAGCTAAAGATGAGAAAGCTGTTAAGAATTCTCATGATTAGGAGTTTCGGAGACAAACATTACCACCTAATGGCGAACGTTGTTAACGTAAAGTGATCACACTAAGCCAGCCTTCGAAATAACAGTAGAAGACGTTCGTAAGCCCGTAGTGGTTTGTTCCATTTAAAAATAGAACATTATAGGTACTAGTGAATTGTTAGAGTCATTAGTTGTTATTTTTTCTTTTAGCTAAAGATAGGTTGTAAAAATATACCAACGTAGACGTAGACGCGAAATGTTTGCTTAAAACTAAAATAACCGACACGTCAACAGCTGATATTATTTTGACAGTTCATATTGTACCAGAATTTGAATATTAAGTTCGGATATTCGATTTTTGAAATTCGTTCCACTCTATTTTTTTTATTATTCGTTCGAAATTTAAAATAGTACACTTCTGTTCGACGAGAACTCAGACATCTCAGCTATCGTCTAGTTCTCAATAACAGCCACCGTACATAGTAATCAGTCTTATTATTGTGTCTTTGCCCACGTCAGCAGTGGTGTGATAGAAATGGGCAGGTCAATACGAGATGATGACATGTTCAAATTCACTTGACAAACCACCTAGTGACGTGTAATCAAGCGTTATTGTTGACGATAATATTATTATCTATCTACTCAATTATGACTCTTATAACAAGACGACTATTTTTTACACATTGCTTTCACTGATTTGTCCTTTCTTAAAAATTCGATTGTTGGTTAATTTCATACCATGGACTTTCAACTTCAACCCTCATGTTTACAGCGTTTTTTTCTCATATTCTATACTGAGCACTCTCAAATCTCAGTGATATATTATTTAGGTAGGTGCCTACATACCTAATTACTTATTTTTGGAAAATGTTTATTTTTAGCCGATAAAGAAGATCTTATGACATAAAAGAAAGTCGGATAAGTGCAAACACTTATAAATCAAGATAGGCTAAACAGATTCTTCCGATGTTTGCCCCGGATAACATACCTAATAATTATTACCTAATAAAAAGTTGAAAAATACATAAGAAATAATATAATATTAAAATTAGTATGGAAAGGATTTCCTGCGATGCCAACGCCATCTATAAAAAAGTCATCACAATTATTATTGTTTACCTGACAACCATTGACATTAAAAATATTGGTACGCAGATTTTTGATGGAATTTTTTTCGAGCTTTCAGAAATAATTTTTTAACATATTTTAAACGTACCTACCTATTTTTGTATAAATTACAAATTTGAAATCAATATTCATAGAAACTACAGGACAACGTCTGTCGGGAAAGCTAGTATAAATATATATACCAGAAAGTATACGAGTGTCTTCGATGTTGTTCAAAATAATAAATAATATCTATATTACGACCGTACAATGTTTTTATATGTTGAAAAGTTTGATAGGATCTGATTTAACCTCTTAAAGGTTTTCGATGTCGATGGTGTATAGGTATCTAGTTTTTTTTAAGAGACATTTTTTGTCTTATATTATGGATATTTTGAGAAAATTTGCGCTTTATAATTTGGTAAGTCACTAACCTATAAATCTGACATGTTCATTATGCGATCAATATTTTTGTTTCAATTTCAATTTCAATCAACGATGATCTTTGAAAGTAGTAGGTAGGTATTCCAATCCAGCGTTTCAAAAAGAAAAAGAAATGCGACATTCTATTATTTAGTAGGATTCATTGAAGTAACATCAGTACGTTTAAACCGTGTTTCTTGGTTGTGAAACGTTGCTATTCAGCAAAGTTTTACAATCAGGAAACTATTCGAAAACCCGTGTATTTTTACTCTGAACTGAAGGTCTTTGAAGGATCATATTATTATGATGATTTAACTTCAAATTTCTATAGAAAATCCCTTATTTATGAGGCCGAGGAGGTGATAAGACAGGATTATCCGGGGGAGAGAGCAAGTACTGATGTGGAAGAAAAGAGAGTAAGATAATACACAGCACCTGCTCTAGATAAGACTGTACCGACCATCAGAATGCTGGCACCCACTCAAGTGGACATTAAAACTCTACAATATTGATAGAGTGGACACCAATTGAAATATTTGGATTAAGTTCTCATGTAACTTCTTTGGCGAAAGAAATAATATTGTCATTCACTAACTGTACACTTCCTAAATGAATGGTAATTAACATTAATGCCAATCCGTTTGTATGTAATGTTTAGGTAATGACTGGTATTCTCAAGTTCACGTACCAACTCAACGCATGAAGCTCTTGCATGCTTAGAACTTAATCGGTTGCCAGTAGTTACGCATCTAATGAATTGGATAAAACATTTTCAGAATAGAGAAATATCAAAAGTCTCGATAAAAATTGGATACGACGCAACTCAATCGTGTGTATTTCATTTCAGAATAACAGTCAGTATTCAACATTGTGCTGCTTTAAAATAAATACATAATATTAAGGTACGTTTTTCAAAGATGAATTTTAACGTCATATTGTGGACATAATAATTTAATGTGAGTACCCAAGTAAGTATGAAAATTTAAGGGCATGTAGGTATATTGGAGTCGTCGTAGAACAAACAAAAATAACGTACTTGGGTAGGTTCCTATATCGATCTATTGAAAGAAATAGTATTGAAGGAAGAATGGGTCAGAATTGAAAAAATAAGTGAAGAATATTATGTTCTAGGAGAAACGGGAGGAAGTGATTATGTTTGTATAAAAAAACGTAATAAGGTCCGTTTTCTCTTCTCTACCTTGATTGGTAAAAAAGACAAGTCCACTTTAAATCAATTTAAACATTTTTATGTTTTGGAAAAATTAACTATTTTTTAACTGTTTTTTATTTATATATTTATTTCTTTGGTTACCGGTTTCGGCTACCAGCCATCATCAGACCAAACTTAAAACTGATGATGGCTGGTAGCCGAAACCGGTAACCAAAGAAATAAATATATAAATAAAAAACAGTTAAAAAATAGTTAATTTTTCCAAAACATAAAAATGTTAGGAAACTGTTTTATAGTAAGCCCAAAAAATATAGAAAAAATAGTCAATTTAAACATTTTCACAATTACTTTGAAGTATGTAGGTATGTACCTATAACAAACTTCACGTGGTATTGATTTGAGTTTAAAAAACATCTTAAAATAAATCAGCTTATGAACTTGAAAAAAAATACAAAACAACTGAAGTAAATACATTTGTTTACAACGTGTTAATTGATAGGTTAATGTTGGTGCAGATTCGCACGTACCAACTCAGGTGTGAAAATAGTCATATGACAGGTAACTAATTGGGGTTTTTCTTAATTCTTTTCTCAACAAAACTATACTCTAGTCGAGTGCAGTTTGCAACGATATGTGCCGCTCTCATAGGCCGGACTCCATACTGAGAACGTGGCACTCTCGCGAAACTCCTGTTAATTTAAACACTTCATCTGGATTTCCCCAAGCGGACCGAGCAGCTGGCGCGCTGCCCATCGCTGGCCACATTCGCATGCACCACTATTATTTTATTTATCGCTCTTCATAAATTACGAGCATTATGGGTTTCTTTTTTTCTATTTGATCTAGGTGCCTGCCTATACCGGCAACTGAAATATTGGAGTCGATGCCAAGTCAGAAAGAGGACGATGACGTCTGTATGTCACTCACACGTATCGTGGAAGAGTTCATCTTCTCAGCTGGTGTACTGATAGCATCATCTCTCAATCTAGCTCGTGGAAGGGAATCACTCCGATGGGACACATCCAACCATTTTAAAAGCATTTTCTTCGACAGATAACAGTTTATAAAATCAGCGTACGAACAGCATCTGCAATTAGGTATTGTTTCATTTGGGGTCTAAAGTTCTCTGTAGTTGCATGTTGCAAACAGTCAGTTCTATGATTTCTTAGCTATTCGAGATTTAACACTTTCATTGTCTGCATGTTGAGAATTCTATTTCTATGTAACTAATGTGAGGGATTTTTTGTTCTTAAAAATATTTCAAAAACTGAAACTTTAGGTACAAATTAAGTTTTTCCCTGGCGAATAAAATTTAATCCAAAATTCTAACCCAATCCGACATCATTGAATTAATTTTTTTTTTAACATTAATAAATATATATCGGTTGCTAATTTTTTACGGCTATGCACAATCATGCATGCTAGAAGTGCTTAAAAATACTACTTGACATATTAAAAAAACTTCTTGTTCAAAACTATTTGTTCTATGTGATTTCGTCGTAGCTTTGTGCCAGGTTTAAGATTAGCCAGAAGTGATACTCAAAAAATATTATGTTTAAATTAAATGGTTTCTAAAAGTAAATAGGTACCATTTTGTGAAATCTCCCGAAGTCATTCAAATATCACTTACACATTCTGTTTAGTTAAGAACTTGTGTAAATTTAAAAAATCAATATGTTTTTGAATATAACACATTTATGTAGATGATGATTAATCTCCAATTTGAATAATTTACCGGTCGATTTGCGTCAGTCGAGATTCTCTTACAACAATAATAATCAATATCCAATACACCTTTGTCCACAAAACTGTTGAAATTTAATTGAATCACTGAATGGGGGCGTGTTTTTCAGTTCTGTTTCTGGTTCGGTAAATATTGCTCATTCTATTCTCTCTAACGTCATACTGGTTCATCATGCAGTAAAAATTTGCAAAACATAAAGAGAATCGAATATCACGTTACTTGTATAGCATTGATAATATGAATACCTATATCGATGTGATTCAATAGCGTTGAGGGTACAATTATTTACATTATAAAGCATCCATAAAACGAAAAAAAATTGATACAAGGTTTTTCAACTCTAACAGGTCCAGAATCAAGTTATATTCTTATACTAGACTAAGTCTGATCTGGGGATATACTAGTAATTATACCATAATAACTAACTATCTACTATAGACATGAAATGTCAATTAAACTTAAAAAATAGCTAACTTTGTATTAGGTACTAAAAAGGTAAAAGGTCCCTCCCTCCCTCTGTCTTAAGTTTTCTTAAATAATTGTCTAATTTTCCGGGCGCCTGTCATCCAGTGAAACTTGGCTAGTTTTTAGAACGAACCCCCCACCTCTAATAAAAATCACGTGTACCTATTTTTTTTAAATCTTTAAAATAAAGAAAAACTCGTAAACATGTGAATTACGTTAAATATAATTTTTTTTACAATTTCCAGCATAAAATACGCGCATAAGAAATTATGGCCGAAAGGCCTAGATTTTAGAAATAAATATTCATTAACATAAATACCCTCTCGGTGATTTTTAATCGTCTTCCATTTGTTATTGATATAAAAAAAAAATATATTTTTTCTACCATAGCATTTCCCACGATTTTGACGGATGTTATTACCTTATCAAAGGAAGTATAGGTATACCTACTGTTCACTATTCATTCATGGGCTGGCGCCTTCATACTTCCCTTAGGGCACCATAGAGATGCCATTACCACACAGCCTTATTATACTGGTACAGAAAAAAAACAATTTTACCATTATAACTCTTCATGATCGCAAAATCAAATTATGATTTTCTCTTTATCGGAAATTTTTCTGAAATACGATTGTAGCAAGTAGAATTTGCAGATATATATATCATCATCATCATCCACGGCGCTACAACCCATTGTGGGTCTTGGCCTCCTCAAGTAGTCGTCGCCACTCCGCCCTGTCAGCCGTCCTGCGACGCCAGTTCCTCACTCCCAGGGACTGCAGGTCTCCAGTCACGCAGTCGAGCCATCTCAGCCTTGGTCTGCCAATACTTCTTCTGCCAGTCGGGCTTTCACTCCAGAGTTTCTTGAGGGTAGTGTGTTCGTCCATTCTCTCTATGTGTCCCAGCCAGCGGAGACGGCATATTTTGATGAACTTGCTGATATTAATGTCATCATACAATCCGTATAGTTCATCATTGTACCGGATTCGCCATCTTCCGCCTTCATTAATGGGCCCATAGATTCGACGTAAGATTTTCCTCTCGAACACATCTAGCCGTTCCTCATCCCTCCTCGTCAGTGCCCATGTTTCGCATGAGTATGTGAGAACAGGTCTTATTAAGGTCTTATAAAGCTGAGTCTAAGATTTTCTTGACATAGGCCTCGATTTAACAAGCTTCTGGAGCCCAAAGTAGCTTCTGTTGGCCGCCGTTATTCTGCATTTAACCTCATCACCAATATCATTGGTATCAGTAACAAGGGAGCCAAGATATTTAAAACTATTAACTCTCTCAAACTCATAGTTCCCGATGGACAGGTTGTCATGAGATGTTACTCGGCCTGCCGGGTCTGACACGAGGTATTTAGTTTTTTGCTCATTGATTTCGAGTCCAACGGCTTTTGCTGTCGCTGCAAGTGATATGAATGCATCCTTCAGGGCTACTTCGCTCCTAGCTATTATGTCGATATCGTCAGCATAGGCTAGTAGTTGCACAGACTTGTGATATATTGTGCCACTAGTATTAATTCCTGATTCCCGCACTGCCTTCTCCAACGCGATGTTAAAGAGCAGGCATGCCAGAGCATCCCCCTGACGCAGTCCGTTTAAGGTTTCGAAAGAATCTGATAGGTCTGTTTGTATTCGTACTTGACATTCCACTCGTGACATTGAAACTTCCGTCATTCGGACGAGTTTCTCAGGGATGTCAAACTGTCGCATGGCTGAATACAATTTCAAGATATATATAAAATGAAATAAATAAAAGTGCTGACTTACAATGGCAGAGGGTGCTTTTGAGATTTGGAGGGAGATTCAAGCAAAAAGGATTAATAGAATAGCACGAACTAGAATCAGTTGATCTAGTTCGTGTGACACATCTCATAACCACGCTACACAATATTGTCAACCGATTTTATATTCTCGCAATCTACTCAGGTTTTTTAGAGGTCCATGAACAGTGATTGCGCAGTAACAATAGGTAACGCATTAGAAACATTATTATTATTATCGAATAAATAGTTGAACAAGAGAATACATATTGCGATAATCGTAGAAAGCCACAAACGTCCTATGAACAAAGGCACATAAAACAACGAGGTGCGAATGATGCATGTAGCATGTCGTACTACAATCATAAACAGATCGCTGAGGGTTTTTACGGTAATTTTATAACACTTCATTTGAACTGAATAAAATTTACTTTGTTATAATAAAATTTTATTATATTATATTTATTATTAAAATTTTATTATAACAAAGTAAATTTTATTCAGAATTAGAGATAACTAATAATCTTGAAACTGTCGTGCGCATAGCTTTTTTTTACTTAAAATAGTTTTGTAAAATTTTTACAAGGTTACAATAAATTTTTATTCGGTTGTAAACATGTTTACCCACTTTGGGATTTAAAGAATTCGATTAATTACATTAACGTTTGCTTTCATAGAACCAATAGAACACATGTTGAGATGTTGTTGTTTTACATTTTGACAGAACACTTGTAATATTATTGTAAATCTGACGCAATTTCTATCTTCTGTGGTTCATACCACCTTTATAATGGACTCCCTAGTTTCAAACACTCACTGTAGAGCGCGCAGGTGGGTTAGCGGAGTGGGAGTAGTGGCGTTAGGTGGGGGAATCGACGCCATTTTCATTTCAGTAGTCGCCATGCAGTGGTTCGGTGAGCATCGAGGCTTTGTCGTAAAAACGTTCTATAAAAACGACAAAGCCTCGATGCTCACCGGACCACTGCATGGCGACTACTTGATATGAAAATGGCGTCGATTCCTCCACCTAACGCCACTACTCCCACTCCGCTAACCCACCTGCGCGCTCTACAGTAAGTGTTTGAAACTAGTGAGTCCATTATTCCCCACCCTGTAGTAACTCTAAACGATCTTTCTCCAATAAACATTCTACTCGAAAATGACAATTTGGTTCAAGCTTTTGTCTTGTATAAATTGTCATTAATTTTTTGATTTAATTTTATAATGTGTGTTAACTTTCATATACTTAGGTACAAAAAAGTCAGTACAGCTGGCGGAACTCAACGGCATATTTCCCAGTCAACTGGTCCCATTCAATTTTAGATATAATTCAAAGCCTAGGATGTTATTTCATGTAAAAAAACACCGGACACCAAAGTAAAATTCTGATCTGACCCGGAACCTTTCAGAATCGGGAACAACCTGCTCAGAAACCTTTCGCCTAGACAATGTTAACTAGGGTTCATCTAGTAAAATAAGGATAAATGTGCAACGAATTTACTTTTACTACGTGAATTTACACACTTTGTTAAAGGAAAATAATTCATAGTACCTATGTATTTTTTTTTCATATTTTGTGGTTAGACTCTCCTCATACTACAGCCGCAAACGTAAATAATGTTAATAAAATATTGTTATCCTACATTTTGTAAACAAAGATGACTAATTGATATTTGCTAGGTATTGCATAGTGCATAGGTACAGGTGATTTTTAGACCGTGAGACATGACCGTTGTAGCTTGTAGCGTGTTCTATGAATCATGTTTATTGAAGTATTTTTTATGAACATAAATATTCAATCAATCGATTTTATTTTACGGCCTCACTGAAAGGCACAGGATGGCAACAGGAGTGATCCACTATTGTGCAATGTCAATTATTTCATCGTCAAATAAAAAGTGTGCTTTGAAGAAAATTAGTACGATATGGCCTTTCTCACCTTTATTGAAATCATTATAGAAGTTAAAACAGCGCTCTTTTTGACCAACTGATATATTCAGGGACTTGTGTCCTAATAGTAATCTCGACCCTTTTTACATTATAGGTAGGACCAAGCTATGAGTACACCCCATAGTTTTAGTACCTACTCCTATAAATATACCTATGGTTTATTTTATTTACAAACATTATAGTGCCATACAGTAACGGGAGAAATGTAGCGGTGGACCAAATGCGCAACTCGCTTGTCCTACAGAGATGGTGTAACTATACTGAGTACGAGGTGGTTGGTTGAAAGAAGCGTAGCTTCATGTAGTAATGCGAATATTGACTGTTATTCTGAAATGAAAAACAGACGATTGAGTTGCGTCGAATCCAATTTTTATTGAGACATTCGATACTTCTGTATTCTGAAAATGCTTTATCAAATATATATATCAATTAGATGCGTAACTACTGGCAACCGATTAAGTTCTAAGCAAGAGCTTCTTGCGTTGAGTTGGAACGTGAATTTGAGAATACCAGTCATTATATTATTATACTTTTGAAGTACTTACCTATGCATGCTTTGGTATTACAAACTGACTCAATCCTTACAACGACATCTTTCCATATGGTGATACTTACCTACCATTTATAATACCAATATTTCCCTAAATTAAGTCCCCACTGTGAAACTAATAAAGGAAACGAGAACACTCCACTGCAGGCTATTGACATACCTCCAAATCACGTCTACATGCTTATGCTCTGCTTAAAATAAAAATAAAACTTATTTAAAGGACATCATGTTTAAGGAGCAATTTCTGAAGTTTAAGGCTATAATTTCACAACAAGAATTTGAAAAAAGTGGTCTGGAGATTTTCAACAATACTCTTTGGTACGAAATAAGATGAAAAAAAATGCGTTTTAAAATTTGTTAAAATTGCAATCAACATCTATTCTTTAACTGCATTGTTGTTGTGTCACAAATTAAACAAACGCAATTTAATTTTATGTTTATTTTAACGCGTTGAGAAAATTGCAATGTAGATCGTAGTTTGTGGTCACTATTACATTTTTTATATTTTTGTTTACCGGACGTTTTATATGTGTTGCGACGTTATTTGAATCGTTGGTAAACAAAAATATTAACATATTATATTATTATAATGCAGTGCAGTTTGCACACCTAGATCATAATAAAAATATTCGAATTGCATAGAAATAAAAGCGACATAGGTATATAATATAGTTATTGAATTTTCATAGAAAATCACTCAGAACTCAGACTTCCGACAAGAAAAGAGAGCAGTAGCCCTAGTATAAGTTTTCGATGATCGAATATCGAAACGATCATCGAAAGAGTTTTGAAACATTTTCATACTAAAATGATCGAATCATTCGATTGTTTGATTTAAGAACACTATTTGCACGCTAATAAGCGCTTATTAGCGTGCAATTAGCTTTCGATAAAACTCGTACTAGGCCCACTGACTACTTCATCTAACTTGGTTTAAAAGATCCTTTAGCGTTGGGAAATTCTTAAAAGTTTCCGTTAAGTATTCCAAAATATACCTAACACCGTTGTGAGTTTTATATAGGTAAGTGGCGAAGATCTAAAACTCGATACACAAGAAATTATACTTAAATTCTGTTGATGAAATGATAATAATGTAAGTGTGAATCTCTTATATTATACTTATACTAATTTCGCTAACTCTTTTTTTTTTTGTTGTTTTTGCTATTGCCGGGAGATGGATTTTAAACGCAACGCACAACATCGAATGATACTTCCGTACACAGAACGCTCTATGCACGTGCAAATTTTGCGCCCAGCAACGACGGTAGTTAACACACTACTGCACGGAGTCTCCGTGTAGATACGACATTGCTGCTAGGGACAATTTGAATCTTTTTTTGTGTGACCAGCATCTTACGGTTATTGTGTTATATCATATTTCATATTTCGTCTTACCGATGAGATTGAACACATATGACACTTATTCCAAATTAAAGATTCCCAGCCTATAAGAAGTTTAAAACATGATCATGGACACGTAGAAAAATTTCCTTCCCAGCTTTTTTTATCCAGTCTTTTACAAAATAAATAAACAATGATAAGAAAACGGTCTGTGTGTGGTATACATGAGGCAGGTCACGTCTCGTCTTGTGCATCGCGTATGCAGGAAATAGGTATTAAGTATGAGAAGATGACAGATTAGTTGTTTTGCGCACAACAATCGTTCCCGGTGTTCAAAACAGAGTAAGCGCTAGATAATTACTTCTACCGAGATTTATTGCTGCCCGTCCAGGTGACATCGACCTACTTCTCATTTGCTCTATCTCGCTACGCAAGTCAATTCGACTATAACTTAATATAGATGTCACCTATTTATGTGTTGGTAAGTGGTGTGCATTACTTTATAAAATAAGCGCCTGTGACAGCTTTTAAATAAAGCTGTAAGTCAGTTCGATCCCTTCGGTCTAGTATGAACAAATTCGATCTCCTGAGCCGACCATATTTTTCTTTCATGATACCCAGATTTTGTATTATTATTTAAGGCCTAATCACCTGCTATTTAAGAGATAAAGTGGAGTAGGATGGTGTCATGTAAGGGAGTCTGAATGAGTCCATTCTCCTCACACGTGAATACCAGAATATTATTCTTAGCATCTTTTTAGCCGTTACTGAGCGTTGAAAAGTCTGCACTTTTTTCTAACCAGGTAATCACAATGACATGCACTAATTCAACTTTGCAGTCATTATCCTACAATCCATTTTCACAACGCGCCAATATCGCTCATTCTGATGACCACATCCTAAAAGATCGGCTGTTGCACACGATCGCGGATAAGGCTTAAGCATAATGCACTTATTCAATAAACTCCATACTTTCTAGAAAAAAATAACTTTTTCTGAACCTTCTGATACTGAACTTCATCTCGTAGATCCAAATCATGAAGCTCATCCAAAATGATTGTGTTCATTTTGGATGAGTTTGATGATTTAGCAAAGGTTGTGTTATGAAGAGGTCTCGCCGTCACCTAGGGTCGAATCCACGATCTTCAGAACGAATGTCGGCGGCTGTAACGCTAGGCAAACTCTTCATTTCTTAGGAATCTTCTACCCATTCATTTTTCCGCTGCTTTGTTACGCGATGCAAGGTGGAAGTCAATCTTCTAGTAGGTATATTCGCATTTGTCTGTCCCATATAATGAACAATGGCTATACCTATGTATTTCTTCAACCTTTTTAAAAGAGAGGTAAGTATACATATTATGTTTAGGCTTTTCGGTGAGGCATATGAGTTTTAAGACTTTATTGCGATCAATGTATCTATAAGTTCTCCTTTAATTAAAAAAAAAACTTAAAGAAATGTTATTTACTTATATGCTTACGCATGCTGAGAGTTTAGACAACCTTGAAATAATCTTGTATGATTGCATTATAAAATCATAATATAATTGAAGAGTAAAGTCTGTACAAATAAAATGATCTTAGTAAGATTAAAATAGCGGCAAAACTTTGAGTTTGTTTCAAGATAAGATCAAGAGAAGTTGTGTCTGTTTTGTTTCAATTTAGTAGTCGTGTTGTTTGTGAAAAACAAATCAATCAGTGTTACACTCTCGACGTATGGATACATTGTTTCAATCAATTACAAAGTATGCCTAGAAGCTATTCTGTATTACAGCATCGAAGTCAATGGCTTCATGTATATGAAAATTCATATCTCAATATTTTTGAAAGAGAAAACGATTGAATATGCAACAATAAAAAAACATTAATATGGTTACATTAGGTATATTGATTAGACAAGAATATTGTTTTGTTTAGCGTTTGCTATGAAAAACAACCAAAATATTGGGAGATCTATACATTTCTTAGTATTATAGGGTGCTTCTTAAAAGAGAACAACCCTCTTTTTTGTTCTATGCAATAATTTAATGCTACAGATTTTTTTTTGAATTTTAGATTTTGAAGAAAATTTCATAAGTACTTAGGTACCTACCTACATATACGTTTTTTTTGTTTTATGCTTGATCAAATCCTACAGCAACTTTAAGATATAAAAAAATCGCACATTTAAAGGCCAAGTGACACTAACCTAAATTATGAGTTTTACAGTATAAGCAAAATAAAGTTTTTACATTCATATTTTTTATGTAATACATATTGTGTAAAATCAGCTTATAAATCTTAATTTTAGTTTATTTAAAAAAAAATCTCTATTGAGCTTTCTCCAAATGAAAATGTATCCTTAGTAAGTATTGAATATAATATCTAAATTAATTTATTGGGGGGGGGGGGGGCAGTTAGTATAGAGTCACTTGGCCTTTAAAGGTGCGAAATATTGATATATAAAAAGTTATAGATGTTAATAGATGAAATAAAGTAACCCCCTGTATACATTTTGATGTACTTATGGAAACGATGTTTGGAAATGGTCTAAACTATATACCCTACCAGTTTGGCTAACATTCTACATAACATCCTGTTCCTGTATAAAAATGGAGAGCTATTTCCCGATGTCATCGCATCACGCCTAAACGGCTGGACCGATTTCGCTAATTCTTTTTTTGTCGTGTAGGCTTTATCAGGAGAATGTTCTTTAAGAAGAAAAAAAAATAAGAAATATTAGAAAATTAAAGAAAACTCTAAGTAGACAACCTTATTACTACTTTTTACCTTATAACTTTTATTCCAATTTTGAAAACATGACAGAAATTGTCAATTGGTGCGATTGACAGAATGCGGATGGAATATACATGGTTTAAAACAGACGCATCGTTCGGAATCACATTGGTCAAATGATAATTAATTCATCACCATACAAATTCGAATTCAATATTCATATTTAGGAACACAGGACAACGTCTGTCGGGAAAGCTAGTACGTAATAAAATATTAAATAATAAAACAGTTTGCGGCTAACCGCCTGCACCTATAAACACAATCGCCACCATGGTTGCGATTACTCCAACAGAACAAAACAAAGCAATTAGTTTTGATAAAAGATATCGTGAGCGTTCTGCTGGTAGCTGTGATGATCCAACAATGGTTTGTTTTACGATAAAAAAGTCCTTGAGCCGTGGATAAATTTATACATCATACATATTATTATGATGCGTATTAGTTTTACTTACGGCTAAACCTAATAAAGTATGTAGAATAGACTCCACAGCTGTGAGGCCATGTGTGACGATAGGAAGGTAGGTAGGTATATATCTCTACATAAAAAATGGATCCCTCTTCACATCAATCGCGTCATTATGAAAGAAAAATGGACCCCTCTTCACATCAATCGCGTCATTATGAAAGAAAAATGGACCCCTCTTCACATCAATCGCGTCATTATGAAAGAAAAATGGACCCCTCTTCACATCAATCGCGTCATTATGAAAGCAAAATGGACCCCTCTTCACATCAATCGCGTTATTATGAAAGAAAAATGGATCCCTCTTCACATCAATCGCGTCATTATGAAAGAAAAAATGGACCCCTCTTCACATCAATCGCGTTATTATGAAAGAAAAAGTGGATCCCTCTTCACATCAATCGCGTCATTATGAAAGAAAAATGGACCCCTCTTCACATCAATCGCGTCATTATGAAAGAAAAATGGACCCCTCTTCACATCAATCGCGTCATTATGAAAGAAAAATGGATCCCTCTTCACATCAATCGCGTCATTATGAAAGAAAAATGGATCCCTCTTCACATCAATCGCGTCATTATGAAAGAAAAAATGGACCCCTCTTCACATCAATCGCGTTATTATGAAAGAAAAAGTGGATCCCTCTTCACATCAATCGCGTCATTATGAAAGAAAAATGGATCCCTCTTCACATCAATCGCGTCATTATGAAAGAAAGAATGAATCCCTCTTCACATCAATCGCGTTATTACGAAAGAAAGAAATTAATAAAGTGGCGCGGAACACTAGAAAATTTAAAAAATACGTTATAGGTATAAACCTTCTTGGTGCCTAATAGAAACTTTTCTATTTTTGAATTTTAAATAATGTTTGACAAACTGTCAGCTGATTGATGGTTGATACGACTGTCAGAAATTGTCCTGTAAACATCGTGTGAAACAGATGCATCGCTCGGAATCATTATTTATAATATTATTATTGATTAAAATAGGTTATTAATTTATCATTATACAATTTCAAATTCGGAAGACTAAAAAATTAATATCATTATACAATTTCAAATTCCGAAGTCTAAAAAATTAATATCATTATACAATTTCAAATTCGGAAGACTAAAAAATTAAATCTTTTGGGAAAGCTACTGAACAATATGTAAATCTTACCATAATACCTAATTCGAAAAAAATTGGTAACGGCATATTATACAATAATTTAACATGTTTCACATGTGATTTATTCCCTATTACACCGCCTTCTCTTGGATTTTTTTAAAGTTATACAACTATTCAAAGAGGAGTTGTTTTTATCACAAACTTATGGCCCGTCGAACTTCATCCCGTATCCGAATCAACAATAATTAATTATTACATACTAAAATATATTATTATAAGTTAAATATAACTAAGTTTTTATGTCATAAACTGTATTAAATTCATGAAATAAGTCAAAATTATTTTTATTAATTCTGGGTTAAGTCGAAGTTCGACGGGCGGGTCAGCTAGTTGTATAATAGATATTAAACAATTACAAAATATTTTTTTTTTTGTAATGAACCTGTGCGGAATCAAATTGAACACAAAATTACTCTTTGACTTTTTCACAGTATGCTTGTGTCGTAAAAGAGGAAGATTGTCGGCACCTGAACCAGCACAAAGCAGGGACGTCGCAATCCTTAGGCTACCAACAACATCTAATCGATTTTTTTTTAATGCAGTAGAAGTACGAGAGCTCTTCGAAGAATATGTGGATTATTGTAGAATGTGTAAGACATGGAAAGGAATGAGATTAGCAAGAAATAAGGTATCGAATTTAATGTTGATAGAAAGAAGAAAAAAAATAAGCTGACGGATTTGGACATGTTGAAAGAATGGATGTTACTTGGACTTTATAAGGCTGAAAGGCAATAAGGTGACGTGAAAAAGAGAATGACGTGGATCGAAAATATCGATTCGACATTCCACCCCGTAGCAACAGTTCTGCATAGGAACCTCTGATCGAGTATCACGTAATTTCTTAGATATACCTAATAATATTATTTCCCCCGGACACTATTACCTATTGCCAAAGTGACGAATATGGACTTGTAGCCGAATAATATAACTATGCTTCTCGGAGTTGGATTGGATTTGTCCTATGACATAATATGAAAAATATTTCGCGTAGAGTTATAGTAAACCCACTTTAAAATAAGTACCTATTAATAGTTGATTTTTTTCAAAATAAAATACGGATGTGTACCTATGTGTTTGATATTATTGATGTATGTTTTCAGGCTTATAATGTTTCAAATAAATTGGGACGAACTTCTTCATTATGTACGCAGGTACCTATATATAATTGCTTTCACTTGTTCCTATAAAAAAAAGAAAAAAAACTTTAAAATACTTTCATTTTTCCTATCCTTATAATATAAGAACAACAATAATTAACATTAATGTCAAACACATGGCCAAAAGTACAAGTAGGTAGGTAATAATAACATTTAAAAAAGTAAACAAATACTATAATATATGCTAACGCGCTATGTACCTATACCTATTGGTAATAATATGAGTATACTTATTATTTTAAAATTTATGATCTTGTTTTCACCAAGAACAGGCGAACGCATGAGCTTTAAAAGCTCACATACCTACTTCATGTGTGCGAATAAATTTGTCGTATATAATATGTAGGTATGTAAAAAAATAGTTATACGTTTTATGTATGTATTATGGAAATACGTTTGTATGTATGTGGGGTCTGTTTACTTTGCTCATTTACATACAACAGAGTGGATATATAACAATGACAACTATAATAGTTATTTATTATACATCTCATGTAGGTACATACATATACAAAATAATAATATACTGAATTCTGACGCAATATATATCTATGATTGTCGAATACTATATTTTTTTTATTCATCCAATGTTTGTATGTAATAACATTGTGTTGCTTTAAATATCACAGCGCTTTTAGCTTTTTTTACGATGTTTTCGTTCATTGAAAATCACTTCCTGCAATCGTTTTGTGAAAGCCAATGTTTTCTTCACATATCAAGGCAAGGGAAAACATCATTATAAATTATTGTGTACTTATTTTCATACTAGGTACATATTATTTATCGTCTGCGATAAAAATGCCTAACTATTTTCAAACTGTTTGTTGCCTTTGATAGTACCTACTTAACTGTTATTTACATATCCATTGTCTATGATATTATAGGTATATAACTCTTCTCTTACCTAATACATTATTATTGTCTATGATAGAATTTTGATTAAATTTTTAAATTTCGAACACATTTAAAACGTGCGTCGATTGTCATAATTCTTCGGTAATCTTTTACGTGTGGGATGAAATTTTTATTATTCATTTCAGGAATGCGGTAGTGTTCGCAACTTAGAAATAAAATTATAATATAATTGGAATTTGCCTACAGATTTGTAAAGATGCGCACGAACGGTGACACAGTGGTCAAATATAAACATGCGCGCGCATGAGTTCTCGCACGCACTTAATTATTTTTATACCTACTACTTTTGTGCTGATTTGAAGAACTTTTTATAAGGGTCAATGCCAACCTGTAGTTTGTGGAATTTCGCGAACTGAACAGAATAAAGATCTTTCATATTTTTTATTTATTTATATCATTTTTTTATACTTGCATATTATCTTCTGTAGCCTCTGCAGGGGTCGCTTCTGATAAATCCAAAACTCTTACGCTCGCTTTTGATTGTATTGCATCATATCGAATTATTTTTATACGGGTGTTTTCTATATCTACATTGTGAAAACAAATATAATATATTTATTTTGTTAAAATATGGTATTTTGTAGCAAGTAGGTATAGTTTCTGCTGACTATTGTGAAGTAAAAGTTTTATATACCTTTGTCATTTACTGCATACATACGAAATCTTATTTTCTGTCTTCTGCTGAGCGTTAACTTTCCTTGCAACCATCCATCAGACACATTTTACAGCGCCTTGTACAACTAATCACTAATAAATATCCTCTTGGTCAATTTTTGGTCTAATTTTTGGTGTTAAAACTTCAAACTCTTCCTATTTGAGAATATTTTTAAATTAAAAATGAAAACCAGCATAGTGAAATAATGAGAAACCTTTAATAATGACATTTGTATGATGAGGAACATCCTTTTTGTTCTGCAAATAAAGCCTGTCAATTTTCTCTCAGGTCTGCTAAGAAAAAACGGAACATAATATGAAAGGGTATTTATTGCCTTTGTAATTAGAAGATACTTAATAATTTGATAAACCTTGATAATTTATCAACGTTTTGGTCTATCAGAGCTGAATATCTTCATAATGATAGAAGGCGCGTAAAGCTTGTATGCCGTCGTTATAGCGTATTCAAAAACCATTTTGAAAAAGGCACTTGGAATTTTGGGTATGTAAATATATCTATATCTATTTATTTATTTAATTCTTTATGCACATATTACAAATTAGTATATAAAAATAGTGGGCAATGGCGGGATTATTGCCGAAATAATTTCTAACATCCAACCACATATTTTATAATAATATACCTACCAGCTTTCCCTACAGACGTTGTCCTGTAGTCCTTACTATGAATATTGATTTCAAATTTGTAATTTATACAAAAATACGTTCAAAATAATATGTTTGAATGTTAAAAAAATATTTCTGAAAGGTTGAAAAAAATTATATCAATAATCTGCGTGCCAGTGTTTTGAAACTCTATGCATGGTCGACAGGTAAACAAAAAATGTGTGTCATGGAATTTTAATAGATGGCGTTGGCTTCGCAAGAAATCCGTTCCATATTTACTTTAATATCACATTTTATATTACTTCTTACCCAATTTTTTTCAACTTTTTATTAGTTATTATGTTATCCGGAGCGGAGAAAAATCCAATAAATCAATAGTCCGAAAAATCTCTTCAACCGATCTCGAGTTATTAGTGTTCGCACTAACCCGACTTTCTTTTATATTAAAGACTAGCTTTCCCAACAGACGTTTTCCTGTAGTCCTTACTATGAATATTGATTTTGAATATGTAATTTACCTATACAAAAATATGTTTGAATGTTAAATTATTTCTGAAAGCTTGAAAGAAATTCTATGAATAATCTGCGTGCCAGTGTTTTGACACTCAATGGTTTTCAAGTAAATAAAAATGGTGTTGTTATGGAATTTTTCACAGATGGCGTTTTTGGTAAATCCGTTCCATACTTACAATAATAATAATAATAATTCTTTATTTAATTAAGACATGTTACATAATATGTTCAGTTACATTGTCTCTCCCAACTAGGCAATGCCTGTACTAGGGAGAAGACGAATTTAATTTCTTATTAAACTTATTACAATAACAGTCATTTAAAAATTACTTATTTACTAAGATAAAATATATTCATCCACAGACATCCATCCATACATTCAGCCTAATACTTATTTACTAAGATAATAATATTCATCCACAGACATCCATCCACACATACAGTCACTCACACGATGATCCTCCCGTCCACTCCAAAGCAACACCGTCCACTCGCACAAGTCCCAACCAACAACAATAGCAAAATATGTATAGCACCCACGATGTACCATACCCGCATAGTAGTCCATCTCAGGTCGGTATGTAGCTCAAATGGCGTTCCGTTTCCTCCCTGCCTATCTCGAGTAGCCACATTGTTATAAGTTTTTTTGGTGGTGGATTTCTAGTCATCTGTTCCTTGGTAAGCGGCCCGTCTCGTATTTTGTTAAGGAGTCTCGGAGCCAGGAAGGTAAAATGCCTGTGAGCAAAGGTAGTTCTAGTCTTGGGAGTCTTAAAGAAGTTTTTATTTCTACATCTTGTTAAAAGCTCGTGAGTTATCGGAATCTGAAGCTGTTTGTGCTTTATTAAGTGGAGGATGATGGTTTTTGCATACGTCTGTCTCACATCAAGTACTCGAAACTGTCGAAATAGTTGGTCAGAAGGAGATCGATACGGTTTTTTGTTTATCACTCTTAAAATTGCCTTCTGGCTCTTTAACAGAGGGTCCAGAGCAGTCAGCGTCGCTCCTCCCCATCCCAGTATGCCATAGGAGATAGTGCTGTGCACCAATGCGAGGTATATTGTTCTAAGAGTCTCTAGTGGGAGGACACTTCTTATCTCCTTGAATAAGTATATTGTTTTTCTGATTTTCTGAGATACGCTCGATATGTGTTCCTTCCAGTCAAGTCGCTCGTCAACAATTATTCCGAGATATTTAGCATTTGAAACCTTTTTTATGGCTGGGCAATTGCAGGGGTAGGAGCTATTCCGGCATGAAGGTGAGTCTTGTCCGCAAGCGTGTATCTTTATAGTCTTAGCTATTAGATATTCATCGTCTCTGCTCGTGATACTCATTGTCATGTAGTTAGTCTTGTCTGTGTTTAGGGTAAGAAGATTGTTATCCAACCATTCCTTGATTACTCTTAATCCCTTTTCAGCTTTTTCATGTACCTTGTCCCAATTGTTGCCACTAAATACAACAGCCGTATCATCCGCGAATGAAATGATATCTCCGTCCATCCGATCAAGCTTTGCGAGATCATTTATGTAGACCAAAAAGAGAACAGGTCCCAAGACACTTCCCTGAGGAACACCGAAGTGGATTTCAGACCTGTCACTTAGTTGCTTTCCCACTTTAGTTCTCTGCACACGGCCAGTCAAATAATTAGCAAACCATTTATATGCCGTCCCGCATACACCCACCGCCGCTAGCTTTGCCAGCAGCAGTTTGTGAGACACTGTGTCGAACGCCTTGGCCAGATCAAGGAAGACTGTAATGCATTTATTGCCACTATCCAGTATATTAATCTGTTTCTGGGTCAGATAACCAATTGCCTCCTGTGTACCCAGATTCCTTCTAAAACCAAACTGAGCCTCAGACAAAATATTGTGCCTATCAAAATACTTCAACAGTCTGTTCTTTATTGAAACTTCTATGACCTTTGATAGTGAGTTTAAAATACTTATTGGTCTGTAGCATCCTATATCGTTTTTGTTTCCACCCTTGTATATTGGACACACAATTGCCTCCTTCAGGTGTTCAGGGAATAGTCCCTCGGAAATACTTAAATTACAGATGTGGGTTATAGGTAGTTTGACATTTTCACGACAAGTTTTCAGCACTTTGGATGATATGAGATCAGTTCCCGATGAGCTTTTGTCCTTTAGATCAGCAAGTATCTTCACTATTTCATCAGCTGTTACATTTTCAAACCTGTCTAGACTATGCTGCGGTTGTCCACCATATGTTCGACCTGTGGCCGATAGTTCAACTTCTGTCTTGTTTAGTCCATTAAGTATTTTCTGTGCATATGAGCTACCTACATGTGTGTAGTACTCATTAATCTTATTAAGAGCCTCTTTGCACTCTTCTCCATCCATTTTATACGTCCTAGCATCCATCGTTATTTCCCGCATTTCATGCTCTCGTTTCCTTCTATTGGTTGCCTCATTCAATATTTCCCATGTTTTTTTTGGGTCATTAGATACTGCCCGAAATCTTGCCTTATAATAGTTGTTCTTAACCGTCGTTAACAGAGTATTACATGCATTGCGGTATTCGATGTATCTTTCTCTCAGGTGGCTAGCTTGGGGATTTCTCTTCATTTGTTGGTGAAGCCTGTCTCTGCTTCTTATGCTACGAAGTAGTCCTGGAGTAATCCAGGGCTTTAGTTTGCGTTTTGAATGGGGGATATGTTTTGTCGTTGTGTTAGACAAGATGACACCTTTCACAATCTGGACGAAGTAGTCAACACTTTTTTTCCGTACTATCGAAAGCATAGATCGGGGACCAATTCACATTTACCAGATCCCTGTTAACACCATCGTAGTCCACACATTTAATACTCGTCCTAATCGTATCACAATTTGAAAGTGCCCTCCTGCCCACCACCATTATTGTAGGATAGTGGTCAGTCAGCAGGGAGTCGCAAACTATGCCCACAATATGTTCTCTTTCCACCCTTGTCCTAATCATCATATGGTCTAGTAGCGACCCATCTCGAGTAGAATATTATATTTTATATTATTTTCTACCTCTTTTTCGATGTTTTATTACTTATTATGTTATCCGAAGCGGAGAAGAATCCAATATACCAAGCATCATAAAACTCTGTTCAGCCAATCTCGAGTTATAACTTAAGTGTTCGCACTAACCCAACTTTCTTTTATATTATAGATATCCAATCGTACGTAAACTTATATTTTTATTTCTTAATTTTTTGAGTATCTTGTAGTTCATAAACTCATTACCTATTCTACTCTATTGTATAGAAGAATTTTAAATTACAAAACTAAATAACAATGTAAGTAGGTGCTAATAAGTCCCTTTGTTCATAAATCAATTTTAGTATTACTATTTGAAATAATTTATTAGGACAGCTTAATGTATTAAATATGTAGGATTCAATAATATTATTCTCCAAGGATTTTGAATGGATACTTATTGTATTTTATGAATTTAAAATAGGTAACTAATTTAGCAAAGAATAAAATGTAATGTAGATTTTTAAAAACATATTATTTAAATGCTGCATATAGTTAAGTCCAAGTTCCAATCTTGATAATTTTCACGCAATTAGCCCTCTTCAGATGCAGGCAAACTACTGTCCTTAAAATACACACAATTCTAGAAAACGAGAAATAAAAACAGATGCGAAATAATAGTAAGTTACTAGTGGTCTACCAGTGTTCGAAATTCGACAATAACTTATTTAAATTATAAGTTTGAACATTATTAAGGTTCCATTGTCAAAGACAGAGCGAGCGCTATTTCAAATTTTTCCTTCAAAAATTTAAAATGTTGATTTGTACAATTTTTTTTCTATTATTATTAAAGACAAACAATATTAATCTCTATTATCAATTTGACCACAGATAAACAAAATAATATTCGTCTGTGTCAATGTCAAATACATCGAAGTTTGTGTGAGTATCAAAAATACATAACATTACCTACATCAGTAGTGTTTGTAATATTTTTTTTATTGATTAAATATATGTTTTTAAGCATAGGTAATTTAAAAAAATATTAGCATTCGTAACTCCTCTATTTAAACTCTATTTCATACACCTCCGTCAGCGCAATTTTCCTAAAAATGGTCACAAAGTTTTTCCTTCACGTATAAATATATAGATTAGTAGAACTAAGCAGTATAAAAAAAAATCTATAAACTCGGTGCGTGCATTATACGTGTATAACAATAATATGCCCCTAAATATTCATACAAGTAGGTATACTTACAGTTTGTTGAAACGAGTTACGTGCAAGATCGCTCGTTCAATGATTTATTATGAACATTAACGTCTATACAGCAACTGACTGTTTGTGCCTCTGGTATATTATATAGGACGAGTCAGCAGTTAATACTAAGGACATTTTTTGCAACTTTTTTACTACCGACAATGGCATATTGATATATTTGAACAGTCGAAAAAATATTGAGGAAATCTAATGCGTGAAGTTTGCATATAAATTAGGTAGTTTTAATCAATGACTTAAAAACAAGTTTGACAACAGAAGTCTCTAGAGAATTTTGAGACTTATGTACCTCGTAAGAAAATTATATTAATTTTACAAGTGTATGATTTGTTTCATGAAAAATCACCAATAAGTTATTCATCTTTAATAACAAAACTTCAGCATCGCCGGGTCTCTGCTCTGCTGTCTCTGTGAAAAGAAGAACCAGTAAAAAAGAATCCAGAGTTTCGATTTGTGGTTTTTCATACATTCATAAGCTTATTTGCATTTATTTAATCTAGATTATCTATGTACCTACTGAGATAGTTGGAACAACGCCAATGATATTTTAAAATCTTTTTCTTTTTTACCCATCTAGAGAGAATGAGCAGAAAAGTATACGAATTCGAAACTTTTTGAGCAAATAAAGATGGGCTACACCCGCTTATCACACACCCTTCATTGACGTCTGACTGGACAGAATTTTTACTGTATGAAAGTGCAACGACAAGCCTTTATTTGCGCAAAAAAATTAAATTTCGTATACATTGTTCTAAATACATATTATGTCTAGATTCTTGTGTCCATTTTTAAGAACTAGGTCTCAACGAATGTCAATTTCGTATATTTATTGGCCTAAAGAGAATAGTGTATATGCCCTGACTTCAAAGAACAAGTCCCGGGTTCAATTCCCGTTCTGGTCAGATTTTTTCAAAGTATTTTTCATTTAACTTTCTCTGTCACAGATTGGACGGGATCGTTTGACTAGAATAAAATCTTTAGGTAATAACTTTCTTCGACCGACACCTCTGTAAAGAAAAGTGTGGAGTTATTTATCTATTTTCTAAAAACTTTTATTGGATTAAATAAATTAAAATTCATAGGTATTCGTAGTTTTGTTAAGATTGTGAAGAAATGATTAAGTACTCGAAATCATGGAAAAAGAAGTGATAGGATGATCTGACTATGTAGATGGTTTATGATTATATTATCTTCCTCATCATTTATGCAGACAGCAGTCACATTACATTTAGTACCTACTGTGATACAATGTATTGTTGGTACGGGCGTTCAGGGATATGCAAGTCTGAGCAATACAATGTACCGTAGTATATGTAATCTATTCAATTATAATATCATCAACCAACTAATGAGGAAATATTTCTCTCACCTTTTGTTCTGCTTTTGATTTGTGAGCTCCATCGTTATATTTTATGCCTATTTAAGAACACTTTTATTTTAAACTAGCTTATACCCGTCTTGCTTTACGTTTTTGATTTCGATTGTCAGGCTTGATCGGTAGGTAATTAAACAGGTTCTAGTCTAGCTTCCCATTGCTTAACAGACCTCTATAACTGACATAAGCACAGGAAAAGAAGAATGACACTTTTAAAATTTTTGTTTCACCGACCTCATAATATTATACGAACCTACCGACATAATTTGCAAGTTTTCATAGAGAGAGATAGCTCTGTGGTTTGAATCTTAGCTACATTCCCTAATGTGTGATAATTAATTAGGCTCTCCACTCATAGAGGGTGATTTGCGCTATCTGTCAAACTTCAAAATGGAGGAATCATTTTGCAAATTTTTTCATTAAATCTTTATTTATTGAGAATAATAAGATTTGAATAACATTTATATGTATAACAAATCAATCTACGATTATTTTATTACATTTTCATACCGTAATACCAAGATTCCATTCAACGTTTACATGAGTAATTTTGTTTCCAAAAGATGGCTTACTGTCTTTTTGAGAAATTTGTATGAAGATCCTAAAAATAGAGTTTTTTAAATAGCTCTAAATATATTAAAGTTAATGCAGCAAATTGTATTTAAGAACCTTCTCAAGCAAATTGCACCGCTCTGCGCAGATTCATATCTGACGTAGCATTTGTATTTTGAGCGTGATGTTCACATATACGATAGAAAGCACACAAACATTTCTGAATTATTATGTAGATAAACAGTTTGCTTATGGGATTTAGTAGTGTCAAAATCCTGAATTTTTGTTTTCTTTTTTATTACCATTTTTATTGATTAATGTGAACATTGTATTGGTTGTTAATTTACAAAAATGTGAGAAATACCTATATATTTTTTCTATTCTAGTCTATTCTAAAACATAGCTGTTGATGCCGGATCCGGTTCGGTTTAGCACACGATACTAGTTATTCGTAAGATGACCAAGTTTGTAATTACCTAAATTATTCTGTCTTGTGTAGTATCAAATCCATAGCATTTTCACGCACATTCAATAGAGTGATGAAAACTAATTGATGGATTGTTGTTGGAGAGGATAAATTCAGTAGAAGTACTTACAGGATATGATTTAGAATAAGTGATTATTTTATCCATCTTCCATTTTCAATTTTGGATTAAATTATTTACACCCATTGCAATACATACCTACCAGTAAATAAATATAATTAATTATGTTTGTTTTCGGCTAGGTACCTATTTGATGCAAACATTATACTAACATAATTACGTGCGATTTTGCGTGGTTCCTTAAAATTAGAACCCCTACGGGCTACTGTTTTTTCGAATGTTAGTTTAGGTTTCTAATTTTAAGATTAACACCAACGTTCGCTACTACATTTGCATCATGACTGCGTATGTATATCTTTAATATGTTCAATAGTTAGAAAATTCTCATGATTCCTGTTGAGATATTAACTTCCAGTCCAACATTTGGGAATAGGTTTGTTGAGATCAGAAGCGACTCAAGCAACAACTATTGTTTTTGATAAATTGTTATCGAGAATTAACCTTTATAAATTTTCAGAACAGTTTATAGCAACCACCCGATTGTGAGATGAAATTCGCGTAGCAAAGCAGCTAAAAGCTTACATCCCATAGGGAGGCATTTACATAGAGGGAAACGCCAATAACCCGTTTACCGGTAGAAAACATTCACGTATAGAAATAAACGGAATTAAAGTAAGTTATCCGCGTGATAGAGCGGTGCAGGGACCGATGTGTTTGGTGGTGTGAGTCGAGAAAGGTGGAGCAAGGGTTTATTTATATCTATCCGCTCACATGTTTCTGCTCGGTTGTTACGCGGCGAAAAATCAATAACCGTACAGTCCTCCTGCTGATAAGGCCTGATCAATATTCCGACGAGCCTTCCGCAACATGGCGAGATAATAGGATGAGCACGTCCTCCAAGACCGGCCCACGAGTGACACTAAACCGCAGCCGACCGCTGAAAACCTTACTCCACATTTTTTGTACAGTTGCGGTTTATCGCTTCTTACCTTCATTCAAAAACTCCGGAAGGATTCAGACATTTTAATATCCGCTGCCGTGTGTGGCCTCCATGTATCATTGTTTCTTTATTTTATACAAATAATGAAACAATTATACGAGTATTTCAGTTAACCAAAAAACTGTAATTATTATAAAGCAAATTAATAATTCACTAATTTAAAAATACTATGAATAATTGTTGTGAAAAAAAAACAGACTCTCTTCAAGAGGATCGAAAATCTTTTATTCAATTACTATAATAAGCAGTTTAATTACATTAGAAGTTATTTTTTCATTGATGAATTTGAAATTTAGTTTATCAACAAAAAAAAAATCAATTCTAGACTCACAAAATTAATTATTGTATGAATTGTTTAGTAGTTAAATTACGGGCCATATTCTAGTGCAAATAGAAAGAATAGTACACTAAAGGCACCAATACACTCTAGGTGTAGATTTTTCAGCTTGAGTTGTTCTTGCAAAAGTGATATATTTTGAGTCGATAAGTAGTGTACCTAAACAGCAGTTACAGCACTCAAGCTCTTCATAGATAGACTTGTGCCGCTTATTCAAAACTCTCTATGAAGACCTAGTCTAGTTAGATATCACAGTGTACCTATATATAGTTCCAGAACAGTCTAAGTAGACAATCCTTACTCTAGCTAGTTAGATAACTCTCTACAGTGTGTCAATATCAATATAATAAGATTAGATCTTAAAGGCCATAAAATGTAAAGATTCAGTAAGCATTTATTACATTTAAATACAACAAGTATTTATTGCAGCGAAATAGCTTGACTGAAGAATTTTCACCCATACCTTATTCTATGAATGGAGGTAAAGAGTATACATCAAATCAATCAAAAAAGTATACTTTCAAAAGAAATATCTGAGGCGAAATCTAACCGCAAAAAATAGTCATGGACTTATGAAGTGTGTTGGTGTGCACCACCTTATCGTCTTCCGCAAATGAAAACAATAATAATTATTGCAGAAATTGCCATCATGAAGTATGAATAATCTGGAATGTTTGAACCGACCATTTCAGAGGTTATCATACTAGTGCTGGTCACATACGATGGCCATTGCAGAGTCTAATACGTCAATTGCCAAGAAAATAATATCGCGACATTTTTTTTCAATAGGTACTGATGGAGAAATGTCAACAAAATATTGTCGTTTCTAGATTTACCTCCTAGCTACGTGTGTGTGCTCACATTCTTATAGTATTTTTATCAAATTAAAAAAATATAGTAAATAAACAGCTTACATATATTTACCACAAAAACTATTGTTTATATAGCTGATAAAGAACCAAATAAACAGGTATAGCGTCATTCATTGCAATTTGCAAATCGAGGATTGCCGAGATAATGGAAAAACATGAATCTGTATATAAATGAATATTATTATTTTTTAAGACTAAAACTAACACCAAATCACCATAAATTATGTACTTAATTATAACAATATCAGTTTTGTCTCCCCAGTAAATCATAACATCTCTAATGATTACGATGTAATGACGTTATCATGAGAGACCTTTGAACTAGGGAGAGAGGAACCTTTTTAACACACTACATGAGGACAATATGATTGCCTTTAGAACTGTAGGTATATTTAAGACTTCTAGAGATGATTAATTTCCCAAGATTTTCTTTAAGGGACTTGGGATAACACCGTTCGTCAATATCACTATATGCACTATGTGGGTGGTAGGTGTATACCATATCACATTGATTTCATGGGCAACATTAAGATATTTTTAGGTATTCTTGCTTTAACTAGCTTAGCTCAAAGAGTGTATTTATTTTTTGTTTGCTTTGGTGAGCGCAGATTCATTAAAAAAATGGTACGTTATTCCTTTCCTTCGATCAATTTATACAATGTCCCGACGATTTTATTTTTTATATATTTATACTAAATAAACATTGACAAGTAAACACTGTTTTTAATGTTTATTTTCCTTATCTATTTTGATAGTGAAGGCCGGTCTATTTTGCGATTTTTTGTGGATAAAAAATGGAAATAATTCCATCGTTTACGAGAATAATAATCTAATTTACATATCAAACAGAGCTATATAAGTGGATAAACTTTCTTCGTTCTATTCCATGTAAACTGGGGGGTCGAATCCACCCTCTTCGCTACCGTTATTGTAGGTTATCACATTGTCCAATTGGGCATTTTCCACTCGTTTCCTCAAACTACCCCTAGCATAACGAGGCCAGCTTCTATTTTTATTTGTAAGGACATTTCGTTTTGACAAAAAACAATAATTAGGATTACATTATTTATCCGTCCGTAGGAATATTTATTTATAACTTATTTTGTCATTCTAGGAAAATAGAATAAGGACTCCTTGAAATTACGTACAGTACCTGTATTGATCTGCGCGAATACATTCAGAAAATTTAGTTTTTGTGACATTTGGATAGTATTAAAAATAACCACCGTCTAAAACAAGGCTCAACCTAATCCTGTCTTTGATATTTTTTTTTAAGTATCCCTTAATATGAACAGGATATTAAAAATGAAGACATAAATATTGTAATGTTACTTAATTATATGGAACAGGGAGATGACTGCCTTGATTTTTGTGTTTGTTTTTGAAATAACCATTGTCCGCATATTTTTTTCATTCGTATGATTGCAACCTTATCTTGAAGTACTTAACATTCAATTGCCATTGGTGTACACTGACCAATTTCCTTCAGCGATTTCTCAAACTTTTTAATGGGATAACTGAGCACCATATGTACCTACCTATCTCACACTCTCGATCTGGCCAAATTCAAGGGATGATTTCTAATATTGTGTAAAAGGTTTCCACATCTACCATGACTAGTTCGAATCCTGTCAAGGGTCGACCATTGTCTGCGGGAAATTTAATTAGCCCAGGTTATCTGTGGGATCTAGGAAAGCTGTCCGTTGTCGGGATTTTGGGCATTCCATATTTTGGGTCTGTATTGACTGCATAAAACTGTCAAAAATATTATAGGGAGGGACAATTCAATGGACAAAGTAACTGTCAGTTTCCTTAAAGGTCTTTTAGGAAGCATATAGAGATAATAAGTTCCCTCCATTCCACTTCGTCTTTCTTAATGTCAACGATCTTCTCCTACATACACTTTGCTTATATCGCACAGTTTTGCTTTAAAGTAAATAAACACATAATGGGATGGTGTATTTGATGTACAATTAATAGAGAATATTCATACCTACTAGCTACCTACTTTTTCAAATATTTCTAGAAAATAGGGGCATGTTAGGTTAGGTGCAGAAGCAACATAGGGATGAGTTTTATATTGTCTTTATTTTCATGAAAGGGCAGGCCAAAAACATTAAAACCTGCACGAGGAATAGCTTACGTTGTAATATGCGAATTAAGTTTGTGTTATCCGCTTTACACACTTGCCGACTATTTCAGAATGAAAATTGCTGTCTCGTGACCAATGCAAGCACCTATAGTGGTCGGAACCACGTCATTTCCTCGACACAGGGATTACTTTAAAATAAATCTAATTATGGGCTGAGCCGATAGGCCGTAGTGTTAATGCTTATAATTAAGTACCTACACGTTAGAATGACATAACGACGAAAGGGCCTACCCCTCACTGTGGCTAATAATACTGGTGTAAATGCTGGTGTCGGCCTAGTAGGTAATACCATCGCATGTCTTCGTCCGAACTACTATGAGGTAAGGCTGCACGAGTTTTGGATTTCATACAATGTAATGTGTGGGTAGAAATACTAATCTGTTGATTAAATATTACGTCTACATATTTATTTAGAGTGAATAAGGCTTTGGGGTTACAGGCTACATAATATAGGAAAGCAGGGGTGCATATTTTTAATTAATTTGTTTTTTCTTTGCTTATAATTTGAATAGTAAGATGGGGATGGCAACGAAGAAGGTTCTGGTATACCCATGTGAGGAGAATGGAGTCTTCCAGACTCCCTCACAAGGTATTGCACGGCCAACCCCATGGAAGACGGCTCCCAGGCAGACCACCAAAGAGGTTGAAGGAAAGCTGGGAGTCGACCCCGTAGGAGGCAAACTCCACCTCTTGAATTACAAAGATTGAATTTAAGAAGAATAAGAAGAAGATTATTTGAATTTAGTGTCGGTTGGTTTTCTGGGCTGTTTGGCCGTTTCTAAATTTATAATCTGTGCAAAAACGCATTAAATGTAAATGAATATGGGATCACCCAATTCGAACAAAAAAATAACACTTGTGTGTTTGAAAGAAGAAGATGGTCGGCATCTACCTGGGATCGAGCCCACGACTTTCAGAATGAAAGACGGCGACTGAACCGCTTGGCTAACCTCTAATGACTTTTATTGTTGAGTAGTGAATGCTTGACTCGAACAAAAAGAAATTAATCTTTGTATATACTAATATTGTTTTTAAAAAATCTATCACTGAGGCTTGAGTAGGTATTTTGTATAACATTGATCCACTGCATGGGTATTCACGGCAAAGTTTACTTCGATTTTATATTTATACAAAATATTCCATACAATATTACATTAAACTTATTATTTATTTTACTTAAGGGTCATTATAATGCTTAAAAGAATTTTTTTTAGGTAAATAAGACAAATTCCATTTGTTTATTATTAAATTTTTTTTTATTTATTTCGTTATCTACGCAACAAAAGTTGCATTTACATTTTAAAATATAATAAACATTTCATAAAACAACGCTTTGATAAGAAAACGAAAGAGCAATAAAAAAAGTAAAACCCTATATACATACGGAAATAAAACCAGGATTAACCAAATCTCACCATGCCAGAGGAGCAATCACCTAGGCAGCTAATTGAAAAAAAAAAGGAAAAAAACATTATTGATATAATATTCACAATCCCATCGGACCTTTTTTTCGATCGAAAATGTTAACCTAATAGTGCAAAAATACTAATGACATACAACCACATCCAACTCAATTGCGCATTCGTCAGACAATCCACTATTAAAAAATTCTTGAAAAATTTTAATTTTGGTGAAAATGACCCTTTTGTCAATATTTGAATAGTTCTAAACTTAAACTCTTTCGTTAATAATTATTACCCTGCAGTTTATCAAAAGTAAAATAAGTAATCACTGTATGTATGTTGACCACCTATCTTGAGTGTCTCTTTCACATAATGGATGCTATGGATGTATATTAATATGGTTAACCATACATCACACCCTTCAGTTTTGAAACATGTATTTTCAGTGCAGGTACAAAAGAAACCTATAATTTGCAGATTGTTGGTAAACTCTTGTACTCGAGGTCGTTTTGCCGCTTGCCCACGCGCGCTGTGAGTTCAACGCTCTCAGTTAGACGAAGACGTACGCAATTACGTAAAAGTGGTTCTTACTAGGTCGATTCATAGGTATAACCTCGCCTATTGATGAGTACCAGCACTACTGATTACTTAATACTGAAGCGAATATTCGACGTATTTACAGCATTTTCAATGACGAGCTTTATGAATAACTGCCATACACTGTCAAATTGACATACATTTGATAATATATGTAACTACATATATGTCATTTGGGCGAATGCCTAATGGTTCTCGACATTGTTTTATTTTTTATCGATACTGATATCAGAATGATTGGATCTATCTGAATCGACAAAAAGTCTGCGTGTTTCTGTTTTTTTTTCAATACACATAATATACCCTGGCTTTAGCAATAGTCTCTCCAAAGTAAATACAAAATCCAAGAACACCCACCTTATTAAATTTTAGTTATGTTCTCTTTTAATGTCAGCTCAAAATCGTAGGAGATGGAACGAGTTGTTGGAGATAGAAATTAAAATTTCTTAATTTATTTATTTACCAACTCTCGAACTTAGGCTTATTTAGAGCACACCAGTCGTAGTAGTGTGTACATTTTTTCAAATATTTAACATAAAAAATTACAAAAAAAAAAACAAAACAAACACAAAAATAAATCAAAGACAAAGCAAAGGCTTTCACACGAAACAAGTTTTCAACAAAAGCAATTATTTAAGCAAAACAGAACAGAATCAAAATTAATTGGCGAGGCTGAAAAGGTGTAAAGGGCCCTTTCAGCCTCCTGTCAGCAAATAAGTTATATAGAGGACAGAAGAGAAGCAGTTATACTGATCTTCCATAGCCATGCAAGGTGCATTTAAATAAGATTCACCGTTGTAAAATTGACAGTTTGCATAATTATGTAAATAGTCCAAAAAATGAGATTATTGGAAGGTGAGCAGTACCTGTTGACAAGTCATTTAAATGACTTAACAGGTTCCGCTCATTTGTTGCGCTGTTTCTGTGTAATATATATATATATATATATATATATATATATATATATATATATATATATATTATGTAAATAAGTTTTTTATTGTATTTTTCTATACATACATAAGTATATTTGTTTATTTAATAAAAGTTAAAAAAAGCAATATTTCTAGAAATACTTATCTGAAAATCTGATTCCCTGCTGAATGACATATTTCTCATTCAGCATGTCGTCATTAGAATAAAAGGCTTTTCCAACGAGATACTCTAGCTCTTATTATCTTCTTAAAGTTGTATGTTTTATTGAAGTTACAGTAAAGGAGACTAAAAGAAAATCATAATAATTAAATATCCAGCAGTCCCTGGTCTGGTATGCTTCAAAACTTTCTAGGTTGCTGCATTAAAAATCATACACATAATAATAATAATTATAGCATTCAGAATTCAAATGTACAAAAAAAAAACTTTGAATAACATTATGTTTTTGCCAAGTAGTTATTTAAATCTCGATAATAAAAATAATCATTGATGACTGGTTCATGATACGTGTCTCATATTTATAGGTGTGTATGCAGTTGGTATATCGACTCAACTGTCGACGTGGCAATATCGACGATCTGGTTTGGTTGTGTGTTGCGAGTGAGATATGAATGGATGCATTGTGAATGATCACGTACGAGTTGGATTCTACATTTATTTTAATATCTGTACCCCTAGTGCGAGCTGTTGCGATACAATATCTATTTCAACATTTAATTGCTTCGGTCAAAGGTGTACAATATCCATTATAGAAACCCTTAACCCGTTTACTTCCGTAAATAGAAAAAGTAAGTAAAAAAGAAAAACTTTCAACAAATGTACCAAAAAGCTACAATATTTCTTTTTTAGTGTTAATTTTATGAATAATCAATCTTATTTTGTGTTTATTTTCCCTTTAAACTTTTACTGAGTACCTAATAATATCAGATTTTGATACGCTGGACAATTTTATTTCGGTGAACCAGCATGGGTTAACCATTCACGAAAATGTTTTGTTCGAACTAAATCTCTAAAAATCTCTGTTCAAGCACTTAGTTGCACCTTGACTCGTACTTCAAGTACGACCTTCTTCTTATATTATTGCATCTTGCAATATATTAGGACATGAATATAATTATTACATATTATCTGATAGCTTATTGATAATAATTAGTAGGTTATTAATTAAATTTAAAATAAAATGCGGTGTAAATTTCAATAGCGGTATTTATCTAATAGTAAAGTAATTAGTTTATATGAACCCGACATTGTATTATGTTAAATTAACTTTTGAGATATGATCAATAAAGCCTCTCTGACAATCAAGTAGGTTATCCAAAGCCTACTAATTTAAATTAAACTAGCTTTCCCGACAGACGTTGTCCTGTGTTCCTAAGTTATATTAAGTATATTGAATTCGAATTTGTATAAAGATAAGCTTTTAACCTTTTAACCAATGTCATTTAGATCGATGTATCTGTGTCAAACCATATATTTTCCATCAAAATTCTGTCAATCGCACCAACCATCAAACAACTGACAGTTCTTGTCAAACTTCAATTTAATTTAAATTTTCCAAATTAGGAATAAAATCTATATTGTTAAAAGTAGGTACTAAAAAGGTTACCTACTTAGAGTTTTCCTTGATTTTCTAATTTTCCACGAAACTTTCTTGGTTTTTTCTTTCACAAGAACCTTCTCCTGATAAAAGCCAACACGGCAAAAAAAGAATTAGCGAAATCGGTCCAGCCGTTTAGGAGTGATGCGATGACCACGGAAAATGGCTCTCCATTTTTGTATATAAGATAAATAAATTAAGCAATTTATACTTTTATGAACAAAGAAAGCATCAGTGTAGCCTGAGGCAATTTCTCTAGTTAACCGGTCTCGTCCAATCTTAGACCGACCAACCCCGGTTAGAAATTTCAAGTGAAAACAAACTTTGAAAATCTCTGACCCGATCGGGAATCGAACCTGGGACCTCTTGATAAGAAGGACCTATACCTACTACTAGAAACTAGGCTACCGAGGTCAGTATTGACATCTATTTGAGGCTAATTCCTATTTAGTATATTTAACTTTCCACTTGCTTGTAGCTGTTTTAATCGAATTTAATGAAATGATTTTTTTTTTCAATCTTTACAGTCAACCGGTTTGTGATAAGATTCGCATTATGATGATGAATATCAACAGAAAAATTGCAAATTGGTGGGAAGAGTATCGGTAAAAATAAAATATAAAAAAATATTTTTTTAATCAAAAGTTATCGTGTAGGTGTACCTACTGACTTAAAAAAATCAACCTGCTATGCACTATCGAACTATTCTCAGAAAAAAATCATGATCGTAAATGAATGGTTGGGGCATAAACTTATTTCTCTATTTTAGTCTGATATCTGGAATTTATTAAAAATTCACAAAAACGTACTTAAATAAATTTTTAACCACCCAATATCGCTGAACATATTATAATATTATGGTGGTTCAATGGATGGGTATTGAGGTCCTCATTTACTCCCAGTTCTACTGAGGTCCACTGATTCGGGTTATCCACCATCGTTGTAAAACCGTGTAAATTGTTTAATAATAAAGATTATGAGCAAATTAATTGATGTATAAATAGTACCCTAGGAATAAATAATTGTTTATTGTAAGAATATTGGCAGATGTGTAGGAAACTGGTAGTACCTACCTAATTCCTTCTAAGGCACATTCATCATACCAGCTCTGCTATATCCATTACTGCTCCTCTGTACAGTTGTGAAACATCAGCATATTCAATATATAATACGAGAATACCTTCTGATGTTACACACGTACGGGAAATGAAGCTTGGTTTGTTGGCAGTGTTTGCACAAAGATTATACATATATTATCTGACTTTGCTCCACGTGTATGCGACCTGGTAGTTGGTCCTTATGTTTATATCGTTTTCCTTTGATGTCTATGTAAAAAAACCCTTCACGCCTATTGCTTTTGAAATAATAATAATGTATAATAAGTTGAAGGGCATGCATTTTCTTCTTGGCGAAATAATGAAACCAATAACGTGGGTAAATAATAGACACCGCTAGAGTAGAAATGTCTAATCCAAATTTAAAAAGATCGTAGTTACATTCATATTATTATGAAATTCATCTTTCTACTTTGAAAATAACTATAAACTTGTTTTTAACATACGAATTATACTGTATTAGGTACCTATTTACAACATCCAACAAGGAGACATTCGACTATAGGGAAACGAGGAATATTATTGCAGTTTAAAAGGCCTTGAACCTGAGCCAATGAAGGTTATAAGCCCTCAGCCCTATTGTCCGTGATCTGACAGATTCATTTAGTGTGACTGACTTTCTGGCGCTTTTTTTATTTTCTTGAAATTTGAATTATATCTTAGCTACACACCCTAATCATCTTTTCCAAATCCAAATCCATCCCTTAAGGCCCCACTTAGGGCCTATGCCTAGGCAACAAGAGCTCTCCATTGCGCTTGATCTTGCGCAACGTTTATGACCTTCTCCCACACCATGTCCAGATTCCTCAGCTCTGCTTCGAAGGAGCGGAACACAGTATGAGAGGGTCTTCCTCGTCATATTTTACTGGATAATATACCTACCGACCTGCCTTTAGGGTTTCAAATGCACGAGTAAGAATGAAAAACAGCATCATTTAAAAAAGGAAGTATAAAATTAATAGTGACATTTCAGAAAAATAAAACAGGCCATCTGAATATTCAATATAAATAGAGGAGATTTGATTAGCATGATTAATTATTCATTATTGTTTGAGGTGACAACATCCTTTAGTATTTGTCCATAGTTTTTATTTAAATTTGATGGTATTTTCTGTGTGAAAGTATAAGTGATATACATCATTCGATTCCGTTTTTCATTCTCTATTAGAGTGTTGTGTTTTCGGCTAAAAAAATTGTGAAAATCTTGTAAAAAATTCGGAAAAACTTTTTTCAAGTGACATTTGAAGGAAAAAGTGGTTGTGTAGCCTTGACCAGGCAAGTGGCAGACAAAGAAACTGGATTTATAAACTCTCTGTGATAAGGACTTAAGAAAACCTCGTGACGGATTGGGTCCATGTTCGGTTTTTCCCTCAGAAAACTAATTTTTGATTTTCTGAAAAGTGTTGAAAATTCGGAAAAACTTAAAGTGATATACCCACTCGAAAGAGTTTTTTATGCTGATTCTGACTACGTTTTCCATTTTTTCCTAGTCGTTGACTGTGATGAGTTATGCGCACTTTCCTTCAGTTCATGAATACTTTTCGGGGTTTTCTTGAAACGCTGCTTTGGGATTGGGCCGTTCGGTATAGCTAGTGATACCATTGGAAAGAGCATACCAAAATCAACAAAAAAGGTCGCGACGACCCTTACCTATGTGGACAGTGAGGAGAGATAATTCAAATATTTTGATCACACCTGATATAAAATTGATGGTTTCAACTGAATTGAATGATGTCACCCAGGAAAACCAGAAGCCATACTTATAAGGAAAAAAATCTCTACATAACCATGTTCGATACATCTCAGCACTTCAGTGAGGATGACACTACAAGTGACATTAGTGTTCAATGTGAGCTGAGAAATAGAATGGTTGAGATAGAAGAGGAAAGAGATAAATTGAGAAACGAAATCATACAAAGTAAAAATGATTTAATCACAAAAAGCAGTGAAGTGCAGAGCTTAAAAAATAAGATATTTATTTTAGAAAAACAAAATATAAAATTAACTAACTTAGTGAAAAGGAACTCATCTCTGGAAGTAGATTTAATGCAAAAGAAATTGTGCACTATGAAAGATGAGGTGGAGAGATGGAGGTCTGAAATGAGGAAACTTATTGACAGCCATACTGAGACCGTGGAGAGTTATAAAATGAACCACTGCATCATTCAGAGGAAGCTTGAAGAAGCAGAAAATTGCAAACAAAATCTCCGTTCTGCATATGACTATATTTATGAAAGGCTGGAGGCGAAGGGCACCCAGGCGGTGGATGAGGGCACCCTTAGTCAGAGGAGGAATAGGCAACAAGCAGCGGAAAATTTCAAAATGTTAAACCAAACAAAAAATCGCAATAAAATCAAATCAAGCAATGTGAAGCAACCCAGGGTCTTCATTGTGGGGGACGACACTGCCAAGGGACTAGGACGGAGACTGCAGAGCCGAGTGAAGAGTAGTGTGGAGTGTGTGACGAGGCCTGGAAGCCGTCTGGAGAACACTGTGGCCGATGTGAGTTCGACAGTGAACAAGGCTTCACTTGGTGATACAGTGATATTACTTACAGGGAAGAATGAGAGTTATAAACATCCCCAAAAATATTTTAAACATTTAGAGACAATAATTGAGTTAGCAACACTTAGAAACATAACCCTTTATATTAATAGTATTAAGTACCTAAAAAATAGTAAAGTGAATTTGCTTATTTACAAAATAAATTGCAAAATATACAATATGACAAGTTCCTCAAACAATGTGCATATTATTGAAACAAATACTGAGAATACACTGTGTGAACAAATATCTATGCTGCTTAATTACACTGCGCATAAGATACCTATATGTGTAGCAATCAACGCTACTACTGTGGATTCTTGTAAAGAGAATCTAAGCCACCTTGTGTGTAGTCCAGTGGCTGGCACGAGCTATGATCGGACGGTGGGCTCTTCTTCTTTTTCGGGGAGAGGCCATCCGCCTCCGTGGCCATGAACAGCAAAGATGAGACAGGGTTCATTCTGGCTCATCAAAATGTTCAGGGCTTAAGAGGGAAGGAACTTGAGCTTTATCTGTCGGCCACTGTACATAAGCCAGATGTAATATGTATAACGGAATCTTGGATTGGCAAGAATGAAATTTATAACTTTGCGCTTGAAAATTACTCATTAGCGAGTAGCTTTTGTAGAGGGCGCTCTATTAGAGGAGGCTGTCTTATACTTGTTAATAGAAAACATAGTACCAAAAACAGATTGGACATTACAGAAATGTCTGTCGAGAAACATTGTGAAATTAGTAGTACCGAGCTGAAATTTTTGATCATAGTATGTATCTATAGACCTCCATCTGGAGATTTCAATAATTTTATGAGCATCTTAGAGGTTATTTTAAATAAAATAACATCTAAAAGTAATAAACGCGTTGTAGTTTGTGGAGACTTCAATGTGGACTTTAATTCTAATACTAATAATTCTAACATCTTATTAGACCTAATGAATTGTTTTTCATTGACACGTAGCATTTATACAGCTACACGTACCACTAACACAACATCGACTTGCATCGATAATATCTTCACGGATCTCACCGTTCATGAGTCTAAGTTATGTAGTTTTGTGGGTTCCGACCATGATGGTCAACTAATCCACGCGAACCTTTTTATGGAACACAATAACGTACCAAAATATACTATTGTCAAAAAAAGATATCCTAATGAGAAAAACATGCCAAAATTCTTACATTCTTTAAAAGAAAATCTTGAATCTATAGATTTTGATGATGACCCTAATTTACTATTTCATAATTTTTTCAATTGTATAATCCTAAATCTGAACACCCATATTCCCGTTACAGTGTCTAAAATGAAACCCAAAAAAACTTTTACTAACTGGGCAACTCCAGGTATAAAAATATCTCGAGACAGATTATTTGAATTGTACAAAAGCAAACACACTGGTGGAGCAACTTTTAGAAATTACATAATTAGGTATAGCAAAATTTTTAAAAGTGTTTGTAAAATTGCAAAAAGTAATTATCTGAATGATAAAATTGTGAACTCCAGTAACCCAATAAAAGCGGTATGGAATATTATAAAGGAAGAAACAGGTAGGGCTCCCCTGAATAATGACACTGCGCCTGTCGAGAAAAGTATGGATGAGGATATTGTCGATGCATTCAATGATTTCTTCACTAACATTGCTGACGAATTAACTAAAAACGTCGGCGCATCTAAAAAGATCGCTATGGAATATCTTCAACATCATCCCCGTCTCGAGAATACATTCAAGTTTAAATTATTGTCTATCCATGACATTCTTGAAATTACAAAAAACCTAAAAATCACAAATACTCAAGACTTATGGTTCCTTTCAAGCAATGTTCTAAAATATATAATTATTGAAATAGCTCCTATGTTGTCCCAAATCTTTAACGAATGTTTAATGAAGGGTGTCTTTCCAGATTTATTAAAAATGGCTAAATTAATCCCAATATACAAAAAAGGCGATAAGTCAAACCCTACCAACTATCGTCCAATATCGATTCTTCCAGTTTTTAGTAAAATTTTGGAAAAAGTTGTTAGTGAACAACTCACCAAATTCTTGACTGACAATGACGTGTTGCATGTTCAGCAGCACGGCTTTCGTAAAAATAGGTCCACTGGTCATGCTATAGCGTCCCTGACTGAAAACATACTTCGTGTTTTTGAGGAAGGTCGTGACGCCTGTGGCATATTTTGTGACCTCTCAAAGGCTTTTGACTGCGTTGAGCATGATGTTCTCATTGGCAAGCTTGAACACTATGGCATCCGTGGCTCAGAAATTCGTTTCTTTGCCTCCTACCTAAGCCAAAGACAACAGAAAACAGAGATCAATGGCGCACGATCCAAAATGTGTAAGGTTAAACATGGCGTGCCGCAAGGTTCAATTCTGGGTCCACTTTTGTTCCTCATTTACATCAATGATCTGCCAAAATCTGTTAGGGGCAAATGTGATGTTATAATGTACGCAGATGATACATCACTCCTTATAAAGGGCAATAAGTTTGACGAGCGTCTTGCTGAAAATGTGATTAAAATTTTAGATGACGTAAACCAATGGTTTGATGCCAATAATTTAGTTTTAAATATGACGAAAACCAATGCGATTTGTTTCTCTCTGAAAAGGAATAAAAATATTTCAGCAAATCAACTGCTAGAAAATAACTCATTACATGTTGTAAATAGTTATAAGTTTCTTGGTGTCATGATAGATGAGAAGCTGCAGTGGTCACCACATGTGGACCAGCTCTGTGGTAGGTTAAGCTCTGCGATTTACGCAATTAAAAAAATTAAAGACTTATGTGGTATAAAAACTGCCAGGAACGTGTACTTTGCGTACTTTCACTCCGTCATGGTTTATGGTGTGATGGTTTGGGGGGGGGGAGCAGATTTCTCAAGAGTAGCAATTTTGCAGAAGCGAGCTCTGAGGGCGCTACTAGGTATGCAACCCCGGGAGACATGCCGAAATGCTTTTAAAGAACAAGGCATTCTCACATTGGCTGGAGCATATATCAGGGAATGTCTTCTTTTCGCTAGGAGGAATCTGCCGAACACACCCCTAAACTCGGACCACCATGATCATGATACTAGATTGGGTGATAGTGTACGGCCTATCAGGCATCGACTAGCAAAGGTCTCAAAGAGCTTCATTTGCCATAGTGTGCGTGCCTATAATAAATTACCGCAACCCATTAAGTCCATGGATGACGATACCTTTAAGAGAGAGATAAAAGAGTATCTGGTTGAACAAAGCTATTATTCTATTGACGAGATGTTAAATCAAACTTAGCCTATTTTATATTATTACAGGGTTTGACTACTTTTGTTTGCGACTGGGCTTGCCCTTGAACTTTCCGTTTATCCATTAGTCCACATTGAATTCTCGTTGGGACGGCCCCTTGGTGGAGTGCTCTCATTTGTTGTCAGTCAACCAAACTTTTTAATCTCAGTGACTCTCCACGCTATTATAGTATATTTTTATTGTTGATTGTGTTTTTTTTACTACATTTACTGACAGGAGACTGAAAGGCTCTTTACACCTTCTCAGCCTCGACCACATATGTATTTTTTCTATTTATATGCATTTTTCTGTATTATAAAAAATATCACCCTTTTGAGATTTTCAAGATGTTTATATATACCTATTTATTTTTAATTACATTTGCTGACAGGAGACTGAGAGGGCCATTTACACCTTTTCAGCCTCGCCTTCATTTTCATTTGTTTATTTTTTTGTGTACTTTTGAAGATTGTTTCATATGCAATTTTTGTTTTTTTTTTGTGTGTATGCTTTTTGTTTAAATTCATTATGTAACATTTTGTATAATTTTGACAACTCCAAGTGCCTGAAAAGGCCTAGGGATGAGAATGATAAATAAAATAAATAAATAATATTAGTAGGTATTTAGAAAAAATAGTTAAACATAAAAGAAATTGAACATAGGTAATATTAGGATTTATGTATATCTTAATGCATTTACTCGTCAGGTATTGTTTGTAAAAGAGTTGGTGCTTACATGCAGCTTGTTAATGCACCTGAGACCACTCTTTAGCCTGCACGGGTTTTTAATATAGGTATAATGAGTTATTGTTAAGAAAAAATTGAATTGCAGTACTGAATGACATAATAACGCTTCAATATGTAAATGTGTAATTAATTATTCTTAATTGCCGCAACTTTGCACAGTCGAGAGCCCTATTATCTTACCTACATTCCTACCTACCTACTTTATCTCTATCAATCAATTTTGGATGGTCTACTCAAAGTGCCCTAATCTATATTTACACACTTTCCACACTCATATCTCACGACTAATATTATTTAGTGTTGTCAACGTCAAAAAAAAAAAGAAATATTATTAATTGACGTGTGCGAGCGAAATGGATGAATTCGGCTCGTGTTGCTATGTGATGTTAGTTGCCAAAATCATAATTTGTATTTCAAATGGAAGCAAAATATCACAAGAGATTTGTTTATCATTTATTATGAAGGAGATACACTTCAAGGCGTGGTGAAATCCGTGTTGCGCTCCGATGACGTCCACGACGAGCAGAGAGATTTGGTTTCTCAGAAAGATATTTTCATTTTATGTACATACAAGTTTTGCCAAAACATATAAGTGATACAATGTTGGTGAACATTTTACACATTATCAATGGCAGCGTGTGTCAAATCACCTCTGGAACAACACAGTGTTGTACACAATTAAAAACGAACGTGAAATATTATCGCGTGAATGAGGTAATCGCTAGGGAAAAAGTCGTACGATATTTTATTTGAATGAGTCATGCGAACTAAATCATGAAAGTACATATTATTTTTTTATGTACGGTGCTAATTAATTCAATGAAATAATGAAGATTTAATTAGACAAGTATTGTATTGAAAGGTTCATTCATTTGAACTTAGTTTCTTGTAGAAAATCGTAAAAATAGTGTGATGAGTGATGACACATACTTATAGTTAAATAAAAAAAAACACCTACCTACTATTCTATTCACTAATCGTACTTATTATAAGAATAATATTTCCGCCACTGACATTACCATTTTAAATAAGATCAATTTAGGAGTGATATAATTTATATGGAAATGTTCCAAAAACTTGGACCAGCCCCACGTGTATGGGATTGTACCCAATTGTTACATAACGTTCTCGCTTTATTTTGACAATGTTTCACAATGATTTTAGTAATAATTAGTTCTGCATTTATTTATTTCACAGATTTTCTTTTGCATTTTATATTTGTGATCATGTAGTATGTTGTCAGTAAGTATTATTGCATGTTCTTACACGGGATTTTGTGTCGACAGGGTCCGCTCTTATTTTCATGTCGCAATTAATGATTATTTTTACACATGTTTTGTATTCATTAACGCATTTTTATTTTTGTCTCACGTGTATATTGCTCCTTCTTGGATCTCTGATTCATCCGCAGTTTTATTAGCCGTTAAAATGTTTTCATTGTAAAGATCTTTTCTAACATTTTCAATAATTTGTTCGAAATTATGTTATCCTCAGTTTTAATTATTTGCATATTAGTATCTGAATTTTTTGAATCTGTAAGGAATTATGATTTCTTAGTAGGTAGATGTTTCTTCTTCTTATGTTGGTGCCATGTCAGGTATTGCCAACGTCGGCGATCACTGCGGCGAATCCTTGAATCCTCTGTCCTGGGCCGCTCGGAACAGTACGGAAACCCGTCCATTCTCGTATATTGCATAGCCAGGACATCTACCTCATCCAGCCCCTCTGCGACCCTCGATCTTTTCCTTTAGTATTAGGTGGATCAGTCGATACTTCTCCCCACGCATGATGTGCCCCAGATATGAAATTTTACGAACTTTTACTTGCGACAGGAGTTCACGCACTGCCCCGGCTCGACTAAGGACTTCTGAATTTGTCACCAGGTCGGTCCAAGGAATCTTGAGTATTCTGCGATGTAACCATATCCCGAAAGCCTCGAGCCTGTTTATTGTGTTGACCTTCAGAGTCCATGTCTCACACCGTACAGCAGTACGGACTACAAGTAGCATTTTAACATTCTCTGTGGCAGTTTCATATTAAGTTTTTCATTGTTGAAAAGAGTTCTCATTTTATTAAATGCAGCTCTTGTTGCCTCTATTCTGCATTGACTTCCACATCTGGGTCGACAGTCTCTGTGAGCATACTACCAAGATATTTGAATTTAGTGGCACGTTCTATATTAATACCCTTTAATTGAAGCGCAGATCCAGTGTAGTCAAGTCTATCAAAAGTCATCCATTTTGTTTTACCTATTTTTATCGTAAGCCCCATTGTTCGCCATGTCCATCAACACTGTAGTAAATTTTTAAGAATTGTGAATTGTGGAGATGAATGAAATCGTTAAATCGTTAATTTTTCTTCTTCTTAATTTATAACTCTTAAAACTGGAATAATAAAGACGCATTATAATATAATATGGCTAATTTGATATTGACAGATCCATTAGTGTTTGTACGCATTGCCAGGAGAGAGCCAGACTGTCTAGAGAAACTTGTTGTTTTTCGCAATGCGGTGGGAAGAGTCCCGGTCGTTCATCCATCAGGTGGGCGACGCATTCTGAAACAGATGCTGTATATTCTGACCAGAACAGATTTGCTAAGAAAAAACATACAACGGACGATTTGAATTAGATACGACAAGACACATAGTTGTGAATAATGAATAATATTCTAACAAAAACTATCTAAAAATCCTTTAGATAATTTTGTATTTAATCTTCGAATATTATTCTGAAAGAGATGAGTTTGTTATATTTCTTGACTATTCTGATTAACGTTATCATTTTTTACAAGATGCTTATCGCAGAAAACAATTGACGCATCATGCAGATGAAAAAATGTATCATCTATTGTCATTTTTTTTCTACTTTACTACTACACTGCATACACCCTAAGAGACATTTTAATACCTATATAAGTCATTGCTAATGAACGGAAAAAAAACTATGGAACAATGAAAGACGTATTTGGTCATTATCATAGAAGATAGTCGAAGCGAGTCATCGCGATTTAACCATATTTGCGTCAAGCCATTGTGTACGCATGTATCCATCTTTCAAGATGTTTTTATTTTGTAAGATGACAATGGTAATAAGGTCTTCCCGCACTAGGTGACTGTTCAATCCTTCTATGGCCGACCCCAACAATTGCAGCGCAATGTGCAAAGCCAACTACAATAATATTCACTTCACACATCAGCTGTCTTTTTTTTGCAGAAATTACTTTTTGATTATAATATTAGCAAAATGCAGCTGGTAACAGCATAATATGCAGAGTTGCCTTCAGTACGGACGTATCGATGTATCAGCTTTCAGTGTATGAATGCATATTGTAGATTGTATTGTTACTGGGTAATATACATCAGTCATATTGGTAATAATAACAATAACACGGTGTGTTGGCTTACCTTGTGAATATTTATGATTTATTCATGCGAGAGTGTAAAACAGCTGATTCTTTTATCAAATAATAATTATGGCTCATTTTGGATGAAGAAATATTTGCACTTGCTGGGAATTTTGTTTTGATAAGCCTTAAAAATACCTCCGTATATTAATCATGAGTAAACTGAGGTATTATTATACCTATCTGGTGGTACAAGAAGACGTGGCAGACCAAGACTCACCATCAAGAGAAGGTACGATAAAGACCTTCGGGATACCGCCTCAGTTTGGAATGACTCCCTGGAACAAGCCCATGATAGAGATCCTTGGGAAGGTTTTGTGCCGATCACATGCTCCACCTAGGGAGCGAATGTGAATTAAGTATGTATGTAAATAATTAATGTGGTGTTTTTGAGTAATTTCTCCACTCACCAGAGATATGTTTGTTCCGAAGCATTAGCCTTGAGACGTCGACTGTCTACTGATTCTCCATAGCTTTGAAGGTCTGCCTGGAGGTCTTCGTCCTTCAGCGTTGCCTTGAAAGCCGATATCTGCAGTTCTCTCATGTGATATTCTATTCAAGTGTTCATTCCAATGTTACCTGAGCTAGGTACTTTTATTTAGGTACAGTATTTCACAAGTTAATTGTTTATTTTATTAGAAGTTAGAATGTTGGTATCCATGATGATTGTTTTCTCCTGTAATAAATACATAAATATTTAGTATGTATCGGCCATAATGCATTATGTAAACCGAGTGCTTTTATAATTCTTCCATTATCGTACAGGAAATGTGTTTAAATGAAGTAAATTTAACTGTAGAGGAACATTCATCGCACATGGCACATCTTGACCAATCAGTGTCATACTAATTAATTTATAACCGGACGAGAGTTTGTAACCCATTTTATGGAGGACGTTGAATTTGAACAATTAATAAGGCCATAACGCCCATTTTACACATTTGCGGTTCGGAACGGTTTATTTTCGGTCGTTGACGACAAAAAGTGTGACGCGATGCTTTTGTTTCTATTCATTCTAAATTTGTCGGTAGTGACCGAAAAATGAGCGAAACCGAATCGAATGGAACCGCATATGTGGGAAATAGACCTAACCTAAGCATTAGCAGATCAAATAATTGTTTAAACCACTATAGCATTATACGTTCAAACTACGTAACAGTTGTTTTTTATTTGTTTTTTCAGGAAGACGAATGTAGTTGATATGAACCATTATCAAAGTTCTAAGTACCTACCTATGTACAAAGACAATCCAGAAATTGAACACTGCGGGATGAAAATTTTCCGAATGTAGGTAACTCATGAAAATCGTTTTGACATACTTGGGTACATGTTTTGCCTCTACCTATTTATAGAAATGTGATCTTTTTGTCACGTCTAAAGTTTGATTACTATGGTGACGAGGTCTAATTACTGTACCTACATACTGTATTTTCTTAAACCTTTGGGGCGTCCCCATGACCATCTGAGTGCTAGTGCTAGTGTATGAAGATTAATTCTGGAGTTATCCATCCTTTCAACATGGTTCTGTTGAAACCTTTTCCTCAGTCTGCTGCATAAATACTTCGTTCGCTATCAAGTGGGTTTGAGATTTCAAAAAAGAAATTTACTTACGTGCTACCAAGGTCATCTATAACTGAGAACCTCCTTCCATCCAATCTGCGCTATTTGGCTTTCATGAGTCAAGAAAATGATATGATATAATATAAATCCGTTTACAAAATAATTATTATGTTATCCAATGTTGAAAGGCCATTTGCAAGCAAAATACGAGTAATGTGTACGACATTTTAGTGTATGCAAAATTAATGTTAAGTGCAAATTATATTTTATGCCTCATACCTATTATGTAGAGCTCACCTAACTCCTCAGTCGGCTTGACATTGTACGGCTGTGTGTCCATGGTTTGGTGGAACTCATACAAGCTGTGTGTTACTATGTAGCCATAGGCAGGTATGTACTGTGTGGTGGTGTGCTAGATAGATAGACGCGCTCACATGCACACAAGCCGCTTGCCAACAAGACTGATATTCATTCAACCTTAAAGAGAACTATAGCTACCTATACATCTCTATACCAGCAACCGATGAGCACGTATCTACAGTATTGTATATCAGAAGTACGCACCTTGTTGGTGAGTAGATAGATGTATCATAAACAACTCAACGAAACATCCTTGCTTTAAAAATAGTATTAATCACATCTATATAATAATTTAGAAATGTTTTTTTATTTGCCTTTTGTCGTTGCTTTACGGTATGTCGGAGCATCACGCCTAAACGGCTGAACCGATTTCACTAATTCTTTTTTTGTCGTGTTGGCTTTTATCAGTAGAAGGTTCTTATGAAAGAAAAAATTAAGAAAGTTGCGTGGTAAATCTACATAATAATTCAGAAATGTTTTTTTATTAGCTTTTTACCTAATGTCATCGCATCACGCCTAAACGGCTGAACCGATTTCACTAATTCTTTTTTTGTCGTGTTGGCTTTTATCAGTAGAAGGTTCTTATGAAAGAAAAAATTAAGAAAGTTGCGTGGTAAATTGGGAAATTAAATAAAACTCGCATTAGCCCCTCCTTCTCTATCTACATATTCAGAAATGTTTTTTTTTATTTGCTTTTTACCGTATGTCATAGCATCACGCACAAAATACAAATGCTACGTCATATATGAATCTGCACAGAGCCGTGCAAAATGCCGGAGAAGGTTTTTTTTTTTTTTTTTTTTTTTTTTTTTTTTTTTTTTTTTTTTTTTTTTACCCATCACGCCGTGTCCCGTAAGGGGTAGGCAGAGAGAACGGACCTCCACTCTTTTCTATCCAAGCATACTTCTTTCGCTTCTTCCACCGACATACTATTTCTCATACAGCTTCTCCTATTTCTCATACTTCTTACCTGGCCTTCCTTGAGGACGGAATCGATGTGTTCGATCCACGTCATTCTCGGTCGCCCACGCTTTCTTACACCTTTCCTTTCAGCCTTATGAATTATCTTTGTCATTCTGTTTGCATCCATTCTTTCCACATGCCCAAACCATCTCAACTTATTAACTTTCATCTTTGTCACAACACTTACTTCCATACCACATTCTTTCCTAATATTTTCATTCCTTTCCATATCCCATAAAGTTTTTCCACATATTCTTCGTAGAGATTTCATCTCTACTGCATTTATACTACATTCTTCTTTTTTCGTCCATGTCCACGTTTCACAACCATACATCATCGATGGTAGCAGGATTGCGTTATGCACTAGTTTCTTTGCTTGTAATAAAATAATTTTAAAATGGCAGTATCAACATTTATGACTACCGCGGTGTGCGACATGCCTCTATTTTCTTTTTCGCTCATAGCATGGGAGAAGGTTATCGAAATTATGCAAGATCGGGTGCAGAGGAGAACTATTGTTGCTTCCCTATGCCTCTAAGTACCTACCCTTTTTTTTTTACCAATTTTTGCATTTTTTATTAATCGAATTTCTTAATTATTCCGCGGTACTTTGACATACGAATCTGAAATTTACGTTTAATTGTATAAGTACTCGCGGTCTGCTCCAGTTTCGTACGGGTAGATAGGTATTTAAAAAAAATCAGTTTTCTTATGATCTTTATAGATCCCTAACTTTATCAAAATATTATATAGGCTATGTTAATCTGGAATAATGTAGCATTCTAATGGTCCCCTCCCGTCCGGCTTGTACCCCAGTGACGCCTATATCTCTGCCGCATTTCAACTACATTTTTTTAAATAAAAGAACACTTATTGTGGCATAGCTATATAATAGTAAAACATATGCTGTCGCGACACTTTCTGTAAATAATGATTTCTTCTACAAAGTCGTAGACCATTATTTTATTCAATTATCAAAAGTTTTCGCAGCGCACGCGATGCAAAGAATATTTTAGGTATTTTTTTTACACCATGGGTTACATTATTGAAATTTTAGTAAGGATTTTTTTGAAAATTTAATAGAGCCTTTGTTCACCGGGGATAGTGTAGCTTCCCAAAAGTGAAAGTATTTTTCAAATCGGTTCAGTAGGTAGTTTCAGAGCCTATTCAATGCAAACAAACAATCAAATCTTTCCTCTTATAATATTAGTATAGATTGAAATTTATGTTAAATAGTTTGGTGAGTCTAAGATGCTTTTTGAGCAACTTTCTTTATTCTGTAACGTTGCTGAACATTTCTCTCGATCCATTAGAAATTTGAGTTTGAAGATTAATGTTAATAAAAAAATGGAATTGCCCCTTAAGAAAATAATGAAGTTAAGTTCGATCCAAACTTTTTGCCCCTGCAGCTAGTCGTAAAACCTTTGTTAGTTGGAATACTTATTTAATACGAAAAGTAAACCAATCTGTTTGAATAGAATAATAAAGGGAAAAACAGAAAAACACATCGATGAGATCGTGTGAATAGAAAAGAACTAATATGAATTGAAAAAGAAAGCTGTGGGGCTAGTACGAGTTTTATCGAAAGCCAATTGCACGAAAATAAGCTCTTATTAGCGTGCAAATAGTGTTCTTAAATCAAACTATCGAATCGTTCGATCATGTTTGTATGGAAAATTTTCGAAACTCTTTCGATGATCGTTTCGAGAACCTCTTAATTTGTTATGTGATCCTCTAGGTCCTAGGACGTTGTCCTAGAGTCTAGGACAACGTCTTTCAGGTAGGCATCAGAAAATATAAAAATCTGGCTTCAGTGGTGCTGGTACAGTGCTTGTAGAGCTATATTAGGTATGTGTCGCACGAGGACAAGTTCCTAGTCACGGCTTCAACGATAATAATTGGCTGGTTAAAATAATATTGTGTTCAGTAATTTAGTGGGATCGTTTGGTCCAATCAAAATGCACTTATTCCATCAACACACACTCTCTTAGTTAGCGGTGATGGGCTACAGCTGTTCTCTACACTGCAGGATCACGAATGGACCGCGTGTACACTGAAGCACATTACATGTTACAGGTCGATGATTAATCGGTTGCTTTTTATAATAGCCCTTTATTTTACAAGCGGTTATAAGTGATATCTAAGCAGTCATTCTGCCCGTCATCCAAGGGTGCGTTTAAACCCAACGAACATAGAGCCAGAGCTGGAATGCGAGTACATTTTCTTGATCGTTGATATAGTCACTTACTCTGTCATAAATATCATTAATATGATTTACATACACAGCCAGAGATCCGAGTAGAAGAGCAGGTTGGTGTATTCAAATGAAAGCCACGGTGTACAGGAATAGAATACAATGTATTTGGAAATATGCCATATTATAAACCCGCAGTTGTGATCTAAATCTCAAGCTTTTTTCGCCTTTAAATTCTAGTTTTTTTTTCTATGTTATATCTTCGGTTTTTAAAGGATTAGCCAACCACTGGTTATTTCCAATTTGTACACTTCTCCGCTATCATTGACAGAATAGAGCTTCAATTTTCGAATACCTATTGATTTGGCATCATGATATCTACTATTTGGAATCATGGAATTGTCCTACCTGCCGCACGGTGTCCTGACTAATGCATGCTCTAATGAATGCACCAAAAAACACGTCAGAAAAATCATTGAAAGAGTTTACTTACTAGCGAACATGGTATCTTTTACTATTGGAAGTACATTTTTCCATGGTTTTGGACGATGCTTATTTATTTATTTATCGTTTGGCAAGTCGTCGAATTTTTGTCACAGCGTTAAAGTCTGACATCCAGCGCCGCCATCCATTCAAGAAATTCTGGGGACAAGCTGGCGGCACTCTCGATGGTACCGGGGCTATATGATGCTTATTTATTTACTTTGATAAGTATTCTTTGAGAATATTACTCATAGTATATAGAATATACATGTCTTGTGATCGGATTTCAAAAAAAAGATTTCGCTGAAATTAATTTTCTCGACTTTTTCGAGGGTGTAGATTCCAAAAATGCTAAAAAATTTTTTTTTAATTTTCTGTGTACCCGCGTACGCGTACGCCAAAAATGTGTGCGCACCCATAACTCATAGTAATTCTTATCCGATTTAATTGAAATTTGGTAGAACGGTTAGCCCCTCGATGTAGATGAGTCAGTAAAATGTTGAGATCTGTACCTTCAACACAACCCTCTTAAAGTATCCAAAGAAAATTTCACTTGTTCTAGAAAAAGGGCTAAAAAAGAAAAAAAAAATTTCTTCGATTTTTATAAAATTTGGTATACCGGTTGGTCTTATGCTCCTACACAAGCACGTAAAATTTGGGGTCCGTAACTTCAGTGGGTCCCCCTTAAAGTACCGATTAATATTGAATATGTTGTTCTAAAGCAGATAATAAAAAGCTCCAATAGTCGATATCATTTTAAAGTTTCTATAATAATTCCAAGGATAAATTCATTTTAATCGTAAAATTATGAATTTTTATGCAAAGATATGTTTTACACGAAAAGGCTGTTATAATATACTATGAGTTCTGGGCTACCCTAGGTAAGCAGCTTTTTTTTCATGTTATTCCTTGAGAATAAACCCGATAAGTAATTCAAATATTTCATTTCAAACATATACTGCTACTACAGCGTTTGTAGTTTTTAGTTACATATATACAATCTACATTACTTTTTTTCTCATACTTGTTGCAGAGAGTTCAATTTAAACTCTGTCAATAACACGTCATATAAACGAGTGGTTATGTATGTAGATGATTAGGTATAACATAAACGCTATCATGGTAGTTAGGTAGGTATGGTTAGACGAGTGCTGGGTACTAGAGGGAGCCAAGCAACATTGATGGTAACGTGTCTAAGTGCTAAGCACTGTGTACTTTGTATGTAAATACTCCTCTCTGATTGTTTATGCTCACTTCATATAACTATCTAATTACTTAAACAACAATATGTCCCTATAATAGTTACATGCATCCTTGCAATGAAATATCATTAGGTATGCATCAGTGTTTGCCCTAAAGAGTTATTTTTAACCTAACCTAAGCTGTTGTTTTACGATAGTACCCATCAGAATTGCTCTAAGATGGACTCAATATTATTATATCCATTAAATTCAGGATTATTTTCTAAAATTTCCACAACTTATCTAATCGTTCCGCAGCTTGATTATTGACTCCCCGTTTCTTTGATGATAAACTAGTAGTCATTTCCGAAAAACGTAAGGGTCTGTCTGTACACATTTGAACACGCTCGGTAACGTAACCAATGTTCAGATGTGTACAAGCCATTAGACCTTGTGATTTCTGATCCGTTAAAATACACAGTACTTCACATAGGTACCCCAATACAGATTAACCAGTTTTAAAACCTAACAAGTCCCGAAATTAACTATTCTTATTTCTTTGCTATTGAAAAACACCCTCTTCAACCTTTTCTCCTAGCTGTTATCCAACTTTCTTTCATAGTTCGTATTCCATAATCGCCATACTCAGGAACCTACGTACCATTGTGCTTTATTGCAGTGTTTCATATCAGATTTTTCGTTTGCTTCCTTAAGTCTTTATTCAACCACGAATTCTTCATACAAAATTTCTTATGTTTTTCTATTCTAGCTCAGTAAAACGAATCACAAAATCCATATCATTTAGATTTTAGAAAGTTTTAGCAGTTGGCCATTCATTTGATCAACTTGAAGCCAAACTCATTATGAAAACTCATTACCTACCTACTTAATCACATCAATCTGCAGCCCTATTCACGAAAAAGTTTGAATCGAACTTCGAACTAAACTTAGACTTGAACTTTTCTGAAAACTTTTCTAAATATCTAGTCATATAAGTAGTCTGTGATCTGTCAGATTTACTACCTGTCAGATTTACTCCGACTTTTCCAACTTATTGAGCTGTCAAAAATTCTGTCTGTTAGATATGTACATTTCGCCCATCTAAATTTCTTTTTCAGCCTTTATAATTGATTTATTCCGTATTTACAAGCCACATATGCGTGTTTATTTGTAATAATATTATTTTAATATGAATTCTGTTTCTTAATTATAAAGAAATGTATACTATGATGCACATGCACAGGGTTTACAAGGTTTCACCCTTTTAAAAGGCCTTTCTTTCACAAAACAGAAGTCTGATAGGTACACAGTTAAAATACCTATTCTTAATAGTTCCTTCATGAATTTAATGGAACCTCAAAGGCTCGATTTGTTAACTGGATCCCTTAATTTATTCCATCGCATACAGTGTAAATTGACATCATGATATTTTTTTATCATTGTTTGTCTTTCCTTTCTTAAAAGAGACTTTCCCTCTTTGTGTGTTCGGTGTAATGGTGTCGTTGTTAGTTAATTTCTTCTCCAGAAACTCGTGTTCTCATTGTGATAAACTCCTATGCTAAACTATGGCTACTATGTTTTTTTTAATGTTTGCATTTAGGAAACTCTAGTGAAACCCCTGTCACTGTTTTCTGAATTTTCGTCTTCTTTGGGTTTTACCTCACGAATTTTTTCAAGGATTTTTTTCATCAAATTTTATTTCAGATCGATAAAATTCAATTTGCTTATTTATACTGCTGTGCTGAACTATGCGTCAAGTTCATACTAGATTGACGCATATCAGAACAGATTGTCCAAGTATAGGATGTCCAGCACGAGCTGCTATACACGTAGCAGCTATATCGGTATATGATCAGCACAGGGACAGGTGATCATGCACTGTTTCATTCACACTCCACTGTGAGGATAATAATAGCTATGGCAAATATAAAAAAAATCGGTTTGAATCGGTTTTGATCAACACTGTACACACAATCTGCGGTACTAATTAAATATACTGTCGTGGACGTAGTATGTTCTGTGAATATATAAAACTCAAAAGTCGTTTTTTTCTTAGCATCTAATGACTTCTACCACTGCTTCGAAAGCTGCCTTACTGATGTGATCACTTTTTTCATCATAAAGTAATTACAATCCCTAAAATTCCCTTCTTGAAATTATTCGGCATTTTTATAGCATGTCAGTTTCGAAGACGCATTCCTATAACTGTCCCATTAGAAACGCTAGCCACAGGACCAACTGCGCAATGCTGTTTTCTTGGTCAATATTATACTAACCAATACGAATTAATGGCACTTGTATACAAAGATTGCGATTGTATATTTTTTATTGTGCAATCAATTCACACTTCTTTCTGGCTAGAGTCCTAGCGAGCCTCTTTACTTCATGGATGTACAATTATATCCGGGGCAGCCTCTGTGATTTTTGTGTTGCATTTTGTCGTTTTTGCTCTGTGACTTGCATTTTAGGCAAAACGTAAGATCAAATGTTAAACTGCTACCGGCTCTTTCATATACCCACAATAATATCAATCAATTACAGTACTTTTTTTCTTTTGCTGAAGTAAATAGTCCAGAGCAGCTAGTTCTCAATAAATGTTTGCTTTTAAGTGTATGGAGCACCTAATAATATTGTCGTGTCGATTGTTTACCGGACGACTGGCGTTTGTCGTGTGCTCCGGCGTGGGCGACATCCATGACAGTCCATTATGCTAATTTTGAGCTGCGGCCATCTATTATTTATCAAATCTTGATAACCTAAGTGGTAAGGTTTTCTTGAACAATACAAGAAACCGTGTTACAAGCTAGGTGAATAAATTAATACAATACCAGCTGCTCGCATATATTGGTTATGCCTGCTTCAAGGTAACTCAAAATAAAGTATGACATGATAATGCAAAGATATGTATGTGCAGGACAAAATGAAGATCTTTTTCAGTTTATAATTAGTTGTTTGAATATTTCTATGATTACACATTTTGATTGACTTGATGCTTTAGAAGAAATGAATAATATATTGACAGACTGTATAGTGTATATGGTGCATCAAAAAGGCTATACCTAAGTACCTTAATTTTCATTAAAAATCTACATAGATTTTCATATTCATGCTCATTTTTGGTTAAACTCTGGAATTTTGTCCAGAATTCAATAGGTAGGTTGCATGTACCAAAATTCTAACCTACAACTGGAAACCACAACACGAAAGTCAAAAGTCCTATTGTTAACTAAAAAACCATTAGAAGGTTATATAAAATTTTGTTATTTGAAAAATTAGTCAAATTTTAAGGACATTACAAACAAAAATTTGTCAAATAGAGAGTGGACTGGCTCTATAGAGAAACGAGTCCAATGATGTGTTCTTTGTAGCCTCTGTTTACCTCCAAGTAGTAGAGTCTTAAAAGTTGTCGAATCAAAACCGCAACAGTTCCACGTTCATATACCGACATTTGCAGGTACGATCGTGGTACATAATTATTGAGCTGTAAATAATTTGCATCTGCATTGACAAACTTGTACTTAACTAATTGCTTAGCATAGCCTGGCCCTATGTCGACAGTAATCAAATAACAGCAACTAATAACAGCTAATTGTTAGGAGTTTGAATAATCTATACCTACCTGTACCTACTTAACAACGATTATAATAAGGTAGGTACTCGTACTGCTATCGAATAACAAACGCGTTGCTTGTTTTCTGCGCAAATAATAAATAATTAATTATTAACGCATGGAATAAAAAATAATAATTAATGTAAAAAAAATAACAATATTTCTCAGAATTATTTTTCAGCTGAATATTAATGTTGTACTCGGTGGCGTTGAAGACTAAACAAAAAATATAAGCGAATCAAGGGTTTCAGCGTGTAATAAAATAATGTTTTGATTTAATATACGGTGAGATATTTGTTGAAAATTATAAGTACCTAACTACAATAATAAGTCACTACTTTATTAATTATGATTTTATTTTACTTTCTGAGCTATGTATCAACATTATCAGCCTTCACTCGTCCAGTATTATTGGACATAGGCCTCCCTTTCCGACTTCCACGATTCTCTGTCTCTTGCTATTCTATGCAATTGATTGCCGGACACTCTGATTAAAGAGGTTTTCGGCCCATTGGAAACAGCCGCACGAGAGGTGGTACTGCAAATTAATGTGGATAATACATTCTCTATGTTTCATTAATTATTAAATTTCTACTTGTTTCATACATGAGATTTTTCGACATGTTGAACATGTTGAGAATTCTCATGATTAAGAGTTTCGGAGACAAACATTACCACCTAATGGCGAACGTTGTTAACGTAAAGTAATCACACTAAGCCAGCCTTCGAAATAACAGTAGAAGACGGTCGTAAGCCCGTAGTGGTTTGTTTCATTTAAAAATCGAACATTAGTCATGAATTATTAGAGTCATTATAGTTGTTATTTTTTCTGTAATGTGGATAAAACCAAAATGATGACACAAAGCAGAAATCCATCGCACATACCAAGAGGCAGTGTCCCATACAAGGATAATTACATTACTTCAATGAAGTAGAACAGTTCACCTATTAAGGATCTTGTCTCACTCAGAATAATGAAGACCCAACAGAAATTCGTAAGAGAATCACAGCGGCCAACAAAACTTACTTCTCCCTGCTGCCAGTGTTCAAATCGCGTAGCGTCCACAGGAAAACAAAAATAATCATCTACAAAATAGTCATACGTACTGTGTTGACCTATAGGTGCGAGGCACTAACACTGACAGTGAGAACGGCAGATATGCTGGACATCTTTGAAAGAAAGGTTCTGTGTCGAATCTGTGGACCAGTGAGAGAGGGCGATCAGTGGCGCATTAGAACCAATGCAGAGCTGTACAATATATATCAGGCCCCAAATATCTCGACGCACATAAAGCTCCTTAGGTTGAGATGGGCTGGACATGTACAGCGAATGCCCGATTCACGCGTACCGAAAAGAATCCTAAGTGGACATCCAGGAGGAAGGAGACTTGTCGGCAGACCTCGGCTCAGGTGGGAAGATGAGGTGGGAAGGGATGCAGCACAGATCATCCAGGTGGCGAGTTGGAGGACAGCGGCAGAGGACAGGACATGTTGGAGGCGAATGCTACGGGAGGCCAAGGCTCGATATGGGCTGTAGCGCTATTGCAGTATTGTGTATTTATTGATCTAAAATAAAAAATCTACCTCAACTATAGTTGAGGCATAACAAAACGAAAATAATAATATAACACTTTTCTTTATAAAGGTTTCAGTATAGCCGTCAGAACTTATTGCCTGAGGCAATTTTTTCCAGTCAACCGGTCCCGTCCAATCTGAGACAGGCCAACCCCGGGTAGAAATTTCAAGTGAATAAACACTTAGAAAAAACTCTGAACCGACCCGGAATCGAACCCGGGACCTCGGATCTGAAGTCCACGCTACCGAGGTCAGTAACCTAGTTGTACTCTGGCATAAATAGTTCCATTAGTTTTGATTCGACAGATTGATACAGGAAACTGTATGAGATATTGCATATTTATTTATCTTATCGCATTAAGATATTAGTTGATGCTTGGAACTACCTTGATGAGAGCTGCTAGAGGACACATCGTGACAATAATTCGTTTGTGCGAATCTTGACCTAAATGTTAAAGTTTAATATTTCATTCAAACATATCACTATGGAGAATCTTTACAGCATATTCCCTCAAAATATATTTTTATCTAACTTCCCTAAGATGTGAACAGCGTAATATGTACCAAATTATTTATTTAAAAAGGTTATACTTTATTATAATATAACAATGTCGTTTAAAGAGTTTTACAATTACATCTTGACAATACATAAAAAATTACCAACTCATATTTATATCCATTAATAAATCTAGCTTGGGTACAAAAAGTTCACCGCTATTTTGCAAACCCATTTGCCCTATAAAATTTAAATAAGAAAATAAAACTATGTTTTTTACAAAACAACGCTGTGTCATTTTGAACTTATTCGGAAAATGTTGAAGTTTTTTTATTTAGCGGCAACCAAAAATAACTTTGTTTAATGCTGATTAGGAATACTTCACATTTCCTGATATATTCCGCGTTAATGATTAGGTAAGGGTCGTCCATATTAAGTAGTGTAGAATATGAATATTCTTATATGAAAGTATAATACCAAGATATAATTTTTTTAATGATATTCAATTGTGATGGTTTATTAAAATACTATACTTATAAGTATCACGGTAGTTTTAGTCCAATTTTCTAATTACCAACATACGAGTATTATGATCTATAAGTCCGTTTTTGGTCGAGTCTTAAATTGGACGGGATCGGTTGACTTGCAGAAATTTCCTAAAATATTTTTTTTTGATCTTTGTTGATTATTGCTATGAATTCTTAGGACAGATTTTGTCAACACAGAGTTCTTCACACTGACTGGGAAGAACAGATAATAATTGTTGACCAATAATTATTGTCGAAATCCAAATACCACCTTATAAGGGTCTTCAAGACAGAAATAAAAAGCATTGAAGAAGCTTTCTCACAAGTGATAACATAAACCGTAAGATTAACAAAAAGACTGTAAGTATAGGATTCACAAATAATGTTCGTTGCCAAAGCAAAAGGCATCTTAAAAAAGTGATGCATACACAGTTAAAGATAAAACTGTAAGGGCATCCAGTGCCCGGTAATAAATAAGATTTTATGTTCAAACTGTACCTACTTAATCCTAGAAAGATTTAGAGAATTTTCAACAATTTATAATGAGTATAAGGTTTGGTAGACATCTGTAAGGAGAAATTATCAAGAAAGAGTGTGTTCAGCTCCTGGATCTAAGCATGGGACATCTTGCATACCTACACTCCACTTAGGGGCATAGGGAGGCAACAGGAGCTCTCCATTGCGCTCGATCTTGTGCAATGTTTATGACCTAAGTAAATTTTCCTGAAGCTTAATAAGCAGTTTTATTTTCAAACACCAACAACAAAATTCCAGTTCAATAAAATGTAGGTCATAGAGTATTTACACACTTGGGACTCGCAATAAAAATGATCAGTTTGTTTGTCTGTAAATAGAGTAGGTGCGTTCTTATACGGATATTGAAAAATATTTTTCACCACATAATTATTGGCATGAAAATAAAGAATACATACGAGTGGAGAGTGAGAGTGTTAAGTAAATCAAACGCTTTATTACACAATAATATCGGTGTATTTACTTAATTTAAAAATAATAATATACCAAGATATCTTCGCGCTTAACTCAAGGCCTTCCTGTTCGAGACCTGACCACTATACGCACCAAGTAGTATTATAATCAGCTAATACAGTTGGTGATTGGTTAACGAAATGTTTGAACTGAGAACGATTCGAATTAAGAACCATGTCGTTTGAAATACGTTGATAGGTATGTTTGGAAATCGAATAAAATCGGAATTTCGGGTAGGTACACGAAACAGATTCCTTACCAAAGGGCCGTCCATTAATCACGTGATATATTTTTTTGCAACTTTTTAGACTTCCCCTCCCCCTGGTGAAAATTTGGCGAGGTTTCAGAAACCTTTCCCTACGAAATCACGTGTACTTTTATAGTACAAAGAATGAAAAAGAGTCGTGCTTTTTACTTTGAGTTTCTTTAAATTCATCAGAAAAAATAAATGCACGTGATTTTCTTACAAGACCCGCTTCCCCATCCCCAAACGTGATCATTAGTGTTTTTTTTCGGACGCCTCCTTCGCCCTTTTGCGCTCACTTGATTCCTAATTCAAATGAACGCAAAATTTTATCTTCTAAACATTTGAATGTATGCATTTGTGCTTATTTAACTGCTAAAAAATAAAATCAATATGGAAATAATAAAAAATTTGGCTCAGCAGAAAATATTGTCTGTTTAGTGAAGGGAATTGAGTAATCTTGCATTCTACTATCGTCCATATGGCAAATGACTGTTAAACGACAAAAAATCTCATTTTTCGCAAACCTTTAGAATTTCTTCATCGAGAATGCTGTATCTGATGGTGTCGCTTAAGATTTTTTTTATTCCTCCATAATATTTTAATTTAGAGAAAATAAAAAGAATGTTCGTAAATCGATTCTAGACTGTATTGCTACATATTTATCGCTGTGTTGTGGAGTGGATATTTCGCGAATATGCTAGTATGTACGCTCGGCGTGGTTCCTGAACCGCCACCACGTGGTGAAGGAATGCTATGAAGAAAATGCGTGAGTTGACTTGCATTTTTTTATCGAAATACGAAACCGGTGACATTTACTAGCTTTCCCGATAGACGTTGTCCTGTACTCCGTACTTTGAATATTGATTTCTAATTTGTAATTTAAACAAAAAAAAAACGTTTAAAATGTTTATGTTTGAATGTTAAAAAAATATTTCTGAAAGGTCGAAAGAAAGTCTATAAAAAACCTGCATACCAATGTTTTGAAAATCAATGGTTGTAAAGTAAATAAAAAATGTGTTGCTATGGAATTTTTCACAGATGGCGTTGCTGTCAATAAATCCGTTCCATACTAACTTTAATATTATATTTCATTTTACTTACTGTACATTTTTCGAACTTTTAATAATTATTCTGTTGTCCGGAGCGGAGAAGAATCCAATAAACCAAGCATCATAAAAATCTGTTCAGCCTTTCTCGAGTTATAAGTGTTCGCACTAACCCGACTTTCTTTTGTATTATAGATTTCAAATGATGTAATTGTAATAAATTGTCTTCTACAAAATGCATCGAATTATGAAATAAACAAGAATACCCAGAAATACTTTTTAATCAACTATAGGTACGTACGCATTTTTGCAATATTATGTACCTAATTAAAAACTATAATTACTATCATTTATGTATGAAAAAACTTGGTATTCAAAATATCTGTCTTTGAATGTACCTACAAATGCAGATAATTAAAAAACAAACGCCTTAGTTTCTCCAGCGCTATTTTGATACATTCTTTGTCAAGTGTTGTTGCTTTCAGAACCTCTAAATTTTAGTGGCACTGATGATTCAATTGAGAAGTGTTATTTCTTAAAAAAAATATTTCCATCTCACAGTCATTCCAAATTCTACACTCATTGACACTCTTATACAAATGTTTTTTTGTTTTCATATGAGTTTTGGTGAGTGACTCTTAACAACTCCGCATTCAGGTGTATCTACCTATTTTTCAACTCTTTTTTCCAGTTTTTGCGATCTCTTCCAGGTGGACAATACCCGTTTTGCTGTTTATGTACCTATGAAGTGTAAGCGAGCTAAACATGAATGGCTTCTTAAAACGTAAGATCCAAACGGAGTTATACAGAAATTCACGAAAAGAATGGACTGAAATGGTCGGTAGTTTAATAGATAGATAAGGTTCTTGACTCACTACTGACATAGTGAAGGTCGTTGGTACGGTAAGTCCGGTAGGTACCGTAAGTGTTAAAGTTATCGAAAATATTTGGGTACCTACCCTATAAGTGAATCGAAATCCATTTGAATGAATATAAATATTATTTTTGATTCATAGTACAAACCTAGTTGTATAATAACTTACGACTTTTCACCGCTTATACTTCAGATTTCGGAAAATTATTTGGTTTTAAATCAAAATGCGTTGAGCGATTAAAAACACGTAGGTATCACTTTATTTAACATGGCTGAAAAAGGGATGATGCGGAAGTTACAATAACATAGATTAGCAATCCATAATAGATAAATGCGTCAGAATTTGAACGATTCTACGCCGCTGAAAATAAATGCTTGTGTCAACAGTTTAGTTTATAAAAACATGCATGAATACTTAGTTTATAAAAACATGAATGTACCTAATGAATGAATACACCATTAATATTATTGTTATATTATTAATAGGTAGGTATGTATTATAGAAAACAACAAACAAGTAGACAAACCTATATATTAATAGGTATATTATTTCCATTTCCACTTTCACAACACAAGCTTTGCTTTATGTGAAAGATGTCGTAAGTGTATTTATTTTGTGTTCACTTTAGGTGAGCCCAAATTCGTTAAAAAAATAAGGTGATGATGAAAAGAGAAGAAATTTACTGAAAGGTAAGATACTTTTTTTTTAATGTATTTGTGGTCACTCAAAGTGGACACAAATACACTCTTTGACTCTTTCACAGTACCTAAGCACCAAAAGCTTGTGTCGTGAACATGGTCGGCACCTGGCATCGAACCCACGACCTCCGCACGAAACAGTATGAAAGCCGGCGTTGTAACCGCTAGTCTACCGACCACTTTATTTCTTCACTTCACTTACATACATTGGTGCTTAATTTTCAAAATATATGTTTATTGCTCGAAACTCTCTTTTAATAACCTTTGAAAGTAAAATCTCTTATGAAACATAATATATACCTTGTGAGGATAACCTTGAAATTTCTAAACATTATAGGTACCTACCTACTGTAATATTTACTTACTGTATTAATGTAATGCGATTTTTTCTGATAAGACTGTTTGATATTTAGGTACCTTCCATCGCGCATGTATATATAGATATGTAGGTGGAAATACATAAATACACCATTGTGCGAACTGATGTGAAAATCGAGCATTTTTCATTTTATAAATATGGCAACATTTTTTAGTGTTTCCAAACAAAATTCAAAAATATTTTATTCTGCATTACTACTAAACCTAGTAAAAACCGCAATACATGCCAAAGGAAGACAAAAATCTCCTCTTTAATTCCACTTGAATTTTTAGCAAACTAGTAAAATACTCTGCATATTTTTATAATACACATGTGTTCATATTAATTCGCACATTATTGTATATTGTACTGAGTACTTTTTACCGAGCAATTGAAAGACATCAAATACTAAGAGTAGGTATGGGTACATATTCACCTATCTAAATAAACAGAGGTACTGAATGAGGTTATTCATTCCACTCATAAACAAACATTATCAGATTAGATAGATAATATGTGTACATAAATTGCTCATTTTAACATAGATAAAAATAAATAAATAAAAGTTGGAGTACCTACAGCTGGATGAAATAACTGGTTCTTAAATAAATAAATATATATTTAAGGTCAACCTGACGTCCTGATAATACCTATAGATTAAGTAATGGTCATCCTTTTACAACCACAGAAACTTTCGAAAACTTGAGTCTTATGATGCAAGAATGTTCTTGAATTTTTGACAGACATTGATTGCCTCCCTACGTTCATTTTACAGAACATTTCAAGCAATATCATTTTAGAGGTAGGTAGGTATAATAATGACTGGTATTCTCAAATTCACGTTCCAACTCAACGCAAGAAGCTCTTGCTTAGAACGTATTCGGTTGACAGTAGAGTTACTTACGCAACTAATGTATTGGATAAAACATTTTCAGAATACAGAAATGTCAAAAGTCTCAATAAAAATTGGATACGACGCAACTCAATCGTCTGTTTTTTATTTCAGAATAGCCGTCAATATTTCAAGTAGTACTCAACTAACCAGGAAAATTCATTCAGTTAACTTTGAAGTGGTTGGAAACTTGGCGGTTCAGTCGCCGACTTTCGTATTGTAGGTCGTGGGTTCGATTCCAGGTGCCGACCATCTTCCTCTTTCACGACACAAGCTTTTAGTAGCTTACTACGTGCATTTTTTTAAAGGAATCCGCGCTCACTCAAATTGAACACAAATAGGTACACTCATTGACTCTTTCACAGTAAGCTACTTAAAGTTTGTGTCGTGAAAGAGGAAGATGGTCGCCACCTGGGACGAATCCACGACCTCCGCACGAAACAATACGAAAGCCGGCGCACAGACAGGTATTTAAAGATTCTACGCGGCCAATATTCAGATAATGAAATCTGAAAAAAATACTTTTTCATCGACTTCCTGAGGTAGAGGAAACCCCAACGAACAATATGCTGGCCTGCGGAACATCCAATGTTGCACCTGCCCTAAAAAATATTAGTCGGAACTTGATCATTGAAATTTGCGTACGTGTTTATTCTCTGCTACTTTCAAAAAGGTTTTGTTTCGTGAGAGAAAAATTAATATTCTGCGGTTAACTGGTAAAAAATGGAGATGGATTCGGAGACTAGAGGTATGTAACAATAAAAATAAATTATATTACCTTAAATAATTGTTCATTTAGTGTTCATACAACGTTGGAGACAAAGCGATTAAAATAAGGTTTTTTTTTTGAAATGTATCTTAAATGGGAGATTTGTTTGGGTATTACAGTAGATCCCATAAGTTTGATTATTTTCATATAAACTTTAACACATGTAAATGAATGAAGAAAAAATTTACCGCGGAATACCGCAGATGCCTAAATTGGGGTACTTTAAATGTTATAGGGTAAAAAAATCGAAATTTCTAAAAGAAGTATTATTTGAAATTAAAACAATATATTTATTTGTTTAAGGGTCAGAAGGGACCTCAGGAGTGAGGATTGTGACTCGTTAATCCTTACTGGACATTATGAATAAAGAAAATTTGCGTAGTTTGAATGAATAACTATGTTTTTTGAAAAACTATAATATATTCTCGCGTAAAGAGCTTGCAGAGGACAAATTAATAAACTGAAGGCAAATTTTGCACATGTTAAGTGTACAATGAAGCAAAGATGGGCTAAAGCGCACAAAAAAGAGAATATATTCTCGCGTAAAGAGCTTGCAGAGGACAAATTAATAAACTGAAGGCAAATTTTGCACATGTTAAGTGTACAATGAAGCAAAGATGGGCTAAAGCGCACAAAAAAGACGAAGTTTTTAAAAAAAAAAAACAATCGTCTTTGGCTACATTTGAAATACCAATCACATCACCAAATCTTCCAGGTCGCGACAATCGTCCCATTGGACAACTGTCTGAAGAAGCAGCGGAGGCACGCAATAAGCATTTCAGGGTATACAGACACGATTTTTCGAGAAAATTTTCTAGATAATCCTGTAATAGAGACATACTAAATAGACTTCTCTTAAGTTCAGATCCCTTGCTCAAGGATTATACAAAAAAGAAAAAATAATTCCTTTTTGCCTGAAACAATAGACATGCTTCAATCAGCGCAGCCAAATCTCTCAGACATTGAGAATGAATAATTAAAATGAATATTTTTTTTATTATGAAATAACTAGCGGGCTCCCGTGGAACTTCGACCCACCTGGATAGCGGGACATATAGATGCGTTCTCAATTCCCCCTATAGCCTAGGCTCCAGTTCCTACACCCATTTCACCCACTCTCAAGTCAACATTATATATTCGCTAGTTACCAAAAATAACAATTACTTACTCCTATCAACGTTTTTTAACATTTTACCCTCCAACTACCCTCCAAGGAGTGGTATTGAACTCATACTCCGCTTAAACCTTCCCGGACATTAGTGGAATAGATCACCAAAGTTTCATTGAAATACGTTCACTGGTTTTTGAATCTATAAGACATACACACACAAACATTCAGTTTTATAGATATAGATAAATGTGCATGTACTGAAATGTCTTATTTATTTTATTTTCATCATCAAAAACCTAATATATCATAAATATAATTTTGGCCGCGTAGATTCTTTAAATACCTGTCTGTGCGGCGTCCTAATCGCTAGTCTACCAACCACTTTAACCAAAAATTTGTTTTGAGTACAGATTCATTTTCTTAAAAAAAACAAGTACCTATGTAAAATCTTCTTAAAAAAAAATAAAAAAGGCAGGGCAGATAATAATGTCAAAAGAGACGTAGAGAAGTTTTGACTAGACCGGTAACTGAACACACGAAGTCACATTAAAAATTTGCTAGCGATAATAATTTGTATAAAAATATGTTACAAAACTTTTTGCAACTGCATCTTTATAGTAGATATTGTGATCTATAGAGATTCGTCAGAACGGATCTTCTTGGAAATGTCTAGACATTTCTCAGTATTGGCGTCTCGAGGTTGATCAAATGACCCATCCACATAACATTCAACATGCGCGCATCTGTTTATCAATGCGGTATAACGTTTATTTTACGAGTGTAAATAATAAACTGCCTTGTGTGTTGGATTTTGTATGATTTTCGTAATTCTACACACAGCCGTGAAATAAGCAGCATTATGTAAATAATATCCAATCAAATAAGTGATAATGTCGATATGTGTAGGTACTTGCGCGATGCAGAATATTATTGTGTCATTCGTTTTATCGATATAATCACTAGCTGCAAAATCTGTCGGAAAACAGGCATAGAAAAGTCATTAATTGTTTGATCTACAAACCAATCATGTTTAAAATGTCCCAAATTTACTTTACCAGGATAAAAAGTGAAAATTTGGCATTTTTCCCCGTAGCAACAGTTGTACGTAGGAACCTCTGATTAAGCATCACATATTTTTTCCTGCGGACACCTGTTATTATTTATTGTCATAGCAACTGTCAGATTATAGTCGAATAATAGTTAAAGATATGAAAAATATTTCCCTTAGTTGCATTGGATTTGTCATTTGTATTACCTACGAAAAAAAATTCGTGGGGACGAATTATTCGTGGGTAAATCTACGTGGGTACTGACGAACCTAAACAATTGATATATTTGATAAAGGGTCTTGTCCATGATATCAGCAATTTATTTAAAATATCAAAAATAACCAAGTGAAACACGGAAGCCTGCTGATGCTGTGGCCCAAATAACTTGTGAATTTACAGCCGACATTGGATATTTACTGCTGTAATGAATTTGTAGATATTTCAAATAATCCACTGAAATTATAATCCATTTTTTACGTACCTAGTTCTTTGCGGAAATTGACTTTGATTTTAAAAAAAATAGAATACATAATATGATGATGAGGTGATGAGGCAACCAAAAAATGACACATAAAAATCCACAGTAATCTATTTATAAATATAATTAATGTAAATTAATTCATGAAAAAAGGTCGAACTTATTATTAAAAATATTCCTTTTAGTATAAAAACTTATTTTTCAATATCTTATTTTCATATTAACTCAATTAGATATTTTTTTTTATTTTACCAGTTAAATCACACATAACTTAAGATTAATGTCAAATTAAATCATTCTTATTTTTTCTCAGTTAAATAAGATGCCACTGTACACCCACCGTTTTAGAATTAATTTATGTTTAATTTTATTACAGTAACATAATTATTGATTAGTGGAGTCTGAGTTGTGTAACTTTATAATTCTCTGTTAATAGTTAAATTGTCTCGTAAGACATCCGACGGTTATTTATTGCAAATTACTTACTTACGTGAAATATTATTTCTAACAAAATTCTTAGTCAGATGATTATAGAAATGATGAATGAGAACAAGGAAATATTTGACATGTTCTGATCAAACATTGGTTCTTGTTATAATTATTTATTTTGAGTAAGATAAAATATTTGTGTGTAATTGCTAATCTGAAAAGTGAGAAACGATGTCCTTTTTGTGAATAGATAAATTTAGATTTGTTTAAAGAGACTAAACAAAACAGCCTCTTACATGTAGCTCCACATATAACCTCATCATACTTCTACATAGATTTATGAACCAGTACCCCAAGTATAAGTTTTCAATGATCGAATATCGAAACGATCATCGAAAGAGTTTCGAATATTTTCCATACAAGATTCGATCGTTTGATTTTAGAATACTATTTGCACGTTAATAAGCACTTATTAGCGTGCAATTAGCTTTCGATGAAACTCGTACTAGCCCCACAGGGTTAAAGAAAGAGAGACGAAGATTGAGGATGCACACAAACTCACCCTTCATTGCAAATACTGAAGTGGGAAAATCCGTGATAAGTCATAGTAATGAGTCAGAAAGGGCTGCGTTTTATATAGCTATCGATGTATTTTAAAGTATTGTTATTTTATTTTTTCACTTATTTTTTCTTAAATTTGAAAGCAATGATGAACATTTCATTCTTCTTACTAGAGTTTTGATCCAGCAAGAGAAATATATGTATTTTGAAACGGCTCAAGCTCTGAGAAGAAATATCTAGCTCTAGTAAGGGTGTATTTAAACCAACCGAAAATAGAGCCAGAGCTGGAATTAGAGTATATTTTCTTGATCGTTGATATGGACAGTGGACACTAAACTGTCATCGCCTATTTATAATTAGTTCTTGCTTTTTATTGTTTCCATGGTGTCTAATATCAACCATAAAAGAAAGTTTGCTCTGTTTCTAGATTCGGCTGCATGTTCGTTTGGTGTAAGCTCACACTAATATTGTGCAGTGTATTTTTCTTTCATTCTCCTTTAGTTATTTTTGATGTTCCAAAATCAGAAAAAAACTAAAAATTATACTTGAGGCCGAAGCCCACTCAAGGTTGAACATTTTAGTGCAACAGATACAAAAAGTGTTATGGCAATAATCATTGTTATATCCAGTTCGGATAATTCGGACATGAACTTAATTGATCACTATTTTTTTTTGCAAATAAAGATGGTTTTTAAAGGGAATATTTTACTTAATCATTTAGCCGTCACTTGAGTTCATAACTGATTAAGGAATCGCGTTTGGACCTCTACTACTCCAAGTTTATCTGCTAATTTAATTGTTCTTCTTCGAGTTCCATATTTGGTCATCCTGACATTGGCAAAAACCACATCACAGCAATATTCTCCGCTATGATAACATTCTGTGAAAAGGTTAATCAGAGTGGTTTCCGGTTGTTTGTTTGGTTCTCTCCACAAGTGATCCACTCGAAAACAGTCATACACGTTTTTCTTTTTGCTGCTATTCTGAAAGAAAATGACCAATTTATGTTCAAAAAGGTTCGTGTTTTTTATGAGTGGGTGTTTCGTAATCTTCTTATCATCGGAGATGGCGTGATAAAAGTCGAAAATAGAAATAATGGACTTTGCATTTTAAATTGTAAACCTCTTGAATGATGAAAATAAAAGTAAACAATGCGAAAAAAACAAACGTTAAAAATATCTAAAGCGATAACAAGAATATCGCGGATAGAAATCTCTTTAAGTTGTGAAAATAAAACACCAAGGCCGCTTATATCTTGTATCAGGTGTTCTTTGGAATGTTTTCAAGCAAAAAATAAATAGAAAATGGCTGGTTTTTAAACATGGAAATAATTTATTGCACTAACAGCTAACTTCTGGCGGAAGTGACGATTTTGAAGGAGTTATTGAAGGAGGCTTGGATTCGATCCCCGACCACGCCAATTTTCATAATTCTTACAATGTAATGTCTTAAAAGATTTTTTTACATACCTACCTACTGCTAGATAACAAAAATTCAAATCGATTCCGTTAAATCTTAGAATCTTTTAACGTGTGTGAAAAATGTGCGGTCTCTGACTCACAGATCTTATAACATTATTTGAGTTGGACTAACTAGAATATAAATTTCAGCTGCACCTGAGAAGGACCAGAATATTTTCTCAGTTATCTAAAAACAGCAATTATTACTTAAAACTGTATGTATTATCTGATTCAAGATAAATTTATCTAACTAAAAGGAAATTTGATATATTTTTGACATCCGTTTAGTTGAAATCACATGAAATTTCTTATAGATCCGCTTGGGAAAATTATTTTACTTGATATCATGATCACTACCCGGAAAAATTTAAATTTTAGTGGAAGTTCAATTATTTAGAGGCCATCAGTGTTGCAGAATCGACTTGTTTGTATCTTATTTTTTTTGTATAGTTGAGTTTGGAATTATGAATCATCTCTAAAGTAATGTACATGTACTTACTTAAAGGTATTGTAAACGGTAGGTAGGTACGTAATATTAATAATATTATGATTCTATTTACCCAAGAGACTAATGTGTTTTCACATCATCCAACAAGCAGACGTATGTGTGTGCTGAATGTAGGAATGCTGCTTGTGAGTATGTACCAAACGCGGCCGTCAACATGATTTTGAGTCAATATTATTTTAACATGAAATGGCAAAACACTCCTGAAATTACATGAGTACCTACCTCATCTCTTCTCTACCATCCACTTATTGATTTTTGAGTCTGATCATCTTTCCAGCACTTTTGTGCGGGAAAAAACAGATGTTACATCAATATATTATTCTGGAAGTGTTCTTATAGACAACATGCAACATTTTATTTCATAATAATATGGTAAAAGCATCTTCATTTAAATATACACCAATTACCATGTTTGAAAACAAAATCACTCACGTTTAATGTTGTATGGAATCATAGTATTAGGTACGGTATGAAAATGTTATTATTCTTTATTTATTTTTTAAGACAGTGCTTATCAGATCAAGAAAGCTGCTAAGTGCAAATTATACATGCATACATGTAGGACGGTCTTGTAGGTGCTTAGCGGGTTGGCTGGCAGAGATCCTTCGAGAAAAGTTCACCCTTTCAATTATTATTCGAATGTTTATCAACATAATGTAAAAATTAGTAGGTAATAAAGTATTTATTTATTTATAAATCTCTGTTATGTAAACTTCCGGAGATTATATTATTCCCATTTATCATACAACTTTTCATTTTAGTGGACACGTAAAAAACTTGGTAAAAAAATAATAAAAGATGCTCAAAGTCCTAAAATCTGCTTAAAAAGGATAAATTATGCTAATTTCCCTTTCATGACACAACTAAAGTGTATTTGTGTTCACTTTGAGTGAGTCATTTTTAATAAAAAAAATGTTTATCATTTGCCATTACCATCAAGTAGGTAGGTATGTTATTTTTTTATTTGTAGTTTTTCAATAGAACCTTATTTATGAGTCGTATACGTGCTTATATGGTGGTATTAAAACAGTGATTCATGATATTATAATGTCAATAACAATTGGATTAATTCTGTTTTTTTTTTATTTTTATTAAGTCAATGCATAATATGAATTTTATTAAAACGCAATATTCTTATTATTACTTATATTGATTGATATCAGTAGGTTGTATCAGCTTAGAATTTTTTTATCAACTTAACTGTAGGTAAACATGTTTACATGGTTCTACTCCGGCGTATGATTTAAAACGATAAATTTTAATAATAATAAACTGCGTACTGTACATACAGATGTGCATTATGCAAGTCAGGTGAGTATAGTTGAAATCAAATTAATATTTTAGAACTGTCCATAATTTATGATGCAATAGAAGATATGGATATTTTTCTGAACTATATGTCACCTGTCACCGTGTGCCGGTCTTCGTCTCCCGTTTTACGTTGATTTTCGAGTCGAAACGTCAAAAGGTGGTAGTAGGTATATACCTACCTAAAGTTCTCGTCTACACAAAATATATGCTGAGAATTTTGTCGTAAAAAACTAACATTTCTTGTAGTTCACTTTTACACCACCTGGGCATTATTTTTATATAACATTCTCTTGTTGTCAGGGTGGTTGCTAATAACATTCTTGTCTACACACTTTTCACAATTAATTGTACCTATGCGTGTATTTTCAAACAACAGAACTTACGCATCACCACTCGTACAAAGATTTTTGTGTGTGTGTGTGTGTGTGTGAGGGTGTGTGTGAGAGGGTGTGTGTGTGTGTGTGTGTGTGTGTGTGTGTGTGTGTGGCCCGCAGGGAACTATTCGGGTAGGCACCGTTAGTCGATCATTCAGTGTTCTGGGCTATTCTAATAAAGATAATTCGTTTAACATTTGAACATATATGTATATTTATGTTTTATTTTCTCTTTTTTGGCATTTCATTCACAAGGGAATGGTTTGGCCATATATGTGTAGGTATGTATGTCGTACCAATTCATCTTGTGTTGATCATAACTTTGGCGAAAGCTTTTCTAACATATGAATCTTATCGACACTGTTTTGGTCTTCCTGGCGGTCTTTTGCTCATGGGATTATGCGGAAGATTATTTGTGGACCTCTTCTCCCCTGATGGCATTCCCAATCCATGACTTCTGTATCGCTTTTCCATATCTACTTACGAGCAATCGTTGTCATAACATGCTTATATCCTCATTGCTTTCCAGTCACCATAGATGTCTGCAATAATTCCCGATCTAGGTCCTAAAATCGATATTAGAATCCTATTCTAATCCTATATTAAGATATTGTCTTCCTTCGACACCTCGATTTCTATATTTGTTCATGTATAGGCGAAAAAGGGCATGCCTTTTCCTCTCTAAGATTTATCATCTCACTAAAATGATTTCAAAACTCTTCTCTCAACTGTCGTTTTGTTATCCTAGTCTAGTAGATAGGTTACTGACTTTCATTCCAAGTGCTTTTTGAAGCCGTGGTTTCGAAATCAGTAGTTCCTTGATTTTTATCTTCCAATTTTAAATAGGACAATACATATAATTTATTTGTGTTTTAACTGAATTAGCCAATCATTTTAAAAATGTAAGAAAACTTCTTGCGAACAAAACATCAACTGAAATGTTGGTAAAAAGGCATTGTGTATATTTGTTAAACATAAATGAACTTAAATATTTAAGGTAATTTGGAGGTCAATATGTTTTGTATTGTTTACCCTCTTTAAGGTTCAGAAACCTGATCCCACTTGTACCTAAGGACGGCTCAATTGTCTTCTTAATGTCAATAATATTGCATTTTATTTTGATTTGCATTATTTATCTAAGTAATGCATCCAGATAGTCATAATATTGTTTGTTCGCGAGAGGACACGAAGAATACTGATAACAAATGAGCTAAAACAATTAAATATTTATGAGTCAGTTGTTGACATTCATTTGATTTGTATTAAGTATATCATCGATTTATTATAAACATCTAGATTATTCTTAAAAAAAATAAACATACACAGGTATCATTAGTTTATAACTAGGTATATCAAGGGCGGATCCAGTTTTGGCGCCAGGAGGGTCACAAAGTAAAAAAAAGGTCATTTCCAAAATTTGGTATCTGGAAATTTGACCAGGGAGGGGGGGGGGGGGTCACGTCCCACGAGAAATTATGATCATAATAGAAAAGTACATATTTTATTAATAAATGTAAGTACCTACTGTACATAAAAATAGACAAAAATATAGGGTCATGACCCCCGTAACCCCCCCCCCCTCCCTGGATCCGCCCTTGAGGTAATTATGACTATAGGTATGCGTAGCCGAGGTATGCATCAAAATATTCTTTTTCGATTTTTATTCTGTTTTTTTTTTTATTTTTCATGCGTTGTTCTTTCTATAGAACTAGATTTCTATAGAACCTAGAATATAAAAGGGCTTCTGTGGATATGACGGAGTGGAGAGGAAGAGTGGTGAATATTGCAACAAGCAAATCCTAGGATTGTGGCCATCAGAAAAAAATATTAATATTATTTTTTTACCACGGTGACCTGTCATGACTCAGTGCATCCCAAAGTTTAAAAAATCGCATGAAAATGTGGATTGATTCGTTGTTCGCCTTTTTGTAAACAATAATTTATTGACAAGAGTTTGATTGGGATTTCCTTGGAATCTCAACTATTGAATTGATTTTTTCTTGTTTTTTTTTTCTATTGTCGTTTCTTTTATACTATGACTTACATTTTAGCAAAATTGAGTGTGACTATAATAATATACCAAATTCTTCAGACTGAAATTCACAATCAGTTTTATTAAAATTTATTTTAGCCCAACGCTTGAGTCTTTTTTATAACTTATGCAACGACGCTATGATTTTTAAATGTTTAAATAGGGACATATCGGTTTCCGTATCAACTTTTTTTTATACTTACCTACCATTTTTTCGTATTTAGTATGGTTTTTTATGAATACAAGTGCTTGATTGAAGATTTCAGCCGAAAATTAAAAATATTCTTTATGAAACATATTTTTTGCGGTTTGATATTAACAGAAATAAGAGCAAAAATATAGAGGTTAAAATCCCCTTTATTACGCAGAAGAAGTTAAAGATTAAGAGAAGCATTAAAACAATAAAGAGATTCTGCAATCCAAAAATTAATAAATTAATTAAATATTCTGTTTGTGAGTTTGTAGATGTCCGTTTGATTACCGTGACATAATACTTATTATTGTGATAAGTCTCCGAGTAGGTGGAGCGAATCCAGTAAGAACAGGTAAACAACATAAATAATATGCTCTCATAACATGCCAATGGGTAACCTTACAAAACGCGTCTGCATGTTGTGTTCAACGAGTTCATTTTTTTATCAACAACAACTGCTATTTATTATACAAACAAAGCCATTTTATTGTTTTGTTCGCCCATATTATATTATTTGTTAATTTACTTACTAGTACACATAGAGCGTGATGTAAGCCCAGAGGTCGCCTCAGCGTTTACCCTTTGAATGTTTATCGGCGGTTTATTATTTAAACAAAAGTTAAATCAATAACAGATACCGGTAATCAATGATTTTACAATTATTATTATAATAATATCAGCGGTAGATTTCCTACGTCAACGTATGAGAATCGTTAGAAGCTAATGCAGTGTAAATAATAATGGTGTATTCTCCCTCTATTGAACTCATTTTAAATCCAGACAACCCATTCCACTTCCATATTTCTATGTAAACAAATAAACAAAACTTTATTGCCACTTATTCTGAGGATTTCTCCCATCAGTCAACTCCTAAACAGTTTGATTAGGGAACTATTCAAACTGCGACATCGCCGAAGGATCAAGAGGTTTCGAAGTTCTGTTGTTCTCTTCTAATGCTCGTTTGTCATACTCGTAATTCCAAAGCTTAAGTGATGTTCCACAGAAAGAATCTTTTTGTCAAGTATCATAGAAATAGACAAAAGAAGTCGTGCTGCAAAATAATGAACACTTTTATTATAAAAGTTTTGCTCTGTTAATTAATTAACCTTAACGAATATTATTTACTTCTTGACCTTTCTGCTACCCGGTCATAGAGGACGTTTAAAATAACATTAGGTTGATGTATCACAACATTGTTTTCTCACTCTTTATAAAAAAAAACTGTCTGATACTTAACACAATGTAAGGAACAAACGAAATCGATCCATTAGACTCATTAGAGAGCCCTTCAGTTTTTATATAGATTTCACCTCATCATGTCTTTTATAAATACGAATTTGATGCAAATAGTACCTACGCCTGTAATTTTTTTTATTTGAACCGCTGGATTTCTACTGCTTCTTCTTCTTTAGTTGTCGCCGAGGATCGCGACCGCCATGCATTCGGTTTCCGCCTCTTGGGACCTTGAATTATGAACCGCTGTAGCTCCAGCGTCGCGCGATAGTCCTCCTATTGGTTTTTCTTTGGATACAATTTCGTCGATTTTGTCGTTTCCATTTTCTCCACACTTTTCTTTTCAAACCCTCCTGGCTTCTATCCCATCGGACAAAGTTGTTGACGTTACATCATGAAAGAAAGAAAAAATAGAATAAAAACTACCTCGCCTTATTTTCTTGTTCCGAACTTTGTAGGTACCTATCTACATGGGATTAAGTCCATTATTATTATAGCGCGCAACGTTCGCATATCGGAGAAAATTTTTAGCCTTCCTCAGGTTTAGATGGCATAGGTAATAATATGTCTGAGGGTAAGAACACGTTTCCGACAAAAAAGAAAGCTGATTCCGACCCGCGCCGACCGGCTCAAAGATTGTTGTCTATGGTTTCAATGCATATGGGCATTAGTGTGGGCCGATTTCCTTTTTTCCCTCTATTGCTAACGTAATAGTTATATTTTAGTGCTAAATGCTGTTTTAAATACGTATGCAAAATATTTTTCAATTCGAAAGATATCTTCTGTCTCCGAATTGAGCTCAAAGTTTCAAGAAATTGTTAAATTTGTCCTATTTTGAAGCAGGTATAAAGAAAGTAAACATATGTTTAACATAATATTTTTTAAGATTGTATGTCATAAAAATGATGGAATAATCAGTTCTGTATGATATAAAGCATCAACATGCAATTTTGACGTCAACAAATTACATAGAGTGCCGCGAAAAAGATTAGAAAATCTCATAAAATGAGAAAAGGGTTACAAATACCAGTATTGTATTTTGATGGCCGTAAAGCCAAAGTTTTAGGCTAGTGATTAGAAAAAGTGGTTAAAAATACAGATGAACAATAATAAAAGAGAGTGCTAAAGGAAACTGATTCTAAATTTATGGAAAATTTGGAACACCGAAACCGATAGAGAGATCGATTACAGTTTTCTTTTCAAAAGTTATATTTCATTTGATCTTTTACTTTTCGTCTGATGTGATGACAAAAAGTATACAAAATACCAGAAAGCATGATTGAATAATTAGCTTGCATCAGAAAAAACTCATAAAACCATTGGAATGAATTATTTTCTTATTACAAACGACGAGGAATCCCTATTAAAGGAGTCGCCGGTAATCTAGAAAAAACGACAAGTAACAATTATTTAGGTTTTTGTATAATATGTTGATGGTGCTTTCTCAAATCATCATACAAATTCTGACCAAATTGGAAAACAACTAGAAAAATGTAAAAAAAACTACTATTTTATCATTTCAAGATCTACGAAAAGATTAATTATAGTTATTCCAAATTATCACAGTCATACCAATTGAAACATTTTCTAATGATTAAGGCATCAGAGCTCCATGAAAAATGTTCCATGATAGATCGCTAAACTAAGCTAATAGGATTCTGCGACTGCGTTTCTTTCAGAAAATCTGATGGCCCTAAGTTATCTTTATTGTTAATGTTTGTGCGCTGACTGAGTTCCCATATAAGATGGATCCCGTTACCTATAGAATTTTAATTTCTTATCCATATATTTATTGGATGAACAAATCTGTAATATAAACTGTTATTACTAAAAGAATAGCTATTTCGCTAAAACTACACTAGTAAGAGAATAAGCCGCTCGCCGGATAGTGAAAGCTCGTATCACCCGAAAACACCCACCTATGATCCTTCAAGTACCGAAGGGAAACTTTGAAGCATCCTTTTACGAGAACTACCTTATAGACAGACAGCAAATTGTAACAGAAACACCAATCGACAAGTATCCGACGAGGATCTTACGGCATTCATTACATACAATGGCGAAGATGAATAAATACAGTTTTATGAATTTTCCCTGTCATATCGAAGGAGTTTGACGATCTGTGAAATTGTCGAAGAAGCCTCACCAACTTTATGCAGAAATTTATCAAGAGAAGATTATGTAAAAGCTTAGAAAGCAACGATTAAACAAGATATCAAACCCAAATTATCAAAAACAATCACTGCAAAACAACATATTTTCATATACTTACTTTACATAAAAAATGTAAAAGTTTTTTTATTAATTTTGTGTAATTAAATAAATAGAAGTATGTGCATGAATTATCTGTAGTATAATAATAAAAATAAATAAAAAAAAAACAAGGCCGTAATCATTTTACGGTCGACGGTGAAACAAGTTCCCCGCTGGACGTGTTTTGTGCTGCGTGAATTAATTACTATTGGAATTTGATTTTTTCTACACTCGATAAGTTTTTTTTTCTATTTCTTTTTGACTAATTCTTACTATCTTTTTATTTATTTAAATATTATTTTTGTATTTAGTTTAACACCATTTAAATTACTGTATATTTATTTTTTTATATTATTTTGTTTTGTTTGTCCCGTGCGACGTTATTGTTGCATCGGGACGGCGCGGTACGTAAATACGTAATTATTATTTCTTTATTATTTTTGTTTCTTTATTTTGTATATAAATCACTTGTGAATATTATTATATGTGACGTTTAAAAAATGGAGGAGCGTGATGGAGGTGAGATACCCCCTGACATTGGGGTGATTTCATCGGTCTCTGACCCTCCAGAGTCGGGGAAAAAACGTAAACTTGCTGAAACTAACTCTGAAAATACAATTAAAGACAAAGATGTTTCTCTTGCTCAGAACACGAGCCACGTGATCCAAAATGAATTGTTATATACACCGGATATTCCCGGGCCATTTGTCGTGTTTGTTCAGAACGCTGACGACACTCATTTGCATCCGCTAACATTCGGAAATTTCTTATATAGGAGAAACTTTCTCTGCATAAAACCTGAATGTATTAGAGCCGAAAACAGATATAAAATTTCTCTAACATTTAATAATTATTTATCTGCAAACGAGTTCGTTAAATCGACCTTTGTCTCCGAAAACAAATTGAAGGCCTTTATTCCGACTTATAAGTTGGTTAAATCAGGACTAGTTAGAGATATTCCCCTGGAATTATCTGAATCTGATATCGTTGAAAATTCTTCCACATTTGGATCCTCGATAAAAGTCTTAAAAGCCCGCCGACTTAATAGGAAAAAAGTTGACAAAGATACTAATAAAATATCATGGGTCCCTTCAACTACTTGTATTCTGACTTTCCGCGGGCAAATCTTGCCCAAAAACATTTACTTATTTTATAATTCCTTACCAGTAGAACTATACTCTGAACCTACTATAATTTGTCACCTTTGTGCTAGATTTGGGCACTTAAGGAAAAATTGTCGATCCAAACCCAGATGCGCAATCTGTAGTTCCACTGAACATAACAAGGATAATTGCACCTCTAAAGAGGTGAAGTGTCCTAACTGTCATGGAGATCATAGTGCTCTGCACTCTAGTTGTCCCGAACTAAAAAGGCAAAGAGACATAAAAAAGGTTATGGCTGCGGACAACTTATCGTTCGCCCAGGCTGTTAAGCTCTTCCCGAAATCTAGCAAACCCTATAGTGAAATTGTCAAGCCCTTAGAAGGGAAACTCCCCTCAGTCCAAGTTCCTAATAATTCCCTAAACTCTAGTCGACGAGTTACAATCTCGACTAAAGCTAACTCAGCTCCTCTCAAAAAAGTTTCACCTCTGTATAATGATAAATCTTACATAGACAACCTTTTTTACACTAACGGGCAGGCTGTGAATCTAACTCCAGGATGTGCTCTTACAACTCCAGAGTCATTCACTTTAACACCATCCGATAACGAAATCTTAAATGAGAGTACCTCATCTCTCAAAAATAACATTTCAAAATCTTCCACCGATGAGACAAATTCTTTGAAATCAGCCCTAGAGCTGTTGCTTGATATTATTTTTAACAAATCTGATATGTTCACTTCAAAAATACTTCCTCTTATTAAAACGATCATAGAAAAAGAATAGACAAACAGCATTCTCAACATTTCGTTGGAGAATGCTATTTGTTATTTCGAATTCAAACTATTTATTCTAGTAAACGTTTATTACCTACTAATAATTCAATATGTCAGATAATAATCAATTGAATATTCTTCAGTGGAACTGCAGAAGCGCAATCTCCAACAAATCAGATATTATACATATGTTAAATCAATTCTCTATTCACCTTTCAGCTTTAAACGAAACATGGATCAAACCACATTATACCTATAATATTCCTGGTTACTCTGTCTTTCGAAATGACAGAGTTGAGGGCAGGGGAGGTGGAGTAGCCATATTGGTGAAATCATCTCTCCATTGTGATCTTATTCCAATTCCAAGCAACCCCTTTTTCGAAATAATGGCTGTCTGCATTGACGGTATTGGATACGTCTCTGTATATATTCCCCCAAATGGTGGATTTGACAGTAATTATTTCAACTCGATTGTCCCTTTACTTCCAACATCATTTTTCCTGCTCGGAGACTACAATGCCCATGCTGTTGCCTGGGGCAATGCCCTAACTGACAGAGCGGGTAACCAAATATTGTCATTTGTAGATAAGCATGACCTATGCATCTTGAATGACGGTTCGCCAACCAGACTGACTTCCCCTAACCAGAATCCAAGTGCAGTGGAGTTAACAATTTGTACTGGCAATCTGGCTTGTTCATCAAGCTGGAGTATCCTAGACGACCCATTTTCTAGCGACCACTACCCAATTTTTGTTACTCTATCCGTAGCTCCATCCAGAAAAATTTCTTACAGCAGACAATTATACAGTACAAAAAGGGCAAACTGGGCTAGATTTGCCGAAATCGTAAAGGAATCCATGTCTAAAATCGGAGATACGTCCAAGTCTCCTGTCCAAAAGCATTATGATGACCTGACACAGATTATTTACGAGGCGGCTAATAACAGCATTCCCTCTAGAAATAAATCGAGCAAAAACAAGAAAAATGCTCCTTGGTGGGATCAGGAGTGCTCTGATCTTATCACTGAAAGAAAACAAGCTATGCGAAACTTTAGAAAAAAATTTGATTCAGACTCCTTTATACAGGCAAAGGCCATACAAGCCAAGGTAAAAAAAAAACTACGAGCTAAAAAGCGACAGAGTTGGCAGACCTTTTGCTCTTCTCTGTCCCCGAATTCTCCCCCTTCACATGTTTGGAATATGATCAGACGCTTCAAGGGTTCCTTCCAGACTTCCAGAGCTTCTGCTCCTCTTTCTGACTGGCTTTCGGAGTTTTTAAATAACCTAGCTCCTCCTACTGCCCCTAATTTGGACCAACTTATTCCCCCTTGTATAAATAACAGAAATCTTCCTCAAAATAACAATAGATTGTTAGAAAAAGTAAATATGTATGAACTAAAGCTCTGCCTACTATCGGTAAGGCATTCATCTCCTGGCGAAGACAGAATTCCGTACGCTTTCTTTCAGAAAGCTCCTGACATCTTTATCGAATCCTTCCTCGACCTTCTCAACAAAATACTATCTTCGGGAAACATTCCCAACTCTTGGAAACACCAGCTAATTATTCCCATCTTAAAACCTGGAAAAAATCCTAAACTCGCTTCTTCTTACCGGCCTATAGCCTTGTCCGCATGCGCCATGAAAATTCTGGAACACATTTTGAAAAGCAGACTGGTTTGGTATATAGAACACAACTCTATACTACCTTCTACACAGTTTGGTTTTAGAAAGTCACTGTCTTGTGTAGATAATTTGAGTGTATTGATCACGGATATCCAGATTGCTTTTACTAAGAAGAATCCGATGTCGGTCGTATTCCTTGATATAACATCTGCTTTCGACAATGTCTCTATCCCTCTTCTTTTCAAAAAACTTGTAAGTCTTGGTATCCCTCACAAAATTGCCACATTGATATTTAGCATGTTTACGGAGAGAAGCATTTCAGTGAGCGGAGACGTTCCTGGAGACCACAGGGTGGTCTGGAAGGGCCTTCCTCAGGGGTCAGTTTTAAGCCCTATCTTATTTAACGTCTATTGTTCAGACCTCCCCAAGATACCTGATGACTGTCAATTGATTCAATACGCGGATGATATTGCAATATATACTACTAATAAAAATAATGTATGCGCTGAAAGAGCTTTGACAGGAGCCTTAAATATTGTCAATACATGGATGGAACGGAATAACTTATTCCTATCCCCTCAAAAGTCGAGAGTTGTATCATTCTCCAGAAAGCACGTGAATCCATCCATTTCTGTAGAGCTTAACGGAAATATAATTCCTCAGTGCGAAGAGGTAAAATTTTTGGGTATGTCTTTAGATAGGAAATTGACCTGGAACCCTCACGTAACTCATACACTGGCCAAATGCGAAAGAGGTTTAAATATACTTAGAGCGATCTCTGGCACCTCTTGGGGCTCCCACCCTTCCTCCATGAAGAATATATACAATGCATTAATTCGCAGCCACTTAGATTACGGTAGCTTTTTATTGACTCCAATATCCAAAACCTTGGTGAACAAGCTGGATGCTGTACAAACAAAATCTTTAAGGCTCTTGGTTGGCGCAATGCCCTCCACTCCAAACAACTCTCTCCAGGTGGAATGTGTTGATATGCCACTAAAGATTAGAAGACAATATCTATCTGATTCCTTCTTTATTAAAAAACGGACTTTCACTGACCATCCATTGCTAAAAAATTTACCCATACTACGTAACCTATATCACGTTAACGGTTACTGGAAAAATAAATCGAGTCCTTATTTATGCAACAGTTACAGTAATTACATGACTCAGTTTGGCGTTAAACGTTACCCCTTTCCATCCGCTGTTTATGACCTTCCTTTGGAAGTCTTGCAATTCTCCCCAACCGTCTTTGAAAATATCGGTATCGGTAAAACTCCTAAAATGTCCTCCAATCGAATAAATCAGACGTTCTTTTCAAAAGCTGACTCTTTTTGGCCAAACCACATCCAAATTTTTACTGATGGCTCCAAATTTTCTACCAATGATCATTCTGGATCGGCGGTTCTCATCCCCAAACTCAAAATAAAATCAATGCTAAAACTTCCTCCGGAAGCCTCCGTTTTCACGGCAGAGTGTGCTGCTCTGCACCAGGCTCTCACTCTGTGCGATCACCATGAATTGGAAAGAGCAATCATCTTCACGGATTCCTTATCTCTAGTAAATGTACTTGCGTCCGGCTCAGTTACTGATAACTGTATTATCTTAGACATTAGGAGAAACCTATATAGTCATAAAGTAAAAGGGAGAGATATTATCATCGCTTGGATCCCGGCTCATTGTGGTATAACACCCAATGAGGACGTAGACGCATTGGCAAAAGAGGCCACCAGCAATGGATTGGTCCCACGAAATTTTGAACTCCCCCTGAGTGATATAAAACGTTCTGCCTTTCTCGGAGCAATGTCGGCCTGGACCGATCATTGGGATGAGGTAGGTAGAGCTAAGGGGTCGATTTATCGGGACATTAAGGAGTCTATCTCCAGAAAGCCATGGTACCATGAATTCAAATTCTCCAGATCAGAAATAGTCACACTGACTCGCATGAGATTTAATCACCACAGACTGGATAGTCATCTATTTAAAATAAATTTAGCCTCGTCTCCACTCTGTGAGTGCGAACTCGATATGGAGACATTAGACCACGTCTTCCTCGGTTGCCCAATAAGAGATTCATATGAACTTTATTACGAAATTGATGAAATTCAGTTCCCCATTAATATGTCTTGTCTGTTACACTCTGAAAAGCTTTCTGTCTACAAAAAAATTTTAAAATCAGTAAAACAGAATTACATAATTATATAAACAGTAGGTATGTGTGTGTGCGTGTATGTATAAATTTTTTATATAAATGCGAGAATGTATGTACGTAAGGGCGTGATTGTAAGTATGTAAGGCCGTGTGTGAATGTAAAAATAGTAAGTCTTTATATAAAATAATAGAAAAATAATAAATTAAAGCGTAATATTTTTGTTTTGCAAACATCAAATATTTGAAACTGGCACAAATCGTCCCTCAAGGGATGGGATGCCATAAACATAATAATAATAATAATCATTTTACATGATTATTATAAAAATATCAGTTAGTATGGGATTAGTATGGAATTTCGTCCCATACAAAACTTCAAGGTCGATTCGGAGACAGAAGATCTTATTTTTTTGTCATGAAATTTTGTAGATAGTTATAATACATCATGAGGCAACAAATTATCACTATTACATTAAGATTAGAAGCACTTTTTAAACTTCCATACTAGAACGGCCCACCCTAATGGGCATACCGGAAAGCGGGTTCCTGCTATTTCTATGGGTATCCCCATTCAAATGCATAGTAACATTCTTTGCGCCAGTCGGCGCGGGTTGGAATCGGCTTTCTATGTGTTCTTACCCTTAGACAGGTTTTATATACCCTCTAAGTCTACATATTGTGATTGTTCTTCCAGACAGTATCTCTTAGAAAACCGTGTAACGGCTGCAGAACATAACTTACACAAACTGTTTTCATCACATTGTTGGTTTTATGTTCTTCATCAATATTTCTGTCCTCAGACCAGCTATGCGCTTGCGGTCATCATGATACCTAATAATTGAAATAATACTCACGCACTGCCATTAAAATACATCAATTCATACAACACCGTTTCTGTCACAATTCAACTCTTTAAACAATGCGGTTGTTGCGTTGTGTAAGTTTCAATCATTTCATACGCGGTTGATTATTTATTCTATTCACAAGCGAAAAGATCGACGCGTGCAGAATTCACAATGACTCTGTGCGCACCCTAGATAATAAATATCCAATATTATTGTCTAAATACCAGCAAACATACTTTATATTATACCATCAGGCCACGTCTCGTGCTTTTTAGACGTAAAAGATAAAGCACACGATATATACAATATCTTTTTCTTACTTCAACTGCAATAATTATGGAAGTAGGCGTTATATTATTTTAAAATGATTTGGATAATACAAGTGCTAGAATAGAAAAAAAGAAGAGGATACAAGACTGAAAGGGTAGGTGAGAGAAGGCGTTGTGCATCAAAAACATCGATTTGGTCCATTCTCAAGAAAAGAAAGATGAGACGTATGGATCGCAAATGCGTTGGTCCAACCGGCAATCTTTTCAACAGGCGAGCTTGTTGAAAAATTATCTAAGCCTTCGACAGAGTGACGATCACGATCTGCTATAGAGTACGGATGACTGGTCGAGGTTTTCGTAGAGTTTTGAATCGAGTCCCATTAGATAAATACACAAAATATCTGAAAGCTGTTTTGTTGTGTAGTGAGTGATGAAAGTTAATCCTCCTACATATATAATGTTCGCCCTAGATTTATCTTACTTTTTGAAGAACTTTTAAATTTGGGCTTAAATGCTAAAAACACCGCATCCTTCGAAAAACTTATTTATATTTTGTGTTGATTTTACTTTTATCGTTGCAATGATCTTTCCATTTAATTTTGCAGTATCTGGAGAACACGTGTGTGTATGTGGATTAAATACGTCAATAATATGGTTATTAATTGTATTTCTGAATTTTTCATTTTACCACCTAGTAAATGTTCAATTGTTTCTATCAAAGACCAATTCTATGGTACAATGTTGTACATACACAGTTTTGTTCTAAAATTAGTGCTCTTTATCATGTAGTACTTTCCTATGTTTATTGTACACTTAAGATTATCTCTATTTGAAGTGAGACCTCGGGTTAGATAAGATTAAATTCAAAGTAGTTTGCGGTAGACAATTTTATCTAGTTTTTTTTTTATCAAAGCCCATACTTCAGGTAGGTGTTTTCCATATTATTATGACCATTACTTTGCCACGTGTTTAAGCAAGTATGTATAATTATTTCTTCTTACTCTTTCAAGAGTTTATTTCAACTAGTGGTCGACCAGCAGCCCGATTCACGGAAAAGTTTAAGTCTAAGTTTAGTTCGAAGTTCGAACGAAGTTCGATTCAAACTTTTGTGAATAGGGCTGCTGGTAATAATAATTATTGTAGGCGGCGACTATCTACAGTCTATGTACCTATTCACGGAGGGTTTGAATCGAACTTCGTTCGAACTTCGAACTAAACTTAGACTTAAACTTTTCCGTGAATCGGGCTGCAGTGCTCGAAATTCGACCAATAGGCCTAGACAAATTCAAATTGGCGATCGACTACAACCGAATTCTTCGACAATGTAGAGTATGAAGAAAATTAACCGTCCACTTTTTATATTTTTATATAAGTGTCATTGTTTGGTTTAAATAATTCTTTATATGTTCCAGTGGTCAGTTAATTTTTTCACACTATACATTGGGGAAATCTTCGTTTGTAGTCGAACGCCAATTTGAATTTGTCTACGGGGGCAGAACTTATTTAAATTATAAGTTTGAACATTATTAAGGTTTAATAATTGTCAAAAAACTGATCGAGCGCTATTTCAAAATTTTCTTTCAAAAACAATGACATGGATATGTAAAATTTGAAATGTTGATATTATGTGTGAGAAGTGGGGTTATCGGCTAAAAATAGCATCTCTGCTCTTTTTGCTGGTATATCGTAATACCTGAGAGAGGCAGGAAATCGAAAAATTGTTCATAGTATGAACATACCGAGTATACAAGTTTTGTAGGCTTAAAGTATTCAATATTTTCTGAAATTTTAGGATCTGTGCATCAAGCGAATCAAAAGTTATAAGGGGGGGACGGACACACACACACAGACAGACACACCCTCACACACACACACAGACAGACACACAGTCCCTATGGTTATGCCTCAATAATTCATTTTTATATGAAAAAATTGCAAGTCCATAGAGGCCGGGCTTTAAAAGATTAATTGGAAAGATTCATTGGTTGATTTCTCACTTAGGGCAAACTTCACGCAGGTGCTTTATTTATTATTAGATGTAATATTTTGACCGTATCAATGTCACAGCTGATGCAATGTTTTCTTTTTAAGGTTAGCTCATTAAGTCTTGTTTACATTTTTTTGTGGAGTTGTTAAAAATAATAAGAAATTAAAATTTCGTAATATTGTGCATGATATACTTAAACTGGTCTTAAATTGGTTTGCGGTTTCATAGATTGTGTTTGTTTCAATGCTTTCTTTTTGATATAATTATAGTTTTCTGTGAACCTTAGTGAAAATTGTGCATCAGGAGATCGCTGACATTGGACATCATTTAAAACAGGCCATTTTTTATTTATTTATTCTACTGATTTCTTAACCATATTGTTTATTTTTTCATTTTTAGGGTTATAGGTATAACCGCTTTTTTTTAAATTACCTGAAGTTCATTTTTAAACATAAATCATGAGTGTTAAAAACTTAAAAATCAATTGATATCTCATCTACCTACCTCATCATCATCATCATACCTACATCTCCAGAACTAAAATCATTTAATGTTTTCCAACTGTTTGATTTCATCAACGAAAATGGTCTGGATGTTGCTTTTTCGGAACTGATTAAATTATCCCAATTAAGCGTTACCATACCAGCAGCAAGCGCTTCATGCAGAACGTGCATTTTGAGCATTAAAACGAATTCATACTTATATGAGAAACACAAGATCGTATGTCAGAGCTATTAATGATTGCGATAGAGAAAAAAATATACCTAGTTTATTCAAAAAGATCAAATTTATGGAAAAACTCTGACCCGACCGGGAATCGAATCTGGGACCTCGTGATTTGAAGTCCACGCCAGCACAACTGGGCTACCGAGGTCGGTTAATAAAGTGATAATAGAGAGATTATCTTAGGTAACAACTTTCGGAGTCTCTTCATATAGGTGTAAGTACTATTCTTTTATGGACCTCTCGAAAATAATTTGCATGCGTGCCCAGATAACCCTAGGCACGCCCCTGGAACATATATGCTGCGAAGCCTCTAAGTTGCTTTTTTTGTCGTCAAAGTTTGAAAAACCGTTTAAAATGTAGACCTGGCCATACAAATCTCACGTATCTTGGCTTGATACTGCCGATCTGTCTCGAGAAATAATTTCTCTTCAACAAATCGACAGTTGGATTATTAAAGAAAAACAATATTAATCTATTTTCAATTTGACCACAGATAAACAAAATAAGTAATATATGCGTCTGTGTCAATGTCAAATACATCGAAGTGTGAGTGAGAATTAAATACATTACATTACTGTTTTTAATCTACTGTTTATAATGTTTTTTTTATTGATTTATCCATAATTAAAAAAAAAATATTAGCATTCGCCACTCCTTTCGAATTCTATCCCTCAATGATCTTTCTAATTACTAGTTGCATGTATACCTACATGAGAGCCAACTGTCGATGGCCTGAGTCGGTATGTTCATTGTATGAAACGATGACGTCAATAAATTATTTTTTTTACAAAAATTATTAAGAAAAGTTTGAGATGTACTGATATATTGCATATATTTTTTATAGAAAATTAAATTATCTAGTTGATGTGTTTCGGCGTTTTCCGATATTTTTTTTTTAATTCTGAAATATAGGCATTGAAAATCGTAATTTTGTCATAAAAAAAATATTTTTCTTTATAAAAAAAGTTTGAGAAACCCTGGAACTTTTTCATTAAATTTAATTTTGAGATATTGTATTTTTCTATATACATACACATTTTTAGGGTTCTAGCTGTTATAGTTTTCGAGATATACGAAAAAATTTAGTAAAAATTCAAAGGTGAAAAAAAATTTCAAAATTCTGAGTATACAAGTTTTGTAGGCTTAAAGTACCTATTTAATATTTTCTGAAATTTTAGGATCTGTGCATTAAGCGAATCAAAAGTTATAAGGGGGGGACAGACACACACACACACAGACACACTAAATGTTCTCCTCCGAATTCTGAGTAAATCCATGTATGGAACATATATGCTGCGAAGCCTCTAAGTTGGAGTTTTTTGTCGTCAAAGTTTGAAAAACCGTTTAAAATGTAGACCTGGCCATAAAAATCTCACGTATCTTGGCTTGATACTGCCGATCTGTCTCGAGAAATAATTTCTCTTCAACAAATCGACAGTTGGATAAACTTTTGACAAACAAAATGAATTATGCACTCAATTAAGGTGCAGCGTATTGATGTGATGTTATTAAGTGACCATTCAATAAATTTAATAATATTTATGTACGTAACCTTAACAAAAACTGTGAGATCATAATAAAGAAGCTGTGACTTGGAGTATACGAAGATAACTACTTGATTGATCTTAATGATAATGGACCGATAGGTTCTGCAAAGAAAAGGCATTTTAGAAGACGATATCCAGAACAGACGAACATACAACCTCCAGAAGAGAAGAGTCCTGACTCCAACAGCCAACAGAGACGAAAAATTGGGAGAGTTCCAGGAAGAAGATTTTTTTATGTTAATTCAATCAAACACACAGTCATTAAGTAAAATATTACAGAGTTTCATCGAATAAGTAAATAATTATTATCGACCATTTCAAGATCTCCTGAAATCGAGGAGATATTGGATCGTATCATGCGTAATTGTAGTCCTTCTTTGAATGCGTACATGAGGCCCTCGTTTATCAGATGATCGATTGTCTGTGTGATCCCACATGCGCATGATGGTGAGTCCATCTATCCCAATCGATATAAGTTCATCACATTTTATTCAGTATTCAGTTGATTTAACACCTTCCGGTATCATTTGCATATGTATATTATTCAACGTAGAGTTTTTTTATTTATACCTTAGTCTTGCACCTGCGGATAACTGTTTGTAAATTAATAAGAAAATAAGACTTTCTATAGGTTAAATCTATTAGATTCATTATGCCAATACGAGTATTTTACATTTCTTTACACAATATGTAACAGGACTGCCAAAATACACGTAATCGGCAATTACGCCAATTCGGTGGAGCATATTACAGTGTAAGTGATGTAGATATGTTGTTCTAGCTAGCTTCTATCGGACAGCTCGGCCGCATGAACTCCCCGCGTGGAGTCAGACTATTTCTGAGCGCACTCACTCACATTAATAATATCGGATACAGGCAGAGAGCCAAATTATTATAAAAACTTCTTAAATCAAAATTACATAAACATCGCCTCAATACACGAGCAGCAGAGCCGGACCACTCTCCCGCATCTGCTGTTACGGGAACAGTGTATGGTCACGAAATTTACCCTCTTATAGACTTATGGATGAAAAACTCCAAGAAAAAATCTTCAAAGACGATGTACCTAGTCTTCGACAAAAACATTTAATGTGTCTGGGGAACAACTCAGTACAACAGCTACCTTTATACCTATTCATATTTTTTTTCTCAAGATAGAGTAGGTACTGAGAAAATTTAATTGTTTTGTTTCATTATTTTATAAGAAAGAAACACAAATATTAAATTTATTACTCTATTGAGGGTACCGACCTCGATAGTCTAGTTGTACTAGCATGGACTTCAGATCCGAGGTCCCGGGTTCGATACCCGGCCTGGTCAGAGTTGTTTGTGTTTTTTCACTTGAAACTTCTACCCGGGGTTGGCCTGTCTTAGATTGGATGGGACCGGTTGACTGTAAAAAATTGCTTCAGGCAATAGTTTTCGCCGGCTATACTGACACCGTTGTATAGAAAAGTGTTATATTATTTATATTATATTATTAGGGTCATAGAAAGATTCTAGGCTTAACCAGGTAACAATTTTATAGGAAAGAGACTTGCACTTCTGGGGACATGAATATGGCAAATAATGACATTGGGGATATCTGTCATTACATAATGAGTGGCAGGGTACGTTTTCATCTTTTTAACGTTAACATAATTACTGTGTTTTTTATTGGGTTCGCAATTCGATGCTACTTTATATTTAAATTACGAAAAAGGTGTGAAAAATAAACATACTTTTTCTTCTTCAGCCTGTTTTTTCCATTGCTGAACATAGCCCCCCCCCCTCCGTCTCCTTCCAATCATCCCTGTCCTTAGCCTCCCTGAAATAACCATTTGAAATTCAATAGACTGTATTGTGGACCCGTGCGGAGTTGCTAGACCTCCCATCGGGTGTCATGTTATATAAGCCCAAATTGTGACATTAACGAATTCGACGGATTCCTTTCCGATCTGGCAGAGGAAATAAAAAATACTAAAAAAGAAATAGTCATCGGAGGAGACTTCAATTCTAATGCTCCGGAATGGGGCTCAACAAAAGAAGACACAAGAGGGAAAAAAGTAACAGAATGGGCTGCGGAAAATAATCTGATTGTCTTAAACAAGGGTGATGCCCCTACTTTTATCAGAAACGAACAGACTTCCATAATAGACATAACATTTAGCACTGGAAAAATAAGTCAATGTATAAAAAGATGGAAAGTACTAAGTGAAGAATCGCTTAGCCTACACCAATATATAATGTTTTCGATTGACTCAAAACAACAGAATAAGAAGAACTGGACAAGCAAGAGAGCAGGATGGAATCTCAAAAAGTGGAACAAATCAGCATTCAGAGAATCCATAACAAAAGAGTTTTGGGAGAAGACAAACCCAAGCGCTAATCGCGTGCAATAAAAGCATGCCAAATGTACCGCACAGCGTACGGCACAAGGACCGAAGGTGGAACGGTCAAGTGTAGGGTGGATACTTGGCAACGGGATCTCACGCCTCTCTCCTCTTCCTCGCCCGGCCGCTCCGCGATCGTCTTCTTCTTCGCCCGGCGCCCTCGACGAAGCGATCTCCTAGTAGTCACGCAGGCCGTACTTGCTTCGGGCCTGACGCGCGTTCGAGAGATGCCTCGGTCCAGCGGTGTGTTCGGAAGCCGTAGTCAGGGTCCAATTGCATGGGTCGTGCCACGGTCCAAAGAGCCAGCCAGAGATGAGAGTCCAATCCGTGTCCAAAGAGAAGTCCGAGTCCAGTCCAGTGCAGAGTCCAAGCCAAGGTCCAAGTCCGAGTAGAGCGGGAGAGCAGAGAGAGAATGAAACACCAAGTGTAAACGAAGATATTCTGACGATTTATTGAGATGTATGGAGTTATATACAAATTCGCGCCGTCGCTCCCAGCGCGCAGGCTGCAGCGAACGGCGCGGACACAGTATGCGCACGCAGGCGCTCCCACCACGTCATGCATCGCAGTGCTGCGTGGCGGGGGAGAATAATTATTGATAATTTCGCCTAAATGCGAATTACTATATGAAATCAAATGCCCACCTCGGTGTATTTGGTATCAACGAGATCGCCTCGCGATTTTACACCGAGGTGTGCTGATCAAATTAACCTACAAGTTAATATTACAAATTATGCATTTGTGCTGCTCTGTCCAGCCGCCTGGAATAGGATTCCGCGGCTGGCAGGCCTACACCTCATGCCGAGCCTCGCCAGACATCTCCGTGTCCGGAAAGCACCCGTCAAACCCAAGTTATGCCCCATACAAATCCCCTGTGCATAGGCCGCGCCACCAGACGTCAGTCAGCGCGCTGAGCTCTATGCTGGGGCTGCCGATGTCATTGCATCCAGCAAGCCCCCCAAATATTTCCAATCATGAGCCGTGATGCACGGTCGCAGTTTCCATACTGCAGGCCGGCCACAGTCGCCCTACGCTAGGTTGCGCAATCAGCAACCTGCGTTCATCATCGTACCTCATGGTACTGGCATGAGCCGTGATGCCTGGTCGCGACACGACCAAGCCACCGACACTACATGCCTAGCCGCACCAGTGTCTAAGCACTGGTGTGCCTTCATTCGGCGCATTCATGCACCTTTCATTGGCATGTGCCGTGTTACTCGGCCTCTCATAGCCGAGCCACCGACGCAGCATGCTGTGCTGTACCAGAATAGGCCTCTGGTAGGCACTTATAATAGCCCCAGGTACATAAACAATCAGTAAACATTACACAGGGATCATATGTACAAGATGTTGGCCCCCGCCTCGGCTCTTCAGGGACAAACCAATCCTTTATTAGCTGTCCGAGACGGGATGCACAACCAAATCACAAATCAATATATACACAATTAAGAACACTTAACCTATGCATAATAATCAATCATCGGGATGGGGGCACGAGGTCGCAATCACGAGTAAATCATAATACTCGGCGGCCGCGGTAGTGAAAATGCGTCAGTCTCAGCGGACTGACATACACACTCCGCGGTCGTCATAAGTCAGAAGACCCCGTGCACCCACCCTTAATAGGTATAAATCGATGTCGCAGGCAATGCTCACAAATCGGTCGTATTTCCAATAGTCTAACACAAATCACATATTCACAAGATTGCTCGTAACCTCCTGCCGTCCGGTACACCAAAGAAAGTACTCAACAGCAGACATAGGCCACAATATTGGTGGAATAGTGACATAGCCCAAGAAAGATCAACATGTATTCAACTAAGACGAGCGGCAACAAGAATAAACAGAATGAACTCTCCTCAGAGTGAAAAAGACGAAGCAAGAATGAAATACAAAAAGGCCAAAAAACACTTGAGAATTCTTATTAAGAAAGCTAAGGAAGATGCGTGGAAACAACTCTGTGAGGAAGTAGATAAGGACGTTTGGGGACAAGGATACAAAATAGTAACGAATAAAATAAAGCCCAGGCAGCTTAATATCCCATCAGACCTACGTGAAAAGGCCATTAAGACATTATTTCCTAGGGTGCCATTAATAAAATGGCCACCGCCCGCTAGAAACAATCTAGAGGGATTCACCAAAGTAACGATTGAAGAAATTAAAAAGGCTTGTAAGAAAATGAAAAACGGCAAATCACCCGGCCCAGATAATATACCTGCTGAAGTCGTCAAAGAAGTAGTGGAAATATGCCCGAATGTCGTAGTGGAAGTGGTAAACAAGATACTGAAAGATGGAATGTTCCCTAAACCGTGGAAGAAAGCCAGACTTGTCTTACTACCAAAGACAGGTAAACCAGCAGGTGACCCCGGATCTTTCAGACCAATCTGTCTGCTTGACACTGCAGGTAAACTAGTGGAGCAGATCGTCAACAATAGATTATCCCAAGAGCTGAAAGCTCGAATGGACCTCTCCGATAGTCAATATGGCTTCAGGGAAGGCAGATCTACAGTCCAAGCTATAGAAAAAGTGGTTAGAACGGCTGTGGAAGAACGGAAAAAACCATTCGGAAAAGACGATTCTGCGCCATAGTAACTATAGATATCAAGAACGCTTTTAACACCGCCTCCTGGAAGCATATAGTAGAGGAACTTAAATCACGAAAAATATCTGCATATATCGAGTGCATAGTAAAAAGTTATTTTGCCGACAGGTATCTCCAGGAAGAAGATGGGAAAACCACAACCATAACCTGCGGCGTCCCCTAAGGATCCGTACTGGGCCCGCTACTGTGGAACCTGCTCTACGATGGAGTTTTAAATTTGGTGACACCTGAAGGGGTTGAGCTCACAGCATACGCGGATGATCTAGCCGTCACCGCCTTAGGTGCCACAGAAGACGACCTCATGGACAAAGTTAATAAGACCCTGGAAATGATATCAAGCTGGCTGAAACATAAAGACCTACAACTGGCACCACAAAAGACAGAAGCCGCACTTTTAATCGGGAAGAAGAAAGTGAGAAAAGACGTTAAATTTGAAATCGAAGGCGTGGAAGTGATACCAAAGAAGAGTATTAAATACCTGGGAGTCCTCATCGACAAGGGTTTGACTTTCGGAGACCACATTAGACATATCGCTGACAAAGTGGCAAGATTAACAACTTCACTCACAAGACTAATGCCAAGAGTGGGAGGACCAAGTGAGAACAAAAGAAGGGTCTTATCCTCAGTGGCAAACAGCATTATATTGAATGCGGCCCCAGTATGGTCAATTGGACTGACACACAAAAAGTACACAAAGATTCTAGAGTCTGCACAAAGAAAATTAGCGATAAGAATATGCAGAGCGTACCGTACTGTATCGTTCGAGGATAGCGTTCTGCTTGCGAGGGTGACCCCAGTAAGGTTGCTCGTGGAAGAAAGAATCCACATGATAGGCGAAAGTATGGAAAATAAGAGACGAATAGAACAAGAGACCCTAATTAAATGGCAGACCTTAAGACGCAAGAAGATTGAATCCGATGATAACAACAAGTGGCTGAACAAACTGATCCCAGATGTGAGACCATGGTTGAAACGTGAATTCGGAGATACAAGCTACCACCTAACGCAAGTAGTTACAGAACACGGATGCTTCCAAGCCTACCTACACCGAATTGGAAAGGTAGACAACGACCAGTATGTCTACTGCGGCGATAGAGATACATCCAGACATACGATCTTCGAATGTAAAAAGTGGGAAGAAATAAGAAATGCAACGTGGGAGGCAATGGGAATAAATACTATACAACCCGATAAACTGATGGAAACTATGTTGGAGAGCAGTGAAACATGGGCCGCGCTACATCGGATGATCGGCACGATAATGAGGACAAAGGAGGCTGACGAAAGGAAGAGAAATTATAATAAAGTACTTATAATATAGACAACTTACTGCAGTGAAGTAATACCCTAGAGGTGGTTCCACTGTAGTGAAGACGTGAAGAGGAGGGGTTTTTAGTCTGTAGGTCTGCCTGCGTGCAGGAGTCCGGCACAACGTCCGATGAGGATTTTCCCCTCCTCGAAAAAAAAAAAAGACTGTATTGTGGAAAAATGGAACTGGGCAGGTCAAAAAATGCGCATGTCTGACAGAAGGTGGACGAAAAGGTTCAGCATGAACTGAAGTCCCAGAATGGGCCTGAAGTCCAAAAGGTGATGTTGAAATTGTGTTCACTGACTGTACCAATAACTACTCTATGAATGGTTTGATATATTAAATATTCCAGTGCGAGTTTATACTTAATTACTATTTTTATTCGACCAGCACGTGTTCCAAATAAATGGATGATTTGTATAAATATTTTGGTTAATTTCAATTCTGTACTTTTATAATAACATCGATGGTTTGTTTTATTCAATTCACAAAATATATGTTGGTGTTCATAAGCTTACCAATATAAACATGATTTGTGAGCTACCAGAAAAATACATAGGGTAAACTAGATTTCTTCATCTTATTGGAAATTGGACACGAATATTAGGTCCCCCTGTTGAATTTTGCCAGCACATGAGCAAATGTCTCTACACTAGTCTACACCATGACTAAATGAAACAGTTTTTCAATCTTTTGAGTTTGGATCAAGCCCATTCGTTGCGGATTAATAATACCTAATTTGTTTCCATACGGCGTCGAAATTAGGCTTATCATCATTGCCAGATTTTTGATCAGCATCCTTCCAATATGATCATGCGTCGAAGATACTGCTTTCTTCCCCCGGTGCCCCAGCTTTAATTCCGTTTTTTTTTCTTATATTTCAAGTACACGTTTCAGCTCCGTAGAAGAGCACTGTCTTCAATAGGTAACTTACTTACTTTCCGTTTCTGGTACATCAAATCTGAAATCCCCAGAAACTGGCCACCCGAATGCCGCTATCCCTCGCCTTCACGGTGTCCTCGTGTGTGTATGTGTCACCAATCAGAGGGCACGAGAACAGGTGAGAGTAGTCTTGCACGGAGCCGCACTCACAAGTGTCTTCTTCTACTGTAACCCCACTTTTGAGATTAATAGGTAACTGAAGAAGGTTTTTCAAGAAACAAAGATAATTCAGGATAATTTGGGATAATTTTGACTCTTATTGACTTATACCTCATAACCAGGTACCTACCTACAAAGATATTTTGCGATGTCGATGCAAAATCGGTCTTGTGTTTTTGACAACCCTGTGTCCATATTTCGGTGATTGTTCTTACCCATGAGTAAACAATTCACGCTACCTGTATGTACGATAAACTTGAAAATAATATGTTTCGCACAGCAGTCCATCACAGTAATGTTTGGAAGGCTGTGCTCTAATCACTCTCTTACATACATACGTATGTAGAACCCTGAACAGGTCTTAGCCGCCTTCAGAAGATTTCTCCATGTCCCCCAGTCCTCCGCCATGCTCCGCCAATCACGCATCCCCAACAGTTTGATGTTTCTCTCCGCTCCGTTCATCCATCTAAGCCTGGGCCTTCCAGTGCATCTCCTTCCAGTCTTCCATAGAAAATTTCTTTGAGAAAGGACGTTTCGATTGAAAATAGCCCAGCCAGCGGAGTCGGCTAACCTTTATATTTTTTGTGGCAATGATGTGACTTTATTACGGTAAGGGATAAACAAGGCTGAAAAAATTATGTACCACATTTGAAGAATAAACTGACAAATATAACCAATGTGTGCTCAATTATTATTTTATACTGTAAAATACAGTCTCTCACCTCAAACGAAATGGTATAAATGGTATGTGTAGCAGATTAATTAGCATAATAAAAGTAAATGAGGTTAAGATAATATTATCTACTAATAAAATATGTTTATTTCTACAATAATAGAATAATGAATAATTACATTGTATAACATTGGTTGACATATTCCGTATTGTATATTAGTGACATGAATGTAAGGATTCTGTTGTAAAAAGTCTACAAGATAGCAACTTAGTTTCAAAGACTACATTACAATGTATGCAAGTTTGCCTATAAGCATTGTATTTAAATGATTATTATACAAGTTTATGATTAGAGAGCTTTCTATCTTGTAACGACACTAGAATTGACATATTCTCAACTTTATAAATTCATAGGTATTATACACAGTTTTCTTTCGTCCAATTATTGCTTTTTGTTTTGTATATTATTGATGACTTGAAGCACTCGGAAATGTTTTACTGAAAACTAATTCGCATTTTTGGGATTTTTATTCTCTGGCATCTTTGGTTTTACATAGATTCACTGGCAAATAGTTGACATTTACCATTTTAAGCCACAAAATCAATTTTAATCTTGTTATCTGGATACTATACATAATTTCATATTATACTAGCTTTCCCGACAGACGTTGTCCTGCATTTACTGTAAATACATTATTTCTATTGCATCCCAAGCATTTTTTATGAATCTTAGTTCACTCAAAAAGAATACAAAAGCACCTTCGACATCTTGCGTACTAAGTAAAGGCTTGTGTCATGTAAGAGGAAGTTGGTTGGCATCAGGGATCCGATCCATGACTTTCAGGGTAAAATTCGGCGATTGAACCACTAGAAAACTAACCACTTCAAACACTACAGCGTTACAGGATTTCCTAGAAAGTTAATGGATTAAAGAGGCTGTAGAACTTATTGACAGCTTTGTGTACCTTATTATTGATTGGGATTTTTCTATTTATCTGCTTCTCATTTTCCCCACTAAAAAGAAATAACGTCATTCAATTTAGCTGCATTTAAAGGCCTTTTATGCATGATTTTAGTAAGAAGGGCATTTAAGTAATGCTCAACAAAAGAAATAAATTTAGTATTTAAATGTATGTACGTATTAATTAAATAAAACAATGTAACATGTTATTCGTGTAATTAATATAATATGTTTGTATGGTGAGTGTTCTATGTACAATTGTGTATTTATTCAGCTTAGTTTGTAAAACATCGCACAGATAACAATAGCTAATTATAGAATTCACGTAATAAATAATTCTGAGTGTGATTGTTCAAGAAAATACGAACAAACCAAGTCACAGTGGCAGAGGAGCACACTCATCATTATGAGTGAGTTAGTTTAAATAAACCATCATTATGCAAATTCACTTTAAAATAATAGAAATTTCCATAAATATGTATGTTTTTCTATTTATACTAATGTTTTGGATCGTACCAACATAATTTAAGCAAATGTTTCTGAATCTTGCATAATCTATACCTACTTACTTATATTAAAGCTGAAATCGATTAGGGAGTGTTTGAACCATAATATCTTAGGGTGCGTAGGTATACCTACACCAAACTACGTAGAGCTAGAGTATGTAAATAAAAGTATATTTTCTTGATCGTTGATTTGGACACCAAGGAAATAACAACGAGAAAGAACCAGAACTCTTGTGCTCTCAATCTGTCAACACCCATTAATTAGTTCTTGTTTCCATGGTGTCAACTATCAACCATAAAAGAAAGTATGATATGTTTCTTGCTCTGGCTCTTTATTCCATTGATGTAAACTCATACTAAAAAACCATCCTTCGAAATAAAAAAAATTGCATGTGATATCCTAGTTGTCCTAGTTCTTAGAGGAGGCTTTATGCTAATTAAAACCACGTACGATTCTTAGAGACATTATTTGTGAATCAATTACGAAGAAAAACCATACGATGCGCAATATCACATTTCTCACAGACAGCTATGGCCACAGAGTATCGAGACATAAATAAGTAGAGTTGTTATTAAAATCATGTTCGAATTGAGTTGTTCATTTGCTATGGAGCTATATGGCATTCTCTGATTTGAGCCGAGTAAAAATTGTCATTTGATCGACTATCGATATGCAGATTACAGTATCTGCTTTTTTAGTTAATTTTTTATGTAGTTCTGTCCTTTCTCAACCTCAAGTTTAAATAATGTTTTCCATAATGTAATTTCTCAACAAATGTTTTGCAACACATAAATTTCGGGATTTGTTGAGTATAATGGTTTGCTTTATATATTCCAAAACTTTCGCCTGTTTTGTCATACCTATGTCTAAAAAATACTTTTAATGTTAGGTTAGACTAACATAACATAAACAACATAACTCTCTCTGACTCTTTAAGTGCAAGTATTATGAACGAGGTTATTTATTTGTTGAGCTCGGCTCGAATAACAGAAAGACCTAGCTTGTTATCGCTCTGATAAGGAAATCATAAATATAAATTTGTTTACCTGCTGGTATGAGGAGTGTCTGAACACATAATATAAGATTAGCAGATATAATATCCAAGATTGAAGCATCGATAGATAATATGAATTTTCTTAGAATCGACATATAATAATTAGAGTGGGAATGTCTGCCAGGTCTTGATGTATGGGACACCAGACATATGGGAGCCAAGCCGCCCGAACAGTACGCCTATTTGTATTCTTTTAAATGAGTTCGTTTACTTTTACGTATTTTTCCCCGAACTAAGAATAACCAACTAATTTATGTACGTGTTTGTACCTTTTAAAATAGACTCGCTCATAGTTCGTCAACTTGTGCGCAAACATCAGCCAGGGGACAGCTGTTCGCTCAGAGCAAAAATGTTGGAATGTCAAAGAACTATTATGGATTATTTCATCTTTGTAATTATATGACCGCCTACTCTTGTGGAAGTCAAATATGCTACTTTCGATAGGGACTCCCTACTTCATTTGAATGGAGAAAAGTAGAGAAATACAGCCAAACTATTGAAGATAACCAATACGCGGTGTATCTTCAATAGTTTAGCTCAATGTATGAGGATATAAGCGAAATCTTCGTGATTCCTGTCCCTCTTTCGTCAGGGCTGAAGAGATAGAACTCACTATTTTCAAAGGAGAGAGTATACGGATAGTTTCCATCATGCCAGTTGAGCTCCTATTAAAAATAAGTATTTTTTGGGTTGCGGCTGGCTTTTCACACTGAAATATCGCAAAATAATAGACACAAAGTTCAGAAAACAGCCTCGATCAACTGAGAAAGTATGGCAAGTAGGCGTTCATTATATATAATAAATTGTTTGATTGAGTGATTCAAGTAAAAATTAAAATACGTGTGATGGCCGAATGAATTAAAAGATTACCTTTAGACGTTGCTAATAAATTAAAATTGAGATATTATATGTATCTGGAAATATGAACCTGATGATAAATGTAGTATGTAGGTAGGTACAGACATATTGTTTTTTAGAGTTATGATGATATACGTCATAAAATTATCAAGTAGTGTCATATTTTGTTGACTGATATGGATCATTGTTTGTGCTGAACTAATCGATGTTTGCGACCGACATTCAAAACAGATTATTGAAATTGATCTTTCAGCTTGTTTTTCAAACTGACTTTAAACAGACGTGATAAGCGACACGTTGTAAAAGTGCATGCATGCAAGCGCTATTTTTAAACATTTTACCAATCTTTTTCAGGATTTTTCCAGATCTCGGACAATAGAGATATCTTAGATTTGTTGTCTTCGATATTGTGAATGAGTGCACGCAGACGAGGCCGACCTCAAATGACGTGGTCCGACCAAATCGGTTCAGTCGAGCAAAGGAGGGCCAAGTCAGGAGCAAAAGGAATAGAAGAGCATGTATGCGGAAATGTTATGCGTTTGGAGAAAGCGAAAAAGGTTTGTTTGGATAGGAAATAATGGAAGTCCGTAATCTCCGCCTACCCCCTATGGGAAACGGCGTGACGGGTATAAAAAAAACTTCAGCTTTTTTTGCTAAACTTGCTTGATAAAAATCGAAGTTTTCTCGAACCAAAGTTGGAATTCTTTAAAAAGAACACGTACAACATTTTGAGTGTTCTAGTAGACAAGAAATTCTCCCAAAGGATGCGTAAAATCGCGGGCAATGAATTTTTTTGCATAGGTAAAAAAAAATCACCCTTTTCGTCTTGTATTAATTTCACTTAAGTACATACTCATAATAAAGGATAAGATTTTTTCTTAATATATTTTTAAGCCTTCTGTAATACTCACGAATGGGCACTGCCTTGTGGGATGTCACGTTGCATGCACTCTATTTTTCTCTATTATTTTCATCCAAATTATTATTTTGAATGTTTTTATTGTTTGTATATCTAATTCAATTATCTGTATAGTTCTTACTTGCGTCAATAATAATTAAAGATTTTTTTTTAATCTATAATATTTTATACGCACCTGCTAATGAACATGGGATCCCAGATTCGATAACCGATCGGACAGAGTTCATACTTGGGCTCGTATCACTTTGGTCATAGATGGGACGGAACCGGTTGACTGGGATAAAACTATCCAAAGTGTTTTTATATCTAGAACTATTTTGATATAAAACAAAAGAATGAACAGTTCTACAAATGCTTTCTCAAATGGTTGCCGTTATAAAGGTAGATGCGTATTTCAGAAGACATGCAAAGTTGTTCGGCAAATGAACTTTTACTTTGAACTGAATCGCCTCAATTTGATTTATCTTCGGATTTTTTTTATATCGAACTATATACAGTATACATTTTATTATAGTAGAGATTGATTGGCCAATTCTAGATTAGATATTCACTATTATAAAAAAGCAAGTGAATGCAAAATTGACAAAGAGGTCAAGAACACGTTTGGAATAGTCGAGAGGATTGCCTGATAAGCGTGGTATTGTTTATCTCTAATTTTTGTAACCAAAAATATTATGAACTATTTGGTGTCATGATCGATTTGCCCCCAAGTCAAACAGTCTTATGTAGAAATATTGAACACTAGAGAATTATTTAAAAATTTAGAAATGTTTAGCGTATGACAGAAATGTCTTTTATATTTTTCTACTTCTGCTAGGTTCTGTCTTCTCTCGAGTCTTCCATATTCCTGGGTTGCTGATTTCCAACTTTCTGGGTGGTATGCTCGGAGGCTTCCTAGATCTACCCGATAACACAACATCTTGCACATCGCAGGTTGTCCTAATATCGGAGCTCCTAACCTCTTCCGAAGTAATGTTCTTGCAAAGGAGCGGGGAGTCCTTCATCTCTGCTGTGCGAAGGAAGCTCTTCATCAATACTGTTTCGACCCTTGAGAATATGACTTATGCGGGTTTTATAAATTCTAACGTTGCCTTCTTATGAATAAACATATGCTTTTTATAATCTCTGCCAGCTCTATATTTACCTGACTTTTGACTTCTTCGTAAAGGTTGCACAGCTAGATATTTCAACGCCTTGGTACTTACCTAAATCACATCAGTTTGTTCTATTGTTTCATTATCAGCACTACAGGATTGCATTATACTGGCTGTTTTATAGTAACCATCCATGGTTCTACAAGTCTTGCAGGAGGTAAATGTCCTAAAATGATTTTTATTCAATACACTTACATTCTACAAGGATAGAAGGATTCGCATATTTTGGCGTGATCTTGATACTCTCATTTGGCTTTCACTCTGTGTACGTATTCCATAAAAGAATGAACAAAAAATACGATATTACTTTCGACCTAACACATGGATCATCTATGTATATCTAAATAGCTTAAAATCGATGAACGATAACATTGTACGGGATAGGTTAGTTTCCTTTCATCACCAATGACATTGAACTCTGATGGTATTGCGTTAATTTCAAATGATAACACCAAATTATGATTTATTTGCAAATAATTATAAAACACAATGTCAACGCACCGAGTGTCATCGGACCCGATGAACATAAAACAATGGAGAAAGAATAGAAGTGACAATAGTAAGGAATCGGAGACCAAGGTATATATTATTAATGCTGATGCCCTAACACATATATAGTTACACTCTCATTCTTTGAAGGTTTTATGGTGCAATGATCTATGCAGTACCCACGTAATATACAATTTTATGATAATTCAATAAATAATAATACAGATTATTAGCAACACTTATTAGATCTAGGTAGGTATATTCTAATAGCGCAATGTATTTATTATTATTATTGTTTGAATATTAGCAGATATATGGTAACATATAACACCCGACAATACCGCGATAAAATGCACAATTACGATGATTAATGATTCAGTTTTTTTATCATTTAAAAATTATCATTTATAGTTTTTTAAAATAATCGTACCTACACTTTGAAGCGTAAAGATTGAATAAAAAAAAGCCACCAAAATGGTTGTTCTGGAGGTATAGCTATACCTATTAATTTTCTTACATGATGTCCTTTGATTTCCTCCTAATTTCCTGTAAAAAAAAATTGTATCTATATAACAACTAGTGGTCGGTCAGTGCTCGAAATTCGACCATAACTAATTTGGATTATAACACTTTGAACATTATTAAGATTCCTTTGTCGAAGACTGAGCGAGCGCTAACACAATTTTCTTTCAAATATAATGACATGGATACATTGGATACGTCAATTTGAAATGTTGATATGTTCAAATTTTTTTTCTATGGCTTTTTATACAAAAACTATAAATCTGTTCTCAATTTGACCACAGATAAACAAAAGATCTGTGTCAAATAATGTCAAATACATCGAAGTGTGTGTGAGTATGAAATTCATAACATAACACTAGTGTGCGTAGTGTTTTTTTATTTTTTTTTATTGATTAAATCTATTTTTATGCATAATTTCAAGAAAATATTAGCATTCGCCACTCCTTCTCAAAATAAACTATAAGTGTGCGAAATTTTATACTCCTCCGTCCGCGCAATTTTCGTAAAAAAGTTCAAAAAGTTATTCCTTCACGTTTTAATATATAGATTACTTTTTTCCGCACTCCTTGACGCTTAGTCTTATATTATGAAAATATTCACAATTATTGTTGGCATTACTATTTTCTGAAAAGTTTTTAATCCTTCTGGATTGAAGACTAGATTGGAAAACATATACATATATAAAAACATATACGCTCAACATTGAATTTGTCAGAGTCTTTTAAATTGCAATTACCTATTATGTTCCCTCTTTCCGCATGCACATTCAAATTATTGTCCTTTATCCTTTATCTATTAGTTCCAAGTTCCTACCATTTTCTTTACATCAGATATTGATGCATTAGTGTGAGTACACAAGTAGGTACTGAAAGTTTATTTTAATCATTCACACTTAGTAATGCTTGCAAGGGCGGATCCAGGGAAGGGGTCCAGGCCGTATATTTTTAAGTAGCTATACCAACTTTTCTATTATAATCACAATATCTTTTGGGCCATGACCCCCCCCCTGGAATTGACCTTTTTTTAGGAAAAGCGTAGTTTCCATAAATCAAATTGTAAATGTAAATGACCTTTTTTTTAAGGAAAGTGTAGTTTCCAGTTACAAAATTTTTGAAATGACCTTTTTTTTTTTGGAAAAGTTTAGTTTCTATACACCAAATTTTCGAAATGACCTTTTTTTGCTATGTGACCCCCCCCCCCCTGGCGCCAAAGCTGGATCCGCCCTTGAATGCTTGAGCTGTGGAGAGGATGGAGGTCTTCACTGTAGTTGTGAAGTGTACTAATGCCCCTATACGCTATCAGATCCGCTAAAATTAAGAATCCGCCAAAAAACTGTATGAAAAAAGTACGTAAACTGACTGTTCCACTTAAATTATCGCAATTCCTCTAAAATAACCCGCTATTCTATAAATTTAAGCGGCACCTTAGAAAGTCCCACCAACATTTTAGAGGAACCGCTTATATTATGTTAAAATCGTGTAATTTTTTTTCAGATACCTCTCTTAAAAACAACAATCAAAATAAAATAGGTTATTATTTTCAGTAAAAAATATCAATTTGCTCTTGTTATAATCATAAAAGATACGTTAATAGTGGTTATATTTCTTGATCAAGATGAATTTGTTTTAGAAAAAGGAAATTTGGCGGCCATGATGAAAATTTTGACATGGGGAAAATATAAGTTTGAAATCACTTGCAGCTATATTCACTTCGATCGATTTCTTAAGCAACATTGCTCGGATTAGTTGAAAAATACATGGTAAATATGAGGTACGAGAGACAACCACCTTAAGACAATTTGACTTACAGAATATTAAACACTTCTTATTCATTAGCTAATATTTTTGCTATAAATAACAAAAGTATAAGTACTTCGGTATGTATGCAATAAATGTCACCTGATATCAAGTTGTAAAATATATTAAAATATAATTGTAATTATGGTGTCTCAACGATAGATAATATGATAAAAATAGAATTGTTTATAATAATTTTTACATACTTAAGTAACCAGCAATAAAATGGAATATCGCACACACCGCTTATGGCACAATCATTATCTCGCAATGAATTAATTCATCCTCAACTTAAAGTGGGCTAAATAAATAGTATGTAACTTCAACAAGACTTAATGAACACACATTCATATTATAGGCAAACAATTTTTATTTCTTTTAATCTGCTTTGAGAATGATGCTTATACTCTTAAGAATAATACTATCAATATATTTTTACTATGCTTTAATGTGTTAAAATTATTATTTATCGTATTAATTTTTTTAGATTATGCTGATTCGTTATCCTTTACAATTTTTAATCTAGGATTTCTGGTTTCGGATATATTGTGTTTCTGCAGTGTCCATAGGTAATGTCATTATAAGGAATCTTATCTGTTTTTTTTTACGTTTCGCTGATAAGTGTATGAACACCGCGGAAATTATTTTTCGCGCTGGATAGACGAGGAAAAGCTCTGGTAGCCAAGCGGTTACCCCCCTGAATTTCGTACTGCTTCGTAGGTCGTGGGTTCGTTCCCAGGTGTCTTCCATCTTCCTCTTATACGACACAAGCTTTTAGTAGCATACTGTGAAAGAGTGTAAAATAAAAAGCTGCTAACCTAGGGTAGCCCAGAACTCATAGTATATTATAACAGCCTTTTCGTGTAAAAAATATCTTTGCATAAAAATTCATAATTTTACGATTAAAATGAATTTATCCTTGGAATTATTATAGAAACTTTAAAATGATATCGACTATTGGAGCTTTTTATTATCTGCTTTAGAACTACATTTTGAATATTAATCGGTACTTTAAGGGGGACCCACTTAAGTTACGGACCTCAAATTTTACGTGCTTGTGTAAATTTTATGAAAATCGAAGAATTTCTTTTTCAGCTCTTTTTCTAGAACAAGTGAAATTTTCTTTGGATACTTTAAGAGGGTTCCCCTGAAGGTACAGATCTCAACAATTTACTGACTCATCTACATCGAGGGGCTAACCGTTCTACCAAATTTCAATCAAATCGGATAATAATTAGTATTTTATTTATTTATTTATTTAATTTTTGCTACATTTATAAAAAATATGATGAAAAAAAAATACAAAAATATTCCCAACTAGGCAAGCCTGTCTTAGGGAAAAATATATATTACATATTGGTATTCAAGAATATAAATGTTAGAACTTAATAACTAATTAGGTATATAAAAGCAATACTGCTGGTATACGTATTTTTAAATTGATAGTAAAATCTTTATAGTTTTACAGTTTATACAAAATTATACAAATCATCAAAAGATGTATGATGTATGAGTGATGGGTGCGCACAGATTTTTAAATTTTTTTGCATTTTTTGAATCTACACCCTCGAAAACGCCGAGAAAATTAATTTCGGCGAAATCTTTTTTTTTTTTTGAAATCCGATCACATGACTCATTTATATTCCATATACTATGAGTAAGATGTATATTCCATATACTATGAGTAACATGTATATTCCATATAGGTACTATCAGTAACATGTATAATTCCATATACTATGAGTAACATGTATAATCCATATACTATGAGTAAACATAACTTTGGAAAGTAAGCACTGATTGAATCTGGAGAATTAATATTTTGATACTCTTCCATCATTGATCATTCTATAATTTGGTCATGGTTTTAAGAAATAATATATATTATTCTTATCTCTAATATAAATTAAAGTCGGTTTAGTGCGAACACTTATAACTCGAGATCGGCTGAACAGATTCTTCTGATGTTTGATTTATTGGGTTCTGCTCTGCTCCGGATAACAGAATAACTAATAAAAAGTTGAAAAAAAAGGGATAATGGATAGTATAAAATATAATATTAAAGTTTATATGGAACCGATTTCCTGCGACGCGACGCCATAACAAAATTATGATGGTAGTTCCCTCTCATTCTTGCAAACGTAATTGCCGCCTTTACAGTAGCCCATCCCAGTTAGTCCAATTTTCATACGAGTCAACATCGGGCATAGAATGTCAGCGCGCGCATATTATATTATCGCGTTGTTCCCGCCTGAGTTTTGAATACGAATGAAATATGGATGTTTTGGAAATATTTTAATGTTGATATTTTATCAGCTTAACTCAATCGAATTAATTGCGTATTTTTTTATGGGGGCTCAGTGCACATTATGTACACATGAACGGGCCGCCTCGGGTTAGAACCACAGGACAACGTCTGTCGGGAAAGCTAGTCTCAATAAAATATTGGTACTAATTGTTTTGATGATTTATATATTAAAATTAATAACTGTTATCTAGTCAGAATATTACAAAATTTTAACTGCAATTTAAATAAATGGTGCAATATCATGATTAAAAAAAAGAAAATATACGAAAACTAATTATTATTATCATATTATATTGTTGTAAGTTCTAATGAATTAAGTGCATATTCAATGCAACTATTTAGTAGATTGATTTCGCTGATTAGTCGTTATGCAGCATTATCAATATAAGCCAGCCTCTAAATATTGCATAGTGATTTTTATCAATTTATTGAACTAATGCTAGAACAATTATAAAAAAAACGTAGGTATATCTATAATATGTTTTTTTTATTTGGCCATGTGTTTAAACTACATCCAGTCGAGTCAAGGACTTCAATATACTTTACTATTCAGTATAATATTATAATATGCACCTATATTAAAAAATAAAATCGTACGATGTTATTCTCATTAATAACATTTCGGTCAAGTGGTTTATTAGTTTTTAAAAGTGAATTAAGGACAAAAAAGGATGATAAAATATATTAAACATTATTAAAGTGGCGAACGTTATAAACGTATGGTGATCACTGATCAAGTAATACGGCTTTCAAAGAAGCAATTGGAACTGCAAATGCAGCAAGACCTTACGCAAAATATTTTCGAAATATGGAAAAAGTGTTAGCAAAATGTTTTACTATCTACTACGATCCCTAACCTTTTATAAAAACGTATAAAAATAACCTATTAAACGATATTAGGTACTTAGAGAAATTTCACTGGAAGTTTGAAACTTCTAATTATTTTTGTTTTGTTTTTAATATTTTTGTATCTTGGATGTTGGATGGTTTAGATCGCTTTTTCGGTTCCTAAAGGAGCACCAAAGATGGGACGTTAAAAGATTGCAGTCCTTCAATTCATACTACAAATTAGATTAGAGTTTATATAGACATTTAAAACGCAAATGCAAAACCTGAATTTTAAATTACATAGGTAGGTACTTAATTAAATAGGATTTAACATCCAAACTCTAAAAATTAGAGGCTTAAGTTTTCCAGTTTATAGGTCAATTTCATACCTAGTGTTTTTTTTTTATGATTACATTGTTGTAGGTGGGTATATCTATCACAGATGAAAAATCATGATGAAGATAATATAGTGTGTAATTGGATTATAGTTTAATACTGAATAAACCTTTTATTTTGTAAATAATAATAATAATTTTGTGTGAGGCAGGTGAAAAAAAAATCGCACAAAAAATAGGGAAGGAACCCAATATACAAAAAAGGTTTTTATTGCAGGCTTTGAACAACAAAGATTGATCGTCAGCCTGCTAACGTGAGCTCATAAAAGAGCAAGTCTGGTCTAGATCTTTGTGATAAGATCGTATATTGATTTAGAAATGACAGGTTGGGGCAAAAAATCTTGCAACAAGTCCATACGTGACAGAATCAGGGTGCAGGTTTTTTCCATTGTACTCGGACCTATTATTGTGAGTTGAAAACATATTTTGTATACAATAGGTCTCTCTGCATGAGACTTCCAAAATATAATTTATGTTTTTATAATACGATTTGTAACCTAAATTTACTACAATATCAACATTATATATTATTAAATAAACGAAATATACCTATTATAATAAAAATAAAATTACCTAATTCTGTTTTTTTTTTTTAAATAATGTTTCAGACTAGGCGAAAGAACCAATCAGAAACAGTATGCAAAACTATAATATCAGTAACTTTTGTTTTAAATGTGAACCTGGATAATAGTGAACAGAATTAGGTACTTAGTTAGACACGTATGTATATGATAGTAAGGTAAAAGGTTGACTTGATTTGATAATAGTTATGATCAGTGATATATCACTGGTTATGATGAATATTTTATGAAGACTGTGCGTACTAATAGACCTTTTTGATTAATTAGATAGTCCCTCATCTGCTAAAAGTGTTTTCAAAAAACTGAAACATCATACATCCATATAATCAGTTTCAGTAAATACATATATCTTTTTACCCACCATGCCGCGTCTTCGAAGAGGAAGTGGAGAGTTTAAAGAGAACGCACCTCCATTCTTTTCTATCCTAAAACAATTCTTTCGCTTTTTCCATAGACTTGTCATTTCTCAATTCTCATACAACCTCTCCTTTTTCTTTTGCTGCTGACCTGTGGGACTTGTACCTACGAGTTTCATCGAAAGCTAATTGCACGCTAATAAGCGCTTATTATTAGCGTTCGAAAATAGTGTTCGAAAATCAAACGATCGAATCGTTCGATCATTTTTGTATGGAAATTTTTCGAAACTCTTTCGATTTCGATCGTTTCGATATTCGATCATCGAAAATTTATACTAGTGCTACTGGCCTTCCTTGAGGACGAAATCGATGTGTTCGACCCACGTCGTTCTCGGTCAACTACGCCTTCTAACACCATTCTTTTAAGCTTTAAAATTCTATTTGCATCCATTCATTCAACATACAAAATAATAAACAATATAAATAATGATTGTTTTCTTATCTTATATATTTTTCTTAGGGCTACCCACCATCCCTTCAATTACAAATGATCGTAGATAGGATTCTTAGTACGTTGCTCACGAAATTTAAAATCGTGCTAAAAACATAGCATTAGATGAGATTTAATATGAAGTAGGTGGTGGGTAGGTATAGGTAAAACATATTAAGACAGGTTCCAGAGGGTAAGGAGATGTGGGGAGAGGGGCGGGGCAGGGTGTGTTGAATCTCAGCAAGACGGGTCGGGCTTAAAACCAGTAGTCGTAGTCCCGTACAGTGCAGCCCGCAGCTACACTCAAAGAAAGAAAGATCCAACTCTCAAGTTTCGGACAACAATCAACACTGTATACCTGCTCTGCCAGCCTGCAAACCTTTCCTATGTTATACACACTGTATATTATTGTAGCCCATTAGCAGTGATTCCAGTGTCTCTCAATCTTTATTTATTTATAACAATTTTTTTTTAATTATTAATATATAGGAAAATTTACTCAGACTAAAGCGGGGTTTACACGGGTCGATTTTCGTTGTGCGGCTAGTCGCTTCACAAAACGGCTCACCAAGCTGCATCGCTAGCCCATTAACACAGGTGATGTATGTCGGATGCCTACCAACTTTGGGGCTTGCGGCTTTAGTCACTTCCGACCTAGTCCTAGTCGAATTGCCATTTAGATGGTGGATTTTTACCGTGCGGCGGAAATCGCGCGGCTTTAGTCACCCGTGTAAACCCCGCTTTAGCTGTTGCTACGCAACCTTTATGGTTATAATCTATTGAAGAAAACTAAGAGGAGAATGTAGCATGAGATTCGTCAGGTGCAGAATGACGATCATCTATTAATCTGTTTGAGCCATATAACAAGGCAACCGTTGCTGTAGTAGGTACACTGGATGTGAAAAGTATAGTTATGGGCAAAGATTTTCAGTATGTTAGTAATTGGTTAAGATAAACCTAGCTGGGTGGACCATCACTGAAATTTAGGTTCAAATTTTTTGTCTGCTTTTCTTTTTTTTATTAGAATCAGTTTATTAGGAACAGTTTCCATTCAAATGATTTTTGGGAAAGAAATTAATCCGCAAAAGTGATCAACAAACTACATGGTTTAATTGCAAAATAGATCAACAGTTTTCATATAATATTGTTAATGTCAAAACTGATTTCCTGTTTAGATGAAATATAAAATTATTTATATGTGAATAAATAAAAAAAGATGAATACCTATCAATCAACCAATAAAATATGTTCTTATTTTTGTTTCAGTTACAGTTCCATACATGTATTGTGAGAAAAGTGTTTGTCGGGCTAGTATGTTTTTAAATCCATATTTAAATACCTGATGTAAGGTGACGAACCATAGGAGCAAAACGATTTTATGAAATCGGCGATATAACTACTCATCGAATTCACATGCTTTTAACTTTAATATTATGATACTGCAAAATACAGTTTGTGAGGCGCTGGTATACTGTATTGTGTTCGAGATAACAGTGCTCCATCATTATAGTTTGGGATTGCATGAGTGAACCCATTATTTCCATAATATATTGTTACAGGGTTTTTTGTTTTTTGTTTCAAAGCGTTGATACTCGCTCGAGATCACGTAGTCCTGCTTGAGTGGAAAAACAAGGAAAACAACAATATACATACCCGATCCTTTCCTAGCAACACATTCGGCGTATTGCATCACTTTATTACTTTTGTATACTTAATAGCTTTTTAACAACTCTTGATTTTATAATCAAAAGAAATTAAATTAACATTATAGAAATTTATTTTTGCAAGATTCTATCACAATGTTCCAAAACAATTTTATATAAACGAAATTTTAATAGATGTGAAGAATAATTCTGCGATGGCCTGGCAGTACTTGTTTCCTTTTGTACTTGTTATGAACAAGTAACCTGAAGTGAACTATGACACATTTATTGATATCTTTAAAACATCAAGCAAAATTGACACGATACGATGGAAGAGGGCCGATTGGGTGATTGAATTGCAGTGCGTCAATAGAATAGTTTGATCACTTCATGTTGATAAAAATATAGCAATTTTCAATACAAATATACCAGTAAAGTCTGATGGGAAACTCCTTTTTAAAGCATTTTTTACCAATCAAGCTGAGAAGACCAATCTGAGATACGAGTGATACGACACCAGCCGGTGGAAATAAGTGACGAAATCTTTATTCTATAAGAATTGTAGTCTTAGTATAAGTTTTCGATGATCGAATATCGAAACGATCATCGAAATGGTTTCGAAAATGTTCATATAAAAATAATTCGATCGTTTGATTTTAGAACACTAATTGCACTCTAATAAGCGCTTATTTGCGTTCGATAAAACTCGTACTAGCCCAACTGTTTAATACAAACAGTATAACGGATCTCCGTATAGCGAAGTGGTATAAACGCTAATATCTCATAAAGCTCCTCCTAATAATATGCTAAGCTCCTGATGGGTTAATTGGTTTGTTAGTTCCTCGTCGTGTTTGATTTTTTTTTTAATGTTTTTCACTTGAAATTTCTAGCCGGGGTTGGACTGTCGCATCAGATTGGACGAGACCGGTTAACTGGAAAAAAATTACCGAATATGTAACAACTAATGACTCCAACAATTCATTACTGATGTTCGATTTTTAAATGGAACAAACCACTACGGGCTTACGACCGTCTTCTACTGTTATTTAGAAGGCTGGCTTAGTGTTATCACTTTACGTTAACAACGTTCGCCATTAGGTCGACTATATTAACCTAATTACACTTTTGTGTAAATTTGTTCTTTAGGTTCTAATTCTTCTTCTAATGTTTCTGGCTGGCTAAGTCAACTCGCGTTCTTTAACAACATTCGATAGTTATTATTATTTTTTCTTTTAAAAATGAATCTGTGCTCACTCAAAGTGAACACAAATACACTCCTTGACTCTTTCACAGTAAGCTACTTAAAGCTTGTGTCGTGAAAGAGGAAGATGGTCGGCACCTGGGATCGAGCCACGACAGTGTATGTTAAATGGACAGGATGAATTAAATTATTACTGCATAGGAATAAAACTTTTGCTGGATATTAACATTAAATTTATTGCAGCGCAAATGAACTTTTTGACTTACATGTAGTAAAACACTTCCTGTATTCTCCTACACCTAGGTGACCTTTAATTATTACAAAGAACGTTTTTAGTCCGGTAATTGATTCCGGGACTTTGTGGTTTTAAAGGGATCTACCGAGCATTGTAGTCTACCGACTCCATACTTTTAACTCCCAACCAGAAACCGCAAACGTATGTGACAGTCTCAGTACAATGACATAATAAACCACTTACTAGAGTAATACTAAGTTGAGTGACGATATGGTAATTAACTATGTCCTGTGGGGCTAGTACGAGTTTTATCGAAAGCTAATTGCACGCTTATAAGCGCTTATTAGCGTGCAAATAGTGTTCGAAATTCAAACGATCGAATCATTCGATCATGTTGTATGGAAATTTTTCGAAACTCTTTCGATCATCGTTTCGATATTCGATCATCGAAAACTTATACTACTAGTACGGTTTCTATTTCACCTACTTTTTGAGGGTAGGTTCGGTAAACAACCAAAATAAATAAATTAATAACATGGCACTTCTAACAAGCAATGTCCCAAAAGTTCTTGAAAAAAAAATTGGGATGTAACCGATTTTGACCAATCTTGTTTAGACCACTGGGGGTTAAAATATAAATTCCTATTTTTTTGTTTTGTGTGTTCGCGGGCTGTATTAGAGTCGTCCCAAAGGCATTGCCCTTGGAAACTGTACGTTCTGAAGCTTCTAGGAGAAATTTTCAACGTCGCACAATCATATTTGGGGTACAATGTTTTTATTTAATATTTAATATTTTTCATATACAAAACATGATAAAATAATCTTTTATCGATTTTTTAAATCGATGTTTATTTTTTGCACAGCATCCCTTGATAATATAAAACCCACCTGGACGCCTATATTTGGAAGCCATCACACAAGTCTTTTATTTATATACCCCCGTTAAATTGATTGTTATACATTCGCTTAGTAAAACAGTATACCTACATACAATATTACTAATTAAATAATGTTTTTCTTTTGATTATTATAAATAAACGGATCTTTCTTTCTGCCCCTATTAAAAGATGGAGGCTCAGGTTACTTTTTAGTAGCAATTATAAATTCGAAGAAAAACTAATTAATTATTATACATAACTTTTGTTTCATTGTTTCTACGGTACAATAGAAGAAATTTTTCTTCGCTTTGAGAATGAATTAAATCACTGCTATTTTGTGTCGTATCTACGCACCGATATAATTAACAATGTCTATACACTCTCTGTGATTTTCATACTTGTGTAGTTAGCTAGAGCAGTTGTTGCCCCGGTTAGTGTTGAGAGAATCATCAAAGAATAGGAATAAGTGGTTATTGTTTCTGTGAAAGAATCATATCAACGTGAAATAAAAATATGAAACGGAGGCGATTGCGCATTTGTAGGCTGCTCAGTGCGCATGTACCGTACGCAACAAACTGTCAACTGCTATGATTTTTTAACTTACTACATATTATTTAATTGAGATCGCTGATCTAGGATATAATAACAACTCACTGTCACCAATATTGTTGCAAATTAATAAATGTGCAGGTCACACAGGAATCAGGAGGGAATAGGGATGGGTTATATGTCTACTAATATATTTTCACATAACATTACTTAATAACAATAAATGATCGATTCAATTCAATTCCAAGAGTTTTGATCAACAATGGCCGCATGATGAAGAATTATAATTCCTGTTCTAATCAGTGAACGTGCTTTTTTTTTTTTAAATATTGGCAATCGAACCTCTCTGGGGTTAACTATAGGGTTGCCTTTTAAGTTCTGTAGCTTACATAATATTTAATGGCAATTTTGAATTTGAAACTTTTCAATATTATTTTTTTTTGGAATTTCGCATCTCAAAACAATTGCAAGTATTCATAATGGCCAAACCATCCCCCTTGTGGATGAAGATTAATGTTAGGCTTAAGTCCCAGCGTCGATTTGAATGTGTCAGGTAAGATAAGAAAATTAACCCTACCAAAGAAAATTTTCGTGCAATAATAAAATTTTCTACAACTATCGGAGATACTGAACACAGATTCAGTTTTTCGAAGAGCTAACATCAGACTAGGTATTCCATGATTTAGTCCCATGTCTCTGAACTATAGAACTCTGGAATTTAGAATTCCAGCGTAGACTAATCAGCCTTAGTGACAAATCTCGTGAAGGACCTCCAAAATCTGACTGATGTTAACATTTTTAATCTGAGATCTTAAGCTTTTTTCATCACTAAACTTCACAAATCTAACCCAAAACGACGTATCAACCTACGTCATGCCAAAATCTGTTCACACAGCGCATGTCAATTGATTCAGTATCCAATCAGAATTGTTCACTTCCAGTCTTTGTCAACGCTAGTTTGAAGAAAACGTTCGAGCTCATTGAAAATATCATCGTTAAATTCAAACTAGGTATCTACATAGTGAATAAACATTCTCAAGGTAGGTACATATTGGCACACCCCTCGCATGTACCACGTCCATAATATGTGAGGATCATCCAGTAGTGTATGGCAAAGGTTGCTAAGAAGAAGTGTAGGATTGAAGAAGGAGTTTGGATCGAACATTGGAGGTCCGTTGAACCCCTTTGAAAAAATCTCTTAGAGGAAGTCCACGAATTGATAATTAATGCATTATTTTAGCAATGCATATACCTGCTGTCAATACGTTAACCTTTATTCTGTCTATAGTTGCATTATCGGGTTGGTAAGTCCACTATTTTGAACAAGTTGGTTCCTGGAACTTAAAGGTCCCCGCACATTGCAAACGGAACAGCTTATGTGCGGTTTGTGGTCGGGAATGGGCTGATGGCTGATGCAATAGTTTCCTTTCCCTTCAGATATAATTTTTATGAGTCATGTTGGTACCTGCATTGCGGTTGTTAGTGACATAACGACATTTGGGTAAAAAAAAATATCAAACGAAACTATTCACGCATTTTTCACATACTTTGCATTATACATTATACCTAATACGAATCATAATAATTATTTGTTCTTCAAATGAGTCTGAACTTATGTATCTTAAACCCAAAGTGAAAACAAATTAATACACTTTTGACATCTTTCACAGAGATAAAACCTTGTATTCGAACCAAGGGTCCTTGGATACCTTGGGTCGAACTTAAGATATCCATTATTTGATCTGATACTAGGGTAGTACCTGCGTAGGTACTAATAGAAAAGGTAAAAATCGAATCGAAAATGTTATAACAGAACGAAACGCGTCTCAGAAATAAAATAATTTGTGTAGTATAAAACAAGTGTTTTTTTCATTCTCAAAAGGGAAAATGTTGGGGATTCGTCATGTAGCTACGTGTGTGTTCATTGTACAGACACACGGTGTAAAAATGCTCGCTCTTTGTAATGTTGAGTAGGCACCACTCTACGAGAAGTCTTACTGCTAGAGATGATACAATACTGTAGTAGGCATCATAGAAAACAGTGTTTGTTGTAAGAGCTTGCGCTAGGATCTTATAGGTGGAGAGGACAAGAGACAGTATACTTACTTGGTACCTACTTACTGTGTTCTTACAACGTGTGCTTTGCTTACTAAACACTTATTGCTTTTACACACTCAATATCTTTACTTGCATTTATACACTAACAACTAACTAACATAGTAAATCTATCTATGGTTGTTTGCTGTGTGTATGTGTGTGTTAGTTAACTATAGGTTTCTCAAACTGCTCTGTGGATCACGAACGTTGTGTGTACTTTTAACCTCAGGCTATTCTTCGAAAGAACAAAAAGATTGCCATGATCGTAGATTTGCTGAATAAACTTAATATTATTTTTGTAATAAATCATCTGTTTAATTTATGTATTTATTTATTCACGGCTGTGTGCCATTAACAAAATAAAAACATGTTAAAAAAGTTGGGATAAAACAATAATTAACAAAAAAATATGAAGATAAACACCTTCATACGATCAAAAATGGGATTTTAAGTAAAGCAATTTATTATACATACAATATATTTTAGTAACTATTAAGTACCTATATAAAAAAAGAAAAGGAAATACATAGTAGGTACGATCGTAAAGGAAAAGATAAATTGCAACAAAAAAACAAAATATATGAAAATTCAGAAAAATCAATTGAAAATCGCTATACCAATATTTTACATTTCATTCAACTTGACAGGTCTTCCAAAAATCTGATCATTCACTAGGTATCAAACACTCTAAAAAATTAAGTAAACGGGAGAAAAACAAGGACTGCTCCTGAACTAAACAAAAAATGTACTAGATATGTCCTTTTGGTTGCCCTTTTTAGTTTGTATAATGCTTCTGTCATTGAGTCAAACTGACCTTGACCGACACTTTTGACAGATTGATTGGCAAAAAAGGGTTGTTGTTGCATAGATATTCAAATAGGTAAGTTTTCTTGATATTTTGATTTTTATTAATAGAGAAAGGGAATACATTTAGTTGAAATTATATAAATCAATAAAGAACATCTTTAGAGCAGGAACACTCCACTAAACATAACCTCATTTTTTGCCAACCAAACTGTCAAATGTTGAAATATTATTTGGGCTTCACTTTTCAATGCGAGTCGAGGTTTTAGGTTTTGTATAGAATTCTGTGGGATTAAGTGTATAAGATAATGATAGAGAATTGGCTTAGATTCTGTATCACGTACTATGGTAGGTATGGTACCCATGACAATAGTACGAGTATGACCTGAACAAAGCGTCGTAACTGAAAGTAGCCATCTAGCAATCAGTGCATGTGCTGAACTAAATATTGGGAAACGTTAGACGAACTGTTGCCATGCAGGCTGCAAAATCAGGTAACAACCAAGGCGAGGTGGCGGGGAGAGGAGGAGGGAGGCAGAGGGAGGCGTGTTGTATCTAATGCAGGTAGGTGTGTATCTCTGTGTTGGTTTGTTGGTGTGTCCACCATAGCGGAGACAGGTGTTGTCAAATCGAGGTTAGCGGTCTGTCGTTGTTAATCAACCATGATGTTATAGTACCTACTATTTGGATTTTGGCCTCATCGTTTAGTCCAGCTTTCTCAGTTTGCTCCTTCTGATCGATTATCCTCTTTTCTTTTTCTTTTACTAGGGATGTCGGCCTGTTATGTTCCTGTCCTTCAAACTTCTGGATGATCGTCCTAGAAGCCCGCCAGAATGTGGAATGTCATCTCTAGTTCATCTTCCGTGTTTTTTTTTCTATCCACTGCTACAAAATAAGTTAACCTTCTCTACTCTACATAAAACATATCATGACAATTTTGAAAACAATATGAGTAAGTTAGGTTCAAAATCGTTAGGGCACTATAGATTTTTAAACTTGTCATATAACTGATATAGCAATCTACTTTTAATCTGGAAGTGTAAACCGTTTCTTAGAAAGGTATGAGTTTAGGCTATGGCCTAGCTGAAAAGTGATCGCGCGACCATGCGATGAGCAATCATACAATGTTCTCAATTTGAACGATCCGTCAGCGTTTGAGTACATTATGAAACTCGTCGCGCGGACGCACGAACGCTCTCTGGTTAGGACACACGGTAAAAGTGGACTAATCTCTAAGTAGAGAGATGTTTCTTTCACTCTTTCCTAAGAGCGCTCTTTGTATTGTGTTTACACTTATCAGTATGTTCAACACGCAAACAGATAGAGAGAATAAAAACAACTCTACAATAATTATTAATTCACACACAGTTCTATTTATAGTCATCTAGGACCTAAATATAGATAGTGCCTGCCGTGAAACAAATTGCAATAAATTTTAGATGTATTTTCACTTTTTTCCGCAACTAAACTATTGAACTAACGAAACGAAAATTTCAGTTTCGCATGTTCGGGATCATTAAGTAGGTATAATCGATTAAGAAAAATTGCCAAAAACGGCTATTTTGTGAGAATGCACCCTTAATTATCAAATTTTTGACTTAGGTCTAAACTTAAACTTTTTCGAGAATTACCCCGCTGCTCTAACTAGATAACTCTTTTCAGTGTATCTTTCATTTTGCAACACATCTGAAACGGAGCTGTAATACGAATACTTTTTTGTATAAAAAAATCATTCAAGTTAAACAAAATATAAATAATTTTAAACAAAACAATAGTTGAAAACCCCTGCAGAGTAGGTAGGTATAGGTGGGAGGAGAGCGGAGAGAGGATGAAGCCTGAAGAGAGGCAGTACTCGCACTCACTCTTATATAAATACTCACTGTATACAATAGTCAGTAGGTGAGTAGATATAATTATACCTCAGCTGTATTGTTACTAAGCGAGAAAAGTACCATTTCTTCGGTCGTTAGGTTGGAACTAACCTACTCTTCGGTCATAAGGTTGGAACTGACCTAGCTACAAACCTTCTATTCGGTCGTACTGGACTAGAACTAACCTATCTTTTAAACAAATCTTTGATCGTAATAAGACTAGAAAGATTGAACATTTGGATACTAATGAATATGAAAATATTCTTTGGATATTTGATTGGAACTTAAATCTTAATGAATTTACCTACACTAAAGTCTGAATCTTGCTGGTGGTAAAGATACACGAAAAAATAAATTCTAAGATTAAAAATATTCATAATAAAATTGACCGCATATTGTCATATTGAACCCAGTCCACGCAACGCTTGCACTGCACACGTAAACCACGAGATTAGTCATTACATCTACATAATAATTCAGAAATGTTTTTTTATTTGCTTTTTACCGTATGTCATAGCATCACGCTCAAAATACAAATGCTACGTCAGATATGAATCTGCACAGAGCCGTGCAAAATGCCGGAGAAGGTTCTTTAATACAATTTGCTGTATTAACTTTACTATATTTAGAGCTATTTAAAAAAACTCTATTTTTTAGGATCTTCATACAAAATTTTAATAAACATTAAAAGTGACATTCTTCTCTCTTTTTATGAATTGTGAAAGTTTCATTCTTCTTTTTCTGTGCTTATGTCAGTTATAGAGGTCTGCAAAGCAATGGGAAGCTAGACTAGAACCTGTTTAATTACTTACCGATCAAGCCTGACATTCGGAATCAAAAACGTAAAGCAAGACGGGTATAGTAATATTGCTAGTTAGTAATATTGGAACCTTGAGATGGCTTCGATAATTGCCATACATTTTATAGCAACGTTCTGCAAAAATAGTCCACGTGTGTATCGTGCCAGATGGGGCGTGGACTGGTTCAGTATGCGGCAGGCCTAAATCTTACCAACTCAAAAACATTATTATTTTTAAGTATTCAGGGTGAGGCAGCCTATACCTTTAAACTATGTCTAGATATTTTTCTTTGGTTATTCTGATAATGTTATATGAATTTTTTTCGAAACTCCTTCGATGATCGTTTCGATATTCGATCATCAAAACCTTATACTAGGGCTACTGATCTTCGGTCGTCAGTAAGAAACTGACAGACCTCTTTCGGTCGTTAAGCTGAAAATATCTACAAGTCAAGTGTATTAACGAATGTATTGGAAAATTTATTCCTATTGTGAAAATTGTATAATATGCAACACGGCAATACCATAAACGTAAACAGAAGGTAAGGTACCTTGCTGTGTGAAAATAAATGTAGTTAGTTATTTCTATTCACAGAGAAGCCTCTTCGCAACAAGAGTAGGCAGGTACTTTCCAGTTTCTTAAGCAACTTATTCAAGTCTGAACGAACTCCTTGGTTTATTAAACGTTATTTAAATATTTCTCTTACTTCATATCCATTAAATAAATGAAATGGAAGGCTACTGATTTCATTTAAAAATACGACATAAGTAATCAATGATACCTTGCCGAATGTATTGCTGTAATTACTAGTTTCTTGAATCAAACTTTGAAAGATTATTATTTAATACACGAGCATCGAAACTTGTCGGACGACAGGCAAAAGGATCAGTTGAAGCAGTTGGTAGCCCAGCGGTATCAGTCGACGGCTTTCGTACGTATAGGTACAGCGTATTGAAGGTAGTGAGTTCGAGGCCCGGTGTCGACCATTTCCTCTTACACAACACATACTTTGATTAATACGAAAGATGTCAAAAGTGTATTTGTGCTCACTTTGAGTGAGCCCAGATACATGAAAAAATTGTTTGAATTTTCTTAAAATCAGCGATGCCGTCCGTTGAGGGTTCTCAATTTTACTTTACCACGTTAAGAACTTCGGACAATTTGACATTTCTTCCCGCAGCAATAGTTGTGTGAAAGAACCTCTGGATATATTTCATCGTTATAATATTTTTATTATGAATTAATTATTGCCATAGCAACTATTCACTTTATGTACCTACCAATGAAAATTATTAGTGTGAAAAACTAAATTCGATGATAGCTTCAATTATTAGAGTTGGAGAAAGCAAGTAATACATTTTATCTAATATTGAAAAATCTAGTGTATCAAAAATTTACTGATTTTATTTTATTAATCTATCAAACATAATATTTTTTATTTATTTTAAAATTATAATATGAACTCAATACTGACTATGGTCAAACGAAGAAATGATTAATTGAAAACTCTCTTTCTTAACTCATCAATATTTCAATTTGAATACAATATGGAAAGTCTGCCTCAACAAAGAGTGCCCATGGATAAATCTTCAGTTTTCAGCTGTCCTTGAATTCGTGTAGAATTTAAAGAACGGCTTTTTCCGTCGTCGAAAACAAAGGAACGATGGTGATGTCATGCTGGTGCCACTTATCTAAGGTTGTCGAGGTACAAAAAATATATTAAAAAGGCTTTGTTACCTGCCACTATTACTCATACAAAATTATTATCAACTCGAGGAGTTGAACTTGAGTAAATAATATCAATACACAACAATTATTATTATTATTCTTTGTTATAATATTTTAACTAGTTGAACTCCGATACATTGCTCCCGCAGAAAAAAATAAGTTCATTGCAATTTCATGATATAATTATATCAAACTAGAGACTGCAAATGAATTGTTCTGTTTGACTTTTTTTGAATGCTTGTTGTCCATGGTACGATAAGTGTTCTACGCAAATGCATCTACGAAAAAGTTTAAATTTAGAACTACTTAGTAAATTTTTTGAGTAGGTATGAAGGAGGCTTTACACGAAAATATCCGTTTTTGATACATTAACTTGATTAATCGATTTTACTTAACGATTCCGCGAAACACACGAATCTGAAATTTACGTTTAATTGTAGATTGAACTTTAATTAAATAGTTTAGCTATGCGCTATATATGTAAGTATTTAAAATGCGCGCTTTTGGTAATTTTCTTTTTTCTGGAACGTCTCCCAAATTTTTCTCGATACAAAACTCAAAAATACATGACTTGTAGATACGCAAGTTGCATTAAAACATAATTTCTTTTGAGCTTAATAATGCATCTTAAGAATATTTTTGTATTACAGTTATATCTTCTTCGGTGAACTTGATTTATAGGTTTTTTTATTTTTGTGTTTGATTTTTTTTTAACGTTACTATCAAATAGATCATACCTACGAATGAAGAAAAATCCGTAGTGAAGTAAGTATAATATAATATAATAAATTTGCAGATAACTACCTTCACGAACAAATTTTTCTAGGAATAGAAAAAGGCAAATGTGGTTGTAAGCCTACAGCTCTGTTGTCCAAGATCTTTTAGACTCATTATATGTTGAGATTGTTTCCCAATACATTGGTTTGATTACCTATGGATCAATCTGGGAGAATATAATCAAGATAATAATAAATGTTAAGTTTTCCTTTCAAACATGGTCGAAAGGAAAGGAAGGTGCTCAGACGGATTTGTGGACACGTAAAAGACGGAGAAGTTTGGCGAATACGACGCAATGACGAATTGGACACTATATTTCAGGCCCCTAACATCTCAACACATATAAAGCTTCTTAGATTGAGATGGGCTGGATATGTGCAAAGAATGCCAGAATCGCGGGTTCCAAAAAGAATTCTGACAGGACATCCAGGGGGGAGAAGAAGGGTGGGCAGGCCGAGACTGAAGTGGGAGGACGAAGTGAAGAGAGACGCAGCGCAACTCTTGCAGGTGGACAATTGGATAGGGGCGGTTGGGGAAAGGGAGCTGTGGAGGCGAAAGTTACAGGAGGCCAAAGCTCGATTTGGGCTGTAGCGCTATTGAAGAAGAAGAAGATGTTAAGTTTTATATATTAGCTACATTAGCTAAGACGACTCTGCGTGGTTGTGAAGCAGAGACACGGGCATTGGAATAAAACCAACATCGTGTACGGACGTATCATGTACAAGTAGTTTGGTAGATGGGCCGGTATACCAGTATGAATACATTATCTGAACTGATCTTCGTGTACAAATTCAATTTGTCTAAACTCTTCGTGTTCAGTTTGAACTGGATGAACTTTGCCAAATAAGTAAACACAATGTAAATTGGTTCCAATGATGATGATTGTTTGACAAAATCCTATACAATGACTACGTCATTCAGCCAGTATATAATGAGATCATTTTAATAGTTACAATTCAAGCTATTATCGTACCTACATATCTACATAATGTTTATAACACAAACGGGGAATTAGTAGGTTGGTACTTAATATTATATGAAATGATGTGATTGAAAAAACAACGAGATTATATGCATATTAAATTAAAATAATAATACAAACTCGTGCCACGATTATTTCCTCTTTTTTGTCATCGGAAAATCAGCCGTCATGATTTAGGTAGGTACTGGAGCTTTTAAGCTGTTTTCAGATTATATAAAAAACTTTTTTTTGATTGTCCAATCGTCCTTAGGTAGTAGGAAGACCAGGGAAACAGTTGGCGGCTTTCGTATGTACCTACACTGTACAGCCTACTGAAGGTTGTGGGATCGAATCCCGTGTCGACCATTTCCACTTTACGACACAACACTTTTTTCTTTACCACGTTAAGAACTGCGGACATTTTGACATTTCTTCCCGTAGCAACTTTTGTATGTAGGAAACTCCTCTTCTCCTTCTGATTGTTGTGCTGTAGGTATATCATATACACATGTTCGATGAGCCAACTTTCAAAATAGCAGTAGGTGATGGTTGTTAGCTTGTAGTGATTGAAGCATTACAAATTCGAATTGGTACATTGCATTATTTACCCTACTTTGAAAGCGAATATTTTAAGCAAAGGTGAGTTTATGATGGAAAATGATTAGAAAAACTGATTATCATTTAGATCTAATTCATATATGGTAACGATATTAAAAAATAGAAACGGACGCAAATTGATTGTACTCGAAAAATGTTGAGATATGAACATAAAACAATAAAGTTTTGTTAACAGCGATTCACTTCATGATATGAAAAAAAATTGGTTTGCTCAAAACATAATATGAGTCGCCCTCGACATGTCTTATCAAGACTAGACAGGCAGACAGACGTATGCGTCTCTACTACTTGTAACTTCTAAAGAGCCACTTAACACTCAACATTGTCTGGTCCTGCAGCTCCTTGCATACCCACTACTCACCTCAGCTTACGTGGAATTTTAGCAGCGAATCTAGGAAGTCGTCATGTTATTATTTTGTTATCTGCGGCAATATCTCATACCTGTTGTGTTGTCTCGTGTTAACAATAGACCTCTTGCGTGTATAGGCACAACGCACGCCAGATACAATGGGAGAAGAATAATGGTGAAAAAATGCAAAGGATTGCGATGTTGATGTATTTATTAATAGGCATTATAGACTCGAATATAAATAAACATCTCAAAAATAAACAAAGAATGCATTCACTAGCTTTCCATTACTTGTCATTAGCACATTGCATCAATGTTTCCTCTTCTTATTTGGTGTATGGATGTCGAAAATCTTCAGAATACGGATCAGAACCGAAGAGCAATTCAAGGATACGAAGAACCTTGTAGCTTTAAGAGAAGTTCCGGATGTCTATCCACATCAGCGATTTAAGTCATTCATCTGATAGCAGAAAGTCCTCTGATAGATTGCAAGATTCCTGGCCGACAGCCTCCTTGGACAATTAAATCTGGCTATTTGTTTTCAAATTCCAAATATATACATACTACAGTAAAATATAAACAGGAAAGAGGAAAATCCTCATGTTTTGCTCGATTATCGTTCACTTCATATTTTTGAAAAACAACTTGAAAATAAGGGAGTAAAAACAGCTAATAACTACAAGATAAAAACAGGTGACCAAAAAATTCTAAGTTAGATTCTTACCAAGGATACCACATGAGATAAAGTTCATCTGTGGATGCTGTTTGCGTTGTCAACAATTATTCTTGAACGTCTTCTGTGTCGAGCATCAGTCTGCTCCTAAAGAGACAACATTGTATGCAATCAATGGTTCAAATTGCTTAAGAAATTGATAAAGTTATATGGATGATTGCGTCAAAAGGTCAAGGAATGGGATCAATTGATTATGAAACAGACAATCAGGAACACAGATTCGATCATCAAGAAAACTAATCATTGGTATTAGGTATAATTATTTTCACTTGAAAATAACAACTGTCCATTGAATCGCTGTTTGATTTCCATGAATAGGATTTTTTTTAAACTTATAAGATAAATGATTTTAAGAAGTCTTTTCGAACGGAAAGTCTATCAAACCTTACCTACTAAATCCAGAAAAGAGCCATTCTTGGAGGAATATGCATCCTATAATAACGAGGGGAAATCGAGACATTAAGTACTCTATGATGATGGATCATCGCTCGTCTGGCAGAAGCCTTTGACTTCCACGTTGCGAGATTTTCTTGGTTTTGGCAGTATCTAGTGCTGCACACATATTGAATATTCCCAGTTGGAAGACAGAAGAGGTTGGAGGCAAAGTTTAGTAGAGGCCAATCGATATCTGTGGGTTGTAGAGCCATCGGAAAGCGAGAAAGTAGGGTTTCACGAAACGGTCTTAATACGATCTAGCTACGGTCCTATTCAAATCCAAGCCCTCTCAGTCACCATTTTATTTTAACAAAATATTATTTTGAGAATTTCAGCAAATTTTTAATTTTGTAGTAGATATTTTTTTAACCATGTTGAAAAAATACTACAATATTGTAAGCAGATATTGTTTAAATCCGATTATAGAGTAGCTATTTATAATATTCTTATGATTATCTCTAAATTTACACTTTATTATTTGTCTAGAAAGATAATACGAGAAGTTTTCCTATAGGTAGGTTAAAAAATAATGTAGTGCAGATAAGGAGAAGATTAAATGTAAAGGGCATTACCAGTTATATCTGCTTTAAAGCAAGACGATCTTTTCGAAAACACAATTTGAATATGAATACATTTTATTGTACGGGGATTCTGTTTATCTATTTGTGCCATCGCCATCGGATAGCTTAGCTTAGAGGGATTATAAAAGCAACAACATAAAAAATGTGTTTTGCGCAATATGATTTTATATTGTGAAATAATTCATCCTCAAAACTGAATAAGTATAAAGAATGGATGTCCTGGCATTCTGCAATTTAAATCGAACAGGATAAAAGAAGGGCAGCAAACTGGCGGCAAATAATATTGAAAGCATTCTATCCTTCTAAGTTTTGTGTACCAATACTTACCTAGTTTTGTTAAAGAGAAACATAAGAAAAGATCGGACCAAAAGGCATGAGTGTGTGAGAGAAAGTCAAAAGATTAACCAATTTTGTGTCAATAGGAGACAGTTGTTGTCTATATTAATTATTCTTAAAATGTAAAGACATACCTACTTATTGCACAAACTTTTGACCTCCTCAGGCTTCAACTTTGTTTGTTTAAGAACAGCTCAGCGGCCGTATTCTCGTAGCGGTCTTTTTGCAATATTATTGAAAAGATATCTTAAAGGGCGGCTCGGATAAAGATTGGACCAATCAGAGAGAAAGGGGGAGTGTCATGATCGTTCCACGATTGGCTACATCGTATTGTAGACACTCCCTCTTTCTCTCTGATTGGTCCGATCCTTATCCGAGCCGCCCTTTAAGATATCTTTTCAATAAGATTGCAATAAGACCGCTACGAGAATAACCCTGCTGATTCGTATAATAGTGCATTTACACTAAACGAACATAGAGTCAGAGCTAGCAATAGAGCATTACGGTATGTACAGACCCTTAGATTGACATCAAGCAAAAAATAACGAGAAAACACTAAAAATCTGACGTGATGAATCTGAGAAAGGCTGTTCCAAATGTAAAATGTTACAATTCAACAACAATAAACGCATCCACACAAAGAAAATTGATAATTTGTTATAATGATTGAAGCAATCTGTTTGAATTGAATCACACCTTATTGAAAAACCTGGAGTGAAGACAATGAGTGCATTGTTTTTATGACGAGGACTAACGATTACGCCTGGTGTAGGTATTAGTGGTCTTATCATGCTTGAGATCTACACACAGTAATTATTATGAGTGCACAATGTTTTTATTGTTGGCAGATGTAAGAATTTAATCAACGATTAACGATCTATGCTTTTTTGCAATCCTGGGGTGTGTATTCAATTACTATTCAATGTTAAAATAAGACATTTGCATCAGATAGCAATCTGAGTCTCCGATTGCGTGATTCAAACCATGCTTCTTCCAAAACCATGTCTCTCTTCTTCAGTAATTATTTGCAGAATCAAAATCTTTTATTGTTGGTTTATTTAATAGAAAAACTTCACACCCAACGTTGTTTCCCTACGAAGAATTCAGGGTATGCTTATGTAATATAATAGTTTATAAAAGTCTTTTTATAGTCTTTTCCATTATACTGTTCCGTCGACTGAGCTTGCAGGGATATGATTTGAGAAAGCCCCCAGACTTACTCTGTTTAAGCTTCAACTATTTACCATTTAGAAGGTAACATAAGACGAGAAATACCTCTTCAATTGGTGAGAGGAGTATAATACGAGGCAGATCTTTAGTGCGCTTGGTGAGGACTTGGGGCAGGAAACGTGGAAGAAGAAGAAAAGATTTATCATACTTTAGTATAATTTCAGTAGAGATAAGAGCTCTACGAAGAATATTTTGCAAAAACTGTGAGATATGGACAGGAATAAGAAAATTAGGAAGGAATGTGGTATGAAGATAGTGTTATGACTTTTGACAAAATAAATATGAAAGTTAATAAGTTAAGATAGTTTGGGCACTTGGAAATAATGGATGCAAACAGAATGACAAAGATAATTTTTAAGGCTGAAAGAAAGATGTAAGAAGGCGTGGCCGACCGGGAATGACGTAAATCGAACACATCGATTCCGTTCTCAAGGAAGACCAGATCCGTAAAATAGGAGAGGTTGTATGAGAAATGGCATGTCGGTGGAAGAACGAAAGAAGTGTGCATGGATATAAACGAACGGAGGTTCGTTCTCTATGCCTATCCTTTATAGGTAAAAAAAATACTTTTCAAGATTAACAAAAACATTTGCCTAAAAACTTCACAAAGATTGTATTCATTGCACAAATTAGAAAACGTACTATGGGAAAGATGCGGAATAAGAGGGAAAGCATGAATAGGTGTGTTTATCGGATTTTGTGGATTTGAATTTAAGATGATTTGGATGTCCATCTGAGGTGATTCAGAAAATTATGATAACACGTTTCCATACGTTTGAACAATAAGAAAATGTTATCCTACTAGACTGTGTCAAGGCGAGTATTCACCGATGACGATATATTATTATTTATTTTATTGACTCGAAACTCACATTGATATGTTCAAACTCACCCAATGACACGAACAAAATATAGAAGCAACCCAAAAAATGTATCAACGCAATCACTCCTACCTATTCAACTTGCTACTGAATATGAGAATCATTATACATCTATCCCTTCCTTTGTGAGGTTGACTCCTATTCTGCCGTGCTAAGCGAAAAAGCCGTATCTCAAAAAAAATTTTTTTTTTGTTTTTTATCGCTTCTGATAGCTAAACCCAGTCTGTATCTGTTCCACTAAGCCAAAAATTCATATCTCTCATATAACATAGAAAAAAACACCTAAGAATATATTTCGTATCTCAAGTTTACCCTAAATTATGAAGAAACTTAGCCGTATGTTATTTTTGTGAAGCTAAAGAGCCGTATGTTAAAGATACATGAAAAGGGCTAAGGAAATAGCGATCTTAACTCAAACATAATTACTAAGGCAAAAGGCAGTAAGTTTCTGTTCCGAAAGATTTTAAAGTTGCCGCCTCGATGCTTAGTATTTTTTTTAACAAAATACGATTTTAAAATGTATTTGGCTTCCTGAGATTACAACTGTTGTACTGGAAAGTGGACGTTAATCATTTATATGTAAGGGTTAAATTAGTCTAAAAATATATTTGGTACTTGGGTATTTTTTTGTCTATTAACTATTACGATTAACCTACTCACTGTGTTTTCGTGTCATTGTCTGTTCTGCCGTGCTAAGCCAAAAGGCGTTATCTCAACAAAACCTACTTTCGAGATAATTGATATTTTGTAAAAATCATTTTCGCACTAACTTTTAATAAAAAAATTGTATATATTTTTATTGCTTTTAACACTATTTCATGTCTATTTATTAAAAGTGTAAACAAAATATCACTTCATTATGTATTTCAGTGTTTTTTATGAGATACGGCCATTTTACTTAAAATATTTTGATTTAAAAAGTGAGTTACCGCTTTCGATCGTAAGCTTAGTATGCAATTTTCTATACAAAAATGGAAATATTCAGTTTGGTGAAAAATTGATAGTTCTATTTTGAAAATAAGGCCGATTTATTTTTTTTAAATAATTTTAATATATTAAAAAAAAATTACGATGAATTAAAAAATGATAGGATGTTTTATTCGAACAAAAAAAAATCCTCAAAAGTTGCGGTTTCTCTACAAAAACTCAATCTGTTTTCAGGTCTTATAGGGTTTGGAGTGATTTCAGAATACCATATTTTTGCCTTTGAAATTTCGATCAAGTTAGTTTTCTTTTTTGGGGGTGGCGACGATACTGGCTGTTATAAAATCATTTTCGAACCTAGTTTTATAGATCAAATCGTAGCTGCATCTGTTTACTTCGACCTGCACAATGTCATTGATATAGGGGCGCGGTGAAAATCGAGAAAGCTTGTATTGTGTCGTGTAGTCATGCCTTTCATAAAGGTCATCTAGAGTCATTTTCTTAATCTTGACATTTTTTTCCGGTAGAACACACCTACAGCTAGAAAAAATCTTTAAAAAACATCACAGCGAGCAGGTTCATCGTAGTAGTTAATAGACAAAAAATACCCAAGTACCAAATATATTTTTAGACTAATTAAACCCTTACCTACTTGTAAACAATTAACGTCCACTTTCCTGTAGAACTGTGGATATATCTCCGGTAATCAAAATAAATTGTTAAATTTGCGGAATATAAAGATAAACTGAAGTGTCGAGAGAAAAAACAATAATTGTCGATAAATTAAAACTATGAGATAATTAAATTTTAATGCTTAGGTAAAACTTATTTATTTATTCAAGATTTCAACGGCTTAAGAGCCTTTTACATTGGATAGGTAATTTTTAAACATACAGAAACAATAGACAACCTAATAAAATATAATTACATGTTAATGATGAAAAAAATAAACTACGCAGTATCTCCTGATCCAGTGTAACCAGGTACGTGTCGCTCCATGATTTCATTATAAAGTGATATTTCAGGAAGCCAAATGAGTATCGTCGCCACCCCCAAAAAAGAAAACTAACTTGATCGAAATTTCAAAGGCAAAAATATGGTATTCTGAAATCACTCCAAACCCTATAAGACCTGAAAACAGATTGAGTTTTTATAGAGAAACCGCAACTTTTGAGGATTTTTTTTGTTCGAATAAAACATCCTATCATTTTTTAATTCATCGTAATTTATTTTTAATATATTAAAATTATTTAAAAAAAATAAATCAGCCTTATTTTCAAAATAGAACTATCAATTTTTCACCAAACTGAATATTTCCATTTTTGTATAGAAAATTGCATACTAAGCCTACGATCGAAAGCGGTAACTCACTTTTTAAATCAAAATATTTTAAGCAAAATGGCCGTATCTCATAAAAAACACTGAAATACATAATGAAGTGATATTTTGTTTACACTTTTAATAAATAGACATGAAATAGTGTTAAAAGCAATAAAAATATATACAATTTTTTTATTAAAAGTTAGTGCGAAAATGATTTTTACAAAATATCAATTATCTCGAAAGTAGGTTTTGTTGAGATAACGCCTTTTGGCTTAGCACGGCAGTATTTACCTCTCAAGCTTTGGGAAATTTTTGTCGATGGCGAGACTCTTGAGGCTGTTAAGGTTATCTACTATATAAATTAATGTCGGGTTAGTGCGAACACTTATAACTCGAGATTGGCTCAACAGATTCTTCTGATGTTTGATTTATTGGATTCTTCTCCGCTCCGGATAACAGAATAACTAATAAAAAGTTGAAAAAAAAATGGTTAAGAAATGATGTAAAATACAATATTTAAGTTTGTATGGAAAGGTTACCTAGGACGCGCCCACGACATCGCGGGTTGTTCCCTCTCATTCTCGCATACGCTTTTACAGTAGCCCATCCCACTTACTCCACCGCGCCGTTTCGATAGTTTTAGAAAATGTTCATACAAAGTCAACAATATTATTGGGCACATTCGTGTTGCTAATAGGCGAGGTAAGGTGTGTGCGCGAGCACATTTTTCTCAAGTTGTTCCCGCCAGAGATTTGAATACGTATGAAATAGGGATGTTTCAGAAATAGTTACATGTAATTATTTTATTACATTATCTCAATCGAATAAATTTTGTACCTATTGTTTAACGGGGGCGCAGTGCACATCATGTACATATTAACGGGCCACTTCGGGCTAGAACCACAGGACAACGTCTGTCGGGAAAGCTAGTTTCAAATACAAAAAAGGTTATTCTGATTTCATTTTTTCTTAAGAAAGAGTTCGAGGAAAACTCAAATTGGCTTTTTTGCTTTACAATATATGCTGAAAACGCCCCATAATAAAGTAACAAATCTTATGTCTCATTCTGTCTCTTTCTTATGTAAGAAAAATAACGAAACATAACATCTCAAACGTCCCAGTACTCTTTCTGTAGAAAAAAATGAACTTTTCTTTACTTGAACGTGTCTAGTAATCTGGCAATATTTTCTCACCTTACTTCTTCAGCCAGATTTAGTCCTATTTTACGGGTGCTTCACACAGTTTCTTAGTATCCACTATTTTTTTAATTAGTTTGCTCCAGAATAATACTAGATGTTGTTCTCCTCTTAGAAGATATTTGAAGAATACACCCAATAAGTCTACAACATTCAATGGTTACGTAACAGAAGTCCTATTATAACGGGCACAAAATTTGGGACCTCTAGGAATAAGATGACTTTTTTGTAGACCTTGACTGTGGTGGAAGGATGACGCCAAAACGAACGTTTGCATAACTTTATATGCCAAAAAGTTTATGGATTGTTAGGGATAGGTTTGTGCAGAGACGAAAATTTATGGATGCTTAAGCTGCCATTACATAAATCACTCAATCGTGAGGGGAATTGCAGAAAAAAATGCCATTATTTTTCCTTCGTAACTATTGGCGATGTAAAGGTGATGATCGAAAGCCTTGAATACTCTAGTCGAAAATTTTCCATTGAATCCAATTAAAAATTCCATTAAAAAAATGTATATTGTAACAGGTGAACATAAAGGCCGGGTTTCCAGGAACTGTGAGTTTCAGTCAAGCACTTTTTTCATGACATAATTAGTGAAATATTCACATTGTATTAAAGTAAACGAACAGTTTTTATTATGTCAATGTGATTCATCGTGAATTCCTCAAGTTTTCAAATGACAGAGATTTGAAGGAAAAATAACATTTCCATTGTTCTGCTGAAACACCTTCCCGCCTCACACATTATTTGCACACTGGGTGCTGATGTTTATAAATAATGTTTGTCTCATACATCCATATGGACGGTTGGTTTTTTGTGCTGAATATACAGTAGTGTGCGAATTGATGCGAATACTGGTTGACAAAGCAGCTCCCGTAGACAAATTCAAATTGGCGTTCGACTAGAAACGAAGATTTCGCCAATGTATACAACAACAACAACGCTCCCTTTTACACCCCACTCAGGGGCATAGGGAGGCAACAAGAGCGCCAATGTATAGTGCGAAAAAATTAACTGTCCACTGGAACATATAAACAATTATTTAAACCAAACAATGACACTTAGGTATATAAAAATATAAAAAATGGGCAGTTAATTTTCTTCCTAACATTGTCGAAGAATTCGTTTGTAGTCGATCGCCAAATGCAATTTGCCTAGGCCCACAGAAGAAACAATAATTTTCATTAAAAAACTAGCTTCCCCGACACACGATGTCTTATAGACCTTACTATGAATATCGATTTTGAATTTGTAATTTATGCAAAAATACGTTTAAAATATGTTAAAAAATTATTTTTGAAAGTTTGAAAGAAATTTTATCAAAAATCTGCGTAGGGGAGACCGGGGCGACAATTAACAAAAAAAATATTTTTAGTTGTATCTTAGAAATTATTCAACATTTAGACTTGATTTTTGAGATACACATGCTTTAATCATTCAGCTATTATGTTCTAATCTCAAAACAACCATAATAGAAACGATGCTTAAGATAGAACGCTTTTTCTTAAAAATGGCAGTTGTTAATTGTTACCTCACGTTTGGGGTTAGAATTAACAGGTGTGGGGCAGGTATTAACATAAGGGGTAAAAATTAACTTTTTCCATTTTTTCCACTGATGTGCTATTTTTTACTCACTGATATAAAGAAAAGTAAATACGTGTAGGTACGACATATATTTATATTAGGTACCTAATGAAAATAATAAATAGTTAGTCTTAATAAAATAAAATAAGTAAATAAAAATTGTGTTGTTATGGAATTTTTCACAGAAATGGCGATGTTACTAACTTTAATATTATATTATTTGTCATCCATTTTTCGAAGTTTTATTAGTTATTCTGTTATCCGGAGCGGAGAAGAATCGAATAAATTAAACATCGGAAGAATCTGTTCTGCCGATCTCAAGTTATAAGTGTTCGCACTAACCCGTCTTTCTTTTATATTATGGATATACAGATTTACAGGGAGAGTCGTACAGAATATTAAAGGACACGTTATTATGCACTATTATGCAGGTCATTTCTGATAGATTTGATCCCATGTTGTCCGAAACCGTTACGGAGATACTGACTTTAAAAGATTTTCTGAAAAATCGATTATTTTTTAGCATTTTTATCGATTTCATTTCGTATTCGAACTGTTAGGGTCCTTTTTTGATGTATCTAGTGAGAGGATATGTCAATTAATAAAAATGATTAACAATAACTGAACCTACTACTAACAGCTTAAACATATTGCTCGATAAAGGTTAGAATTAAAACATTTTCAATTCAGTTTTTGACTTTGAAGCGTATTTTTTGAAATAAAAAAGTAAAGGTACTTATTCTGCAAATAATTTAAAAAATTCTTCGTCTTTTAAGTATTCAAAAAGGTATAACACTTGCTATAAAATGGTCAAATTTTGAGCAAATAACAGTTAAGGTAGAGCAAATAACAGTTGAGGTTAGATTCTTGTAATAATAATTTATTTTATTTATTTAGATTATGAAGTTACAAAAATTACATATTTTATAACTTAAAAATAACAATATTATTCCACTTATATTATACAGATTTAGACGTCACATTTCTACAACATTCAAAAAATATAATTAATATTTTCATAATATGTCAAAATAACTTGTTTAATATAAATCTGTTTTTTTTATTGTTTATCAAAAAGCTGTTTTTATATACCCATGTTCACATTAATTCGTACACTACTGTAATATCAGTTCGAGTGATGACTAACAAGTAAATATTGGTTGAGTTTAACAAAGAAACTAGACACGAACCCGTCACCTAGTATTAACTACATGCAGTGGCTTACAATAAATGACACACAAAGAAAAATAATTAATTTTGTTAGTGGATATTGCAGTGTGACTGTAATATAAATAAAGGACTAGTACAGATATAGGTAAGTACTAAGAAGTTATCGTAAAAAAAATTGTTTTATCACGATCCGTTTCCACAGTGCACTGAAGGTCTTGGTTTGAATACCGCTGCCGATCATTTCCACTTTCACGACACACCCCTATGTTAGTGTGAAAGATGTCAAATGTGTATTTTGTTCACTCGAGTGAGCTCAGATCCAAAAGACCAGCAAAGACAGACATGAAAAAAGAAAAAACATATAAATTTTTAAAATTTTACATCCCTTCCGGTAGCAATAGTATATAGAAACCTCTGAGTAAGTATCATATTATATTTCGTCGATATATTATGTGATCGTTAAAATTGTAATAGCAACGATAATATTACAGAAAACAAACAATAGGTATAGGTAAGTATAGAAAACATTTCCCGCGATTGGACTGATTTTTTTAAAATTATTTCCATGAGTGTTTCAATGAAAATATCGATCTGCGGATAAACTCATCTATATTATAATAATTCAGTTATGTATGTATTTATTTTCGTATGTTGGCACATCACGCTTAAACCGCACTATCTAGGTTTGATTTTAATCGTCGTGGATTCTTGCAGGTATATTTATGGTATCTAATAATAGGTACAATTTTTTCCAATTTCTCAAATACATATATAATGTTACATATTTACAAATTTCTAAAAATACAAAATCTTCATATACAAAAAATTTCAATTAATCAGACAGTCGTGTTTTAAAAGTAAAATCATACGTGAAAATTTTGTGTTGAACTGTAGCATTACGTAATAAATATTGAAAGCGTTATTTTTATTTTTCTCTTTTTCACGTATTTAGCAGACTCTTAATTTTTCTTTTCTTTTTTAATTGAAAGCGACATTGTTCCATTATTTTTCTATATGAAACATTAGGATAATACATAGACTAAGTAAGAGAAAGCGAGACAAAAACCTGTTCAATAACATACCGCTCAAGTCTGACCACCCGAATCAACAACGTAAAGCAAGACGGGTATCAGTTAGTCCAATAATAATACAATTTATCATATCGCGTGGTTTCCATGGAAGAGATGTATGTCAAAGGGATATGGATAGGCATTTGACACCAAATCAATCCCTCAACCCTACTAAGAATCAAATTTTCTCCAAACTAGCCCTAGTATAAGTTTTCGATTATCGGATATCGAAACGATCATCGAAAGAGTTTCGAAAATTTTTCATACTAAAATGATCGAATGATTCGATCGTTTGATTTTAGAACACTGATTGCACGCTAATAAGCGCTCATTTGCGTGCAATCAGCTTTCGATAAAACTCGCACTAGCGCCAACTTAATGTCATTATTCGGGTTATTATTTTTGACCAAGTCTTAGTATGCTCACTGTTTGTATGAATGACTTTACGTAGTGAAAACAATATAATTTTGTCGATGGTTTTGAATAATTTCACTCTCTATGATTTATGATTCGGAAATAATTACCAAACTCAGGTTTTGTCTATTGCGAAATAGCTCTCTTTTGGAAATCTTATTTATAAAAAAATATTTACGTGTGTCTCGCTAAAACTAGGGAACGGCTCGACCGATTTGAATAATTTTTACTTCCAAATATTCGTATTATTTCAGGGTTGTTTTAACTGATGAGAAAATATGGATTAATTGCCAGGAAAATAGAAAAGCCAACAATTTTGTATTCCCACGCAGTGTTCCTACCAGTTTTATGTGTCACAAAAATGAATCGTTTTTTTTAGTCAAGAGTATCTGGGAATTAATTACATAGAAAGGTTATTAAGGATGAAGTTGATATAAAGTTACAAGATCTTCTAGTATTTTATAAAAAAAAAATATACATACATTTTCATTTATAGACGCAAAGGCTTTTGAAGCTGTTAAGTCTATTGCACTAATATTTAACTAAATAAATAAACATTTTGAGGAAGGTATGTTTATTAGGTTTCTATTTTTTTAACATTACGAACATCTGTAGAATAAGAGAAAGCGTTTAAACTATACATAGAGGAAATCTGACATTATTGATAGAAAAATAATTGCTAAAAAGTCCCACTGTGGAAATCCATAAAACATTCAAGCGTTTCTTCATCCCATTCGCATTCACATAATGGGGATTGAACAAGGCCAAATATGAGGAATAGACCATCCTAGTCTTACATGTTCAAAACGAATCCTGGATATGTTCACTGTGAAACTCCTGAATATTGTTCTTTATAATAATTATAAAACCACGTGCGCGAAAGTTAATCTGGCTGTATCTTTTGATAGTGAGAAACTTTAATTCTCAGATACCAATCAGAAAGCCAGAACTTTCTACGTTTCCGTTCTAAAACTAAGAGTGCCTTTCAAGAAGGTTAAAATCAGAAGAGCTTTCTAATTAAATTTTTAGGTTAGGCAAGTAGAGAAATCACTGATTTAATGGATACCGCAAAGGAAAAAAGTGGACAATGTAACAGACCTACCTACAGTGAAGGACTCCCTTTACCGTTAAATGAGATTTCCATTGCAACTGTTGACATTTGAAGGTTTTGACAAGACGGACTACAAAATAAATAATGAGTAAGATATTATATTTATTTCTAGTCGCGGGATAGTAGATTCAGAGGGTACAAGAACGTGAAAATTATTATTACAGGGGGTTTGAAGAGGTCTTAGAGTAAGAGGAGGATGAAGGTAAAATAAAAAATTTTGGGATTAGTTTAAGCCATTGCATTTTCAACTGTGTGTATGACTGTATAAAAAAGACGTTATGACAAAATATCCTATGCACCAACTTACTTCAAGTTATTTAATCGGAAAGTGTTTGACTATTATTTATATTCTTTATCTTATCTACGAGTTGACCAAAAATCCATTTTAGTACACGTATTTTTGTGTGAATGAACTCTTCACAACTTTGAAAATTGAAAATGCAGTTGATAATAATTGAGAAGACGTCATCCCCTCAAAGCAAGGACAAGACTGATAAACTGGTAGAAGCTGCCTAAGGCATTTCATTTAGTCTATAACTATTCATGTGTTCATTAGCCGGTGTTTAAATAATATACGTTTTTACTCAAGTTTCCCGTTTTCCTGAGTTGGTTGCCGCTGTGTCTGAATGAGTTCTTATACATTATGTATTATGAAATGAATAAAATACAGTTTATATATTGTTTTGCCGTATGTAAGTCAACTTTGTATAAGAACGATTACAAATCCAGTGCCCGCCTGTCTAGTTCACGTACTGGCTAATAATAATAATATGAAAAGAAATCAACAATAAGAATAGGTGGGTAGGTAGATAATGATTATTATTTGCATCGTCGATAGTTGGAAGTAAGTTCTAGAAAAGTTTCCTCGGCGAGTGACGAGTGTTGCCGCAAGTTTGTTGCCAGTTCTGTTGCTAGTTGCCAGGCTGACATGAAATATTATGAGTCAGAATGTAATTTACACCTCGGCCGTACGGTGCATATCATTTTTAATTAAAAATATTATTAATATCAGAGTTAAAAAAAATAGAAGAACTAAGACATTACAATCTTCATAAGAGAGTGAACTGCAATCACAACTGTGAAAGAAGTGAAAGAACTACTCAAGATCGCCAAGAACACAAAGAGCTGCGCCAGATTGATTGATCGACAACGTCAGGAGGACCTGAAAAGGTACTTAGAGAAAAAGAAATCAGATATTTATTCATACAGATTTCTTTTCAAGTTGGCCTATCAATCCTCCGATTCTGGAGCATAATGAGGCAACAAAAGACGACGATTCCCTCGATTTTCCATGATTTTAATGACTCCCTCCCGCATCGTGACGAAATCCAAATATCTCAACTCTCCTATCGAACTTAAAGCAAGAAGTTCTTCTTCGTCTTCGGAAACCATGACAGGAATAAAAAAGCGCACACTTCAGCAATATGACATAAATTCTATTTCAGAGCTCACCACAGATTCTGACTTTTGGTGTAGGCGATGAGCCTGCGCCGGCGAGGTTCATACCAACATTTTGATGCCACCACTTGGCGTAAAAAAAGAAGAGTCATAAAGAGGCTTGGTCTCTGATATCTACCTTTACCTTCTGGCAAAGCAGAAGCTGTGTCACACCCAAATTTCATGTTTTAAGGTTCAAATGTTAAAAGTTCAGTCAGAAATTAGGCAAAAATATTCCTTCTTTAAACAGTCATTTCGCAAGTAATTATTTGGGTAGGAATTTCGATGCTCAAATTACGAGAATAACAACACAATTTTCAATTCAAAGTTGTCAATCTCATATTATAGTTGCGACATATTTTTTTTAAAAATATTATTATTTTCGGTTTGCTGAACAAGATAACAATTTAATTTGAAACAAATTTATCCAAGATAGTTGAATGATTTTTTGGTTTAAATAAACTCATTAGAGTTTAATAATTATTTATTTTACTACAACATGGTCACCCCACGCTAACCGACACATTGAGCATTAAGTTTGTTGCTATGCGGTCGTAAGTCATAATTATATACCTACTTACTCATTTATCATATACATAGTTATAAATCAGTTATACCTGTATAATTACATTGTTTGTAAATAATAATATACCATCGGAGTTTTTTTGGTATAACAAAAATTAAAAATGTTTTAAAATTGTACAAAGTTGGCCTAACAGCGAAGCCAAAAAATGGGCATCCAAATAAAAGGCCGTAATTCTTATGAAAATTTTGAACAAGTAGGTAATGGATTTTGTTGAAACATTATTGGCTTAAAGGAATCGGTTTTTGAAATATCTATATATTAATACGTGAAGGAAAAACTTTGTGACCATTTTTACGAAAATTGCGCTCGTAGTAGTATGAAATTTCGCAAACTTTATCTCTATTCGTTTATATAGAGAAGGAGTGGCGATGCTAATAATATTTTTTTAAATTATGCATAAAAATAGATGAATGCATAAAAAAACATTACAAACACTACTGTAATGTTTTGCATTTGATACTCACACACACTGCCACAGCCTACTAATAAAGATCATCAACTTCATATAAACAAAGGTAAAATGAAAAGCGTCTCATAATGCATGGGCGCAGAAGGCTCTTTGAAGGCGGTATATTCAAAAGGAAGTTGAAGCTGTAAATGCCGGGATATATATTGAGAAAAGATTAATATTGTTTGCCTTTAACAATAACACAAAAAACAATGTAGGTATGTATAAAAATTTCAAATTTGACGTAGGTATCCATGTCATTGTTTTTGAAAGAAAATTTTCAAATAGCGCTCGCTCAGTCAAACATATATGTAATTAAGTATAAATAAATTATGGTCGAGTTTTATCGATTAAGCTAATTGCACGCAAATAAGCTCTTATTAGCGTGCAATTAGTGTTCTAAAATCAAACGATCGAATCATTCGATCATTATGTATCACCTAGACGGAGACTTCTAATCAAATTTCTGGCAACTGTCATCAGTCATCCTTTAGCCTTGTATTCTCGAGTTATTGTATTCTTCTATTATACTGAAGAAACGTGTTGCACGTAAATTTTCTAACAATGAATTGAAATAATAACAATATGTGTATCTATATGGTTTAATATGTACTTATGTATTTTTTTTACTTTATATTTTTACTGCTCTCTATGTTATCTATTTTTTTGGTCTTTAAAAGGCAATTTGCCGTTGATAAATAAATAAATTTTAGTATGAACATTTTTCGAAATTCTTTCGATGATCGTTTCGGTATTCGATCATCGAAAACTTATACTAAGGCAACTGGTCGACCACTAGTCAGTTATAGATAGCTGTAAGCCCGTTGTGGTATCAAATCTAAAAGTCGGACGTTATTCATATTCAATATCCCATGAGCCATTTGCGGTTTCCAATCACATCGATTTAGGAGAATTAATGTGATTGGAACAGAATGTCACCTGGAACGTTGAGATAGTCAGTGAAATGGAAAAGAAAGACTCGACTCACTGATTCCAACGTTTTAATGATTGTAGAAGATGAAGTGGAAGAATAATTCCACAACTTGCTAGAGATAAGAAAAATATTAAATATCACTTAGAGTTCAGGGTCATGACGTAGAAGAAGAAGAAGATTATAAAATATCGCAGATATAGGTACATTTGATGCCAAATACAATAGGTCTGTATAATATAAATTATAACAGCCCAGAACACTGATTGACTAATCGACAAACGGCACCTACCCGAACCGTTTGTTTTGTAGAGTGGTGCGTTAGTTCTGTTTGAAAATAATAAAATATATAATAAATAACACTCTTCTATACATAAGTGTCAGTATAGTCAGCGGAACTAAATGCTTGAAGCATTCTCTACCAGTCAACCGGTCCCGTCCAATCTGAGACAAGATTCCAACCCCGAGTAGAAATTTCAAGTGAAAAAACACATTGAAAATTTCTGACCCGACCGGGAATCGAACCGGGAGCCTTTTCCACTAGACTACCGAGGTCGGAAAATACATAGGTAGTTGAGTAAATACAATGGTAAAATGCTACGTGTGGTCCGTACGGCTGTGAGACTTGAACTCTGAAGGTCAACACAATGAACAGGCTCGAGGCTTTCGGGATGAGGTTACATTGCAGAATGCTCAAGATTTCTTGTACCGACTTGGTGACAAATTCAGAAGTCCTTAGTCGAGCCGGGACAGTGCGTGAACTCCTGTCGCAAGTAAAAGTTCGTAAAATTTCATATCTGGGGCAGATCGTGCGTGGAGAAAAGTATCGAGGGTCGCAGAGCGGCTGGAAGAAGGCAGATGTCCTGGCTGCGCAATATACGAGAATGGACGGATGTCCGTACTGTGGTGGAGCCAGAGAAGGATTCGCTGCAGTGATCGCCGACGCGACTTTGGGAATACCTGCCCAGATCAACAAGCCCAGAGATCAGTTCGACAGCTGCACTTAGCTCCAAGCATTGTGTACTTACCTATACGTCAACTTTAGGAACCTTAAACGATCATTTACGCGTAGAATCGAAATTATTAATACGTCACCTAGTGACGGGTGACCCCTAGTATTTATTATATTTACATTAATTTTTTCTTACAACAATATTATAATAAATCTATTCACCAAGATGTTCGTTCACCTAACATAAAAACACAATGGAGTGTTGTAGTACATAGGAATGGATAATATAATACGTATTATAATAAGAATAATGTAATGATACATTATAAGTAAATGAATAATGATTCCCCGTGTAACCATGTGATGTAGTGTGGGACGAGGATCTAGCTAAATTGGCAACAATCATCAAACTGCTCTACTAATAGATCATAATATTTTAATAATCATTTCTCTTATAAAGCTATATCATTGTCATTTCAAGCAAGCGTATAATCTTCTCAGCCAAAATATTATGTGTCTTCTAACTCATTAAATTTTTTGCCAGACTCTGTTTCATTGTAGGACGGAACTCGATATCGCGAAAAACCTCCTAACCGAACTTTTTTCATACCATGTTTGAGCTGAGGATTAAAGAATTTTTTTCTGGTTTTAAACAAAAATGCTTGGAGCGATTAGAACACATGTATTTCTTTATTTAAACACGGCTGAAGCAGGGAGGATAAGGAAATACAAAAACACAGATTAACAATCCATAGATAATGAATGCAGCGTAGAGCCGTCCGTAGATTCTACGCCGCTGAAATGCTTGTGTCAAGATATTCCCAAAGCAGAAGACAAAGAACAACAGCATATGTCAGCCCCCTTCTCAAGCATCCCATCAGTTTCTTCATAATTTATGATCATATTATCATATATGAAAAAAAAACAGAAATCAACATCAAAAGACGAAGAACTTAGTAAAACAGACTAACATAACCTAAATCAAGGTAAAAGATGATGTCATGCACTTCGCATTTTACCTGTCCCCTACACACTGCACTAAAGTTTGCTGCCGATTAATCTTCTGTGTGCGGGAGCTATAGCCTATCATTGGAAAAAGAAAAGAAAAAAGGAGTTAAGTAATAAGTACTTCGTGGTATGAAGGGATGATGGATTTATGATTCGAAGTTTTAGGCATTCAAAATGGTAGCAAATTTTAAATACATTCTATTCTAATCCAAAAACCACGACTAGATACATAAACGGCCTCTACAGATCTGAAAACGAGCGGTAACATAACCAATACAAAGTTGCACCCACTTCTTTGAGAGTCCAAATGGGTGAACCAAAATCTTTTCTATGTATATCAAATCAATAGTTAGAAAATCTCCAGCCGTACTAATAAAACTTTATTCTTCGAATACACACAGAATACGCAAAAGTGCTACTAATAAACATAGTAAGCTATAACAAGAATAATTTCCATCCCAACTTTATTCCTGGCTACCCCCAGTTATAAAGAAGTAATAGCGACGTTTAATGAGATAAACTACCACTGCACTCTTCATATTTTGACACATAACATACGAAAAATTGCAACAAGTCCGAGCTGTCAATGAATCGAATCAACCTTCGGAAACATTCGTACCGATTCGTACATACTCGCAATATTACGCACACGAACTTTCTCGAGGGTCCAATCGGGTTCGTACGGAATTCTTAGAAATCAACCCCGTAGTTTGGAACAACCACGAGCTTCCTTGATAAATGCGAGGTTGCCAAACTATTCTGCAGTACAGTTATACCACGGTATAGGGATGATTATTAGCAGCGCGTGGTATAAGCGATTTATGCCGGAATAACAGCTATTACCGTCATAACGGTGTTATAACGCAGTTTCTATTAGAACCACTGTCGATTCTATCCAGTAATGCAGAATAAGGACATTTGGCCAGACACCCAACAGAAAGCCATCTTCTTATACATTTATATTGTGTTTCTGTTTAAAAAAATGAAAGACTGGAAGCAAAACTAATAAAAATTTTATATTTTCTTCTCAAAACTATGAATTTTGAGGATTCTATATTATTTATTTTGTCAATATGTAAATAATCTTTTGATTTAAGTTTTTAAACATAAGAAAGAGAAATACACTGTTGATTTGCCAGTTGTATAATATTAAAAAAAAATCATGAAAATAATAATTACGATTCTAAATGAAAATGATCACGAAATTGTACATAATATACAATCTCCATTCGCCATGTAGGTATAACATTGATTATATCATACAAAATCTGACGGACAAAACGTCTACAATATCTCTGTAATTTAATGTTGGTCTATTATAATAATATATCTATTTTATATTGTTCATATTTTTTATCGCTACATACCCACTATGTAATTATTATGAAGTTAAAATAGAAAAAATGTTTTAGAAATGAAATTACTTCACGTGAATTCGTATAGAATCAGGACGTGTTCATGCAATAGAATAATTTTTTTTTAGAGATAATGATGATTTTTTTTAAATAACAATATTTAAAGATAGTTCACCAAGATAGTGCGCTAAGACCTCTAATGAGAAATAAGAACGTATCTCTTAAAACAGTTGATGCACAAAGCAATCCTGATACCATCCATGATGTATGGGAGTGAAATATGGACATGGACGAAAAATCTGGAAGTTGGAATAAATGCTGTGGAAATGAGATCACTGCGTAGGATATGCAATCCTGAATCCATCCATGATGTATGGGAGAGAAACTTGGACATGGACGAAAAATCTGAAAGTTGGAATAAATGCTGTGGAAATGAGAATACTGCGTAGGATATGCGGATAGAGACTGATTGATAAGGTGAGGAATGATAATATTAGAAAGGAATGTGGAGTGGATGTTAACGTAGTGACTAGAATGAAAGTGAATAAATTAAGGTGGTTTGGGCATGTAGAGAGAATGAACGACGAGAGAATGACTAAAAGGATATAATATAAATCTGAAAGAATGGGTGCACGCAGACGAGGCCGACCTCGAATGACATGGTCCGATTATATCGGTTCAGTCTTAGAGGAGGGCCAAGTCAGGAGCAAAAGGAATAAAAGAGCATGTATGCGGAATGTTATACGTTTGGAAGAAGCGAAAGAGGTTTGTTTAGATATGAAAGAATGAAAATCTGTACTCTCTGCCTACCCCCTTCGGGGAACGGCTGATGGGTAAAATCACCAAAACTTTATCCAAAAAGTAGCCGAAAGAGTCTTCCTATTCAAGCAAAGCAACAACAAATCTCAAACAATTTATACAAATCTAAAAGTTCAACAACTATCTTTAGAGTTTATCTAAGATATTATTTGATGAACTTTATATGAACGGATATTTTATTAATTTGATTATATCTAATGATGAACTCTGATGTAATTTAGCATTTTTTTATATTTTTATATAACAATAATTAACAAAACCCATTCTTATGCTTTGTTATACATATTGATGAATTCTAGAGTACTTTGATGTATGTACATATTTTTAATTATATCATCATGAATTCTGAAATATTCTTTGGTCTCTCAATTCCAAGAACTATATTTTCCCCATGTTTTTCTATCATCAGCTAGCCTCTTTATCATATCACCAAGAATGTGTTCTATAAAACTGTTTATTGAGATCTTAATAATTGCCATCCTCAATCATAATCTTCAGATTTCCAAGAAATAAACTGATCGAATAACCCAATTTTGTTATTTGTTCGAAAGGGACTCATCTTCAGGGTTTTGGGGTCGACTAGGATAATAATGCGAATGAAATGAAAGAAAGAATGAAAGCGCAACAGCGATAATGCATGTTGATAATGACCATTCAGCTTGTGGTAGGCCCAAAAGGCAGAAACACAGCTGAAAGACGACGAGAGGGGGTTTTAGCCGGTTGAAGGATAATAATGTGAAGACTTCAGAGTTGTATAGGGCGAAGAATTAGGAAGTTCATAATATACTCCAAATTGTACCTAGTTGACTTGAAATAAGACAAAAATACGAGTTTCTTAGAAGAACCAGTTTCAGCAATGGAGGAACATAGTATACTTACAATAGAAGATCAGAATCAGATGGTTCAATAGAATAGATAATAACATTATGCAGAAAAACCAGATACAAAAATATAGATTCACGTTTAGAAAACTCATAAATTAGAAAATCGGTGTGGAGTTATAGAATCTTTTATAAATGGTTTGGTTGTGTGGTATATGTCACGCATATAGAAACAAATAATTTGTATCATAAATAATAAATCCACATAATGATGATTAGTTGGAGTGGTGTGTCACAGTTGAAAATAGATATCTTCGTGTAGCGTTGTGCTGTACTCTTGAGTTTCTTCACCTCTCTCTATACCGAATTAGAAAATTTTATATTCTAACACACAACATTATTATTCTAATACTTTCTTCCATACAAGTTCCTAAATACAAATTTGAGTTTATCAATGATTGATTTTAATTTTGAACTCATATTTTAATTATTAAGTTTAAAATTATTTGTCACTCGCAACAATCGGCTAATCAATAACATCTACATAATATTATTATAACTTAACAAAATATGTAGTTTTTTTAACAAATTATTTTATTGATTATTGAGATAAAATAATTTGTGGAAAAATACATGGGATGTTCCACCACGTAGTTACGGTTGAAAGGCTAAATTATCTTAATAATAAAAGTTAGTTAAGGTGTATTAAGAAATAAGAATATGCTAAAAAGATTATATTCACAATTAATCAGCGTTCGAAAAAAAGACATTTATAATTCCTTAGTAGTTTTAGTTTAAAAAAATACTAATAAAATACACAATTTATGTGTAGGTACCTACCTAATGTTTGTTTCTTATTTGCTCAAATTTAACATCAAATTTATGTGCGAGAAGAAATAGATTTAACCCTTGTAAAGACGAATTCATAGCTTTTATATCGCTTTGGTAAACCTTTCAACTTCCCCTGTCATTTTACTAAAGTATCAACCGATTCTTACATTTTCAGCTCTTAAACTCTGATATTTGACATCGGAGGATTTTTGTAGATGTGGAAAATTTCCAAATTTCATTTAGAACAGTGGTTCTTAACCTGGGTTTGATCGAACACCAGGGGTTCGGTGAGCCAGTTTCGTGGGTACGGCAGAGGTCAAGACACACACCCGACTAATATTAAGAACTTATCACTGACCCCCTCTTCAAATTAAGAAGGGTTCAACGAATTGGTTTACGAAACTGACCTTTCAGTACCTTGAAAAAGGTTAAGAGCCATTGGTCTAGAAAGTATACTTTCTTTGGCAGGAGATGCTTAGACTATTTTTCATTAATTTGTCGTGCCCTATGGATTGTGATGCTAGTACGTTTCCTTTACACGGCTTTAGAATATTGTTTTGGTGGGTAGGTACTGAGCTGCGTTACGCTGCGCTATCTGACAGCTGATGTAACTAGATAACGTCATGAACAACGTTGTAAATTCACAAACTCTACCATAGGTACTCTATCTATACTAGTTCGTACTAACCCGTATATGCTCAAACTTTCACTAGAACGGAACCCAAATTTAAAGACATTTTCTACACTACAAACAAAGCATTTGCACACATTCAACACGTCTAAAAATACAGTTAATTGATGACATAAATCTTTGAGCAAATCTTTTTGTTTAAGGTATGATTAAGCCATGACTCACTATGCAAATTTTCTTAACTACATATTAATTATTGCAGAGTGGGCTTTATATTGCCTCCTGATTCTTCTGTTTATACGTGTGAATGCCTTGCAATGAGAGAGGCCCTACGTGGGTGCTTATATTTATCAGATCAAAGGTTTATAGTTTTCTCGGATTCACTGTCATTGATTAGAAGTTTAGCGTCTCCAGTATCACTTTTTTCGCGAAATAAATTAATATTGGACATTAGAATTCTTCTTTTAGAATTGGAAGAGATGAATAAAGATGTAATCCTAGCCTGGATTCCAGCTCACAAAGGTATTTACGGCAATAAAATGGCCGATTCTTTAGCAAAGGAGGCTTGTCCTCAAGGAGATCAGCCTCCTGATTTCAGCCTACCAGAAAGCGACTGTCTAAGAATAATAGAACGGAAATGTAGAAAGCTGTGGCTTTCAGCTTGGAATCAGGATACCAAAGGCTCCCATTATAGGATGATACAGCCAGATTTACCTTCGCGCCCGTGGTTCAATGCTTCTAAAAGAATGTCTAGGAGTTTCATAGTGAACATATCCAGGATGCGTTTTGGACATGTTCGACTGGATAGTCACTTGTTCAGATTTGGCCTTGTTCAATCTCCATTATGCGAATGCGAATGGGATGAAGAAACGCGAATCACGTGTTTTTTGGGTGTCCACTGAGGGACTCCTTGGATATTTATTTTCTCTTCAAAAACGTCAGTTTCCCTTTATGTATCATTTACTTGCTTTCTCTTAAATCCCCAGATGTCCATAAAATTTTGTTTAATTTCATAAATAAAAACATGCTCTTGTTGTAATTTTTTTTCCTCTTTTTTATGAATTATTATTTGTTTTTGTTTTGACTTAATATGACAAGAATCTGGCTGTATCATCCTTTTTTGGATGCAATGCCAAAACAAAAAAAAAAACATTTATTATTGCCAATATTTCAGTTAAGAAATTACTGCATGTCAAAACTCTCAGGACAATAATATTGTCTATTATATTATAATATAATTAACATTTTCCCCATACCCAATACATTTTTTTTTCATAACTCAATTTTGCAACCGTCTTAGTGTAAACCACGTATCTTTCAATGCTATATTTGTTGATAACAGAAGAATTAAGTACATCCTGTCTAAGATCGACCTGAGTGTTCCGTCGATTTGTCATCACTAGCTTAATATTAATCATCAATAACTGGAAGTCCATCGCTGATGGAAGTCACTTACATTTGAGCTTATTTCTTGTAAATATAATATCTGCATTAAACTCTTCAATCAAATTAGTACTTAAAAAAATTTGCTATAAAATATAATAAGTTATTATTTAATATTACGCGCACTGCGCAGATATGGGTTGATCGTGAGTAGGTTTCACATAGCAACACTTTCGTCGGAAATATTAAAATACGTACAGAATATTATTATTTACTTTCTAATGGTGTATTGTCCTTAACATTAGATACTTCCTACAACAACATTCATACTTATCTTTGTAGCTAGGTATGTGTATCAAATGTAGCTTGGTAGTCCAGTGGTCTTGGTGTCATGCTTGTAAATTGCGGAACGACGAATTATTCCGAGTCTATATATTTTTCATTAGATTTCCATTCAGAATCCTAATTGATGAAATTGGATCATCTCATCCATCCATCCATGGCGCTACAACCCATTGTGGGTCTTGGCCTCCTCTAGTTGTCGCCATTCTGCCCTGTCAGCCGCCCTGCGAAGCCAGTTTCTTATTCCCAGAGATTCCAGATCTCTGCTCACGCAATCGAACCATCTCAACCTTGGTCTGTCAATATTCCTTTTTCTTTTCGGCCTGTCAGTGTGGATTTTCTTTAATGTAGAGTGTTCGTCCATTGTCTCCATGTGCCCCAGCCAGCGGAGACGGCATATTTTGATGAATTTGCCATGTTAATGGCATCATATTATAATCGGTACAGTTCATAATTACCTATTACTATTAGTATAGGTCCTATACCATCTTCCGCCTTCATTATGGGCCCATAGATTCGACCGATTGGCTCTTCTCATGTATGTGTTGAAATCTCGCCAAAGAGCTTTGGAATGAGCGGTGTTGAGGCTTAGTCATAAGGACAGAATCAGAACTACCGAAATAACAACTTATATAGGACTTTTGGACAATCTCCAACGGGTAGGTACTAAATGAGCGAAAAACGGTAATGCCATTCGAATAGTTGATAAAAGAACAAAACGCCCTTTTTTGCTGGCGCTAAGATTACAAGATTTTTTTTAATGCATCTGGTTTCACCTTAAGTGAATATAATTATTATACTTTCACAAAAAGCACTTGGGTATGTTGCGAAAAAATGAGAGGATCTTCACCAGAATATAACCGCTGACTTCCACTACGATAGGCCGCGACTGAACCCCTGACCGCTGGGATACCAACAATTTCACTCTTGGTCATCCCTTAATACAGTACCTACTCTGGAATGAAGACATTCATAGAACCATTGGCTGAATTTAAATTCAGGTTTACAACCATTTGTGAACAAACCCATCAACATATGTGACGATCGATGGTCCATTTTGCAATCCACACTAAATTACCCCAAAACTGGCGTCTGCTAGTCACGTTAAGGGTGTGCAACAGTTGTTAAGCAAAATCAAAATCTGATCTTGCAATATTTTTCTTAAAGTCAAACTTAACAGTATGAAGTTAATTTTCACATATTCATTCATATTATCATATCTGTCAATTATAAGAAACTTCAAAACATTATATGTGTAAATAATTCTTACAACTAGGCCAGTATCCTAAGCTATACAGACTGGTGAAATAAATAATGATAAAGTGCAATGTACACACAATAGTTTGTTGCATTGTAGCAATTTAGTAATTAAAGCTAAGTAGAATTGGGTAATTAGTAATTAGAGGGAGGTTAGAGGAGGCCGCCAATATTGGTTCAACATGCACGCCACGCCATTAACGACCGGCCCACTGTGATTATGAAAAATGGTTTCAATTTGAACCAGTACAATATTATCTAGTACTGCTAGCAATATAGTATGCTAGTACCTCAGTACGGTTCATTGAACTGCATAGACAACATCTATCCGAGGTACTCTACGCTTATAATGAGTGTTATTATTTAACTTACCTACATTATACTGCATAGAGTGAATGGGTATACAGATATACAGAACTAACCTACTGCAAGTAGTTACTTTGTGGGTGTGTAGGTACTATAATACCGACTTGCACGCAAAATATGAATGATGTGTTATTTTAATTCAAGTGCAAATTTAAACAAAATTTAGTGTTATAATAAATCAAACCTTCTTTTATAAAAATGGAGCTCTATTTTCCGTGGTCATCGCAGCACGTGTGAACGGCTGGTCCAATTTTGCATTTTTTTTTGTCATATTTGCTGTTGTCAGGAGAAGGTTCTTATGAATGAAAAAAAAAATAAGAAAGTTGAGTGGAACGTTAGAAAATTTAAAGTAGGTAGGTAACTTTTTTACAATAATTATAATTATTATTATTCCAATTTTGAAATATTAGAATTAAATTAAAGTTTGAAAGAAACGCTCCGTTGTTTGATTGTTGGTGCGATTGACAGAATGCGAATGGAAAATATATGGATAAATATACAGATGCATCGGTCAAAATAATAACGTTGGTTAAATAGGTGATTAGATCATTATACAAATTGGAATGCATTATACATAGTTAGGTTCGGTAAGGACCACAGGACAACGTCTGTCAGGAAAGCTTGTTGTTAATAAATTTGCAGGTAAATCTAATTATTCGTGCATTAAATTTACACATGAGTTATATTTTGTGTGGAAGGACGCTGTGTACTTATTGCGGTGCAGTCTATCCTCTCTTGAACTCTTGCGTTCTATATTGATAGCAGAATTATCACCAACAACTGCACTATCGGTCTAACTGGTACCTACTTATCTATTGCAAGGGCCTAAACCAATGTTGCCCTCAGTTTACTTTAGACTTATATGATGCGATCTCTCATCATACCACGTTCAAATGGCAGATTTTTAAATTAATGTTCGAAAGAGGCGTTTGTTATAGCTTGCCGATGATAGAGACATCTTTCCAAAACATCCATTCTGGCTCATAGCTCTCAAACTGTGTTTATTCTTACTCTTTCACTTGACCGTTATTTTTCGAAATTTATACATTTCAATGTACCTAGTTGATATTTTGTTCCTTAGAATGAAAAGCATTTACTTGTCGTTTTTAAGTTTGTAAAAAAAATGATAGCATTCTCCACTCCTTCACTATTAACTATAAGTGTGCGAAATTTCCTACTCCTCCGTCCGCGCAATTTTCGTAAAAATAGTCATAAAGTTTACCTTCACGTATTAATATATAGATGAATCTGGACCCACTAATAGTGATCACATTAAAAACTTTTGACATCTTTCAAAGCTTGTGATGTGAAACAGGAAGATTGTCGGCACGGCAATATTTCGTTCTGAATATCGAACTCATGATATTCCGAACGAAAGTCGACAGTTGAAGCGCTAGGCTACCGACCACTTCATATTATTATGTCATACTTTCCAAAAATCTCGATTCACTTCGCATAAAATAATATTAGATAGATATCGATTGAAATATTTGAGAAGCTTAGCAGGTGTGATTATATGAATTTCAGATCGGGTTTTTTTTTTCAGATAAGATGGGTACAACGCCTGGTAACGACATTGTTAATTTACAAAAACTCCTTATAAATAATTTACAGAAAATAAGATATTTCTACAGCAGCTTCCTACATTACAGTTGTTAATAAGTCCGCTAGTAACTTGTTTCAAAATGTATCTTTATACATAAATGCAAGTTTGGTAGGAGCATTATTAATGTAATCTATCTTTCGATTGTTGGCTTGCACCCATTTTCAGGTGATGCAGCCTCATTATTAATGTAATCCTAAGACATCTGTTGAAAATGATCAGAACATTTTAGCAACAAAATTCAATCAACTATTTGGTACTTATTTGTAGACTGTAGTAAACATTATTGCTTGATAATTATTTGCCTCCTGTTAACATTTTTCCTATTTTTTACGTTTTAATTTGCAGGTTTTCTAGAGAGGGGGGATGATGTATTTTAATATAGGTACTCACATATATACACAACAGCAATAAAACTTTTTTTATTAGGTACCTACCTACCTACTTGATATTATAAAAAAAACATAATGTTATTATTATCATAATATGACTCAGACCGAAAAGAAAACTCTCAAATAATAATAATTATTCTAGATACGTAAGAAATGTATGTGTAAAAACACAGCTATCATAGATTATAATATGAAGTTCGTGAATTATTATAATATCTACTAATTGTATTAAGGTGAGCACATTTCATACTATGTGTTTGTATTGAAAACAAGTTCCATGAACGACTTGTATCCATGTGGTTTCTATGCGAGTGTTAGATCTTGTATTACTTAGTTAGTTCAGCGTTCGCCGCATCTAATGGAAAGTTTCTGCCTTATCAAATCCATCGCGGAACTTTCTTATGGCTTGTTTGTTCTGACTGACTTATACGACAATATACCGGCAACTATCTGCCTGGCAACAGCTACGTGGGTCCCGTTCGGCGTACGATGGCCGTGTGCATCAGCGACATGGAGACTGGAGACTGATGGAGACACCCCCCTCGGAGAATACGGAGACTGAAGTCTCTCAAGTAGACGTCAATGAAACAGATGGCTGATAAATACATAATAATAATATGTCCATTGGAGACTTTAAGTTATCAGCGAGATATCATCTTATGAAGCAGATTAAGTTGTATGATAATGATTATAAGCCAATCAGCAGTTCAATCGACGACTTTTGAACAAGGCATAGTAGTTCGTGGGTTTGATCCCCGGTGCTAACCCTTCTCTCTCTGTGAAAGATTTTCAAAGTGTATTTGTGTACACTTTTGGTGATCCTGGAGTCATTAAAATTAAAATTTGCAAGTTTTTTTTCTAACATAAAAAACATAGGTTTCAAAAATTTAATCGCAAATGCACCCACCAAAATGTAGGTGTACAAACCAATACCAATAATTTTAATAGATTAAATAATATGTAGGTATCATTAAGAAATATTATTTTTTACATAACTTCCATTTGTCTAAAATATATCTAAGCGCCATGCCTTTTGAACAAGAGGTTTCAATTCAATTCTATTCCTGGTCCGACCAGATATCAAAATCTATTTTTCACTCGAAATAATTGCACAAGAAATTCAAGGCTGGACATGACAAGTTATCTGAAAAAAGTACGCAAGACGGAACGTTTTCGTTTCGTAATTTTTTAATATATAAAAGTGTTAATTAATTTATCTACTTTTGCATTGGTTTATATGCTGCATTATATGTATATATTATACAATATTTGCATATTGAATTTGAATTGTACTGATTAGTAATGAAGTTATATATATTTTTTATTTATTGAATTTGTTTGTAGGTTTAGCTGTAGGTATAATCCTACCACCAAGGCCAATTTTATAGAAATGAAAAAATCACACACATATAAATTTTTAATCAAAATGAAAAATGTAATGTAGGTATATTATATTTTCAACAACAAATTGAATATGAATTCTTCATCAGCCTGACTCCGTCCATTGCTGAACAAAGGCCTTCGCCCTCAATTTATGAACTTTATTCACAAATCACTAGTTTGAGCGAGGAATGCCTAATTAATACGTAAACTTTATTTTGTAAAATAGTTATTATATACATTGAATAACATTACTATTTAGGTGACGCTTCCAAAGAATAGCAGATTTTAATTAGCGAGGCAATCAAAAAATATCGAGTACTTAAGTTATGGCTTCATAATAATTATTAATAAGTATCGAGTAACTTAGCAAATGAACTCGAAGAATGAATCACGCTGATAGATTGTCAAAAAATGACAAACTTTAAGACGAGCAGAAGCGTGGGCGTCTGAGAATGACGTAAACTGACGGCATTCTGGAGCAATAACTGATGGGTTACATAAGCAATAGTAGATGGTTGCTAGGCCAGGGTAGAATATTTAAAGGGAATTGTGTGGGTTCAGAAAATTGTTAGAGGAAAGTTTCTAAACATTTCTCACTAAATAATATAATAAGCTGTGGTCCAATTAAACATGTTACAACTCTGACAATAAATTTTCTATTGAACTGAAATTTCATCTTGTTATCTTGACATATTTTTTATAGTTTCTTTGCCTGCATAGGTCTTGTACCCGCAAAACATCACTTGGTTTATTTATATATTTTTTTGGTGATTTTTCAAATATCATTTTCATCATTAATTGAATATCAATAAGGTACATTATTATTTCTATAAATGAAATAATATTATAAACGATGATAATAATAATATGTCAGTACTTTGTTGATAAAATTATTTGAGTGTGCTATAGTCTGTATAAGCAAAATAAAACTTATAAATTACTCAATTGTGAGTGGAATTGCAGAAAAAAGAAACAGTAAATCAACATCTTTATTTCTAACATCTGTTGGCCTGTTATGTGTCTGCTCTATTTCTTCTGCGATGTGGTCGAGTGTTCATCTTTTTGTGGAGATAATCCTGGAGATTTTCTTATTTTGACAATATATCCTTAGCCGCCGTAAATGTTCTTTTGTCAGCCATTCGAGATACTTGCTCATTCCCAAAAGTTCTTTGTTCCTTTTCATTTCAAAATTTGAGAGATTTCTGTTCGCAGTGTTTTGTAATTTCTGACAAAGTGTTTCTCCATCATATAGATCTGATCGCTGCAATCATATCTTTAAAGCTTTCGTTCTTATCACACTATATTTGATGGTAATATAATAATTCTTTGACGTGCCAATGGAGACCGCTATGGATTATCACAAAGTATCTAATGAAGAAACTAGAGCTGCCGCTTTCAAGCCAACAAAAGCTAGTTTATCTAGTTTCGGTGAATGTCATAGGTTCATCGGAACAACCATGGCTGCAGAGTAAGTTCAGCAAGAGGTCTCGCAGTGCCAAGAGTGGCGTGTCTTACCAATCGTGTAGGTTTCGCTATTCAGGGAGGCTATACTGGTCGTACATCAACAATCAACATTTTAGGAAATTATTGAAAAATTTGCCAAAGCTAGTGGATGGTGTCACGGCTGTGTGTTAACGGGACATGAATAAACATCAAAATCCAGATAAATAAATTTCCAAAGTGCTCGCCGACGACGGTGGAGTTTTCTGAGAGGGAACCAAGAGAACTAGAATACTGATGTTAAAAGTAAAAACGAGTCTTAAACTAGTGCTACTACATTATGTAGCACCAACGGCCAAAACCCAAATTTGTAGTAGTTTAAAGACATAATATGTAGGTACTACTAAATAATTGGTCTTTTTTTGTTCACCAACTTCGCATAAACTATTCTGGAAGCAATCAACAAACTTTAAATACCATTTAAATGCATGTAAAACTAACTCTTTTGCTGTGGTTTTTTTTTTCATGTTTCTGCAGACAATTTTCAAAATATTAAATAAGCTATGGGCAAATCTTATTAATCGTCTAACAAAGAAATTATGAGGAGAGAAATATTGCCTCTTACTAATGTAATTACTCAATAAATTGAATCGGTTTATCTCTAGCAGTAAAATTATTATTCTGGAACTAGCTTTTCCGACAGACGTTGTCCTGTGTTCCTTATTATGAATATTGAATTCCAATTTGTATAATGGTATTAGATACCTTTTATTAGATCGATGCATCTGTTTCAAACCATATATTTTCCATCGATATTATGTTAATCGCAACAACTGATAGTTTCTGTCAAACTTTAATTAAATTTCAATTTTTCAAGTTTGGAATAAAAAGTATATTGATAAAAATACTAAAAAGATTACCTACTTAGTGTTTTCTATAATTTTCTAATTTTCCATGCATTTTTCTTAGTTTTTTTCTTCTAAAAAGACATTCTCCTGATAAAAGCCTACACGACAAAAAAAGAATTACCGAAATCGGTCCAGCCGTTTAGGCGTGATGCGATGACATCGGGAAATAGGTCTCCATTTTTTATATATAAGATGTTACAGAAAAAAGAGTCAAATTCAAATACCAATAAATAAGTAGACTAAGTATCCATAATAGACCCTTCAAAACTAAACCAGAGACCTTCAATGATTCCCCCCGGTACTTTTGGTTACTTACCTGAAGTTTTTGTGGTCACTAGGTTTAGATACTTAAAATATCACGGAAAGGGATAAGAGTATCAATTCTGATTTGACACTTCAGTGTTATTATTGGTAGTTGTATTGTTTGTAATTTTCTGTAAAATTATCACTCATTCCGTTTAAATTCAAATTATCATAAACACTGAAATAAAAATGAAACTGTCTAAGACAACAGTGAAATAAATCTAAGCTGTCGTGTGGGTGTAAGAATACCCTGCATTGTAAAGACTATAAGATATCGCAGATACGGTATTATCAATTTGTAACAAATCCGAAACCATACTCTACGTTTCACGTACCTACCTTCATAATAACTAGAATAACGTACATGGAGATCTATGTACTTGGGTTCATAATATCGCTCAGCGCGTCTCGTACAAAACAATCTAATTCAACATTTCACGATCCCAGAGTCATTTTCTAAAATGCTTATTCAATGAACTCATTTTAAATGGATCCTACAATGGTCGGTATAAAATAAATGTTTACATCGAACGATAAATATTTACATCGAAGAATAATAATTATTTCCATTCGATAATTTCTTGTAATCTATTTTAGAATATGTGCATTATTGTAAACTACTGAACACCAACAAACAGTGGCGTAAAGAGGAGTAAATTTGCATTAAGTTACTTACTATGTCTCAGGTCTCTCAGCAACGTTTTTAGCTGTTTGACATAGAAAGATCGATACATATCTGGGTTTACACGAGTAATAAACAAAATGTGGTTTTGAAATATAACGGTTTTAGCTGAGATTTATTACCTCTTTCGTAATAATACTTTGCTAACAATATAAGGGGATTAAAAGGAATGGCGAATAAACACATAATGATCCAAATGTCAACCTCGCGGACTTGTACCTCCCGTTAGAAAACTAACGTGGTTCTGGTGATCGAGCATCGGCAAAATAACCGCATCACATTCATGAGACTAAATCAATCAACATGTGGTATGATGTAATTTCAGTCAAACTACACCCTAAAAGAAGAGGTAGGCCTATATTTAACGTGTATTAAGTTGGTAAGAAAGAAAAAAAAAGAACTATAATTAGTTACGAATGAAAAAAAACACAAACAGGATACAACGCAGAGATATTGCTTCCGATCGCCTTGCTTACATTGAAAATCAGCCCCACTTTCGAAACTTACATGAAAAAACACGTAGGCTGAAAATGAAAATATAGGCACTTAATATTATATCTGGGGGCCTAGACAAAATGCAGTTGGCGATCGACTACAAACGAATTCTTCGACAATGTAGAGTAGGAAGAAAATTAGCTGTCTACTTTTTATAATTTTATATCAGTGTCATTGCTTAGTTCAAATAATTTTTTACTTGTTCCAGTGGACAGATAATTTTTTCGCACTATACATTAGCGAAATCTTCGTTTGTAGTCGAACGCCAGTTTGAATAATTTGTCTACGGGGGCTGGGTTGGCTGGCAGAGATCTTCTAAGATAAGTCCGCCCTTTGAAGCGTACAAATATTTATCCTTATATTGTTATACAGACAGCAATAAATCTTTTATTTATTTATATTGAAGGTGCAGTTAGTGTTAGAGAGGTAGATAGAAGTACATCCAAATATCATTTTTTAAAGGATCAATAATACCATCCATCTTTTTAGGAAATATCACATTTGTACAAATATTTACACAATACACAATACAAACAATTTGTCAACGAAAAAAAAACTGGAAAAAACTGCAAATAACTTTCGTTAAGCTGGTTGTCAATATTGAGCGAAAGAAGCCCTACAGGTGTGTGTTTCATATTTTGTAATACTATGTATTTATTTAATAGCTACACGCTTAATAATATTGACGTAATACTTATATTAGGTAATATTGCAACCTTGTTGGTAAGTCAATCCATCCTATTAGCGGGTTCATGTATCTATTAGCCGTAGTTTTTTTCTTTGTAATGTGTCAGGTCAGAAATCCCTGAAATCAGCTTACGCATATCTTAAAAAAATGATTCACTCTTCGTCCATCTTTCTATGTTTCTCAGCCAGGACATCGCTCACCGCTACTTTATTTTGTGGTGAAAGAAGCTGTATGACGTATTCTTCTTTTCCTTGCTCCCTTTTAGATTTGGTCTTCTGAATGCCAAGTCTCCTTCTAATTAAATAACATGGAATTGTTTGGAAACAATTGTCACTAAATAACTTCCTGTTGTTTTACTTATCAGTAGCCCTAGTACCTATAAGTTTTCGATGATCGAATATCGAAACGATCATCGAAAGAGTTTCGAAAAATTTCCATACTAAAATGATCGAATGATTCGATCGTTTGATTTAAGAACACTATTTGCACGCTAATAATCGCTTATTTGCGTGCAATTAGCTTTCGATAAAACTCGTACTAGCCCCACAGGTGCCCCAACACTCTGGGAAAATATTCCAGGGACTAATGAAATTTCCTATGAGAAAAGTGGAAAAGAATATATAGGTAAAGTCCTCAGAGATAGAATCCCAAATGAACTTGAAACATACAAGATTTTGTTAAAAAACTTATAGAATTACCAGAGGGAAGTAGAAAAACTGGAAAACCACCAAAATGATAAAACAAGTAGTCATCATAAGACATAAATTTCTTCTAATTACTTGATTTAGTCCATACTGGCCTGTTCTTCGGAGTGATTTCTCCTGTGACGTTGATCTCCAACTATCGTTCCATCTTTTCGGGGGTCTTCCTAAACTAATTCTTGAAAAAGATCAAATCCAAGATCTACAAAAAGAGCACGAATATTATGATGATTTGAAATTTCTCAACACTAGTTCATGTCATTTTTGTAGTTATTAGATTTTTCACCATCTGCCTACGACTTGAATGTATCAGGAAATGTATTTTCTACAGGAAGCTGGAAACCTCTTTGTTTCTTGATCTTAACCATCAAAACTCGATGTTTAAATGTATTGTTGGATAAAACGAAATGTCCAAATTCTAATTATGCGCCTTTAAGCCGGTTAGCAACAAATTTTTCAAGATATTCTAATGTTTCAGACGTCACTGACCTGCCAGTCATTGTCCACATAAAAATGTGCAACCTGCATGTTTCCTCTCTGAAAAATATCCTAAATATACAATTCAAATCGTTTATTTCATGGATTTTTTGTCTATGAATAATTCACACCCATGTTTGATTGTTTAAAAAATATATTTTTTCCTGAAATAACACTTTGGTTGCTGTCGTAAATAATTGGAAACTGCCGAAGACATCGCCATAAATCACTACTTGCCATGAAATTCACATTATTTGAATTTAGAACATTGCAGAAATTTTGTAGAATTGAAATATGTGACAAAACTTAGTAGGTAAACCGAAAATTCCTTGAATGAATCAAAAAGGTCATATTAGAAATTCAATTGAAGCGATTTTGTCGTTTGAAGAAGCAAAGAAAAATGGTCTGTATACAAAAAAGAAGAGCTTCGTTTTTCCCTCGCTTTATATTAGGAGACATATGATGAGTTTAAAAAATTTATGATTGAAAAAAAAAACATATCTTCAATAGAAAAGGATAAGTTCATGAAAGAATTGTAGAAATGAAGACATGTTAATTTGTAGCCGACTTCAATGTAAAGGAAGAAAAATCAACACATGATTCTCATAAAAGCAATATTGCTTGAAGATTATTAAAACCTCGTTTTTAAGGCCCAGTACTCACTTGCGCCGCGAACGTGTGACATTGCATCAATTTAATCGAAAGGTTAAGTGTATACGTGATTCGAAAAGCGAACGCAAGCGATAAAATTGATGTAACGTTACACGTTTGCGGCCCAAGTGAGTATCGACCTTTAAAAAGTTTAAAAATAAAAAATAACTTTGCAATATTATCACTTATTTAAATTTAATTTGCCAAAATATTTGCAATATCACTTATTTAAATTTAATGCCAAAATATTACAACTGCAAAGCGGTCATCCTCAATGGCTGAGTGAGTTAATACTAGTATTAACTCTTATTTAAATTTAATTTGCAAAAATATTTGTAATATCACTTATTTAAATTTAATTTGCCAAAATATTACAACCGCAAAGCAGTCATCCTCAATGGCTGAGTGAGTTAATACTAGTATTAACTCTTATTTAAATTTAATTTGCCAAAATATTTGCAATATCACTTATTTAATTAATTATTGCAAAGTTCTTTTTTATTTTCAAACTCTTTAAAAATGGAAAAATATCACAAAGTTGATGAAAAAACATTTAGTGAATTTAAAACCATGCGTTTATGTGGAGGCCCATCATTTCTACCATTAGTCACGTGCGAGAGAGCCACAAAAAGTTCGAGCGCAATGAGAGCTGTTGTTGCCTCCAAATGCCTCTAAATGGGGCGTAAAGGCAGTTTGGAACGGATTTAAGTTGGTATATTTTGAATGGCAGGTTTTTACTACAGCAGCGAAAGGATTAATACACATTTTAAAATTCTTCCTCCAAATCTTGTGAAATAAATCTCCAAATCATTGTATAGTATAAATTATTCTAATGTTGTAAGAATCTGAAGGGAAAATCCATCACGTGTAGACTGTTGCTGCCGAGTTCAAAGCACTCTTCACAAATAGTATGAGAGAATATTATTTCCCTAAATTTCAATAAATTCGGACCGAGTTATGTATTAGTTTTTTTTTATCAATGTAAATATTAATGATGTTTATTCGATGTGAGTATTGATTGAATCTCAGAGCAGTAACAGGAAACAAACTTATGGATAAAATAAGAAAAAAAACATCGAATCAATTTAGTAATCCTTTTAATAGTACCGTGAATAATTTCTTAGTATTGGAGATGATTACAAAAAATATGTAAAAAGGAACGATACCGAATATATTGATGCGCAAGATACCTAAAGGTCGAAGACAATCAACAAAACCTCCAAAGACATGATGAGAAAGCTGGACATCCGAGTTCATATTAAGGTTTCTAAATAAACAGTGCATGGGGCTGTACGAATTTTATCGATTAAGCTGCATTTTGTGTTCTAAAATCAAACGATCGGATCATTCGATCATTTCAGTATGAAAATTAAAATTTATCGAAACTCTTTCGATGATCGTTTCGATATTAGGTATACTAGGGCAAATCTAAGAAAAGAAGAAGAAGGATACTATAAGATTAGGCCAACGACACTCAGATGATCATAGGGTTATCAGAATCAATCGTGGTAAATCAATCACGTTAAGCAGTTGGTCCGATGATTTTGAAGATTAAAATGATGGAAGTTGGGAAAAAAACCTTTTGAAGAACTCAAGGGAAATGGATAAGATTAATATACCTAGTTACTATCAACAGTAACGGTGAAAGGGGTAGCTGGAAGTCCATTTCATGATTGTAAAACATCTTAGAGCTATTTCATTCCTTCTTTCTTTCTAATCAGAAGACGAAATCAAACAGAATAACGAAAACTTCTTTTTGATAATTTTTCAGGAACATTCCCAAAAAGTACTGGAAGATATAAAAATTCATATAGGTACCTATCTAAGATCTCATGTTCCAAGAAAAAAAAATCTGAACGTGAACGGCAGTGTTAAAACATAAAGAGAAGACTGCAGTGTTGCTCAGAATAAACTGACTCGTAGTTAGCCCAGGGTGATTGGAAATACGCCATAGTCATAATAATTGCTGCAAACTTCAAAGTATTATGGGATTTTAAGAAAAATTCTTTTCATAACGTTCTGTGTGAATCACGCCGATTCTAAATTTGACTTCTGATGGATGAGTCCTGAGCCGCGATTTATTTCGGACATTGTTCTTGTACTGAGCGAGGCGACGTGAGATTAATGATCAGAATGTTATATCTGGAATAATAATGCTTATTTTTCTAAAGCAGGTTGGTTTATATTCCAGTTTCATGCAAAACATTACAATAAAATATTGTTATCAAATTCGGTCTGATCCCTGGGTTCGGGTGTAAATTTATTCAACAAAACTATCTAATCCGAAAAACAACTCGATTCGCCGATTGTTTCGACTATCCGCCAAATAATGTTTGTTTTTCAAAGCCGTTTAAGTTTTATCTAAATTAGCATATTTTCTAAGTAGGTATACAATACAAAGCTCAACACTGTAGAGTCAAAGGAAATTATGTAGGGTCTCGAAAAATTGAGCAGAACAGAGAAATTTTGAGAAGGACTATGGCCTTGACTAAATCTTAGAGGTTTTAGGTGTCCTTGCAGGATTTCCCTCAAAGAATGAATTTTAATGTGAAATTGTGATGTTTTTTTTATGTCATCTTATAATAACCATGGCGTTATCAAAATATATTACTTATATGTTTTTAATGTAAAAGCAACAATTGTTGCGTAGAGAGAAATAAAATAAAAATAAAATAAACAGACTGTAATATGAATAAATGGATGCACAACCGAACTAAAAGTGACTGATATGCTAAAGCTAAGTAAATTTGTAGATGCGTATCGCACTTTACAAGTATGGAGGCAGGAGGACAATAGTTGGATAAGGAGACTACTATAGAGGAGACCAAGGGGAGACAAAAGACCCCACCATGGCCACCTGTGAAATAAATTTCCCGGATGCCAGTGACTAGGAATGATACAAAAGCAGAAGCAGTGGAGAGAGAGCGGAGGCCTATGTCCTGCAGTGGGCAAACGTAGTCAAAATACAATAACAAACATCGATAGACTTTTTGTCTTGATTTGATAAGGTCCCGGATTTGATTCTCGCAGTCATTTCAAGCGTGTTGAAAATGTCTCCCAATTTCCTGCTTATATGTATTTTTTGAGCAAGCATTTATTTTATTACTGACAGCAGTATTCAAAACTTTTTTTCACCCATCACGCCGTGTCCCGCAGGCAGAGAGAACTGATCTCCACTATTTTCTATCCAAACACACTTTTTTTCGCTCCTTCCACCGACATGTCATACAACCTCTCCTATTTCTTTTGCTTCTCATAAGAGGTTTTATAGGAGGCCCTGCTATAAACAGCGGTGAGTATGTCAGTTTAGAACATTGTCAATATTGTTACCGTAGTAACAAAAAACATTGTCATATATTTTGAAAGAGTGCCGTCTTGGTAGATGACGGACAGCTCCCTAGGAACCCAGTGCATTAGTGCATCGCCCACCCTGCTACCAGCCACTTCCCTACGTTCGATTTCTTTTTGCACTTTCCATCCCTTCTAAAAATACTTCAAATATTGAGGCAAATTCAAATAATGTTTATTTTTGTAATATGTATGAAGATTTCGAACCCAGCATTGACTTTTGGTATGCTCAGCATAATTTATACCAATCGGCATTTACTCTTTCTCTCCAATGGATAGCTGGCATGAAAGTTAAAGATGGACATGGCTTGTACCTGCACCATGAACGTGCTTAGAATAATTCGTCGAGAACAATATTTTCTGCTCACCTACTTGTCAGTGTGGACTGTATAATAAAATGAAATTGAGACTAGAATAATTAAATAATTGTGCGTGGCGAAAATACGGTGTTTTTCTTTACCATTTATATCTATCATAATTATATACTTTATCATACACACATCAGCAAATATATAAGTCTTAATTGGTAGGTACTACTAAGTAAGTATATCTGTCCTGATGCCAATTAAGTTTCCACTTGCAGACTTTTAGCGAAAAAAACAACGAAATAGCCATGTCAGCCGGCAATTGAACATTACTCCGGTCAACGTGTATGTCAAAATTGATTAATAACGCTCTCGATTAGATTCGTTAAGTTGACAAGTTCCTTGACCCGCTATAAGTGTCTTCATTTGTACCTATGAGTAATCTATGATAGGATTTGTAGATAAATTAAACATGGTAAAAATTGTATGATGGGATTCGAGGCTGCTTCTAGCGATCGTCAGCAAAGAAAAGGTATTTCCCCAGATCAGGTCTAATAAAGGCCTAAGATGGGGGGAGTAAGAGATGATAGAGAAAAAACACAAATGACAACCTCACCTGTGGTACCCCCTGATAGAAAACTAACAAGGTTCCGGGACAAAGGTTAACAAACTGTGAGACTAAGATAAATACCCTTCCCCATAGTAGTTAAAAAGAAAAACAAGTAGTATCAAAATCATACCAACCCGCCTATGTGTGCTATGGTATGTCATTTCAATGAATGTCAAACTATTCTCTTAAAATCAGATTTGTTTTTCACAAGTGGATGAAATGGGCTAGAAAAAAAAATAAAATAAGTTATAATTTGTGCAGAAAATTTTATGATTATCTTAGTCTGTAAACGTGGTCAGCATATTGTTTTCTTACTTGTTTTCCAGAATTGGGAGTCCATGCCTAAATCTGCCTCATATCGCCTCTGGCCATCGGATTGAACTTTGCGTACTTCTTTATAGCAGAATAGATATACCTCGGGTAGAACATACATACTGTAGGTATCTATAGATATCGAAATGGAAAAGTTAATTTGCATCCAACCATTTCGCATTTACAAACAAATAAAACACAATAGGCTTACTGTACTTACTTTGTGTTTATAAACTCGTATACATATACTTAATGCGATAAAGCCGTGGATGGTAGAAGAGATACATATTATAATAATGCCTGCGGTATATATCCATTTACTTACCTACATGTAGCCCAAATCCGTATGTATAACACTAAGTACCTCTTAGCTCTCTGCCCTGGGAATAACACGAATGTTAACAATACAAGTAAAATCGAAAGAGTAAAACGAAATGCTAAAAGATACTTTGAAGAATACCTACCTAAGGGTGCGTTTACACCAAAAGAATATAGAGCCAGAGCTGGAAAATATAGTACATTTTCATGGTCGTTGATATTGGACACCATGGAAACAACAACTAATTAATGGGCGATGACACTTCTTTCTCGTTGTTATTTTCTTGGTGCATGACCATATCAACGATCAAGAGAATATACTCTGTTATGGAGCTCTGACTCTATGTTTGTTTGCTATGGTACAGACCTACCCTAATATGGCTTCCTCATGACAATTGATAGCAAACTAATTAAAAACATTAAACTCAAAAATTTTGCGTCCTCGAGACCAAATCCATATCACATCATCCGTCAGTGTTTGCAAGCCAAACAGTCCCTCATTGCATGCGTACATGAGGAGGCCATTTATCAGCTGATTGTCTATTGTTTGTGTCATACCACGAGCGTATGCCGGTGAGTCCATCATCCTATTCATGTAGTATACAGTTCATGTAGTAGACGATATGGTTCATAGTCATTCATGTGGTTCAATCGAGAAAACTGCAATTTTATCAGCCGTAAATTAGTACAGTACCCGTATCCTAAGTTTTATCAATGTGAGTATTACACGATACATTTTTTATGGAAAACGTGTATAGCGCCACCACAAGGATATTTCTAGAAACAAAAGCGATTCTCGCATTCGATACGTATACACTTCCGTGACTACCTTCCGATAAAACAGAGAATACGGGTACAGCTGTCGGAATTTCAAAAGGCTTGCAGGTGGATTATCTACATTATCATCATAATGGATTGGTAAATATTATAATCAAACTATACAGGCTCATGATCTTCATTCATGATGACTGATTATATATTTTGTTTCAATCATGATAGCGATTGAGTATTGACAGACATTGACAAACAATGAAATAGCCTTCTACGTCGGCAAGCTTTGATCAACGGCAAGCTTAGCTATTTCAAAATTGTTTAATCAAGCTCTCCTGTAGATCAATTAAATTGACGACTTCCTTGACCCGCGAAGAGCATTTACACCAAATTTTACAAACATTACACTAGGTACTTTGAACCGGAGATTTCCCCATGCTTATCTAAGCTAGCAGGATTAGATTGTGATATCGGCGGCTCCAAATAACTGACAAGAATTCTGATTAAATGTATCAAGTATAATGGAGGATGGAGGCAGTTGACAACATGAATGTCTGGAGGCGACGAGTAATGCGGCCAAGGCTGTAGCGCCATGAGAAGAAAAATAAGAATATCATGCAATTATTTGAAAAGTTATTTGTTTTACCCACCAATGGGTATGTTCCTGTTCTTCTAGTGTCCTATCGGGTCCTCCCGACGTCGACGACCACTTGAGAGAAAGCCTCCCTATCTTCTGCTGCCCTGAATAAATCTCATATAGTTCAAAGTTGTGTTGTGTACCTACCTACCTATCTAACAGAAAAGAAATATTGTTAAACATAATCGATAAATATAAACGTCACTGACATTTTCATCTAGTAACGGTCAATATAGGTGAATGATGATAGTGTCTTACTTACTTTAGGTAGGTAGGGTTGTTAGATTGATTAAAATCTCTTAATGCCATTGTATGTATATTGATGGTTTATTATTCGGCAGAGTAGAGGTGCGTACGGCCCTCATTAACCAGAAGATATTTTATCTAGTGCTCGAGCCAAATTACCCTCAACATATACCTACCTACCTACCCTGCATATATTTACATTCATAGGTAGGTACATAGCACTAACTTTAGATAGAAGTACGTACCTACATTATGCAAATGTATATACACAGCAGTTTGTATAACTAGTGTATATTAAAGTAACCATATCAGTGACAATAGAAGCACGCTTTCTACCAGTGCTGCTTTATGAAGAGGAATGTTGGGTTGTAAAATTTTCGACCATGATCAAAATCGTTCCACCTTCAAACTCTGTACCTATTTAAATAATGAATAAGAGGACAAAACTGCTAAACACTGTCATCAAATCTCAAGTCTTAGATATGTTTAGATGGCAGGAAAAGGGTTGGTAAAAAATCTGAAGGATCTAATTCATGAGCCAGCTGTAAGACAGCATGGAAGAACAGAATATAAAGAATGCAAACGTTTGAGAAGGCTAAGACCCGTTTGGGCCGTAGTAGCGCCTAGGTCAAATGATTCCGCCACATCATGCGCTTTGAAAAATATGTTCACAAATTTAATAATACACTGAGAGAAATTTTGTCATGATGAAGGCACGTACAGTAAATGGTTTTATAAAAACCGCAGAATACAAGAAAAAATCATAAACTTTTATGAAAAAAAACATTATCATTGAAATGATCAATTCACCTTATCTGCTTATTTCCATTCCCAAGAATGGAATTTCCGAAATTCTCGTATCAGGGAATTATTCAAGTAATTCATAGAAAGAAACAAGTTTACTTGTTTTACGTTTTTCTCAGTAAGAATAGAAATAATGTAAATGCTCTATGTCATTGATTAAACTAATGCAACTGGAATAAAACAATGATTCAATTTATATTAATTTAAAATATCCCGTACAGGAATTGTTTCTTTCTATTACGGAGATGGTTTATATGAAAACGCAACATCATTGGTATTTTCAATGATGGAGCATGGAGTTTTTTCCTGGACATCCGTACAATTTCAAAAACCTATGCAAGTCAAATAACCTGTTGTAAATTCCATTATTTCTTTGGTTTTGAGTAAAGCCAGTACAAATAATAGGATACTAGGTAAGAGCTGGTAGGTAATGGAAAATAGCTAGTAAACTTGAAAAATCCAATGACAATAATTAATTTCAACAGAAACAAGTAAATACGAGAATTTCGCAAGGACAACGTGAAAAAATCCAGGCACTTGACTTTCTCCCGTGCGGCACATGTTAAAACCAAGTTCGTACGGGGTTTTCACAAGTACGTCGGTGATTTCCAGACGGAGTAGGGATATTTTTTTACCAGACGCAATCGACCTACCTCTTAGATCTACCATTAGTTTGCTTGAGCTCGTAGATGCAAGACTTGTTTACTCATTACTTAAAAGTTTATACTAAAATCATTTTACAAACTATGTACCTAGTTATATTTCTCTATACAATGTGTTATCTGGATAATTATTGATCAAACGAATTGTACGAACAAAAGACAAACATTTTATGTTGAAATTGCAATTGGCACTTTAAATTGAAATAGATTAATTCAAACTTCGTGTTCATATTTATTTTCTCTTCAGGTTAACAACCTATTTTCTTATAAAAAAAGTAGGTATACTTAACAGATTTTTTTTTTCAATGAATTTGGAAATTATTTTTTGGGAAATAATTTTTTTTTCCTATTTTATTTTAAAGACCTTCAATTGAGATCAAGTGTTTTTTCTTAAAAAAAATTATTATCATCAATTTATTGCTATATTTTTTTTGTAATTAAGTACCGTATAAGGATAATAAATAAATATAAAAGACAAAATAAAATATCGATTTTTTTTTGGGAAATTATTCTTCTTTTTCTTTTATAAGTGAAGTCTTAATAAAGAAGAATATTCCAAAAAAACTTCCGCAATTTCATCGTTAATTTTTTATTCGTACAATTCGTTTGATTAAGTTTCGAAATAACCACATTGTAGATGTTAGGTAAACATGTGTGATCCATACCTACGGAAGACAACTGAGGGATAGCCTGAGAAGACGGTGTATTCTCCCAGCTGTTTGGCGAGTTTCCTCAAGGAGGCTATGCGTCACCAACTCATCAGTTTATAATTTAGATGAAACTTCACAAAACGAGCTGAATGTAATCTAGGGAGACGCAAAAATTTCATCAAGTCATCAATACCTCCATAGTGTCTTGCTTTGATCAACTGGGAGAAAACGTATCAAGTACGAAGAAGACAAACTCAATCACCTGGATGTGTGGAATTTTTAGATCTACATAGGTAGGTATTGAGAGCTTAGATAGCAATGATGTAATAGGTAAGAAAGGGGTTGCTACCTGGTTGAATCAATTACAGCATTGTTTTTTGCTCGTAATGTACTAGAAAATAAAAAGTCTCTTCCTTAGGTATATCAATGAAGTAATGGGTTGTACCAAGCACGGCATTGGTATTTCCTCGTACTATACTAGAAAATATAAAGGACTTTACTTAGATATATCAATGAAGTAACGGGTTGTACCAAGTACGTCATTGTTTTTTTCTCGTACGCTACTAGAAAATATACAGGCCCTTACTTAGATTTTTCAATGATGTAACGGTTTATACCACGTACGGCATTGCTTTTTTCCCGTACGTTAATAGGAAATATGAAGTCTCTTACTTAGATATATCAATGACGGCATTGCTTTTTCCAATGAACTATCATTTAAAAATTCAATGACATTGCATAGATCAATTCCTCTCCAATACGTGCTAATTTCCAGTAAACCGTACGGGAAAATACCTCGTATGAAAATTCAATGACGGAGCATTGAAAAAACCAATGCTTCACTCTGAGTCAAAAAAAACAGTTCTTACGAGAAAAAACTCAAGAAATACGAGCTTTTCCCCCTTACTTTTCTCTCAGTGTAGGTAATATTTTCTTTGAAATCACTTTCATCATTATATAGATAAGAGATGGGCGTGTCATGGGATATGTTTTAAGGATGCCGAATGACAGTTGGCTGAAGAGAAAACTGTTTTTCTTCCCATCAGGGTTCTAAAAAGAGGAAAATTTCAAAAGGATTGATTTCTTAGAAATGACCAAATCATCAGGACTTAAGAGACTATACATATAGGACCTCGCTAAGATGACCTTAATAAAGCTATTTCTTTTTTAAGTTCACATTGTTTAGGTTTAGATAATATGGATGCCCTTATTTTTATCCTTTTCTTTTAGGTATGGATTTAATTATCAAATAAATAAAAGGATGGAAAATATCTTGAAAGCTCACTATACTATGATAATGAATAAGGATAAAACAAAATGTATGGTTGCTGGAAGGGACGAGGTTTCTGCGAGTGTGTACCTGGATGGCGTTCCTATTGGGCAGATAAAGGAATTTATATACTTAGGCAGCAGGATTTCTCAGGATGGTCGCTCAAAGGCAGAAATAAATTGTAGAGTCCACCAGACAAGAGTCGCATTCAACAAAAGATCTAAAATATTTGAATCCCCCAATATTGACATCAACGTGAGGAAGAATTTGATCAAGACTCTTGTTTGGAGTGTACTGCTATATGGAAGCGACACGTGGACCATTAACCAGAGCGAGTCCGGGCGATTAGCAGCCTTCGAAATGTGGTGCTACAGGCGCATGCTGGGGATCTATTGGTCCGAACACATCACAAACGACGAGGTACTGAGTAGAGCCGGGGAAAAACGGCAACTTCTAAAAAGAGTTGCCCAACAACGTGCCAAATGGATAGGCCATAACATCAGGCACCCGGGTCTGCTCTTTACTATCGTCGAAGGAATGGTTGAAGGTAGAAACTACATAGGCCGCCCCAGGGATTGCTCCATAGACCAGGTGATCGGAGACATGCGCTGCAGCACCTACCAATAAATGAAAAGATTGGCCAGCGACAGGGAGGAGTGGAGAAGAAGAGTCAGCATGCTTGGTGCAGACCAATCCTAGAATTGTGACTCGAAAGAAGAAGAGGTATGTATAATCAATCGTGTTCACTGCAAAAAAACCAGTTCCCTTTTCCTGTTTGGTATATTCGATATTGCAAATCCGGACCGACTGGATGATAGAAGCTTCCCACGGCTTGACAGAATGCAGGAAATACATTTTATTCACTCCTGGGGCTTCCTATCGATCTGCATAATATACCCATGTAGGCGCATTTAAAAAAAAATATCCTCTGGAACCGAGACCAATCCGTACCTAATAAAAAAGACATTATAGGTAGGTCCTGGTATGTATTATATTTTTTTTATTAATTAGGCATTCCGCCCTAAAGAATGATTTGTGCCATAGGTATTATAATATTGCCGTTGTACAGTTGAGTTTTATGAATCACTTTAGGTATAGAGGTACCTACTTTAAAAGTAAACATGCATAAATGGGTTTTATATGAATGTTTTTGCGAACATTTTTCTTGATAGGGATTTTAAAGTCCAATATCTTAAATTTATTTACTTTATTTATTGAGAACAACAAAGGCCCCATGAAACGGTTAATTAAGAAGTTTTTTTTCGCACTGTCTCTTGCGCAGATCCATCCTAGATTACGCGAATTGTAACAGTTTTCTACAGAATTTCCATTTGTAGGTACATAACTCAATGCTATAATTTGTTGCTATATTTACTGTGTGCTATTAAAAATCTCTATATTGTATGTAAGCAACATTTTTATCTTGGCTGCGACAGATTTGATCAAAACCCACGTCCGTATATCATTTTTAGATTTTAAGAAGCCTTTTTTCCCATCAACCTCATAAACGAAAAAACTGGGACCATATATTATGTACCTACCTGCTTACAACGCGATTTTTTGTTAAAATTAGATCAAATATTGAGTGTGAACCATTTTGATTGAACTTAATCGCAGACAGCCTCAAAGACATAAAAACAAGTTCAGCAATTTAAGAGCAATTCTGATGTCACATACAATAATTGGACAGAAGAAATTTATATATCTAGGTATATTATACCTAAGTACCTTCCAAAGTATTACTCGTAGAAAACTCCCACGTATTTCAGAAAAATCCCATTATTAGTAACTTGCTACAAATTTTACATACTTACCTAGTCCTTACTTAATATTTAGGTATATTAAGTAGGAATCATTACCAAATTTAGTTAAATGCTATCCACATACATGACTTTACATAGGTACTACTTAACGTAGGTATAGGTATATATGTACGTAGTATTATTCATTTAGCGAGTTAAAACGATATCAACATTTAACCGGGAACAATAATATACCTACATACATTTGTATGTAATATATATGTAGGTATGTAGGTACACAAATTAATTAAATACACAATAATGCCTAGTGGTACCTACCTACCTACCCACAATCCAGCATGTTTTATTGTTTGTAAACATTCAGTGTAGTTCAAACCTACCTAGGTACTATCTAACCGGGAACACACACTTACATATTATACTAACATACAATATCAACCATATTATGGTAGGTACCTACCGGGAATATTATGTACCTACCTACCTACACTCTCAACATGTGGGGATATACTCATTATTCCAATAACACCCTTATAATATTCTACATGCATGATTGCGATAGTGAGTCTATATACTTAGGCACTGATACTACGTGTCTACACTAACTACTTAATACAGATATGTAGGATATTATTAGAGTGCTTTTGGAATACTACCAGCAGTGTTCATTTTATTGGGTGTGTATAAAAACAATCACAAAACACACACCACAAAATGTGACTTTAAATATGTATTACGGTATACAGGTGACTTGTAATTCGACCTTATCCTTGAAAGAGAACTTTAAGAAAAAAATATTTTTACTTCCCAATGTACGTAGATACCTATTTTTTCATAATTTTCAATTTTAGATCAAAAGTTGAAATTTTTAAAAAAAAATTCTAAAAGTTAAAAAACTTGCAAACAACTGTATTAGACCCCTAATTAATAATGCGAACAAAATTATTGCAAATTAGCTTTAACACCTTTCAAGGAATAGGTCAAATTACCAGTCACTCTGTATATTATGGGTGTGTTCCTATTTGTTTGTGTAAGTATGAGGTGATGTTCATTTGTTTCATTATTATACACTAGCTTATATACCCGTCTTGCTTTACATTTTTGATTCCGATTGTCAGGCTTGATCGGTAGGTAATTAAACAGGTTCTAGTCTAGCTTCCCATTGCTTAACAGACCTCTATAACTGACATAAGCACAGAAAAAGAAGAATGACACTTTTAATGTTTATTAAAATTTTGTATGAAGATCCTAAAAAATAGGGTTTTTTAATTAGCTCTAAATATATTAAAGTTAATGCAGCAAATTGTATTAAAGAACCTTCTCCGGCATTTTGCACGGCTCTGTGCAGATTCATATCTGACGTAGCATTTGTATTTTGAGCGTGATGCTATGACATACGGTAAAAAGCAAAATAAAAAAACATTTCTGAATTATTATTTAGATAGAGAAGGAGGGGCTAATGCGAGTTTTATTTAATTTCCCAATTTACCACGCAACTTTCTTAATTTTTTCTTTCATAAGAACCTTCTACTGATAAAAGCCAACACGACAAAAAAAGAATTAGTGAAATCGGTTCAGCCGTTTAGGCGTGATGTTCACATATACGATAGAAAGCAGACAAACATTTCTGAATTATTATATAGACTAGCTTATACCCGTCTTGCTTTACGTTTTTGATTCCGATTGTCAGGCTTGATCGGTAGGTAATTAAACAGGTTCTAGTCTAGCTTCCCATTGCTTAACAGACCTCTATAACTGACATAAGCACAGGAAAAGAAGAATGACACTTTTAAAATTTTTGTTTCACCGACGTCATAATATTATACGAACCTACCGACATAATTTGGAAGTTTTCATAGAGAGAGAGATAGCTCTGTGGTTTGAATCTTAGCTACATTCCCTAATGTGTGATAATTAATTAGGCTTTCCACCCATAGAGGGTGATTTGCGCTATCTGTCAAACTTCAAAATGGAGGAATCATTTTGCAAATTTTTTCATTGAATCTTTATTTATTGAGAATAATAAGATTTGAATAACATTTATATGTATAACAAATCAATCTACGATTATTTTATTACATTTTCATACCGTAATACCAAGATTCCATTCAACGTTTACATGAGTAATTTTGTTTCCAAAAGATAGCTTACTGTCTTTTTGAGAAATTTGTATGAAGATCCTAAAAAAATAGAGTTTTTTAAATAGCTCTAAATATATTAAAGTTAATGCAGCAAATTGTATTTAAGAACCTTCTCAAGCAAATTGCACCGCTCTGCGCAGATTCATATCTGACGTAGCATTTGTATTTTGAGCGTGATGTTCACATATACGATAGAAAGCACACAAACATTTCTGAATTATTATGTAGATATTACGTACCTACATAATGTTCCTGCGTGTTGAGTTGTCAAATACTTACTTACTCTATGTAGATATAATAATATACTTACTATGTTGTGTACATATAAATATACATTTTGACTTACTAATATAGAATTATGTTCAATGAGCTTTTATTCTAATGCGGTAATTCTCTAAATAATAAATTAATAAACATGTTTCTGTACAAAAACATCATTAATGCGGAACTTAGAGAATCAGGCAATTTCTTTAAGTCGACTGGTCTTTCTGACAAGTGCACTAGGTATGTAGCTACCCAGCTTTCAGACTTATCTTAGAATCGAGTTATTTACTTACCTTTTATAGGATCTACAAATCTTGACTATATGATGGACATCACTTGGAGGCAAAGAGAGGCAACAAGAGCATACATGTCCAACTCAAATCTATTATCCTACACCATAAACTATTTCTACCTGCTCATCTGTGCTGAAATTATCGATACAAGTGGCATTATAATGCCACTATTGCCTTTAATAGTAGAACCCAGGCTCAGATATAGGAGATCCACCTCCTACAAACTGCAAAAGCTCGATGGAGAACTGTAAAAGCGATGTTATTTGGATTGGAAGGTTGGACCCTCGAAATTTTATGGGGAGACAGGGTGTCTAACGAGAGAGTCCTGGAAGGGAAGAGAGCTCTTGACCTTGACCACTGTCAAAAGACGTAAAGCCACATGTTCCGTGGTGAAAAATATTCCCTCCTATAACTATATAATATAATTCAAGGAAACATAAAGGGTAGGAGGTTTGTGGGGAGGAAGAGTGTTCTTTGGTTCAAAAATATTAGACAGTAGTTTGGTATACCGGATGCGGCATCATTGATAAGGCTGACTCAAAGCCGTGAGGAGCTCAGAGCGATGGTCGCCAATCTCCGTTATTCTTCTTCTTCTTATTATGGTCGCTCACAATCTGACATCCAGAGACCGAAGCCATCATTCGTTAGTGCGTGCAAGTCCTACTGTAGTAGTCCTTCTTCAAATGCAAATACGCATCTCCGTTATAACAGAGGCTCACAAAGAAGAAGCCTTTGATTTCTGGCTAGACGTCTCTCCACAACATTATGAATTTTTGATCTCCAATAATTGCACGGGTTCCAGAGGAGACCAAATTTGAATAAAGATGGAAAAGGGCTTGGGATCACAATGACATATATTCATGTACAGAATATCTTTTAGATAGGCACCTACATATTGTATTGTTTAAGTTATAGGTATGTAGGTATATGTATAATATGGATGGTGAAAACATTCGTCGTGGCGTCTTATTGGAACTCCAAGTTGGATTCCAATAAGAATAGTCCAAAACAGCTGTGGCAAGATATGCGTAGGATCTGCGGCGATTCAAACAAGGCACTTCCATCAACTCTGGAGGCTGAAAATCTCTCTACTCAGTTTCAAGAAAAGGTACAAAAGATAAGGGCTGGCGCTTCACTCGATGATCATAGTTTACCAATTACAAGCATCTCCTTCAACCGTCCCTGCAACAATGCGATATTTAAACAATTTTCTCCAGTTCCTGCAGATTTTCTGAAAAAAACTATTTTGTGTCAACCCAATAAGCAGTGTGCATTAGACCCCATACCAACATGGTTGTTGAAAGAGTCCATAAATGAATTGTTGAACTGTATTTTACACATAGTTAATTTATCAATAGAATTAAGTGTCGTTCCTAAATTGTTTAAAAGTTCTATAGTTACCCCTATATTGAAAAAGGACAACCTGGATCCCGATATTGCAGAAAACTATCGACCTATCTCGAATATTCCTCTATTGTCTAAAGTCTTAGAGAAAGTAATATGCGCGCAGCTGAATAACTTCTTGGATTCTAACAAGTTACTCGCCATCAATCAATCAGCTTATAGAAAGAACCACTCCACAGAAACTGTCGCAGTAAGATTTCTGTCTGACTTACTAACACAGTCCGAATCAGGTAAGATCACACTTGTTTCATTTTTAGACTTGAGCGCTGCCTTTGACACTGTTGATCACTCAATCCTCTTCTCAAAACTCCAGTCAGAATTCGGTATGCAAGATAAGTCTATCCTATGGTTTAAGTCCTACCTTACAGATCGTAACTATAAGGTATGTTTTAATGGAAATTCTACGGGCCACATTACCTCTCTGTACGGAGTACCCCAAGGATCAGTCCTCGGGCCAACTCTGTTTAATCTGTATACCAATGGATTAGAAGATCTTGTACAACATCTTGGATTTAAGACCCATGCATACGCGGATGATCGCATCATCTACAAGTCATGTCAACCAGAAGATAAGTCTGAATTAATAACTAGCATCTCCGCTTGCATTGAACAAATATCTAATTGGATGTTCATGAACAAACTTAAATTAAATCCAACTAAGACAGAATTTCTCTGGTTGGCTTCTCCTCGCAGACAAAATCTAATCGACAATAATCCCATTCAAATCCAAAATGTGAATATCACTCCCTCTTCTTGTGTGAAATTCCTTGGAATCCACATTGATAGTGCCCTTTCAATGGAGACTCACATATCTTCAATGGTTCGTTCGAGCTATTACTATCTTAGACAACTCAAGCCTGTTCGAAGCTGTCTAACAATGAAAGCTGCCCAAACGCTAATCAATGCCTTAATAGTCTCTCGTGTAGACTATTGCAACGCCATTCTTACCAATCTTCCCCAGTGTCAATTGCGCAGAGTTCAGCTGATTTTCAACACTGCTGCCCGCTTTATCTATCAAGTTGACCGCTCCTCTCATATATCCCCAGTACTTCGTGACCTTCACTGGCTTAAGGTTCCAGAACGAGTCCAATTCAAAGCATGTCTACTTGTTTTCAAAGCTTTACATAATATGACGCCGGAATATTTATCAGAATTATGCATCCCCTCTACACTCTGTAGTAGACAAAATACACTCAGATCTCAAATGCAATCTGCCAACAAATTGGTTGAAATTAATACTTCCAATAAGCCGAAATACTTAGACAGATCGTTCACTATTTTTGGTCCAAAGTTCTGGAACAATCTCCCGGTAGACCTCAGAAGTGCAAGAACTTTAGAAGATTTCAAGAAGCTCTTAAAGACCCATTTATTTCAAATATCATTTCCAGATTGTCCTTGAACAAAACGTATTTTGCTTTCCATGTACTAACATAATTTAACACTAAGTTTTATTAGTTACTTTTGGTCCTTTAATTTTAATTCCTCTATATTATTTCGATAAACCTATGCAACTGTTAGCTGTTTATAATAGTCTTATTTCTGTGTCATTTTTATTTTATGTTTGTATATTTATTTAGCTGTTTGTTTATTGTAAGTTTATTTTATGTATTTACCTGCGCCCTTGAGCTGGCCATCGTGTCACAAAACGGCGCATTAGAAAAATCATCCTTGTATTATTATTATTATTATTATTATTGTTTAATTATTTTTGGTGCAAAGTTGATTATTTTTCATTTATTTACATGTACATTATATTCGCCAATATGGGAATGTGTTAGTGTATTTGGTATCAGCTGTATTGTTGAGTGTGTGTGTGTGAGTTGTTTTGGTAGTGGTTGAGGATGATACTCGCATAAAGTAGGATCACTCGCTGTTGCTCCTAGCGAGAATAAAGTTAATATACTTAGGTATAGTGACACGTATTGCGTGTGTATAGGTGTGAGTAGGTACATAGAACATAAAGATCTGACCTACACACACATCGGCATTGTATATTGTTTATTGTGAGTGCTACTGTAGTTAGCAGCTTAGTTAGGGCTGTCACACAACACACAATTAAATGATTTGTTTTTTATTAGGTTCTTGATAATTCGGTAATCGTCATATCACCATCATCCAAGCTTACCAACCTAAAGCCAAACCCACAACCAAAAAACTAACGATACTTTGTTGTGACAAAAATAATTATTTATTTATTCGTATGGTTTTTGTTACAGCTTATCATTTTTATATTAGAAGATTATTTAGTTAACATGATAAAACTTTACGTGCATGTCCTGATTACATGCTTATTTCTTTGAGATTCATAAGAAATTACACAAGAAAAATAAGAGTGAGAGCAAGTTGACTAGATGGACAGAAGAAATTATATAAGAGTGATCTGCTTTGGAAAACTGGAGGAGAACGGAAAAGGAAAAAGAATGAAGCCATTTTGAGCGAGCTAGGAATCTAAACGGTAAGATACCACCCAGAAATTGGGCATATTCTCATTGTATGCCAAAATCCAACCTAAAGCGTCTTATGAAAAAAAAATTCTTAGTCTACCTACCTACCTAAATTTGGAGACTCTTAACCATTGTATATCCTTTTGACAAATTCATCGTATGCATGTACGACAGATTTCAAAATCTGAATGAGTTTGAAAAATAAAAATGTTTTCTTGATACCAAAATTCAAGGTTAAACGAGGCAAATAATTGTAGACTATTTTTTTATATCCACATCTACTCGCCTCTCAATGATTAAGTCATCTTAATATTTTAAGCTTATTATTAAAAAAATATTGTTTCACACGTTTATAATATATAAATTGGTAATAAATAAATATTAATTAGTGCATTAAATACAGGGAAACATAATAAAGAAGAATAATACAACAGTATTCAGTTTAGAATATTAATGAGTACATTATGATAATGTAATAATTACTATACATCGCTCACACATCTATACTCAGTGTTGGTACACTATAAATTAAGTTTGCAGTGCCTTTGTTTTGAGAGGCTTAGAACAAAATAAAAATGAAACCTACAGTCCATTCTGAACAACACTTCCGTTTTATGGTTCCATACAAACCCACTAAGCGTGACAAATCACTTAGGTAGAATATATATGTTGTGATATGATTATTCACTTACGTGATGTGTTACCATATAACAAAATTCGAAATTAGTTTAAATCATTTGCAACATTTATGTCATAATGAAGTTTTTATCATAATATAGCTATCATTTTATTCAATATATTTTTCATCACAAACATTACAGTAAAAACTTTGGATTTTTTATGGCTTGATAGTCGCGCTACGACTTGTTTTTTTCTATTGTTTTTATACGGTACGAGTGCATGGGATTTTTAAACATGCTTAACATTTTGAAAATACTGATGAAAGGTTTGGGATCTGATCTGATTTAAGCCAACCTTCGAAACAACAGTAGAAGACGGCCATTAAGTCTGTAGTGGTTTACATTTACCATTTTGAAATTCGAACCTTATTAGAGCTAGGCTAGCATCAATAAGTCGATATCATGTCATCTGTAAGATACCTACAAGAAAATATTTATATTAAAAATTTTGAGGTCTTTCATTTTAGCACCAATAAAATACGTCATTCTTGCTGTTCTATTAGAAAGAAATGAGATGTTCTGTTCCCGAAGGATGGAGATCGAAGGATTAGAAAATCCAGCCAACAATTTCTTCAAATGCAAATTTCTGGAATATTGGACATTGCAAGTATTCCAAGAGTTTCTGATCAGACGGTTGATGCAAATTCAATTACGTGTCTTTCCTTATATCAATTTATATTATTGTAAAAGTTAGTATATTTTATAAATTTCTATGTTTTTACGAAAAGAAAAATGTTAAAATTGTCCGTAGTATTCAACGTGATATTAAAGTGAAAACGCGACCCTTCAGGGGACGTGAAACTGATTTATAGAACAATATGACCCTTTTCTATGCCTGTTGTCCGACAGGTTTTGCTGCTGGAATTATATAATAGGATTACGTAATTGTATGTTCACATTTCGGGAACGTGAAATGCATTTGAAACTTCCTTTGTTTCGATTGTCTAATTATAATATTCATGAGGGCGTAATCACAGGAGGAAGTTGCACATGAGATACGAACCCACCGGCTGCGATAACTGCCGGCACTGCACGCTCCTAGCCCACCAAGTGCCGTATTTTATGTATTTATACTTTAACTACAGATAATTAGCGGACCAGCTATACACAGTCCGTTTTACCTTCCGCTTCTACGTTTAATACGATTTGTTAACTTTCAATTTGTTATTGTGTCGGAGATCCGGTCGGAAGGCAATGGAGGGGGATGTGCATTGTGCACTGAGTCTTCAATTCAATTTTTATTTCTTATTTTGATGAGTATGTATTAAATTGTTAATTGTTTTAGAATAATTGATGTTATAATATTTTAAAAATATAAAATAAACCGAATACCTATATTATTTTTAAAATCTGATAGCCCTAAAATCGATTTAATATGTTCAGCATAAGATACCAAAACTCAACGTGCAACTAGAGTTTAAAAAAATCTCATTTGATACGTATGCACAAGCGAAAACAGTCTTTATAAATGTGTACTGGTTGGTCGTTTTCATCTAAGATCGCAATTCTTCTCTGTCATTCTAATTTATATAATACGAAGTCTACATTTCACGTCCAATAAGAATCATTTTTGCTTGATTGGTTTGACAGCCGATGTAGTGTTTCTTATAAGAGAAGCCGTGTTTCAACAGGGCATTATACTTCTTAATGGCGGGCAAGTTGGTCGATGCTTACAGCTATGGCTGGGTACATGTAAGTCGCAGCAGGACGGCCAAAATAATCTCGAAACACAATCTCTTTATGTTCTGTTTATTCTCCAATACTTATGTACAAACAGGTTCCCTCAGTATGCGCGGTAGCGAAACTGATCTATAGCTGAACATCGTGAGATTTTGAACCCCAAAACACAAGAACGTCGAAATGCAACTGTTGCATAATATTACATTGGGGGACACAGAATTAATGATGGGAACAGGTGGTGGGTAATTTATTACCATAGGGGTGCTTTATGTGCCAATGCATTTCGTAATTAATTGGGTTTGTGTTCGATTGAGTATACTCACACACACTCATTCATCTTTCGCCGACTACCTCCACAATATGGGAAACACTTCACCCGTTTTTTTTTCGAAATAGGGAGACGAGATTCAAATATCATTTTTATTAGTTCAAACAATGCACTTATACAAAATATCCACAAACTAGACATCCTTTTAACAATATTTTGTAGATTATTATTACAACGTGAGAAAACTCTTCAATGAATTTGGAGAACAAAAAATATTGTGATCAAACAAAAAAGCACAGGTCTGCCAAGCAGATAGAGCTAGCAGACTAGATATTTACAAAGAACATCTCAACCGCACTTTTGGCCCTGAGTCGTTCGTTTTTTAACTCCAAGTAACCGCGTATCCCATATCGCAGTTGCAGTTAAGATGCTTCACATATTCGTAATCAAGTACCAAGAAATAGTTGAACAGAGTGTTTCGGAAGGTTCAGCAAACTTAGGGATTATAAAAAAAAATATTTCCACTGAAATCACCGAAAGATTATGCAGCCCGGGTAAACCGAAAAGTGGGTACCGGTTTGCAAGGGGAAAGAAAGTTTGGCACTACCGTTTTTCCGTAAGTGTCCTTGGAGGATCCCCTTATTGAATATAGGCATAAAAAGGTAGGTAGGTACCTAAACTAAATAAAGTATTTGGGAACCCAAAAGTGCCTGAACAAAGGTTCAATTTACTCATTCGCACACCGTGAATTCAGAGACCCATCTTTGGCTTTTTTTTTGTAATATGACATGTACCTATTGTGTATATACACACAGATAGATAGGTGTGCGTGTATATATCGAAAACTTGATTTTCATCTTTTATTTTTCATCCATATCTTTCTCCTCACGCTGTTTTGACAGAGTGCGAGCGAGACGGCATTATAGGATGATCTAATGTTCACTGTGTTTTTCATCAACAACAAAAAATAATAATATGCCTACGGAGATAGAAAAAAAAATTGTACATCAACAAAAAAAGTGTGTAGCGAGTGAAACTGGATTGAACACGTGAACATGTTATAGGGACATGAAATATTACTTTGGCTTGCATGGTACATATTATTATCTACTCTATTATGTACGCGGATACACTAATTACCTATGTACCTCCATGATGGGGATGTACATAATGTGTATTGCCAAAACAATATAAAATCAAAGGTAACGTAAAAGTTGTGCGATGTTTTAAAGTCAACGCATTTGTGTAGGGAACTATACGGAGTACGGACCCTCCTTTCATTGATGAGACATTTTTACTAGGCGCAAGGTCTATACTTTCTTTTGTTGGCTAAGGATAGGTATGGAAAATCTCCCAAAGAAAGTACTTTTTTTCTTCTTCGAGTACCATAGCGAATCACCTGGATGTCAACAATCATCATGCAAATGGCCATTTTGCCTCGGAATGGTCTTTTCTGAATGAAAAAAAAATGAGCAGGCATATGTTTCGTCTATTATCTAACTGTCACAAAGTTAACCCAAGAGTTAGTAACAATATTACTTAATTGTTTTTTTCTGGTGAATTGTTCCGGGAGTTGCCTGCCCATTGCTAGAGTTAGTTCTGGATTGGAAGCTGTATAATATACATAATATTATGTAATGGATGCAATTAACTTATACAATGTTTAACCTATAAAAAGATGGGAAGAAAACGAAAATTAACATGATGCTGAAATTATGATGGTATTTCACCTTTTGCAGATTTATTTTATTAACTTAGGTATTTACCCATCACGCCATGTCCTGTAAGGAGTAGGCAGAGAGAACGGACCTCCACTTTTTTTTCAAAGAACACTTCTTTCGCTTCTTCCACCGACATTCAACGTTTCTCACACAACCTCTCCTATTTCTCTTACTTCTGTCCTGACCTTCCCTGAGGACAGAATCGATCTGTTCGATCCTCGTCCACATTCTATTATCTTTGTCTCATTCTATTATTTGCATCCACTCTTTCCACATGCCAAACCATCTCAACGTATTAACTTGTGTTTAGAATGACGAAGGTGGAATTTTATTTTTAATATTATCATCCGATTTTTGTCTTTATTGTATACGTTTATCGTCTCATTTCAATAAGTAATTATATATTTAAAATAGCTTATTTTTTTGCATTTTTTCTTGCTAGTTGTTTTTATTTATACTTTTAAGTACCTACTTAAATACTAAGTCATTAACATGAACCCATTAATACCTTCATTTGGTTTTTTCTCGACAAAGAAGATGTTCTGTTTTGGAAATTCCACCACTTGATCAAAATGAACATAAATTAATACCTATGCTGTAAAAAGTTAACATTGTATTGTTATTACATTATAGTTAATGTGTTTTTACCGCATATAGGTAACATATAAAATAAAGATAAAAGTACCTACCTACAAAGTCGTGTTATTAATTTTATTGTGTAGAATTTTGGTTTTTTATGAGAACAAAGGTACCTACTTAATGGATTATCTTGGTCAAGTATTCTTCTTCATTTCTATCTTATATTTATACCCAGGATCATCCCTTGAGGGAGTCCTTCTACAAGTACATACTGCAACTCACTGAAGGTAGATATCGATCAACAAAAACTTATTCAAATATTGTCCCTTTGATTGGTTTATTGTTTTAGGTTTTCGGTTCATTTCATTTTGATTTTCTTTCACGACTATTTTTTTAGAAATTTAATGTTTCAGAGAGTTATGATTCTAAGCTCACAATACTCACGACTATACAGCTCATCAAATTTGTTAAATAAGAAGAAACCGATATTATGACATCTAAAGAAATCGTTTGAGAATTGAGAAACTCATTATGTCTCTGGTATACCTAGTCATGGATTGTTTGCGGATGGGACGATTAATAGAAGTAAAAAATATTGAGAGGTTCCAAAACGTTTCACAAACAAATGCAGTTTGTTTTTGAGTCCTCAAAGTTCTCAAAAGTTGATTTGGAGATTAATAAATGCTCTACATAGGTATAAAAGTCTACAAATCTACGAAAATATAACGATAGATATTAAGAAAAAAAATACATATTATACCTAATATTCCAAATGACTTCGTTACATTTTTCTTTTCCTTCATTATGGTTTCTATTATTGCTGAAGATCGTGACAAAACGCCTTCTTTCCTATCTGTCCTCCCCTGCCTGCACTGTCGAGTATAACATCTTCTTCGATTACTGTACATAGATGCAAGTTCTCTGACTATGATTATCTTCCCTGGAACAATTTCCGCGATTATGGTTTATAGCTTCCTATTTGTGTGTTTCTTGCTCCACATTGCATTATAAAATGACAGAGATTCTCAATATGCTTAGATACACTATTTTTTGGTACTTACCTGTTGCTGTATCCAGGTTGTAGCTTTAATTTAATTTAAATGACGCTAATAAAACACGAGTAGATTGGTTGATGTACTCACATACATTAACATTGAATGGATGACATACGGAATACTGATCAAGAGACATATTGTGTACCTACATTGATTTAATTCGATTAAACAAGTCAGTTAATATCAAAAGATATGTGACATTGAATTTTTAGAAGATTATTCAGTACTTATTGTAATTTGCATAATTAATTATTATATTTTCTGATATCTATAATAATAAAGGAAAGTGCCTGACTGACTGACTGATTGACTGACTGATTGACTGACTGACTCATCAACGCACAGCCCAAACGGCTAATCGTAGAGAAGTGAAATTTGGAAATCAGGTAGGTCTCAATACAAAACCTTCCATTAAGAAAGAATTTTTGGAAATTCCACCCCTAAGGGGGTGAAAATAAGGGTTGAATGTTTTTCAAAGTATGCGAATATCTCGGAAACTAGACATGGTACGAACTTGAGATTTGGCATATGAATTCTTCTATAGAAATGAGTGTTAGCGTATTTGGCAATTTATCCAAAATTTAACTAAAAGGGACGAAAAAGGGCACATATAAAAAGGGATGATTTTTAAGTGCCTCCTAAAAAGTTTAAAACTGGTTTTATCGAAATTTCAAAAAAATGATTTCTTCAGAAAGAGTCAAATTATACTATTTCGTTTTCAAAAGATATCATTAATTAGAGGGGAGGGGGTGAGGGGCACTTTTCCAACGTGTATGTGTGTGTATCCGTCCCCTCTTTATAACTTTTGATTCGCTTGATACACAGATCCTAAAATTTCAGAAACTATTGAATACTTTAAGCATACAAAATTTGTATACTCAGAATTTTGAATTTTTTTTTCAGTCAGGGGTTATCAACCTTTGAATTTTTATTTAATTTTTCCATATATCTCGAAAACCATAAAATCTAGAACCCTAAAATTGTGTATGTATATAGAAAAATACAATATCTCAAATATAATTTAATGAAGAAGTTTCAGCATTTCTCAAACTTTTTTTATAAAGAAAAATATTTTTTTTATGACAAATTTACGAGTTTCAGTGCCTATATTTCAGAATTTTATAAAAATATCGAAAAACGCCGAAACGCTACAACTAGATAATTTATTTTTCTATAAAAAATACATACATCATAGCAGTACATCTCAAACTTTTCTTAACAATTTTTGTAAAAATTTAATTTATTGACGACATCGTTTCATACAATAAACATACATACACCGCGAGCTGGTCCGGTGCAGCGTGTATGAATATATACGTAGGTAGGTATACCCAACCCAACCTACTTTCTCCAATACACGTGACGAAACTATTGCGTAATCTATAATAATAATATAGTTTTGAACTAGCCGACCCGTCAAACTTCGTCCCGCCTTGGAATATAAATAATATGTTCGAGATTTTATGTATAACTTTAAGTTGATTTCAGTTTAAAGTTATTTAACACAGACGACGACGTGGTCCTTATATTATTGAATTTGAATTAGTATAATGATACAATTCATTATTACCTTTTTAACTACTGTAACCGCTGCATCTGTTATAAAACATATCATTATATTATTTACTATAAGCATTCCGTGAATCGTATCATTCATCAAACAACTGATTCCTGTCAAACGCCTGATTTAATTTCAAAATTAGAAAAAATCTAATAATAATAATATGGAAGTTTTATTTTAATTCCGTGCAACTTTTTTCTTTCATAAGACCCTTCAGACAAAAGCAAACACGACAAAAAAATGGGCGATATAAGTTCAGCTGTTCTCATAGGGTAAGAAACACGTAGAATGCCGATTCTGACTAGCGCCAACCGGCGCAAAGAATGTTACTATGCATTTGAATGGGGAAACCCACAGAAAAAGCAGGAACCCGCTTCCCGAGATGCCCATTTAAATGCATGGAAACCATAGACAACAATCTTTGAGCTGGTCGGCGCGGATCGTAATCGGTTTTCAACGTGTTCTTACCCATACGATGACCGCGCAAATTAGCGTTCCATTTTTATATAAGAGATAAATAATACACTTTCCGTGAATTCAGACAAACACTTTACGTACCTACCTACTTCAATATATTTTTTGTACCATGCATCCTGTACAGCGATTCTGAATTGTTTTTTTTACGATCGACATTAAAATCATTATGTAGGTACCTACCTATTTTAGTAATTTATTATCTCTACTAAAATAATTTACGGTAAGTTCACGAAAAGAATCTGGATTGTATTGCAATTCTTTATGTCTTGATCTGTCAAAATATTTGAAGCCATTTCATAAAAACACTAGCAAAAAAAAAACTATGTGAGTAATCTTGCTTTGAATTTATTGCGTAAACCATGAATAGCAAGATAATATTATGTTGAAAAAAGGTAAATAGTATTATGAAGTCAATAGGTAAATTATTTTATATCAAATGTAGTAAAAGTGCAAAATATTAAATTTTAAAATTATCTACAAAATCCTCACATCATTTTAGGATAGATCGTAAATAATTGTTTTGAAAACACTGGCAAGTCAATGACCATATCATTTCGTCACTGTATAGTGCGAAAAAATTAACTGTCCACTGGAACGTATAAAAAATAGAGACGAAAGGGATAGCAGTTAGCCGGATATTATGACCTCCTCACACACCATTTCCAGATCCCTCAGCTCTGCTTCGAAGGAGCAGAACACGAGGAAGACCCTCTCGGTATGAGAAGATCTTCTTTGTCTTCGGAACCCTTGCGGAAAGAAAGAAAAGCGCTCCCCTTAAAATATCGGTGTTTTTATTTTCAAAAATTTATAAAATTCGTAGAATGCTAAAGAAGTCCTTACTAGAGCCCGGCCAGTGCGTAAATTACCATGGGTACAACGCATGAATTACGCTTACGTAGGCGGTACCAATTGGACTGACTCCGTTGCCGGAACGTTATTGTTCCAAAAATCGCGGAAACTATCTGCATCTTCAGCCAGGATGATATATGACGAAACGTTGTTTTATTAAACTTCCCTTACTTACGAAGACCAGCAAAGCTGCTGTTTTCCTCTATATAGTCTAATAGTCTATATAACGAAATATTATATAGAATTACTCTCCATAATTTACCTTATGCTTGATAATCAATTTTCTAAGTTGTAGAATTTATTTTGTGATTATAAGGTGTATTTCTTAAGTGATACTTTAATAAACAAATCAATGAGTTATCCAAACATGTCTCTTTTTACTATTCGGTATCCGGCAGGATATTATTTACGTCGCCGGACAGACCGGATATCGGATAGTTGCCGATATCCGTTTCATCTAATAAAAAATATAAACAGTGGACAGTTAATTTTCTTCCTACTCTACATTGTCGAAAATTCGTTTATAGTCGAACGCCAATTACTTATACTATTAGAATACTGAGGTTGACCACCTCACTTCCTTAAAACTCAACCGGTTAGAAAAGGCACAATGAGCCTCGGACGACTTCGAGCGCAATGGAGAGTTCTTTATGCCTAACCTATTCTCCTGAGTGGGTCCAAGGCCTCCCGTATTATGGAGTGGTTTGGGGGGAACCGCCACGGGCTTGATTTGTGTGCGGCTGGCTTTTTGGCAATCGGGCTAGGGTTTGGCTTTGTGCGGATCGGGTTTGCTGCGGTTTAGTTTCCTCCGGGCTGGCTTGCGGTGAGCGGGGGGGCTTAAAAGGGAGAATATTACGTTATTATAAAAATGGAGACCTACTTTACGTGGTCATCGCATCACGCCTGGAGGCCAAGTCGAAATATTAACGACAGCTCCAACGTTAACAATTTGTTGTTATTTCCATAGAGATAACGTAAAAACTGTTGTTCAACGTGCGTTAAACAATGCTGTTCCAAATTCCGAGTCAAAAAAATAATTCTGTCAGTTATTCAAAATTAACGTTAAACGTTACCTCAAAATCTTTGGAAGTATTACGACGCTGCTATTATATTGAAGACGAAACGCATTTTTTTTTGTTTGGAAACCATTTTCAATTTGGTAAACGTTAACGTTCGGAACGTTAACAGTTTTCACGTTTATCGTTATTTATTTCGACCTGAACGGCTGGACCGATATCGTTTATTCTTTTTATGTCGTGTTTGCTCAGGATAAGATATTTATGAACTAAATTTCGAACCTACGACCAGACAAACAACAACAAATCAACGTGAAAGATATAAATTGAAATGTTAAAAAAAACGTCTGTAGCTTGAAAAATGCCCAAAGCAGATAGAAATAAGTGTTTTAAAGATCACTAATTTCATTGCTTTTCGAGACCTGAATATTTTTTTATTCATATCCAGCAATATAAAAATTGATTTCAAATAACGTCATTTGATGGAATAAAAGTTATTCGAGTTATTTTTTGGGATTCTCATAGAACAATGTCAGTCAAGTTAGCGAAATTTTTAAGTTCGCGGGCTGATTCTATTTGTATAAGAAGCACATATTTTTTAAATACAGATTAATAACGACAAATATAAATAAAAATATAGTAATTTAATGGAAATTTTAGAATATATATTTAAAAAAAGAAATGTTGATGATGTTTCTTATTATTATTAATTTTGATGCGAATATAATTAATTCTGCATTGTTTAGGAAGAGAAAGCAAATACAGTAACACGTGAGCGAAGCCACGGGTAACTAGCTAGTTGATCAATATAGGTAACTTGTGAAATAGAAGACAAAATGGCAAATAACAAGGAAATATCCGTCGCAGCCGCAGCACATCGAGTTGCAAAATCTGCACATTGAAGTGGCAAAATCTGCACATTGAAGTGGCAAAATCTGCACATTGGAGTGGCAAAATCTGCACATTGGAGTGGCAAAATCTGTACATTGAAGTGGCAAAATCTGCACATTGGAGTGGCAAAATCTGTACATTGAAGTGGCAAAATCTGTACATTGAAGTGGCAAAATCTGCACATTGAAGTGGCTAAATCTGCACATTGGAGTGGCAAAATCTGCACATTGGAGTGGCAAAATCTGTACATTGAAGTGGCAAAATCTGCACATTGAAGTGGCAAAATCTGCACATTGGAGTGGCAAAATCTGTACATTGAGTGGCAAAATAAATCTGACTTTTGATCGAGAATTCTCGGGCTTGATTATAGGTCAGTTCAGATTTTTTTACTAGGAATTCCTCTTCGTATTTTTCACTAGGAATCCTAAATTGGCAAAAATGGAAGCAGTTGACGGATAGAGAAGGCATCCGCCGGCCAAAGTGTAGGTATAGAAGAGGGTGACAGGTCAACATACGAAAGCCGTCGACTGATGATACCGCTGGTCTACCAACCTTGTTTGGTGTGATAGTTACATATTTTTATTGATTCATTACTACAACATACAGAATCGTGAGTTCAATTTCAAAAAACGTAAAATAAAGTATAAGGGACAAATAAGTGGTGTGAAAACGACGGCAGGAACATGACGTAAAAATTCGAACAATTGTAATTTCTGACCAATGTGTCTTCGTACAAATGTTTTTCGAACAAATATTGTCATTCAAGAAATTGATTTTTAACAATATTGCGCTTTCGCAACCATAGAAGAGTGTTATTAAATACGACATCTTCACGCGAAGCAAAGCTCGTGTAGTGAAAGAGGAAAATGGTCAGCTCTGGGGGTTCAAGCCAATGAACTTCAGAACAACAACCAACAAGTGGTCAAAAGGTAATTACTTTATCATTGAAAAAATTCAAAATCACAGGACAACGTTTCTTGAGGATATTAAATAGCTAAAAACGGGACTAAGTTCGACGGGGCAGCTAGTAAGTTATAAATTTGCATCAGATGCAAAGCTGTCAACAGATTGACGATAAATTTGCAATTCTCTTATGCTAATTAAAATAAACTAAGCTACCTATTCAAACATTGTATGAGATTTTCTGAAAAGTAGTGTGCCATGCAATACAAATAGCTAAACAATGTTTTTTTAGCACTAACAAAATAGTCTTACATGGGGCATAGAATTTTTTCCATGTTGGGACTTTCAGAAACTTAGATTAATGAAAGTGAACAGAGAAAGTCAAGTGTCGAAACAGCAGTATAAGACGGTCGTGAGCCCGTTAAAGCTTCTTTGGTACAAACTACGCAGGTAAATTAAAAAAAAAAAAAAAAAATATATATATATGAAAAAATGGCCAGCTCATAAGAGATACAATCTGAACACGAACCGATCTTCTCAATATAATTAATGGTAATTTTGGGTGCTTGAGTCAGCAAAATATTTTTTCTATAGGGATCTCTAAGATTCCACAGCATCCTACCCTACGCCTACCTACGTCCATCTGCTTTTAAAATCTTTGCATCATCAGACCCCCTTGCCTGAGTAGAACTTTCCGCGACCATCAGTTCTTGGTAATCTTTATAATAATATTTCCCTTTTGGCCAGTAATTCGAGCTATACCTATCGCTAGCCCATCTATACTTTGGTTTGACATCTTAAATTTTTGGTACGTGCTACATCGACGATCTCCATGTTTTTTCAAATCCCTAAATTGGTCTTTTTTTACTATAAGCGAGCTAATTATACTTAAGTTAGCCTGTCTTTGAGCTTTCTCTTCCACAACAGGAGAAAGTTCTCGCATTACGCTTAAATATAATAATATAAAGGTTACACTTCCACCCAGTGACTTTCAACAAAATATTAATTACATACTTAAAATCCAAGTGCTAAATGAACTTTAAGTACAGCGCGATGTCACTAAAGAATATTAATAAAATGCATAGTAAGGTCTCGAGTAGATTGTCAATAAACTTGATGATGAAGAAGCTATGAGTATGAAAGCCTTGAAGAAATATAGGTAAAGGGTATGGAGTTTTTCATGTGGGTGGACGGACACAATAAAATACACAATTTGTTGCCATGTCCTGTACAAAGGTACTGTAACTCATCTTAGAGCAGGAGAGTTTCCGCTATTTCCACTTTATGTAAGTAAAAAAAATGAAAGATAAATTACCCGGATATATTAAATCACTAGCCACCTTACCCGAGGCCCTCTTTTTATATAGAAATTTTCTTTTCTCCATACCAATTAAAGGATATGTTATTGAAATATTCAACATTGACTTTTAAATAATATTGTATTACTAGTTTTAGGTGTCTGCGTCTACTTTTCTTCAGTCTATATCTGAATATTGTATTACTAGTTAAGAGTCTGCATCTACTTTTCTTCAGTTTATATCTGTTGATTTTTTAACAAAAGATAGCCTGATCATAATAATTATGTTATACGTATTTAGCTTCTTTTCTGAGACATATATTTAAAAAATAATTTAATAATTCAGTCTTTCTTCATCAACAATCATTAATGATCAATCCTGAACTTAATTAACAATTATTGGCTGAGAATTTTTATATACCTAAATAAATAAATAGAAGTGGTTGGTGGCCCAGCGGTTACAACGCCGGCTTTCGTACTGCGGACGTCGTGGTTCGATCCCAGGTGCCGACCATCTTCCTCTTTCACGACACAAGCTTTCAGTAGCTTACTGTGAAAGAGTCAAGGAGTGTATTTGTGTTCACTTTGAGTGAGCACAGATTCATTTAAAAAAAAAAAATAATAATAGCTTTGAGGAAAGCAAAAAAGTTTGGTAAACACAGGATAGATATGGACGACGCTTTGGATCCCCTCCTAATTCTGGACTTCCTGAATCGTCTGGGTTTGGTGAGGATCTGTAGTTGGGAGACATCATGAGCAAGCAGGGGAAGAACGAATACCCCCATGAGAAAAAAGGGATTTACTTATAGTAAAGTAGGTATACTTACAAGACTTACTAACCTAACTAAAAAGACCAAGACTGTGTATTCTGTCCTCAAAAGGTAAAAAAAAAACATGTTGCAAAAACGGTAACGGTAAAAACGTTGGAAAAGCAAATAATCTGTTTCCTACTCGATAGAAAATAGTGAAGTAGTTATGTTTTACCTGCTTACCAATTTAAGGAACTGGTATTTGGAAAAAATGATTATGAGAAGAGAGTGCTAGAATTTTTCACAAACATACACTAAAAAATATGGGGTAGATGATCCACAGTGCGTACGTATATATGCTTACAAACGTATGAATGTATACACATGTAACCCAACACATCCATATTACGTTTGTATAATAATTATGTTCACGCACCAGTGACATTGGGCTACCACTAGGCTAAAGTGTTTGGCGATATTACACCTATTATATTATGTAGGTACCTAGTAACACACATATAGCTCTATAGTCATTGTTAGACAATAATAATTAAGGTCAAGGCGTGAATTAATATGTGGATACTGGGTAGGTGTATAGGTATTAGAGTAGTTTATTGGGCTCCTGTCTAGAGAGTCCATCTGCCCCACGCTGGGCGCTCGCCGATCTCTTACTACTTATATGAGTCTACTTGATGGTCATCCTAATTACTCACACTAAATAACAATTTATCCACAATGCAATTACCACGACTTATTGGATAAATAATAAGTTGCCCGCTAGTATTTACGAGAAATACTGACCTAGAAACGTACGTAGCTCTTAATCTCACCGATCTAAATTAGTTTGCTGTATCGTTCTCACAATTTCGAACAGATTATCCTAGCATTTTTTTTTTATCCAAGTGCCTTCTTAGGCCTCTTCAATGTAAGTCATCACTTCGGCGAATCTCTCAGTATCCTGGGTTGGGTTGACTTCCAAAGTCCGCATTTCATGTCTTTACAAAATAACAATTATGGAACATAAATGGAGACAAGTATGGACCGAATTGTCAATAAGGAACCAGAACGTTGTATATAGCTGACCCGGCAAAAGAACTGCCTGGATCAAAAAACCAGAAAGATATATTATGGTGTAGAGTCAACCGAATAAGATGTGATGTAGGCCGCACCGCTTCAAACCTACATAAATGGGGATGGATGGATCTTTAGCAAGCGCATGTGGGATGACAAATAATCGAACATGTGATTAACGAGTGCCCCATGTAGGTACGCATTCAAAGAGGGACTACAGGACTTGCATGCCCTGACGCATGATGCCATCCAATGGCTTCAGTCTCTGGAGGTCAAATTGTGAGCGACAATACGAAGAAGAAGATACCACAATTGATCATTATTTGCCGAAGTTTCAAGTTTAGGAAGGTATATGTTTTTGTTTTTATTAACTTGTTTAATGAATACCGTATTATTATCGTATATTGAAGATATATGTCTCAGACAGGGAGCTCGGAGTCTAAAGCGTTTTGGAAGAGACAGTTAGGTACCTTCAGAATTTCCGATTCAGCCGGAGCGTTTTTTGTCATGATGAATTTTCAATTTACCAGTAGGTGGAATAGTAGGTATGGAATTGAAAAATTTAACAATCAAATAGACAGTAAAATAGATGGTTTTGCTTTTATTTCATAAAACTGACTAGGAATTGGACTACCTTCAAAATATGACAGTTCATTCGACGCGTTTTTCTACCAACTGGATATATTCTTCGAATCCATTTTTAGGTACACTTGATTAAAAACTTAGATTGACATACAAAAGCCATTTTTTTAAAGTATGCACTAAGAGAAACCAAGGTTAAAAATGGAATAATTATAATATGCTGTGAAAGAATTGAATGAAAGTGCAGCGTTGCTGATGAGCCTTTCGGACAGTGTTTATGAAAACATGAGTGGACTTTGACACTCAACAATAATTTTAACTTTATTACGTACGATCTCTGACCTCTTTGCCCGTTTTGGATCCAACTTGTTCCAGTAGATATGTGCCAACATATACAACTCAAAACAGTGCAAATTTTATACAAAATAATAAACATTTAGTATCCATCTACAAAAAGTACGTTTTGAAAAATTTCATATGAGAATTGCATACGTGAATATGTCTTCGTATATTGTCATAGCTCCACCCAAAATCATAAATATTGTAAATTACCCTTTAGTAGTTTATTGTATTTCCCCTGCTTGATCCTAGTGTCTCCCAATAATAATTAAAGCATCTGCTGCGTCGGTTTCTTCCATATCTCGGTCGTAAGCACTGTTTGAATTCTCACTTGGTGTGAGGCACTCTACCGCAATACCCACTTTTTCAGTTTTCCATGTTGGTTCCTTTCTGCTGGAAAGCGCTTCGATTCCTTCCGAAAGGCACGTCGGAATTACCACTTTGGAATTTGTAACGGTAGAAGGGCTTGGATGTATGATAGGTTTATTGTTGAAGTAACATGTTGTAGAGGATGAAGAAGATGTGAGTGCGCGGGCGCCAAGTGGCGCACCGCGATGCTCGTTGCGAGGCGGATGATGCCTGTTCTGTGTTGACTCTATGAAGACTTGTTGGTGACTGATAGTTGTTAGGCTTTGTACGATGTGGCAGGCTGCTACCGGGTGTCGAAATCATGGAGAAACGCTATTTGTGGATGATGTCGTCATGCGAAAAATGGTCGCTACACTACTAATCCCAGTCGTTTCAGGAAGTGCAGCATTAGGGTTCAAGAGAGGATCCAAGGAGGAGAAGTCCTCCGTCTATATCCCGTGTTTTCCAAAACTTCTTGCTCCGGGAAGTTTGTTCAAGTGTTCTTCTCTTTCATCCTATCCCTTCCTTCTCATTTCTTCTTGGTAGAATCTGTCTAAAGCCGCAAGAAAGTTTTGGTCCAACTTAGCGTGTTGATGCATAAAAAGGTTTATTACATTAATTGATTTGGTCTAAAGAAAGCAGACAAACGTTATCCGAAAAAAAACCGACATCAAAGGGAAGTTCATAGTCTTCTCCTTTGTGTTTGCGATTGTCGCAATATTCAGGGTTAATGAATAAGATCTTTAACTCCTTCAGTGCATAGCTTTCCCATCAAAAACAAGCTCTGGTCCTAGTCCCATATTTTACAAACATTCTTCAAGGTCCCTCTTGATGCTCGACAACACTGTGATGGGTTGTCTGCATGGACTCCTCATTTACTGTCCATATTATTATGAAGCTAGAACTACATAATTATACAGTGCGATATTCGATTGGATAGAAGCAAACCAATAGCCCTGATGGTTCCTATGTAGCTCTATTGGTTGAGATTGTTGTATAAAAATAAATAACAACAAATGATAAATTTTACGCGATTCGTCGGAGGAAACCGGTTAGGTAGACGCCACATTGCCTGCTTACTGATAATCATTTTATTTTACTCCATTTAATATTTTCTACCATCAACATGTCTCTGATTTTTTTTTATATAGAACAAACATCAACAGTAGGGGAGAGAAAATATAATACTATTCTTCTGGTAGTCTTTGCTTGAATTTTTTTTAACGTTTGAGGTTAATTTCTCAATCTGATTAACTGAAAAAATCAGGTTAAGATGAAAGCTCATTCTGTAGGAGACTATTTATAGTAGTTCAAACAAAACTGTAGGACCAATAATGGTGTTGTTTATATTTTTACAAGATGACCCGTCAAACTTCGTTCAACATCTTCGTACGATAATTCATTCCAAAATATCTGCATACCTACTCTCTGAAACATCATGGGAAATAAAAAATGACTAATCAAACAAACGAACAAAAATAAATAAAATTTCCTATAACAAACAACATAACCTCACAACAATTAATCAAACTAAACTCACCTCTTTTTATTCAATTTATTTAAATTTATAAAAAAATATTCGCTAAAATATGTTAGAAGGAAAAAAATTATTTCTCAAAGCTTTAAAGCCGGTGTTTTGAAACTCAATGGTTGTCTTGTATTTTGTTTGGGTTCTGTTTTATACTTAATTTATTTTTATTTTTTCATTGGTTGTCGTTGATAAAAATTGTGTTGTTAAGAAATTTTCAAAGATGGCGTTGTTGTTAGGAAGTCCATTCCATACTAACTTTTATATTATTATATTATTTGTTATCAATTTTTCAATTTTTTATTAGTTAGGTATTATGTTATCCGGGGCGGAGAAGAATCCAATAAACTAGGCATCATAAAAATCTGTTCAGCCGATCTCGAGTTATACGTGTTCGCACTAACCCGACTTTCTTTTATATTAGATATGAGAACGTGGCGTTTCTAAGGTCAGGAATGATATATTACGTAAATATTTGACAGGAACGTGGAGGGAATGTAAGCGTAGTGACTAGAAAGAACGTGAAATATAAATCTGAAGGAGGGTGCAAGGAGTCCTGGCAAACATAGAATAACGTGGACCGATTATATCGGTGCCGTCATTAAGGAAGGCCAAGTCAGGTGTACCAAGGAATAGTAGACTGTGAGTGCGAAACATTATACTGTTGTATGAAACGAAAGAAGTTTGTCTGGATATGAAAGAATGAAAGTCGGTAAGTACTCTCTGATGCCAGTCCCTCCGGGTGACAGTGTGGTGGGAAATAAAAAATAAGGTCACAAGAATCTAAACATAATTAGAGCGGTGTGCACCAACAAAGCCAATAGGCAATAAATATGAGACATTAACAAAAATGGATATAGTCATATCCTGGCGCCAAATACATTACAGCAGTCGCAGTCTTTTAATTTGGTTGCTCTCTTGTTCTCAACAATTTCCAACATTTATCTCTATTTTTCATTTTATTATTAAATTAAAAAAATAAATTCTAGTGGCAAATTTTCAGTAAATATTATCTTCTACTGCTATTTCCAATGATAATTTAATCTTAAATATTCAGACTAAAAATGATTTTATGCAATCCTTAGGCTCCCCGCTCATTGCAAATTATTTTGGAGGAGATTAAGAAACTTGATTTGTATGAAACCAACTTTTCAGTTTGACCGAAGCGATGTTCAGATCAGCGGGCCTTAGATTCATCGTAAGAATAATATAAGGAAAAAACCCCATACGGCAGGCTTCGACATGTCGAGTCGACTATAACGATTTCAATTTTCACATAAAACTACTACTCCTAATAAAAATACTCCTAGAATATTTGTATCGATTGTTGCAAAAATGTGATCGGTAACTGTAGAAGTGTCCCTCTACTCGAGTCAATTATGTTCATAACATTATACGCAGCTATCAAAGTAGTAGGCGAGTATCTATATGGTATGATCTTTCAGTATATACTTCATAGAAATATGCGTAGGTATATAAAGTATACATCTTCCGTGTTCTAATAATGTTTGTGAATAAAATTAACATAAAAGTGTTGACAATAATTTTTGCTCCATCAGTATTGTATGTATCTTGGATTACCATGCATACATTATAATAGGTGCTTATTATGTATCTTCTATGTAAACATTATTTAATAATAATATTGTATTCATAGAACGTTGCAAATGAACGTAAATGTACACCAACAATATAAATATGTTAACTAAATGACTAACACAAAGTAAAAAATAAACGAACGCTGTCCATTTTTATGGACGAGTTAATTTTTTCCTATTTGATATACAAGATATTGTTTTTATAGTTTTTATCTGGTTGTTTTTGTATATTTTTTCTTTTATACTTAAATACCTACTTGTGTTTTTACCTGTTTGTATTAATGGTCTAGACTTGGGATGGACACTTAATTTAAGTAGGTACCTACCTAGTATTTTTAGCATAGGTTTGTAGTCAGAACTCAATTGAAATAGCCCATATAAACGGATTGCTCGATTCGTGGCGAGTAAAGTTCCTTACAGACAATGGAATTTTTTCCTGGACTCTTTCTTTTTTGTTACTGCTATCACCTCCTTTGAGTTCTCTTGACCCCGTGCCGTTACAGTGAACACTGCAGCATCACCACACTGATTCACTGTCCAAGAATTATTTAGTCAACGTGCTCTTTTGAGCCTCATAACTGGCCTGTCTTCTATTTTGCATTTATTCCAATGATTATTTCCTTCCTTCGTGATAAAAAAAGGTATCCATAATTTAATAATCCAAACTAACTTCTCTCTCATACTAGTCCATATCAGTCCACTCCTGTGGGGCTAGTACGAGTTTTATCGAAAGCAAATTGCACGCAAATAAGCGCTTATTAGCGTGCAAATAGTGTTCTTAATTCAAACGATCGAATCGTTCGATCATTTTTGTATGGAAATTTTTCGAAACTCTTTCGATGATCGTTTCGATATTCGATCATCGAAAACTTATACTAGGGCTACTGGATATAAAACTTCTTCCAGACTTATCAATGTTTCTAGATCCTGTGCGACCATATATCCACTCTAAGTCATCACTTTAAATTGTAGAAGGTTTAAATGGAAGATGTATAATATTACTTATGCAATTTGTCAAATTTAACATTCATTTTGTGTCGTTGGTTCTTCTAAGCTGTTTTCTAACCAGACCAACGATGAAATGCCAAAAAATGAGGTGTTGAATTTCGAGGATGAAAAGTGGCTGCATCATTATTTTATACATCTTGGCAAGGTGAGAGGAAGATCGCGACCCTCGAATACATTATATAAGCCCTTTTTGAAACAATTTATTAGAACAATCTTCATTAAGCTTTGTGAAGTTTTCTTATATCACGAATGTAGAAAAAAATGATAGTTATTTTGACAACACCAGAAGTATTCAAACTCTTGACACGAATTGAACTACGAGTTTGAGAAACTTTTGAAGACCATCAAAAACCGTCCTTCCGGCGTAGGCCTTTGTCCAGCGCTGTAATTCATAGATCAAAACAGGCCCAAGTTTCTCTTAAAAACAATAAGCATTTTACTGGAATATGGAAGCTTGTACTCGTATATAATTTTGTCTTAGGTCTGCAAGATAAAGTTAGGCAGGGAAAATCAAGAGGCAGAGATAGAAAGAAGACGTGGTCTTGCATGGCCGGCATTTGGCAATCTCTCACCTATCCTGAAGACTCCGAAATACTCACATCCACACAAAAAAACAACTTTTTGATGCTTGTGTCCTCCCAGCTCTAACATTTGGTATGAGAACAGATGTGCTGACCAAAATGATAATACACAAACTGGCAGTAACACAAAGAGCTATGTAGAGGAAGATGTTGTGTATTTCTTTAAGAGACAGGAGAACAAACACATGGATACGAGAGAAGACCAGGGTTGTTGATGTTGTGGAGAGAGTTGCCACCCTGAAGCGGGGATGGGCGGGCCATGTGGCCAGATGCCCGGACGACAGATGGACCAAAAGAGTAGTGGATTGGCAGCATAGACAAGGCAGAAGAAACGTCGGAAGATCCCAGACCAGATGGGCGGACGAAATCGCGAAGATTGCAGGCCGCACATGGATGAGAGAGGCTCAGGACAGGAATGATTGGAAGGAGAGGGGGAGGCATAATATGTTCAGCAATGGACGGAGACAGCTAGGCTGACGAAGAAGAAGAAGGTCTGCAAAGTTGTGACGCAAAAGGTGCTACACTTTGGTAAAATCAATGTAGCATTTAACGACTGTTCTTCCAATCGATCTTTTATTTCTAGACCATCCACACTCTCTTTGATAAGTTTAGTCTAAAAAAACTATGCGGTATGCTATGAGAAAAATAAAAGACACTAGAACATAATATTTGTAAGTCTGGAATGATCTCGGTTTATTCTCACTATCTCTTCTATATGACGAGTTCATTTTATATATTTCTATCGATAGTAGGAGGCAATTGGAACTCCCCCAAATTTTGTTGAGCACGGCTATCGTTCTTTTGTTTGTTGGTTGCTTTACTATGCAAGATGTGCCTTGATAGAAGAAGCAGTAACATAGAGTAGGTACCAAAAGCCTACGATGCGTGACGATGTAGATGTCTACTCACGTACCTACCCACTTTGAAAATATCAAAATTAACATACTCACAGAGGAGTCGAACCCTTCATTGTGACAATTGAATATATTTAGGCCCATAATGGGAATGCAAAACAGTGCTTAATAATAATTATTGTAGATATTGAATAGTTAGAGGGGACTATTGTGGGCACCCGTATGTTGCGCACTGACAGGTGAGAGCCCTTTTGCTACCAGGTACCATTGTGGCCAAGGTGAGCAATAGGCCTTTATTGTAACTGTACGTATTGTGTTAGTAGGCTATACACTGACTGTATGGCCGCTGCTGTGGCAGATAGACCGTGCCTTCATCATACCTCAGCCAATTGTTCATCATCTTAGCAGCACCTTGATTCGTGTTCCTAATTGATTTGTTTTTATCAAATAACCTTACAAAGATCTCTTCCTTAAAATATGGTTGGGGAACCACTATGAATACAACAAGGTCACTAAGTACTAAGCAAACACTAGAATATTTGCAATAAATATTGGATATTATGCTTTCTAGAAGTATATTTTTTAGTTGGCGCCTCCCCTTTGTGACACGACGTCACAGCCTTAATTAAAGCTATTTAGCAAGTAATGTAAGCTTAGAAAGCTATGTCAGCTTATTTATTTATGTTGTATGGAAATATGTAGACTTGAACTGCATAGTCATTGACTGTTTTCACGTCCTAGATTGGAAGAATGGGAATTCATTGATATTGGTTGGAAAAAAATGTCCAAAGTAGAAAACGTAGGTATACATGTGTGCAAATTTTGCTTTACGTATGCGAAAAACGAAAACAACAAACATAGGTATTACATTAAACACATAATTATTGTAATGACCAATAGATCATTCTAAATCGCACATAAATTGATAAATAAATAATAAAAGTTAAAATAATAATTAATTATATAAACATAAAATGTTTTATTCGTTCTATAATAGGTAGAATTACACGCATTATATAGATGGTCTACATACAATAAATTTTAATGAGAGTAAAAACAATAACGAGCCCAGCTATACATAATAATAATATGTACAATGTATACACGGACACCACTAAATTATTATTATTATTTTTATTATTACACTTTATAAATTTAAAAAAAAACGTGCCCATTCGAAGGTCATCATTGTTCGCAACTACTCACCACATCTATAATTACGGTGACCACATACTTTTTGGATAAAAAAGGCACATTTTGGGAAATTGATGCAAAAAGATAATGATACCAAGAAATTATTTTCAATAAATTTTATTGCATATTAAAATATTGTTATAAAGGCGTTTTTTATTTTTTTTTTTCATTTTCCTCCTGTCATAGACCGATGCATGTTTTTTTTTTGTACTGGATTATTTCCGCCTTTTGGGACTGCATGTCTGCTGTCAGCGTTTTGGCAGTCTTCTATCGTACGATGGGTCTTGAAACTTTACAACCCATTTTTACGCTCAGTATTTTGCGTTTTTTTTTGTATTCATCACGCTTTGTCCCTTAAAGAGCAGACAGAGAGAACGGATCTTCACAATTTAATAACCAAGCACACCTCTTTTGCTTCTTCCACCAACATACCATTTCTGATTCAACCTATCCTATTTCTTTTGCTTCTGACTTGGCCTTCCTTGATCCACGTCTTTCTCGGTCGATCACGTCTTATCTTTTAGCATTTTGATTTGCATGCATTTGCTCCCATCTCTACTGCATTTATACTATGTTTACCTTTTTATATCCACGTTTCACAGTCAAACATCAATGATGGTAATTGGATTATGTACTAGTTTTGCGTGTTATACGATTCCAGATAAAAAAAAAAACATTCCAATGACATATTTTAGTAGGACTTGCCATTTATATTTTCATTTCTTGATTCCGTATTCTTATACTTATCATTTTATTTTGAAAAAAAAAAGTTAACTGTCCCCTGAAATAAAGATGTTTGGTCACCGTTATTATATTGGACCATTATAGCTAGGTTATTCATTATTTAGAAAACCTATAAGGGCCCGATAGCCAAATGTAATGCTGGTTGCAAGAGGTTATCAAAGAAAGAAAAACCCAGTTCTTATTATTATTATTGGCCCGAAATAATAATAATAATCCTAAATGTGTTTATGCTTGGGTATACCACTATTATATCTGGGTGTGCATTTAAATTATTAATAACTTCTATACTAGCTGACACCCAGCGCTTTACTGCAACAACAAATTAAATTTTGAAAAAAAACGTGTTTTAAAATTCATTATTTGAAAGAACAGTGTAAACAGTGTAGGTAAGCGATCAAATTGTTTAGCAAACTTTACGTGTTAGTTAAAATATTTACTGGTGTGCGGGTTTTTTTTTGTCCAACAATCTACATACGTGTTTGACGTATTTGGTGAGAATCTCGATTGACAGCTTGTTTGGCGCAGTTTGACAAAGAGCTTTGATAGTGTACGGGGGTTTTTGTCAAACGACATCTTGGTCTTCACCACCTAATTCATGGACGACGGATCAACACCATCTTTATTCAGCTACACTACAGGATCTTAATGGAGGAGGGTGAAACGTATAAGTATAGCAGTGTCCCTACAGTATGAAACGTATAGCATAACGCCGTTTCCGGAGCGAATAGGCAGAGAGTATACGCCGGACTTCCATTCTTTCTTATCCGGAAAAATTTCTTCACTCAACGGCACAATTCATTCAGCATACTACATTGTATCATTTTATTTATATTCCTCTGGTGGGGCTAGTACGAACTTCATCGAAAGCTAAATGCACGCTAATAAGCACTTATAAACGTGCAAATAGTGTTCTAAATCAAACGATCTTATCGATCGATCATTTTTGTATGGAAAATTTTCGAAACTCTTTCCTCCTTAAAGACGGCACCGATACGTCATTCTTGGCCGGCCACGTCTTTGTGAATCCATTTTTTTTTTCAGATTAATAGATCCTTTTTGTCAGAATCTCTTCATTCACTATCTCAACAAGCCCGAACCACTTTGATTTATTCATTTTTATCCTAGTCGCACATTTCTGTGTATAAAACAACGTTAATAAAAAATAGAATTTTATATATAAGATTATATTTGTTATTCTGTGTTTGTACCTGCAGCCCAACCCACAAGGTCCTTTGGATTTTTTTTTAGTTAGTCAAGGACAACCCTTGGTAGAAAATCCCTTTGGATCGAATCCCTACCGTGACACACACCCGTATCCGCCTCCACACATTATCCCAATACATGGTGAACAAAAAAAAAGGACCTGCTAGTAATAAATATTATAGTGTTTACTATTTATACATCATATACATACATGCGTTTATATTTGCAGTTGCAGGCCCTGACTCAATAATATTTTAGAACTGTCATTCTGGAATGTATATTTACATGCTTCTCAATGTTCCTAGCAAAACTTCTGTTCTTATATGCGCACTTTGAATAAAAACTTAAAAAACTGTAAACGTCTTACTTACTTACTTACCTACACTCAGAATTTTATTCCAGATAGTTAGTAGGTAGGTATATTTGTTTTCCACAAGTAAAAAACGCTGACAAGTTTCGCATAGATAAACGCCTAAAAAACACAATAAGTTAGGGTTTCTCACTCCTGTGATCATACTCCGGATTAAACTTGTGGAAAAACTAATAAATTATTTATTTTATTTTATACCTCCCGATGTACGATGAGTATCAACTCATTTTCGGGAGGTAGGTATCTTAAATTAGTAATCATTATTTGTAGCCATGTTTTTTTTCATAAATTGTGTATTTTTTCCAATAATGCATGGCTTTTTTATTATCCATTATTTAAATTGAGGTAGGTATATTCTTGTAGGATATACCTACCTACCGTTATTTGTCTAATTAGTACTGGTGTCTTTCATTATTATAAATAATCTGAAAAAAATATTTGCTAATCAAACCGACTTCAAAAACAACACATCTGCCAGAATCTAAAGAGAAGAAACGATCAAAATTAAAGACATGTATGAAAATAACATGGAGAAAAAGATATTTTTTATCGTCAGTGATGTGAAATATCTATTGAACCTTGTGTGGGTTGAAATTAAAATACGAAATCAGTGATATAAAGAAGAGCTCACAGATAATCGACTGTTTCTTGTGTCATTAGGATTATGGGATTCAATAAAACAGTCGTAGCACTGTCCAGAGAGATATACGACCAATAAACCGCGCTCCGCATGTGGAAGCCGGCCACTTGGTCAAAAGCTATCGACAGCATTCGAACCATCACATAAATCAACTATGTATTTCAATGTCTGTAATCCCTTTTGCCCTGTTAAGATGGAACCATGGTTGGTTTTCCAAATGAACCAAAATCACTTAATAAAGAAATATCTACAACATTCAAATTTTAAAAGTCTATAGGTACCTATGCCAAAGTGCATCCAATGGCTGGACCGTTTCCAGCAGTCTGTTAATCAGAATCTTTTGCAAAAGAGGAGTGTGGGAAGGCTCAAGCTGAAATTGTTTGATGGAGTCGAACTTTTGGAAGTGGTTGACTGGCAGACAATGAGAGCAAATAAGGTGGTATAGGTAAAGAGGTTTGCTGACGACGGAGGCTCAGGATATGAAAAAAGCAAGACTGTCCACAGTATATGCTCTCAAACAACTGCTCAAGATTGCCCTCAATAAACAAAATAACCAAGCTCCGTTTTGAAGCTTCAGGTAAAGGGCATTCATTACTTTATTCTCTACCTCGTGCACAATTTGAAAAAGTATATGAAATTAAAATCTATTAGGTGGTTTATTTAATTAAATTCGAAGATGCGGTTGGTATATTAATATAAGATATTAGTTTCAAGGTTTTTTATTTTGCATAAATTCGTAATTTCAATTTGACCGTGATAGTTAGGCTGTGTCTCAATAGGTGGTGTTGTTTTATTATTCAGCTAATAATTATATTATTAGGTTGGCTGGAAGGTGTGCGTGATGTCGTGTCCGTCCCAAGTCCGCGTCTGCGTCCATTTATCCACACAGCTGATCGGTGGATCACCACATCAACACTCTGACTATTCATACCAGCAACATCGCACACAGGCGTCACCAATTTTGTAAAATGTATATCTTTATTTTTTTTTAAATAAATCTATGTGAACTTTGGGATTCAACAACCCATTCAGACCCTTTTCGTAAAAGGATTTTTCAGAAATGCCGTTTGGTCACACACGTTTAGAAAATATTGCAGTCACACGCAGTCCTTGACTTTTTTTATTATATCATTTATTCAACATTTTTATACATACAATTGGTATTTAGGAATACTAATTTGTATCTTGAAATGTCAACTTCAAAATAAGATCCAACAAGTGTGTGTTTATTTCTTAAATTTACCGTTATTTCAATAATATTGCAACTCATCAGCGTAAAAAAATCATCAAATTTCTGCCGCGTTATGTACTATACGGCTATTTTCTCCCCGCGGGTATATGAAATTAATATCATAAAAACTATCCAAATTTTCCCAAAAATCTCAATTTAATATAATGCGATAGAATTTTGTAATGGATATCATGAAATCTATGATAGATACTTATCAAGATATTTATAAAAATGTTTCACCAAGAAGTGTTAATAAGGCATAAGTCTCCGCTGGAAAATACGGTTAGGAACGAATTACCAACTTTGGTGGATAATTTGGGAGCATGGGTCAAAGTGGAAGCACACCCTCAGCAACCACCCGATTGAAAATCATGGCGATATGATGCTATTTACCAGTCGTCTGATAGAGGTGCATTTTATTGAAATTATAACTGCGGGCCGTGGTAGTTGTTGGACACAATCTCCAGGGGTTTTTTGTGTGTTTTGGGCGTCAATGATATTATTTAAAGTGATTCTTATTAGGTATTGTTTACTTTGTATCATTATACACGGAGTCTAATAATTTTACTGATAAGTAGATAGTTATATAACATTAGCATGGATCAATCTCTCGAGAGTGGATTGTCACATTATGGAGAAGAAGAATATGAATTTTATTATTTTTATATTTTGTTTATTTACATAACTGAAAGAAATTATTACCCCATACATTTCTATTGCAAATGTAAAAATTTAGTATAAAAATAATATAAAAAATGTTTCTGCAAAAATAAATTCCCATTAGGAAAGGGTTTTAATTGAATATCAAATATCGTGAGTAGGTACATTTGTTATTTTATTTTATGGGTAACCTACCTATAATTTAAAAAAAATAGTGTGTTCCACCACTGTTTTATCATCTGATATTCAGTTATTCTATGTTTTCGTACCTTAAAAAACTGGTTTGACTTGCTTTTAACATGACATGTATATACATATTAAATACAACCGCAGTATACTCTTGTACCTATATAGGTATAGGTTTAACTCAACACAAACTACATTTTATATTATACATGTACACAATGAACAGCATGAAAGTTCGCTACTACAATATGTGTAAGTGTGTTTGTATATAGGGTAGGTAGGTATGTATATATTATGTTGGTAGGTAGTGTGCGCTGACACATCATGGTGTGCATATAATATGAAACAGAAACACCATAGCCACAAATAAAAGTTCCACCATAGAAATGTAAAAACATAATGACACACAGCTGTGCAGGGGAAATTAACAAATCAATTTTATGGTTTAGGGCAAAATGTTACTTACCATAGTTGCCAAAGTTACCTACGTGATAATATGGTTGTTATTTGGCGAAATATATATGGATGATGAAGGATTTACTCCAAAACTTGCTTTCATAAAAATGCAAAGTCCACTTTGCCAGCATTTTGGAGAAAGAGCCTGAGTTCTGTAATAATCTTCGGTTTTTAATTATGTCAATTCTTTGAGGGACGTTTTGAAGTTCTGGGAATAGACTCACCTTCTTCTTGCAGACACTTTTTCTTCTTCATATCGTCGCTACCAATTTGACCTCCAGAAACCGAAGCCATTGGATCGTATCACACGTGTGTGCTAGTTCTGCAGTCCTTCTTTGAATGCGTACATGGGCCATCAGATGATCGATTATTTGCATCCGTGTCGTTTCAGAACCTTCTTCTCTATAGTCCTTATTATGTATCTTCATCTTCAAAATGGATTTCTGTACTATATTCCTGAATATTTTCACTATGCTGTTCCAATCAAGACTTTTTTCTGTCAGTTTATTCTAATTGTCAACTATGTGGCAATTTTACTAATTCCAAAGCAATTCCTAATATGATCCTAATATGATTCATACAAAGTGGCCTTTTTAGACCCCCTGATGGAATTAATTTTTTCAGTGCATTATTATAGGGCGGATGTCATATGTTACCTACATACCTAATAAAAAAAAACCGAAAGTTTCCCCTCAAAAGATTAACTATTATACAAAAAAGCAATTCAATTAAAATAATTTAGGCTTAGATAATTATTTAAGTAAGTATATGATGGGGATAGGTGTACTTAAAAGTTCTCCCTTATGCTGTGTATAAATTAAGGGAGCAAAGATAAAAGTCCTCCAAACAGTAATGACTTTTTCCACAATTCCACAGTTGGTAACTTCATTCGAAATTGGAGACAATTTAGATAAATAGCTGTTTTTAATCTGTTAAGATAAGTTCCTTAAGGTATTACTTAATAAACTTTATTTCTCCTTTTTGGCATTTCATCCACAAATGCATGGGATAGTTTAACCATAACAAACATTAAGATGCGAATAAAAACAAGCTTTTTGTAGTGTATTAAGACTTAGACTTAGATGATATAGAAAATATAGAATTTTGCGCAATGGAGAAATCTCGAATGACACAAAACTACGGCAGCCTTCTTTTCTTCTACAGGACGCTATCAATTCAGCCTCCAAAGAACGAAGACTCATGAATGGGTCTCGTAATCTTTAGTAAAATACGAAGGTACACTCCTCAAATGAATTTAAGAGGAAATCTGGATATCAAGTAAAGGGATGCTGATGGTGACTGGATCCATCAATTTCCATTTTGGTTAGTTCAAAGTAGTAGATACCTCCAGGGATATGAATTTCCGAACATTTTTTTGCCAGTTCACCTACAAGTTTCTTTAGCATCGTTCAGCATCGATGCAATATATTTTAAGTAGGTAGTTGTGTCTATACTATTTTTATAAAATCACAATAATAAGACATCCTGTTAAAAACGGGAATAACTGTATATACCTACCTACTCCAAATATTGTATCTCTTAGATATTTTGTTGCAGGTAGGTACTATGATTTAGCTTGTGTATTGTTTTCATAAATCTGGCGTGATATGAGCTCGGCTATAGGAGTAAGAGGTAGGCAGGGGGTGGAGGAGAGCAAATAAGTCAAAGAACCAGAAGCCACGGGAGAGAAACAGCTTCTGACTTCCGCTGTTACTCACCAACCAACCCAAACCAACAAACTGTGGCTCCGAACAGCACGAACGAGAACTGGTTAGCGGCCCGTGTTCCTACTGCACCACCACTCTTACCTCAAACCCGTCGCCTTTGCCACTCATTCATTATTCATTAAAGATATCTATCTCGGTTTTATTAGCAAGGGACGAAAGCAGAATGATGAACATACAGGAATAAACTTGGTGAAAGAAATGTCAGAAATATTCATATCAAAAACGTTGAAGGGGTTGGAGGTCTGGCGGTTATGACGTCGGCTTTCGGACTGTTTCGACCCCAAGTGCCGACCATCTTCCCCTTTCACGACACAAGTTTTAAGTAGTTTACTGTGAAAGAGTCAATAAGTGTATTTGTGATCACATATTAATTTTTATAAAAAAAGAACCAAATCACCAACAATTGGAAATTCTTAGCATTGTCTAGATAGCTATGTAAACGCTCACACCATACAAACATAGAGACATCAGATCTAGAAATAGAGCATAATTTCTTGATCTTTGATATTGACACCATCACCAAGCAAAAAACAATGAGCAAAAACAAGAACTCTGATGGCGAAGAAAATTTATTGAATATCTCTGGTGAAATTGAATCCCGATTTCAATGTCGACCGTCTGTACTTTTAATAGGTATAAAATTTCTTGTATAAATACTTATTAGGTAGGTACCTATTTATATATTATTTTTTTCGTAATGTAATACTGAATTAAAATAGACCCACCTAGAACTATTGCTTATTAACCATCAAAATCTAAATATTGTCATAATGACATCTTTATTACAATTTGAATTGGACGCGAATCGTGATCTAAATGTATGTAGGTAGAGTAAGGCTCCAGCTTAGAGATGAAGGGATAGATATACTGGACATATTCGTCACTAAAGGTGGAAAATCCTTGGGTAATTTTTTACTTTACGGGCTTCTTCGATTTTTGACAAAACCCTTCTAAATGAATATGTTTCAACCTAACAGAGTGTAGTGTTAGCATTCGGGGAGGTGTCCAAAGAGGTATGGGGGTTCCACCCCTTAAAAACTACGTTCCAACCTTAACCTAACCTATTCAAGTAATAGTCTTATCATTCGAGGATGTGATCAAATCCCCTAATCTATCCAAATTGACTAAACTAAACGACAATAACCAACAATATTTTCATTTTTAAAACATTTTAGAATCAAAAAATAAAATATCACTCGGTGAAAGAAAAGTTTGTATGAGAAAATAGGCAACTTTTAAAATTGATTTTTACTTAAAATTGGTTGATAAAATAAAATACTTCAAATGTTATCAAATCAATCCATAACATGTTTATTTACCAATCTGCAAATACATTTGATACGTGTTTCATATAAAAAATCGTGAAAAATCGAAGAAGCCCTTTAAGTAAATAATTACCAACCCTTGAGTTGAGTTCAGCTGTACGTAAATATAGTGCAACATTGAAAGAAAAATTCAAGAACTTGGTACGAAATAGATAAAAAACCAACTACGATTTATTTTGATGTGCAAGAAAATTATCGGCCTAACGTTACACAATGATAAAAAAAAGATGCAGTATGATTCTCATAGGCAGCATCCAAACAATCGACTCAATATGGATCCATACTCACCAGCTTATGTGGACTGATCATGTTTAATTTATTTTATAGCTTCAATCTTCTACCTAGAGGCGGCCCAGGTATGGATGTTCGTGCACTCGCTATATATGTATTATACCATTCGTACTATGTATTTATGTTAGTATATAAGCACCAGCTATCGTATAGCATCTACAGGCTATATACCAGTCATTATATACCACAAGAGATAATAAATTTGGACACTTTATGTAGGTATCAAGTTTAACATAATACGTATAAAACAAAAGTCATTCGTTATTGTATATATTATATTTATGGCAATATTCGTATTAAACATGGTGAGTATATCATTTTGAAGATATGGAGTAACTCTACACTTGAATGTATGGCCAACAATCATTATTGCAGCCTTGACAGATCGTTTGACATAATACTGTATGGTGTTGTGGAGGACTCCCATCCCATGTTTCCTGGTACAACGGAGGACTTAAAGAGTTTTTACAACTTTGTTTTAAAATTTTCGTATTAAACACGGTGAGTATATCATTTTGAAGATATGGAGTAACTCTACACTTGAATGTATGGCCAACAATCATTATTGCAGCCTTGACAGATCGTTTGACATAATACTGTATGGTGTTGTGGAGGACTCCCATCCCATGTTTCCTAGTACAACGGAGGACTTAAAGACTTTTTACAACTTTATGTTAAAATTTTCAAATACGTTTTTTTACATGCAGTTTAATTTGAACCTGAAAAAGACAAAGGTTATATCGAACATCAATACATGTCATGATAGACAATTAATAGTTGTATAGAATCCGTAGATTCTTACGTCTATCTGGGACACAAAATGATGCTGGGCAGAGCTAATCAAACCGCAGAAATAGACCGGAGAACTGGCATGGGATGGGCTGCTTTCCAAAATGTGATAGACATATCAGTCCCCATCAACCTCAAATGGAAGGTCTATAAAGCTTGTGTCCTACCAGTACTTACTTATGGGTTCGAGACCATCACATCAACCCAAAAAAGTGCTAAAAAATTTAGGGTGGCTCAAAGAGGAATGCTAGGTGTAAGTCTTATGGACAGCATTATTGAAAAACTTAATAAGAACTAGAACAGGAGTGTCGGACATTATTTTTAATAAGTTAACATTTTTTAATAAGTGTATTAAATGTAGGTACCTATTTACATTTTCTTTCTGTTGTTTTGTAGTCGCAAATATAGGCACTATCGAGATGATACGAGACTCCTAAAAAAAGTAAAAGTAGAAAAAAAGAAAAATGAAAAACCGGTGCATGTCGTCTCGTTGTATTGTGTTGAGTGCGAGACTGTTTTCTTTCATAGTGAACTTTCCCAATCCTTTGTTGAGTGTAGTCTGCTGTACCTATTACTCACTGATCTTTTGGCCGCGTGCTGAGAGAGCATAGGCCGTATAACAATAATAATAATAGGCCGTGTACCTACGGTGGATAATCTCGCACAATACGTAATACTACTCGTCATTTATACCTAAATCACAACTTTCTAAAGATATGATATTATTGTATTGGTACCTACCTACTTCCAATGTGGCATTTTCCACCAATTATTGTCCTATTATAATAATAATACCTACTAGCAGCAAAACCTGTCGGACCACAGGTATCGAAAAGGGTTGAAAGAAATTGTTTAATAATCATATCAGAGAGTTATATAGACCCTTTAGGGTGCCAATTTTAATATACTATGCCTATATATCTCCTTGTCCTATAAAACGTTAAGTACTTGTTCCGTTTTATCTGAAAAATATTTGTAAGGAAACTTAAATGGAACTTTTGCAGGTTGGAGGTAGAATTTAGGGCTAAAAACTCTTCAACCAAATGTTCGAACGATGCGATGATAGACTAATGAAGCTATTTCGGGGATGCACCAGGAAAACTATAAAATTTGGGGAGGGGGCAAATCCTCATAGGTATTTTTATAACAATATAGGAATGAGTCAAATTTCGAAACAAAATCAGATTATGGGTTATGGACACATGGATCGATTAATGTTTCATCAAATACTTCAATGTAACATTTTTTTTAGTTTAAATGAAAATTTGGATCAAAAGGAATCTAGGTAATCATGCAATTAGTATAGTATACATAGATACGTATTTCCTCGGTAGCGCGCGTACCTACCTAAGTACCTATATTTTTCGATAAATTTCTTATGCTATTTTTTTTATTCTAACAATCAAGCAATGGTGTTCAAATTCAGACATAATTCCAGATCGGAGTTATAATTTAAATTGAAAACAGCGAACTGTTATGGACGTAAAATATATTGAACAAAAGTTTGTAGTCTACAACACCAGTAGGTAAGGTGAGGTATGAAATATTTTTTTAACAAAAAAAAAACATATTATTGTTGTTATGATCGCATATGTAGGTAGGTATTATTATTAATATTATGTAAATAATCATGTAGGTAAATAAAATGCAGTAGGTACTTAGGTATATAAAACAGCTGCTGTAATCAACTCATAAAAATCTATGGATCAACTTTACTCGCTTACGTACTGTTACCGCCATCTGTAGAAAAATTGCATAAGTTTTACCGCGAAAAGTTAGTGTTCATCTTACACAGCCTCCTTACTCCGTACAGCGCACAAAATGCTTTTACTGGTATACGGTAGATGGCTTATTTGTACCGTTCTTTCGAATCGTTTATCCATATTTATTTTATTTTATGCTAACACAATCCTATGGGTAATAATGACTATTATTCTGAAACGAAAAACAGACTATTGAGATGCGTCATATCCAAATTTTATTGAGACTTTTGACATTTCTGTATTCTGAAAATGTTTTATCCAATACATTAGATTCGTAACTACTGGCAACTGATTGAGTTCTAAGCACGACCTTCTTGGGTTGAGTTGGAACGTGAGTTTGAGAATACCTACCAGTCATTAGAACAGTGATATGTTATGGTAACAAATGAATTGAACAAATGATATGTTATGGTGAATTTTTTTTATAACAGAAAACTATCAAATTAACGAGAAATTGTCTTATATAGGTAAAAATACCTACAATTTATATTAGGTATCATGTATTGTGTAGATTTTTTTATGCAATAGTGAAAAAGGTATCTGCCTTTAACGGAGTTAGGTAGATGAGTTCCTACCAACAAAATTTTCCAGTTTAGAACTTACTTTCGGCTACACTTGCGTTGACGTTTTAGTCATTTTTTTAGAAACCTTTCACCGCAGTTAATATTGATTTAATATTGATTCGAGCACTTTTCTCTTAATTAAGTAATGGGCTTGTAACCTCGCCTGAACGGATTTCCGTTCAGGCAAGGTTACAGCAGTGCCATATTTATTCATATTAAGTTAGTAAGTAAGTGTAAGAGTAAATACATAAATTAATAGATGCCAAATGGTGAGCGGCATGTAGGTATACGTGAAGTTATCACAACATAATCAGTCATCAACAAAGAAGGTCAAAAGCCCTGATGGGGCGCTAACTCATTTCTTCCACTGCTGACGAATGTCTCCCCTAATCAGATTTTGGAGGGGTAAGTAGTTGAACAGTCACTGAAAGCGATTTATTAAGTCCCGTAAGGGTGAAAACACAAAAAACGCTATTCCGACCAGCAGCGCCGGTCGGCGCGCCGACTCTATGCATTTGAATGGGCATACGCACAGCAAAAACAGGAACCCGCTTTCCGGCATGCCCATTCAAATGCACTGACACAATAGAAAAACTCTTCGCGCCAGTCGTCGCCGCGCCGGTCGGAATCAGCGTTCTTTGTGTTTTCACCCTAAGCCTCATTTTGTTTTCTAGCAGGGGTATAACGTGCAGAGGTGAGTTGGACTAGGTGTTTTTTTGCCATCATCATATTATTATTATACCTACTCCTTGCTTAAAATAATACTTTGATAAAATTAAAATTTTGATATTTGAAACATATTGTGTGCATGCTTAGATTGTAGTAACGTGCAAAATTATGATATTCCTACTCACCCTTTTTTGCTTACTATTATAGTACAGGTATGCCTGTTCTGTTATAGAATTTAAAAATATTTTAAGTATTTTTACACACGGAGCTAGGTATTATATATATTATGTAACGTAACTCCCCGATGTCACAGAGTTACAACAGAATATTATGACAGTTTAAAAGAGAGAATATTCCACTCGGAACATAACGGCCGGTGTATGTATATTATAAAAATACATAAAATTATTCGCAGCGACTGGGCGCAATCTGGGTGCTTACATTTGAACGCTGCATGGCCACTGTAGGCTGGGCCGCTGGACTGTGAAAAAAAGTGCTTCTGATCTTAATGTAATACTGAGGATTTGTTGTCTTATGATGTATTATGACTAGGTATATACAAAACTTCATGACAAAATAACGACATCTTCTGTCTCCGGACGAAATAATCCAATACCTACTAATTGATATTTTCATAATAATCATGTAACACGATAAACACCTTGTTTTTTTATTAAACCGCAGCTTATTCAAGTTCCTACTTAATTAGGGTAATTCCGGGGGAGATGGCCGTACGGGAGAGATGTCCAATCGAAAAAACTCCATGTAATAATTGAAAAATGGAACTGATTTCTATTTATTTCGTTATGTTTTGGTTACCGCTATAATGCGGTGTTCAGACGGGGCGATGTAAGGCCAGACGATTTCGCTTGCATAAAAAAAATATCGCTCGGTCGCCCATTGATCGTCTGATGTGTTCACACGAGTCCACCGACATACATTCAATCTGTCAGGTGCGCTGATTGTTTTAAAAATGGCGGACGTCGAGGTAGAAGTCGCGGAGTAATTGGAGTTAGTTGAAAATATTGTTTTAGACGATATACAAAGACTCCTAATTGAGGAAAAATAAAAAAAAACGCAGATATTGGGTGCGGAATTGGATTCTAAGGAGAAATAAATTTAGAGCAGTGCTGTCAACTGTCAAGAAACAGAACATACGGACGCCGCGTATATCTGCGCATGCGTGAATTGTTCCACCAGATACAAAAGTTGAAAGGCGTTCAACTTGAGGCGATATCGCTTTCAATCATTTTTATCGTTTCAGATTTATCGCCAATCTGTTCACACGGTTCAACTGGCTGGCGATATTTTGGTGTCCTGGCGATATTCGCCCCGTCTGAACACCGCATAAATGTCATTGGTTATTTATCAAAAAACAAAACAAATAAGCGAGAAATTTACCTTTTTATTTAAATGATATGTTCGATATAAGATAAAGGGTTGACATATTAACTGGTCATATAATGGTTTTGATTTTTTTTTTCCATTTTCGTGATTTATTTGAGAAGTAAACACCTTATAAGTTTTGTAACCTCAATATTGCCGACGAAATCGACATGTTGAATGAGTTACCAAAGGCGGCCATCTCTCCCGGACAATCGGGAAAGATGATCATAGTATTTCAGGGAGAGATGGCCGGAAACTTTTATTTAATTTATTTATTTATTATGATCCAAAATGGTATTTTTTTAAATTTATTTATTTTTCCCGGATGCCTAACAAATATCGGCGAAATGTGGCTAATGGTTGAGGTGCTTGCCCTGGAAGATAAACTAAATCAAAGGTCGGTCTATAGGGCCTCTATAATCTATGACATTAAAAGAAAAAATACTAGAAAGGAGGTTAAAACAAAGGCATTAAACAAAAAGCCGATAGGACTATCCTCTACTTTTGGTGCAGACAACGAAAAAAGATCGAGTAAGCATACAAAAAACATGCAGTCAAGAGGTTTTTCCTTGAAAATTGGTGATACCGTTGCTTGTTGCTTTCAAGCGCGCTCAACAATAATTAGGAGATAAACAATCAAGTAATTCCCATAATTTTTAATGACACCTCTAAAAGTGAAGATGATAATAGAGAAAAAGATAAGTGCAGAGGTTGTGGGGATAATTATTACTCAAAACTGCTAACTGAAGATATGTACAATCCAATATTTTCATTCTCTGGGTGTATGAAAATTTTAGAGTTCGAAGAAATTGTCTCGTACTGCGGCAATAATATAAGGAAGCAGTTGCAAGATCACGAGGGCAAAGAAAAAGTAAAGTACTGGCCTTCTCTCCCCGACCACTATGGCCATCTCCCCCGGACACCCCGGGAGAGATGGCCAGTGCTAGATTTTTTTGACGGATTAAAATGACATACTTTTTGTTCTTTTTTGGTTATTAATCCTTGATTGTATAGAGTGATAATGAAAGTTATATTTTTTATAAAATGCAATGTTTTATTCATTATAGGTACCTACCTACTTTCTTCACTATAGACTCTCAAAGTTACTACCTAATTTAATAGGTAACACAAATTTGAAAGAAAGTTTATGAAATTATGTGGTGCATTGATGGTATTAATTAGCATTGAAATCTTTTTTACTCGACGCATCTTTGCTTATACAATAATTATTCATAATCTTACATATCTTTTTTTATAAGCCCTGCACTCGTTTTCGAGTGATTCGGCAGATAAATAGTTACATTTTAACCGACCACAGACCTTGAAAGCCTAGTGATATAGGCGTGGACTTCTGAGCACGAGGTCCCTGGTTCGATTCCCGGTCAGATCAGTGTTTTTTTACATGAAATTTGTACCCGGGGCTTGCCTGTATCAGATTGGATGGGATCGAGTGACTGGAAAAAAATGCTTCAGGCAATAAGTTCCGCCAGCTATACTGAGACCTATGTATAAAAAAGTGTTACTTTATTTTAGTGTTACTAAGGCAATAAGCCTGCCAATTGGGTATTATTTTGTTATCAAAAAAAGTGTTTATTTATTTATTTACTTTTACATATCTATATATCTTCAAAAAGAAGGCAAGGCTTCTGTAAGTCTTCACAGATCTTCCAACTGGTTGCGATTGACAGGGCAAATGCAAAAAACTGAATTTATACATCTTCGTCATTGTATGTAATGAATGCCGTAATATAATATATCTTATAAAATACCTAGGACTCCATGGTTCAAATTATACAAACTGAACAAACGCGACACTTCAATTATTTCAAGATTGAGACTGGGGCACTGTTTGACTGCTCAACACCTTCACAGGATCGGAATCCTACCAGACCCGGGGTGTGAATGTGGTGAGGAGGAACAGTCGATTGACCACATACTCTTGGCTTGCCCATTTAGAGGGTGTGGTGACGTATTTATTGAGGGAATTTTCAGGGACCCCTCAGTTCTATTTCTTTACTTTCTATGCGTCCGCGGGACTCTTACGGTTATATTGCAAATTTTCTAAAAATACACAATATTAAAATATAGTTTGGTTTAATAATTTATCTGATCTCGAATAACTTTTATATAATACAAACTATTTGATTAATAATGGCACAAATCACTCTTTGAGGGTGGAATGCCTAATTAATAATAATAAAAAAAAAAAAAAAGTTTTCTCTTGTTTGAAAATATTGGTTGTTGTCTAAAATTGCATTATTAGATTTTATATCATGCAGAACTGCATATTCCGTCATTTTTATGACATTCAAAACTTAAAAAAATATTAAGTTAAAGTATTTCTCGTTTATTTATACCTACTTCAAAATATTATGAATCATCTTTTATAAACTTTGAGCTCAATTCGGAGGCAGAAAATAATATTTTGCACTACTACTATTACATAATCAATAACGGGAAATTTTTTTTGCGGCCCAGCCTAATTTGTCTAGTTAAGGTATACTAAAAATGATTGCCTGCATATTGCATTTGTAACACAAACGGTGGAGGTAGGTTATCCAAATAAATGCGCCTGCGAAAAGCAGTTACGAAAATTAGTTTTTAAAAATATCAAAAACATATACCTATTCATTTATTTATTTTATTTATTTACAAAAATTACATATTTTATAACTTAAAAATATTATGAACATAAAAAAATATATAGATTAAAAATAGGCTTTAAAGCATGTTTTATCTACGTGAATAACAAAAAGTAGATGTATAAAATTTTGTGGGTATACCTACAATAAGCTCGTTATAGCTATGTCCTGAAAAATAAGGCGTATTCAACAATGAAATGAACAAAAATCATCATGGAATTTTTTGCTTAAAATTCATGAAACGGCGTACATATTCCACCCAAAAGATAACAAAGTAATTAGTATTCCTTGTACGTCAAACTTCAATCGGATGAACTCATACAATGCTACCTACAATATTTCAGTAATAATCCGGGATTATCTGCAAAATCAATCATTTATTTATCTTGATATCGTGATTACATATATTTTTTATATTACCTTAAGTTAAAGTTATAGTCTCTCTTCAAAATTATGCGTTAGTTAGAAGAGAGAAACACAATATTTAATTTCAATTTTCCCGGAGGTCTATAATAAAAAAAAATTAAAAAATCAAAATTATCTTTCTACAAGCATATATACCTAATCTACAAACCTACAACCCATCTTTATTGTTATTGCAGAATGCGCAGAGCCGTAAAAAAACCTCTGGAATTATAAAATTCTGTTTTTCGACCGTAAATTCTTGGTGGAACATACCTACTTTAAATTATTATACCTACTTTAATATATTTTTTGGACTTGTTTTTGAACTCTGAAATTGTTTAAAAACACACCTTACAAGATTTACATAAATATATTTAAAGCTTTTAAAAAGTATTTTTTGTATGATCTTCAGAGAAATACGAGATTTAAGTAAAAACAAATAGGTTCCTAGCTATCGTTTGAAAACAACATCCATAATGTGAATGTTGCGTAGAATCATAGTGTTAGGGTATATTATTTTATTTAACCAAATTAATCTTGAGACTGAAAAGTACAAATTATATAACTATGTATCATATTTTTATGAAACTCTGTATGTTAACATTCAGAGATTATAATTCACATTATTTATTGTACAAGCTTTCATTTTTATTGGACGCGTAAATAAGCAAATTTTTATAAATATCCTGATGTATTTTAATGTATCCTGTTTAACAGATGCCCGCCATGGTAGGTAAATATGAAAAATAAGAAGAAGATAAAAGAAGCTGATGGTCGTCCCCGCTGCAGTATGGGGTCGCGCGTTGTTGTAAAGACAACAACGCGCGACCCCATACTGCACAACAGACAATCTCCAAGCTGCGAGAGTTGCGATTGGAGGCTCTCCCTTAACCACCATATTCACCAGACCTTACACCTATCGACTATTACCTTATTATAGAAAATTCGGAAAACCTTTTGGATAACCGTGAAAAAAAATCAATTACGGAGAGACAGTACAAAATGCCTTTGAAGAGTTTGATGCCTCCCGTTGAGCTGATTTTTACAAGAAAGGCATCAATAAACTACCGCTGCATTGCCAAAGATGTATCGATTGCATGGGTGATTAGTTTGAATAACAGAAATAAAGAGTTGAAAAAAATCTACTTTAAGTTTTTCATACAAAACATACGGCAATTTCATAGGTAAAGACGTAATATTTAATTTTTTGTTACATAACACAAACATTAATAATGAAATGGATTTTTTTATGCAATCAATTACCTACATAATAATTGAAAAAAAAAACATAATATTGAATTGTAATGAAAGAGAAAATATTCTAATTCATTGATTTTAAAATTATTATTCTCACCATCTTTCGAAGACATCTTCTTCAGCTAGTAGCTGTATTACTAACTCGATCCAGGTTTGTTCCCAGTATGAAGCATGTCCACATAGGATCGCCACGAAAATTCTCCAAGGCTCTTTATCTTGTGCCAGTGCACAGCTTAGACCAGTGAATCTTGTAAACTCGTAGAAACCGCATGATAAGGTTTGGTAACTATACATGTTTCAAATTCATGTAAATTCATAGGTATTCTATAGAGCAGAGGTACTAATGTAGATGTTCACTAACGTATCATAGAAGCATGTTAGCATCAAATTCAAATGTCATCTTAGAGAGAGTTATCTAGACCAATATAATATCTGCGAGGAGACTTTGGCATTGGGAATCACGTCACATGTGCCATATTAATCTTGCTGTGTGAATAAAGGAACAGATGTAAGGTAAAAATATATATTATATAAAGGTATATAAAAATATACCTTTATATAATCTTTGGATGTTCTCTTGGGAGCTGAAACGTAAATGTTGAATACGTGATCTTCAAAATATTATAAACATTTTTTCCTTTGGTGGAAAATTCTTTTTCCATTCAAAAGTCGAACATCAGTAATGAATTTTTAGAGTCATTAGTTGTTAGATAATTCCTGAAAAATATCTTGTTATATTTATTTTGATACTAGGTAGATATATAATTTATTATCACAATAAACGTTGTGTGTGATTTATTATCTCTCTTTATTAACTGACCTCGGTAGCCAAGTGTTTAAAATTCAGATCAAAAAGTCCGAGGTTCGATTTCTCGTCGATTCAGTGTATTTTCACTTTAAACATTTCTACCCGAGACTAGCCTGTCTCAGATTGGACTACATTTAAATGTCTCAGGCAATAAAATTCCGCCGGCTACACTAACACCTTTGTATAGATAAAGAAGTGTAAATTTACTCATCTTCTAGGTATTCACCTGTATTAGCCCCGTTTCCCTTGGGCATCGCATCACGCTTGAATAGCTGGACTGAATTCGCTAATTCTTTTTTGTTGTGTTTATATACTGTTATCGGGAAAAGGTTTTGAAAGAAAAAAAAAGATAGTTTTACGGAACATTAGAAAATTTAAGAAAACTTTACTTATAGGTAACTATACCTACTTGAAGGAAAAACTTTGTAATGATTTTAACGGAAATTGCGCCGACGGATGTGTATGAAATTTAGCACACTTATCTATACTAATATATAAAGAGGAAAGATTTGATTTTTTGTTTGTTTGTTTGTTTGTTTGTTTGTTTGTTTGTTTGTTTGTTTGTTTGCTTCGAATAGGCTCCAAAACTACTGAACCGATTTGAAAAATTCTTTCACTTTTGGGAAGCTACAATATCGGCGGTGAACATAGGCTATATTTAATTTCCAAAAAAAAGTGGGTAACCTACGAAAACTTCAATAATGTAACCCAAGGTGTAAAAAATTTACCTAAAATATTCTTTTTATCGCGAACGCTGTGAAAACTAATGATGATAGAATAAAACAATGTTCTACAATTTTGTAGAAGACATCATTATTTACAAAAAGTATCGCGACAGCATATGTCTAACTATTATAGTTATGCCACAATAAGTGTTTTTTTATTTAAAAAAACCCAATAAAATGTCACCTTTAGAAAAAGCTCTTTATTGGTATCTTGGTATTACTCCTTATTAAAATAAATTAGTTCATATTCAAGTCTGCTTCAATATGTTTGTATAACTTTTTGAATTATTCAATTCGGACATTCCATTCGAAAGTTATCACGAGTTTAAAAATGTGAGTATTGGGAAAAAAAAGCATAGTCTCTTATCATCTCAACTTATCCGATGCAGAGTGCGTATGGGAGCCGGGGAGGGCTGAGGGGAGTCGTGTCAAGTTTAGTAGAAATACCGCGCAAAGTAGTCACGGTGGTAAAGTGACGTGACACGATACATTGCAATGCAATTATTCCAACATATTTATGCTATAAAATATTTTGAAAAAGTTAGGGATCTGTCTGAAAACTAAATTATTTTTAAGTATCTATCTACCCGTGCGAAGCTGGGGAGGACCTCTAGTAGTTTATATAGAGAAAGGGTGATATATGCTAATATTTTTTTAAAATTATGCATAAAAATAGATAAAATCAATTAAAAAAAACATTACAAACATTACTGTAATGCCTGTAATGTTATGTATTTGATACTCACTCACACTACCACAGACTACTTATAGGTCATCAACAAACAAATGTAAAGTGAAAAGCGCCTCTTAATAGGCGCAGAAAGCTTTTTGAAAGCGGTATATTCAAATGAAAGGTGTAGCTGGAAATGGTGGGATATAAATAGAGAATAAATTATTATTGTTTTTTTTCTTTAATATTAATAGAAAAAACTTTTTACATATCATATTTCAAATTTGACATATCCATGCCATTGTTTTTGAAAGAAATTTTTAAAATAGCACACGCCAAGTTTTTGACAATTAAATCTTAATAATGTTCAAACTTATAATTTAAATAAGTTATGGTCGAATTTCGAGCACTGGTCGGCCACTAGTAACTATAAATTTTTATATTTTTAAATTTTAATTGGCATTTGATAGTTCAAATATCTTCAGATATAATAGAAAGTTGTTCAAAACATTTTCTGAATAATGTTTGCGTCGAGAAGTTGGCAGTTAGAAGGTACCTACCTACCTATATTCTAAATAAATTTGCTCCTTTGAAAATGATTTGAGAAGATGTTTACAGTATTCCACGTGTTTGTTCAATATAAAACCTGAACAGGAAGAATAAAAACGTCGGAACATTGTGAACGTTTTATTTCACGTGGTGAATTGGGAGGAGTCGTGTTATAAAGTAATCCAAAACATAATTAGATTAATGCTAGAAGATACGAGAGTGAGCGAAAGAGGAGAAGCGCGGAGTTAAAAAAAAGGAGAATGTGATAAAAGGCTGAGGGAAATAATACGCAATGCAGGGGTGACATTTAAGCTCGAAATAATAATATGACATCCCCATAGTTCTGTATCAAACCACCAAGTTGTAATATCACCCAATGCTGTTAAGAAAAATACTTACGTTTTACCTAACGATATACAGGTCAAATCTCGTTATAACAAAATAATATAATATGTAGGTACTGTAAAAAACGCCTTTTGATGTTCGTACTTTAATTATTATTATCTCACACCAGTGCAGCGCCAGCGGTTCGCTCTATATGTAGGTACCTAATAATAATAAAAGGGTCTTTGATTTTTTTTGTCCATTGTTAGACACACAGTCTGCAGGTAACACTATAGATTTTTTTTGTTAATGTGAACGAAGATGATTGACCGAACGCAATGACATGTGCCTTATATTTATAAAATTAGAATTACGCTAATGAATCAGAACTGGTATTTATACTATTAGCGATGTTTCGCGGTAGCGTTAATCGAATTCATATACCCTGATTTTTGATATCAAATATTATAGACACTGCGGTGTGCGCATCTCACGATTTTTTATTGACCTCTGATATCGAATTTTATAGACACTGCAGTGCGAACATGTATTTTTTTGAAAGTTGACCCATAAATCTTTGATTAAAAATTTAATTATATTGTTTTATTAATATTTTGACACATCAAAATGATGTTTTATCGCAGTATTTTGAAGATCACTATATAGCTGATCAATTTAGATATAAAAAGGGATGTTTTTGATAGCTTAAACACCTTGTATCCACGTTACTAGTTTAAATATCATGTTACACCGATTATTTAATTGTAAAATAATTAGTTTCTTGCTTTCGTGGTAAATTATGATATATTTAGTCATTATTAATAGTTTAAAACATAAATACACGTATTTTAGGAAGTAAATTGAATTTACCTATTAGAATTAAATACTGCGTAGTTTGTGGAATAAAATTAATGCGCAATTAATTAAAAACTGCGTAGTTTCTTGGATCTGAGACAGTGATTGCCAACTGGTGAAATATGTTCAAAATATTGTATTATTATTTTTATTGTAATTTGTAAATAATGTACTTTAATAGTTATAAACTAGGTTAAACTATCACTGAAACTCTGTTTTTCCTAAATAAATAATAAAATGTATTAAATAATCCAAAATGACCAGAATAGAGAAACTATTGTAAGATCATGTATGTAAAACTTGATTTAATTGATAAACAAATTGTATAGCTTTGTTTGATTGTTCAGTAAGAACATATTATATGCAAATTTACATCGAAATAATCAATTTCGAGATGCCAGTTTTTTAGTAAAAATTTTGTGTTGGCACTCAAGGTTATTGAGTGGTCGATTCCTTGACGGAATCAATAAAATTGTGTTGCAGACGTCCGATCCGTTTCCTATTGTGGTCGATTTTTGTACCTATTATATAAATATTGCACGTTAAACTTTTGGTGTTCTTAATCAATTATCACGAATACCTGCAACATCTCATCGATAAATGCTTAATGTTCATATGCCCTAGTTATAGATACTTGATTGTTATATACTGATGACATTGTATCTTGTATAGTTTGTAAGATATTTAACTAAATGTCCAAATTTCATAGTGAAAATTTTTGGTGAATTTTTAGAAAATGGAGGCCTGTGATTGGTCAAAATAAACAATGATTTTGATTGGTTTTCTGTTTTTGAGATTTAGTATAAATAAAGGCGCAGTTGTAAGGCAGATCATCAGTTCGAATTGTGAATTACTCGTCGGAACACTTTGGAACTCGTGATCTCGCCGGACATCTGCCTTCAGGAATACACCGCTAGTTTCATTTCTACCCTCTCATTTCCCTGGTGATCTGGAGCCTCTCTATTGGACCAGCTGCTGCCCTGAGTCAATCATCCATATTGGTCGTAGCCTTGTCGGTTACATTGTTGGTCCTTCGTCGTCGGATTGATCAGTGGAAGACTGGATGCCAGGACCTCTGCGATCGGGAAAAATGAGAGGAACGGAACTAGCTGGTGTAGGCGATTGCCAGACTGAAGCCGCAGAAAGCCCTATTGAGGGTTCTGAGGTCCAAGAGTTAAATCGTAGTGAAAGTGAAAATCCGCGAGTCGTACAGTCTACCCCAGTGGGGGGCGCGAGTGAGGTTGTGTCACGTCGTGAATTAGACAATATCAGACGAGCTGATATGGACAATATGTTGTCGTACATTAATGACGCGTTCGAACGTTTGATGGAAAGCCAAAATCAATTAAGCCAGATGTTCCTCGAGAACAGGCAAGGAGCTATTAAAAACAATTCGAAGTGCGAAAATGTCAGTGCAAGTGTTAATAGACAGCCTGAAGTTTCCTTTAATTTGGCTGATCGGGTGTTGTCCGGTACTACAGTTCCGAACATGTTACACCTCTTTTCACCTGGTGCGAGTTCCAGCACAGAGTATAATGATACGTGTATCGGTGAGCCCGGTAATAACACACTTCCTGAGCCCCGCGAAGAAAAAGTTCCGAAAACGGGTATTCAATTAAGTGCCCTAATGGCTAGGCAGACTGCAGCTCGAGATTTACCATACTTTGATGGAAATCCGCTAGAGTGGCCTGCGTTCAAGGCACAGTACGAAATCTCAACAAAGACCTGCGAATTATCCAACGCAGAAAACTTGATGAGGTTGCAAAGATCCCTGAAAGGGAAAGCTAAAGAATCTGTTAGCGGCCTATTGCTTTACCCCAGTGGCGTACGTGAGGCCATGGAAACGCTTGAAGAGCAGTATGGGCGCCCAGAAATAATAATTATGGGTATGCTTGAAAAAGTGAAGCGCCTTCCACGTTTGTCAGAATCTCCGGCAAGTGATGAATTGAACAAGTTTTACGTCACAATTAAAAACTTTGTTTCTGTTGCCGGACGTATGAAGGCTGAATACCTAAATATCCCCGGCCTTCTCGGAGAACTGGTGAACAAGCTACCATCACATATGAAGACATGGTGGATGTCATCACAACATGGAGCAGACGACAGGAGGAGCAGATCCATTGCAGATTTCTCTAGGTTCTTGAAGTCAGCGTGTGACTTACATCTATCGTGTGCGGCCGAAAAGTTTGTGAATTCGAAAAATATGCATAATAAGCATGTGGTTTATAATGTGCAAAGTGATGTGAAAACAAATAAATGTGTGATTTGTGATCAACCACATAAGTTATTTAAGTGTAAGGATTTCCTTAAATTACCCATCAATGAACGATGGGCTGCAGTAAGAAAATTTAAATTATGTTTTAAATGTCTTGATTCTAAATATTCGATCAAACATAAATGTAAAATCACTTGTAATGTTTTAAATTGTTCGGGAGGGCATAATAGCTGTTTGCATAGAGACCTTTCGAAAAATAATTCAAATGATAATTTGAGTCAAAATTCATATGTTGCCAATACATACGCCAGTAGTTCAGTGGCTTTAAAAATTGTTCCGGTTCAAATCCGAGGGTCAAAAAGCACAGCATCTATTTTTGCTCTTTTGGATGAAGGATCAAATATTAGCTTGGTATGTAACTCGTTGGCAAGCATTGTGGGACTTAACGGGGAATTACATCCATTAAAAATACACGGGGCTCGGGGTATGTGCGCGAGTGAAAATAAATCTAGGAAAGTTAATTTAACAATTAACAACAAATTTAATATAAGCGCGCATACAGTGAGCAAGCTTGGGTTGCCCGCTCAACAATATTGCGACAAGGAATGTATCAAAATGGTTACACCTCAACTATTACTTGGTCAGGATAACGCATCCTTGATTGTAACCAGGGAAGTCAGGGGGGGTGGTGATACGATAAATTCTAGAACATTATTAGGTTGGACGGTGCATGGCCGTATTAATAGTAATCATGTAAATAATAAATGTACCGTAGGTCTAGTGACACACATTCAATCTGATGAGAATATGTTGTGCGAATTGCTGAAGGAGCATTACGCAATCAATAGTTTAGGTATTTCTGGGCCCGCTAGAATTCGTGAAATAGATGTGCGCGCCGAAAAAATTCTCGCAAACACAACAAAACAGTTAAAGAATGGGCATTTTGAGACCGGTTTAATTTGGAAAAATGACTCTGTGGGTCTGCCGGACAATAGAAAATGTGCCTTAAACCGATTGTGGGGCTTAGAACGTAAGCTCGAGAGGGATCCTCAGCTAGCAATGGCATATAGCGATAAAATTAATGAATACATTACGAAAGGCTACGCTAGGGAAATTTTAAATCACGAACTTAAAATACCTAATCCTAGAAGGTGGTACTTACCACATTTTCCTGTTTTTAATGTTAACAAACCGGGTAAATTGCGTATTGTTTTCGATGCAGCTAGCAAATGTCAAGGAATATCTCTGAATGAAACCTTGTTGTCAGGCCCTGACCTCTTAGCATCACTCGTTGGTTGCTTGATGCGTTTTAGAGAAGGCCCAATTGCGGTGTCTGCTGATATTAAAGAAATGTTTCTGAGGGTAAAAATAATACCACAGGATCAACAGTCGCAATTATTCCTTTGGCGAAACAGCAAAGAGCTAGATGTTAAAACGTTTGTTATGACGTCAATGATTTTTGGGTCAACCTGTTCCCCAAGCAGTGCACAGTACGTTCGCAATAAAATAGCGGAAAATGAACAACACACACAACCGAAAATAGCGTGTAGTATTCGTGAAAACTTTTACATGGACGATTACTTAGAATCATTTAGTTGTGTGTCCAGTGCGCGAAACACAGTCAAAGGGGTTTTCGATTTATTACAGAAAGGACAATTTGAATTAACTAACTGGGCCTCCAATGAGCCCACTGTACTTGATCAATTTCCCGAAACCTTAAAGGCGTCCGCCACAGTTGATATTATACGTGCACAAAATAGCGAAAAGGTGTTAGGACTAACTTGGGATCCTAAATCAGAAAACTTCATTTTAAAATTTGATAACAGATTGAAGTACATTGACGTTATACATACGAAGAGACAGCTACTTAGTTCGGTAATGGGACTATTTGATCCGATTGGATACAGTTCTACCGAGTTGAAAAATAATTGCGTAAACATAAATGTTTACACCGATTCATCGAGAAGTTTACCTTATATAAACCGATTTTCCAAACTTTCGAGGTTAGTTAGGGCCACAGCTTGGATGAAAAGATTCGCCAATAAATGTTTAAAAATACTAACGTATTAATGACATGCATGACAAGGCCGTCTGTAAAAAATATTTTACTAAAAAGGCGTTAATAAATAGTAAAACTTTGTTTTACGGCGGGAGTGTAAAAAACGCCTTTTGATGTTCGTACTTTAATTATTATTATCTCACACCAGTGCAGCGCCAGCGGTTCGCTCTATATGTAGGTACCTAATAATAATAAAAGGGTCTTTGATTTTTTTTGTCCATTGTTAGACACACAGTCTGCAGGTAACACTATAGATTTTTTTTGTTAATGTGAACGAAGATGATTGACCGAACGCAATGACATGTGCCTTATATTTATAAAATTAGAATTACGCTAATGAATCAGAACTGGTATTTATACTATTAGCGATGTTTCGCGGTAGCGTTAATCGAATTCATATACCCTGATTTTTGATATCAAATATTATAGACACTGCAGTGTGCGCATCTCACGATTTTTTATTGACCTCTGATATCGAATTTTATAGACACTGCAGTGCGAACATGTATTTTTTTGAAAGTTGACCCATAAATCTTTGATTAAAAATTTAATTATATTGTTTTATTAATATTTTGACACATCAAAATGATGTTTTATCGCAGTATTTTGAAGATCACTATATAGCTGATCAATTTAGATATAAAAAGGGATGTTTTTGATAGCTTAAACACCTTGTATCCACGTTACTAGTTTAAATATCATGTTACACCGATTATTTAATTGTAAAATAATTAGTTTCTTGCTTTCGTGGTAAATTATGATATATTTAGTCATTATTAATAGTTTAAAACATAAATACACGTATTTTAGGAAGTAAATTGAATTTACCTATTAGAATTAAATACTGCGTAGTTTGTGGAATAAAATTAATGCGCAATTAATTAAAAACTGCGTAGTTTCTTGGATCTGAGACAGTGATTGCCAACTGGTGAAATATGTTCAAAATATTGTATTATTATTTTTATTGTAATTTGTAAATAATGTACTTTAATAGTTATAAACTAGGTTAAACTATCACTGAAACTCTGTTTTTCCTAAATAAATAATAAAATGTATTAAATAATCCAAAATGACCAGAATAGAGAAACTATTGTAAGATCATGTATGTAAAACTTGATTTAATTGATAAACAAATTGTATAGCTTTGTTTGATTGTTCAGTAAGAACATATTATATGCAAATTTACATCGAAATAATCAATTTCGAGATGCCAGTTTTTTAGTAAAAATTTTGTGTTGGCACTCAAGGTTATTGAGTGGTCGATTCCTGGACGGAATCAATAAAATTGTGTTGCAGACGTCCGATCCGTTTCCTATTGTGGTCGATTTTTGTACCTATTATATAAATATTGCACGTTAAACTTTTGGTGTTCTTAATCAATTATCACGAATACCTGCAACATCTCATCGATAAATGCTTAATGTTCATATGCCCTAGTTATAGATACTTGATTGTTATATACTGATGACATTGTATCTTGTATAGTTTGTAAGATATTTAACTAAATGTCCAAATTTCATAGTGAAAATTTTTGGTGAATTTTTAGAAAATGGAGGCCTGTGATTGGTCAAAATAAACAATGATTTTGATTGGTTTTCTGTTTTTGAGATTTAGTATAAATAAAGGCGCAGTTGTAAGGCAGATCATCAGTTCGAATTGTGAATTACTCGTCGGAACACTTTGGAACTCGTGATCTCGCCGGACATCTGCCTTCAGGAATACACCGCTAGTTTCATTTCTACCCTCTCATTTCCCTGGTGATCTGGAGCCTCTCTATTGGACCAGCTGCTGCCCTGAGTCAATCATCCATATTGGTCGTAGCCTTGTCGGTTACAGGTACCTATTAGAATTTTCTGTCTTCAATAGCTTTGCAGAACATTTTAATGAATTATTTTATTAAAATTACAAAAACTTTGTAAATTAAACTTGTTATGGCTAGGACATTTTCGGAATAATTGTGTTCATCATCAGTAGCCAATACATAGATATTATCGAATATTTTTTTTTATTATTATCATAGACCTCCACCCGGACTTGAGTGATTTTGGATACTATCGAATATGTAACAACTAATAACTAATTATTGAGAACAAGAGAGCAACCAAATTTTAATGAAATACAAGATATTTATTCAGAATTGAACTTAACCCGATTCATACATTAAGACATATATGTATGTGAGAGAGGTTTATTATATAAAAATTAAAAATTAGTTTTTTAAAGTTTTTTTTTTCCATTATAAATTTGTTATAACGGGATCCGACCGGTAGAGATCCGTCTGGGCGTTAGGTGAAACCCTACAAAATGTTATAAAAACTTAATTACAGATTAAGGATTGTGAAAATATTATATGGATGCGGGTTTCGGGACGAAAATGATGGATCTAGAAAGGTTTGTAAAAAATTATCGCAAATATTTATAGCCTAGATATTTTTTTTATTTTATCTAACAATGGAAATCCCTTTTTGATCGCTGTAATAAAAATTCACCACTCTCTATAAATAAAGGTTATTGGATTTACGCCTCGGATTTTTTTGATTTTATGAAAAAGATACAAAAAATTTTTGAGCGGTATTGTTTTTACGCAAACTTGATGGTTGATCTGAAAATAAAACCAATAAATTTCAGAACACAAATATTTGATAGGAAGATACTTAAGGCTAAAAATACTAAAAAAATATTTAAAGAAAAGCGGAATAGAGGTTAAATTCGACACATAAAAACCTAAATGACGATAAGTGATCGATTTAGAAGAACGAAAAAGGAAAAAAAATCAATTCAGAAGACATCTCTAGATTAAACGAACGGATAGAAGCGCAACCGGCTAGAACTGTGGTACCCAGCACTGTTAGATTAAACGAATGGATGGAAACGCAACCGGCTAGACCTGTGGAACACAAGATCGTTAGATTAAACGAGCGGATGGAAGCGCAACCGGCTAGAACTGTGGAACACAACATCGTTAGATTAAACGAACGGATGGAAGCGCAACCGGCTAGAACTGTGGAACACAACATCGTTAGATTAAACGAACGGATGGAAGCGCAACCGGCTAGAACTGTGGTATCCAGCACTGTTAGATTAAACGAATGGATGAAAACGCAACCGGCTAGAACTGTGGAACACAACATCGTTAGATTAAACGAACGGATAGAAGCGCAACCGGCTAGAACTGTTGTACCCAGTACTGTTAGATTAAACGAATAGATGGAAACGCAACCGGCTAGAACTGTGGAACACAACATCGTTAGATTAAACGAACGGATAGAAGCGCAACCGGCTAGAACTGTTGTACCCAGTACTGTTAGATTAAACGAATAGATGGAAACGCAACCGGCTAGAACTGTGGAACACAACATCGTTAGATTAAACGAACGGATAGAAGCGCAACCGGCTAGAACTGTTGTACCCAGTACTGTTAGATTAAACGAATAGATGGAAACGCAACCGGCTAGAACTGTGGAACACAACATCGTTAGATTAAACGAACGGGTGGAAGCGCAACCGGCTAGAACTGTGGAACACAACATCGTTAGATTAAACGAACGGATGGAAGCGCAACCGGCTAGGACTGTGGTACCCAGCACTGTTAGATTAAACGAATTACGTGGTACTGTGGTACCCAGCACTGTTAGATTAAACGAATGGATGGAAACGCAATCGGCTACAAAACTGTCGCAGGTCTACAAGTGTCTGTTAGGGCTCTTTTACATCAAAAAAAAAATCAGGAGTCCATGAAATAAAAATAACATGCGTTTTATTTTTTTGTTTTTTTTTTTTTTTTGTTAAAATGTTTGATATTTAAATCTTTCAAAATGAGTAGAAGACATTCTACTCAAAACAAAAAAAAACAGTGTAAAGAATCAAAGTGATAAAATAGGAGACGAAATAGCAGTAAAATAAATCCTTGAATCTATAGAAAGTAAGAAGAGTAGTTTGAAATGATCTAGATGAAAGCGCATCTTCAAATCAATACGCATATTCTCATATGGGCTATTTTTTATCTCATTTAGGTGGGTAATTGTCGAAAATAAAATAATAGAGGAAGTAAGTGAGTGAACCACGAGTAAAATTGAAAAAAAAATATCCAACCCTTGTGCAATAACAATTCTGTTCCATAACAACTTTGAGAGAATCTGGCAGACCTATAATGTCTCAACTTGTTCATCTGGCTCCTTGATATTTTTACTATTGTGAAATTATTATTAAAAGGTATACACATCATCATTCTCCCTTTAAGGCCCCCTGCACACCGCAAGTCCCGGAGGAGACAAATCCGAAGGGAACCAGTCCCACACGAAACAGACCCTCTAGTTCGATCGAAGAAATCAAACCGAAAAGCCGCCCCCTCACATATCAAGTCCGCTGCGGATCTTTCCAAACCAACCTGCAATACGAGGGGACTAACCCCACTTGGGAGCATAGGGAGGCATCAAGAGCTCTCCATTAAGGCGTCCAAGGCTTATGATGCCTTTACTGACCGGTTGAGGTTTAAGGACGTGAGGTGGTCAACCTCTCCTCCTGCCTCCTATAGGATGCTCGAAAAAGTAGCAAAAAGAGCAGAGGTGCTGTTCTTAGCCGGCAACCCCTTGGCAAACACAATTATTTATAAATACTTTATCAACTTTTGGAGGGGGAGGGGGGAATTGTGCGGAGGAAATTGAGTTTTGAAAATCATATAAGTTGATTTTACCCTGCTCTCCCCAGCCAGTTCTACGGTACGGAGAAGTTTTATATACAAGTGTTCAGCCTGTCCAAATACCTTTCCAAAATTGTCTAGCAGCTCTTATTCTATAACTTTGGTTTGGATTTGAGAGACACATACTTACGCTCTTGGGTGCCCGCAGAAAATTTTCTAAGGGGGGGGGGCAAAGTATTTCTTACAGTTTCTTTATTTTAACATGAAGTGATTTAAAATGCTAACATGAGGTGATTTTAAAAAGAGGCTTGCCCCCCCCCCTCTATTGCCCTTACCTACGCCGCGGACGCCCGATATGCTTTATCTGAGAAGAAAACTTGAATTTAGTAAGAAAGTAATTACGTTATATTAAGGATTTAATTTAGAAAGTTTCTATTCCTTCGATAAAAATAACTAGGAAATATCACACCCACGCATAATCAGTGAGTAAGTTCTATTTTTGGTTTATATTTGGCACAAAAACTTATTTCGTGTGGAATATAAAGAAAACAATAACTCAATATGGAATAAGATAAATATCGGATGGCAGAACGCGTAGGTGAGTGTGTTATCATAACATTACGTCTGGGTTCATACGTAATATAAATTGTTATTAGATGTTATGTAGTCGTATGTATGAAGATAGAGGCAGCCTCAGGATTAGCCGGCCCTGTGCTGGATACAGGGGTAAGTGGAGGGCTGGAAGCGCCAAACCAAATGCGCAGGAGAACAGGAGCCCGGTCCTGCTTTCCCATACCCGGGCCAGTTTTATCGTGAAACCCGTTGTACCAACATCCCTGGACGCGGCCCGCGCACACACACACACCCCCAAACCGCTGTCAAAACAACTTTTATTTTCAAAAAAGTTGATAATAAATTATTGTCAAGGTTTTAATATTTATTCTAAGATTGTGACCACAGAAATAAATTAAGTTTTACGAGTTTCAGCAGCGCGGCGATAAAAGTTTACTTTTTTTACTGCGAGAGTTTAGCGGGTGTTTTTTTGAAAAGCAGGGATTTGAAATAATAGTTTGTTTTCCGAACATAAAAATAAACTCCATTCGAGAGGGGTGAGTATGCTAAATTAAGTTCATTAGGGGCGTAATTTCGTACAACTCATCTCATTAAGTCTAAATTAAAATCTACTTAAGTGTTATTTAAAGACATTCTTGAACATTTCATCAAAAGCATAAAAAACTGGTCATTTTCATAAAAAAACTTATCAAAAGTTTTTATTCAAACGTTTTATTTTTTTTTCAACCATAAGAAAACGGTTATTCCATCAAATTAATAGATATAATAAAAATATTGTCCATTAGTAGGAGATTACACAAATGAAATATAAAACCATTAGTTGTTCGGATGAGTAGATAAGATTATCCATTTGCCAATGAAATGTCAGCTGTTTCACGTCGAATCGATCACCTCAGTTCATTCACCTAAGTTTGCACCATTTCCCAAAAACGCATACAAATTTAAGAAGAAAATTTTAAATATTGCATAAAATTCTAATGAAAAGTGAACGTTTATCAGATTTTGTTTAAACACGATTTTAAAGCCGGTTTCTGAAAAAAATGTTTCCACTTCTAATTATTGCATTTTTATGCCATTATAAACGATTATATACTTTTCTATAGAATTGAAAACTTTAGTTATTCTTTTATATAAAATTAATTTATTCACAATCAAATAATTTTACAATTTGTTTAGATATAGGAAGATGCCTAATTCCTTACAAAAAAAAATATTGTTCTTCATACAGGTTCATAAACTCAACAGTATCTTACAAACAAGTCATATATTCCTACCATTCAGTAATTATTTTACTCCATTATTAGGTATAAAAAGTTTCGAAATATTTGTTGAGTGTGCATATCTGAAGTCTGAAACATAATTTAGTGTCAATTTATAAAAAAATAACTTTGCAGTATTACAATAAATTACAAAGTTACAAATAATAATATCTTTGAGGAATTGATTAAGTGTCTTGAAACCATCCTAAAACTTTCATATTCTCATAAATTTAAAATAATTTGAATGTTTTAAGAACTAACTTAATTAAGGACGACATTATCCTCTTTTACACATCTTCAGATTCTCTTATCTTATCCTCATTTTCCTTATTTTTTTCTTCTTCACGCTAAGAGATAAGCGCGCAGGAGCTCTCCCCATAAATCTCAATTCAAACACGTGCTTCCTTTATTTTTATCTCTTTATTTGCTTCAGTCGTTGTTTAACACTGTGGTGCCTACCAAGAACTTCAGCGTGTTTTTTTCCTTAAGCCAATTACTTTTCAAAATAATCGTACGTATATTTTCTTTATCTAAGGAATAAATGAGGATTACAATAATCCTGATTTTGCTAACTATTGTTTCACAAGACCTATTTTCTCTGAAAACATTTTAGTAGTGTGTATCAAATTATTATTATCAAATGTTATTAAACAAAGATTTTTCTGAAAAAAAATCTCTGAAGTCACTTTACGTTGGTTACTCATCCTAATCGTAAGAGGATGCCGACTTTGAATTAACATTTTAAATGAAATTGAAATTAAATTCATCCAGAAACACGGAGCAACTTTAATAATTATTAAATTTGACGGTTACGTCACAAAACTCTTTATATCCTTTCTAAGTGAGGCCACTTATTTTCTCTAAAACTTCTGTCTTTTCTCAGATCTTCATTTTCCTTGGAAGCGGTTGCCTGTAAACCTGCACCTCTTGGGTGGTCTGCCTGTTGCTATAATGCCAGAGCCAGCTGCTATTTTTATAATCCTTACAGGATCTGCTCTCTGTGATCTCTCCAGAAAACGTCTACTACCCCATCGTACAACATAACATCGCAGGTTCTCCTAATATTGGAGTTCCTTACTTATCCCCGTAGTGTTGTTTTTGTAATGGGGTAGAGAGTCTTCATCTCTGTTATACGTAGGCGTCGTTTTCATCCTTACCGTCTCAGTTCTTGACTCTATACCATTTATCAGGATTGGTCTGATGCAGGTTTTAGAAATTTAATCATTGCTTTCCTTCAACACGTGTTTATTTTTCCATACAGTAGCTTTCAGGCATCCAGCTACAGTGGCAGCTTTATTGTTGCCTGACTTTTGACTCCTTCATGAAGGTCTCCACAGCTAGATATTTCAATGTCTAGATGCTTAACTCACCCCACATGTTCTATTGTGTCATTATCTATTACAATATTGAATTGTAGTGGCTAACATGAATTTATCATTTTACAAGTTAGGAAGTTGCCTAATCCCTTACGGTTTTTTTGCTGTTATGCTTTTTGTTTTATTTACGGATTATTTCATGTTGAATAGTTGGGGAATTGTAAAAGTCGAGCCGAAGTTAGATTGGTTTCCGAATCTTCTAGGAGAACAGCATCGTTTGCATAACATAATATGCCTATGTGCTTATTTCCCATTATTTATCTCAGTTGTAGTGATTTTATATATTCTCTAAACCACAAATATTTTCTGTTATGTTTTGATCGGATCATTCAAATTGAGAACATTGTATGATGGCTCATCGCATGGTCGCGCGATCACTTTTCAGTTAGAACAGGGCCTTTAGTAGTAGGTAAATTCACTTATTTTAATTCACTTTTTTTACTATCATAAAAAATTAAGTTTTTCATGCAAGATCTAATCGTTGTTTGTTATTTTTATATGAACTAACTTTTGTTGAGTATAAAATAAAAACTAGTAACACCGGTTTATTATAAAGCGTAATTTTATCAGTTCTTAAGTACCTATAACGAGAAAACTTTCAACGATTGTCTTTTGTTACTCGCCTCTAAGTGATATCCTTACGTCAGCGAAACTTTAGAAACACAACGAACAGACCGTAAAGTTTTATCACTTACCTTACATAGATCAAGCCACGGAGCTTACATGTTCACTGAGTCTAATTATAATGAACTCGGAGGACTGCAGGAACTCATTATTGTTCCCAATTCTGAGATAGTTGCTAGTTGATCGTGCCACGTAATAAACTACCGAACTAAACAGGTAACTAGTTGAATACGACAATCCCTTGTCAACGTTTCGCTCCGGAAAACTTGTCCGGAAATAAGTTTCGGAACTCCGGGAGGTCACAGGAAGTGCGGTGATGTCTGTTGAAAAGGGACAAGCTTCTCCAGCTTGAGAAATATATCTTTATGGGTATCAATGTTTCAATGGTCTGACATTTACATTATACTTAATCAAATAAACAAAATGAATTTCTCCTACTTAACGAGACGTATTTTCTAGGACTAGTGGTGGAACAGTGCTCGAAATTCGACCCTAACTAATTTAGATTATATAAATTTGAACATTGAACATTAGACTGGTATAGAGTGCTATTTACAATTTCTTTGGACACGATGACATGGATACGTCAAATTTTAAATGTTGATATTATGTATAAGTTTTTTCTATTATTATTAAAAAAAAAAAACAATATTAATCCATTCTCAATTTGACGCAATGAGTTTGAATATCCCGCTATTTCCAGCTCCACCATCCATTTAAATATACCGCCTTCAAAAAGCTTTCTGCGGCAATTATGAGGCGCTTTGCATTTTACATTTTTTTCTACGAAGTTGATCTTCTTTATAAGTAGTCTGTATGGAAGTGTGTGTAACAAATAAATAATATTACAGTACTGTTTGTAATGTTTCTTTTATTGATTTAATCTATTTTAATGCATAATTTAAGAAAATATTAACATTAGCCACCCCTTCTCTATATAGACTATAAGTGTGAGTAATTTCATACTCCTGCGCCCGCGCATTTTCCGTAAAAATAGTCACAAAATTTTTCATTCACGTATTAATATAGTAGGTAAGTATAGATAACTGATATGTACCGATTTGAAAAGTGCCTAATTCAAGTCTCCCTTCAGGACACACACACTTTTTCACTTAATTAGATTACAACAGATAGTATAGACAAGGCTAAATTGTTAAACCATTAGTCTGGGGGCTTAAATCAATGAACAGTGTAAATTAAAATGATTCAAACAAAGTTTAGAGCCAAATTTGTAAACCTTTATCATCTTTTTTTCTTCTTCATCGGCTTAGTAAGTAGATATCTACTACATAATAATATTATGTACCACATAAAAGATCATTTTTAAACTACTTTACGCAATAATGATGTCTACAAACATTAGTACCTACATACATCAATCAAATCTACAGAAATAACATGATATAAACGAGATGTAAACCCGGGACCCTAGCCATGTGTTAGGATGCATCGTGACATTGATGTGCTTTACAGACTATAGGTATTAGGTATAATTTCATGTAACTTATAATATTATTATCATTTGATAGATTCCCTTTGTCTAGCTAGAGTGTTTATGCACGAACTACTTCAAGCATAATATAGACAATTTATGGAAGCTGCATTGCGTTCACAAATTTTATTTGGTTGCGATGCTCTAGGGCAGTGTTCCGCAAACTTTTTGTGTTCAAGGTACACCTACCAAATCAAAAAAATCAGAGGAACACCAATGATTATTATTTTATATTTTTGCCCCCCCTCCTCCCAACCCTTTCCTTTCCCCAAACACCCATGTGGCTAGCCATTCATTGATCTTCCTAAGCAATTCTTTTTTTTGATTTAATAATATCCCAGAGTAGGCAAACACAATAGTACTTAGGTACGTATAGAGTTGAAAATCGCAATTTACAGTAGTAAGTTGTGGCAAAATAGTGATAGCATTGCAACAGCAGGCCATTACTGAATGCATTGAATGGATTATGGCCAGCTCTTCGTAATTTTTAATTTTAAAATCCGATCAGTGCATGTTCAAGAGAAATAGTGTACGAGTATGAATTTCGTACCCAGTCCATAGGTTGCAGGTCACACATAGGAAAGTAACATTTCATTTTTTCTGCTAATAGCTCCCAAGTATTTCCCTATCAACGCCGGCACTGTTTTCTTAATCGGCAGACATGACCAAACATTTCATAAGGATCCTACCACCATTGACAGCGTACCTGATGATATTCATACACACTCTTAGCGTGAAAGCTTTCAATTTTATCCAGGAGACGTTAAAATATTAGAATTCCTGCCTTCCATTCTTCCGTTGAGCTCATTTAAATGAGCGAATGTGTCCGGTAGATAAACTTTCTTTTAAACACAGATGACAAATCTGAATCACGAGCCTCTAACAATATGTGGGTCTCAATTTTTCGCGGCACAACAACTGAAGACCACGGAACACCAGTGTGCCGCGGCACACCGTTTGCGGAACACTGCTCTAGGGGTAGCTACCCTCTATCTGTATGGACCACAGTGTCGGTCGGCTGACCAACCTTCCATTGCATTACACTCTCACATACATAATCGATCTCATTTTATTATATCGTGGGTTGTATAAATGTCACTATAGGTAGGTATATAGAGACGTTATAAGAGTGTACCTATAGAATAGTGGTACTTATCTATATAATAATTTAGAAATGTTTTTTTATTTGCCTTTGACAATACTTTAACCGTATATGTGAACATCACGCTCAAAATACAAATGCTAAGATAGATATTAATATGCCCAGAGCAGTATAAAATGCTGGAGAAGGTTCTTAAATACAATTTGCTGCATTAACTTTAATATATTTAGAGCTATTTAAAAAAACTGTATTTTTTAGGATCTTCATACAAATTTCTCAAAAAGACTTTTAGAAACAAAATTACTCATGTAAACGTTGAATGGGATCTTGGTATTACGGTATGAAAATGTAATAAAATAATTGTAGATTGATTTGTTATACATGTAAATGTTATTAAAAGCTTATTATTCTCAATAAATAAAGATTTAATGAAAAAAATTGTAAAATGATTCCGAAGTTTGACAGATACAAATCACCCTCTATGGGTGGGTTGCCCAATTAATATCAAAGCAGGCAATGTATGTAGCTAAGATTCAAACCACAGAGCTCTCTCTATGAAAACTTGCAAATTATGTCGGTAGGTTCGTATAATATTTTTTTTATTATTATAGACCTCCAAAAAAAATAAAATATTATACGAACCTACCGACATAATCAGTATTTATATTATCTGTGGACATAATTTGCAAGTTTTCATAGAGAGAGCTCTGTGGTTTGAATAGGTTCGTATAATATTATGAAGTCGGTAAAACAAAAATTGTAAAAGTGTCATTCTTCTTTTTCTGTGCTTATGTCAGTAAAAATTGTAAAAGTGTCATTCTTCTTTTTCTGTGCTTATGTCAGTTAAAGTGGTATGTTAAGCAATGGGATGCTAGACTAGAATCTGTTTAATTACCTACCGATCAAGCCTGACAATCGGAATCAAAAACGTAAAGCAAGACGGGTATAAGCTAGTATAAAATATTTTACGAGTGGTACGTGAACAGAATTCTTTAATTACCTCACGTTTGATTTAATTCTGGTCTTATTACGGGGCAGATAGACTTGTCTGGGAAAAAATCTTTGAGATAAAATCTATTTGAGATACGTAGGGGTCCATCTCTTTGATAATTTCAAACGTTTTCTTAAGTTCATTCATTTTATGTCAATCGTAGGTACGTTTTTGCAAATGTCTCTTCATTTCAGTAAATGTTTTACCTACCGAACTATTTTTTATATCGTAAAACTCGTCACCAACGAATTATCCCGGTTCGATCCGTTTAGGATAAAGGCAAGAGCTTTTATCTTTTAACAATTGCCAAATCACAGTTGATCATAGTGTTTCTATCATTCTAGATTAAATTCTTCTTCTTCTTCGTGTGCTGTAATACTTCTGTCTTGCGCTATCCGGAATAACTCAATTAAATTGAATGCGAAATAATCTAACACATTCTTTTTTTTTACCCTGCACGCCGTTTCCCGAAGGGGGTAGGCAGAGAGTACGGACTAACCATTATTTCCTATATTCAGAAAAACCTCTTTCGCTTCATCCAAACGCATTACATTCCGCGTACATGCTCTTCTATTTCCTTTGCTGCTGACTTGGCCCTCCTCTAAGACGGCACCGATATGGTCGGACCATGTCATTCGAGGTCGGCCTCGTCTGGGTGCACCCATTCTTTCAGATTTATATATCATTTTAGTCATTCTCTCTTCGTTCATTCTCTCTCCACGCCCAAACCATCTCAATTTATTCACTTTCATTCACTACGCTAACATCCACTCCATTCCTTTACGTAAAGGTGTTATAAAGGTGATAATTTTCCTCATCTTATCTATAAAATGAAAACCAATAAGTAATAAGAACTTTTTGAGCGAGAATTAAGATGCTAATTAAATTGTAGCTTATTTGTTAATGGGTTAGGATTAAAGCAAAAGCTGAAAACTTCCACAAGCCATTTTTTAAGAAAAACAATTGAAACAGTTTCAAGGGTAAGATATTTTGAAGAACTAACTAAGACAATTATTGCAATTATATTGTGTGTTTCTTTCTGTAAAAAAGTGTTTATAATACCAGCGATTCTGTAAGAACTCCGCCAAAGCTTTGAATTCGCTGAAAATTATGGGAAAAACTATTTATTTTGATATACCTAAAGCCGGTATCCTCTAAAATTTAGGCGGGATCTCTTCAGGTGTCGCCTAAACTGATCGAATAACGAGGCATTCTAGGAGGATTATGATAATTTTAGCTAAACTGGTACAGACTCAACCCCATCATCAGCGCAAAGATGTTCACACTCGGAAACTATAAAAAAATACTTGTATTTTTGTGAAATATCTTACACATATTTCAAAGCGCGGTCATATTCTAAAAGACCCGTGTTGCCCGTCTATGATTAATTTGGTGCGCATAAGTGAATGTAGGTAAGTGTATAAGAAAGTTAAAAGCTTAAGGATGTAAATGATGATAAATATTACTTTAAAGTAAGTTAGTTGCTGGTTATATCTTAGAATATTCTTATAAAAGTCCAAAGCCACAATGGATAGCATGGATGTATGATAATGTATTCCGGTATGGAACTCGTGTATAAACCTCCAGTGCATGGACATAACTGCCGGCGCGGTTGGCACACTACCAAAATATACGCTAAGACTTGTCTTCTATGTGACGTCAAATAACTTTACGTGCATACTCCTCGTCATACAGCTGTAGGAAGGTAGCATCGAGCCGGCATGGGTTGGCATTGTAATTTTGAGTATTTGTTCTCTCATTAGAAACAAACTGAGACAGTTCAATCCTCTTGAAACAGTCTGAGACAGTTTACTTCTCTTGAAACAGCCTGAGACAGTTCAATTCTCTTGGAAGCAGTTTTATATACATAGGTCGATCCCATACTTTGTATTAGGTATCACTCTAGTGTAGTACTTCTTTTATTTTATTAGTGAAATCCAACACTGCATATTATGACTTTCTTAATAAGTCCAATTGCAGATTTTTATAGATGTCAACAGCAACTGCGTTGTTGTGAAAAATTTACAATTTACCCTAACCGTCAGTCGTATGGTGGAGGTATAGTTGAACATTCCCCATACGGGTATCTTCCTTTGGTTGTCACTTATGTGTAGGTACACAAAAACTTAAAGGTCCCGAGATGAGTGGAAACCACCCTGACAACGAGTGCATCTTTTTTGGATGTTTTTAAACTCCTGATTCCTATGCAAAAAGCAAGTAAGCTTGACGGCTTTAAAGATACATAAATACATATTCAATTATCTCTTATAGATTTGTTTGTCTTAGAAATATCGCTAAAGCAGTGTTGAGAACATATCCATGCATTTTCTTGAAAGATGTTCTTGTATAGGTTTAGCGATGTCAGAAATATATTTCACCTCGATACGTATTGAAGAGCTTCATTGATATTCCAGCAAAGTTTTTCATATCACGACTTCGTATATTTCGGGAGTCTTTTTACGAGAGCTCCTCTAATCCCAGATTAAGCACATTGCTATGTGAAGCTACGCGTGTAGGTCGGTGAAGCCTTCTTACATCTAAATATTGTACATATTTACCTTCGTAACCGCCAGGAACCACATTGTTCCCTAAGGGGCACTCGTTTGTTTGTCGAGTGGTTCGGACTTTATGCTTTCTTGCCTTCTAAGAAATTGGTATAAAATACATTACATACCTTTGAGTATTATAATGTTTAAGATTTCACTAGATAGAATATTTTTAAACCTCATTTTCATTAATTTATAATCATTTACATTTTATCTCACATTTTTAAGATTGGTTAAGATATTCTGATCCGGTCTAATAATCCATTCATATCTTAGAATGTTGTGTTCTAAAATAGAAAACAAAATTTAAAGACCGCGTAAAAATTGACGTGGTCCTGGCACCATCCAGATTCAAGTGTCAGTGGTGACTTCTCAAAAATTTATTTTACCTGAAAAGGTTCTCATAAAGTCTAATACACTGGATTGCAAGGGAGCGGCCCGTCCCCTGACAAGACGGCACTCTTTATAAATTATATCAATGTTTTTTGTTACAACGGTAACAGTATTAACAATGTTCTAAACTAACAAATTTACCGTTGTTAAAAGCAGTAGCGCATTGTTAGGAAAACGACCATTACGGATGTTTCAAAATTTTGCTGGCTTTGGATCCCGTAGTGATCTAAATTTACAATTAAAAATACGAACGAGATTAGTGTTATGTTAACATCGATAAGTTGGTAACTTGTCACGTGACGTGTTAATAAAATTTATGAATTGAAAGTACATTTTTGGTGGAATTATTTAAATAATACATTTAAATTGTTATTTCACAAATTTATTAAATACCCTTACTAGTTTCACAGGCACAGGTCCTTTATGGTTACAGGGTCAGATGCAAGACCTGTGCCTACGAAACTAGTCAGGATATTAAATAATTTGTGAAATAACAAATTAATTAATTGTTTCATTTAAATTACCTACCTATGCATTAAAAAAAAACTTGTCATTAGTTAGGTACATTTTTATATTTGATTTTGATACGAGTAGTTTTAAGCTAGTCTTTGTATTAGCTATTTCGAATATTGGTCATGGAGTGATCAGATTTGTACGTCAACGTTTCTTCAAACGGTCCAACTGCCAAATCAGTGAAAGAAAGAAACTACAACAATAACTTAAATAAAGGATGTAAATAATATTATTTGAGACACAATTAATCAAAACTGCTGGTTTTTGTTCATATTAATGCCTTATGATTTAATGAATAAGTTCTGTTGAAGGAAATGTTTACATTATTTCAAATTTGAATATCGAACACTTGAGACACGTATTCGTTAAAGTAATACACCACGAAGATTAATCAACATAGGTTTACAACAGTACAAGAATAAACCTATTCAGAGGTAGACAGACTAACATCAAACATCGCTCTAAAACCACACGTTAATTACCCCATTATTATTCGTATGACATTCTACATCTCATATAAATTACATAATAATGTAATGAGTTTAAGCACACTCCTTCTACTAGACGAGTCTGACATCAGCATCGAATCTACATAATAATCATGTTTTGTATTTTTGTATGTCATAGCATCAGGCCTCAAATAAAACCAAACGACACATATTTTTCTACTTATATATTTAAAGCTTTAAGACATTGTTTTTATTTTCTTATTTAATATTTCAGTTACCATATTTTCAAGACAAAATTACTTGTGTCAATTTTGCATGGAATCGTAGTAATACAGTATGAAAAAGTTATATAAAAGATTGAAGATTGATTTGAAATACAAATTGTATATTATATTACTTTCGAAAAATAAACTGGTATGTTATTTAAATGAAAATATTTTAAAAGTAGGTACCTAGTCCATTTTCAAAATTTGACATATTATGCTTTACCTTCAAGGTCGGTCGGTAAAACAGCATTCTTTATTAAATAATTAGGCATTCAGTGTTTACAGTATCTAGGCACATTGACAGACTCAAACAATGATATAGAAATAGGCTTAATAAATAGTTCAACGAAGCTTATAAGTAGGTAGGTAGATTGCAAAAATGACAACTATTTTTTCGCATTAATTGAACAGTGAAATTGAATAAATTTTAAGATATTACAGATAAAGATAATGTTTTACATGTGAGAGTTACATAAGCCTTTTCATCTTAGTATTTTAGGCAATCGGAAGCTACATTTGAACCTGTGGGGCTAGTACGAGTTTAATCGAAAGCTAATTGCACGCTAATAAGCGCTTATTAGCGTGCAAATAGTGGTCGAAAATCAAACGATCGAATCATTCCATCATTTTTGTAATGAAATATTTTCGAAACTATTTCGATGATCGTTTCGATATTCGATCATCGAAAACTTATACTAGTAGTACTGTTTTAACCCTAGATAGCTAAAATTCCTGAAATAGCATGATAAGCTAACGATTCGACTTTTTGACAATCATTTTATTTCTTATAAATTTTAATATGTCTGAATTCAAATTAAAATATTTTGAGGAAGATTGGGATATAGATACTTAAAGGTTATCATAGGAAAAAAATCAAAAATTTCGCACTCTTTGGTATTTTTTTTAAATTTAGATGACGCATATTTTTTTGTATAAAAATGGTCAGTTACACTTACAATGAATAAAAATATATATTATAATGTTTTGAGAATTCTTTCAATATAAAGAATGGAACTTAAAAAAAAAACAAAATCACCTTTATAGCATTCAATCATTTTTGTTAAAATTGGCCGAAATTCACCTCAATGTTCTCCAGAAATGTGAACTTTACAACTATTGACAATATTTTTCCTGGCATATAAAATAGAGCTTTTTGTTTTATTTTAAACTCGACTATTGCAGTCATTCTTCACTTTCTATTTAAAGATAACGAGTAAGAAAGTAACATCAAATACAAGGTATACCGGTGAAAGTCAATAAAAAGCTAACCATTCGTCAAAATGATGACTATTGTGTAGGTATTTGAAAAATGAGATAAGTTACCAGAGAAACAAAACCGCTACATGACATGGAATACCCGACACTTTGCCCGACAGTTGAAACAAAATATTAAGAATGTAATCAAACTATTATGGAAGATATGAGGTCATACATAATTTTATCGTTAGCATTCTAGGGTTAAAACTTACCGATCAAGCTGTACTTGTATCCGAATCGACAACGTAAAGCATGACGGGTATTTGCTAGTTTTGAACATTTTCAGCCGTTTCAGAATATTATTATCTCTTAGGTTGCATCTTCCAAGCGTCTTTTATAGAAACCAAGTTTCAAGCCTCCAATATAATTAATATCAGCTAGCTGAAAACATCAGCAAAGAACTTTGAGGTTCTTCAATAGTTTTAATGAGAAAAGTTAATAAAATTGTTCAGCTATTTGTTTATCTTAAGATAAATAATTAAAAATACTGAATAACGAATCCAATATAAAAAGATAGAGACTATGAAGTATGAGAATGGTCATTCTATAATAACTAGTGGTCGACCAGTGCTTGATATTCGACCATAACTTATTCAAGTTTGAACATTATTAAGGTTCCAATGTCAAAGACTGAGCGAACGCTATTTCATAATTTTCTTTAAAAACCTATGACACGCATACCTACATAAAATTTTAAATGTTGAGTTTTTACTATATTAATATATATTACAAACAATATTAATATATTCTCAATCTCAAATACATTGAAGTGTATGTGAGTATCACTTTTAATATCATTACTTCACGGTAGTGTTTGTAATGTTTTTTTTATTGATTTGATATATATATTATTTTACGCATAACTTATTCGCAACTCCTCTATATAAACTATAAGTGTGCTAAATTTCATACTTATGCGTCCGCGCAATTTTCGTAAAAATCCTGCCTGTATAAAAAATGGTTGTTTGGACATATTTTTATTAATATGTAGTTATGTTGAGATGTGATTCATTAATAGGCTCCAAAATTCATGAAAGCATATTATTAAAATGCTAAGAGAATTTTTATTTTTCCAATTTGTCACGCAGCTTTTTTTTAAATTAGTTATTTACACCAGCCTGCGATGTTGAATTATAGGTAGGTAGGTTTAAACACCATATGTAATTGGAGATAATTACACATTGCGTGAATTTTCACGATTGGAATTATGTCATTGGGACAGTTTGTAATTATAATGGGAAGTTTTTAATTGAATTTTCATTTTATTTCTAAATAATAGCTTTGCAATAATATAAAACGTAAATGTTTACATTATTCGTAATGAAATGTTAAAAACAATCAATTGTATACAGATGTATAATATACTTGTACCACATGTGCATATACCACTACGGTAATCTAGTGATAGCGTAACTTTTAACAGGCCTTATCAGGCTATTGCTACAGCCATTTCTAACGGGGCTTCATCCCATGATTCATTCCGTATTGTGGAAAGTACACCACGTAGCTGGGTCCAATAAAGCTCGGGAGGCATTGCAAACTAAGTATACCAATTCATTCTTCGCTTTCTATATCATCTCATATCTCTCTTATTCAGATGTTCCTCACATGCAATCTCAGAGGTTTTCCCAATGTCATCATTTCAAAGTTCTTTACCTACATACTTTATTTGCCCTTTTCCATGTCTTCTGTAGTTTTTAAACCATATGTTAGGGGTTAAGAGTTCTATGTTGTTTCTTATTTTATTTAAGATAGATTGTGACTCCCTGTAAGCTTACATCTTACATCATTGAACAAAAAATATTTTATGAAAAGGAAACGGAAAACCCCCTCTTTGAAATTAAAATTTATATTCATAGATAATACAATAGTTTTGTTATAGTAATGGCCTGTACACATCTGAACACACGCGGTTCATATGTGTACGTTCGCGCGTGTTCAGATTTGTACAGACCCTACAATTTAAGATATCCACTAAATTACAGTTTTATAAAACACTGCATGGAGATACTCTGCTTGTAATTGAATGGCAATAGTAATAAAAAATACACCATTTAGAAAATTCCTAACTAAGGGAACGTTAAACAGTAGGGTTATTCTCGTAGCGGTCTTAATACGCTCCTATCTTGATTGACAATATTAAAATGGCGGATTGGTATTCACAAAACAAGATATCTAGCAGATATCTTAAAAATTCGTTATGTTTGAAATATTAGTATGAAATTCTATGTAATCGGCATTCCCGTAACTATCTTATAAACGTCAAATTCAAGGGCGACCTGATTGGGATCATGTCTTAATCTTATCGTTAAGTGATTTTTAAATGCGATTGATTACGGGAATAAGGCTAGAGTATCTTCAAGCACAACTGTGTATCAAAAAATTGAAAGCTGTTCTTATACAGACATATTGTTTGTTTACTAAAATGTTTTCATTTCAATTATTTCATTCTAAGAGATCGGAAACTGGTGCGCCTTGAGTGCTCTAACAAATTGTATTTGAAAAATGGGCGTGAACTTGTTAAAAATTATGGTTTGATCTCTATCCGAGTTTATTTTGGGGAGTGCTCCCGAATAAGTGATTGCCCGGAGGAGGTCAAGTACCTAAATCAGCGCTAGAAATGCGAACAGGAAATTCTCGTGTCAAAAAAAAGTAGAGGGGTAGTGATTAATCAGACGAAGGAGAACAAAAAATATTCCAGGCGCTAAGCTCATTGGGGTTCTTTTTCAATGTGCGGAATCGTTCCTATCTTTTGTTTACTAAATATCTCCCCATTACAGTTGAAAACTTACGACGTGAGACCGAGCAATTGCAGCTTCATTTACATAATGTCTTTTCGAGCTTAGCTTTACAATACTATTACCGCGCTGCAGGAACATTCTGTATAAACTTTGTGCATTTTGCGTAGAAAGAACCTCCTTCGAAGTTTCAGCAGCTCTGACACCCAATTTTATAAAAGGAAATATATTTTCTATAAAAAAAAAACTATTTTAAATTTGCTGCATACAAAAATATTATGTGAAATGGAAATTTTTATCTTACAAATTTTAGACTAGGTACATTCCAAATATTTATGAATTCTTCTGCTGTTTTCTGCTATACTATACAAGAAAACTGCTTTCAGAAGACTTATCAAATCTAATCCACTCAAATTGACCACAAATACACTCTTTGACTCTTTCACATCAGCAAATTAGCTTGTGTCGTGAAAGATATCAAACCAACTTTTGATTTAGTCATAAATAATTTATTAGGTAGGTATTCGAATTTTAGTAGGTACATATTTTTTTCAAATTGGCACCATTAATATTTTTTTCATACTTGACTGTTGACTTGCACCTCTACTTCAGACGGCTAGGGTTTGAGTCTTATCAGGGGCGTGGGATTTTTGATTTTTCCAACATATTGAACATGTCGCAGATATCCAAGATGGGTATTTCGATGAATTTAATAACCTGAATAGTGTACGTAATTGTTAACATGAAGTGATCACACCAAAGCAGCCTTCGAAACAGCAGATAAAGACGGTCGTAAGCCCGAAGTGGATCATGTTTGAACATCAATTTGAAAAACTCTCCACGATTGAACAATATCCTTATTTAACGTAGGAACTCATTTTTTCAATTTCGTAAAAAGTAATAGTATGATGAAAGACGCATCGTAAAGTAAAAAAAAATGTAAATGAAGCAAGGCGTTCTATGGTGATTCATCCAAAACATTATTATAATCAAGAGTTGTACGTATGTAAGACGTATTAAGGTTCTCGTAAGATGCTACAACCCACGCGGAGGAGAGAGAAAGCAATTTTTAATTTCGAGTGCAGGGCCTTCTTTATATTCTCCATCAAGTAGTTACATCGTTACAAGGAGCGTTTCGTTACGAGCCTCTTAAAACTGTTTCCACTGGCTGAAATATGAATGATGGATAGATATAAAGTTATATGCCTGCAATATTAAAACAACCTTACTTCTGGTTAGCATCTTTGAAGCCTGGGAGCATCTTTATGCTTTATTATACTTTTTTAAGACAAAACTAATGATATTTGATATTTCATCATATATATTTCATCAGATATATTTCATCATATTTCATCATATTTCATCACACTGGAATAAGATTCAAACTTTTTCGCTTTCGATAGCCTATAGTTCCTTGACAACCGACTTGTGAACAAAGGGTGCAGTGTTACATTCCCGATGATGTTAATTTTTTCTTAGCGTTTTCCCCAGTGTTGTCACCTTTGTAAAACTTTTGATCCGGACACAATGTATTTGTGTTCACTTGAGGGAGCCAAGATTCATTTTCATATACAGGTATTCATTTTCATATACAAGTATTCATTTTCATAGTACATTAGACAAACTACCAGTTTGTGCTACATAAAGAAAATCATTTGGAACATATTGTAGGTAGGTACTCATAACTTATATTGGGTGATCAAGAAAATAAACTTATAGGGGAATTAACTAGGAGGATACGAAAACAGCTAACTTTGAAAAAAAAAACACAAAAAAATATCATTTAACCATTGTCGAACTATTAGGAATTAATTTACAATCATTTTATTTTTTAAAGAATGGCAAATACATTAAAATAATTGTGAAATAGTGTATAATTATTGTGAAATAATGTGTGAGGGTGAATTAAAATAAATTAAACATGTGATGTGAAACGAATAAATAAATAGTTTCTCAGAACGAGGAGGAAGAATCACAGGTCCAGCTCCAACATGGCGGCAGGTAAAGTATTATACACCTTTATTTATTTATTTTGTGTGCAGTAAAACTTCTAGCAACGAATAATTTGTAAAGAAATAAACGAATATAAACTAGCACTCGTCTTAAAATCATTCACTTGAACCGGGAGTTTCGCGTCTCTGCCATAGAATAAGCAGTTCGCTTCCATGGCTCTCCTTGGTACCACAACATTTTAAACAATGCCGACTCTCTTCGAAAGTGAAGCATAAATAATTTGAGATAATTTATCTTTTCGACCGTGGCTACTTGGTGGAACATACTTCGAACTTATTTTAAAGAAACAAAATATTTAGTTTTTTCCACAATTTTATTCAGCTAACCGGTTTTCGAAGACCGCACGTCTTCTTCGTCAGGCTAGTAGATGTTAACTAAATTACAAAAAGTTAGCTGAAAACCGGTTAGCTGAATAAAATTGTGGAAAAAACTAAATATTTTGTTTCTTTAAAATAAGTATAAATAATTTGGTTGACAACCGTATGTGATACGGTATATGATAGATTTTTTCAGTTGTAACTTATGTTTTTTGTTATAATAAATACGTTGATTTTCCCCTTTGTTCATTAAATAATAAATTAAATAAGTTTTAACAAAATTTATAAGTTGTTGAACATGTATTTTTCTTGGTGGAACTAATTTAAATAATCAAATTTAAATAAAAAACTTTTTAACTATTCCACAATTTTATTAAACCTGACATGTTTCGAAGGGGCACGCGCTTTGTGGTCACAGGTTATTTGAAACGAGTTTCACATAAACGGCGTGCCCCTTCGAAACATGTCAGGTTTAATTAAATTGTGGAATAGTTAAAAAGTTTTTTATTTAAATTTGATTAAATAAGTTTTCTTTTTTTTTTTCTATAAATTCACTTACAAATGTCTAAATAACCCTTTAAACCAACCATAATCTGTAAAATGTGTACTTTTTCTATGAAAAGATATACCTAGGAGTGGGTTCTCTATATATTTAGATAGTTTTCTAACATCAAAATATACAATTGGCAGTCGTTTCCTGTACTCGTTTGGATACCTAATGTTTGTTATCACAGATTGTGCAATGTCCGAACTTGTCCATAGATATGATTTGAAAGTACTTACATTTCGGTAAGTCTGCCTGCTTTCAGGAACCCAGCGCAATGTTCAATGAGGATTTTCCCCTCCTCCAAAATAGATATAGTTTGTATTTCTGTATCTGAACAAAAAGCACAGTAAAGCAAAATTAAGAAAATAAATGAAATAGGTGAAATGAAAAATCTAATACATAATTAAAAAGCGAGGTGTAAATTTGGCTTATTGGCTTATTCAATCGACGATTTCTAAAATACTGACACTTTTCGCTGCCTGAACAGAAAGAAAAGAAAGAAAAATCCTACGCAGAATAATTATTGTAAGGTGGACCTATAAACGAAGGTCTATATGAAGAGGTTGGTAGACCAGTGGTGTCAGTCGACGGCTTTCGTACGTACAGGGTTTTGGAGGTCGTGGGTTCTAATCCCGCGGTGCCGTCCATTTCCACGTTCACAACACAAGCTTTGCTTTATGTGAAACATGTCGAAAGTATATTTTTGTGTTCACTTTGGGTGAACCCGAATACGTTTTATAAAAAAAACAGTGGGTATTAAAATTGCGTAATTTATCTAAAAGGGAAAATACCTAATAAATTATTTATCGATGGTAAAAAGTGTGAACGAGAAATTTATCGAGATATTATTCATAGTATCAAATCCAAATTTAAATCAACAAACACGCTAGGTATGTGCAGGTAGATTACCATCTCACCTGTATTATAATACACGTACCATAGTGTTATTACTCTCAAAATAAAATAAAATGACTCATGTGTTAACATTAGTATGTACACAAAATTCTACTAAAGTGATCATTTTTTTGTGACCAGTATTGAACAAAGGCCACCCTCTTTCATTCACCTAGTTGTATGAATGTCGGACGTGAATCTCTTCCCGATGATCTCTTAATGTCATCGAACCATCTTGTCTAGGGCCTATCAACCCATCTGCGTCCTGTTCAAGACTTCCTGTACCACTAGTATAAGTTTTCGATGATCGAATATCGAAACGATCATCGAACGAGTTTCGAAAAACTTCCATACAAAAATGATCGAATGATTCGATCGTTTGATTTTCGAACACTATTTGCACGCCAATAAGCGCTTATTAGCGTGCAATTAGCTTGCGATTAAACTCGTACTAGCCCCACTGGTCCAGCAGTCTCTTCGTCCATGGTATCTGATGGTAAAAATATGGAAAAATTGAGTGTGATACAACAAAATAATTCAAGCTATTGTTCAGAATGAAAGACTGAATTACGCGTATGTCCCTACACTGAAATATATATACACATGTGTCAAATTATGTGAACCACGACGATAAATCAAAATGAAACACGCACGAAATTCATGGATTATGCATAAAATGATAATCTGTTTTGTGAAACTCGTAAAAAGTGATGAAAAAAAAATGGATTTCGCAAATATTTAATGAGACGGTTTATTCATATTATTGTACCTTTAATGAAATCGTATGCAAAATTATTCAAAATTGGATAAAAGATTTTTCACGTTTATGTTTTTACTTAAAAAAAATTACATATACCTATTATTTCGATTAAGTATATAAATATGCGTAAAATGGTCCTATGGCTCTGAAAGCAGGCCAGCTGGAATTATTTTCATGTTAATTTCTCGACTGAAAATTCCTCATGCTAGTTCTTCGACTTAAAATTGCTCTTTTCGTTCTAATTTCTCGTCTGAAAATTCCTCACGTTAGTTTCTCGACTGAAAAAAGCTCTTTTCGTTCTAATTTTTCGCTTTTAATTAAAATTATAACGCGTTGTTTTATAGTAAAGCGCATGATTTTTAGTAATCGGAATTAACGTAAGTGACAACACTGTCAAAATCAAAGTTGCCATTGATAACAACATAAAAGGACACTAAATTTAAAATATGCACAATTACTGAGCCACCCTTTTCATGCGATTGTTCGTACGAATGTTGATCTATGTATGTAAGTATGTAAATACCTGTTAAATAATCAGATACCGTGGATGATTTACTGTACAACCTATTTGAGTATTAATACTTCAATTTACTAGTAGGAAGTAGGAACGTACTTACACTGTTACTATATTTTACATTTATGGCTTAGTTCCTAGAGAAATTGAACCAAGTTAACATAATAATATATCATACTAAATTTACCAACGTATTACCATTAGGTACCCAGTTAAATCCAGTTTCAGAACGTTCATCTATTTTCGATATCAATACGACTTTATGCGTCGTTAAGATGATTAATGATAATTGGAAGACAGCCTGGATTAGTTTCAAACATAATTTTATAACTAATTAGGCATGTTCCTTAACTATTTTGATTCATTCCCATGAAGCTTATTACCAATATCAACCGCTCTTAATACGATGTTTTATGCGGCATAAATTTTGAAATAAGTATAGCGGTGAATAAATAATACCTACTATAGTCAATCTCGATTGCAGTAGGATTACCAATTTTCTAAAAGATTTAACCCTAGATTTCGGGAAAATTTGTGATTTTATTTTGCATTAAATTTGTTGAGCATTTTTACGGTTATTTCAAAACCGTTACAAATATTGGCAGGTCATTTTAAAAAATAATCTCGACATTAACAGATCGACTGACAAATAATTTTGATATTTTCACAAAACGGAAAACTATTGGGAAAAGAGAAAAAAATTCCAATAACTTATTATATTTTATAGAAATTCTATAAAATTTTCTATTTTCAACCATCAAATTCGTCGGCAAGGCTATCATTCTTATAATTATGTTAGGAAATGAAAAAATATTATTTTATTTAACAATTGTGCAAGTCATAATAAATTAATTTTAGGTACCTACAAGTTATTATTGCACCATTGCAAGAAAAGAAAAGACCTGGACTGGAGAAGAATCCAATGAACATAATCATAAAAATCTGTTCAACCCATCTCGAGTTATAAGTCTTTGCACTAACTCGACTTTCTTTTATATCATTAGATTATTGTAGTACTTTAGGGGGTAGGTACCTACCTACTAAGCGTTAGAGCCAACTGCAATTTTGAATTATAAATGCACTCATAGTGCTCAGCTCACAGTCAACACATAATCAGGAGTGGATTAGTGGCAATTCAATGCACCGTTTATTCGCCCATTCAGGATTATGTTACTTTGTAACTTGCTAATATATTAAATGGCCTGATTACTTCAACCCAATAATTAGACAATGCTTAATTTAAGTACCTACGGCTTGTTAAAAAACAGTTATAATGTTTCATTCAATAATAATTAAATGTTTCCATTTCATCACGTAGCCAATCGTGTATAAAAAATAAACATTTTTGATTTGTAGGTACTGTTTAATTGCCAAACTTTTGTTATATTTTGAATATAGAACGAAATATATTTGAATATAATTAGAAATTTTCTATTAGAAAATACCTAGTACCTACTAAAATTTTCTAACATTTTTGAAAAAAGAACACATACATACCATATCAATGAAGAACTGTTTTGATTGACTTTTGAATAAACGCTCTTTGTTTTTGAATTTGACAGTGTTTGCATAAGTATAAAAAAAAATCTCACAATAAATCGTATTGTATAAATATCTGTAGAAATACATAATGTTCCAACAGGGTCAATGAGGTATATTGATTTTATTGTATTTTCAAGTATAAGTATATAAAAATATTAATGACTAGCTAGTTACCCGTGGCTTCGCTCACGTGTTTTTTTTTTTTTTTTTTTTTTTAGGGGATATTTTGCGCTCCGACCTGAATTGGTCTATTGTGCTTCCCCTACTTGCTCATGGTGTTACCCAATTAGAGCTTCCCCACTAATCCCAGACGCTTCAGAAAGTCCAGCATTAGGAGGGGATCCAAGGTGGCGAGGTCCTCCACCTCTATCCTGTGTTTTCCAAAACTTCTTGCTCTCGCATAAACTACTGCATCGCAGTCTGTAATTAGGTGGTGAGGCGTTTCCACCCCTTCTTCGCAGAATCTACAGGTTCCATCATCTTCGAGTCCCAGCTTCCTCAGGTGTTCCCTAAGTCTGCAGTGACCCGTTAAGAAACCTGTTAGGGTTTTAAGGCCTGTTTTACTTAGGCTTAAACATATTTTGGTTCTTCTGGGGTCAAACCCACCAAGAAGATCCTTGGATTACCTAAGTCCGGGAAGGTTGTTCCACTGTTCTTCTCTTTCTTCCCTTCCCTTCCTTCTTATCTCTTCTTGGAAGAATCTGTTACTTAGACCGCAAAAAGGTTCTGGTCCAACTAGATGTGTTGCTGCACCTCTTTTCGCTAGCCTATCTGCTCGTTCGTTACCCTTCACCCCGACATGTCCCGGGACCCAGAAGAGAGTGACGTTATTATTCTTGCCTAATTCATTCAGTTTTGATAGGCATTCCCATACCATTTTAGAGTTGATGATGTTGGAACTCAATGCTTTAATGGCTGCTTGGCTGTCAGAAAATATGGCTATGTTGCCTTTTTTATATCTCCTGTCTAGGTTGAGCTGGAAGCATCTATCCAGAGCGAGTATTTCGGCCTGAAAGATACTTGGGAGTTTTCCCATTGGTTCAGAATAGTTTATCCTGGGACCATGGACCCCTGCTCCAACTCCTTCTTCGGTTTTTGATCCGTCAGTGTACCATACAATGGTACCTTTTCTAAGAGAAAGGATAGCTTGTTCGCTCCATTCTTTCTTTGAATTCAGTACTGTAGAGAAGTTTTTCTCAAAGCTGAATGTCTTGATCATTGTGTCTCCTGGTAAGTCGGCAAGATACGCGCAGTTGGACAGGATTTTTTCATGTCCTTCCCGCGCTGCCTTGATAGATCCGGCTTTATATAATCTGAGGTAAGCTTTCTTGGCTGTTTCCTCTATTGCAATGTGCAAAGGTGTCAGTCCCAAGATCACCTCCATGGCTGCTGTTGGGCATGTTCTCATGGCTCCTGTGATGCACAGGCAGGCCAATCTTTGGACCCTCTCGAGTGCTTTCCTCGAGGTGATGAGGTTTGTTCTTCTAGACCATGCTAGTGCTCCATACGTGATGATGGGCACGACCATGGCAGTGTACATCCACAGTAGTATATTTGGGTTACATCCCCAGTTTTTCCCTGCAAATCTTCTGCATGTCATAATAGCTGAAGTAGCTTTAGTTACGACCTTCTCTTGTTGTTTGTTCCACAACATTCTTTTGTCTAGTATCACGCCTAGATATTTTGCTTCGTCGCTCCACTGTATTTCCTTTCCATCTAATTTGATAGATTTGATATTTGGGAGCTTCTTTTTATTTGTAAAAGGTACTAGCATAGTTTTCGAAGAGTTTAACTTCAATCCCACCGCTAGACACCATTCTTTTGTAAGATTGAGTGCACTCTGCATTAGTTCGCATAGCGTGTCTTCAAACTTACCCCTGATTGTTATGACAATGTCATCAGCATACCCGTTTATGTGGTAGCCTCTCTCAGTGAGTTTCCCGAGTACTTCATCAACGACCAGGCCCCAGATAAGGGGTGATAATACCCCTCCTTGTGGACATCCTTTTGTGGTATTGACCGCAACGGTTGTACCATTTATGGTGCATTCTGCCGTTCTTGAGGATAACATATTTCCTATCCATCTGGAAGTTGTGTTATCTACTCCCCTCTTTCTAAGGGCTTCATTGACTGCATGATGCGATGTATTGTCAAAAGCTCCCTCTATATCGAGAAAGGCGCAGAGAGCTCACGTGTTACTGTATTTGCTTTCTCTTCCTAAGCAATGCAGAATTAATTATATTCGCATCAAAATTAATAATAATAAGAAACATCATCAACATTTCTTTTTTTAAATATATATTCTAAAATTTCCATTAAATTACTATATTTTTATTTATATTTGTCGTTATTAATCTGTATTTAAAAAATATGTGCTTCTTATACAAATAGAATCAGCCCGCGAACTTAAAAATTTCGCTAACTTGACTGAAATTGTTCTATGAGAATCCCAAAAAATAACTCGAATAACTTTTATTCCATCAAATGACGTTATTTGAAATCAATTTTTATATTGCTGGATATGAATAAAAAAATATTCAGGTCTCGAAAAGCAATGAAATTAGTGATCTTTAAAACACTTATTAGTGCTTTGGGCATTTTTCAAGCTACAGACGTTTTTTTAACATTTCAATTTATATCTTTCACGTTGATTTGTTGTTGTTTGTCTAGTCGTAGGTTCGAAATTTAGTTCATAAATATCTTATCCTGAGCAAACACGACATAAAAAGAATAAACGATATCGGTCCAGCCGTTCAGGTCGAAATAAATAACGTTAAACGTGAAAACTGTTAACGTTCCGAACGTTAACGTTTTTACCAAATTGAAAATGGTTTCCAAACAAAAAAAACGGGTTTCGTCTTCAATATAATAGCAGCGTCGTAATATTTCCAAAGATTTTGAGGTAACGTTTAACGTTAATTTTGAATAACTGACCGAATTATTTTTTTGACTCGGAATTTGGAACAACATTGTTTAACGCACGTTGAACAACAGTTTTTACGTTATCTCTATGGAAATAACAACAAATTGTTAACGTTGGAGCTGTCGTTAATATTTCGACTTGGCCTCCAGGCGTGATGCGATGACCACGTAAAGTAGGTCTCCATTTTTATAAAACGTAATATTCTCCCTTTTAAGCCCCCCCGCTCACCGCAAGCCAGCCCGGAGGAAACTAAACCGCAGCAAACCCGATCCGCACAAAGCCAAACCCTAGCCCGATTGCCAAAAAGCCAGCCGCACACAAATCAAGCCCGTGGCGGTTCCCCCCAAACCACCCCATAATACGGGAGGCCTTGGACCCACTCAGGAGAATAGGTTAGGCATAAAGAACTCTCCATTGCGCTCGAAGTCGTCCGAGGCTCATTGTGCCTTTTCTAACCGGTTGAGGTTTAAGGAAGTGAGGTGGTCAACCTCAGTATTCTAATGGTATAAGTAATTGGCGTTCGACTATAAACGAATTTTCGACAATGTAGAGTAGGAAGAAAATTAACTGTCCACTGTTTATATTTTTTATTAGATGAAACGGATATCGGCAACTATCCGATATCCGGTCTATCCGGCGGCGTAAATAATATCCTGCCGGATACCGGATAGTAAAAAGAGGCATGTTTGGATAACTCATTGATTTGTTTATTAAAGTATCACTTAAGAAATACACCTTATAATCACAAAATAAATTCTACAACTTAGAAAATTGATTATCAAGCATAAGGTAAATTATGGAGAGTAATTCTATATAATATTTGGTTATATAGACTATTAGACTATATAGAGGAAAACAGCAGCTTTGCTGGTCTTCGTAAGTAAGTGAAGTTTAATAAAACAACGTTTCGTCATATATCATCCTGGCTGAAGATGCAGATAGTTTCCGCGATTTTTGGAACAATAACGTTCCGGCAACGGAGTCAGTCCAATTGGTATATACCGCCTACGTAAGCGTAATTCATGCGTTGTACCCACGGTAATTTACGCACTGGCCCGGCTCTAGTAAGGACTTCTTTAGCATTCTGCGAATTTTATAAATTTTTGAAAATAAAAACACCGATATTTTAAGGGGAGCGCTTTTCTTCCTACCGCAAGGGTTCCGAAGACAAAGAAGATCTTCTCATACCGAGAGGGTCTTCCTCGTGTTCTGCTCCTTCGAAGCAGAGCTGAGGGATCTGGAAATGGTGTGTGAGGAGGTCATAATATCCGGCTAACTGCTATCCCTTTCGTCTCTATTTTTTATACGTTCCAGTGGACAGTTAATTTTTTCGCACTATACAGTGACGAAATGATGTGGTCATTGACTTGCCAGTGTTTTCAAAACAATTATTTACGATCTATCCTAAAATGATGTGAGGATTTTGAAGATAATTTTAAAATTTAATATTTTGCACTTTTACTACATTTGATATAAAATAATTTACCTATTGACTTCATAATACTATTTACCTTTTTTCAACATATAATTATATCAACTTGCTATTCATGGTTTACGCAATAAATTCAAAGCAAAATTACTCACATAGTTTTTTTTTTTTTTTTGCTAGTGTTTTTATGAAATGGCTTCAAATATTTTGACAGATCAAGACATAAAGAATTGCAATACAATTCAGATTCTTTTCGTGAACTTACCGTAAATTATTTTAGTGGAGATAATAAATTACTAAAATAGGTAGGTACCTAAATAATGATTTTAATGTCGATCGTAAAAAAAACAATTCAGAATCGCTGTACAGGATGCATGGTACGAAAAATATATAGAAGTAGGTAGGTACGTAAAGTGTTTCTCTGAATTCACGGAAAGTGTATTATCTCTTATATAAAAATGGAACGTTAATTTGCGCGGTCATCGTATGGAAAAGAACACGTTGAAAGCCGATTACGATCCGCGCCGACCAGCTCAAAGATTGTTGTCTGGTTTCCATGCATTTAAATGGGCATGTCGGAAAGCGGGTTCCTGCTTTTTCTGTGGGTTTCCCCATTCAAATGCAAAGTAACATTCTTTGCGCCGGTTGGCGCTAGTCAGAATCGGCATTCTACGTGTTTCTTACCATATGAGAACAGCTGAACTTATATCGCCCATTTTTTTGTCGTGTTTGCTTTTTTCTGAAGGGTCTTATGAAAGAAAATTTTTTTTCTTTATAAAAAAAGTTTGAGAAATCCTGGAACTTCTTCATTAAATTATATTTTAGATATTGTATTTTTCTATATACATACACAATTTTAGGGTTCTAGATTTTATGGTTTTCGAGATATATGGAAAAATTAAATAAAAATTCAAAGGTTGATAACCCCTGATTGAAAACAAATTTCAAAATTCTGAGTATACAAATTTTGTATGCTTAAAGTATTCAATAGTTTCTGAAATTTTAGGATCTGTGCATCAAGCGAATCAAAAGTTATAAAGAGGGGACGGATACACACACATACACGTTGGAAAAGTGCCCCTCACCCCCTCCCCTCTAATTAATGATATCTTTTGAAAACGAAATAGTATAATTTGACTCTTTCTGAACAAATCATTTTTTTGAAACTTCGATAAAACCAGTTTTAAACTTTTTAGGAGGCACTTAAAAATCATCCCTTTTTATATGTGCCCTTTTTCGTCCCTTTTAGTTAAATTTTGGAAAAATTGCCGAATATGCTAACACTCATTTCTATAGAAGAATTCATATGCCAAATCTCAAGTTCGTACCATGTCTAGTTTCCGAGATATTCGCATACTTTGAAAAACATTCAACCCTATTTTTCACCCCCTTAGGGGTGGATTTTCCAAAAATCCTTTCTTAGTGGAAGGTTTTGTATTGAGACCTACCTGATTTCCAAATTTCACTTCTCTACGATTAGCCGTTTGGGCTGTGCGTTGATGAGTCAGTCAGTCAATCAGTCAGTCAGTCAGTCAGGCACTTTCCTTTATTATTATAGATAAGAAACATCCAAGTTATAAAAATATTTTATAAGAATATCACCAACATTTATTTACAAATACCTACCCATTTTATAAAAAAATATAATATGAATTTAAACAAACACAGTTGCACTTTCACGATATTTTATTAAGGCTCGAGCGCTTTCGTCTATCTCATGTAGACATTATCAAGAGACTAAAGATAGGAATATAAAAACTTTAAAACAAAATTGAAGGCATGGTAAAAAAAATATTGGTAGGAAAATATAATATTGTCATTTTGTCATATGTTAGTAATATTATCAATAAAATATCGTAAAAGTGCAACTGTGTTTGTTTAAATTCTTTAGGTATAATGAACTTTCACTACGTAAATACACAAACCTTACAAAAAATAAAAAATGTAGTTCATTGCTCTTTAGACCTCGGTTGATAAAAGAAAAATATGTCTTTATTTTTTTTTCTATAAAGGAGAAGTAGAAAATTAGAACATAACTCATATTTCAGAATCAACAACAAGAAAAAAAGGTTCATACTTTAAGAAAATCAAGTTGACACAATGTTTACCCAGAGGGAGCTCCTTGTCAATGTCCATATCTGGTGAACTCTGTCATATCTATTTCCTCTACTGATCATAGACGCCTATAGGATTTGCCTTGATAATAATATTCCGTAAGTATGGATGGGTCTTGTAAACAGAGTGTATGAAGTCGATAGATTTTATTAAACATGAAATACATGAACAAGATAAAAGAGATAATTTATAGAGAAAATCACGAAATATTCCATTCGATTTTAGTAAAAATGAGAAGAAGAATAAGAAATTATTACCTATCTATTGTTTTTAGAGATGAAAATATAATATTATGAATACAAGGCACATTTATTATTAGTCATATTATTTCTTACGTACATTTAATAGCGTGTGATGTCTAGACTGAAATATTATAATCTGAATTCGATATGGATATGTTCAATGAAATTTCGATGATAAAAATACATAAAACTGATAATAAAACAATATAGAACAAAAACATTTTTATGTGCATATCTACCATTTTTCAAATTATTTGGTGTAGCACCTAAGTGCATTATTATTCGCATGATATTTTTTCAATACTCCAAAATCACTCGATATCGGGTGGAAGGCCTCAACAAAAAAAAAATATTTATTCAATACTAGCTTTCCCGACGGACGATGTCCTGTGGTCGAACTATGAATATTGAATTTAAAAGAATGATAAAAATGACTTATAACCAATGTCATTCCGATCGATGTATCTGTTTTAAACCACATATTTTCCATTCTATCAAGCGCAACGACAAACTATAAAACAAGTTACAGTTTGTGTCAAACTACAATTAGATTAATTATTCACTTACTTTTTGCGTTTTAATTTATAAAAAGTGCGCTTCAATGTTAACAAATTAGAAAAAAACCTTGCAAAAAATCCATGAAAAATCAGCGTGCCAATAACATTTTTAATGTCAATGGTTCTCAGGTAAATAAAATTGCATTTCTATAAAATTTTCACAGATGGCGTTGTTGTATCGAAATTCGTTCTATACTAACTTTAATATTATATTCTCTATTGTTTTCTATACATTTTAAATTTTTTATTAGTTATTATGTTATCCGAAGCGGACACGAATCCAATAAATGAAAAGTGATAAAAATCTGTTCAGCCGATCTCGAGCTATAAATGTTCGCACTAATCCGATTTTATTTTGTATCTTTAGATTATTTTCTTAGTTTTAAGGAAATTCATCCTTTGTGACGCAATGCAGAAGTATTCTTGAAATACGTGAAAAACTTTGAAAAGATAGTACCTAAGTGACAAATTTTAAACAATACAAATTGTTTGTTTCTCAAAAAATCCTTGATTGTTTGATTGACAAAAACCAAACGAATTCTTACTCATTATACCGTTTGATGAAAATAATTGCTAACTGTGCGTTATGACAAAAGGTGTGTCGATATTCTAGCCAGAAAAAAAGGTGAAAAAGTTGATCCGTGGAAATAAGACACATTCTCGGCGTTAATCTAAGATATAAAATAAGGAACGCAGAAACTAATTTCCAAACGCTGAACAAAATTAACTGACGTCATGGATCCGGTTATTAGTGTCAAGCGGGTGGATTATGTGACAAGACAGAATGCATACAGATGCACTCAAAGAGTGAAAACCGTAAGAAAACCGGAGAAGCGTCGGCAGGCCTTAGAAAAGACGGACGTTAAAATTGCTGCTGTGGATGGAAAGACGCAACTGTCGGTGAACAGAGAGGAATGGAATGAATTCGGAAAAGCATAGGTATATCCATCAGTAGATCCAGAGAGGGCTGAAAAAAGAATAAGTAAATTCTTACCATAAAAATCACTTCAAGTGTGATATAGTCATATCAATGGATATAGTCATATATCAATGGATATAGTCATAAAATGGATATATAGTCATATCCTGGCGCCAAATACATGACAGCAGTCGCAGTCTTTAAATTTGGTTGCTCTCTTGTTCTCAATAATTTCCAACTTTTATCTCTATTTTTCATTAATTATTAAATATCTATTTGTTGCATAGGTACCTACATGAGATTTTTCGACATGTTGAACATGTTGAGAAATTCTCATGATTAGGAGTTTTGGAGACATTACCACCTAATAACGAACGTTGTTAACGTTAAGTGATCACACTAAGCCAGCCTTCGAAATAACAGTAGAAGACGGTCGTAAGCCCGTAGTGGTTTGTTCCATTTAAAAATCGAACATCAGTAATGAATTGTTAGAGTCATTAATTGTTACATATACTTCAAGTGTATTTGAACACTTCACTGAGGGTTTTTCGGCAACTTGATTTCAGTGTAACACATGGAACAAAATCTCAACATACTTGTAACAATTTTTGGTCAATTCACTATTTTGTGAATTCATTAAAAACAAATCTTTGAGAAACGAAAAGGAAAAAAACGTGGCATATTGGAAGACAAATGTGTCACAAAATTACTGTACGAAAGGCGAGGTCGTTCGAGTGTCAAGTGTCTGGATGAAAAAAGGAGATTTCTTCATTCTGCCTACCTTTTAAGGGATACGTGGTTATTAGGATAAAAATTCATGCATTAGTAGTGGGCTTATTGGTAAATTCAAATTGAGAAGCCTGCGCAGAAGTGGTTGCCAACGTCTGGGATATCTGATACGACACAAGAAAAGGAAGAAGATATTCAAATTCACGTAGACAAAACAACGACTGTTTAGAAAATAAGTTTATTATAAATATTTTATCTTAATGCCCTTTACACATCTGAACATGGAAATTTGATACGTTACCGCGCATGTTCAGATGTGTACAGACCCTAAGACCAACAAAAACTGACAGTATTTCAATTGACGAAATTATGAGTACAGCATAAAATTGGTTAAATAATTATTTAAGTGTTCCTGAAATAGAATTCTGTTTCGAATTCTCAAAAGGTATTAATGGTTCTCTTCAAAGTTTGTGTTAATGTTAGGATTAAGTATTTTATTTTTGAGAAGATTTAAGTATTTTTACTTAATTATTTAAATTATATTCGAAATGAGCTGACAAAACTGAAACAAGATTTTGGTGGAAATAATTTATTCAGTTGTAGCGACTGGAATTATTAAGTTGCTTAACAAGTCAACGCTAATTTTCTCCGAGGGGAACATCCCTCTGAGAAAATTACGTTAAAATATAATTAAACCTTCGTTATTATTAACTTCCTATCAACCCTGATGAAATATTTTTTGAAGGGCGGTTTTACATAATAAAAAGTTTTACTTTCTTAATTCTATTCGCGCCATAAAATGGCACAATATATCAGAAATATCTTTCAAAGGATCTTCTTATCGACTGTTTGTTGTTAAAAAATTTGACTCTATTGAAATATTAAGAGAAAAAATAATAATGGTATTTTTTTGGGGCAGGGGTACACAGTGATGTTATCTAAACTTATTAATAATGCGACTTAGATAATAAAACGATATTAAGATAAAGGAGATATTTCAGAATGGGTCGATGAGGTGTTTTCAGGAGTCATAACTTAACTCTTAAGAAAAAAGGCAAAAATATCATCATATAAATTTTTAAGCTTCATTCTTTATTAGATTCGTATACATATTTATTGATATTTTTGATAATTGTTTTAAACACAGATAATCTTTTAACAGTTTTTTTATATGGGTTGCTATAGATAAGACAAAAACATTATTGTTAAAGTAATATTGCTTCCGAATGGTGACAATGTGTCAAAAATTACAAGAAGTTTTCAAGAGATATTTTAGTATTAGTAACCCAAAGTATGTATTATACAAGTTAGGAAAATTGTATTGGAATCTTTCCAATTCTTCGAACATCTTTGTCATCACTTCTTTGATGTTACTTCCAAAACTCTTTTCTTAAATAAAAAAAAAACGAAGATGCCAATATCAAAATGTCTTTTGTACTAAATATAAACTTCAATAGCGGAATTTTTCTTTTCGGTCTAATTATTATAGCTAAATGTTAACTTTTAAGGAAATTTCCTAACTTTTAGGACAGGTACCTAAGTATCGTCGAGTATTTAAACTTTCCCTGCAACCTGCAATGTTGAAACAGTTAGTTTGTGAATATTAAACTCAGAACAGGAACATTACAACTTGTTCAATGTTAGTGAAATCTATACCTACTCAGAAAATAAAGCGTCGTTTGTTTCCTTATAAGTTTAACGAATGAATAATTACTTTTGTATGTAGTTATGTTAATGCAGTTATCAATTACAAACATGATATTGAAGTTTAAGTTGATTATTAATGAACATTTTATTAATTTAAAAGTATAATAAATTGTATTTAATTTATCACTTTTGTTTTTTTTTTTAATAATATGATTATAGCGATTATATCTTAAAAAACATAGTTTATTTACGAATACAGACACATACTTCGGTAGGTAGGTAAGTATATGAATTTCCGCAGAGGCGAGTATGTGATGTGAATTTGAGAATTGCGTAGGTACTTGGAATTTCCCTTGAAATTGTGGTTATATAGGTTTTTCTCGACGTTACGACAAAAAAAAATTATTTCCATAATTATCAAGAGATTTGAGAGCTGTTATGCCCATTACAAAAGACAGTAAACAATAATTTGTGCTGGTGTTATTCATTTTCTATATTTATTATACTTTTCATATTTGATAAATCTCCACGTGGCATATTTTAATATCGCTCTTTTGAAAATAAGATAGGTTTACGTAATATGTTGATAATAAGGTACATAATTGAAAAAAGAATCATATCTGTTGAACAGTAACTGTTAATCATAAACAACTTGGCATTGCAAATAAGAGTCAAGATGCTATGATAGCTGTCAGGGAAACAAGGTTACTACATTCCTTTTCTGCCTGACCTTGACTATCACTGGAAAGAAGACTTTTCTCTTAAGGGAAGCCCTAAAAAGTTACTCTACCCTTTCTCATTCCCATTCAGTAGAAATATTAAATCGGAGCCAAAAAATTTGTCTGCTGCAAACATCTCTATATGATCTTGTCCGCAAGGATCTGATGAAGAAGATGGGATTTTTCATATCTGTATGACACATTTGAGTTTTCTCATTGATTAATATGTAGCTCTCCGCTAACTCTGGTCGAAGAAGAACTCGTTTGAAGAACTCCATAGCTAAGAAACATAAATAAAATTTCTCCCAAAGACGATGCAACACATTCCATATTATAAATTCAAAGACACAACGTAGTGTGTAGGTGAATTATTGAGTAGATTAATTTATTTCATTTTATTCCCTTTTTCAATATCCACAGCGTGATTCCCAGCAATAAATAACATGGGCAGGGCAGCAAGGGTTCAATTTATTGTCGCAGAATAACAAATAAGTTTTGTGGAAATAATAAAGGAGTATTTTCACAATGGACCATAATACAATTGTTAAATTTATTCACGACAGTAAAACTATCAATTCTGAGAATGTTAAAAAAAAATAAAATAAAGAGAATCATTGTTTTCTATCAATTAGTGTGAGCCTTTAAAATCATAACAAGGTTATTAAAATACAACATTGATTTGTTGGCACAGAGTTATTTGTTGGTTCACATGCAATCACAGAGCACTGATATTTCTAATTAATTTGCAAAAAATATCCGAATTTTCAAATATAATACACTATCTTACGGATGATTTGGCAATTCTCGTCCAAGAAATAAAATAAAGATGCATGTCGCAATTTGTATCAATGTTAAATAATAAATACCCTGACTGTAATAATTTCTGAGGTATTCACGACCGGTTGTCATCATCTTGATTGCTAAGGGATATGGGTACTTACTATCTAAGAAAACGTCACCACAGACGTAGGTGAAACGTTGGCCTATTGAACACAACCTTATCCCTAGAAGCCTATAATGATAATGGTAGGTAGGTATTCATTCTTTAACTGTACAGTGTACTACCCTTATTCTGAATTTCCATGACATAATGATGGAGTGAAGTAACAAGACTTTGTATGAAGCGTGTATCTGTATAACGCCCCTACAGAATACTCCGGCAATTTCTGCAGCCCATACAAAACCTACGTTGCGTGACGCGTGAGTAAGTAAGTAAGTTTATTTCAATTTCATCAATGTACAACATTATCAAACACAACACAATTTTAAAGTATAAAGATTACATCATGCATGTATTCAAATAAGTGATATAGGCACATTACAATATAAATAAATCAAGTCATAAAAACAGTGCTAGATAAAATACATTTAAAAAAATATAAATATAATATAATATGATAAGTCAAACAAAAAAAATTACAATGTCGTCATGCGTTAAATATTATTATCTTAAATTCAATTTAATTCAATTTCAATTCATTTCAATTTCAATTGGTTTTAAAATATAATTTACTTACTCCTGGTTTATGCAATGTTTGTTACATTTTAACCTTTTCTACTTGTAATTATCCTCCATGGAGTGGTATTGAACTCATACTCCGCTTAAACCTTCCCGGACATTAGTGGAACAGATCACCAAAGTTTCATTGAAATATGTTCACTGATCTTTGAATATATTATCGAATACACACACACAAATATTCAGTTTTATATAGGTATATAAATTATTTATTTCATCACAATTTATATATAATTTAATACAATTAATAAGTATTTTTTTTTTATTTGTTAAATAGTCAATATTCGAAAATTTCATTATCTTGACTTGTATCGCTTTATATTTCGATGTTGTGATGAATATATCTGCCAGGAGATCAATGATTGTCTGGAGGTCTTATAGTTGCATACTCATTTTGCGTTACCCAGGGTGCACCACGTGGACGCGAGCAGCTTTACACCCCATAGGTATATAAATAGAAGTACTGTATATATTTCACATCTTAGTTTATTTTTTATTTCGTCTACTTGTCACTTTATTTGGATGTTCCTAACCTACACGATCTTTCAGACATTTATCAGCTAATGTCATATTAAAAATATTTTTATAGACTGTTAAATATGTGGATGGTCACTACGTTGATCTTTTTTTAAACTTATCAAAAACTGAAAGCTATGAAAGTCAATAAAAAATATTTTTAATCAAACCTTAAAAGATTGTTAGTTATAGGTCATTCAATTACTAATAAGGCCCTGTTCTAACTGAAAGTGATCGCGCGACCATGCGATGAGTGATCATACAATGTTCTCAATTTGAACGATCCTTCCGCGTTTGAATATATGGAACACGACGCCCGATCCAGTTAGGACACATGGTATTAGTGATTTTTGTATTATAGAATCATCATCTTATTGATAATCATTCTATTGACCTTATTGTTCAAATGGAAACGCAGAGACAGTTCTAGCTGGATATGACACAGACGGGAAAAATTGGGTCGAAAAATGTTGGAGCATTCAAACGAATAACTTATTTACTGTGGAACAAACAGGAAAATCTTTATTCGCTCGAGTACCTCCTTCAGCGCGACGTCTGCAAATATTGTCTCTCTTTCTGCTCCAACATGTCCGTTGCTTGGCCTGGCCGCGCTACAATATTAACAGCCATGGCTTTATTTCAACCATTTCATGAACTCACCCGCTGCTGCATGAAACAACTTTCCTAGGAGTCACTAAAGCTGCTATGTGTTATTTATTTTCACAGGAGTAAAGTCTAATAATCCCCAGACGAGTTTTTTGTTTGTAAAAGGGCTGTGTAACACGTTCCTTCAAATCATAATATTTAGTTAGTACGTATTGATTATTAAGATCTTTATCACTTTGAGATCTTTGATGTTTTGACCTTCTATGTAAGGTGCTTGGTGATAGTCAAAATAAAAATGAAAGAGTCTTGTATTATATTATTACCATTACAAAATTTATAATTCAAACATGAACCGGTTTTCGAAGACTATACTGTCTCCATTATCAAATGTTTATGTTTCAAACATTTGATAATCGAGATGGTAATCTCCAAAAACCGTTTCATGTTTGAACTATAAATTTTGTAATAGTATTTACTTACCTAATATAATACAAGACTCTTTCATTTTTATTTTATATACTTAACACTTTGGTTAAAACTCAATCGCAATTCCGTCGACTGTGTATAAATGTGTTTTTTTAGACCATAATCTCAAAAAGGGTATAAGTACTTACCAAAATCTATCAATTTTTGTTTTATTTTTTCAGGATCTGCGGTTGCCATGATAGGTGCGAATCTTCGATTTGGTGTTGGAGCAGCCGGTAACACATCTCTGAACGCCACTCGAATGTTCCAGTGCCATCCTGGAGGGAGTGCCCAAGCTGCTGTCATATTTATACTCGGGTCCCTAGGGATTGGAGCCAACGTGGCGTTAATGGCGGTTATTTTGAGCAAAAAACAACTTAGGAGGTAAGATACGATATATTATGTTATTTCATTTATCACAAGTCAAAGTTTTGTCACAGTGTTTTAAAATCTGTCATCTAGCGCCGACATCCACTCCAGAAATTCAGGGGACAAGCTTTAACTAACTGTAACTGCATTAACTTAAACGTTTTATAGACACGACTATTGAATCTGTAATAAGCCTCTAGTTTTGTTTCTGAAAGTTCAGTACAACTATAAATAGTTGGTATAAAAAGGATATTTTGCCTTTCAAAGGGAACAACAATTCCAATATGTTTCCAGATAGTTGTTCTAAGATAATCGACTGTTCAAAACATACTACCGTCACAAAGTCGTAGCTCAATCCTAAAGGAACATGTTATAAATACAAATTAATAGCAAATGTATTCATGAGTGAAAATATTGAAAGCTTCTTTAATTTTTTAGTATAAATATATAGTTCGTAATATACCTATATTGTGTGACGTTTCGTTTGATATATGCATGAATTCATTCTCCATTTTTCTTTTTAATAAAAGAGACGCGAGATGGTGGCAGAGGACTGGGGCTGAAGACAAGTGTAATAAAATGGGCGCCAACGGTTCATCGAACGATTGAACAGTGATTCCATAGTAACATCGAACATAGTAACATCGAACGACTGAACAGTGATTCCATATTAACATCGAACATAGTAACATCGAACGACTGAACAGTGATTCCATATTAACATCGAACATAGTAACATCGAACGACTGAACAGTGATTCCATATTAACATCGTACAAACGACAGCTTTTCACGTCGTTACCATGAGAACAACGACCGACCGATACCGTTGACGGCCATTTCATTGCGCTCGACCTCGACCTCAGCTGGATTGGTTGAAAGCAAAAATTTGAAATGCTCGAAATGTGCAGTTGGAGAGATACAGTTTCATGGATAAGAGGAATTGGGAGGAAGAGGCAGCTGCGCTCATAAGGGATAGAGACACTACAGCGATCAATAAACAAGGGCATCCTCATAACAAGTTGTTTTACCCACAAACATGAAAAAAATATCTTCTTCAAAAATGACAATGTGAAAATGAGAATGTGAGAATGAAAACAGAATGCAAGAACTTTACTCAAAGCAGCGGTCATATATGGAATGTGTAAAGTGGCAAAATAGTAATCTATTTTGCCGGTGGAATGACGCAGAAAGCATGTTATAAGTTATAACGAATACTCACTGAACTTAGTGCGTGTAGGGATGTAACAATGTGATATAAAACCGTGACAATAACGTTAAGAGAGAAAGCAGCTCGTCTGAATTTTATTATTAATCTGAGACAAGCTGTTTAGTGTCTGCGGAGACCTTCGTGTAAGAGAAAAGTTTCAATAGCAATGTCCCGGAGGTGAGGAACTCTACATACATATACGAGAATATTATCATTGTACGTACACTATACATAATATGAACTTTTTTACATTATGTATGTACCTACGATAATTAGCTGACTCGATAGACGTTGTTTTGTACTATCGTCGCTTATATCCAATCCACACTCCCTTTACACCCCACTCAGGGGCATAGCGAGGCAACAAAAGCTCTCCATTGCGCTCGATCTAAGACGTCTTCCCACTCCATGTCCAAATCCCTCAGCTCTGCTTCGAATGGTACCTCTTTTTCTTTGTCGTTCCCTCAGTGCTCAGGATCGGTATAATCAACATTAACATCATAAGCCAGTCCCTCCATTCACTTCGGTTCTCCGCCAACCGCAGTGCCCCACAAAACGTCTCCCCAGTCGCTTCATTCACTTGGTCACTCCATCTCATGGGTGAGCGCCCTCTACCTCTGCTGCCTCTCACACTCCTTGTGGTATTTATAACAATTGTGTAGTGGTTTTTTCCATTTAAAAATCGAACATCAGTGATGAATTGTTAGTCATTAGTTGTTACATATTTAATGCATTCGTTGTTCTGATTTGTCAACTTACGAATGTTTTTAAGCAGCGCAAGCTCGATAAAAAAGCTGTCCTGTAAAACGACCCGGAGGATTATTCATGAAACGGTCCAAATATGATCTATTCGCGATCCTATTCAAATTTTAGCCGTTGCAGACATCAATTAATTTTAATTTTAGCTGTTTCTCTAAGACTGGCATAAAATTAAGACGAAATAACATAGAATGACATGTCTTTTTTATCCGTTAGCTTATTGAAGCTGATTTGAACAAGAAGTTTTTTTAATAATGTAGTATTTTTTTAAGAACTCTAGAATGTGCAAAAATAGAAGTCTTTGCCTAAAAGAATATTTGGTGTCGGAATGAAGACCGTTTTGTGAAACTCCTCCAAAGAACTGAACAAAATCAGCTGACTGTAATCCTATCTCGTTCACTTTATAAACTCCCGACAGATATGATGGAGAAGTTCCTATACTTATTTTAAAAATTCAAATCATTTTTTACAATTCAGATAAAACTATTAAATATTGGTACATTTTTATTAGCACTTTTGAGCTAGTAAAGCGACCGTCGCTTGGGAGAATTTATGTTGGCAGCTTGCAGTTGTATTCTGCTCAATAAATACATTCTTGAAATGAAAACCATGCCCAAGGCGACACCTTAATGTTGTAATATACGATTTTGCCAACGTTCTCAAATATGACTGTCACCGTAATATTATATAGTTGCAGTTGATTCTGACTGTTTACTGCTGGATTGTAACGATGATTTATGTATGTTAGAACGCAGGAACTAGGTGAATTATAAATCCGACTGCTCTAGACTGAAAATGAAAGGTATAACGTTGAAACTATTTTTCTACATTGACATCTGGGATATTAAAATCCTTCTGGATTGTCTTGATCGCTTAACCTTTCGGTTTCATATTTTGATTAATCTTAAGTTTAAAAGAGTACCTATGCTTGAATACACTTACAGAAGTGGTTGGTAATGATCCCGGCTTTCGTACTGTTTCGTGCGAAGGTCGGATCGTAATAGAAAATAGGACATTATTTTCATTACGACCAATTCTCGAATCCAGAACAGAAATATAACAAATAATAATAATATAACATTTTTCTATACAAAGGTGTCAGTATAGCCGGTGTAACATATTGCCTGAGGCAATTTTTCCAGTCAACCGGTCCCGTCCAATCTGAGACAGGACAACCTCGGGTAGAAATTTCTAATGAAAAAACACTTCTGATCCGAACGGAAATCGAACCCGGGACATCGGATCTAAAGTCCACGCTAGTACAACTTGGCTACCGAGGTCGGTGACGGTGACAAATGGGCGTGAAGTGTGGACGATGACGGCAAAATCAAACGAGAAGCTCGGTTCAGTTGAGTGGAGAGTGTTGCGTAAAATCCTGGGATCCGTGAATGACGGAGAACCCTGGAAAGTCAATGCAGGCTCTTTGTAAATTATCATCTAAGTAGGTTGAGCATCTGCAAAGAATGCCGTCGTCACGGGTCACTAAGAGGATCGTCGAGGGATACGCGAATGAAAGGCGACAAGTCAGAAAAATCCGGCAGAACTTCTGCAACTTATTTGCGAGCCGCAGCAGAGGACAGGAGGATTTTTTGGCGTTGTATATTGGAAGCCAAGACACGAGTTGAGCAGCAGCGCAATCGGGCAGATTAAGATTGGTGCATTTGATTGATGTCGTGCAAAAACAACCAAAAATCCCTTCAACAAGCTCATGAGCGGCTGTACTTCGGGATGTTGATGTAAGTCAGTGAATGGTGTAGTTGCAAGGCAAAAACCAATCAGTTGAAAGAAGATTAATTGAATAAAATACTCTGATAAAAACCTTTGACTCTCGAGAGTGAATTGCCACATTGTAAAGAAGAAGAAGAAAAACCTTTGACTCTTATGAGATTCGTGCTTGGATTATATTTTCATCCTGACATCTGAAACTAATTTAATCTACATAATAATTCAGTACTTAATGTTTGTACATTTATTTATTTGTTTTTTCGTATGTTGGAACATCAGGCATAAACCGCACACTCTAGGTTTGATTATAATCGTCGTGGATCCTCGCATGTATATATAATATGGTAATCATAGATACAAATTTTTCCAATTTTTCAAATGTATTTAATGTTATTAATTAATTTCCAAGATTATGACATCTTTATAGTAAAATCTCCGTAAACACAGGTGGCCATCTTTTGAAAACAAAATTACTCATGTAAATAGGTATTGCATGGAACCAAAGTTTGACTGAATAAAAACGTATTTAAAAGATTCAAAATTGATTTGAAATAAAAATAAATGTAATTCAAACCATATAAAATACATTTTATAAACATTGAAATGTAAGTACATTTTTGGATTACGTTTTGATTGACGTTTGAGGTCGGTAAAACAGCTGCCGTTATCATAAGTCAATCACATAACTTATGAAGGAGAGAGAAGAGTTGCTAGAAATGAAAAGAGCTGAACATGATCAACTTATGAAGGAGAGAGAAGAGTTGCTAGAAATAAAAAGAGCTGAACATGCTCAGCTTCTCAGACATAAGGAGGAATTACATCAATTAGAAATAGAAGCTTTTAAAAAAAAAGATTGTTAAATTTCAATGATTTTATAGTTTTTTAATAAATTATTCATATTTATAATACATCAAAAATATCTTTCAATAAATTGCCTCCTAATTTCAGCCCCTCTGTTGCTTGTTAAACTTGGATTAACATTATCGTTGTCCAAATTTGAAGCTATTATTGCATCATCTGAAATCAAAATGTGTATTCTTAGACATGTTAAACTAGTTGAGAAGTTGTAAGACAGTTGGTATGGCGTACAGGAAATTTAGAAAGCCTGGGTTCAATTCCTTCTAGCCAAGAAATGAAGGAGAATAAATTTAATCAGAATGCAAAGATATATTAAAATAAAAAAAAATGAAAGATTCAGTGTTATGATAATGGTAACAGCAGCTTATTCTGTATTGACTTAAAGAGGCTGTCAACGAAAAACATACCTTGAAGTAATTCATCCTTTGCTTCGATAGCTATATTATGGAGAACAGCCAACGCAACTATGGTTACTTTAGTGATCTCGAGAGAGCAATTCATCCCCTTCAAAAGGCACCGGAATCTTTGTTTTAAGACCCCGAAGCATCTTTCCACACAATTTCGAGCACGGATTTGTGCCCGATTATAGGCATCCTCTCTTCTATCCCTTGGGTTCAGAAGTGGGGTTAATAAATACCTAGTACAGGCATAACCTGAGTCGCCAAGAAGCACGCCCCTAAATCGGTTTGACTCAAATTGTTCCCTGACTCGTGATTCTCTAAATATTCGAGAATCATGTGTGCTCCTTCTCCAATTTGCGACAATATTCATAATTTTTAAATTTGAGTCGCATATCACCTAAAAGTACATTCAGAAAAATTTTTGTAAATGAAAAAATACAGTAATTTGTGTTACATGATGGCAGCATTCAAATGGATTTGTTTGCGTATAACCAAACCAAGGTTTCGCTGTCACTTTACTATCTTTATAAAGAGTATATTGTATGGTGTAGCGTAAGGCCTTTTTTAATGTGTAATATTCACTTTGATGTTACTTACTTGTACATTCAGGGAGTAATAGCCTTTCCTGTTGACGTAATATTGACCGGAGTCCCCATTAACTTTTTTAATCCTGATGTGGGTACCATCTATAGCCCCTATTACACGAGGAAAATTAAATTTGTGTTGGAACCTTTCCATTACATTCCTTTCTTCTTCAACAGTCATTTTTTTTTTATATTTATTTTATTAAGTCGTAAAAATACAATAAATTTTACAACTTATAATAACCTTACAATTATAACTCTTATATTCTATTAAATAATATACTTTAATAATAATGCGAAAAACAATAATTGATATCAAAAGACCAATAGAAAAGGTTCGGTTCTGCTTAGGTAGGTAGCATATCTAACAGAAAATTTATTGATAAAATCCAATAGTAACTTACAAGAAAAAATTCACTTTCACTTGAAAAGGTTGTTAGAAAATTTCAATCATCTAATCATATAGGTACCTACATTATTTGATGTAAGCAATCATTTATGATATCTTCAAACTATCTCCCCAACTCAATTTATTATATACCTACTCTAACATAATACTTAAATATTGTTTTTTTTGTCAAAAACTATCCATGGTCTTTATATGTTCATAACATTTCCTTCGAAAAATCGCTAATGATTTTGCCCCACTAACTTCCTTGGGTAATTTGTTAAAAAACTTAAGCCCATTATAATAAATCCCTTTTTCAGTTGCTGCAAGTCTATATCTTTGAAGGCGGAATTGGTCTCGATTTCTCGTTGGATAGCCATGAATATCCTGATTATATTTAATACTATCACACATGTAATTAGGCAGCATTCCCTGTTTCATTTTATATATAAAAGTCATTGTCTGAAAATAAATTAATTTTTTGGCACTCAAGAATTGTAATTTATCTAACATAAGTCATGGGCATTTTTATGAAGTCACTCGCTCGGCTGGCGATTGCTCGGGCAACTTTTTTAGCTGTGATTGACAGCATGGGCAGACTAAATCCATGGATGTCAGAGCAGTCATCTTGGATCTAAAAGAAGTATTACCACAATATTATTTGTAATACAAAATTGTTGTAAAAAAACTATGCATATACAACAACTACTCATGGAATAAACTAATATTGGATAGGTTATGAAAAATTATTCTTACCTCTCCTCGTCCCCAATATCTAAGGCAGGCTAAAACTTGGAGTTCTGGAGATATCTTTCCTCCCCTTGTCTCATGAGAAGCACCAAGGTCTGCAGAAATCATGTCTACTACTTGTCTCACTACAGGTTTGGAAAGCCGATATTTTTTTCGAAATTGGTCATCTTCTAAACAATTGAACGGATCATAACGTTTTTTATAAATTTTTAAACGTCGCGAAACATTATTCCTAGGAAGCAGACTAACTTCCACTATATTATTGTCGAACTCGTCAAAATCATTAAAAAATTCCACATCACTGTCAGAGTCGTTTGAGAATTCTACAGACATTTCTGCGATATCACAATACACTACTACTTATAAAAATGAACCCACGCAGCACAAACATGTGACAAACGAAAATTTACTTGGTTTTTTTAATACTGAGAAATGTCCGTATGTGTATAAGTACTAATGTCATTCATGAACTGTCGCAACGCAACTGTCAAACTGCAATATACTATGGTTTAAACCACCTCCTGCGATGGTATAAGCTTATTCTTCCATGGTTTATACCATAGATCTGTGGTATACCTGGATTATTAATAACATTTTTCTTAGACCATGGTATAAACCAGTGTATAACGTTATACCAAGATTATTAATAACACTGATAAAGTTTGTACCATTCCACTCATAGAGGGATGTAGCTAAGATTCAAACCATAGAGATAGTAAAACTAGCATGATATTATGTAGGTAGGTTCGGTTGAACAGTGAAATTGAATCAAGTGTGAGATGTAACATATTATTATGATACATGCAGTTTTTTTTCATGTGAGTGCCAAACTATAATTTTTCTTCATTCTTTTTAATAAACATTAAAAGTGTCATTCTTTGTTACGTGTCTTCTACGGAGTCGGAATCTGCTTCAGCTTCTCTTCTTCTTTTAACCATGAATACTTGCCTCGGCTAGTGTTGGTAGAGCGGACTCCAGAATCTCTGGTCTTTGGAAGTTCGATCCAGGAGGAGATGATGATTTGTTTAATCAAAGATGTTGTTTGATAAATTAAGAAACACTTGTTTATTGCGTGTAACAGGAAATTGGAAAATATACAAAAGTTCAGAATTTTCACGTAATTCACAACAGTAATTGTATCAAATTTACAATCAATTAAAATGTTTGCTTATTCTTTTAAAACAACAATATTAATCACTTTTCGTATCTATGAATATAATTGGTTGGATTCTAAGGAAATCGCGGTAAGAAATGGTTTGAGTTTCTCCAACTATCAGGGAGTACTCTAAAATTTTATACGTCTGATTCCCACAAGGTGAGTTTTAAGAATGAAATTTTGAAACAAAGGAAAAAAAATACTTAACGGTCGTTTTACTTGGGTCAGCAGGCCCGTGATCATGTGACTATGGGTGAGAGAGATGGAAGATATCTGCCTCTCATATTCCCATACTCAGTAGCGAAAGTTTGACAACATAGGAATAGAATCTGCGTCTTAACTAATTATAAAAAAGGGGTGGAGAGAAAGTGAGTGAGTGAAATGCATAGGCATCCATCCCACTTACACCAGTGCAATTATATCCATATTTGGCAACATGACCTGTGGCCTACGTGCAAAATCGCACGATCAACAGAAACCAAATTATAAATAGATGCATACCTGTTAGTATAGGGGTAGGTATGTATAGCAATATTTGAAATTTATAAAGAATATTCCGTACTGAGACGGGTGAAGCTTCACAACAAAAAAATACATGCTACAAATCGATTTTTAGTTACCAAAAGAAAAAAAAGAAAAAAAAAAGAAGATTTTGAGTACATAAAAATCTCTTAAGGAGTAACTGATCCAATAAGGTAGGATCAAGGAATTTAGAATAATCCTTGAACATTTAACTTCAAGAGTTCCAAAGTTGTAAGGGGTATACCAAAGATAGATACCCTAGTTTAGTAATTAGGTATAACAAAAAAAAATTTATATTTTCATACATATAGATAAGGAATTTAAACATGGCATGAGAAGAAAATTTGATTGTGGAAGTATGGGACAACCCTCATGAAGAGTACAACCTAGATTGGTAAATTGTTTGTCACACTTTCTTACCTATTCATCCATCCCTAACGGCCTTCATTCATAACCTCTCACTCCTAGATTTATTCATCAATAATTACTATCACACGGTTAGACAAACAACACAAAAAAAAATTTATTAAATAATGGTTCCAAGCAGAGACTGCAATCCAATAATTCCACAAAAAAAATTATTATTTTTAATCAATACAATTAACAATCCAACTGTCAAGAAGTAGAAGGTGACAGAATATTAAACATAAACATAAAAAAGATATAAATAAAAAAAATATTTCGTACAATATTTCCTCTTCATCAAGGACATCTCTTAAGAATATCTGATAGTGCTCACTTAGATTATTATTAATATTGATTTTAAAATGCCCATAACATTTCTCAAAGTGAGAAATGTCCACTGATTTAGTTCACTGTTCACTGAGTAGTTTAAGAGCACTCCTAAGGTTAGCTTGTAGCTCAAAGGTTTGGAGAGAACTAATTTAAATGTTCTGGTGTTTGTACATAAAAAAAAATTATTATATCATTTACAATTGCATAAGAGTATCCTGCAAAGAAAGAAATTCACTTAAAAAAAAAAATATATAAGAGAAAGGTATCCGTTGCCCAAAGATTACGGATCGACAAGTAAGAAGAGATGTCAAACTTCATGCTAGCTATTGTCCTGTAATTAGGACACAATACTAAGTTTTGAGCGCCACCTAGTTTGGGAAAATACGGGGAATGAACTAGGAAAATTCCAATAATAAACCAAAACAGCAAAAAAAAATATTATCTTACTTCCTGACAAGAGAGAAAGATTTGAGTATGCCAAAGTTGTATAAGATTGATCCGAGCGTCCTCATTTCAATCGAATAGAAAAGTTAAGAATATACTTAAATAGAGAAAACGAGTTGCAACTCAAAAAAAAATTGTCTAAGATTATTAGAGAAGTATTAACTACAAATTGTCAGTAGACTAACGTTATGAGTCGACTAAAATATTAACTAATAATTAAGAAGATTTGTGGCCTTAATTAGGAACACAAAAAAAAAGTTTCATTGAAATTGATGTCTGCTCTACGCCAACAACGCGGTGACGAAAGATGCCATTTTTACATCAGATAGCGTGCTTATCATTGCACAGATTTACAAGCCTGGCATAACCAGAAATGTACCAAAAAAAAATTTTATTCAATACACATTATCATAAGGGTGCATTGCTCATTTACAGCTCTCAAAAAAAAAAAATAGGAAGGTTGAGAGTGTACCAAAGTTTATTATTGCGCTTATCATAGCACAGATTTACAAGCCTGGCATAACCAGAAATGTACAAAAAAAATTTCATTCAACACACATTCTCACAAGTGTGCTTTGCTCATTTACAGCTCTCAAAAAAAAATTAATTAGGAAGGTTGAGAGTGTACCAAGTTTATGATTCGCACAAATTTTCTTAACGGGTGCGATTAGATCAAGGAGAAGTGAATTGAGCATTCCAAAAAAAAAGGAAGTGAATAACTAATATTGACCCTGTGTGTAACAAAACAGTATAGAAGGTATTACTACGATTAGGGTAATATCATGAAGAAAAAAAAAATAGTTCCATGTGGATAAATCGTGACTACAATTAACGTTCAAAAAAAAAAATTAACAATCGCAGAAGCGAAAGACAACAACACAGAATAGTATCCGCGCTCAATACCAAACTAGAAATTATATAGGACACCTAGAATTACACTGACCCAGTAAACAAAACGTATTCGACAAAAAAATTATTAGTGGGGAATTTATGAAAAGAGTCGATATTCTGACGCGCTTCTATGAAACTCGTTAGCCGCGATGCGGGGCGCAGGGAAGTTTTGTGGGCCGGGAGGTGGGTCTAGCGGTGCGCATGGAAGTTTTTACGGGGCGAGCGATGCAATTCGTAAACAACTGTGGAAGTTCACGTAATGTGTAATATGTCTGAACCACTCTCTCACAGGCTCAAAACATGCCATCTCGCTCACTCGCCGACTCTGGGCGGTGCTGTGTGTCGGGGACGCAACACGATTAGTGAGTGAAAAACCAGTTTAATGAAGGAGAGAACACACATTTTGTTAGTGATGTGAAGTTATAATATGAAAAGCGGAGCGGGATAACGTCACAACATTTATTTATTAAGATATTCTGGGAAGTATTTTTATTTACTACAGTCACACAAAAAAAAGGAACTTAGGACGTAATTCTTCTACAAGTTATTTGAGATAATTATAATTATAAAAATTACTCGACAACCTAGAGGGATGTGGGTGGTATAGAAGATATGTTAATGGAATTCACATAATGGAAAGAAGTCTTTCATGACTTAGCCTACATCCTCGGACAAGGAACACGGTAATCTAATGAGAAGGCGTACCGAGTTCAAGTCGTTAGACGAAAAAAAAAATTAATTAATAAAAAAATGAAGTTACACTTAGTGCAACAAAAAAAATAAATAATAAGTATGGAGATCATGCTTCTTACCGGGTAAAACAGTATTTAAACGTGGGTTGTCCCAATATGATAGCCTGAAGCAAGAAGTAAGCTATCATACTGGACCACAAGGAAGAGAGATGCCAAGTAGGATCGTATACTTGGAATTCTCGCCCTGCTCCTCCCAAATGAATAGCCAACAGAAGGTTGGGTTCCAGGAGGCACACTTAGGATCTCTGAATATACTTCGATTAGAATTTTTTTTTGTTAAACAAAATTCACATGTATTGGGGTGAGCCCAATTTGACTTATGATTCTGACTGTACGAGACTAGTCAGGGTGTTAAAAGATAATAAACGTATGAGAACGGGTCCTCAGGAGCCCTTTAACCATAAATCAAGATATGATAAAACCTAAACTACAACTTTATTATATCCTTCGTATGGAACCTACCGATGGATCCACTATCACAATCCTTTAGTTCAAAAATTGTTCTTGATATTTTACGTACAACCTGAGACTTAATGAAGCGAGGAGCTAATTTTTTTGAAAAATATTGCGAAGCATTTGAGAGATAATGAGATCTTCTCCATACCAGCTGACCAATTGACAAGGATATGTCTTTACGACGCAAATTATAACGGTCCTTATTTTTATTAAAAGCTTGTACTAACGTTTGTGAGACTTTATTATATAGATTTTCTAAGGTGGAAATGTCATTCAATCTTTGTTTTAAGGGATCAAATGTTTCAGACGGGGAATCATGATTTATCTGTAGTGGCTTATAAAAAGAGGCGTGGGGAATGTACTCTCTACCGAACATCAAAAAATGTGGAGAATATCCGGTAGCAATGTTAGTCATAGAATTTAAACAAGAACAGATTTTTGGAAGATGTTTACACCAATTGCGTTGGTCCTCCTCTACTAATATTGCCAACAAGGTTACTAGAGACTGATTATATCTTTCGGAGACATTATGTTGGGGATGAAAATATGCGTTATATCTAAGATCATTTATTCCGTGGGAATGTAAGAATTCTTTAAACTGTCGAGAAACAAACTGTTTTCCGTTGTCTAAAACAATCTGTCGAGGGATTCCAAAGACTTTAAAGATTCTTTCTTCTAAGATTTGAATTATACTACTGGTATTTGCGGCTCGGAGAGGAAATGCCCAAGTTATTTTACTAAAATTACAAACTACAGTGAAAATGTAACGGTTTCGCTTATGACTCAGCGGTAAGGGACCTATGAAATCCATAGATATACTTTCCATGGGACGTTCAATTTTTTTAGGGTATTTCATAAGACCATGGGGCATTTGGTTATTATACTTGTAGGCCTTGCATATTTCACACTCATTCACAACCTGTCTAACAAGAGGTAATAATCGTTTACAGAAGTATGTACGGGAAATAAATTCGTAGGTTTTTTCCATTCCAGAATGACAGTTTCCCTTATGGTAGTCCAATATGAGACTTTCTATCTTACACGCAGGGACAACCAATTTCCAAAGGTGAGTGGGAGAGTTAGACAAGGAATCTTTTTTATACCTAGAATAACGATACAAGTGTCCATCATTTATCATAAAATTAGTGAACGATTGGGGTTTTTGAAGATAAGAATTGTACACCTTTTTATACCAGGGGTCTATAATATTTTCAAACGGTTCTGGAACAGATAGACTAGAAACAGGAATACGGCTCAATCCGTCGGCAAGGTTATTTTCGCAGCCACGCTTAAATACAAAAGTGAAATCAAACTGTGAAAGTCGGCAAGCCCATCTGGCTAACCTACCAGAAGGTGAAGAAATTGAGTTTAGGTATTTTAAACATCCGTGATCACTGACTACTGTAAAGTGTACTCCGTCTAGATAGCTTTTAAAGTGTTGTATAGAATCTACTATGGCGAGAAGTTCTCTCTCCGTGGTACTATAATTTCGTTCTGGACCGGACAATTTACGTGAATGATAAGCAATTATATATTCTACTCCATTAGAGTCTTTCTGGGACAAGAAGCTGCCCAAGGAAACTCCACTTGCATCACACGTCAATGTATACGGAAGGGAATAGTCTGGTGGTTTAAGGATTGGAGCGGAAATCATTGCTTGTTTCAAGGCTTGGAAGGCAAGTTCAGCTTCATTTGACCATTCGAATTTTTTACCGTTAAATTTATTACTCGTGAGGCGAGTCAAGGGAGAAGCAATCTTAGAAAAGTCCTTAATGAAACGCCTGTAATAAGACATTAATCCCAAAAATGAGCGGATTTCCTTACTGGTGGATGGTCTAGGATAATCTTTCATAGCACTAATCTTATCTGGGTCCGTATGAATTCCCTCCCTGTCAATAATATGACCGAGGTACTTAAGCGATGATTTACAAAACACGGATTTACTGAGCCTAATTGTCAAGTTGGCTTCTTTCAAGCGCTGGAGAACAATTCGTAAGGTGGAAATATGGGAATCAAAATCTGAACTACAAATCAAAACATCATCAAGGAAACTGAATACTCTTTGTCCCAAATCGGAGAAAAGCTTATCCATAATTCTCTGCATTTCGGCGGGCACGTTTTTCAGGCCGAACGGGCAGGTAACAAACTGATACATCCCTTTGGATTCTACATAGAAGGCTGTCTTAGGTCTGCTTTCTGGACTCAAAGGAATTTGCCAGAAGCCGTAGCTCAAGTCTAAGGTGGTTAAGAACTTGGTGTCTCTCAGATTATCCAACATATGGTTGATATTAGGGAGTCTATAAGAGTCTGAGACTGTGACCTCATTCAATCTTCTAGGATCGAGAACGAATCTAGCTGTGCCATCGGATTTTGGTACACAGAAGCAGGAATTTAACCAAGGGGAACGTGAAGGTTCTATTATTTTTAAAGCTATCATTTTATCTACCTCTTGACACATCTGAACTCGTCGTACATGGGAAGCTGGATATAATTTCTGTTTAACGGGCAAACTATCACCTGTATTAATGACATGAGAAACTACATTTGTCCTACCCAAACCCATCTTCTCAAAAGAAATATTCTCGAATTCATTTTTCAGGTCATCCAAAATTTTCCTCTGCGACACTGTCAAATCGTTTATGGAGTTAAGACATTTTGGAGCTGATTCTACATTAGACGACTGTTGATCAGATATGGATGCTACCGTAACATGAGTTTTGGTGGGGAACAACCGAGGAATTATTCCTGACTTTTCCAGAAAGGGTGACCCTAAAATGAATTGGTCAGGAATGGAAGGAACAATAACAAATTTAACCTGCTGAATTTTATTGTTGTAACATAATGGCAAAACTATGGTACCTATAGATCTTATGGAATTATTGTCAACCCCACGAATATTTTGCTGACAATATTCAGGACGGAACCCTATTTCGATAAAAGACCGATATAACTGACCCCCCAGGACATTACAAGCTGATCCGGTATCAAGCAAGGCTCGGAGTTGTATTTGAGAGATAGAAAATAGCAAATAAGGGCGTCGATCTCTCTCGTTTATTACGGAAACTTTATTGACCTGCAATGTTGAAAAGAACAATTTAACACTCTGAATCCACGACAATCTTTCGCGAGCTGAGGTCTCTGGGCTCGGGAAAATTGCAGGATTCATTGTTCGTTTTTTGAATTTCTAAGTGGGGGAGGCGGTTTACTCACGTCAGGTAAGCGTTGGCGTGGCACAGGATTGAAGGGTTTCCTAAACTGAAATGAATGAACATTATTGGCACTGGGTCCTGACTTAGAGTAACAGTTTCGAGCAATGTGACCTATACGTCCGCAGTGAAAACATTTAATCATAGGAGCAGAAGGCTGTTGAGAAGAAATTGATTGAACAGGGTTTTTCCTTACTATCTTAACTTTAGAGGGAGAGCGGGTTGGAACTGTAACCGAAACACACTCCAACTCCGTGCAAACTTCATCTAGCTCAGCAATTGAGTTCGGTCGCCTGGACACTAATACACTGGCGTATCTGCTATCTAATCCTTTTCTGATGGCCTTTAGGATATCTGACATACGCAATGGAGACTGTAAGGACTGATTCAAAAGGGTTATACGTGAAATGTAATCACTAGCACTCTCCAAAGGTTGCTGTGATGCAGTTAAGATTTCCAATCGTCTGTTGCCTTCAGCATCAGGCAAATCGAAGCGCTTGATAAACGATTGTTTAAGCTGTGTCCAAGTTTTAACACTGTTATAAAATGTCCGGTAGAAGGTGAGTGCTTTTCCCTCCAAAAATTCGGGCAAGGCGGGGCCTAGGTTTTCCAGTGGAAAATTTCGAGCTCGGGAGATTTCCTCCAATCTCAAAAAGAAATCCCTAACATCCTCGACACCGGAATAATGTTGAACTGGCCATGAACTAAAATTTACTGAATGTATGATGTGTGATTGGCTAACTGTAGGATTGGGTCTATCTAAATTTCTGCGAACCGGTGTAATAATTAAATCGTTGGAAACATTAGTATTTATCATTGTCACGGCTTGAGTGGGCGGAGAAGAAGGTACAAAACTATCACGAGGTGGATTAATCTCCGAGAGGCTATCAGGGCGTTGGATACCTAACAATCCCGAAGGGTGATTGTCACGCTGACCTACATCAGACAATAAGTTAGAATTGAAAAGTCTGCATTGCCTTCGCAGAGATTCAATACCTACATCAGGCTGGATTCCTCTATTCAACAGTGCTTTAGAGAGAGTCTTGCATGTCGCCCTCTCCACACGCGGAATAACTTGATCGACCAGGGATGACATTATTAAGAAATAAAACTAGCGGAGTGTGACTATCTCAAACTTTGACCACCGTCGAGAGTATTCGATCACAAGAAAGTCAAAAAAAAAAATTATTAAAATTATCGAAGTTTTATCTCAACCTCACTCACCCATCCAACATTCAAGGGAGGAAGACCCTTTCTCAAGGAAAGTTATTGAATTATTGTGGCAGAACAGAGTACCCAAATGCAAAAATAAAAATTTTTAAGAAAAATTGCAACAAAACACAAAAAAAAACTTTTCTAGTTGCCGTCGGCTGAATTTATCTGTAGGTATTGCAAAACTTTACGGCTCTTGGCCCACAACAAAATTTTAGCAATTTCAGAATTTAAATTGAGATAATAGAACTTGCTAATACTCAAGAGAGAAGAAAAGAAAAAAAAAAAAAAAAAAAAAAAAAAAAAAAAAAGGCAACTTAATACACCATTATCAAAAAAAAAACTTTAAACACCAGAACACTGTGTTATTGCATTATTTAGTGATTTTCAAAAGAATTGGATTATTAATTACGTTTCGCTCACCAATTTCCTGTCCGGCATCTATGTGAGTCAAGGGAGGCGCAGACAAGGTTCCTCTGGATGTCTTCGAATCTTGACGCTGCTCGCATTGCCATCAGCTCGTTCTGGATTTGATGCTCACACGTTGGATAGCGCCATAATTGTTACGTGTCTTCTACGGAGTCGGAATCTGCTTCAGCTTCTCTTCTTCTTTTAACCATGAATACTTGCCTCGGCTAGTGTTGGTAGAGCGGACTCCAGAATCTCTGGTCTTTGGAAGTTCGATCCAGGAGGAGATGATGATTTGTTTAATCAAAGATGTTGTTTGATAAATTAAGAAACACTTGTTTATTGCGTGTAACAGGAAATTGGAAAATATACAAAAGTTCAGAATTTTCACGTAATTCACAACAGTAATTGTATCAAATTTACAATCAATTAAAATGTTTGCTTATTCTTTTAAAACAACAATATTAATCACTTTTCGTATCTATGAATATAATTGGTTGGATTCTAAGGAAATCGCGGTAAGAAATGGTTTGAGTTTCTCCAACTATCAGGGAGTACTCTAAAATTTTATACGTCTGATTCCCACAAGGTGAGTTTTAAGAATGAAATTTTGAAACAAAGGAAAAAAAATACTTAACGGTCGTTTTACTTGGGTCAGCAGGCCCGTGATCATGTGACTATGGGTGAGAGAGATGGAAGATATCTGCCTCTCATATTCCCATACTCAGTAGCGAAAGTTTGACAACATAGGAATAGAATCTGCGTCTTAACTAATTATAAAAAAGGGGTGGAGAGAAAGTGAGTGAGTGAAATGCATAGGCATCCATCCCACTTACACCAGTGCAATTATATCCATATTTGGCAACATGACCTGTGGCCTACGTGCAAAATCGCACGATCAACAGAAACCAAATTATAAATAGATGCATACCTGTTAGTATAGGGGTAGGTATGTATAGCAATATTTGAAATTTATAAAGAATATTCCGTACTGAGACGGGTGAAGCTTCACAACAAAAAAATACATGCTACATCTTCTGTCTTTTTATGAATTGTGAAAGTGTCATTCTTCTTTTTCTGTGCTTCTGTCAGTTATAGAGGTCTGTTAAGCAATGGGAAGCTAGACTAGAACCTCTTTAATTAGCTACCGATCAAGCCTGACAATCGGAATTAAAAACGTAAAGCAAGACGGGTATTAGCTAGTTTGCATATATTTTGTTTACAATAAAGAATACGACAGCGAAAAACTTTTATTCTTCTTCTCTCACTTTGTATTATTTTTATTTTCGTTTATTCATAATATTTTGTCGATTCGATTTTTATTCAATACCTACCGACACAATCGCCGCGCTCCCTTCATCGTAAAGTTCATAGTTCTTGGCTCAGCATCAAAATATCAGACAATGCAGTTGGAACCACGTAGAGCAATTTCCAAATGGTTTTTTGTTCTTCGTTGAAAAAAAACAACAACAAAAAACATCATGACAGCATAAATTAGCTTCTAAATTCATCCATTTGAATATTGAGAGAAATTTAAATCTGAAATTGCTTATCTTTTGAAAGATAGAAATCTAAAATAAATTACAAAACAACACACAGAAACAGAAAGACTTGTGCTCACTTTGGTTGAACCCAGAAAAAAAAACTATAAATCAGAATTTCTTCTATATTTTGCGGGCCGGTATAAAGCAGTTTCATAAAATTTTGATGTTAGGAAAAAACATTTTTAAGTTTGGTCTGACGATGGCTGGATGAGCCGAAACCGATTACTAGTAATAAAAGTCAAAAAAGCAGTATAAAGTGTTTTTTTTTTACCCATCACGCCGTGTTCCGTGAGGGGTAGGCAGAGAGAACGGACCTTCACTCTTTTCTACCCAAGCAAATTTCTTTCGCTTCTTTCCTTATGAATTTTCTTTGTCATCATGTTTGCATCCATTCTTTCCACACGCCCAAACAAAAAAAAAACTATCTCTAACAGTGTTATTCAGAGGCTCTTGCCCTCTTTCTTTTTCATTGAAATTGACCTTATTTGACGAAAAGGCTGGAGAAGAATATTCATAAAATGTATGTGTATAAATTGTGCATAGAGCACAATTCAAATCCGTTTATCAAAATCCCACGATGCGGTTGATGAATATTGGAGCGTAGGCTACTATGTATAAAAGTATATAACGTAGCGTATATGCAGAGTAGGTAGTATAACCGCATAATATGCATTAATTCCGGAAATAAATGCAACATTCAGCGGGCTTGTATATTCAGGTGTTTATAACATCGTTAGAAGCAATCACCAAGCAGGAGCCTGCGTTGAAACATTTACATAGCCACTCACATTAACACAGAGAGGTAATTTAATGGTTATTACGTCCGTCGGTGTAGGTCGTGTAGGTATCATGCAATATTACATTATACTGAAAATATTAAAAGAGTAATTCAAGAAGAAAGAAGTTTTGAATAAACTTGATATTACGCTTCAGTGGGGCTAGTACGAGTTTTATCGAAAGCTAATTACACGTTAATAAGCGCTTATTCAATCAATCAATCAATCAAATCTCCCTTTGAACTCCACTCAGGAGCATAGGGAGGCAACAAGAGCTCTCCATTGCGCTCGATCTTGCGCAATGCTTATGACCTCCTCCCACACCAAGTCCATTTCCCTCAGCTCTGCCTCGAAGGAACGGAACACGGTATGAGAGGGTTTCCACGTCTTCGAGACCCTGAGGGGAGGAAAAACAGCGCTCTTTAGTTTTATTAATATTATGCTAATTTTCCTCCCAAGCGCTTATTAGCGTGCAATAATTAGTGTTCTTAAATCAAACGATCGAATCATTCGACCATTTTAGTATGAAAATTTCTCGAAACTCTTTCGATGATCGTTTCGATATTCGATCATCGAAAACTTATACTAGGGCTTTAATTACGATTCTCCTATTTTCAGTGACTATCACAACTCTTCCTCTTAAATTGCTTCCAACTAATGGGTTGGCTGGTACTGTTCAAATGTTAATTTTTATTAGAAATAAAGTGTTATTTATTTATTAAGTACCCTCCTCCTAACATCCTAGAAACTTGTTTGACGAAATACTCTTTCTAGTTTTTCTCATGAATAAATCAAATAATCCTCTTTCAAAAAAAAAAAAAAAAAAAAAAAATACAGACCCCTAGTATAAGTTTCCGATGATCGAATATCGAAACGATCCTCGAAAGAGTTTCGGCAAAAAAGCCATCGAACGATTCGATTGTTTGATATTGGAACACTATTTTCACACTAATAAGCGCAATTAGCTTTTGATAAGACTCTTACTAGCCCCACATATTGCTTCTACTCATAATAAGGGTTAAATTGATGGATGTCACATTATAAAAAAGACTTAAAATAATCTAAAAATAATAAAAAATAACCTGAATTAAAAAATATAAGAATAATTCGAGGTGGTTGGTAGACCAGCGGTTACGACGCCGGCTTTCGCACTGTTTCGTGCGGAGGTCGTGGGTTCGAATCCCGGGCATGTCGACCATTTTCCGCTTTCACGGCACAACCCTTTGGTTAGTGTGAAAGATTTCAAAAGTGTATTTGTGTTCGAGTGAGCACAGATCCATTTAAAAAAAAAAAATCGAAGTGGTTTTCACTTGAAAATTAAACTCTCCCGTCTCAAATTGGACGAGACTAGTTAGCTAGAAACCGGTTCCAGAAATCCGTTCCGCCGGCTATACGGAAAAGTGTTGATCTAAAACCACCTAGGTACCAACTCATTTTGAAAAAAAAATTCAGTTCTGGGTATAACTATTATTTACGCAATTTATTCGCACACAGATAACGTATAAAAGTATAAATAATTTATTCAAAACACTGTAGCCCGTAATAAATTCAAATACGAACTACCGGAGTCCATTGAAAACCAATTAGGTTTCCTGAATATTCAAACAAATATAATAGACAGGATTTATGTTGTACCGAATAGTTTTTGTACTCTAACCTAACCCATCATTAACACGGTATAATGTGGGAATAAAAGCCTTTGAATCTAAAACGAAACCGTTTATCACAGATCTGTCCTTGGTGAAAAATATAGAGGTCGATTCTATAACAGTTCCCATAAAATCAGTGGCGGATTTGCCCAGTAGTCCCGGGTCTAGGGGCGGCCAATAGTGATCAAAAACTCTTACTTTTGAGAAATTCCTAAAACCTCGGAAAATAAAAGGTCGGGGAAACAGTTTTTTTGGTATTAGGTATATATGAAAACCAAAAACTTTTTTTCATAATTTATTTTTATATTTAACTGAACTATTATGCCCTTTTGTTTAGGGAGCGTTCAAGTATTTCGTAACGCAATATTAGGGGAAGGGGGGGTTACTCTTGTAAAACGTTACTATTGTATTACCGGCGCCGCAACAAAGATATTTAGTGATTTTTCAGTAATAATTGTGATTTGAGGCATACATAGTTGTAATATGTGCGTTAGGCAACGTTTAGAGAATGGGAAGAGGGGTAACAAAGAGCGTTACGGTGCATTTCGGGGGGGGGGGGGGGGGTCAATAATGTTAAAAAATGCGTTACGTAATACTTGAACGGTCCCTTAGTGACTTTTTGGGCATCTGTTATGCGGGACGTCAACCCGTTGGTCAAAATATTACATACATTGAATGTCTGATAAGATGAATTCATTTATTGGTTTGATTAGCGAGTAATAAGCAAATACAGCCTTTTTGTAGACGCTATCTAGTATAAATCAGATGAGTCGAAGATGAAGATAAACAATTTTAGTATGTAGTCAATAAAATTGCGGATTAACATTGGTTTTTGTTACCGTCTCACAAACAATGTTCATCGAATATTTTATTTTTCTCATTATTGTGGATCAGTCAGTAATTAGGTAGGTACTATGTTGAGATAATTTTTGCTATGCTTAGTTTTGTCTTGAAGAATATCTCCTTAGTCCTTAAGGGTATTACCTACTTAAAAAAAAGGAATATAAAATGCTCTACAAAAACTTGTCGCTGGAGTACCTACCTACTCTTATGCCATTTCATAAGTGATGAATGTTGAACATGGCATTTTGAAAAGACAGCATGACTTGTTTTATCTAGCTGATTTGTGAGTTTATAGTTTTACTTATTTACATATACCAGTGCTCGAAATTCGACCATAACTAATTTAGATTATAAGTTCGATTAAGGTTCCATTGTCAAAAACTTATCGAGCGCTGTTTAGCCTATATAAACTGCGAAATTTTATAAGTACTCCTACGTCCACGCAATTTAGTAAAAATGGTCACAATGTTTTTCCTTCACATATTAATATATAAATAATAGGAATATTAGTTTGGAACTTAATAAACTATTAAAGAGGTTATCACTTTTAGGAAATAATCTTTCCATATTTTATGTATTATGAACCTATTTTCTGAAAGAATATCAATCAAATTCAATTGATCCTGTCAAATTCAATTGATTTAAAAACTGATCTAAAGAATCACGTTTAAAAATAACGATTTTAATAAAATCTTTGTACGGTGCATCACATAATAAAATTAAACAAAATATCAGTACATAATTAATATGAAAATCTTCGTGAGGCGAACTAATATCCCAAATATTTTTTGTTTCATAACAACAGCTAACCTTCATTAAGGGGCAGGCTGTATCGCAGATAGCCACGGATACTTCGTGTAAATATCCATTATCCTATTCGTATTTTGGAGGATGTTTACCTGGTTTCGTAACGCGAAAAGAGGGGAAAATGTACAACCTGTGTAGTCCTTTATTAGCAAAAACATTAACCCTTAACTAAAACAAGATTATGGTGAGTATTCTCTCATTAAACGCGGAACATGTGAACGTATTAATGTGGTATCATGCCTACAGAAATTATGGGATTGGTTCATGAAAGGAACACGACAAAAAATATAATATAGAATGATAACAAATGAGTAAATATTTTTTTGAATCAATGAATATGTGGGCTCACCCAAAGTGATATAAATAATACACTCCTAATATCTTTCACAGTTAGTCAAGCTTTTCTTGTGAAAGAGGAAGATGGTTGGCTCTTGGGAACAAACCTACGATCTTCCAAAATGTCGACTGCTAGACTACCAAACACAGTAAATGAATAATTACAACCCTCTAAATAAAACATACCTCCCTCCATGTTGATATTTTTTTACCAACAATAATCAACGCCGGGTTTAAACGACGCTGGTTAAAATGTCTACATAATTGTTGTGTTGATAAATGTTCGATTTTTCTATCTGGAAAACTGAAATCAATTCACATTGTGCCAAAATATCTTGTATTTTGAATTACTGTCCAGAATGTCTGGAATGGAATTGTATTATATTGCAATAGGTACAGATGGTCTGCTGTATTCCTTAGAGGTTTGCTATTACCCAGGCGAGACCCAAACAGACTAGACGTGTTCTGTATAGGAATGCTGCACCTCGAAAATTAATCAAAATCACGATCTTTATAAGTTTTCAATGAGACTATGGAGACTTTTACTCGACCATATTTTTGCGATCAAATGAATAACAAATGAATTTTCTGCATGAGACTAAACGGAAGAAGGATTATTACTTTCAAGAAAACCATTGCCTACAACCTTAATGAAGGCTAATGGTCTGTTTTCCTAGTAATACGGTACTGTCAATACTGTCATAAACAGCGGTAAATGTGGCAGTGTAGATCATTATGTCTAGGTATGTAACATACCGCATTGAAAAAAAAAACATTGTCACGATTTTCAACGCCGTCTTTTCAGACGACGCACCACTCCCCAGGAACCCAGTGCACAACTAAGTGTGATGCTGATGGTGCTCGCCATTTAGGTGGTTAAATAATTCTTCGCAATTCTGAAATAACTCTTGAAGAAATCGCGTCGAAAAAAAATCCACGCCCTCTTCAAGATGCATACCCATGTTCATACCTATACCGCACCAAGTTACTAACCTTTTGTTGAAGAAATACTTTAGATAGTTTTTTTATGAAATTATATGAGAATTGTAACACAAGCAAATTTTTAACTGATTACCCACGGAACTGAATCCAGAGCCGACACAGACCGAACTGAACATTAGCACTACTTAGAACCTCGGAAATGAAGAGCATGCGTTCTATTCAGGGGGGACACTGAGGGGTAGATTAAGAAATAGATAATACTACGGAAAACCCTCGAAAAGATGGTTGGAGTTCAGTGTCTCAGAAAACTTCTATACGGTAAAAACAGGTCAACAGACCTTTTTTAAAGAGTGAGAAGACTAAAGGTTATGATAACTCAAGGATATGGCTAATGGCTACCCGCTTTTGTCTGACATTTCGTGTAACTACTGAGAATCTACAACAATTTTGAATATTGAGTTTTTTTTTGTTCACACGCCGAGCAGATCAAATTAGCATTTCGTGCAGGAAGGTAATACAAAACAAAATGGATGTGAAACGGGAAAAAGGAGAGCAGGCTATGTATTAACGAAGAAGATCCTTAGTTTTAAGGAAGACAAATTGGTGGAGTTTTGGGGGTTCATCATAAATCGTAGGTACACATGTGTATGTCTCCCTCACTCATCAAACAACCCGTCTCCTAGGGGGGGGGAGGGGGAGGGGCTGTCATGTATAACGCAAACAAATTACATTTCATCATAATAATTTTCCGTTTCATATTTATTTAGCATACCAAGCATGTTTATGAATATTTTTTTCTCGAGCAAAACGTGATGTACGGCGAATGATTTTATTTATTTGATGTGCACAGAGTCTTATTTTAAGTCTTCCGTGTATAATCTGCATAATTATTTTGTTGTGTTGTAAGTCATGGCATTAGGCCTTAAATACAAACAAACCAATCGTTAGATTTTTCTTCGCAGAGCCGTGCAAAATCTCTCAGAGAGTTCTGAAATACAGCTCATTTCTAGGATCTTTAATAATCTAAAATAACTCATGTTAATATAGCATGGAATAATAGTATTACGGTATGAAAATGTAATATATTTATTAGAAATACAAAAAATGTACACGATTTAAATGTCATAATCCATATTATTATATTAACCATTTAGTGAAAAAAATGAAGTAGTCCATTTTCGAAATTTGAAAAAATATTCTTACCTCAAGGTCGGTCGGTAAAACAGTAGCGTTTATTAATTAGATATTCCACACATAGAAGGTGTTAACGTAGCTAAGACACAAACCATGAGACAGAACTAGTGTAAGTAGGCTTGCTTTAAATATTAAGTTTAAGTCCTTTTTTTCTCATTTATTGAACAGTGTAATTGAAAAAAGTCAACGATGTTACAGATACAGACAGTTTTTTCCATTTGAGTGGTAGACTGTGATATTTCTTCTTTTTGTAATAAACATCAAAAGTCATATTCTTTTTTTATGAATTTTTATGAAGGAAAAAGAACAATGTCATTTTCACAAAATGAAACAAGACGGGTATTAATGCTAGTTGAAAATATATTTGCAGTATGTAAATTCATCAAACTAAATTCGATATTTCTCATTTGAGCAAAGCAAATAATGATTTAATGAAGTAAAAAATACACTTTAAAATAAATTTTCAATATCGATAGATACCTACATGTGTCAGTAGTAGTAGCAGTCTTTTAATCATCTTACTTTATCGAATACACATCAAAGTTATAGTATCAAATACACATCAAAGACTATTATAGTATCGAATACACATCAAAGTTATAGTATCAAATACACATCAAAGACATAAATGATGTCTATATTCCAAGAATTTTAATAACTACCTAGTAAACATAATAGGGTGATGTGTGATAGAAAACGATGTGACATTCAGAGTGTGGGGTTAGAATCAGTTTATGAAAATTGACCCTGACCTCTTCCTTATTCGTATTGGTCCTTTCATGTAACATTGTACTAAAAATGTGACTGGCAAAATCTAAATAAATAGTTTATACAAAGTTCCAATTCTATTATGTAAAAATTTATATTGGATAAAGGACTTTTACTTTCTGAAAAATTGAAACAGCGTGCTAGTCTTAATAATATTGGCTTTCTTGCTTAAACGGCAGTAACCATGGGTTTTGTAAGAAAAACTTTGGAAAACTTGGTGAAATAACGCTTTTAAATGTAACACTGAGGTTCTAACAGTAATTAAGTAGGTATAAGTGTACATCATGTCTGAATTTTAACAGTTTTTATTTATTTTATTTAAAGAACTTGTTTATTAAAGAATTAAATCCTAAAATGAATATGTGCTCACTCAGATTAAACCCAAATAGACTATTTTACAGTAATCTAATTAAAGCTTGTGTCATTGTGGAGAGGAGATGGATTTGGCTGGGTCATCTGTTAAGGATGCCGAACGACAGTCGGCCGAGGAGAGCGCTATTCTTCCTCCCATCAGAATCTAGCCCACGACATCGTCTACAAAACAGTACGAAAGTCAGCGCCGCGCCGTAACCCCAGGCTACCAACTATTTCTAAATTTTACTCACAACAAAAAGTTTTAAAGAAACGTTATCAATTGTAAACTGAATCGAATTAAAAAAAACACATGAAAATTTTAAGAATAAAACCAATAGATATTTTAAAGTTCAATTGAATTGAATTGCAGCTTCTGACATTTAAGTATTCGAAATGCAATTTTCCTTTTCTTGAATGGAGATAGGGGGGTGTGGACTTATCTTCACCTGCTTTAGTAGATTTACGATTCGATAGGAAATCGGACAGTGAGAATTATATCTACTATATAAATTAAATTAGGGTTAGTGCGAACACTTATAACTCGAGATCGGCTCAACAGATTCTTCTGATGTTTGATTTATTGGATTTTCTCCGCTCCGGATAACAGTTGCCCACGACATCGCGGGTAGTTATCCCTCTCATTCTCGCATATGCTCTTACAGTAGCCCATCCCACTTACTCCACCGCACCGTTTCGATAGTTTTTGAAAATTTTCATACAAAGTCAACAATATTCTCGGGCACATTCGTGTTGGTAATAGGCGAGGTAGGGTGTGTGTGCGAGCTTATTTTTCTCAAGTTGTTTCAGAAATAGTTTAATGTTATAATTTTATTAGCTTATCTCAGTCGAATTAATTTTGTATTGTTTAACGGGGGCGCAGTGCACATCATGTACATATGAACGGGCCGCTTCGGGCTAGAACCACAGGACAACGTCTGTCGGGAAAGCTAGTTTAATATACATACCACATTCACCGAATCTCCGAACTACACGGGACAAAAAAAACATTATAATCCAGATTCTAGAGGTTCAAATGAAATATTAGAGGACGCACCAGACACGGCTGTGACAAATAAAGGTGTGGGTAGAGACGAACTAAAAGGGATCAATGGGCTATTAATCACCTCCTTGTTTCAGATGATCCATCTTGGTGACTGGAATGACCGAACTATTTAATAAATCGACAAACATCTATCAGACTCTCTTCAGTTAGTCTATAATCCAGTAAAACGTGACAGTTTGACTATGTTTTTATGAATAAGTTTCTCTAAATTGATATATTCCCGTACGCAGGCAGAGGTGATCGTGTAAAAACATGGAAATCAAAACTGGCCCTTTAGAGATTACTTTTAGTCGTTTTTAAAGGGTCATTATTTACAACGCTTGTACTAATTAATTAGTACTCTTTAACCTGTAAAATGTCTCATTCAATTTAAAAAATAAAATAAAAGATATTGCCTTGTAGCCTTCTAGTTGAGCTAACTACAAATGTTTGAATACAACGAACGATAATTCAATGGGTCTCAAAAAAATATTATAGATATGTCATGAAATAAGCAAAAATTGTCATGGTTTATTGGGATACTGAACCAACTTACGGAATAAAGAGATGTTAATCATAATGTAGGTGAATTTCAAATCATGCCGTTATATAAAAATAAAAAATAAGTAAGTGCCTATACACTTAATGTAAGAAAATATAGGTTATTACTTCAAATTTTACATTATTCAAATCAAATATGACTTTTTTCAAAACAAATTGGACGCAGTACCTAGTGTTTTAATTTTAATGTTACGGAATTTATCCTTCTTTTTTTTCGAGGATTCAAGAGTCTGTTCATTTAAAGAGTAGGCTCATGGGAATTTGCGGAATTTATTATCTGTGGTTATTTTGTTCTACCCATCTGGTCCGGTCCAATCGCAACCAATCCGGGATGGAATCAAGTAAAAACCACCAGAAAAAAAGCTCATATATGTATACCTAAAAATGACCAATTTATTAAGTAAAAAAACCTGTAAAAAATTGAACAGACGGTTACAAGAATTGTAATAATGACGGCTATTCTGAAATAAATAACAAACGATTGAGTTGCGTCGTATCCAATTTTTATTGAAGGATTTGACATTTAGCTATTCTGAAGTTGTTTTATTCAATACATTTTATGCGTAACTACTGGCAACCGATTATTATAACTCAACTCAACCTTGCATTGAGATGGAACTTGAATTTCAGAATAGCCGTCATTGACTGGTATTCTCAAATTCACGTTCCAACTCAACGCAAGAAGCTCTTGCTTAGAACTGAATCGGTTGCCAGTAGTTACGCGTCTAATGTATTAGATAAAATATTTTCAGAATACAGAAATGGGGGCTCATTAAAAATTGGATACAACGAAACTCAATCTCTGTTTTTCGTTTCAGAATAATGTCAATATATGTAGGTATTTATATACAAAATTTTAAGTAATAATTTTTACATTTATCACGGGAAACGGCGTGATGGGTAAAAATGAACATTTTATATTCTATAAATGTGTCTGCTGACCTTTCTGGAGAATAGTATTTCGCCTTTGAGTTTTTCTTACGGCTTGAATCATCAAAAATAGTTTTGGCGGAAAACAGTCTAGACACATTGTCAGACCAAAGTCGTAGAACAAAAGTTATGTTTTAATAGACCAAGAAGTTTAAAACGAGTCGTGTGTATAAACAGAGAATAAGATTCATCGGGATGGAATAACCATGTTAATCTCTAATTTAAATGGAAGTCGGGTTAGTGCGAACACTTATAACTCGAGATCAGCTGAACAGATTCTTCTTTGATTTATTGGATTCTTCTCCGCTCCGGATAACAGAATAACTAATAAAAAATTGAATAAATGGATAAAAAATCATATGAAATATAGAATTAAAGTTTGTATGGAACAGATTCGGCAACGGTACTGCTACCGCTATCTGTTGGGGAAATAGGGAGATGTCTGGTTTTGATAGAAAGATTCTATAGATCAATTTTTCCCTATGCTTCCACAGATGGCGGTAATGTGCCACCATTGAAATTTTTGGTGGTACTTTTTTCAAGCTTTTTTTACAATTTTTTAACATCTAGCTATAATATAAAAGAAAATAGGTTAGTGCGAACCCATATAACTCGAGTTCGGATGAACAGATTTTTATCATGTTTGTAGTAGTCATGCATGTTAGCTATCTTATGTTACTGAGCAATATTTTATTGACAAGGCGGGACGAAGTTCGATGGGTCAGCTAGTAATCAATGTAATCGAATTCTACCACAATTAAAATCAGGACAACAGAACTGCGTTTTGAATGGCAAATTTGAGACCTCTACAGACGACTAGTTTTTCACAAGAAACTTGGGAAAAACTACATTTGTCAATATAACTATGAGTGGTGAAACGAATTTTCGCAAATGTAGAGTATGAAGAAAATGAACTGTCCACTTTTTATATTTTTATATACCTAAGTGTCTTTGTTTGGTTTAAATAATTAATTGTTTATATAAATGTTCCAGTGGACAGTTCATTTTTTCGCACTCTAAATTTGCGAAATTCCGTTTCGCTAAATTCAAATTGACTACGGCCAATGATTGATTCTTTGTCTACTGAGATTTTTTCCCGCTATAAACTTGGTGAAATGAAGGAAAGTACAAACCTTTCTTAAATTGATTTTTGTAATTTAATGAAAATGCTATTCCTTTTATGACATGACTTTCAAACTTAATCGCTTGACTCTTAAGGTAAAATATCTGCAGTAATTCATAAAATCTATCTAGTTTCTAAAGCAAGATAATAAATTGTTATCTGAAAATGATTTTAAGGGAATTTTTCAGTTGGCTCGTACCCAGATAGTCATAAGACAAATCGCTGACATTACTCACAGGTGAGATCATAAAGGATTTATGCAATTACTCTTAAGTTTCTGCGTAATTAAATTTGGGGAATGCGAAAAGAAAGAGTGTTTTAACGGATTTTTAAGGGATGACTGCTATTTTGGACAATGGTTTAATATACAATTATTTCTTGTCTTTTATGAACGTACGTTAAAACTTCACTATTTTTAGTTAATAAAAAAATGGATAATTGCCTTATAGATAGAAAATAAATTCAAAATAAAACATCACAAAAATTCACTGATATGAAGGATCATTTATCACTGTGTGACGGACCTCGTTATTGTAGAAAAAAAAATAGTTAAGATAAAAACGTATCTAATAAAATACAAGCTAGAATTGCAGAAGAAAAAAAATACATAATATATATATATATATATATATATATATATATATATATATATATATTGTTTTATGATTTTGATATCCCTTGGTACCTACGCAACACATCAGCAAAGCGGTTATCCAAATGAAATAAAATCAATATCAGCGTGTTATTTTACCCTTGTTAGCTACATACGGCATTCCACTTCCGTGCAGATCATGCTAATGCCGAGGTTTGTTATTTACTATCACCCTAGGATGAACGTTTTTATAAAACCTGACTATAATCCGTTTCGTCACCTCAGGGAGGATGGGGTAATTGTGAAAATAATAATTGAATAACAAATAAATGTACCTAAATCCTAAGCATATGTACCTACCTACTTCATTTGCAGTAATTCACAACTAAAAAAAAAATACGATATTTTGTTATGACACATCTGACAGAGGTAAAAAAAAACTATATTGTTGTTTATTTTTATTTTTCTCCCAATTTTCCATATTTTCTTGACCTATAAAACTTTAATACCTAAGTGTAAATTTAAATAAATCAAAATAAGTCAAAACTTTCATCCCTCAATGTGAATACGAAAATACTTTCGACGACTTTCGCAAAAAAATAAAATTGTATTGTGAATGTGGAAATGGTCGCTACCTATAATAGGCAATGACACGACAATATGAAATGACCGCACCAGACTACCAATCACTACATACCTGTAAACGTCACAGTACCTGGCTGCGGCCTTCTCTACAACAAGTACCGTCCATCACCGCGCAGTTTTCAGTTTGTCACAACTCAACTACCCTATCATTGATTCAAAACTTGGATCTACCTACGCCCCGTCTGCTTTGTGTTCGTGTTCTAAGAATGCTCTTTGGTCATTATGATCATCATCATCAGCCTTCACTCTAGTATCTAGTGACCTACCAGGGTTTCCATGAGCTGTTTTTGGTGTTCAGCCAAAATATATTCGCTGCACATACATCACCACACACTCGTATCTTAAACAATTTCATAATATTGTAATAAATAAGAAACATCATCATAATATTTTAATAAAAGTGTCACTCCGAAAAAGGTTGACATAAATTTGACGTCTTTTGTAATTTTAGTAAAATTTATTATTAAAGAGAATAATAAGCAGGCATCAAGAACAAAGGTTTTTTTTTCATCCCTTATTTTATCTCATTGCGGAATTATTTTACAAAAAGCTTTGTCACTTATCTTTCATCTTGCGCTATATATGTTTACCTACAGACTATGTGAGATTAATTTTTATTTTTCAAATCCTTTGTGTCCTATTGTAACGTGGTCACCAATGACGAATATTATTATTTTTTTTACCAAATTTTAATGTCTACCTTTTTTTTATTCATAACACTGTTTGTGATGAAAAGAAACAAAATCAGTTGAATTTGCTCATCAAATTCACATTTTACTATAGTAAAATCCTAGGTACCTACTTATACCAAGTTCATTTCCAGATTTATGTTAAAAAATATGTTTGCCTGTGAGTGGTCCTAACTATGAATATTGAATTCGATTTTTTTATTTTATTTGAAATCATATTCACCTAGGTATATAATAATTTTTACCAATGTTATTTCGACCGATGCATCTGTTTTCAACATTTTCCAACCGCATTCCTTTAATCGCATCAATTATCAAACAACCGACAATTTCTATCAAACGATAATTTAATTTTAAAATTAGATTTAAATTATAATATATTTTAAAAACACTATGAAGATTTACTTTACGTTTTCTTAAATTAACCGCGTAACTTCCTTATTTTTTTCATTCAAAAGAACCTTCTCCTGACAATAGCGAACACAAAAAATCAAAATAGGGAAATTGGTTGAGTTATTCAGGCGTGATGCGATTTCCACGGAAAAAAGTGCTCGATTTTTATATATAGGTATGCACAGCAAAAGCAGGAACCCGCTTTCCGGCATGCCCATATAAATGCATTGAAACTTGAAACCATTTGCGCCTGTCGGCGCGGGTCGGAATCGGCGTTCTACGTGTTTTCACCCATACATAGCCACCGCTTACTTCTTTTTGTATTTATTTGTGCATAAAAAGCGAAAAACGATAGGTTCACATCATTCGTAAGTTTGAGAACATAATAGCATAGTTGTCCTTGACTTAACAATGAGTCTCGAGTTCTAAGCCCGGTAACCCGGTATATTATATCGGTAAGTGTAGGTATTCATATAATTGAACTCTTTACTCACTTCTTCTTCTTCGATGGCGCTACAGCTCAAATCGAACCAATTGAATAGACAACGCATTCAACTCCGCTATACGGTTTGCCAATATGCACCTGCTGAAGTTGTGCTGCATCTTTCCAAACTTCGATTTTTCAATCTGAGCATAGGTCTTCATAATCATCTTATACTCACTTATTATACGTAAATGTATTAATTAGGAAGTTTTCCACAAATTTCATGACAAAAATCTAATCAATTTAGGTACACATTAAGTTAAAGATAATACTAAAATTACAATATTATTTCTTATCATGCTGTGTAAGTTTGAATAAACATTCATTCCTTTATATTGTTTTAATTATATCTTGGAGATAATCCGCGTTATAGCGTTACGAAAGGATGATAAAGGCTAACAACTAATAAGAAATTTCGTTTCCTTAAAATAATAATATATTGTTTTATTATTGTTACCCCAGCTGGTTCCAAATTTAATTTAAAATTAGAGTGTTTGTTAGCTCAGAAAAAATGTCGAATGAAATCTGCGGCGGCGACATATTTTCAAATGATTTTAATATTTCAATCTCTCGGTGTTATAATATTTTATTCTGTTGAATGAAAATGAAAGTAAAAGAAAACAACAAATGTTTGCGTGGAATAAATCGGAGCTCAAATCTTCTGTTTTTATGATTTGGAATAAAAAAAGGAATTGAGAAAGATATATTTTGATAAAAAGCTATCACAAACTCACTGTACTTATGTAGAAAGTTTTGTTTGTTATTTTAAGGAAGAACTTTTATAACTTAATTTATTTAAATATTTGAAAAAAATATGTTAAAGCGTTTCAAATAAGATGTATCTGTGTGTGATGTTTTGAGAGATTTCTAACGATCACTATGATTAAAAACATTATCATTTATTTATATAAATAGCACTCTTCGATACATATTTTCCAGTTGAGTTTTGCCTAAAGTATTCAATACTAGTCAACCAGTCCCGTCCATTCTGTAGAAGCTTTTGCCAATTCTTGCTCTACACGAGACATTTCCATATTTTGAAAATTTTCATCGGGAATGACTAGTTGTCACACGCCAAGAGACTTGCACCACCGTTGCATCAATAAAGACGAATTTGCGAAAAAAATTTGATTATTGGTCGATATTAAAGCATGAATATGTAACAACTGATGACCCTAACAATTCATCACTGATGTTATTTAAATGGAAAAAAACTACCACGGGCTTACGAACGTTTTCTACTCTTATTTCGAAGGCTGGCTTAGTGTGATCACTTTACTTTAACAACGTTCGCCATTAAGTGGTAGTGTTTAAGTCTCCGAAACTCCTAATCATGAGAATTTTCGACATGTTCAACATGTCGAAAAATCCCATGTATATAACAAGTAGATATTGAATAATTAATGAAATATAGAGAAAAAAGTTTGATATTATTGAGAACAAGAGATTAACCAAATTTAAAGACTGCGACTGCTGTCATGTATTTGGCGCCAGGATATGAATGTATCCATTTTTGTTAATTTCTCATCTTTATTGCCTATTGGCTTTGTTGGTCCACAACGTTCTAATTATGTCTAGATTCTTGTGACCATTGTTCTATTATATATATATATTTCTTTTCTAGACATTAAAGCAATTTTTAGTTTTACATATGTAGAGTAAGATAGGGGAATATGGCCTGGGTTGCCAATATGGCCCACCGCTTTATCCCAGAAACCATTAGAGCTGTGGAATATATTACTAGCATACTCGCACACGTGTCCCGTCTACCGAACTCTCAGTGTTTTTCGTGAGTTTGGCTAGAGCGCACGCACTCTGACAAGCATAAATACGTTTTTGCTCATTTTGATATTATTTTCTGGTAAGTTTAAACTATTGTATTTTTTGAAAAATCCTTTGTAATATCGATTTATTATTTATTACCATTAAATCACTTAATAATTCTAATTGTGGTACATAATGTACGTGCGTAGAGTTAATATTATCATAATAATTTTAAATATTTTGACGACATGTGTATTTTCCAATATGGCCCACCACTATACATGCGAATATGGCCTACTAGGCCATATTGGCATGTATACGTTATAGTTTCCTACTAAAATTTTATTTCGGCCCCAAAAGTGCCAGATTCTCACCGAAAGCTGCAAACGTGGGATAAAGAGGCAATGGAGATGGAAATATCTAACAGAGACCGTAAAGCAAGTAAATCGACTTACTTCACCGAATCTCCATACAAAAAGGAATTAGTAAAAATTCATTGGCGAAAAAAGCCGAAAAAGAGTGGAAAGCAAAGAAAGGAAAAGAAAAGAAAGCTAAAAAGCTTAAAAAGATCGTTAGCATCTGATACTTCCGGCTCAGATTTTGAAGAAGAACCACCACTTCAAGACTCGTCGGATGAAAGTCCTGAAAGGACTAATCTTTCGGACTCTTAATGTTTTTATCGTGAAAATTTATTTATTTTCTTACAGGAGGGGAAAAATGGATTCAACGCGTTTCTTGCAAATGCTGGGTTCATGAGAAATGTGCTGGTGTAGACAAGGATTTATTTATTTGTGAATACTTAATTGTCTTTCTTATTTATTTATCTTTTAATTATTACTTTTTATTCTCTTCATTTTTTTCCTCAAACTCTTTACCTAATTATTATTTAGACTGTATGTTGGATAAGTACCTAGCCAAATAATTATTGATAGAACAAAAAAATCATTTATGCTTCATAATTTTCCTATTATTTTAAGGTTTGTTAAGTGAGTGGCCAATATGGTCTACCCTTATAATGGCCAATATGGCACAGGGCCATATTCCCATACACTGTGAATTTTTTTGTATATTTGATTGTCTTAAATTTTTTTATATAATTTATTTTGTATATCGTTTTTAACACAAAAAAGCCTAAGAAGTCCTGCCTAACTAAATTATCTATCGATTGAAGTAATAAAATTTAATTTACAACAAATCAAAAATGTTTTATTGAGATTAAAGCTTATGGTGTGCCATATTCCCCTATCTTACTCTAGATTTCTATTTCTAGATATCAACCTTCAAATTTCTAGATATTAATCTTCAAATTTCTAGATATTACAACAATTTTTAGTTTTCCAATAATTTTTATTCACATTAAATATATATCATTTAGTTTTATTCGATTGCTTCAACTGATAAAAAGAAAAAAAAACAAAGAAAATCATATTGGAATGTAGATTGCCTAGTAGGTATATTTTTTTTCTTTATTCTCATAATGGTGAAAACTATAGGTTGGTTGTTTGTAGAGAGACACGTCCCACATGATTGTCTCCCTCAGGTGACCCTTAAATTTGCCAAACCCTCTTTTACTTCTTGCTTATTATAATATTCACCTTTTATCCCCAACACTCACGAACCTATATTATCATATCATACGTGCTGTTAAACAAGAGAAATTTTCCAAAATAGTAAAAAAAAACAGCCTTTATTACTGAACGGGTATTTTGTACAAACATTCTTAGCTTTAACGAAGATATTTCAATGTTTCTAAATTGATTGTTTTATTTAAATTTGTAAAAACTAAATTGTATCGTCACAAATTGATAGTTTACGATTAACAGTTTGATGAGAAAATCCCATTGATTCTTTGAAACTTTATTTTTAGTTTAGATAATATTTTTGGTTTAGGCATTCTTATAATTTGTCAAAGTTAGGAGGGGGTTTGTTTAGATTTGTACTATGTGTGAAAAGCTCTGGAGCTTTTCGAATTCACACTCAAGTTTCACCCCTCGACATGAATAAATTATATGGGAGTTTTAAACACTCGTACGTATCGTGTGGAAGAAGAAGAAGAGAGGCTTTATCATAATATATATTCCTTTTTGAAAAGTCAACCGTTACGAGTCGTCAGGAGCTTTACCCGAACCTTCTTCATTTTCATGAGAGAAAAGTTGGTAATATTACGTGTGACGTTTTCATTCAACAGCCTGAAGGAAATTCATTGTATGAATCATTAATAATCACAACACAAGGTATTCAAGTCGAAGTACAAGATCGTTTTCTTCCTGAATAATATTAATTGGATGCGTACAGTTTGATTCAGACGTAACAATAACTGAAATGTTTCGAAACAAAGGCATTTGTCTCTCGGTTAATTAATTCACTGGAAATAGAAGCAAGACTGTAAAGGCTCGAAGAAAGGTTATCTAATAATGGATTAACAATCGTATAAAGGCCTACGCGGAGAGCTTACTAATAAATAGGAGGGATGTTTGCGGGGATCAACATTGGTCCAATCAGCTTTGTAGTGCGGTTATAGATTAACCGTTTAGCCTTTACCTCTTTGTGTTACATTGAACAACAAAAGCTTAATTTCCCACTGAAAAAACAGATTCGTTTGTGAATCTAAAAGTGTTTTTTAAAACAAAATTTCAATCTAGTAACAGGGATAAGTAGGTACATATATGTATAGAGGTCTAATGGAGGCATATTATAGTTTATCAAAATAAACAATTATGAAAATGTTTTTTATTATTTCACCTACCCAAAATATCTCTCTCGGAAAAATATCGCAATAGATGCTATCACTTGCCTTTCACTATTTTTCATTTTATACAACAATCATCGATTCTCCCTTTTTATTACCCCACTTAGGGGCATAAAGCAAAGGTCCTGCTTCCACATCATATCCAAATCCCTCAACTCTGTCTCGAAGGAATGGAACACGGTATGAATGGGTCTTCCTCGAGACCCTTATGGAAGGAAAAACAGTGCTCTCCTCGACCAACTGTCATTCGGCATCCTTAAGACATATCCCAGCCATGTCCATCTCCTTTCTACAATGTTGAGGTGAGAGTGGTTGGCCGTTGGTGACGCGGTGACACCACCTTTTACCCAAAAAAAATCTGGAACACTACGTTTCAAACGCGGATACTTTTTCCGCCTGGGCTTTGCTCAGAAGCCAAAACACATACTGTTATAAAAAAATCAAATCGATTACAGGGCTATAATACTTATTTAATAATTCATCATCGATATTTAGACGCAGATTTTAATCCTAGACTGGGAATAAATTTCTTCATCTTCATGTGTGTTCTTCTTCTGATGGGATTGTCTAAAAATTTTCACAGAACAACATTAAAAGTAAAATTGATTGTAGTCCAGCAGTATACTTTGTAAGTATATTTGTGTTCCTATTAGGCTTCGTCCGTTAAAAAGACTAGACTACTATCAAGTTGTAAAATAATAATAGCAGTACAAACAGAAAATAAAAAATAATCTTGTATGTAGGTGTGTTGTTGTTATTAAAAAAAAAACCTCTTGTTAATATTGTATTCCGTTGTTAACAAAATACTTAATATATCAATATATTCCCAAATAGGTATTATTTACATTTTTCTAGGTATTCCGATAATAGAATATTGTATTTGAAAATACGTTTTAAGTAGATTAAGATGAAAAGTTTCCTCGTAAATTGTTGTTAATTTCAATTTATGAACTTTTCGTAAAAACGCTCGAACCGAAAGAACACTCAACATCTTGAAGAATTTTTCAATAGATGAAAATAAAATGTTTTTTTTTTTTTTTACTGGAAATAAAAGTCAGAAATAAGCGTTCTCGTCGGTAAATCTGATCAATGGATAACAAAGGAATAGAAAATTCTTCTTCTTTTACTATCCCAGTTGGCCTGTTATGTACCTGCTGTGTTTCCCTCTTGTGACGTGGATTCCCAACTATTCTTCCATCTTTTGGGTGGTCATCCTGGAAGCCTGCCAGATTGTGGAATGCCATCTCCAGCCGCTTTTACACATCTTGTGTCCGCCATCCTGATGGACATATTATGCTCGTTTCAGAACCCTGACAATATCTAACCTATGCATATTGCACTAAGCATACCCTTGGGTATTCCGTACTCTGTCTCGAGTACGTTCGTTTCGCTGCTGCAAAGGAGACTTTTGATTCTGACGGTGTCGGCTCTGGGCTCAATGGCATCTTATATCCTGATTGTTATACGGCATTGAGCTTATACACATACCCGCTGATGCTTGCGTTATAAGTATAAAAAGTAAATCCATAATTAATACTGTCCAAAAGAAATTGTTTAAAACAACATTTCAAATAATATTTATAGATTGCCAATTAGGTACCTTTAAAAGACATGGAAAAACAGACGGATAGTGTTTCACCTTTAATGAAAAAAAGGCGTGAATTCTGATTTAGGGAATGGAAAAATACACACAAAAAGGGTAAAAATGAGAATAACAACTTGACAACATTATATTTGTATAAGGGAAAATAAAAATAGAGATAGAAGGGAATTTAAAAAATAACAAGAAAACATAAAGATGGGCTGGTATGTGTCCATTAGAATGCCAGAGAAAATATCACATAATCAAATTATTATTTTATTTCTGTTGACGAAAATATTTTTCTTATATTGGCTGTAGGAATATTAACACATCCAAAATAAAATCTTTACGCTGACAAAATAATAGCATATTCGGCAGTACGGCCTGGGTATTTATCATAATTATGAATGCATTATTTCAAATCGTTTGAAACGATATTCGTATATTTAAATAAAAGTCATACAAAAAGTGTTTTCATCCAAAGTAATCAAAACACGTTTGACAACTTTCACACCAAGTCTGTGTGGAAGAAGATAGTCGGTACTGGGGATCAAACCCACGACCTTCGGAAAGAAAGCCGACGACTAAACCGCTAGGTAACTAACCACTTCAGACACCCACATTTATTATATTCATTTAAATTATTAAAGTATTTTTAATTTGAAATAATACGTAGGTATATTGAAATATCTTAATATAACGTACGGGTTCCGAGCTAATACCAATGCGATCAGAATTGCGCTCAGGGTTTCAGGAATCAAAACTCTTAGGATCATAGCCGAGAAGAACCTTAGAAACAGAGTTAGAAAAACGAGAGTAAGGGAAATAGGTGAGTTTCAGGATATAGTAAGATGGGAAAGGCAAGTGAGGGGAATGGACTCATCCAGACTCCCTCACGTGGCATTGCACGGCCAACCCCATGCAAGACGACTCTCAGGCAGACCAACAAAGAGGTGTAAAGATAGCTACTCTTTATACGTAACCTTAATCAAATCATTATTTTACAAACATCATTATTTTAATTGCAGTATCTCTGCCAAAAATATGCCACCGTTCTCGAGTATACTAAAAGAACTTTGCTGCTCTATTTCTTACAGAATAACTTAAAATCAACACAATATAGCTTATACGATTTCTATTTCTCGTTCCATCAACGTTGTCGTGAATATAAATAGAAAAAAATCACAGAGTGTTACTTTTTTTTCGAAATCACAATGATAATTCTTTTACTAATGTGATATACAAAACTTAGAAGGAAAACAGAAAAAAAACAAGACTCAAACATAATTTATTGTCCTGGAATGTTTACTAGTTTATGTTTTGTATTCACATTTTCACCAGTCCTTACACGCTTTTATACATATAGAATATGATAAAGTAGTGTGTACATTATGTGGACAGCAATTTCCGTGTAAGATTAAATGGAATTAGCAGAATAGAACGGAGATAGAATGTGAGATTAAAGCAGTGGTGGGAATAGTAGGAGAGAACATGGAAAGGTAAAAATAAAATTATAAGAATGAAACTCTATCTCGAGAGATTTTACACAATCAAAATAATTATAATTTGAATTTTCTTGTGCTCAGTACACGCGCTGGCGGTGAGTTTAAATATATGAAGTTTTCTCTAGTGGCACTCCAAATATTAATTTCCTTTTCTTTGTTAAACCAATTTTCATAATATTTATTCTTGTACTTTGGTTTTAATGTTATGGCCTTTAATATTATAATAAGAGCGTTATCTTGGAAATTTCCAAATGAAATAAGTTTGTTGAGATTAAGAAATATGAATTACGTTGATTTGAATATTTACAGGATATTTGGTTTATTTAAACTTTGTTTAACTATATTTATCTAAGTTTGGACGAATATTAATCAGTTTGGAGGATTATTTTGAGGAGGTTATAAACATTGCGCAAAATCGAGCGTAATGGAGATTGTTGCCTCCCTATGCCCCTAAGTGGCGTCTAAAGGGAGTTTGGATTGGATTATGATTTACTCATGATACGTAGAGTTTACATGTCTTCAGCGTGATTTGTCAAGTACCTACCTTAAAAAAACTTATCAACAGAGCATTAAACCAAGGCAGATTTATTTCCGTAGAGCTCTCATTTTTTCGAAAGTCCCTTCGTGATTCCCAATCGGGTCAAAAAACGTGTTTTTGAATTTCTACCCGGGGTTGGCCTGTCTCATATTGGATGGGACCGGTTGGCAAAAATGATTCCCTCAAGCAATAAGTTCCGTGAAGATAAATACACTCTTTGCCTCTTTTACAGTAAGCTAAAATGCTTGTGTCGTGATAGAGGAAAATGGTCGGCAAATGGGATCGAACCCATGACCTTCAGTGCAAAACAGTACGAATGTGAACCATGAAATCGAAAGACTACCAACCACTTCGGTAATACATATTAAGTACTTAAGTATGAAAGTTGTAAATATTTCATTTTCATTTTGTGTAAGCAGTAATTTGTGTGTGTTTAAAAATATTGAAAAAAAAAAGCACAAATAATAATTGTGCAAAATGAATGAAAAAAAAAGGTTTTCTTGATTAAAGCAATATTAAGCAAACAGAAGTTAGGCTTTTCTTTTAGTGTAAATAAAAATAAAATTTCATATTAAGCACATATTTTTTTTCCTTTTCATCCTGGTTTGGGAGAGAGAATCATTAACAAAATAAATGTAAGTAGAAAGAATAACAAAAATTTACAAATGGGTGGAACTAAGATGTAAAAAAATTGTTCTTAATTCAATATAAAAAAAACTAAAGAGTTTTTAATTAATTTTAAAGGGTTTCTTGCAAAAAAAAAAAGTTTATTTGGTTGAGAAGTGGTAGGTCGCTGACTTTCATACTGCTTTGTACTGGAGGTCATGTATGGTTTCGATATCAAGGGCAGACCATTTTCCTCTTTCATAACACAAGCTTGTTAGCTCACTGTAAAAGAGACAAAATAAAATTAGTGTAATAAAAATTTTTATGTTCACTTTGAGTGAGCACAGTAATTAAAAAAAAAATTGCATCAAATTGAATGAAATAATGTATCAAATCAAATAGGTATAGGCAGGTAGTTTCTTCGTGTGTTTCATACAAACTTCTGTAGGTATACATAAGTATCTAAGTTAAAGAAGTAGTTCGACATACTGTATTCCAAAATCACTCGATATCGGGTGGAAGGCCTCAACAAAAACAAAAAAAAAACATACTGTATTAACGCATTTAATGCATTTGATTGCCATGTTTTTAAATAAACTAACACATTTCTTCAATTTGAATCATCAATCATCATTAGCAATAAATAGAATATGTATGAATACAATAAATTGTATGATAATTAAACACGTCATCACTCAGTCAATCATATGCCATACGGATAATATGCGTATTTTGCTTATAAAGCCACAACTAATAATAGTATTGTCATTCTGTTGTGTCATGTCCAAAAATCGGTTACCTGTCAACCAATCATTGCTGCATGTGGAATTAATAATAATTGTTACTGAATTTGAGTGAAGAGAAAAATTATCGAAGCGACTGAGTCGCTGATTTTAAATATATTTCATTATAGTTTTAATTTTTTATTTGTTACATAATATTACATTTTCATATATCAGCGTGCTTGGAGTCACACATTTAAAACAAAACCAGAATAAAATTCAGCTATGTACTCAGTCCCATCACTTCTTCCATTATGGGGAGGAGATGGACTTGGCTGAGACATGTGTTAAGGATGCCGAATGACAGTTGGCTGAGGAGAGCGCTGTTCTTCCTCCCATCAGAGTCCCGAAGACGAGGAAAACCCTCTCATACTGTGTTCCGTTTCTTCGAAGCTGAGGAATCTGGACATGGTTGGGGAGGAGGTCATAAACATTGCGCAAGATCGAGCGCATTGGAGAGCTCTTGTTGTCTCCCTATGCCCCTAAGTGGGGCGTAAAGGGAGTTTGGATTTTGGGACTCAGTACAATTTATATTCAAATATTCACAAATTAATGTCTTATAAAGATTAACAAATTCAGTAGCTTGAAATATTTTTTCAAATTTGCACAATTTTCTGGACAAAATAAAAATACAGTTTAAAAGGCAGTTAATAATTGGGGAAAAAAAAAGTTTATTTTTAGATACCCAATCTAAAATAAATTGAACAGTTAACACAACATCACCGTAAAAAGGTGTGCTTTGTGGACCTTGGAAATTTTAATTAAACAAAAACAAAACTTGAATAATATGATAATATTATCGTAGCTTTGTGTATAAACATCACATTATCACGAGTTCTGGAAGTTTTCTCAACAATTTTCACGTGGGTTCAGCAATGTTTGCCATTCTTCTTCGTTCAAGTGTCAGAGAGTATTTTGCCGCTGGCGTTCCTAAAATGAGACATTTCATAATACCTATCCATACATTCGTTGGCATTACGAGTATCAACTATACGTTTTCAACTTATTATTAACTATTCAAAATAACTACCTTCATAAATCATTTTGGTAAAGTACTGCAGAGTGAATGCATATGAGAGTAGAATACGTTATAAGTCTATGACTGACTACATATTCCTTCATGAAGCGTTATATACAACATTTAAGTACAAAAAGGTTTAAATTTAATCATTCTCAATTTCAAGGGTTTGTTTAGATTTTTCACCATTGCAGGTAAGTGACTTTGTAAGTGTAAGTGATTTTTCACCATTGCGTTTAACGAATCACAAAGGGATTTTTTACATAATATTGTCCAAAATCGACTTTACATCAAATCCGTCGTAATCCTATAAAACATGGAATTACGAATACGTGTTTTTACAACGCAAATTAAAGTGCAAATCTAAAAACTTTACATTATAGCTCATAACATGTGACAATATCTTGGTTTACGTCTTTTGTCCACAAACTTCATTGACGCGTATTCTTTATCCTATACGATTGGTGTTCGCCTGCTTGCAGCTAACAAACAAAACAATCCGCCAAAGCCACTCCCTCGACATAGTTTCATTGTTTTGTATGTAGGTATCTATTGTTTTTGCAAGCAGGCGTATGACAAGCATAAATAAGACGAATACGCGTCTATGAAGCTAGACAGTCGGCTCAACTATTTAAACCGCATTTATTAAAGCGAACTGAAATATGAAGCGTTTAGGATGATTATCTAAACACAGAAGTTTTCGCCTAAGCCATCACTACAGCGGGGTACATCGAGAAAGTCCACGTGAAATCACCACAAACCTTTGTAATAATTTTGTCTTCTTAAGTATAATATTTATACCCATGCTGAAACTGATAAACATTTTTCTTCTTCCGGTCCCTCCGAAATCGACGTCCATTTGAAAAAAGCCCAAACCTCTGATAGTTCTCAATTCGACCCATTGTGTGAAAAGTTGTTTTCTTCCGAATCTTCTGTGACCCTCTATTTTCCCCTTCATAACGAGTTGTAACACCTTTTAATGTTCACCCCTCATTATGTAACCGAAGTACGAAGTCTTTCTTATCTTAATTGAGATGAATAAATTTCTGATTAGCTCTTCGATTTCTGTGTTGGTAATCATGTCGGTCCAGGCTATTTTGACCATTTTACAATAGATGCATTAATAATATTGGTTTTAAAGATGCCTCTACGCCGTACAGTAAGACTGATCACACGTAACATTTGATTAAACTGTTCTTTTATTAAGTATTTGAGACTATAGTGATAAAGGAGATTTTTCAATTGATAAACATAATGTTCGATCCCAGGTGTCCACCATCTTCTTTTTTCACGACTCAAGCTTTAAGTAGCTTTCTGTGAAAGATTCAGAGAGTGTATTTGTGTTTACTTTGGGTGAGCACAGATTGATTTTGCTGTGTTTTATCTTAAACGAATTTCTTCGTATATTGAAATTATCATACAGAAAATATACAAAAACTGGACGTTGAAATATTATGAATGTTATTAATTGTAAGAAGTGTTGGAGCACGAAGCACACGGAGTTTGTACCCACACAATATATCAGGAGCAGTTCTCTCGTGTATTCTCTTAGGCGAGCAGATAACACGATACTCATAAATCTTGTTAAAATTACTATTCTTACGTAACATGATTTATTTTTATACATCCAGAAGGGCATTGTTTCATTCCATTCCCTACATTTTATCCACGAGTTTTTTTTCTTTATAATCCCTCTCTGACGAGGGTACAATCTCCCAAAAAGGTATGCACACATCGCGATAACAAGATTTTATAATTGAATTGGAGGATTTTTTTTTCACAATAGAGTTTGCTGATTACAACTTTTAATTTTAATTGCGAGACAACGTGCTTGAAAATTGTTTCCAATCTTTTTAATTGGAAAAACAACAAGAAATTTTCCCTTCAACAGAATTGTGTTGTCGTGGATATCAAGTAATTTTGTTTAGTAATATTGAATGGTTTATAGCAGAAACAAGTGATTACTCATTAATGTGTCATCTTTAGAAAAAAAAAATCCGAATAGGTACATATTTCTTTGAAAACTCAAGATAATGATTTTGTGGGGCACGTTTTGTAGCGCCTTCGCATTCATATATTCTTCGTCATTTGTTCTTTTTTACTATTGTAACTTACTTACTTTTCGAATCCTGTTTATACTTTGCCACACCAGTAGGCACTAAGCTAAGTCATCACTTTGCCGTTTGCCAGGATAAGGTCTTGCAGGCAGCAATTTTCCCCAATCATTTGGCATGTCAGGAGGTGGTCATCGTCTTGAAACTAACCACACTCACATTCGGTCTCGTCTGCAGATGTCTCATACTATTGTAACTAAGTTTTACTGATTGTAAATAGACAATTAGTCTCGTAGGTATATTAAACACGTATTTCAAAAAGTATTACTCAAAGAAAGAGGTAGGTACGTAAAATAAATAAATGATTTAACTGCCTTAAAGTTTGTTGATTTTTTATATAACTAGTTGCATGTATACATGAGTTCCAACTGTCGATGGCCTGAGTCGGTATGTTCATTGTACTCGTATGAAACGATGTCGTCAATAAATTAAATTTTTACAAAAAATGTTAAGAAAAGTTTGAGATGTACTGATATAATGTAAATATTTTTTATAGAAAATTAAATTATCTAGTTGATATATTTCGGCGTTTTTCCATATTTTTTTTTAATTCTGAAATATAGGCATTGAAACTCGTAAATTTGTCATAAAAAAATATTTTTCTTTATAAAAAAAAGTTTGAGAAACCTTGGAACTTTTTCATTAAAATCAATTTGATATATTGTATTTTTCTATATACATACACATTTTTAGGGTTCTAGCTTTTATAGTTTTCGAGATATATGCAAAAATTAAGTAAAATTTCAAAGGTTGATTACCCCTGACTGAAAGAAAATTAAAAAATTCTGAGTATACAAGTTTTGTAGGCTTAAAGAATTAAATATTTTCTGAAAATTTAAGATCTGTGCGTCAAGCGAATCAAAAGTTATAAGGGGGGGACGGGCACACACACAGACACACTAAATGTTCTCCTCCGAATTCTGAGTAAATCTATATGTGAAACATATATGCTGCGAAGCCTCTAAGTTGGTGTTTTTTGTCGTCAAAGTTTGATAAACCGTTTAAAATGTAGACCTGGCCATACAAATCTCACTATATTGATACTGCCGATCTGTCTCGAGAAATAATTTCTCTTCAACAAATCGACAGTTGGAAAACATAACGCTTACTACTGAAAAAGAGGATTTGCGTTCATTTCCCAGTCGGGTCCATTTTGTGTTTTATGCTGTTTGTTGTGCTGTTTCTGATATTTCAAGATAATGTTATATTTTTGTTTCTGCTTTCTTATACTTCTTGTAATATTTATGTAGCTGTTAAAGGCACTTGGTGCCGTATATCTAAATAAATATCTGATTAGATCGAACAATCGCCAGACAACTTTTCATACAAACATGTTCGAAATAATTAAGGTTCTACTCTGAAAATTTCCAAAGATTAAAACAAAATTCCATATTTATTTATCTTCTCATTTAATTATGAATTTTGAATTCTCCCCTAGATGTTTTTCGAAGAAGTTAGAATTATGATTTATAAGATTGGTGAGCGATGATACAAAAATAGTACTTGTATGAAATTTAACAAAGATTTTGAATTAAATAATATTATATATTTCCGTCAACAAAAATACATCAATCGGCATGAATTATTTATTAACGGGAGAAAACATAAAAACAAATACAATAAAATCGGCTTAGCTACGACAAATAATAATTGTTTGTGTTTTTTTGTTCAACAACAAACTGGAATTGGAATTCAGAACAAACAACGAAAGGTCGATCTTGAAATTATGAAAATATTTTTCAGAGATTATTCGTTCTTCCGTGATATTGAGTTTTTACGGTAGTAAAAATCTGATTTGATATAAAATTGAAAATAAGGTTATAAAATGTTCTTAGTTGGTTGTCTGAATGAAAAATCATCGGCTGTTTGCTAGAAAAACATTAATCTTACCAACTCGATTTTTGCCATTTTGCCTTTCTATGGATCTGCGACTTTTCTCTCCACCACAACTTTGGTTTGCCACATTGAATTTTGAGGTCGCCACTAGACGATCATCTAGCTAGATCCATCATTCATGATTTTTTTGAAATAAAATGAATTTTGGATGACTGAAAGATAAAAAATATAATGCAATGCACCGTCGATATTCAGTGCGTCAATATAATATAAATCAGCCGACTGAACCACTATGCTACCAACCATTCTCAGTAAATTTCCAAGACTTACCTGTTTCTTTAACTCCTTAATTTTGAATGAATATCAAAACTAAAATCCAAAATGGATCATTTGCTTTTTGCTTGTTATTTGCTTAATTTTTTTTATAGGATTTGAACACAATATAGGCGACTATAGAACAGAATTTTCGATCTGCGCCTGCTATCTAAAGATGTCATTATTATGAAATGATTGGTTCTTTTTTGTAACACGTGGATGTTACAAACAAAAATATATTCCTTTAAAATTTTCTGATAATTTCTTAGCGAGAGTTAAATGAAATATTTCTCAAAGGAAAGAGCCAATGTTTTCCACATAAAAAGTAGTTTCAAACTACAAATATTATTTTACCGCACCATATATTTTTCTCAACTTATATCTCGTTCCACCAAAACAGAGCAACAAACATTATTAAAAAGTTTAAACTTATTAAATCATAAATTTAACTGCAGGCTCTAAGGTAAGCTCCATAGCTGAGTTTACAGTAGTTATGACTCTCAGGAACGCACAGTTTACTTGTTATATTATTAACTGAACTGTATGTACTGTAAAGATTTATATAGCTCGTGTATCTGATGCCCGAACATAGTAAAAGTTTCATAATGAAAAGATAAAACAGAATGTCTCTTGTTCTAAGCAAAGCAAAGTTTCTACGACATTTAAAACACGGATTCAGTTATGTTACTTTGCTTTCTCGAAGTTGCTATGCTACCAGCTGAAATAAATACCTGCCTACTTGAAATTCCCGAAAGATATAAGATTTTTTAAATCAAAACACCTGCATAATTCTTCAATTCAATTCCAAAATAATTCCGTTATTATGATAAGTAGGTAAAAAATTTTTTTTATGGTTTTAGTCCTCTAAAATGCTTCAAAACCCACATAGAATCCCGACTCGCATTTAAAGTGGAAAAATATTGTTTGTCAAAACAAAGATCAGGATAGTAAATGCTCATTAGCGATATGTAACTAGCACATTGTGTTGCAATAATACAATGTGAAAATTGCTTATAGCAATATAAAGTAAATCCACGCCGGAGCAGAAGTTCATGGAGCTTAAAATATAAGGAGACAACAACACAAAACGATTAAAGCTCTTCCATTTGTCGAAAGCCGTAAAATGTTTTATAGCAAGGACCGGTTCATAATTAGACTTGTTACGTCGGCTAAATTACGAAGGATTGTTCCTGAGAAGTTTATGACTTCGTATGCTGGGGATGTTCCTACCCTCAGGCAACTAACTCGTACCAGCATCCCCCTCCCTTCCAACTACGAATAATAATTACGTTTGATTCACGTTTACAAAGCCTTCTTCAGTCATTATAATAATGAGTGTTTTCACTGAAATTTCGCATATTATGCGTCCATATGCTATTATCATAATATTATAAAGTGCGGCAGTTTGTGCCAAGTAAGTATAAATGGACAGGGTGACGAGAGTCAGCAAATCAGTATGAATGAACTTATGAATGCGGTTAAAAAAGCAAAAAATGGGAAAGCGTCAGGTTGCGATAGGGTAGCAACGGAGCTTATCAGGTATGGCGGCCGAGTGACGCTGCAGTGGTGCCTGGAGCTTTTCAACTTGTGCTGGACGGAAGGCCGTACCCCAGGTGACTGGAGGAAAGCCATTATCTGCCCTCTGTACAAGGGGAAGGGCTTAACTTAAATTATTACTATAAATTGTAGAATTTTAGTAGAAAGGGTTAGAACAATAACTGAAAATAAAGTTTGGGATGCACAAGGGGCTTTTATGAATGGGAGGGGGTGTGCCGATCAGATCTACGCTCTGCGGATGATTACGGAGAAGCTTTTGAGTAAACATCAGAAGCTTTTCTGTGCATTCGTAGATTTGGAAAAGGCATATGATAGGGTAGACAGGGGTAAATTATGGGCGGTTCTATCAATGTATGGAGTGAATAACCGGTTGATTCGTGCCATTGCTTCGCTATATTCGGAAAGTACTGCGTGTGTGAAGGTGAACAGTCACCTTTCACCGGAGTTCTATCTTACGAAAGGTGTGAAGCAAGGGTGCGTCATGTCACCCTGGTTGTTCAATTTGTTCTTTGATTTTTGCGTCAGTGGGTTAAAAGATATAAATATAGGGGTTGAATTGAATGGTATAAAGGTATGTGCGCTTATGTATGCAGATGATTTAGTACTTATGGCTGAGTGTGAAAATGATTTGCAAGAACTTGTGTCAAGTGTGTTTGAAAATTGTGCAAAAAATGGTCTAAAAATGAATGTAAGCAAAACAAAGGTGTTGGTATTTGAAAGGGATGAAGCAAGAACGAATTGCAAAGTAACCGTAGAAAATGAATGTCTTGAGCAAGTGAATGAGTATGTGTATTTAGGAAGCATGTTTAGTCGTGATGGAAAGTGTGAAAAAGAAATCGACCGTAGGAAAGTTGCTGGTCGCAGGGTGGGCGGTGCATTAAGACCTATAATGAGAAACAACAACGTCTCACTACAAGCAAAGAAACTAGTGCATAACGCAATCCTGCTACCATCGATGATGTATGGTTGTGAAACGTGGACATGGACGAAAAAAGAAGAATGTAGTATAAATGCAGTAGAGATGAAATCTCTACGAAGAATATGTGGAAAAACTTTATGGGATATGGAAAGGAATGAAAATATTAGGAAAGAATGTGGTATGGAAGTAAGTGTTGTGACAAAGATGAAAGTTAATAAGTTGAGATGGTTTGGGCATGTGGAAAGAATGGATGCAAACAGAATGACAAAGAAAATTCATAAGGCTGAAAGGAATGGTGTAAGAAAGCGTGGGCGACCGAGAATGACGTGGATCGAACACATCGATTCCGTCCTCAAGGAAGGCCAGGTAAGAAGTAAGAGAAATAGGAGAAGCTGTATGAGAAATGGTATGTCGGTGGAAGAAGCGAAAGAAGTATGCTTGGATAGAAAAGAGTGGAGGTCCGTTCTCTCTGCCTACCCCTTACGGGACACGGCGTGATGGGTAAAAAAAAAAAAAAAAATAAAGTGCTATCAAAATGTACAGTAGAGTACACTCATTTTATGTTATTGCCGATTTCGTGTACTATGTGCCAACTTTAATGCTAATTTGTCGAATACGTGAAATGAGTTTAAAGTAAACCCGCTATTGCCCAGTTTTCGCGAGATATTAACTAAGAATTTTTCATTACAAAAAAAAAATTCTATTATTATCTTATTTTATGCAAATTAATATGTGTCTGCTTCTTGAAATTAATGGTTCCAACTTGCCTCCGTTTCTTAGAAAGTTTGCCGAATTGAGAAATTTTCTTCCCAGACACTAGTTTTTTCTGCCCTTGTAAAAGTTTTCGATCATCGTTTCGATTAATTCGAATTACGAAACGAAAAAGGAGTTTCTCATACAAACCGACTTGTCAAATGGTTCGATCATCGAACGAACCATTCGTTAAACGAAAGGAATCTCCATACAAAATTATCGAACGTTCGATCGTTGCGCTAATTGCACCCTAATAAGCGCTTATTAGGGTGCAATTAGCTTTCGATAAAACTCGTACTAGCCCCACTGAGCTGAATTACTTTTCTTTTATAACATTCTACCTTTTTGTCCCCATTAAATAATATTTTCAACTTATGACACCATTTAGATTATTTTTAAGAGTTGTGTTAGTAATATACAAAAAGTAAGACACTATAAAAATTATAACATAATTTTCTTAGAACATGAGAAGGTGCAGTTCCCTTTTTAGCCAAATGTTATTCGTCAACTTTTACACATAAATCATATTTTACCTCACCTGCACTATGAAAAAGATGATAGAGGTAAAGAGCACATAATATCTTTCCTACATCATGTTCAAGTTTTTAAACTATTCTTCTTTCTCTTTTCCAGGTGGTCCCAAGGTCTTCTGTTCCATCAAGCGCTGGTGGACTGCGCAAGAGCGGCTCTGCTCCTACCGCTTGGAATATCAATATTTAAATGTCAGCCCGTCAACAAATGCTCCTTGCTCGAAACCGCTTTTTTACTATTGGTAAGTGTACCTACTTTGTTGAAAATATAGAAAAAGCTTTAAACAGACTTGATGTTTTTGCCAAAAATATGTAACGAGTATGCAAGAAATTTCTAAACTAATAAATGGCACTCTGAAGAAATGCATACCTATAATATAGTTGGCACCGGATCCCAAAAAAACATAAGTTTTTTTACATATTTTGGTACTCCAAAAGATGTACCTAAGCGACAAACAAATAGTTTAATAATCAAGTTTTACATATTATGTTTTGTTCAAAAAACTTCGACGAACGTTCAATACGGTAGTTGTACCTACATGAATTTTCCATAATAAGTTTTAACTGGTTAAAACCCAGAAACTAACAATGGATTAAAATTTGAAAACGGCATGTTTTTGCATTAATTTAAATTGACAACTCGCGAAAGACTTATCTAGCATTTATTTTGACTTTTACCTAAATTTGATACATTCATAATTGATAGCTTGTTTCAAGGGGTGTGTGTAGATATTTCGCCAACGATTCACGGAAATATCAAAATTTAATTCAATATAAGTGTGAGGGACACTTTGAAGAGTTGATATTATATCTTTTTACTGATAAAGAGGTTGTCGATTTAATAAAATCATTATTATTTTCTACCTAGAAGTTTTTAAACATACGAACATAAACAATAAAGAATGTGGAAAGAATGCTTAATTAAAATAATATATAATCGTACTACCCAGCAAGGTAACATAAATTCAACGAACGTTTCTAATATTATAGTTTGATGTTTCTACTATGTAAAATAAAATGTGTCTGTACAAAAAATGACGAGCCTACATACAACGGCTAACACATTCCAAGCTTTTTACAAACTCTGCTAATAATGTGTTATCATTTGTCACACACTCCACGAATAAGGTTTTGTTCACGCATGCTTGATGTCGTCTTTTTTCATCTATTTGTCAAGTTTTTATACTTTCTCTTCTTCTCTTTTCAGCCTGTATTTATCCACTGCTGGACGTAGGCCTCTTCCATACTCTTCCATCTCTTCCTATTTGCTGCCATTTGCAGCCAGTTTTTCCCCCCCACAGCGGCTATATCATCGGACCATCTTTTTTGAGGTCTTCCGACGCCTCTCTTATTCTCCCAGGGTCTCCATCTCAAAATCTTTGGAGTCCATCTTGTGGGATCCTGTCTTGCAACATGTCCTGCCCATTGCCACTTAAGTCTTGCTATGCGATCCATGATGTCTACCACTCTGGTTCTATTCCTAATTTCTTCATTTCTTATTTTATCTCTTAGGGTTATACCAAGCATGGATCTTTCCATGGATCGCTGCATACATTTTAGTTTTAGTTTTAGTTTTTATACATACGGGTGTAACAAGGAAATCACATCTTCGAAGATGGCCATCCTGAAAGTAGAAAAACGAGTTGCTAAATGAATACACGAAACGAATGATAAATCTTTGTTAGTTGATGTAGGCAGACTGCTTGATTGGTAATATTTCTGCCAGACGGTGAAATAAATACAGAGAGTTTTTTTACGTTGTCATAATGTAATTACTTACATAATATTTTTGGCCATTTAGCCGCGGTCCTTTGGTGAAATAGTTTTTATAGTTGTCAAGCTATTCGACGCATTAACCACAAATTATATAACACTAGCTTTCCCGACAGACGTTGTCTTGTGGTTCTAGGCCGTGGCCCGTTAATATGTACATAATGTGCACTGCGCCGCCGAAAAACAATACAAAATTAATTTGATTGAGTTAAGCTAATAAAATAATAACATTAAACTATTTCTGAAACATCCACATTTCATTCATATTCAAAGCTCTGGCTGGAAGAACTTGACAATAATGCGCTCGCGCACACACCCTACCTCGCCTATTGCCAACACAAATGTGACTGTGTGAAAATTTTCTAACGCTCGAATCGGTACGTTGGTGGAGTAAGTGGGATGGGCTACTGTAGAAGCGTATGCGAGAATGAGAGGGAACTACCCGCGATGGCGTGGGCGCGTCATAGGTAACCGTTTCATACAAACTTAAATATTGTATTTTACGTCATTTCTTATCCAGTTTTTAAACATTTTATTAGTTATTCTGTTATCCGGAGCGGAGAAGAATCCAATAAATCAAACATCAGAAGATTCTGTTGAGCCCATCTCGAGTTATAAGTGTTCGCACTAACCCGACTTTAATTTATTTAGTAGATTTTGATGAGAATGACAGATCACTGTATTTGTGTTTAAGTATTTTAACAAATGCCTGAAAATATTTTTTGTATAAGTTTAAAACCATTTTCCAATTATTAGTTTGGATATACCTATGTGCCTTAAAATCTCTAGTTTCATTTATTATCCTGGCGCCAAATACATGACAGCAGTCGCAGTCTTTAAATTTGGTTGCTCTCTTGTTCTCAACAATTTCCAACTTTTATCTCTATTTTTCATTTTATTATTAAATTTCTACTTGTTGCATACATGAGATTTTTCGACATGTTGAACATGTTGAGAATTCTCATGATTAGGAGTTTCGGAGACAAACATTACCACCTAATGGCGAACGTTGTTAACGTAAAGTGATCACACTAAGCCAGCCTTCGAAATAACAGTAGAAGACGGTCGTAAGCCCGTAGTGGTTTGTTCTATTTAAAAATCGAACATTAGTAATGAATTGTTAGAGTCATTAGTTGTTATTTTTTCTTCATTTATTAGTTTAAAAGGAATTTTCTAAACTAATAAATAGCACTCTGAAGAAATGCATACTCGTACCTATAATATAGTTGGCACCGGATCCCAAAAAAAAAACATTTTGGGCTGTTCTCGGACTGTTTTAAGAGCTGTGTAGAAAATGAAAAACATCGCAGAGAAGTCGTGAATAAAGAGTATTAGAGATAAAGCTAATGCATGCATACTCCCTATTTGACCCCACATAGGGGCATAGGGAGGCAACAAGAGCTCTCCACTCCCTCGATCTCGCGATTCGAGCCGTTATCATGACACAAGGAACACTAGCTCCCTAAAACACCCCACCCCCTGATGGCGTCAAGGCATCAGGCTTAGTTTTATTGCCTACTCTGACCAATATGGATTTAAGGATGTGGGGTGATCAACCTATAAAAATAAACGCAAGGAAAAATGTAAAACACAAATCAGTGCATGAATACCATAAAATGTAAAGGTTGACCTATAAAAAATACATACACGAAATTACGGACCCGACTGGGGATTGAGCCCGAGACCTCGTGTTCTGAATTCAGAGCCTACTCGTATGCTACTATGCTGTAGATCTTTCTAAAGCAATGTTTTTTTTATCTTCTTCTTCTTCGCCATCCTGTCTCCGTCCATTGCTGAACACAGGCCTCCTCCCTTTCCTTCCAATCATTCCTGTCCCGAGCCTCCCTCTTCCATGTGAAAATAAATTTTAAAAATATTTATTTTATGTACAATTCGAAAACAGTTCGAAAATATTTCATTTCTATTACCTTCATTTCTTATAATTACAATATAGGTACCTTCACATTTTTCATAAGATTTACCTGTGTGGGAAATATGAATTATGATATTTTTTTAGAAGACGAAAAGTGCTTCGGCACAGACGCTACAAATCTTCCTCGAGATTTAAGACTCTTCTGAACATGGTTTATTCGTTAAGTTTTCAGATAACTTTGGGTATATTTTTTCTATGAACTTTTTTTGAAGTTTGAAATAGGCATCATGTGCAAATTAAAAAGTAAGGAACCTTAGGGCACAATGGTTTTTTTTTTTTCAACTTTTTAAATACTTAGTTCTCTTACTTACTTCTTCTCTTTTTTATACCTACAGTTCAATTTAATTAGCGGTTGGATAGTAGCTAGCTTTTCAGATAGTGTTTCCCTGTCTTAAGTATGAATATTGAATAAGAATTTGTATAATATAAACTATTGAACCAATTTGATTCCGATCAATGCACCTGTTTTAAATTATGACAGGTGACATTCTGACAATCGAACCAACTATCAAATAACTGACAGATGACAAACAACAAATTTAAAAAAAGATAATAGACAATGTTTGTACTGTCAAAAGCATTAAGAAAGTTACTTCAGTTTTCCTAAATTTTCTAATGTTTCGCAAAACTTTCTTATTTTTTTTCATTCACAAGAGGCTGCATTCGGAGTCAATGGTCTGCCCCTCCAGCATACAGCCACATCCTGGTTAATCCAGCCGGCCACAACAAGAATTATTGTGAACGAAACCAGCGCATCTACCATGCCCTGTACGGATCCTGTTCAATGTGGTTGATCTAACCCTGAAGGCTTCACTAATAAAAAAAAAAGGTAAACAGTGGTTCACCGGCCTTCAACCTCCTCCCATCTGGGCTTCCATATCAAAGTTATTGTATCCCTAAATCATGTGGCCAGAGCAACCGATACCAGATGGACCAAGAAAATTCTTGAGTGGCGTCCAAGAACTGGGTGGAGAAGTGCGGGCAGGCCTCAGGCGAGGTGATCCGACGACATTAGACGGATTGCTGGGAGTGGGTGGATGCGGCTGGCTCAGGACAGAGAGCGGTGGAAGTCACGAGAGGACACGAGAGGGATGAAGAATTTTTTTTTTATATTAAATGAATCTGTGAACACAACTACACTCTTTGACTCTTTCACAGTAAGCTACTTAAAGCTTGTGTCGTGAAAGAGGAAGATGGTCGGCACCTGGGATCGAACCACGACGTCCGCACCAAACAGTACGAAACCGGCGTTGTAACCGCTAGTCTACCAACCACTTCTTTAAATTTGTAGATATTTATATTTTTAACCAAGTAGCATGACAGTAACCTTATTTGTTTTTCTTGGACTCGCTTATACAAAGAGACTATAAAAAATACTGCAGAGATGAGAGTGTTTGCTCGTAAAAGTTTACTACGTTATGCAGTGTTGGAAATATTATCCTTGTTAATCTATTTGCACACCTCACTAAGGACTACTAAAAGTCACAAACAGTTTTTATTCCATGTGATAAACTAAGTTATCCTATATTAAAATTGTTCAAGTTCCCCCTTAGCTCGCATGAAATACTATGTAACTCCACGCGAAATCGTTTTCAAACAAAACCAATTCAACTATCGGAAATGTTTTACATGAAATGATTTTTGTTCCAAAATAAAATATACAGTTAGGTACATACATTATAAGTATCACGACAATGATACAATTATAGGTACATAATAATATATAAATAGGTATAAAGAATCTATGTTAGTAAGATGGAATTTACTGCCCCACTAGATAAATCTGTTCTACATTCCTATATTATTCTTCTGTATATTTGATGTTTCCAGTTTATATTTGTTGCTATGACAATTTTTATAATATCGACGAAATTTATATAATACGTGACCGGGTTTTCAATTGTTGCTACCTACAGGACGAAAAGTCAAATTTTAAATAAATGTTTTTTTTTTTCTTTTTTATGCCTGTCGTCCGATGGGTTTTCTGCTAGTATAAGAATATACAGTAACAGGAATGTAGAAGTTATAATGTAGCCAACACAAAAAGTTTAATCCACGAATTGTGTTACGAATACCCATTGGCCTTAATTTCTACCTCTTGCTATATACACTGAAAATATAATGCTTACAATATTTTTAATTCCAATCGTTGTTTTACAAATTTGCTTTTAATATGGATTTAGCTGATATGACTATTATTCTGAAATGAAAAATAGACGATTGAGTTTCGTCGTATCCAATTGGTTTTGAGACTTTTGACATTTCTGTATTCTGAAAATATTTTATCCAACACATTAATTGCGTACCTAACTACTGGCAACCGATAATGTTCTAAGCAAGAGCTTATATTCTGCAATGACAAAAAAACGATTTATTGTCTCGTATCCAATAGTTGTTGCGTCTTTTGTCCTCACTCCACCGGGGCAGCACTGCGAACAGGGTGCACGCACGTTTGCTGCAAATATGGGAAAGGAGGGCGGTGATGGTACTTGCTAAAATAGAACCCGCTTCTATCACTGTTAAGTTCACTCGCAACTCGAAGTTCTGTCTTCACTGTTCATAACACTTGCAACTAACACCTGCTCACGCACTTGCACATACAACTTAACAATGTGTGCGCCGCCCTTATGATCCGTTGTTTATGTTGACATGATGATATTTTGTAGACAGCAATATTCTGTTTGTCTTGCCCATATCTTTTTAGTATCGTTATGGATGCGCTAACCGAGGCAGCCCAAAGGGAGGCACAGTGGACCTTTATCTACGCGGATGATGTGGCAATATGCGCTGATAGTAGGGCACAACTGGAGAGAGCGCTTCAGGCTTGGAGAGACCAGCTTGACATTGGTGGACTTAAACTAAGTATCTCGAAAACTAAATATTTAATAGCAAATGACTCAGACACTGACTCTACGCCGATTAACATCAATGGCCAACAAATTGAAAGATGCACTGAATACAAATATTTGGGTACTATGATACATACAACGGGAGATCTTGACACCAATGTCCAGCATAGAATAATAGCAGCGGCCTGGATGAAGTGGCGTGAGGTCACAGGCGTCACCTGCGACAGCAAGATGCCAGTCAAATTGAGGGGCTTGATTTATAAGAGTGTCGTACGCCCAGTTCTCACATTTGTGTTTACACCCATAGAAATTCAAGAAAGCAGATTGCGATGGTACGGGCATGTGAGCAGGAGACCGCCAGAATATGTTGGCAACAGGGCACAAGCTCTTGCGGTCCCTGGTAGCAGGTCACGAGGGAGACCCAAACGAAGATGGCGTGAAGTTGTGTGTCAGGACATGAGGAGCTGCGGAGGAGCTACCCCCGAGGATGCACAAGACAGAGCTGAGTGGAAGCGGAAAACGAAAAAGGCAGACCCCACCATCATGTGGGAATAATAATTGCCCGGGAGAAGAAGAAGAATATTCTGTTTGTCACGCGGGAATGGCGCAGTGATCTTTTGTACATAGATAACGTTGTAGTTCCGAAATTGGCCACCGCGAGCCAAAAATTATTGCGCGGGCTATACACTTTTTGACAGTGCATTTGACAGGAATGTTGTGTTTTTCCATAGAAATACCATAAAAAACTCAATGCTCGTTCAGAATAACCATTTCATTGCTTATTGAATCGTGATTGTCCAATACCAATGTAGCACCATTATATATGTCACTTGGGAATAACGCAGTGATCTTCTGTACATATGTATAGATAACGTTGTATGTAGTTCCGAAATTGGCCACCGCGAGCCAAAAAGGATTGCGCCGGCTATACACTTTTTGATAGGGCTGTTGTGATTTTTCCATAGAAATACAATAACATATTATCATTAGCTCGTTCATAATAAACATTTTATCAGCTATTGGGTTATGGTTGCCATGGAATCAATTGCAATCATTGATTGCGTTGAGTTGGAACGTGAATTTCAGAATAATAGTCATTGTTTGGACGTTATAATACATTGTTCTTCACTGGTGTATGTTTTGTAAATTTTATGTATATTCGCCAATATTTTTGTTGAGGTAATTTATAAACTGAAATTTATTTATTGAAACATAAACGTAGAGATCGCATTTCGATATATAGGTACTCTTAAATTATATGATTTGAAATATTTAGTGTTGTCAAAAGATTGTTACTAATATCGTAACTCCTATGTTTCTTGAATTATGTACCTAATATGTACCTAGGTATTTCGATCATGTTTGCTGTATTTAAAAAAAATCATATAATACTTAAAATTGTTATGGTAACATTTAAGTAGGTAATTAGCACTCTATATAAAGCTATCGCCCATTTTTCAACATCTTTAAATATTTAGTCAATATATTCTGTAATATTTTTTTTTTTTTTTAAATGAATCTGTGCTCACTCAAAGTGAACACAAATACACTCCTTGACTCTTTCACAGAAGCTACTTAAAGCTTGTGTCGTGAAAGAGGAAGATGGTCGGCACCTGGGATCGAACCACGACGTCCGCAGTACGAAAGCCGGCGTTGTAACCGCTGGGTCACCAACCAATTCGACCATTATTATTATTATTACCGAACAAAATCCGATGTAACACAAACATATTATCTGCGGGGACCTTTTTTGTTCGATTTGAATTATCGGTAATATATGCAAAACCAGGGGGCGGAATAACAATCAAATGAGATAGTCTATTAGGTTGAATGACTAATTTCATTCACTTGCCACGAAGATATCTCGATCCAATTTGTTTGAGGGCTTATCTCTTTGAAACATCGCCTAATGTAGAGTGAATTGTGTTATTTTAAAATCTCCATATTCTCAGTTCCCCGTTGGCTTTCTCAGACAAGAGGGAATCTCTTCTCAGGACGACAGGTTATTATGGTAATAAGGTGAATTCCAAGGACCCAACGTGAAAAGAGCGGTGTTTGACAAAACGGAGAAAGTCTTCGCAAGAGGGAGAATGGCTTAAGTGAAATAAAATATATTTGTTTTTGGGAAACATGTTAAAAATAATATATATTTTGAGGATTTAATAAATTTTTCTAAATAAATTTGGTAGGCTTATTTTTAATAATTGGTGGATTATCATTAAGCTGAGCCCAGCTACATACACACCTTCCATAATAAAGGGAATTTTTCTTTTGTTTTTCAATTGTCATATATGCCGATAATTCCTTCACACTAAGGCAAAAATTAACTATTCTCTATAAAAAATAACAAGAATTTTTGATAAATTTTGCTGCCTTGAAAATGTGGACACGTCTTCTTTCGAATAATACTTAAAATTGTTATGGTTACATTTAAGTAGGTAATTAGCACTCTATATAAAGCTATCGCCCATTTTTCAACATCTTTAAATGTTTAGTCAATATATTCTGTAATATTCGACCATTATTATTACCGAACAAAATCCGATGTAACACAAACAACTATTCTCTATAAAAAATAACAAGAATTTTTGATAAATTTTGCTGCCTTGAAAATGTGGACACGTCTTCTTTAATACCTTGATTTATTTCATCCACGTTTTCTTGATAACGGACCGTTTCAGATGTGTTTTTTATTCTCACTGATACTTTCTTTCATCGTGAATAAATAATTATCATAACACGTCAACTTGTTAATTTACCTGCATCAAATAGCATGAAATATAAATTAGTCAATAAACTAACGTTTCCTATACAAATGTGTCAGTATTTCCAGCGGAACTTATTACCTGAGGCATTTTTTTCTAGCCAGTCGGTCCCGTCCAATCTGAGACAGGCCAACCTCGAGTGAAAAACAAATTCTGACCCGACCGTGAATCGAATAAAGGTCCCTTGACTAAAAATTAGCGCACTATGCTACCGATATCATTAAAATAAAAATATAATATCGGAAAGATATGCTTCACAAAAATGAATATATGCTCACTCAAAGTAAACTCGTAGTCGATAATAAATCCCATACTACGGATTGAAAAAAGTTAATCCAGGTTTATCTCTCTACAGTGTTCTTAATATCTCACGCTCGTGTGGTTTGTTCATTAAATCTAGCTAAAGTTAATAACGTGAACACTCCTAATCGTACACCCGCTATAAACTCTCGGGGCAGATGAGACGGCAGGTAGGGTACAGAGGATTTTGATTCATGAGTCCATAAGGGTTGTTCGCCAGAAATAATATTATCTAGTCAAAGAAGTTTAATGAGGGTTGTTAAATTTCTAATAAACCACTTCTTATGAGATTAACTCGAGTTAGACCCTCTTGTTTAATAGCTTCGCCTTACCACGTACAATTTATGAGTCAAAATATACTTAAATATATATCTTAACGTTGAGTTTGGTGATCATATTACACCCAAAGACTCTTTAGGCATGGAACGTAATTAAAATATTGGAAAGGAATGTGTTATAAAACATAGCATTGTAACACAGAAGAAAGTGAACAAGTTGATATAATTTGGACATACTGAAAGAATGTATGCTAATATTAGTAATATTACAAAAAATAGACTAATAAAGCTGAAAGCAAATACCGTCGTCCTCAAGGAGGAAGGCCGGAGTTTGTATGAGAAATGTGATGGGAAGGGCGTTTGGATAGTTAAGAGTGGAAGTCCATATTTTCTGTCTACCCCCAAGAGACACGAAGTGATAAGTAAAAAAATAATCGTCATTTGCTTCCTTTTCTGTAAGGATTTTGCCTTTGAATTTTGAATTTTTATATTGCTGCTCCTGGGACGAATATGAATAATATTATTCCTTGTAATGGCGAGGTGTCCATTCACGCGGATTTCATGTAGCTTTACCGATTGTTCTCCATATTTTCAGAAAAAGTATTCCAAGGATAATGGTATAACTCTTTGGAAATATACCTTATAATGCTAGCTCAAATGTTCGTCATAGTAACCATCGAAAATTTTCACTCTTTGTCAATGATCTCTTACGTGGTGAACCTCGCGGTATACTACCTAGTCTAGAAACGTATTTTAATTTCTTGGCCTACCTTGTATTCAGGTGTCTCAATACCTTTTACAGACCAGCCGGTTTAATGATTTCTTTCTTCTTATAATATATGTATATTCTTCACTATTTTGTTAAAATGTAATTTATTTATTTATTTATTTATTACATTCAACGCAACAATGTTGCTTTTACAATACAATAATAATAAAATGTACAATTATTACAAACATCCCTACCAGTAGACCACACACACACACATACACATGTAACGCACCTAACATACTTAGCTTATATCAAGTGTGGATGATCTCCAGACTGCAACTTTGGCAAATAATAAATAAGATGTGGTTACCGGGAACGCGTGAACTTAAACGAGATTCACATGAAAAGCAACACAAGATAAACATGAAGATGGTACATCGCGTCGGGTGTATGTTTACCCTCATCTATAGTTACTCTTTTAATAGAAACATCCAGAATGCAACGCCAACATTCATTAAGAACTTACCAGTTGTCGAAAGTTAAGTTCTTCCAGTAAATCGTAAGTTCTATTATGTAAACTATAATTAAAACTAACCAAGATAGACAAAAATCAAAAAACATATTATTACACCACGAACCTTTACATAACATAACATTTTCCCTTTTAAGGCCAGCCGCACACCGCAAGCCAGCCAGGAGGAGACTAATCCGCAGCAAACCCGATCCGCACAAAGCCGACCCCTAGCCCAATTGAAGCAGTCGGACCAAAAAGCCAGCCACACACAAACCAAGCCCGCCGCGGATCCCCCCCTCCCCCTTCCCTAAACCAACCCACAATGCGGAGGCCTAGGCCCCACTCAGGAGCAATGCCCCACCACGAACCTTATCAATGTAAAAATACTAGGTACTAAGTTTGATGACAGTGATGACAGTTATTATTATAATTTTATTTTTTAATAAAGTTATAATATGCTCATAAAATAACTTATAATTACATTAATATAATATTATATTCTTACAGTAAACAATCATTCTTCGACGATCTTACGTTCATTCATTCAGTCATCCACTAGCTCATACAGGGTGTCACAACAACTACCTACTTTCCACATTATTTTCCAAGAGATATTTTATGCACCTCCCACGAAAAATCGGCATGCTCGGCGCACATCTCACATGGGGCGGCAATTCGTTAAACAGCCTGAATCCCTTATAAAACAGGCTGCTCTCCGTACTCGCACGCCTCGGCACTCCAATACGAAACATGTCTCGACCCCTCGTGGGATATTCATGTATTTCAAAATTATATTTAACATTTTTCAATAGGTATCGTGGCACCATTTTATTTTTAATCTTAAACACTAAACACAACACATTTAAATACAGCATTTTATTAACACTCAAATACTTCAATTTATCCATCATATCTTTCACTCTAGTATATCTACTACATCCGAGCACCGTTCTCATTCCCTTATTTTGAGCCACTTGTAGTTTATTTAATTCTGTTTTACCTGAAAAAAACAACACCATCGAACAGTAATTAAAATGCGGCAACACAATTGCACCAAAAATCAATTTTCGCGAACTAACACTTAGCTTTTTCTTAATTCTATTTAAAAAACCTATTTTCTTATTCACTTTTTTTAAAACAAAGTCCATATTTGATTTAAAATTTAACTTACTGTCTAAAACAACACCCAAATATTTCATTATTTTTTTTACAACATCTATCGATTCATTATCTATTTGCAAAGTATTTCCAATGTTCCTATTTTTCCTAAGATCATATATTTGGTTTTTTTCACGTTCAGTTTTAATAGTTCAACCAGTTCGCCAGCAAATTCAAATCAGCCTGCATTTTACAAAATCCTTCATTTATATCCTTACATTCTATGAATATAAACGTGTCATCAGCAAACAGCTTTATCTTACAATGAGCAACACAATCGACAATATCATTCATGTAAAGGATAAAAAGAATCGGCCCCAAAACTGATCCCTGAGGAACACCTCTCTTAACTTTAATTTCTTCTGAAGTATAATCACCAAATATCGTGGTTTGTTTTCTATCTGTTAAGTAATCATCAGTCATCCATTTCCGCTCAATATCTGAAATGCCCATAATCTGCATCTTTTTAATCAACCTGCATCTGTCAATAGTCTCGAAGGCCCTCTTGAGGTCTAAGAACACTGCAAGAACTGTTCCACTAACATCAATGGACTCCTTCCATTCATTGATAATAAAAATAATCGCCGTTTCACATGAAAAATTTGATCGAAAACCCGATTGCTGAGGCACTCATATGTCTTCCCTCTCTATATATTCCATAAGTTGATCCTTTACCACTCTCTCAATGACTTGTTCATATTTGGGTAGGCAGTTTATGGGTCTAAAATCCTCAAATGGTTTAGGCTGCGACACTTTTGGTATTGGAGTTAGCCGAGATGTCTTCCAACTACTCGGGAATACACCACTTGCCAAAGATTGGTTTATAATCTTCACCAACCACCCACCAGTTACTTCAAGCGAATCCCTAATAAGGGCATAACCACATTGAAAGAGTAATGCCGAAAACCTTAACATACCTACTTATTACACAAAATTTCCATTTCTTATCTTCATATCTTAAATTTTCAGCCCATTCTACTCCACTAATTCTTTTAAGCTGAGATAAAAATGTATAGATCTTGTTCGTTCAGTAATGACGCTTACGAGCAATTTAAAATATCTGTATTCAGATTAAGATATCAATGTTATTTCCTCTGCGGTGCCAATAATTACCAGTGTACCAGATAAGAGCTAAGGGCGACGTCTCACTAGCGGGAACGACGCTCTTTCCCACACCCCTTCCTGAACAACCACTACAGCAAGTGCGGTATACATTATTTGGTCTCGAATAACCTCGTTATACATACATATAAGAATATTCAGTACGTAGCTGAAATGACCGCATGAGAGACTACATCTTCTTATTATTATCTTTTATTTTATAATCATACGTAGTGAATGTACAAAATATACCAAATTATTCAAACAAAAAAAAAAAGCTCATACGTACCCATACTCTATTTCTTCAGAAAATAATCAAAAGAGTATATACATTTGAAACATTTATGCGCAATTAACGAAGGGTTGACTGACTAGCGTTTTTAAGAGAGGCCAGTGTAAAAAACTGCCTTAAATTGCAACTAGAATTTCAATTTAGTACCTATATCTTTTTTGACATTCTTTTCAGATATAGAGAATACGTAGTCTACTCACTGTTAAGATTAGTGAAGTTATTTATTTAACCAAAAATCAAATTCAATTGTTATACTCACTCACTACAAAAGGGAAAAAAACAAAAATGATAATAATAGCCAGTACACTTCCGTACGTTAGAGAAAATAAAAAATATACCTATCAACAAATGAAATATTATGATGATCCAAAATATATCTTATCTGGAACAAAATTTGCGTGGGGATGAAATCCTTCAAATCTCGCTGATGGTATAATGGTGGATGGTCGAAGAGGCCCTGGCCGAAGGCAAATATCTTGGATAAATGGTGAAACTTTTTCTAACATAGAGATTTAGTTACTTCTTGTATTTTATTTGCTCTCATTTAGAAGAATCATCCACAACTTTGTAAAGTATTTATATCATGAGGCTTAGCTTATGCTTATAAATGTCTCCTATCTGCCCCATTTATTTAATATATGATCCGACGTCCATGTATCCTTGACCACTGAATCAAGGCTCTGTGCACACCTACAGCTTAAAATGCACAAACTAATGAAAGTGATAAAGATAATTGCAGAAATAAAGTTACAACGAACCGATCAAATTTATCGAATATCGAATCGAATCTTTAAAATTCATAGTATTTTATAGTGCTCAAAAGCTTACTTAGGTATATGAAAATGTTACTTCATTTAATTTTTTTTTTACAATCAAATAACTCATTGCCTCTGTAAAATCCGATAAAAAATTCTATGTGTAAAAATCTATTTCAGAAGAGACTGAGAATAGAAGATAAAATCACTTGTTCATGAGCTCGGTGAATGCGGCTAAATATATCCAGTTCAGAAAGCTGGCAAAGTAAATATCTTTTCTAAATAAAACGTTCAGGGCTAAAAAAAAATCTCCTCTGAATGAAAATTCCTCGAAAATCTATTTACTTTCAACGTTTTTTGTGATAAAAATAAAGACATATTTTTATTACGGCAGTCTCCAACAACAGGTAGTCAGAACGTTGTAAAAGTTAAGATAAGGTATTTTAAGGAACTGTAAGGCCGGCTGAGTTATAATGGAGAAAGCCCTTTGTTATACGGATGAATACGTTCAATGTAAGCCGAAATGTCTGAATAGTTATTGCTATAAAATATCCTAAACGCTAACCAACATCGTAAACATGCCTACTCGTTCCCCAAATTTATCTACTCGCATATTAACGTTCTCTTTTGATAAAAATCTACAATTCAGTTTTATCAAATATTATCCTGCGCAGAGCCGTGCAAAACACCTGAAAGCGTTCTTAAATACAGTTAACTGCATTAACGTACATATATTTTATGGTCAATAAATATCAAATTTAAGCAAATAGCTTTCTTTTGAAAACAAAATTACTTCCTTCCATAAAATATTGCATTGGAAGTATATGTAGATAACCTTAAACTAAAGTAAACTTTTTCCACATTTTATTAAACAATCAAAGTCAATAAATTGAAACATGTTACGAAAACGGCCACTACGGACAATGTTTTTTTTATCCACAATATTAATTTTTTATCCACAATATGAATTTTTTATCCACAATATGATTTTTTTATCCATAATATCCACATATTCTGTGCGGTAGACTTTATTTCAATCCTTTCTTTTTTATAAAAATTGAAAATGGCATTCTTCTTTATCTTCACTCTTTTTTAGTAAAAGTGAGAAAGTGCCCTTCTTCTTTTTCTGTGTGCATGACATTTTGTCCTTAATTTTTTTGTACCTAATGCTCATGTCTGGTCATCTTGATTTTTTAAGCAACGGGAAACCAGCCTAACCTGATTATCTGAATCAAGAACGTAAAGCATAACGGGTATATCAGCTAGTAATAAAAAAATCTAAACGCGAATAAAGTTATTTTATTTATTAATTGAAGTGTGGATTTTCCAACGCAAATACTGTTCGTTTTCGTTTCAACAATTTCGATTCAATTTGGAATTTGTCGTACACAAGTTTCATTCAAACAAATTAAAATATCCATTCGATTTTATTGCGTTAGAACTAAAGTGAATCCGTCAGCTTTAAAGCATAGTTCACACTCGGTCGAATAGCGAGTAGGTAATCTGTCGTACGCATTTCACACTAATATTCAAGTCCAGTTCATAGTGAGGAGAGTTTGTAACACAAACTATTCAACAGAGGCATAACTATACCATCTGAGAGGGCCTTCCATTTTTTTTTTTTGCTTAAACGGCGTATTATTTCTGAGCTAGCGACGTCTTGGTACGGGGCCGTCAAGAGTCGGGTGCCCTTGGAATTTTGCCACCTCTGCGACCGCATACATACGCCTCTGCTCCTCAACATAATGTAGCGGTTACTTCAAAGACATCGTTTATAATAATAGATCATTGTTTTGTGTTGACGTGGTAGCCAATGTATAGTAAAGTATAAAATAATCAATAATTTATAGTTTCACACAAGCCTGAAGCCATTTTTGTCGCAACTAATGAACTCAGCTAAAAGCATTGGTTCACACACGTTAAACAAGCAAGCCAGTGGCCAGTGACACGTGGTGGGGGGGAGTGCTACTTGCCTTAAAAAAAGACAAAAATGGATCGAATCGACTAAACTGCCGTTTTCTTGACTAAATTTTAGGTGTTCAGACACGTTTTATTACTAAATTATTCGCTTCTCGACTAAAATACTCGACCAGTGTGAACTAGGCATAAATGTATCGAGACACTTCTGTGATGAACCACATGTTCCTCTACAGTATTCCGATGTGACATGTGGTAGGAGATCAATCAAACTGAGTAGATACATATTTTGTACAGCGCATAAACTCCTTGAGGCTTTCTCATATAATTCTTGTTTGGCATTAAGTAGGTGACGTTTATCTATCTTCTTATCATAACCTACTAGCAGTAAAACCCGGCCTAGCTAAAATGTTAAAATCTTTTTTATTTTATATTTTTAAATATTGAATGGAAGTCTTTAAGCCAAAAAGGAACAGATCGTATAATTTAAAGAATAACGCAATTAACAAAAAAATATTAAAACGAAAGAAGTGTACATATGGGACGTTTATTAAAATCACTGCAGGTCGAAAAGATGGAAAGGGCCCGGAAAACTCCAAAAAATGTCAAAAGTCATGAGAATATCAAATTCAAGTAATTTTTTAAAAAGGTATTTCGTGCCAAAAATACGGATTTTTATCGGAGGGTTAGGAAAGGTCAGCCTGAAACGAAGAGGGAGGGTTCTAAAAACTGCTTAAACAACACGTGAAAATGGACCTATTCCGCACTTTTGATACAAGCTGAAGGCAAATTTGATCTAATCAGAAAACAATATGCTTAAAAGGGTAGGTTCGTGGACAGAATGTCATAAAAATATTACTGTAGTTGCACACAAAATAATCAGTCATATATGGAAATAGCATCATTTAAAGGACTCTTGGAGAGCTGCAAGATCATGCCGCCGATGATGGCCGATCATTTATTAATTGAATTTTGCGTACACTTTTGACCACATGACTTTATAGACTAATTTGACAGACAATAAGGTTTTTAAGATGTTAGAAGATTTTTGTCTTTACAAATAATCATCCTATCGATATGGTTTATTACCTTTTCTCTTGAAGCCAGTGTCGTTAAAATAATATATGCACATATTCATGCTGAAGTTATAAGAAAATTTTTATAGCATTCACACTATTTCTAGGGTTTTGTGACATAAGTATGTCTTCTGCACTTTGTTGATAAATCCATACCGTGAGAAGATCATATATTATCATACACTTTAGTGCAGTTATTTTATACGTAGGTACACGAACTTTGAAATTTTACCCTCAACCGGTCAAAGATGTCTCTTTTATTGCACTTACTTTCTATATGGGTAGTATATTTTCGTAATGGTTCATCTCGAATGCATCTGTTTATGGGCTATTCTATGGAAAACGTGTACTTTACGACTTGTAACATAATAAAAAGAAAAGAAATTGTTCACAATAATTGTCGTTTGCTCGACTAAAACAGAGACATATCCTATCGGCTATCAAAATATTACGATTTTACGTAAAACAAAGACTTCTTACCTATTTCAATCCATTGACATTTTTCTTATGACCATAAATCGCCGAAGGTCAAGTAACTACCAAGGAAAACGTTGAAATTAAAAAAAAATTAAAACAGGTTTCAGGCATAGGGTATTGTAAAATGAAAGAAAATACTGTATTTATTTTATTTATTTATATATTACCATTATCAATACAAACACAACAATAAGTAAATACATATCATTATTGGAATTTACTGCCCCACTAGACAACGTCTGCTCTGGGGCAGTACTACTTCAAATTAAATCATGCAACCATCAACCAATTAATGCATGTACATAGGTACTAATTAATCTAAAAAAACATAATACCGTTTAGGGAAGAGCTATTTGTTTTTATTATTTTTATTACATAAGTAGGTACCTACGTTGTATGTTTGATTTTGTATAAAATTTTAAAATATAGGTATATTTCCACTCTTTCTATATAAGCTACCTCAAAATGTTGCAAATACACTTATTTTCTCAGAAAATCATAAACCAAGCGATTAATTTTTTTATGTCATAATCAAATTTTTATGTCGTATTTTAGATCCACTGAAGAAAACATCTCTTTTTTCTTTCCGATGGCTCTACAACCCATATCGGGTCTTGGCCTCCAGTAAACCTCCAGTAAGCCTCCAACCTCTTCTGTCTTCTGCTGCAGTCTTCCAACTGGAAATATTCAATATGTGTGCAGCATCTCTCCCGGCCTCATCCTCCCACCGCAGTCTAGGCCTGCCAACTCTTCTTCTCCCACCTGGCTGTCCTTCCAGTGTTCTTTTTGGTGTGCGTATCGATGGCATCCTCTGCACATGTCCCGCCCATCTAAGCCTGTTCAATCTAACATGTGCAGAGAGTGTTGGAGCCTTGTAAATATTATATATATTTTTTTTTTTTTTTTTTTTTTACCCATCACGCCGTTTCCCGAAGGGGGTAGGCAGAGAGTACGGATTTCTATAGCTGAAAGATGGAGAGAGTATTTTGAAATATTATATAGTTCTTCATTATATCTTATTCTCCATTCCTCTCCATCGCACACTGGTCCCAGGATTCTTCGCAGAACTCTTCTCTCAAATACATCCAGCAATTCTGCAGATTTCGCAGTGAGTGTCCATGCTTTAGAAGAATTGATCTCTCTTTGTGTTAATAAAGCCTACGGAACTTTTTTCAGTTGACCACTTTCTTCGTATAAACCTAACCTAACCTGAAACGGGGTGGATAACGGAATGAACAAAATTAATTACGTGAATAAAAACATGAATTTATAGACCCAACCGAAAACCGAACCTTGTTCCAAAATCTGGCAAAAAAGCTTAAAACCTACCATTATGATAAGTTACCAAGTTTTTATGCATACGTAACGCCAATTGTGTACGACATTTATAAATGAATTTGGACCATTCGGACGTACGAACATCTTTTTTATTTGCTGCTACGAAGACTGACATAGTATCCTTTTTTTCGGTAACCGGTAATGTCTTCTTCTTCAGGCTAGTTGAGGTTAACTCGGTATATCGTAGCGGTCGTAAAAAGCGGTCTAAAAGATAATTTTTCTCGATAAATCATAATATACTTCTGGAATGATTTGACCCCAAAACATACCCAGGAGCTTACATTCGTGCCATTAGGTGGGTACACAAAACTGCAAAGTATAGGTTAATATTTATTTTTTAATTATTATAGATAATATCATAATATATACATTTACATTATTGCGTCGCGCAAGTCTCGACAGAAGACTTGTCGGCGTGTTCACTTTTATATACATACTTATAAATTCGAAATAACAATAATGAATCAAGAAAGTAAGTGAAAAACGAGACATCTGTGGAAAATAATGAGAATTTGTTTGGTCGTCGTACGAATTGACACAACATTTTTATAATATGAATAATATTTCCATGAGGTTATATGGTGGCTGAGCATATCCTATTACCATAGCATATTATATCTTCTATTTTCCTTTCCTCTCCGCTCATCCTCCTTCATGACGACGCCAGGCTACGTTGTAATGCGGTGACTATGCGCATTATTTATTTAATCAATCATCTTAGATTGACTTGAATATTATGTAAGTCCTATTCACTTACGAGCACCATAGACCAACTATTAAATAATACATTTAACAACTTTTATGTTCGTATGTTTTCTTCGGAAACACGATTCTAATTTGAAAAGAAATTTATAGGAATAGTTCCGACATTTATCTATCTCGGCACAACAATCAAGATACTTAAAGAATTTGGGCATGCGAATCGAATTGGTGGACATAAATTTTCGATAATTCAGTGGTAAGAATGTTCTAGTGAACACTTTGTTAAGTCGTAAAAGTCCCACTTTGCGAGTAGTTTGTCGGATTTTTTCTTGTTTCGTTTAGACAATGATATTACGATGTAGGTTGGTGTATTTGTATCGATTGTATCTCCTTCTCATAAGTGGTGAAAACATGGACAATCAAAGTAAGTAGGTACCTACTTCAGAATGAGCGGAAGCTTTCGAAATGTGGATAGCAACATAAATTCTAATGTTCTTCGTTTTGAGTAAATTGATAGTAGGTAGGTATACCACTGTTTGATTTCAAGTAGATTTATGTTTTATGAAATCGGTTTTTAACTTTTAACCCAACAATTTTAATATTTGGGAAATTTAGTGAGAGTACCTATCTACTCTAGATTGAGATACTGAGAGCGTATTATCTAAATTGGAGGAGGACTTTTCAGGGGTGCCCAGGATCAAGAAACCTATACTCTCAGGCGATGTAAGGAAGAGCCATCTTCTATCGAAGATATGTTTAGTCTGATCGAGGGCCCCTTACAAAAATTTTCCACTACTGAAAGCCTTTTTTGCTTGACAATTGGACTCTTTTTTAAGAAACATTTTGACTTGACTATTTGCCATCCGACTCTCTAGCCATATATCCTCTTCATAATCATTTAGTAAATGATTCAAGTAGGAACAATCATTATAATCCTTGAATGAATAAGAGTATCCTAAATTTACAATGAATTTAAGGAAACACAGTTGCATTTTCATAGAATTTAGTCAAAATATCTATGTGAGTTTTCTTAATTTCATTTTGGCACGTGTATTAAATTCTACGTTTATCAATACATCAGAGTACAAAAATATGGGTGTACAAAGTGCATTTGTACAATATATGAGTGTACAAGGTGCCTACTTAACGGTCCATTCTACCATGAAATGCATGACAGGAAAAGGATGTCTACATTATATTGATTACTCCACTTGTAAAAGTAAACCAAAGATACTTATTAGACACTATTAGGTCAAACGAATATGAAAAAAATCGTAAATTAAAAATGAGAAAAAGAAAACCGCAAACAGGAGGGGAAAAAATAAATATTTTTGTTGATATACTTACTCCATATACATTTTTGAATTATTAATATTCTATCGGCAGGTACTCCTATTCTCAAAACCAAACAAATAGAGATTTTTCGATTTTTCGTGGTGATTTTCGGTTTCGCAATTTCATCAAACCTCATAGAGCGTGTCACTGATTGATAGATGGTGAATGTAGGAAGGCTCCTACGTTACAAGTTAAGAAGAAAAACTTATGGTGTTGAGAGGCGGGGCGGTTGGCCATTTGAAATTGAACCGTAGCAAATACACCGCAAAGAAATTTTCAACAGTTAGACAGATTTACATACTATGGTTTTATTTCTTGCTGATTTTGGTTTTGTTGAATTCATGTATGAAAAATTTATGTGCTTTCTGCATAATAATAGCTTAATATGCAACGGAGGAAGAGAATATCGATCTACACTGCAAAACGAAAATACATATTGCCATGAATCAATCTACCTATGCGATCAATCAATCTCCGAGTATAAAAGACACAATTATGTTAAGTATGAGATTCATCAGAAAGGAAATTGCCATAATAAAAAGTCAAATTTTAATTAAATACGTAACATTTTTTTCAGATTTTTTTTACATCGGTAGGAGAGGAATATTTTTTCGGTAAATCCGTATAATTCCATTCCTCTCTGACTGAAAAAACCTACTCAGAACACTTTCCATCACGGAAAATCCTAATCTAGAAGAAGGCATCTTTATAATCCATCCGACTTTTGCTTGATAAATTTTTTATCTACCTTTTTCTAAAGACGTTTTCGATTGCCGATATAGAACATATTACCTATCTATCTTATATTTGAATCAGTATTAACAACTGTGTGACGGTTTATAGGATTTATCCGAATAGAATAATTTAAAAAATGTGATAAATATTGTCGTCTGGTGACACTATGTCCTAACGATTAAATTTGGATGCGGTAAGCCTCCTTATTATTAACCTTACAAAAACCGTGTTTTATCTCTTTTTTTCATTATCACTCAGCCCGTAGAGAACAGTTGCAATCAAAATGAACAAAAGAAGTTGATTATTTTTCAGACGCATACGTACCTGAAAGTGCTGTTAGTGTAAAATTGAAAATCCTTTGAAATGAACTGAATTATTCTGTAAACTTCGTGTAATTTATGGGCTAAGCAAACCAAAAATACGATCTCTTTTGCGACATATCTGACAGGAAAGAAGGCTTAAAGCCTGGCTTAAAGACTGTATGAGAAAGTTAAATTATTTTTTTGCATTTTAGATTTAATTGCTTAACCTGACTTATTACAAATATTTCGACTCTTAAATAAGCCAAATCGGTTCAACCGTTCTCAAGTTTTAGCGAAACATACGCACAGCTCATAATTTTTATACACATAAGATTAAACGTGAAACTGGTTTCGGAAGCAGATGATTTATTTCCTCAGGCGTTTGTGATTCGTTAAATTAATAAAACAGTTTACAAAACCACTATTTGGTAAGTTTTTTTCCATTAGTGTGTCCGCACGTCGAGTTTCATATTATTATACTCAAACGCGGACGGATCGTTAAAATTGAAAACATTGTATGATCGCTCGATGCTCAGACGCGCGATCACTTTTCGATTAGGACAGGATAGGAGCTTATCAGACCTTTTAAACACTGTCTTATTGTTTACTTCTTTGAAATAATATGTCCATACTTTAATAAGTTTAATACCTACAAATGAAGAAAATGTTTTATTATTGTGTCTCTTTATCATATTTACAAGTTTTCATAAACATAAAATTATATGGTAAGATTAAAACTTAATGTATCCACACTAAAAAGTTAGTATCATTAAATGTATACTCTGTAACATAATCACAATATTCCCTTGATCTACTTACAGTTCTATACGTGCTGGCTCCACAATAGCCTCCCAGCCTAATGACTGAGCGCAGTCTGTAGTCCTAATGCAAATAAGTTAGATTCTCTCCACTTAAATTGTTGGCTGCAGCCAATTTCATTACAACCAAAACCATTCACTTTATTCGGGAGAGCCGACAGAGTTACGTACCATGAGTTCAGTGCATTTGCATAGTTTTCCTTTGGAAATGGCTCACTGAACGAATTATGTGGATTATATTTCGAACCATTCTCGTATTTGGTCATACTATTACACCATCTACCTTCGTGAGATAATAGCACATAACTATTTTGAAATAACGTGTGACCAATGAACACTTAACTTACTCGTACCTTTTACATAATGTCGTTTTATCTGTATGAAAATGGAGCCCTATTTTCCATGGTCAACGGTGAATGGCTGGATCAAGTTCACTTATTCTTTTTTTGTTGTGTCAGGAAAAGGTTTTTATGAAAGAAGATGTCAACAAAGTTGCGCGGAACACTAGAAAATTTAAGAAAGCCCATAGTAGATAAGTTTATAGGTAGTGCTTTTCACGATAAATTTAATTTTGATTTTGAAATTAAATACCTCGGCGGGTGATAGAAACTGTTTTTCTTTTTGCGATTGACATAATGCGGATGGGAAATATATTATGATTTAAAACAGCGGAATTATATTGGTTCAAAGGTAATTTATTTATTATTACACAATTTGGAATTCAATATTCATAGTTTAGACCTCAGGACAACATCTGTCGGGAATACTAGTACCTACACAAATTATTGATGTTTTTGGCGGATACTTTGTGAAATCCCATATTGAATAGGTACTTAGTTTTAATAAAACTTTGTTTATTTCACTTTTTTTATTTTATTGGCAGAGGCCTTTCGGTCACACGACCATCTTCAGTGCCACTAAAAACAAAAAATACCTACAATTTTTATGAAAAAGATGGATGATTATTATGAATATTATAAAATAAATTAATTGAATAAAGAATATGTAACAACTACTAATGACTCTAACAATTCATTCCTGATGTTCGATTTTTAAATGGAACAAACCACTACGGGCTTACGACCATCTTCTACCGTTATTTCGAAGGCTGGCTTAGTGTGATGACTGTGATCACTTTACGTTAACAACGTTCGCCATTAGGGGTAATATTTAAGTCTCCGAAACTCCTAATCATGAGAATTCTCAACATGTCGAAAAATCTCATGATTGCAACAAGCAGATATTTAATAATTAATGAAATATAGAGATAAAAGGTGGAAATTATAAAATTAAAATCCAATAATATTCGATAAGATCTTCCAATTAAGGGCAAATCATTCTTTTCTCTTTTCTTCTTTGTGTCTTTAATTGTCAACATTCAGTTTCTTTTATCAATCCAATAAAGGAAACATTTTTAAAACACCTTTCCATTTTCTCGAGCGCTGTATAATTAAGAGTAATAGCCGAGAGGGACAATAAAATCGTTTAGAAATAATTGTTGAACGCACAAAGGAAACCATTAGCAGACGGGAAGGTGTCGTCTGATATCACAGAGAGGGAATCAGCAAAAGGATTGGGTCAAAAAATATTAAAAAATCTTAATGCGTTTTCCTCCCTTGAACCGTGTCTAATCCGAAAAAAGACGTGTTCCATCAACATAAAATACCTATTTCATATTCACCAAGAATAAAATTAATTTCAAATTCTCTCCTCGCTCTACTGTCAGTGACACTGTTCCGTATAAAAAAAATATTATTGATTTACGCCTAATATCACTCCGACGGGTGTTTTCTTATAATAATATTACGATCCAATATACCTAGAAATTCCAAGATTATCATTCTGAAATATTTTTATTCGTAACATATAAAAGCATTTTCCGCTCTTTTTGTTGGTTTTCGAATGTAAACATAGGAAGATTATCAAAATTTTAACCATGTATGTTTTTTACTTCTGTATTTTTTATTATCTATTCACAATAACATCTAGGCTTGGTTATCATAACTCTTCACTTAAAAATCGGATTCGACACTAAGTTTGTTGAAAATTTTCCATGATTATTTTACCTACAATATCTAACCCGTAGTAAGAAACATACTTTGTCACAATGGACAGAACTGGTTGATTGAGTGAAGTCGCCGTTTTGCAGTAGGTACATATTTAAATAATATCTCTGTGTGAAAGTGTTGTAGGTATCCTTGAATGCCAGTTTAGCTTTCGAGTCTTAATGCCTCGCAGTTCTACCAAACATTTGTCCTGTCCAATCTATGGTACAGAATACGTTTGTAAATAGTATAAGGTATGAAAATGTAGGTGTATACCTACATATTTCAATTTCATGTTTCTTGATTTTGGTTAAGGATTTTTCTCCATTAAAATACAAAATCCCTCGTTTTAATTGTGGGTCACGGCATGAATGAAACCTTCTTACACTTAAAAGTCCGAGCGAAAATGTCTTCCCGTAGGTATTTCCAGAATTTATTTTCGGAGTTCAGCGCAAGCGGTCTGCCACCACTCCTTGTCCCTGGCACACTTCTCATAATAATAGTTTGAGATTACCGGGAACATAATATAACCGATAATTTTACCGATAGTTGTTATATTATATTATAACAACCATCTAGAAGTTTATGACTTGAAAACAGTCATTAAAATAGACAAATTCCTAGTTTTCATACGCGCTCATTTATTCGAAAAAAGTTTTGGTTAGATTCAAAACTAACCATATATAATATGTAAACGAGTTGGAAATGGGCCCTACAACCCCCAAAAAAATCAGACGTTTATTTTATACAATTTTATTCTATTCTACCTTTTAGATACCACTTTAGGGCATAGTGAAACAACAAAGACTCTCAAGCAAACTCGATCTTGCCCTGTTAATACCTAACCTCTTAAATCTAAATCTATCTTATTCTTCTGCGGTCTCAATCCTTGGATTGGTTTGCAGCATGCGTGAACATCTCCACTCCTCTTGTTTCTCAAAGATATCTCAGTCTAACCATTCCAGTTTCTCTACGACAATACCCGTAAGGTAAGGTCAAATAAATTGCCTAATAAGCCTTCTTAAAACAAAAATGTTGCCAGCATGTTCAGAGATTAAAATGTCTAAAATTACTTCATGTTACTTACATTAATATTTGTAAAATTATTAAGTTATATTTATCTACCCACCCACACCCTCTTTATGACAAGTAATATGGAAAGAAAAACTCTCAACTGCAATCGATTCAAAATGACATCTTCAAAGACTATGTGTTTTTTTTAGAGACTCCAAAAAGTAATGGATACCATGGATTGCCCGCATTGAAGTTTATGAAGCAACATTAGAAGTGGATCATGCTAGTTTCCATTGTTAGAAATATCAGATTGTGTCTCATCTCAGAGGCCTATCGCTAAGATTTTATCGGCAAACAGAAAATATTCCAAATGATTTTTTCTATGACTTTTTATTTAAAATTTAAAAATGGAACAACGTATTAGATGCTAAATCAGTTCGTGGGTGTTCGTTATAATTAAATTTGAAATAAGCTACGACTGTTCGAAAAGGCAACGTACGTTTTCGAATCAAAAACAAAATCATCAATCATCATACTCTCTGCCATCAATCTTATTCCAATTTCGTGTCAAACTTCCGAAATATTCCACAGAGAACATCGACACATTTTCGAAACTCCTCTTTTTTTCTTTTAAAAATAATTTAGATAAAATTTGACAGCAGACGTGAGATACAGTACTCCAAGTGTTGATTCTATTATAAATCACATCTCTAGGATATGAGCATCTGAGCAACCCTTTAAGAAATAAGAGAAAGAAATCACGGAGAAATACGTTTTTTTTTCATAATATTATTTAATTTAGTGGGAATGTGAAATTGGGACACTTTAACGGACGATTTCACTTATTTATCTACATAATAATTGAGTTATGTATGTATTTATTTTCGTATGTTGGCACATCACGCATAAACCGCACACTCTAGGTTTGATTTTAATCGTCGTGGATCCTTGCAGCTATATTTGTGGTAATTATAGATACAAATTTTTCCAATTTCTCAAATATATTTAATTAAAAATTTTAATTAATGAGACAGTTATGTTTTAAAAGTAAAATTATACTTCTAAATTTTGTGTAGAACTGTAGCATTACGGTATAAAAATATATAAGATCGATCGAAATTTGATTTGAAATACAAAAAATATAAGTAGGTAGAAGTCTTTTAATTCTTATTTTATAAAGATTTTCACATATAAATATTATAAAATATGAACGCCATGACAGATGCCTAAAGCCGGTAAAGCAGATTTCGCTTGCACTCTCTCTCCTATGGTAACTCAATTACATGGTATTGGTACCTCATGACAGTAAATAGGTCAAACTAACTATAGGTACATAATATAATACCAGGTAGGTAGGTACCTATATCTACACACAGTATGGAGGACTTTTACAACTATACATAATACTTGGTAGGTAGGTACCTATATCTATACCTACACAGTATGAAGGACTTGCATTAGGTAGGCACTACAAAACCAACAGACATTCTTTTAATTTTTTCGCATATTTAACAGTGAGTATTAATTTTTCATCTTCTATTTTTTTATAAACATTGAAATAGACATTCCTTTTTTTAAATTTTTCGCATATTTAGCAGTGACTCTTATTTTTTCCTTTTGAAACATTAAGATAATATTATACTCCTAATCCTGAGAGGGGGGGAAGCTGCAGACAAAACCTGTTCAATAACCTACTGCTCTAGCCAAATCATCAACGTAAAGCAAGACGGTATCAGCTAGTAAAACAATAAAAAAAGTATTGATTATTGTCTATGCCTGTTTGCTGCTAGTAAACTAAAACTAACTTCTGCCCCCGTAGACAAATTCAAATCGGCGTTCGACTACAAACGAAGATTTCGTCATTGTATAGTGCGAAAAAAATAACTGTCCACTGGAACATATCGTCGGTATACAAGGGAAATCAACTAAGTCCATTTTTGGCAGTTTGGAGTTTTTTATACCATTTTGTAGGATTTTAAATTCTCTATCGTTTGATGTACCACACAAGCCTATAAACCAATATGCTAACGAGTTATTAAGGTTTTTAATTTTAACTATGTCCCAAATTGGACAATCAGTTGCAGGAGAAACGCATTAGTGGACTTAATGCAAATCTCCTGTCTATCATTTGTGTAGCGTTGGATTTAGTTCATTTTACAATAAGTAATATGGAGATATTTCTAATGTAAAATGCTATCCAGAAGCAGATTGTGGAAGCCACCACCAGCTAATGAGTACTATTTTTTAAGATATGTCAAGTACATAAGTTACTAATGACCTAAGGGACAATTCCAACAAACATAGACACATATCACACGTCGATTTGATCATAAGCTCTTCAGAGAGACGGCGTATCAAAAGAGTCAGGCATAACACAACCGCATTAACAAGGAAATATACAGATAACACAAGAAAGTCGAATAAACAAGCATGTAGAAGAGATAAAAATTAATTCCCATATTGAATCAATCAGCAGCAAAATCGAAGAACATGCATACAACTATCACACTAATGACCTATTTGAAAATGTAAAAAATTTGACAGAAAAGCATAAAGCCACAACCAAGCTACTAGAAAAGGTGGATAGGACCCTGATATAGCGAAGAAGTTACTGCCAGAACCTCTACAAAAATAATGACCAACATGAATCTCACAGGATTGAATATCTTTTTGATAAAGAACCGGACGAAATTATGGATGAAGTTCGCGAGGGAGTTGCACCCCTGAGGAACAATGCTGTGGGAAAGAATGGAATCGCAGCAGATCTCCAGAGAGAGTATCCGTATGCTGAACAACAGCCTAAAGATAAGGCACACCGGGAAGTGGCTAGATAACTGGATGGAAACAATTGTCCACTCTACAACAAAAGTTTTTTTCAGCAAAATGCGAACATTTTCACACAATTTCACTGCTGTCTCGCGGAAGGAAGATCATGCAGGACAAAAGATTAGCAACGCACAACAATTGGAAAATAGCAGATGATCAGGCGGAATTTTCGTCTGTTTGAGAACTGGCGAGCGGCAGTCACAATAGGTGGTTAACGAATCAACAACTTTCGCTCTTATTGCGGCAAATATTCTAGAACAGATGGGAATGTTCAGACGAATGGAATCCGAAAGTGTTAGACTCAGATTGAGAATCAACCGCGACAAGACCAAAGTGATGTTGATCGACCGCTTGGGAGTGCTAGAAGAGGTTGAGCAGCTACAAGTCCTTATTATTATTTCGTATGGCTTTTGCCACAAACGGGCGGCAACGTCAGAAGATGGAGAAGTACTAAGCTATCTGCTACATATAGGAGACACACACACTACAGAGCAACATCCAGGCTTTCAAGCCATTCAAGAGCATCGGGGGTGGCATTGTGGATATGTTGTTCACACTTGTGTAGGTACTTGGGCTCTCACGTCAACAAACCCGCCTTTTTGCAATATTTTGTTACAATTATGTTAGTTTTTATACGCCAATATAAAGATTTATTTATTTAAGTATTTACTTTTGTGGCACCTATGTACTTACCTACCTAATTTATTTTTCAATTTTATTTTTTATTAAATTAACCTGCATTTATAATTAAAAATCTAGTCTTCATTGGTTGTCCCTTCAGTAATCATTACTTTTCTGTGAATAAATAAAAAAATAATTAATTTAAAATAAGATATTTGAATTTAAGTATCCAAAATGAGCCTTTAATTCCAAACACAAAGTATTATTATTCCAAAAAACAAAGCATTATGTACATGAGAAATACACCAACTCCTTATTTTATCAACTAAGTCCACCCATCAAGTTTACAAGAACAAATTTTTCACCAGGTGAATTGCACCAATTACATCTCAACAGGAGAAAACAACTAACTCCATCTCTTTTTTTAATTTTTCATTATTTTGGGTTAATAGATTAGAATTTTAAAGGTTTATTATCTTTTAAATCTTTAGTATATGGATTGATCTTTGTTTTGTAAAAAAAATTAACGATCTATTTTTTTTCGTTTGGATTCTAGAAGGAAAACAAAAACACCAAAACTTGTTTGTCGATTATCTCGGAATGGTGTTTTTGGACTTAGTTGATTTCCCTTGTATACCGACGATATAAACAATTATTTAAACCAAGCAATGACACTTATATAAAAATATAAAAAGTGGACAGCTAATTTTCTTCCTACTCTACATTGTCGAAGAATTCGTTTGTAGTCGATCGCCAACTGCATTTTGTCTAGGCCCACAGGAATGGAAATTTTTCGATAACAATAAAACCCATCATGCAGTACACAAAATATAAACTATCATATCTATCAAAACGTGTAAATATATTACTCATCGTAAAGTTTTACAGTATCCACGTAATCGATACTTGCATATATTCGATCATCTAACATATATTATTATTGTGTAAGCACCGCTTATTAAAAGTTCACTCACGCACTAAGCTAAATAAAAGCAGACCCAAAATTTGAATCATCCCATCGATCTAAATTGAGTGTTAACCTTTACAGGTTGCCTCGGGTCACTACAGATTGATCGACCCCACTGAATACAATTTAAATATATTTTCTCGAACCTTAAATAAGGTAAGGACCAACTTATATGGGATTGAGGTGCGGCGATTATTTCTAGCTGCAATCTTGCGACAATGTCTCGCTATAATATTTTGATATTATGTCCCTATCTAATTTGATTCATAGTTGTAAAGACAGAATAACTTCTGTCAAGTCATCTACACAGAAAAAACAACTGGATTTTATTCTCTCAATCCAAGAATTTAAACTGTCTCAGGCAATTCAAGAGTTTATTGTCTTGAGTTAAGAATATTTCCTTGAATTAAGTAAACCACATATCTCCAATCAAACAATTTTTTTTCTCATTTTAATAAACATTGTTTTCTTGCTCTAAGAGATTTTATCTCATTCTAAGTAATTTGAATATCTTGTATTAAGTAAAAACACAAAACTTTCATTGAAGAAAACGTTTTGTTGATTCAAGAAATTATAGTCTCAAATGAAGAGCCGAGCCCCGAGCGTAAATTTATTTTGTGTCCTCTATCCATATAAACGGGGATTTCCATTATGTTTTGCGACGGCGTCGACGCGTCACGGATAGTATGTGCCATAGTTCGGCTTTTAACGATCTCCGACCATTCGGCAATCTTCGTGTCGTTACTCGACTACTCGAGTTTGATATTATGTCATTGTGTTGTCAACCTCAACTGTCAAGAAAGTGTTATGATGGTGTACGATTATTTTTTGTTATGAATCTAGTTTTTTTTGTGCGATTCGGTGTGAAGTTTTGTAAAAATAAGAGTGATAATTTGTTTAATCCGAATGACGAAGTGTTTTATGATAATAAATAATTTAAAGTCTTCAGTGTCGGAAGAGAAAGCACTAACATTTTTGTCGGTTGAATATTGTTTATGTAAGTATGTTTAAAACTTTTCAATGGTCAATCATAAAAAAATATGTTAAGTAATCGATTTTTTTCATTTATAGAATGTATATGAACATATTTATGGTATAATTTAGTACTTTTGCTAGGTAAAACTTTAGTTATTTTACTAACCTAATCTAACCCGACTTTTTAACTACGTACCAACCTTTAACCTAACCTATTCAGATCGTATATAAAATAACTTCGAAATCGTTAGGAGTGACTCAACTAAAGCTTTACCTTTTGCGACTTATTTTAGTGTAGGTATATCTGTATATTATCTGGTCTTATACTGTCAAAAAAGTTCATTCAAGTATGTATTAGCGTATACCACCGGTTTTGGACAATCTAACCTAAAATTTGTATGAGCCCGTTTGAGCTAATTATTGACATAGTGGTTTCTATGTTATAAGACATGTTAAGTTAAATAATTATTTCGTCGTTTCAGCCGTATAACAAATGATGAATAGAATACAAAAATCATAGGACTACCCATTAATTTCCAAAAAAGCAGAGAGGTCATACTTCGCAAGACCAATTAAAGAGGCAATAAGAAGAAAATACACCGCAGTCTAGAGCAAGCTAATAGACAGTGTAGGAAACATCTTGTGTGGTGAAGATCGCTGAATCAGACTGCCGAATCCAGAAATAATAATTATCACCTCTCGAAGAAATCAATGGTTAGTAATTATTATTTATTTATTTGCCAATAAACGGCTTTGCTTCTATTTTCTACAAATTATGTATATGTTTTATTATTTTTTAGATTCGCACCACGATGAAGATTTAATATGGTTTAAATTTAATAGAGAACCATGGGATGAAGTATTTAGAAAGTGGAAATCAACATTTCAACTTCGAAAAACATAAACTGATAAAACAGAGGCAACGTTTTTGAGTCAATGCCCCATTCTGGAGGATCCCAGAAGTAATGTGTTGGTAAGTCATTAGACGTGACATTTTCTACTTCACAATTGTCTCTTTCTTTGTTACTCACTGTTAATATATTACCTATATTACATAATAACAATAAATGGTATTGTAATTTATAAAGAATATAAAAAATTGTACTACTTGCCACTCTAGTAAAAAATATTATCTTCATCATTTATCTTCGTGAGCAGGCCGTGATCTTATTGAGATACATAGTAATGGAATATTGTTTTTCAGATAACGAGAAGAAGTGAGCCGGGCATCTGCAGAGAATGACATCACCAGGAGGTTCCTCAAGTGTCATCCAAGTGTAAGATTAGTTGGAAGAACTAGGCTCAGATGCGAAGACAATATTAGGAAGGGTGCGGCACAGCTTATGCAGGTGACGGATTTGCGGACCGCAGTAGAGGACAGGAGGAGCTATCTTCAGGACGCCCAGGCTCGATTTGAGCTGTAGCGGCATCGAAGAAGAAGGAATATCTTCTTTGGAAGCTCCATAATTTAAAAAAAAGTTTAATTGTCAAGAAAAAGTTATGTTGAATGGTATTCAGTTAATGGTGTAAAATATAAATATCATAAATTACATACTCTTGTATTAACTCAGAGAAGCACACCTATATTTCAGTAAAATTATTAATATTTTTTAGATGTAATTCAGATGTATTTTTTTAGCATGATTATCATTTAAGAACTGATGGTTAGGTACACTGTAGAATCTACAAAAACTTACATTTTATTGACACTGCAAGTGTTGATTATAATTAACTTTCTACCTTTATTAATTGAAATAATTTGATAAGGTAAATTATTTAACTTAACTTTAATTACTAACTGACTCACTATCGCTATCATTGTCATTACTGCATTATAATTTATGTTTACTTGACCTGCTTATATTTAGACATTCTTAATTTTTTTTATATATCATTATATCTACATGTTAATCGAATTTCTCACTTGATCTGACAAAAATTATTTCACTATTTCCACATAATATATCCATAATGAATTAAATAATTTATTTTTGTGTGAATGTTTAGAATTGGAGGGCTTATTACTGTTGTATAATTGTCTTTAATATTGTTATTTATTTTTAAATTTTATACAAATGACGATGGATGTAGTAGAATCGCTTTCGACTGGAATATGATGATGCGATTTTACATTCCTGATAACTATTTTACACTTCCATCTGTCTGTCAAAGCTTTGTTGTTTAACGAATTGTATAAAAAAATGTATAAATTAAATTGAATAAATAAATAAATAAAATAAAATTTAATGTTTTTTTTTAACAGACTCCTTACAGGCTTGATACACATATTACGCTAATCCAATTAGTATGTTAAATCTCTTTATTAAAAATTTTATGTTTCTTCGTAATAATAAATAATTTTTTGTTGTTCATAAGAATATAATTTTTTATTTCACTTTTAAAGGTGGCTACATGTTAACATCATGTATAGTTGTTGAATTTTTTATTTACCATCTTTAAATATTCACAATATTTTCATTATTAGATTGTAAATAAAAAAAATTGACAACTTTGCATGGTATGTAGCCACCTTTAAAAGTGAAATAAAAAATAATGCTCTTATGTACATCAAAAAATTATTTATTATTAGGAAGAAACATAAAGTTTTTGATAAAGAGGTTTAACATATTGGATTAAGATATGACTCTCTCACTTTAAGCATATTTAAATTTCATTCAGAGAAACTTCATTCTTCGATTGAGAAAATATTTACTTGTTCCGAGAATTAATACTCTTTCATGAAGAGGATGTATTCTTACGTTAAAAAAATAGTAGCTTATTTTGAGAAATTTCATATCTTCAATAAAGAAATATGTATTATTGAATTGAGAATTTTATGTTTAAGTACTTGTTATGAGAGTTTTAATTTCTTGAACTAAAATTTTTTGTCTTCTCTTTGAGATTTTTTTTTCTTATATAATGATATCTCTCTTGAATTGAGAAATAAAATCTTGTTCTGAAAATTATAATTTTTTCAACGAAGATGAAAATTTTCTAAGGTTGAGAAAATAATTTTTTCGTTATATATGAAATTGTAGTTTCTCAACTTAAGAGAAATCCTCTTGACTTGAGATATTTTTTTTTTCTGTGTAGTCTTATATATAAAAATAATGGTCGAAGTTTAAAACTTTTTCTTTCCTATATTTTTGTTATATGTCAACATCAATCAACTATTGTTGATTTCATCCTCATATTCCCACACAAGTTCTGCTTTGCTTTCACATAACCGGATGATTTCGAAAGTGTATTCGGTCATTTTGGAACTATAGTACGAGTTTTATCGAAAGCGCACGTTAATAATCGCTTGTGTTCTAACCTCAAACAATCGAATCGTTCGATCTTTTGTATGGAAATTTTTTTCTACACTCTTTCGATGATCTTTTAGATATTCAGGCAATAAAGATGAGACATTTAAAAAAATGAATATAGTCATATCCTGGCGCCAAATACATGCCAGCAGTCGCAGTCTTTAAATTTGGTTGCTCTCTTGTTCCCAATAATTTCCAACTTTTATTTCTATATTTCATTAATTATGAAATATCTACTTGTTGCATAGGTACATGAGATTTTTTGACATGTTGAAAATGTTGAGAATTCTCATGATTAGGAGTCTTAAACATTACCACCTCATGGCGAACGTTGTTAACGTAAAGTGATCACACTAAACCAGCCTTCGAAATAACACTAGAAGACGGTCGTAAGCCCGTAGTGGTTTGTTCCATTTAAAAATCGAACATTAGTAATGAATTTTTAGAGTCATTAGTTGTTAATTCTTTTAGATATTCGATTATCGAAAACTTATACTAAGGGTACAAAAACATTTTCCGATACAATTTATGATCGAGTATGTTTTCATTTGCATTAAAAACGGCTTTACATTTCGTTTTCCATTTCCCAAATCAGTCATTAACACTTAAACGTGTCGCGCACAATACCCTTCATCGCATAAAGTTTATACATTCAACGTACAGGCGTTATTGAAAAGCAATCAACAAAAATAATACCTTTATTGAATTTTATTATCACTGAAATAGAAATAAAATAAAAACTCATTTGATTATTTAAAAATGATGGTTTTATAGCGAGTTTTAATACAATAAGCTCTAGCACTGGGATATTAAATCTTTACGACTAAAAAAAACTTAACAGTAAGTACATAGGTATATCAGATATATTTCATTTCAGTAAGATTAAGTAAAGTAAGTACCGAAGTACATAGTAACAGTATTTCGAAACACCTAGCAATACAAAACTTGGCCTTTTCGAAAATGGAAACGATTGGGTAATTTAAGACAATTTATGCTGCAGTAATGAAATAATTATTATCAGTAAGTAGTGGTGAAAACCTCATTTATCTTTTGGAATTCTGGGTACCTATCCAGTGGTACGATTTCATACCAAACACAGCCATCAGAGACCTGACGGGTCAACCACTCGTCACCTCTACCATAAGGTCTCGCCGACTGACCTGGCTAGGCCACGTCTTAAGGAAGACTACCTACATATGACATCAAGCGCTTGAGCCTCGACTTCCACCCGGAAGGCAACAGAAGGCGCGGTAGGCCCCTCCAAACGATCAGGAGGGTGTACGAGGCCGATCTCCGAGGTGCTGGAATCGACTGGGATGAGGCGGTGAGGACTGCAGGGAACAGATTGTCCATTTGCTCCAACTAGGGAGCGGACATGGTCGAAGAAGAAGAATATCTTTTGGACAAAATCTTAGACGTGTTATAGGTACCGGTTTTTCTCATCAGTTTATCGAAATATTTCGTATCAAATTCAGTCTTTTTTTAAGATAAAACATCACATTTCATATAACCTTTTTTATCATTATAGAGAAAATATTTTTGTGGAAGATATATTGAAAAAGTTACCTATGTCTTTTTCATAGAATAATGGCGTTCGGAACAAAAAAATATGTCACACTTTGGTTTATGAGATAGGTAGGTACGTAGGAGAAAAGAATAAACGGGAAGAAGAAGTAGCAGCATCAAAAACTCTAATGCATAATCAGAAACCCGTTGCGGAAATAGATGACAATCAGTATATACACTAATCAAAGGCTTGTGTCGTGGAAATGGGAAGGGTCTGCACCCCGGATTTGAGCCCAGTGTAGCTACGTACGAAAGCCGTCGACTAAACTGCTAGGCTACGTACCACTTCATTTTATGATTGATATAATTTTATTGTATATTTATGAAAACATTAAAAAAAATCGTGACATCGCCACCGAAAAGTCCTTCTCGCCCAAGCTGTGGCGGCAATCTGATTTCAAAATACTGTACATGAGTAAGTACCTATACATCTTCATCCTATCGTTCAAAACGCGCTGAATACCATCTTTAGTAGTTCACTTTTAATAAAAATGTGTACCTATCGTCAAAATCCCGTAGTAGTTTAAGTTAAGCCATTAAAAACACGGAAATATTGTCTAGGTGATGTGTAATGATTACGGCCTAAGGCATCTTCAGCCTTGGCCTACCTGATGAGTTTCTGTGACTTATTCTTGCTCTCCACTCCAGCTTTTTCTTGGTCCATCTGTCGTCCCTTGTTCTCACTCTAATATGGCCAGCCCAGTTCCATTATTTTGGTGGATCTATTTTATTTATTAGATCGGTAGCTTTGGTCCTTTCTCTACTAATCTATTCATTTCACTTCCTGTCTAATCTGGATCGTTTGAAAATGAAAACTATTCGTTTTAAAGTACGATATTTCACATCATATTTCATTGAACCGTTATTAGCTCTATCTTATTTTACGCTGAACACATAGAATATTCAATGTGTTCAAATAGCGTGAGAGAATCAGTCGACAAACCCCGACAGCAGGTGTGCTTATTTCTCATCTCAATTCTCAACGGTTACATGGAATAATCCACATAGATCCCATATACATCAGGTGCATTATGAAAGAAGCGTACATTTCATATGAATTTGTAAGCGGGAGAAAAACTGACGTATCCAACTAATGCAATTTATACTTTAGATAAAAAACAAAAATAACAAGAATCTTTCAATATACGAGGAAAAACATTCCACAAGAAAATACAATTTTACGTCTTAGAAACTTCTTGATGTAAGTAATTTTAGAAGAAAATTTGAATAAGTTGAAGAATCAAAAAAGAATAATTTATCTTTTTATTTTAGAAGTTGAAAGAATGATTCGTATTTTTTTATAAGAAATGCAAGTTTGAAATCCAGTCTGACGATTCTTATAATGTTGTTTGAGGAAACTAATCTTAAGATTTTTTGAGAACTTTGAACGATCTTAACCGCTATGTGACCCATACGGAACTTTTAACCACCCAATATCGCTGAACATTTTGTGGGGTTTAATCGATAGGTATTCCATCTCTCTGCTTCGGTTTATCTATATACCTACTACTTAAATTATATCTCTTATAAAAACGCTGTTAGGAATATAATAAATTAATTAACTTTCCTCAGAGAATAGATGGTTATTCATTTTATATTATTTGAGTATGCTTTAAGCGAGGGTGAAATTTGATGTACTGTGTGGCTGATAAAGTGAGATCTCATGAAAAATTCATAATGTATGGACGTACCCAACCCGTATAGGGATGCGGGAGTACCTATATTACTGTGATGAATTACCTGCGGGCGAGAGATATGTATCTGGCGGTTGGCGAAGCAAAAGTTGCGGACGGGATGACATGCCGTGGCTCGTTTAGTCCGCTTTGTTGTGCAAATCTTGTGCACGAAGAATTTGTCGCTTACTGAAGCGAAGTCAAAGAAAAGATGAGAAATATTTCAAGAGAATAAAACTTTTCTTTTTATGAAAAATTTCCGCAACGTTTGAGAAATTGATCTGTGATTTCAATTTGTTCTGTGTGTTTTGAAATTCTATCATACTTCTGACTAAAAGAGTTGAAAAATAGGGAACAATTTCAACTAAAATAATAATATTTTGAAACAAAAGTAAATTCACGACAAAGGTTGTGAGGAAAGATTCCACTTCGTTTTCTCTACAAAAATATTGCATAATACAGACCTCAGATTGCATCAACAAGAATACAGCGTCATTTTTTTTTAATTCTGCAGCTTTCTATTTATTCTCCTTCTTCCTGTGTGCCATGTTCGGTAGCCCCAACGTTGATCATCACTCGAAAGTACCTGTCCCTGTCCTGGACAACTGCAAAGATCTTCTGCATTTTTCAATTAATACTCGTATCTTGAATAGACATTAATAGCCAAATATCATTTTGTTACACATATCAAACAAAATGCTGACAAAAGTCTGCATTGCAAATACTAGGGATAAATTGAATGTCAAGGCTGCTTTGCCAAAATAGTGTGCGAATATTTGCGTCCAACAGATTCCTTTGATCCAAGATCGCACCTTTAACCACAAGATACCAGAAAATAGGCTAAGATGGAATGGGCATGTTAAGAGGCGACACTCAGAAAGCTATGGAAATTATTGAAACTCTGGCCAGGAGACCAGGCAGACTATCCGCAACATAGTTACCGAGCATCTTTATCTTTATTTATCCCCCATAGGCCCCTTACGAGGCACTCGTGTTCATTAAAAATATTTCATCAAGAGGTGCCTCAATAAAAGCAAAGTAGACCCAGAGCAGGGACTTGATAGAGATTCTTGACGAACAAGGACTAGGAGAGCCGACCCAAAATAATGGGACAAAGGCGAGGGCGAATAAGAAATTGGCACATATGAAGGGTACACGGCAAAAACAGGCTCATTGACAAATTATCATTTTACAGCAGAGCAAATATAAAGTTTGAGACATCATTTCTTGGAAAAATAGCGCTTATTTTAAATGATAGACATTATATTAATGAAAAACAAATATTTATTTATAATGACATTAAAAAAAAGAAACAAATATTATTACATAATTCCAATCCAAATCCAAACTCCCTTAAGATCCCACTTAGGGGCATAGGGAGGCAACAAGAGCTCTCCATTCCACTCGATCTTACGCAACGTTAATGACCTCCTTCCACACCATGTCCAGATTCCTCAGCTCTGCTTCGAAGGAGCGAAACACAGTGTGAGAGGGTCTTCCTCGTCCCCGGGACCCTGATGGGAGGAAGAACAGTGCTCTCCTCGGCCAACTGTCATTCGGCATCCTTAACACATGTCCCAGCCAAGTCCATCTCCTCCACATAATAGTAGAGGTGATGGGCTCACGCTGGGTGCGCTGGCGTATAGCGTCGTTCGTGATGCGGTGGTACCATCTTATACCCAAAATTCTCCTGACGCACTTCGTTTCGAATGCAGATACTTTTTGTGCCTGGGCCAAAGTCAGGTGCCAGGACTCACACCCATACAGGAGAATGGGCAACACACACGCATCAAACAGTTTACATTTCGTCTCGACACTAAACACAGACGCCTTCCATATCTTGGTCATGTTGTTGAAGGCGCCACTTGCCATACCGATACGTATCGGGAGCTCAGCCCCGAGGTAACCAGTGGTGGTAATGGTTGCTCCCAGGTACTTAAATTTATCCACCCGGGAGACCTGGTGACCATCGATGGTTATCGGTAGCTGTTTATCGGGGCAGGCATTATTCGCCATGAGCTCCGTCTTACTGGCATTGACTCGGAGGCCGAGGCGTGCTGTTTCGTCGCAGAGTCTTGAAACGCTGCGCTGTAATTCCTCCACTGTCGTACTGAACAAACTGTTTGTCTGTCATTACAAAATTACAAAAACAAAATTAATGTTATCAAACTAGTATGGGGAAAGTAACGAAATGTTTGCAATCAGCTTGTTTTTGCCTAGTATTTTATGCAATTCGCTGTAATCCCTCCACTGTCGTACTGAACAAACTGTCTGTCTGTCATTACAAAATTACGAAAACAAAATTAATGTTATCAAACTAGTATGGGGAAAGTAACGAAATGTTTGCAATCAGCTTGTTTTTGCCTAGTATTTGATGCAATGATTCTGTTTTGTGCGGTTTCACATAAAATGAGCCAGTTATAGCCGTTATCTTATTTCTTTTCAATGTGATTTACAAAGAAATGGGCCAGTTTATTAACATTTTATTTATACTATTCTAAAGAATTCATTGAGGGGAACAGAACTGCAGTTGAATCACGAAAATGAAAATAAAATCAATAAGCTTGTTTTTGCCGTGTACCCTTCATAATACATATTATGTAACATATCAATTTCGACTGTGTATGGGAAAATAAACTTGAGATCTAAGCATTCGAGCTAATATTATGATCGCCTAGAGATGGTTTTCCATGCCGTCCACAGATGCTCAATGAGTAGGCACTTATTTGGCCTATTCCTGAAATTAAGTTATACTTGTTCGAGTTATTGTATTTTATATTATTTTAATAAACAAACCACATACAGCCCTACAAAACCCAAACGGGTAATGTACGGCAATTAACAACAAACACGGAAACAATCACGCTTCAAGTGTAAATACCTGTTATTGCTGCAATAGGTTTTTAGATTCTCACGGCAATTCAGAACATGAGGTTTTCGCAATTAATAGTTTCCACGTGAGTTCGCTCTAGGGATGAAGCGGTATTGTTATTTCTATAAAATGTTCAAACTAGTCCTAGATGTGTTATCAAAATGTAAGCCAGTCTAGAATTATCTAGACTAACACTGTTATTTTTTTTGTTGTAAAAAAATATTCAATGATTATTTTGTCAGATAGAAGTAAGTACCTACCTATATATTATTTTGGGGAAACTTTTTTCAACTTCAATTAAAAAATGTTGAAGTGGTTGGTAGCCTATAGCGGTTCAATCGGCGACTTTCAATCCGAAGGTCGTAGGTTAGATCCCGGGTGCCGACCACTTTTCTCCTTCCTTCACAACACAAGCCTTTTCTTTCTATGAAAGATGTCTAAAGCATATTTGTGTTCACTCTGGGTGAGCACAGATTCGTTAAGAAAATCTTTACCAGTAAGTCGGTCCCAACCATTCTAAGACAGGATTCTATCCCCGAACAGATATGTGAAAAAAAAGGAAATTTCTGAATCGAACTCAGGATCTCTTAGGTCGGTTTAATGTCACAATGGCTGGGTTAAACCATGCTTCTTTACATCTATTCTATAGAGCTCTTTCTATTTATATTTATTTATTTATTTACTTTTTTAAAATAGCACCATCCAGCATAACAGGTTTACACCCTTTGCGCTGGATAGTGAGAACATTACAATAATGCAAAAAAAACAACAAAAATACATTTTTTATCCATTATTTACACGCAAATAGGATTTGGGTATTTAAAAAATAATAATTTCGGTTTTTAATTTGTTACAGGTAACAGTGTCCACTGTAAATATGCTCACAACAGTCCTCAATGACAGTCCAGTTTTTCCAGAGAGAGAAGAAGACCACGCAGATCTGACAGGCCCTCTACTAATGGACAGTCCTCAGGTAAGAATATCTTCAGATATTAAACAACACTTAATCATAAAGATTAATTAATATTTACCCTCTTTGTTTTATGATTATTTTAAGGTGAATAATAATTACAGACAGGATCATCCCTCTTCAAAAAAAAAATAAAACAGAAAGGCTCGCAGTTTTCCTTAAACAAGTGAGCTGCGTAATAAAGAAATAAATTAATCCTCTTTGATGCTTTCAAAACTTTCCCCCGGTAATTCATAAAGGCTTGTCATAAAATTTCATCCTGAAAGAATTCTTTATATCTCAGGAAGCTTTTTGAAAAGATTTTAAATATTTATACTCCAACCAAGGTAACATGCCAAAGATTATTCTTAAACCTATTAAAAATTCAACTCCGTTCTCTCTGAATCTTTGTAAAAGGTTGATTTTCTATTGTGAAAGAGTATAACTACACACTACACTCGTACTCACCTGGCAATGTTAATTATGGACACAAGTGCATAACTAATTTTAACGCTATTGCTACAGTGAATGATATTACAAAAGCCAAGTCTAGTGTTAATTTTAATTATTATTATCGAAGGTGGTAGTGTTTTTGTAATGATAAACTTGAATATTTACCTCCTTTTCTCTCCTTTTTCTGTAATATGCTATAGTTCGTCAACAATTTCTTTTGTAAGTGATTTGGTATATTCCCTGTGTCAAATAAAAAGAGTCTTATTTATTTATTTGAATTATTTAGACATGTTATGATTGATAGGTATATTTTATTTCATTCGTGAGTAGCAACAAAACAAAATAAAAATTTATTCCACAAAAGATTCCTCTCGCTTGACTGTTTAGCGGTTTATTTTTATATAGGCACCATAATGTGAGGTGGTTTTAAAAATTAATAAAAACGCGACACTCTGTATCGCCCAAGCCGTGGCGGAAAACTGATTTCAAAATAAATGGATATTCAGTATTGGATATTTGTCCAGAATCGCGTCCTTTCTACCATCTCTTAATCCTATACCATTTAAAACTCGCTGAATCCCATTTCCAGTAAGTTGTTGACCGAGCAACAAACAGCCTTATCTATAAAGCTGCTTGTTGTATTTAAAAATCATTTTTAACCCGTACTATTATTAAATGTTTAAATAACATCGATAGTTACTTTGTTTGATCATTACACTATTTTATACATAAATAGGTAGGTAGGTACCTGAGGTGCAATTGGATAGTCTTAAAAATTCAGTAGGTAATAATATGATAATTTTATTCGAAATATGAAATAAGTAACTATTTTTGTGCAAGTTTTTATAACAAGCTTTTGTTTTCAAAGATTTTTATATAGAGTATTTTATTACGTTGTGAAGCTTTCTGTGATTCCTTCAAACGCCATTTATTATTCACAAGATCCTTTTCATGTATGAACCAATTCAAAAAGCTGTTGAGTGTGTAAAAAGCGCTTTGTAGGAAGAACGGGCGACACGGTAAGTAAAAACAACGGCACACTTTTCTAAAGACATTGTACATTTTATTAATATTTAAAATGTCATGACTTTGTGTGTATAAAACCGTATACCTTCTGTGTTTTTACTCATTTACTGTATTTTTTGTAAGGGAAACCGATGTTAATGATGGTTGAGGTGCTACGAATAGAAATTTAGTGATAAAAATATTTAGATAATGATAACAAATTCCACCAAAAACCATAGATTTATATTAGTACTGCGCAAATGCGTCATTAGAAACAAAAATTTATGTCACATTTTTTTATCAGAGGACGTCGAAGGGAAAACTATTAGAAATAATAATTACTATGGAAGGCAAGTGCCCTTTCAAACGAATATAATAAGGCGGGGCCATATTTATTCTCACCGTGATCACTGGTCCTCTTACTCGTAGGTTAAGACGTACGTTAGGAAATGCTGTTTCTACGGCCTTTTTATTTGAACCTCAAACTCTTTCTTTGAGTGCTGATTTGAACTTTGACTTTACCAACGTTGGCCAAATGATCAAATCTTCGATATAACGAATCCCCATCCCCAGTGACCGGGCGCCGAGCAAACCACCTGAGATTTAAAAATTTCACAATGTGTAAAATTAAGGTCCGTAGAAAGTAGAGAGGGAATTCTATAATAATAAAATTGGAGACATCTATTGGATTGTGAGCGCAAAATCAAGTAAGTGCGAAAACTTATAACTCGAGATCGGCTGAACAGATTTTAATGATGCTTGGTTTATTGGATTCTTCTCCACTCCGGATAACAGAATAATTATTAAACGTTCGAAAAATGGATATCAAATAATATAAAATATTATGATATTAAATTTAGTAGGTACCTATGGAAAGAATTTACTGACAACAACGCCATCTGTGAAAAATTCCATAAGAACACAATTTTTATTTACCTATCTACTTGACAACCATTGAGTATCAAAATCTTGCTGGTAGGTATGCAGATTTTTTTATAGAATAATTTCTTTCGAGCTTTCATAAATATTTTTTTTTACATTCAAACATAGTTTTGTATAAATTACAAATTTGAAATCAGTATTCATAGTAAGGACCACAGGGCAACGTCTGTCGGGAAAGCTAGTATAGAAATAAATTGTACAATAGTCCGAGAATTAAAAACACTTCTGTACAATCACCAACATGAAAAAGATGTAAGTCAATGTCTTAATACTTAAATGGATATCATCTGTCACTTTTATACCAGCATCTATCAAAAACAGCCTTTTATATAAAATATTCTTAAGCTGTCAGATGTAAAAAAAATAGAAAACATAAAAAGCACGATTCATATTTCGATTTTGGTGTCGATATTTTATGTAAAAAAAAACGATATATTATTTTAGCATAAATCCCATATAACAGAATCGACATTTGAATTATTCAACATAAATAAACGCAAAAAGGAAGAATTTGACATTTTGAATAATATATGCAATAAGACAAAATCTGTTCTTCTCATACGGTTCCAGCTTCTGATTCCGTTTTCATTTTCTTTCTGTATTTATTACGAAGATAAAAGTTTTTTTTTCCGATCATAATTTCATATTGTCGCAACGTTATCTTTTTCTTTCAAACAGATTTTAAAACAAAGAAACTCAATAATCGCCGTCTTTATTCCTTTATCTGTAAAATAAATTAAGATAATTGGGACAATTTATCAGGCCGAAAGGCGTAGTAAATAGTTGTTTGAAAAGTTTTGATTACCTACTCGTAGGATATATTATCCGAAACCGTCGAAAAATTAACAAGTTTTAATGTCCTGAAATTTTTCACGAGACTTAAATTATATTTGAGAAAAATACCCTTGGTATTAATTATTATAGAACATAAAAAACTTTGCTAAAATATTAAGAGAATTCGCTGGCGCTTGGTCTCTACGGGAAACAAAAAGGTCGTTCAGGATGGAAACGAGCTGAAGATATAAAGAAATAAATTTGCGTTTTTACAATTTTGATGTCGCGAAAGGCATTTGGATTAAATTATCGAATAATTTCAACGTTTTCATTTAACTGAATATAAAAAAAATCGTCTCTCCAAATTATATTTGATTCTCGAGTTAAATTTAGTGCACCCAAATTTAGGCTAAACCAATTTATCACATTCAATTATTTCCTTATAGTTGCACTAACTTAATATAACGTGCACTTCAATTTAACACATTACAAGAATCATAAATAAGTACCTACGGTAATTTTTTTTTTTATTATTATAGACCTCAAGATTTGAGTTAAGAACATTTTTAAGTATGCATGTTTAAAATCAAATGTCAACAAATTTTCATAGGAATACGGTACCTACTGCTATTATAAACAGCGGTGAATGTGTCAGTGTAGAATATTATCTATGTGGTTACCTTATATCTATAGTGAGTAATAACATTGCCGCAATTTTGACTTACTAGAACTTAGATTCCAAATAATATTTTATGGCAATCTCTTTTATTGGATATTATTATGAATTAAAAAATTTCTAGTTTTTGTGTAACTAATTCCGTATGTTTTACACGATTCCACGCAGAATAAAATCGAACTTTACGTCTGTGCCTATTATCGGGGTGATGTTGCAATGTAAGAAAATGCGTAAGTACAATATTTTGTTGTACTGCTTAGATTTCTATCTCAATTGATATCATTCTGAACTCGAGAATGAACTGTGACATCGGGGAGTATTTGAACCTTTCACCGGATAAACGCAAACCCATACACATATTATTATTATTGGATATTGTCCCAACAAGGAATGCTCCAGAGATGGAATTCCAATGTTTCCTCTACGAGAATTTCACTGCAAGTTTGTGTTGCGCTGAACAATCAAACTTTAAAAGCTTCTGGAAAATTTTGTCAAATATTCAAGGTTTTTCTAAAAGTTTCGCTCGCGATATTTTCTGAAACGAAATTTCCCAAGTCATTTAAAACTTAAAATGTTTTTTTTTTTTGTATTTTTCTACAAACATGTCACAAACGTCTTTCATTATTGAAAACAAATGTAGTGTATTAAGTATTATTAGTCTTTCTCTGACATATTATTATGCCTTTAGCTTTTCAGCGGTGATTCATCAGAAAGTATGATTTTTTATACAATAATAATAGGTAATTGCATATGTTGGAATAAAGCTTCGGTTAATATTTTGCGTATCAACTAAAACATATTTCTACAAAATAAATATTATAAATGTACTGGTTTTATATACATACTTGCAATGGGGTATCTCTAAATTAAACCTACCATGTCGACACCAAAAGCCTCAAATGGATACACGCGCTGAACGCGAACAGCCCTAACCGCAACATCCATGCTATGCTGGTGTCGCCATTGTGGTCCGTGTAACATTGACAATGAGGTACCTACTACCCGGAGCTTTTAGAAGCACACGCCGCGACAGTCAAGTGGTCGACTTAACAATACACAATACAATAATTACCGTTTCAATAAGAACGAGGACAATGATCGAGGGTTTAAACAACGAAAATATACACATATAAAAAAATTACCCGAAAAATTATAGAATTTTTGCGTAATATTATGTGAAAAATATTTATGCAGCTTTAGGTACTCACGAACGACGCTATACGCCGGCGCACCCAGCGCAAGCCCATCACTTCCACCATTACGGAGAGGGCATGGCTGGGAGATGTGTTGAGGATGCCGAATGACAGTTGGCCGAGGAGAGCGATGTTTTTCCTCCCATCAGAATCTCGAAGACGTGGAAGACCTTCTCATACCGTGTTCCGTTCCTTCGAGGCAGAGCTGAGGGAGTTGGACATGGTGTGGGAGGAGCATTGCACAAAATCGACCGCAGTGGAGAACTCTTGTTGCCTCCCTATGCTCCTGAGTGGAGTTCAAAGGGAGTATTAATTAATTAATTATTAAAACTATGTTAAGCATGTCAAGGATTCTCATGATGATAGGTCAGGAATTTGAAATTAGACCACCTAATGGCGAACGCTGTTAACGTAAAAGTAATCACACAACATTAGTAGAGTCGGTCGTCAATCCGTAGTATTTTATGATTATCATTAAAAAACAAACACAGAAAGGTGGTAACCCATATTATTTGAATGTTGTAGGCCTGAGTTTTTCTGAGTTTTTAATTTACTCTTGTAAAAACAATCCATTTGATTATTGAGTAAAAAAAAACTTTTTTTTAAAACAACCAAATACAAAATTTGTTACTGCGTCCTATTTTCCAAATAAATATTTTAATTAGTTTCACCCGTAGACACCGTGTCCACTGTCCAGGGCTTCTAATTTTTTTAGAGCCTGGAGATTAGTCAAATAAATTGAACAGAAAACACAAAGTTTGATTTGCTAAGATTAATGTTTCAAATTACATGTAAATCCTTCACGTAATCGGAGTCTCGATACAAATTTGTAGGAAACATCTACCAGAGGTTTGGGAAATGTAATCCTTTAGATAAATCCTTGGCAGCTTAGGTTGTGGCGTGCCGTCCAAATACTCCTCCTCTGCAAATAATATATTATGAATGAAGACGGTACTCTTACTAGTACCTTTCGACTCTTAACATTTATGGAGTATGAGAGGCTACTTACAAGCCATCTACATAATCTAAAGATATAAAAGAAAGTCGGATTAATTCGAACACTTACATATAACTCGAGACCGGCTGGACAGATTTTTATCATTTTTAGTTAATTGGATTCTTCTCCGCTCCGGATAACAGAATACCTAACTTATAACATCGAAAAATGGATAGCAAAAAAAAATATGAAATATAATATAATGCGGTGTTCACACGAGGCGAATATCCCCAGGACACCAAAATATCGCCAGCCAATTGAACCGTGTGAACAGATTGTCGATAAATCTGAAGCTATAAAAATGATTGAAAGCGATATCGCCTCAAGTTGACTACCTTTCAACTTTTGTTTCTGGTGGAACGATGCACGCATGCGCAGATATGCGCGGCGTCCGTATGTTCTGTTTCTTCACAGATGACAGCACTGATCAAAATTTATTTCTCCTTAGAATCCAATTCCGCAACCAATATCTGCGCTTTTTTTATTTTTTCTTAATAAGGAGTGTCCTTATATCGTCTAAAACAACATTTTCAACTAACTCCAAACACTCCATAACTTCTACCTCGACGTCCGCCATTTTTAAAACAACGTCAAAATCAGCGCATTTGACACTAGATTGAATGTTTTGTCGGTGGACTCGTGTGAACACATCACACGATCAATGGGCGACCGAGCGATATTTTTTTTTATGCAAGCGATATCGTCTAGCCTTTATCGCCTCGTGTGAACACCGCATTAAAGTAAGTATGGAACGAATTTCGATACAACAACACCATCTGTGAAAAATTCTAAAGAAACATAATTTTTATTTACCTGACAACCATTATTGACATTCAATAATGTCCAATTAAAGTATGGGTATTGGTGGTTGGTAGAGTGAGATAGAAGGTTTTGTATGGTGGATCGGTTTATTGTAGAAATAACATGTTATACAGAATACAGAAAATACTATTGAGCGGGCGCCGAGTGGCGCACCGCGATGCGCGTCGCGAGGTAGAAGGTGCGTGTTGACTCTATGCGGATTTGGTGAAGACTTGATGGTGACTGATGGTTGGTGTGCTGCCTTGTACGATGTGGCAGGCTGCTACTGGATGACGACATCTTGGAGGAACGCTATTGGTTGATGATGTCGTCATGAACAGGGTCGAACGCTATTGGTTGATGATGTCGTCATGAGCAGGGTCGCCACAGTACTCCCCCCCAAGTGACGGAGTCACGAGGTTCAGCGTGGAAACTGTCGTTTTCTGGAAGGTATCCTCGATTAGGTCATCTGCTCTCCAATGCGATTGAAAAAGATTGGTACAAAATAATGCTTCTTAAAAAATGTTGGTCATCTATGTCAGTCGCGACCAAAAGGTTTTACACCCCTGGTTAGCAGGCGTAGTTGTACAATACTGTTTGAGTAATCTAAATAATGCAAAAATGATAAAATAATAATAAGTATCTATTAATTATACAATAGCAAGATTGTCACGAAGTGTTGTAACATGATTACTGTAGACAAAACAATATTCACGGATGGATTTCTGATATCACTGCAAGTGTCAACTCGCCGAAGAATAATTTTAATTATTGGCGTTCTGAGAATCATATTACACAGCTTGCTTCTCCGTAGGTCGGTGTTTTGATTAGATATAAGATTGTGTAAAGTAAACAATTTACTGCGACGAATTCATGAGTCATGTTGCATTGTCTTAGTCTTGATAAAAAATGCTGATGTAACAGATTGATGCTTTTGAGAACGGAATGTAAAAATATTGTTGCACTGCACTGTGAAAGTTAAGATTTTTTTTTTTTTTAATATGAAGTATTGCACTTTCGTATGCTGTTACTGCTGTTAAAACAGATGTTGCTTGCTTTTTGCTTGCGTAAGCGTTAGTTGTTGCTGGGTCATTTTATTTTGCACGATTGCATTCTTCTTGTTCGTTACATAGATTTTGAGTTGGTGCCAGTGAAGAAGTGCTGATCCTGGTTGCTTTTGCTGACTATATATTGCTAGTCAATAATTCATGTCGAATTATGGGTGCTGCCATATGAATATGCCAGAGCGTGTGTACTCGGGATGCATTATTCATATTTTAATGAGTGACGTCGTTCGTCGAGCTCAAAGTGGCGTTTGCTTATGAGGATCTTGAGTAGCGATGGTCATTTGAAGTTCCAGCGTAGGAAGAATAACCTTGCTGCTACCTAGTGTCTCTTCTGGCGTAGGCAAGCAGTCCTTTGCAGCGGTGATGCGAGGATGCTTATTTGTTGTTGTCTATGTTGGTCACTATCTATTGACAAGTAAAATGTCCAAGTCTGATAGATATGTGTGACGATTTGAACATTGAGAAATGTTGATATGATGAAAAATGTCGTGGCGAAAATGAGAAGTTCATTGAAGACATTGTTGAATGACTCACAGCATGTTGAAGTGTGCAAGTTGCTGAGCTTAGAGACAACTAAGTAATGTTTCTTACTTTGGAATGTCCTTTCTTGCTCGTACTTGTTGTTAGTTCTCGAAGAAATGTAGAAAGTAGAGTCTTCATTTGACGTGGTGTACAGATGCTAGCTGCTACGTGTCCGAGATTTGTGGAGGCCTGGGTGATCCAGTACATTGCGTTGGCTGCTGCGTCGGTTTCTCCCATGTCTCGGTTGTAA